>CM038669.1:265360886-266811325 GCA_021605145.1 Aegilops bicornis
AAACAACCCGTCCCCAGCGAAGAAAACAGTCGGACGATCTCACGCCGGACAAATTGTTGGAGCAGAAGAACCTCCACAAAAGGCTCATCGCCACTGCGCGTAGCCTGAAAAAGCAGAAGCGGAAGCTCAAAACAGCGGAAAATGCACTCAGAATCAGATGGAGCAAAGTACTCAACACCGCAGAGAAATACGGTGACAGTCGCCAAACAAAGAGCTACCCGAAGCGCTAATTACTGCCCGAATTTGATGAGGAGGCCGAGAAACCCCGCAATCAAAGAACAAAGAGGCCGCCCGGTCGGATAGACGACCACATGGTAAACATGGAGCGGCAAGCGGCGCCGCACACAAGCCGGCACGCGATCCGCATAAGAATTCACATCAAAAGGATGGCCCAGTTAGGTCCATCTATGGGCCGAGAAAGCAAGCTCTTCCAAGCAATGCAACACGCCAAATATCCGAAAATCACGGCACACCCAAATATAGGGCTGCCGCACACCCCCTGTGTTTCACCGATAAGGTCTTTGTATAACGAATTCAGCCGGGATTCAAACCCGTAAACATAGAGGCATACTGGCGGAACAACAGGCCACGAGATGCGGATTGAGGATTACATCCTCCACATACACATGGCTAGAGGAGATGATCTCTACGCCATAAAATACTTACCCCTCAAGCTCAAAGGGCCAGCCCGGCATTGGCTCAAAAGCCTCCCTAAAAATACCATTGGAAGTTGGGAAGAGCTCGAGGATGCCTTTCGGGCAAATTTTCAGGGGACTTATGTCCGTCCTCAGGATGCAGACGATTTAAGTCACATAACTCAACAACCCGGAGAGTCAGCTCAGAATTAAGAACAGGTTCCTCATCAAAAGAACCAAATAGTTGATCGTCCGGACGGCTGAAGCCTTAGCAGCTTTCAAACACAACGTCCGAGACGAATGGCTCGCGGACACCTCGGCCAGGAGAAGCCGAGAACAATGGCTGCATTAACAAGCCTCATGACCCGCTTTTATGCGCGGGAGAGGATAGTTAGGCGGCAAGATGCGATACCAGCTGACCCAAGTACATCCAAGTCAGGGATGGAAATGGAAAACCACGACACAGCAAGGACCAGCGCGGACAAAGGGAAACAGCCCAAAGAGCACGACGGTCAACGCCGGATTCAAGCTCGGCAGAATCATATAAAACTGCCCCTCAAGGACAACAGCGACGAGCTATCCAACCTAAATAAAATCTTGGACAAAATATGCCAAATCCATAGTACTCCCGGGAAGCCTGCAAACCATACCCACAGAGATTGTTGGGCATTCAAGCAGTCCGGCAAACAAGGGGCTCGACACACCAAGCGAGGACGATGACGAACCCCACAACCAGAGCACCGGAAAACAAAAGAATTTCCCACATGAAGTCAAAACAGTGAACTCACTTCAAGTGACAAAAGGGAAAACAGAAATGGCGCCCAGAGAAACACGCGCCGCACGTTCTATCCCAGCAGAGTCCCAACGTTGGTTGTCAAAACCAATCACCTTCGATCATCAGGATTATTCCGGAAGTATCCGGAATGCAGGATGGACTGCCTTGATATTAGATCCTATAATCGACGGACTCCAATTTACACAAGTCCTAATGGACGGAGGTGGCGATCTAAACCTGCTATATCAGGACACAATCCGCAAAATGGGGATAAACCCAACCAAAATTTGCCATAGCAACACCTCCTTCAAAGGGGTAATGCCAGGCCTATATGCCCATTGTACGGGCTCCCTACTGCTAGAAGTTGTGTTCGGCTCACCCGACAACTTCCGCCGTGAAAAGTTAACCTTCCATATCGCCCCATTCGAAAGTAGCTATCAAGCACTCTTTGGGACGTGAAGCTTTACCGCTTTAACGCCATACCGCATTATGCATCTCTTACACTTAAAATGCCCGGTCCACGCGGCATCATCTCATTAAAAGGGAGTATCAAGTGTTACTCGAGCACGAAAGAACGTGAGACTGCCTTGACAGCCCCACACTAATCCGGCTCCGCTAATCAAAGCACCTGAATAGGTCATTCGGACCCTGGACATGGCTAGACGAGTCCGGCGTAAACATATAAACGCCTACTAGCGGCATACCCCCGTACAATGGGCTACACGCATGTACAACAAGAGACAATAAAGCTCAAAATTATTCACTTTTCGAACCGTACTTTGTTTATTTAATATAAAGTACATTTTTCGCACGATCTTTTTTTTCTTTCCAACTAAGTTCTTCTCTTTTACAGATGAACACCGTGCTACACCCGTCCACGATACGACACAATGAAGACACAGGCGCAGACGTGCAGTAGGGACCCGTTGCAAGGATTCTTTTCAGATTAAGACCCTGCGTAAGCCTTTTTTACTGTCTCTTGTTGATACACATCCCCCAGTTTCTTTCTATAACCGAGGAGGAGGCTGGCGTTTTGGCTCGGCCGCACCAGAATTTTTGCGCGTACCTGGACACCAGGGGCTTAGGGCATTATTCTGCCCGTTTTCATAAAGACCGAGTACCTTAGGGAGTGTTCGGCGTCTCGAGTTAGGCCTTATATGCATCAGCTCCGAATCATGTCTTTGGTCAAATGTTGGGTTTGCCCGGCTCCTGTGTTTTGTTGCCTTACGTTCCGTTCTATCGGCTAACGCGGCACCGGAGAACTACTGCGATTGTGCCCCGGTTCGCCGGTGAGCACCTCAAGAGAGAAAGCCGAAAACTGATCGTCATGATATAGCGTGAGACTGGTCAACCACCGATGACCCACCGAAATGTTTAGAATTTCAAGATTAACGAAGGACTGCTTTCGGTCAGTACATACGCGCCCCGAATTCGGGAGAGCGCGGTGCCCCTAGGGGCTATATAGTAGCCCCACCATCAAACTCCTATGGCTAAGTGAAAGTGATAAAGCATTATAGTCCGGTTGCCTAGTTTGCTACGCTATCACCTCCTTTACAGGACCAAGATGTTGGATTAAGTGTGAAAATGCGCCTTTTGCAAACACCACCGCACTATGTGCGTGGGGGCTGAATGTCAAGACTACCATCTTTCAGGTTATATACACATATACATCAACGGCCGCACAGAAGGTGTTTTAATACTTGAACGCACAAGTATAAAAAGCTCTTACATTATATTGAAACATTGTTTTCACAAATCATACATGTCATTAAAGCATAATATCCTTCGAGCACTACGTCTCTATTAAACGAGTGCCCTGCAGGACTTCCTCAAAATAGTGCTCGGCAGGTACTCGGCTTCTGTCCGAATCTTGGGATGCAACGTAGGTGGCCTTCATCTCCGCCCAGTATGTCTTGACACGGGAAAGAGCCATCCACGCACCCTCTATGCATGTTGACCGCTTCATTGCATCGATATGCGACACCGCACCAAGGAACTGTTGCACCAAGCCAAAATAACTCTTCGGCTCGGGCCTTTTCGGCCACAAATGAGTCACGACAGCCTTTATGGCAAGTCCGGACAACCTATTCAGCTCAGCCCATTCGGCCAAACGATCGGTTAATGAAAGTGGACGCCCGGACTATGGGCTGCGACCAAAAAGCTCTTCCATCCCGTGATCCTTTTTACCTCGGAAGTGTTCGGCCGCGTCTGCGGCACTCGCCGCCAAGTCCAGATAAGCATCCTCCGCACCCCACAGCCGGTCCAATTGAGCGTACTAAGGATCCGTGAATTTCCTCCGCATAAGAAAGGGCTTTCCAGCCGCAATATCTCCGGCCTGACGTAGCTCCTCCTTCATAGCTCTCATTGCAGAGCGAGTATCCTTGGCCTTGGTGGCGGCCTTTTTCAGGTCCTCTTGTTTCGCTCGATCTTCTTTTTCAAGAAGCTCGCAACGCGTTGAGAGCATGCTTCAATTTCACGGCCATCTCGGCCATTTCTTTCTTGCTTGGCGATGAGCAGCCTGTTCGCTTTTGGCTCTGCGGCCGCCTTTAAAACAGCCGCATCACTTTTTCCGCTTGCTCCTTGGCTCGCCGAGCTCCGAAAAGGCTCTCCATAGCAGCGGCACCATCTGCATCAAGCATACATGTTGTAAGGCATGGGCGTCAAGCTCCCGTACCAGGTGTCCGCGGAGAAGTTGCATACCTTGTGACTCGTCAAGCCGCTTATTAACAAGCGTGATGTGCGCATCCGCCATGTCAAGTTGCCGCTTCAGTTCGGCAAATTCATCAGCCCGGCTAGCCACCGGACGCTTCGCAACCTACATAGGAAGAGCGCATATTATACCTGGTGTCGGTGTCAAAACCGGCGGATCTCAGGTAGGGGGTCCCGAACTGTGCGTCTAGGCGGATGGTAACAGGAGACAAGGGACACGATGTTTTTACCCAGGTTCGGGCCCTCTCGATGGAGGTAATACCCTACTCCTGCTTGATTAATATTGATGATATGGGTAGTACAAGAGTAGATCTACCACGAGATCAGAGGCAAACCCTAGAAGCTAGCCTACGGTATGATTGTTGTTCGTCCTACGGACTAAAACCCTCCGGTTTATATAGACACCGGATAGGTTAGGGTTACACAGAGTCGGTTACAATGGTAGGAGATCTACATAACCGGATCGCCAAGCTTGCCTTCCACGCCCAGGAAAGTCCATCCGGACACGGGACGAAGTCTTCAATCTTGTAGCTTCATAGTCCAGGAGTCCGGCCAACGGTGATAGTTCGGCTATCCGGACACCCCCTAATCCGGGACTCCCTTAGTAGCCCCTGAACCAGGCTTCAATGACGATGAGTCCGGCGCGTTGATTGTCTTCGGCATTGCGAGGCGGGTTCTTCTCCAAATTCCATATACTTGTCGAATAATGGCCATCTTCCACGTGTTTGAATGAATGCAAAAAGCCAGGGTATTTTTACACTTACCCCCCTAGCTGCGCAAATGAGCTGCCTATAAAAGGGGCGAGGATCTAGATCTGAGTCACACCATCCCCTCTTCATGAAGCTTTCATCGAGCGCCTCGACCAAAGCCCATTCCATCATGGACAATGACGGCTCCTCCTCGCGCGCTCCCAGCCCTCAGCCTAGAAATTGGGAGAGATGCTCAGTCCCGCATAGCGAGCTAATTATACTCCAAACCAAGGGATTTCTTCCCCCGGCCTTTATGGTTCCGGTCCGAGCCGGACTTGCCACCTACAAGGGCGGAAAGCAAGCGGAGAGTGTCCCCGATCCCTCTAAAGGAGAGCGGGTGTGCTTTATCTCTTATCTAGTAAGAGGACTCGGATTTCCAATCCATCTGCTTTCTCCGGGGCTCTTGGAGTTCTCTGACCTCCAATTGCACCACCTTACGCTTGCCTCCATTTTGCACATCGCGGGCTTCGTGGCCCTTCTTGCGAACTGTTCTTGGCGCCGAGGCTCATTTTGCTTGTGGAAGAGATTATTCTGCCTAGTACCCGTTCTCATGAGGGGTCAATATATCAAGTGGGAGGAGCGAACTATGGCGCATCGCGAGGACCGGATATCTATCCGGAACCCCGAAGAAGGCGTCCAAGACTGGCCTTCGGAATGGTTTTATATGGAGGACGCCCCACGCCGGATCCTCACGATCGGCCTTCCGAGTTTAGCAACGCTCCTCGAAAAAAGCGCCTAAGCTGGGCGCCCGCGAGCTCCGGAGGGATAATGAACGGGATGTCCTTTACTTGATGAGGCGTATTAGCTTACTGGCTCTTGCCGGTTTGACGATGATTGGAGTCATGGCAATCTGCATTATGAAAGTGCAGCCGCTCCAATATAGGGGCCACCCCATGTGGACTTCAACGGGAGGACGATGCCACCCGCCATGGCCGCAAAGGGCGGGATCGGTCACCGAACTGGTGAAGACCTTATGCGCCATGTATAAAGGGAGGAGGAGGATTTTCTCCGCGTCAACCCACTGAGCGAGTTTTCTTCGAATAATCCTCGAAGTTGGGTAAGCAAACATCTTTGTGGCCTGTCCGATCCATGTTCCCGTGATTAAATATCTAATTTCATGGTTTCTGCGCAGGAATTGCGCCGGGCCGTGGAGAAGATACACAGCCCGTCCCCACAACCCGAGGATCCGGAACGGTCCCTCGATCCGGCCTCTGAAGAGGATCCGGATATAAAGGTGGAGTTGATCGACGGGGTGTTCCACCAACTTAGCATCGACAATGCTTTGGTTGCCATTACGGCCGATTACCCCGGAATACTTCCGGCCTCGTGAGTAATCGAGACCGAGGTCCCAATACTCGATAATGACCCATCCGTGCTAATTTCTTGATCATCGATACCAATGGTGTTTCATTGTGGGCGCCTTCGAGGCAGGAGGCCGAGCTCAAGCGGCGGGCTAACAAGGGGCAAGACGTGCAAGAAAGAAAAAAGAAGTGCGGTCCGGATCGAAACTCCGCCCATAGCGATATGACGCGTCACCTTATTCCCAGGATTGATTCACGGAAGGTGTACTAACGCTGGTGCTTTTTTCAGGAAAAAGCGCCGGCGACCGAGTCCGGAGAGGTTATAATCGAGCCTCCGCCCGGCCCAGGCTCCAAAGCCGGGTCCGAAGCGGAGGCGAGCACTGGCGTCGTCGGATGCTCCTCCGACAGAGGATGCCGACAAATTGTCCGCCACCAACTCCGGCGGAGAGCGCCATGAAACACAAAGCGCCACGACAGTTCTTCGTGACGCATGTTTCTCCCAAGAGGCCTTGAATGCCTTCAATTGGAGATGCGCACCTCCGTGCCGCTCAAGATGGTCTAGCGAGCCACGAGCAGTATGTAAAGGACATATGGTAAGGAAATTTGTGATTATATATGCCAAGAGCCCCGAGACTTAAAATAGTTAGAATAACTGATTTAAGGATCATTTGTTATGCATGATCTTACAAAAAAGAATACCCGACTGTCAGGAGCTTGAAGAATGCAAGGCCCAACTTGAGGCCGCACTAGCCGCTACAGGGGGAGCCACAGAGACCCCCTCTGGTAATATATTCTTCAAAAGATAAATAGTTTATGAAGTGCGGCGGGTGTGTAAATCTGACAATAATATTGCAGATGGCACCGGACTAGATCCGGACAAGCGACAGCTCTGCGCCCGACTAAAGGCTGGCGAGTGTGCTTACGAGGGTGCGGCAGGAGAAAAATAACCTCCGGGATGCCAACACCCATCCGAGTGAGGAACTAAAAGATGTTCGTGCCCGGTTAGCCGACTCCGTAAGGAGAATCGACGGCTTCGTCGCGGCATTTTCGATAAGTGCTTGAGCGAACTTTGAAAGAGTTCGGCGAGGAAGGCGACTAACATAAACATGTATATAGGTTTGCTCACAGTCGGCTGAAGAGGAGATGCCCAGTTCTTGGTGATCTTCTTCCCGAGCTACGTCGGTACCGCGAACGAAGTTTGGCGGTGATGAAAGGCGTCGGCCAGGCCTTGTGGCCATCTATCTCCCCGCCCAAGGCATTGGGGAGCTGGTAGAGCGGCTTCAAGGAGCACGGGCGCGCTTCCGATCGTGGAAGATATCGGCCTGCCGTCAAAGGCGCCAGGAAGCTCGGGCCATGGTAAAGACGCGGTACACGGTTGTTGACCCAAACCACATGGCCGAGGTCGGACTGTGGGGCACGATGGGAAGGAGATCCTCAGAAGTTAGTGTACGGCCAAGTAGAATTGGCCGCCAAGTATTCCCAGCAAGATTGTAAATTAGATAGCCTATTAGATGGCATTGAGGAGGAATACAATGAGTCGAGTTGACTATGTAATTAAATATGGCATGAAAAATGTCTTCTAGCCGGATTATAGATCGTTTGTCATAGCGGACCTTTTCACTTCGACCTCAGGACCCAATAGTCTGGAGTGTGTCCGAATACCTTCGTGGTTATATAAGAACCGGGGTATGCATGGAGACAAGGCGTAGGGGTCATTATTGCTGTATCAGACAAGTGCCCAACTAGTTATGTTATATTACATGGATAGTAAGAAACATCTTCCAGAGAGAATAGTTCCGTTAAGGGTTCCTTTATTTGGGATGCATGCCCTAAAGTGCATGTCAAAACTGCTAGGAAGCGAGAAAATCATCCGGGGCAGATGGGTAAATAGTTAAAAATCATCTTTCGGTTCACCGGCCGAATATTCCCTTAAGAACGCTAGCTTCGGCTTCACCCGGTCTGAGGTACACATCCGGTGACCCGGCAGTAACAATCGCAGAGGTGCTCCCTTTACCACCTAGCCGAACAATCAGAACGTAGGGGTAAGCACGTGAGCCAGGCAACCCAGCTTGGCCAAAACTTAAGTCATATCGATGCATATAATGGTGAATAAAAGGTACATGCGGAAGTTTGACACATGTGTTGGGCATGAAGCCCGTATAAATAGGCTTCTGTTAAAGAAGCCCCCAGGTATAATGAGCACGGACAACGCGCCAAATATGTGTGAATAAAGCGCAAACGAGCCTCTAAATGCTCCAGGAAGAAGGAGGAGGAAGGAGAGAAATAAAAGACAGCAAAAATAGAAAATGTGGACGGAGGAAGGAGACGAACTTGGAGTCCAGCGCTTAGACGTAGAATCTTCATAGACGGGTTGCGTTCCATGGGTTCGGCTCGAGTCGGTTATCAGAAGCGTTTCGCAGACGGTATGCTCCGCCGGTCAGGACCTGCTCGATGATGAAGGGACCTCCCCATTTGGGCTTGAGTTTGTCCTTTTTCTTGTCCGGCAGGCGTAGAACTAGTTCACCAACATTACAAGCTTTGGCCCGTACTTCCCTGCTTTGATATCTTCGAGCCTGCTGTTGATAGAATGCGGAACGAGCTTTTGCCACGTCGCGCTCCTCCTCTAATGCATCCAAACTGTCCTGCTGATCGAGCTTGGCTTCTCTTTCTTCGTACATGCGCACGCGAGGTGAGTCATGTATTATGTCGCATGGCAAGACTGCCTCTGCGCCGTACACATAAAAATGGTGTGAATCCGTAGTACGATTTAGCGTGGTCCGCAGCCCCCAGAGTACGGAGTCGAGCTCCTCAACCCAGTGCATGTTAGATTCCTTGAGGGACCGCACTAGTCTGGGTTTAATGCCGCTCATGATTAGACCGTTTGCTCGCTCGACTTGACCCGTTGGTTTGAGGGTGATAGGCGAGGCGTAATCGAGCTTGATGCCCATGTTTTTGCACCATAATTTGACCTCATCGGCCGTGAAGTTGGTGCCGTTATCGCGATGATAATCGTGGGGGACACCGTAACGGTGCACTACCCCGATATGAAGTCCATAACCGGTCCGGATTCGGCCGTTTTAACGAGCTTGGCCTCTATCCATTTGGTGAATTTATCCACCATGACCAATAGGTATTTTTGCTTGTGGGTTCCTCCCTTAAGGGGTCCAACCATGTCAAGCCCCAGGACCCATGACGGCCGGTGATGGGTATAGTTTTGAGGGAGGTGGGTGGCATGTGGCTTTGGTTAGCAAAAAGCTGGCAACCGACGCATCGTTGGACTAAATCCTGCGCATCTGCCCGGGCCTCGACCAATAAAATCCTGTACGGAAGGCCTTTCCTACAAGGGCCCAGGCTGCGGCGTGGTGCCTACCCAGTCCGGCATGAATTTCAGCCAGGAGGTTTCGCCCTTCCTCTTCGGAGATATACCTTTGAAGGACTCCTGTAGTGCTTTTCTTATAAAGCTCTCCCTCATGGACTTTATAGGCTTTAGATCGCCGTACTATGCAGCGAGCCTCATTTTGGTCTTCGGGGAGTTCCTGCCTAGTTAGGTAAGCTAGGAATGGTTCCGTCCCACGGGCGATAACCGCCATTATTTCGTGGCGGAGGGTGTTATCTCGGTGGCGAGCCTCCGATTTTGTCGAGTGTTCGGGCGTAAAGCGGTGCGGTTGGATCCGGATTGTTATTTCGGACTCCCCTTCCCATAGTACGGATGGCTTGAACAGCCGTTCCGGGGAAGACGTTAGGCGGGGACGGCATCGCGTTTTGCACCGATGCATGCCAATATGTCCGCCGCTGGTTGTTATCCCGGCTATATGATGAAATTCGAGCCCTTCGAACCGTCTTGACATTTTTAGGACCGCATTGCGGTATGCTGCCATTTTGGATCTTTGGCATCAAATTCTCCGCTTATTTGAGATATCGCGAGGTTCAATCCCGTGCACCTCTAGGCGTTTAATGCCCATGGAGATCGCCATCCGGAGGCGTGCGTAGAAGGGCCTCGTATTCGGCCGCGTTGTTGGAGTCCGTATACATTATCTGAAGGACGTATTGGACTGTGTCCCCGGTTGGGGACGCCAGACGACGCCAAATTTCAGTGCCGCCAACATTTTGGAGCCATCAAAGTGCATGATCCAATTGGAGTATGCGCCGTACTCTTTAGGGAGTTCGGCTTCGGTCTATTCGGCCACGAAGTCGGCCAAAACCTGTGACTTGATAGCTCGTCATGGCTTATAGGTTATGTCGAATGGAAGGAGCTCTATGGCCCATTTAGCAATACGGCCCGTCGCGTCGCGGTTATTTATAATGTCGTTAAGAGGTACTTCGGAGGCTACCGTTATCGAACACTCTTGAAAGTAGTGTCGCAGCTTCCGGGATGCCATGAACACCGCGTATGCTATCTTTTGATAATGTGGGTACCGGGACTTGCATGGAGTGAGGACAGTGGACACGTAATAAACCGGTCTTTGAAGAGGGAACCTGTGTCCGTCCGTTTCTCGTTCGACAACGAGCACCACGCTGACAACTTGATGTGTTGCAGCGATATATAATAGCATTGGTTCGCCCATGTTGGGCGCGACCAGGACCGGATTTGTTGCCAATATGGCTTTTATCTCTTCGAGTCCAGCCGTGGCGGCATCCGTCCACTCGAAGTGTTCGGTCTTGGCGAGGAGGCGGTAAAGGGGTAACGCCTTTTCTCCCAAACGGGAAATAAAGCGGCTTAGATCCGCTACGCATCCAGTCAATTTTTGTATTTGTTTGAGGTCTTTTGGAATATCCAATTGTGACAGAGCTCGGATCTTGGCTGGGTTTGCTTCAATTCCTCTACGGACACAATGAAGCCCAGGAGCTTTCCTACCGAACGCCGATGACGCATTTTTCCGGATTGAGCTTGATGTCATATTTTCAAGATTGTCGAATGTGAGCCTCAAGTCGTCTACTAGAGTTTCGACATGCTTGGTTTTGACGACCACGTCATCTACATATGCTTCCTTTGTTTTGCCGATCTGGTTTGCGGACATATACGAATCATGCGCTGATATGTTGCGCCGTCGTTTTTGAGCTCGAAGGGCATTGTGTTGAAGCAGAATGGGCCGTATGGAGTGATGAATGCTGTTGCAGCTTGGTCTGGCTCCGCCATCTTGATTTGGTGGTAGCCGGAGTATGCACCGAGGAAGCACAATGAGTCGTGTCCTGCTGTAGCACCGATAATTTGATCAATTCGAGGGAGGGGGGAGGGACCTTTGGGCGAGCCTTATTACGGTCGTTGAACTCAACACAGAGGCGCCCGGATTTGTCCTTCTTTGGTACCATCACCAGATTTGCTAGCCAGTCCGGATGTTTTATATCTCCGATAAATCCGGCTTCGGAAGTTTGGCTAGCTCCTCTCCCATGGCCTTGTCTCTTGGGTTTGGAAAAGCGCCAAGAGCCTGTTTGACTGGCTTGAATCCTTTTAGGATATTTAGGCTGTGCTTTCGGCCAGCCGACGTGGGATTCTGGCATGTCCGAAGGGTGCCAGCAAAAATGTCCCGATTTTCGTGAGAAATTCTCGTAGTCTGGCGTCTACATCAGGGTTTAATTGTGCCCCAATGGAGGCCGTCTTTGCGGTCCGTTGGGTGGACTTGGAATTTGACTATTTCATCTGCTGGTTTAAAAGAGGTGGACTTGGATCTTTTATCAAGTATCACATCGTCCCTGTTCATCGTGGAGCGCATCGCAGTGAGTTCCTCGGCCGCTAAGGCTTCGGATAGTGCCTCGAGGGCTAGTGCGGTTGTCTTGTTTTCGGCGCGGAGTGCTATGTTCGGATCACTGGCGAGAGTGATGATTCCGTTAGGTCCAGGAATTTTAAGCTTCATGTACCCATAATGGGGTATAGCTTGAAAAATTGTGAATGCCTCTCGCCCTAATAAAGCGTGATATCCGCTGTTGAACGGGGCCAGTTGAAATGTGACCTTCTCGGACCTGTAATTGTCCGTGAGCGAACACTACGCCCATTGTGATTTTTCCTGTGCAAAGCATGCTTCCGGCTAGGGATTATTCCTCTAAAGGTTGTGCTGCTTCGCTCAATGCGGTTCGATCTATTTCCATTTTTCGGAGGGTTTCCTCATAGATGAGGTTTAGTCATTGCCGCCATCCATGAGTACCTTAGTAAGGCGAAAGTCCACTATTGGACCGAGGACCAATGCGGCCGGTGCTCGGGCTGTTCGTAATTTGGGTTAAATCCTTGGCATTAAAGGTAATAGCCGTGTTACTCCATGGATTTATTGTTGCTACTTGGTAGACTTGACAAGGTTATGGAGTGTTCGTTTCCGCATGTTATTTGATGCGGAAGTCTTGAAGACTATTAACACCGTCTTGGTGTTCTTTGGGCTGGGATTCGAAGCTAGAAGCTCTTCACCACTTTTGGCCACCGCCGTAGTATCCAACATGCTCAAGGCTATGAGTTAGAGTGGCGCCCTACGTGCTATGAATTTTGCAGGTCCGCTTAGCCAACCCTCAGACGGTTCCGTACCCTTTAGGGGTTTTTGGTTTTTGGTGTTTAACCCGGTGTGCTTGGTGATGATGCACCCTTTTATTTCGGACTAGGGATGTATTCGGGGCGGATTATCCCAAAATTTACTTTCGGTTTTCCAAGCACTCTCCATCGCACAAGATTTTTGTACTATGGTCACCAAGTCAGCAAAGCGTGTAATTTCATGACGACTTATGGCGTTTAGGATTCCCTTGTTCGTGCAATTATTGCAAAAAGTGGGATTGCGTCCTCCTCTCGGCGATCCTTTATCCTGTCCATAACCAGGAGGAATCGCCCAAGAATGATGTCTTGCTTTCAGCTGGCTCTTGTCGAATTCGGGATAGATCGCTAATGTTTGGGTGGGCGAGTGGAACTAGATCCGGAACCCCGTCCAATTTAAGACTCAGGGGCCGAGAAGTTTCCGAACTCGGAAGTTTGGATTTTCGAATGCTATCAAATGAGTCCAACACACCGCCTGACTTTAAGTTCAGGGCTTGATCGACATCCGTCCCTCTGCGGGAATCCGGCATGGAGGGATCGGGAATCCGGACGTAGCTAGTCCTTAAGATAGAAGAAGAATCGCCGCATTGCTCCTCTATCACAGCAACATGATGGGTAGCACAGGGAGAGTTGATCTCTCTCGAGATCGGTTTTAGGCCCGATCTGGTCATAGTCGTGCGGGCGAGTCCTGATGCATGGCGATGCGATCCAAGAGCTCGTTTACTGGAGGAGATCTCGATCGAGATCTAACTGTTCGGCAAGTTCCGAATTAACGTGAAGATTGGTTTCGATGACTCGAGAAGTCATCGTCGGCCTTGATAGCGGGCGGTCATAAGAAAACCACCTAGCGTAAGAGTCGACCCGGTGGCCAAGGCTCCTTTGGCGATAGTATCATCTTTAAAGACGGGATGAGGCATCCTTCACGGCGGCGGCAACAGAGGAACTCTCAATGAAAGCACCAATGTCGGTGTCAAAACCGGCGGATCTCGGGTAGGGGGTCCCGAACTGCGCGCGTCTAGGCGGATGGTAACAGGAGACAAGGGACACGATGTACCCAGGTTCGGGCCCTCTCGATGGAGGTAATACCCTACTCCTGCTTGATTAATATTGATGATATGGGTAGTACAAGAGTAGATCTACCACGAGATCAGAGAGGCTAAACCCTAGAAGCTAGCCTATGGTATGATTGTTGTTCGTCCTATGGACTAAAACCCTCTGGATTATATAGACACCGGATAGGTTAGGGTTAAACGGAGTCGGTTACAATGGTAGGAGATCTACATATCCATATCGCCAAGCTTGCCTTCCACGCCAAGGAAAGTCCATCTGGACACGGGACGAAGTCTTCAATCTTGTATCTTCATAGTCCAGGAGTCCGGCCAACGGTGATAGTTCGGCTATCCGGACACCCCCTAATCCGGGACTTCCTCACCTGGGGTTATGATCCTCGACACGCCGTCATTTTTGACACCGCACCAAGTCTCAGGGGCTACTATCTATACAGGGCACATTTTATATGCAAAACTGTCAGAAGGTACATCATTTTGCGTACCTCAAAACCCGTCAGTAAACTTACGATGACTTCATGCAATCCGCTCTCAGCGGATGAAATCCTTTCAATCACCGTACCCATTAACGTACGGTGATCTTCCGAGATAGATGCTCACCCGAGCAGATCCTTCAGCTCCTCCGACCATACACCCGTTGGTGCCGGACTCGTCCGGTGGCCTTTTTCGAAGGCCGGACACGGAGGGCTTTGAGGGGACATACGGCTGCCTTCTGGCCCTGCCGGATTCGGAGAAGCCATCCGCGACGACACCTCAGGGTCATCCACCTCGCATAATGGTACGACAGGCGGAGGCGTTTCGCTCTCCATCATCTCCGAACCAAGATCCCCTGAAGACGAGCTCTGCTGTGAAGGGCTGAGATTCGAACTACAAGGTAAACTTTCGGTTACCTTCAGAAATAAAACGGGGATGTCTCTCTTTAAAAAAAAACTCCCCCCTTTACTTACGGCTCGTTGGAGGGTTGATCTCCTTGGGGAAATAGTGCGGCCGGGGCATCTCCCGCCGCAGGACCCTTGGTGAAGATTTCTTCCCCCGCTTCGAGGCTTTGGTCTCCGGATCTTCAGAAGTGGTCCTCTTCTCCCCTTGGAGGGAGGGATTCTCGATCCCCCCTTTCCTGATAGCCTCCTTCACGGAGGTAGTAGTTCCCTTGTTCCCCCCCCCCCTTCGCCTTCTTCAAAAGGCACAGCCTCTAGCATCTTGGTCAATACAGGATCCGGCGTGGTCTCGTGGGGAGGGGCGGACACTGATCAGTTTTGCTTTTGCTATCCACTCTGTTTAAAGGATAGCTCTTTTAAGGGCAAGTGTATGATAAATATGCGGATAGCATGTCCGGGTACATGACTACTTACTTGAGTATCCGGGCGATTGCAGCTCAGACCTGCGTCCTCGGTTAAGTCCGGACACATTGCTTGTGATCCGAAGAACAGTTGGTACATCTCCACGGGCGTTACGCCCATAAAATGTTGGAGAGCTCGTGGTCCCTCCGGATTAAACTCCCACAGGCGGAGGGGGTGATGTTTGCATGGCAAGGTGCGACGAATCAGCATGACCTACGCTACTACGACCAGATTGATCTTTCTCTCTCGGAGGTCCCGAATACGGCCCTGCAATAGAGGTACGTCCATGGACGGTCCCCAGTCGAGCCCTTTATTGACCCATGACGCCCGCCGCAGTGGAGGACCCGAGCGGAAGGTAGGTGGCGCCGCCCATTTGGTGCCCCTGGGAGCGGTGATATAAAACCACTCCTATTGCCATAAATTGAGCTCCTCTTGAAAAGAGCCCTCGGGCCATGGAGCGTCCGCATTTTTGCTTATAACAGCCCCTCCGCACTCTGTCTGATGCCCCTTGATCATCTTCAGCTCCACTTTGAAGGTCTTGAGCCACAATCCAAAGTGAGGAGTAATGCAGAGGAAGGCTTCACATATGACAATGAACGACGAGATGTGGAGGATGGACTCCGGATCCAAGTCATGGAATTCCAGCCCATAATAAAACATGAGCCCCCTCACAAAGGGGTCCGCCGGGAAGCCTAAACCCCGAAGGAAGTGAGACACGAATACCACGCTCTCACCAGGCTCGGGAGTGGGAATAACCTGCCCTTGGGCATGCAGCCTATGCGAAATTTCGCCGGTTAGATACCTGGCGTCTCTCAGCTTTAGCACATCTTCCGTGACGGAGGAAGACATCCACCGGCCGTGCAGGTCGGAGCCGGACATCGTTGAAGGTCCGAAGCGCCTAAATCTGGAGCTTTGGGTGTTGGAACTCGAGGCGAGGGGCGGATTCGATTGAGATTGAAAGAAAGGAGCGGGCCTTGGTCTCGTTATAAACAGGTTGAATACCAAGAGCCCTCCCCGTGACCGTTCGGGACTAGCCTTCGATGGGGGAGGCGTGCCAGCGGGCACGACTGGGTTACCTACGCCCGTATTGATGAGGATCCCAGAATAAAGGGGGCACGATCTCCGCTCTGATAAGACGTGCCGAAGAAACCGCCTCGCTAAACGCGCTGAGGTGGGACAGTAAAAACGATTCGTATAAAGGCCTGGCCGTGGTGTGATGTCACGCCGCGGAATACGTCAGCGGATCTGTGCAAAGGTTACTCTCTCTACGGTAGTATGTGGAACTTGTTTTGCGAGCGGACACTATCCTTGTGTTCAAAATCTTCTATGAAGTATTCGAGGAGGAACCCGCCTTGCAATGCCAAAGACAATATGCGTGCGGATTAAATGCGTCATTGAAGCCTGGTTCAGGGGCTACCGAGGAGTCTGGATTAGGGGTGTCCGGATAAGCGGAACTATCACCGCTGGCGGACTCACGGACTATGAAGATACAAGATTGAAGACTTCGTCCCGTGTCCGGATGGGGCTTTCCTTGGCGTGGAAGGCAAGCTTGGCGTCTGGATATGTAGATCTCCTACCATTGTAACTGACTCCGTGTAACCCTAACCCTATCCGGTGTCTATATAAACCGGAGGGTTTTAGTCCGTAGGAAAAACAACAATCATACCATAGGCTAGCTTCTAGGGTTTAGCCTCTCTGATCTCGTGGTAGATCCACTCTTGTACTACCCATATTATCAATATTAATCAAGCAGGAGTAGGGTTTTACCTCCATCGAGAGGGCCCGAACCTGGGTAAAAACATCGTGTCCCTTGTCTCCTGTTACCATCCGCCTAGACGCAGTTCGGGACCCCCTACCCGAGATCCGCCGGTTTTGACACCGACACTCCCCTCAGTGCGAGATCATGACCATCTCCCTAAACTGAAATTGAATATTCCACCATTTGAGGGTAGATATGTTCTGATATATATCTTACTTGGGAGTTAGAAACTGAACAACGATTTACATGTTTACAATATCCTGAAGAGAGACGTGTTCCTGCTGCTGTTTGTGCTTTCACTAGCTTTGCATGTGTTTGGTGGTCTGAACATTGTAGATTATATCCTGTTCGGCTGCTTTGAAAACTGCTATGCGTACTCATTGGGTTCCACCATATTATCAACGTGAATTAATTCAAAAATTGCAGCGCTTAAGACAAGGAAAAAATTATGTAGAAGAATATTATCAGGAATTACAAACTGGCATGATTAGATGTGGTATTGTTGATGAGAATGAAGCTATGCTTGCACGTTTTATGGGTGGATTAAATAGAGAGATTCAGACCATTCTACAGTATAAGGAGTATAATAATATCACTCGTTTATTCCATCTTGCTTGTAAAGCTGAACGTGAAGTGCAGGATTGACAGGCATTGGCGCGAACTAACTTCTATTCAGGTCGACCTTCATCATGGTCACCACGTGCATCCTCTACTTCCACTGCACCATCACCTCCATCAGGTGCCACCTCCAGCCGTGATACAAGAAAGCAGGCACAACCACCTCTCTCTGCTAAGAGCACACCTGTCGGGCCTGCGCAGAGCTCTTCTTCTTCCATGGCGTCAACAGGGCACACAAGTGATATTATTTGTCGTCGTTGTAAGGGAAGAGGAAATTTTGCTAGAGAATGCAAATCTCAGCGTGTGATGATTGCTACTGAGGATGGTGGGTATGAGTCTGCTAGTGACTATGATGAGGAGACTTTGGCTCTTATTACACATGAAGAACACGGTGAAGATGATTCTGATCATGAGACGTAATACATGGCTGCTGAAGATGCTGACAGGTATGAATGTTTAGTTGCTCAACGTGTTTTGAGTGTGCAGATTACACAAGCTGAGCAAAATCAGTGGCAGAATTTGTTCCATACAAAGGGAGTTGTGAAGGAACGTTCTATTCGCGTCATCATAGATGGAGGGAGCTGCAACAACTTGGCTAGCATGGAGATGGTGGAGAAGCTATCTCTCACCACAAGACCACATCCACATCCTTACTACATCCAATGGTTCAACAACAACGGCAAGGTTAAGGTAACACGCACTGTTCATGTGCATTTTAGTACCTCTACATATGCTGATTATGTTTATTGTGATGTGGTACCTATGCAAGCATGTTCCTTATTACTTGGTAGACCATGGCAATTTGATAAAAATTATGTACACCATGGTAGAAACAATCAGTATACTCTTGTTCATAAGGATAAAGTTATTACTTTGCTTCCTATGACTCCTGATTCCATTTTGAAAGATGATATTAATAGAGCTAATAAAGCAAAACAGGAGAAAAATAAGAGTGAAAATTAGATTGTGGCAAAAGAATTTGAGCAACAAATGAAGGTTAATAATAAACCATCTGGTGTTGCTTCTGAAATTAAATTGAAAAGTGCATGTTTACTTGCCACCAAATCTGATATTGATGAGCTAGATTTTAGCAAATCTGTTTGCTATGCTTTTGTTTACAAAGAGGCATTATTTTCATTTGAGGACATGCCTTCCTCTTTGCCCCCTGCTGTCACTAACATTTTGCAGGAGTTCGCTGACGTCTTTCCACAAGATGTGCCAACAGGATTACCACCTATTCGAGGGATTGAGCATCAAATTGACTTAATTCCCGGTGCATCGCTACCCAACCGTGCACCATACCGTACCAATCGAGACGAGACGAAGGAGATTATGTGTCAAGTATAGGAGCTGCTCGACAAAGGTTATATACGCGAATCTCTTGGTCCTTGTGCTGTTCCTATTATACTAGTGCCTAAAGAGGATGGTACGTCGCGTATGTGTGTTGATTGTAGAGGCATTAATAATATTACTATTCGTTATCGTCATCCTATTCCTAGGCTAGTTGATATGCTTCATGAATTGAGTGGCTCTACAATATTCTCCAAAGTTGATTTGCATAGTGGATACCATCAAATTCATATGAAATTGGGAGATGAATGGAAAACAGCATTTAAAACTAAGTTTGATTTATATGAGTGGTTAGTCATGCCTTTTGGGTTAACTAATGCACCTAGTACTTTCATGATACTAATGAACGAAGTTTTACGTGCTTTCGTTGGACGATTTGTGGTAGTCTATTTTGATGATATACTGATTTATAACAAATCTTTGGAAGAACATTTGGAACATTTACGTGCTGTTTTTATTGCTCTACGTGATGCACGTCTATTTGGTAACCTTGGGAAGTGCACCTTTTGCACTGACCGAGTATCTTTTCTTGGCTATGTTGTTACTCCACAGGGAATTGAAGTTGATAAAGCCAAGATTGAAGCTATTGAGAGTTGGCCGCAGCCCAAAACGGTCACACAAGTGAGGAGTTTTCTTGGACTCGCTGGTTTCTATAGGCGTTTTGTGAGAGATTTTAGCACCATTGCTGCACCTCTCAATGAGCTTACAAAGAAGGATCTGCCTTTTGTTTGAGGTACCGCACAAGAAGAAGCCTTCACGATATTGAAAGATAAGTTGACACATGCTCCTTTACTCCAACTTCCTGATTTTAATAAGACTTTTGAGCTTAAATGTGATGCTAGTGGAATTGGATTAGGAGGTGTGTTATTACAAGATGGCAAACCTGTTGCATACTTTTCTGAAAAATTGAGTGGGTCTAGTCTGAACTATTCTACTTATGATAAAGAATTATATGCTCTTGTTCGGACCTTAGAAACATGGCAACATTATTTATGGCCCAAAGAATTTGTTATACATTCTGATCATGAATCTTTGAAACACATTAAAAGTCAAGCAAAACTGAACCGTAGACATGCTAAATGGGTTGAATTCATTGAGACTTTCCCTTATGTCATTAAACACAAGAAGGGTAAAGAAAATGTTATTGCTCATGCATTGTCTCATCGTTATACTATGCTTTCACAACTTGACTTTAAAATATTTGGTTTGGAGACCATCAAAGATCAATATGTGCATGATGCTGAATTTAAAGATGTATTGCAGAATTGTAAAGAAGGTAGAACATGGAACAAGTTCGTCATTAATGATGGATTTGTGTTTCATGCTAACAAGCTATGCATTCTAGCTAGCTCTATTCGTCTTTTGTTGTTGCAGGAGGCGCATGTAGTAGGACTAATGGGACACTTTGGCGTGAAGAAGACGGAGGATATACTTGCTACACATTTCTTTTGGCCAAAGATGAGACGAGATGTTGAGCATTTTGTTGCTCGCTGCACTACATGTCAAAAAGCTAAGTCCCGACTCAATCCTCATGGTTTATATATGCCTTTGCCTGTACCAAGTGTTCCTTGGGAGGATATATCTATGGACTTTGTTTTAGGTTTACCTCGAACAAAGAAGGGGAGGGATAGCATATTTGTTGTCATGGATAGGTTCTCGAAAATGGCACAATTTATACCATGTCATAAAAGCGATGATGCTGTCAATGTTGCTGATTTATTATTTCGTGAAATTATTCGCTTGCATGGTGTCGTGGTTTTGTCATGGCAGATGTCCTCATGAAAGGACTTAGTCGTGGAGCCATCGCTACGGGTTAGCTTGAAGGGGTTAAAGCGGACACAAGGATGCAAGGGAGTTTATACTAGTTCGGCCCCTTCGATGAAGGTAAAAGCCTACGTCTAGTTGTGATGGAATTGATGGGGGTTTCGATGACTAGGGAGCAAATAAGCTTCGCCTAGGTCTCGAGTTGTTGTCTGTTGTCCCTAAACCGCCGCCGGGTCGTCCGCTTATATACATGGGTGACGCCCGTCGGTTTGCAGAGTCCCGAGACCGGCTCATAGACGTGTCCGGTTCGGTCTCTAGTATTTCTAACTTACAACACAAGTTACATACTAATGCCGGTTCACGGCTACAAGCCTTAAACGGGTTCTGGGCCTTGGGCCCTTATAAAATATCCTCACGGGCTTCAAGCATACTTGACTACTGATGAAGTTAACCCGGCCTCTCCTGGCCAGTTTACGCCCAGTAGTAATATTCCCAACATTAGGCCCCAGATTGATTTGAACAGGTTCATGTCAATCCTTAGTAAAAAACTTCGTCTTCAACATCTTCTTGGTTGAACCGCCGTGACATCATCTTCTCAGATTGTGGTGAACCGGCATGACGTCATCTGTCATAAAGAACTGTATATAACATCTTTTCATTAATGGGTCTGCAACAATCGAGGCGGCAGCTCCGCTTCCAAACTTGCGGCTCCTTTATTCTCGCGCCTGACACATGTCCCTTGCTTTATAAATAAGACCGAAGGGTCATTTATTTTTCCCCTTCGTGCCCCTCTGCTTCGTCTTCCTTGCGCCGCCCAGCTTCGGAGCTCCGCCGCCGCCGTCAACTTCTGCACCAACCTTGGCCGCTGCATCACCCTGAACGCACCAGAGCATCGCGGCGACCTTCCGCTTCTTCCTCAGCTCCGGTAAATCTTCTGCTCTTTCCGCCCCAGATCTATTCTAGGGTTTCTAGGTTTTTCAGTGTTCATCCTTCGTTCTTCGTTCTTATAATGGTTCTCAAAAGAACTCCTGAATCTCTGTTCTGTGTAATGGTAGCTTTTAGCCTCCGCTTTCACTTACGCCTCGCAAGATCATAAAACTTATTTACATCCTTGCTCATTGATTTAGTACCGCTCCGTTTTGGGCCTTGAAGATTCATTTGTTTTCTGAATATGCTCCAGATCCAAAACTGTGAAATACTTTTGTGAAATCTGTTTCCGCACATCCACTCTTGATTCATCGATATCTCAGACTAGGCGGTTTAACTTTGTAGAGAAATTGACAACTCGGCATATACCATTAGTCCCCTTGTTGAACCGCCAGGATTTCCCAGTTATGTATTGCCACCTTGCAGAACTCCGGTTTATAAGCAACTTCTTCGGTTTAACAATGAATGTATCAATATATAGTCTTCCAACATATTCTTGAACCGGTATTACTGCTTTGCAGATTGCACCATGGCCAAGCAAGTGTACGAGTGTAATTGGGTCCCTTCTCGAGTGATCAAACGCATAGCTGGATAACTTAGTCCGCACCGGCGCTTTAGGCAAAACAGACGTCATTCACTGGAGGGTCCCTGGCCCGGAGAGTTCTCCAGAACCCAAGGATGGAGAAGTTGTTGTTTTTGCTGATCATTTAGCCCGGGGCTCCAGTCCACCCGGATCAAAGTTTTATCGGGATGTCTTGGCCAACTTCCAACTGCGTCCACAAGACATTGGCCCCAACTCCATAACCAATATCTGTCACTTTCAAGTGCTCTGTGAGGTGTTTTTTCAAGAGGAGCCCACAGTTCAGTTGTTCAGAGATTGCTTCCATCTAAACCGCCGTACTGAATTTTCTGACGGTCCCAACACTGAGTTGGGTGGTGTGGCGATTCATAAGCGGAAAGAGGTCACTTACCCTCACGCCAAACTGCACGGCCATCCCAAAGAGTGGAATTCAACATGGTTTTACTGCAAAGATACCTCTCCGGAGGGAGAAAAGCCATTACCGGGTTACCGTCCGGAGCGGCTAAGCAACACACATCCCCTGCCTCATAGACTGACTACTAAGGAAAGAAGCAAATATGCCCCTCAACTATCCAAGCTCCGGGCCTTCATGGCCAACGGGTTGACAGGAGTTGATCTTGCTCGCTGCTGGATATCTTGGAGTATACTGCCCCTAAGCCTGCGCTCCGGTTTGATGTGCAAATACACAGAAGATGTGAAAGACCCTCTACGGCATATTCAGATCCAGCTGACAGACGATGAAGTTACTGAGGCTTTTAAGAGGATGTTAAACGAACCGGAAGCTTCTTGCGCCCAAACCGGCCTGGCTCCCTTTTCTTCCGTTAACAAACCGCCAGCCGTAAGACTCATATCTTATGCCTTTATAAAATCTGACTATGTTTAAGTACTCTTTATTGATATTAACATCTTTCAAACAGGGTGATGATCCGTTTTGGAGCAGGAAGACTCCACAAGAGAAACCGGTGGCAATAACCCGGCCCAAGACCAAAGTTGTGAAGAAACCAGCAAATAGAAAGAAAACCACTGCCTCCTCCGATCCACCAAATTGGCGATGATGTGGGTAATCCGGATCTTGTGGTAGAACTTGACTCACTTGGTCTATTTTTTACACGCCTTATTGATAATGATTATTGCCAGGATGACGCTGAAGCTAGTCATGTTGATGTTGTAGAGGTAATCGCTCTTTCTTCCGATTAAAACCCTTTACCTTCAGTAAAAATCCGTCGGGCAAACCGGAAAGTTAAATTTTCTCATTCTCTTGCTTACTTGGATCAAAACTTTCTTATGAAGACACAACAGCATGAAGCTCGTCGCGCAACCCGGCACAGCGGCCGGGTAGTCACCTCCACCGGTTTACCGAACAGTCCGATTCGGAAACACCGTTCAGAGGTCTCTAACTGTTTCGTCAATGCTTATCCTAAAGCGGGTTGCATTCGTCAACCTCTTAATCCATCTGACTCCGATTATCAGGTGACTTCTCATTCTTCCTCTGGCGAGTCGACAGGCACCCAACTCCCACCACTCAAGACAGTGCTTGGGTGAGCCATATTCCTGATAATGCTGTTTGGTATACCACTTTCAATGTTCATTGGACTGATCCGTCTTTTTACCTTTCAGGGCCAAGCCTAGGCCAAGCAAGAAAGCTCGGCTGGACAAAGCGGCAGAAGACAATGCTCCTGAACCGACCCAAATACCAAATCCCGAGGAACACATCCAGGATGATATGCTGACCGACCCACCATTGCAAGATCATGATGTTACTGTTGAAGAGGCACATGTTGACACCACCGGCCCTTCAAATCAACCCAAGAGTTCTGCTCAAACTGACAAGACAGCGAGTCCACCAAAGCATACGGATAAACCGGCGACCCCAGTGCGAACCGGCGAAGCCAAGGGTGAAGATGTTGTTTATTACTGGCTTTGGCCATTCCGAGCCAGGTAATCCTGTCGCCTTGTCCAAGCACACTGCAAAGGATGAATTTACTGCGTTTGGTAAAGGCAAGTGGAATGCCGATTTGGCAACTTATGCCGCTTTGAATCCCCAAGATCTTCATTCCGGTTATCTGAACCGGTTATTTACTAGTCGTGATTATGAAGCCGGTCTGGTAAATATGATGAAGGACAAATATGAGGTAAATTCCATGACTCTCTGCTTGTATATTTCAATCTGTCAGCTCTAATAGCCCCCAAGTGACGGTTTTAAGATGTGAACTTAAACCAGGACTTCTCAATATAATTCTGAGGAAAGCTGTACTTTTGGGAAAGTAGCTCCCAAGGGCCGGTTCAACCTAATGTAGTTAAACCGGGACTTTTATAAGAAATCCAGTATCCCTCAAGGACAGAGCAAATAAGCATTAGCCCCCAAGTGCCAAACTGAATACTTGTATTGAGCTTGGGACTTTATGTAGAAATTGTAGGATGAAAAAGCAAATATGCATTAGCCCCCAAGTACCGAGAGCATAACTTGTTGTGGGTTTGGTACTTCAACTCTGCTCCCTAATCTTTATCAAATGTTTATCTGTATGTAGGCTGATCTGAGCAAGAAAGAAAACCAAATCATTGATCTTCAAGAAAACCTGAAATCCCAGCAAGCTGAAACCTCCAAAGCAAAGAATGAATTAAACAGCGCTTTAAGCGTCATGGAAAAGCTTAAGGAGGGCTTCAACAAGGAGCAGGCGGATTGGGCCACTGAAAAGGCCGCTTTAACTCAACGGGCAGAAAATGCTGAAGCTGCCCTTAAACCGGTGGTAGATGAACTGACCAGTGTAAAGCGGCAAGTGCATGCCATGACCACCGTTGTCTTTGGTAAGCCTTTTTTTATTTCTGACATAATGAAGCTTTCTCATATAATTGCCGGTTTATTAACCCTTTGAATGATATAGGGACACGTATTGGCCACTTGGGATCAGATGTGCGGAAGAAATTGAAAGCCTCTTATACATTGATAGAGCAACTCTATCTTGGTGCAAGAATGGATCATCAGCACCGCTTCTCATAATAACCCGGCACTGACCTTGATCCAGGACACCCTTAAAAGGTTGTCAATGCTTCCTGCCCGGTTTGAAGAATTAAAGAAATCTGCTGCTAGAACCGGTGCCATAAACGCCTTAATCCGGGCCAAAGCGTGGGTGTCGGATTTTGATCCTGTTTAAGCGGCGCAGGGCTTCCCAAGCTTGAAGGAAGACGGGACATAATTCAGTGAAGAGGATCTCCGAACGATAAACCAGGAAGTGCGCCCTTTGGCTTGCCAATTGGTTGAAGAGGCAAATATGTCTCACTATCAAGACCAATATGATGGAGAAAATAAACGAGTGCCTGCACCAATTCCTGAAGCGGAGAACCTTATACCGCCAATCCGTAAGCATACTTATGCTCCTGATATTGAACCGTCATTGTTGATCAATGATGAAGCCGTATTCCAAGCATTAATGGGAATCGACTGGACAACTGTTGATTTCCAGCCGCTCGGTAGGGAATCAGAAGTTGAAGCGGCGCAGGATGACCCGCAACCATCAGGCCAAGCTGGCGATCAAGCATAAACCGGAGGCCGGTTTACATTACTGCTTCCTTACGTTATGCCAAAAACAATTATCTTATCTGGGCACTGTGTTGCCTTGTAATAGACTAGTTGCCACACTTTGTGTTGATATGCCTTCGTGCATATTTATTGCAATTTTTTGTTGAATCATCAACCTTAAACTGTTGTCTGCAGCAAAAAGCTTAAAACGCCATTATGGTTGTATCACCAGGCGGGTCATCATATCCATGTATATGAAATAAAAGATAATACTTTAGATTAAACATATGATAAAATATGGGAATATATGATACCTGCCATCGTAGGGCATGAAGTTGGCTGTGCCAATCTTTAAGCGGAGTTGTAAGAAACCCGCTCTGCTGAAGGAGAAAATAGCTCCTGTGTATATAGGGTCGGTTTACAGTAAACTGCTCCAAGTTAAGATGAACACCGGTGTTACTCCATAATAGGATGTTTATCAAAAATCAAACCGGGCAAAGTGTCTCCGGATGAAAAACAAACCGTGTCCCGTCAGCGACAAATCGAATCGGTTTAATAATTGTCGGTTTAAGAACACAACAAGAGAAATATGCAAAAGACAAACAAATTTCAAGCAAAGGCAAAGACAAACTCTTTTGCGAAAAGAGGCTGTTTGAGCCGATCAATGCATTACCATGGTCGGACACGACCAAGCCCCCAATAGGCGTAGCTATGGTTCATGTCAGCCAGGTCCCCAAATGATGCAGTGGCATTACGCCGATCAAGAGGAGTAGCAATGGTTCGGGTTCGACCAAAGCCCCCAAGTGATTCTGTGGCCTTAGGACGATCAAGAGGCGTGACTTGTTCAGACGTGACCAAGTCCCCAAGCGATCTCGTAGCTTTAGCCTATCAAAAGGTGTTGCATTGGTTCGGACACGACCAAGCCCCCAAGTGACATGATATAAAGCTTTGTTAAAAAGCTAACTCAAGGGGTAAACCGGAGACCGCTTTAAGATAAAAACTTTGTGTAACCACTCATGATGTAAAAATAACAGAGACCCCGCTTTAGTTAAGGCTCCGGTTTATTGCATTGATCATAATATATACATTGTCATAATATGTACATAAGTAGAACCTATGGCTCAAGTATAGTAAGGCCGAAGATGAGCTATGTTCCACGGCCTGTTGGTCTCCTCCTCTGATGTATGTGAGTCTTTATGCTCTCGAATATCAATCAGATAGAACGACTCATTGTGCAGATTCTTGCTGACCACGAAAGGTCCCTCCCAAGGTGGGGATAGCTTGTGCATATCAGTCTGGTCTTGGATGAGCCGGAGCACCAAATCTCCTTCTTGAAAGGTTCTGGTTCTAACTCGGCGGTCGTGATAGCGACGAAGATCCTGCCGGTAGATCGCCGAACGGCAAATCGCAATGTCACGCTCCTCATCCAATAGGTCCAAAGCGTCTTGCCGTGCTACCTCGTTGTCCGCTTCAACATAAGCTGCTACACGAGGTGAATCATGACGGATATCACTAGGGAGAACCGCCTCTGCTCCGTAGACTATGAAGAACGGTGTGTATCCTGTCGATCTGTTAGGTGTAGTGTTGATGCTCCATAACACAGATGGTAACTCCTCAACCCAACAACCCGGCGTCCGCTGCAAAGGAACCATAAGCCGGGGTTTGATGCCTCGTAAGATCTCCTGGTTAGCTCTCTTTGCTTGGCCATTGGACTGTGGGTGAGCCACTGATGAAATGTCAAGCCGGATGTGCTCACGCTCACAGAACTCCTTCATAGCACCCTTGGATAGATTGGTACCATTATCAGTAATGATACTGTGTGGAAAGCCAAACCGGAAAATAACCTTTTTTATGAATTGAACAGTTGTGGCTGCATCACACTTGCTGACGGGCTCCGCTTCCACCCACTTTGTAAACTTGTCAACCGCCACCAAGAGGCGGGTCTTCTTGTCCTTGGACCGTTTGAAAGGCCCAACCATATCCAGCCCCAAGTCGCATAAGCGGCCAAGTAATTGGAATCATCCTCAATTCTTGAGCCGGTACATGAGCGTGTCTTGAGAACTTCTGACAACCGTCACATCGCCTAACCAGGTCCTCCGCATCAGCATGAGCAGTCGACCAATAAAAACCATGAGGAAACGCCTTAGCCACCAGAGATTTTGAACCGGCGTGGTGACCACAATCTTCTTCGTGGATTTTGCGCAAGATCTCACAACCTTCCTCTGGCGACTCACAACGTTGAAATGCTCCTGACACACTGCAATGATGCAACTCGCCATTGACAATAGTCATGGACTTGGATCGCTGGATTATCTGTCTGGCCAGCGTCTCATCCTCTGGTAACTCGCCCCGGTTCATGTACGCAAGATAAGGAACCGTCCAATCCGGAATGACATGCAGAGCCGCCACCAACTGAGCCTCCGGATCAGGAATAGCCAAATCCTCTTCGCCAGGGAGCTTGACCGACGGGTTATGCAGGACATCTAAGAAGACATTAGGCGGCACCGGTTTACGCTGAGAGCCCAGCAGGCTTAAGGCGTCCGCCACTTCGTTCTTCCGTCTGTCCACATGATCCACCTGATATCCCTTGAAGTGGCCTGCAATGATATCCACCTCACGACGGTATGCTGCCATGAGCAGGTCCTTAGAATCCCAAGTACCAGACACTTGTTGGGCCACCAGTCCGAAGTCATCAAGCACTTGACTCGGATGAGATTCATCTCCTTAGCCATCCGGAGACCATGGAGTAAAGCTTCAGACTCAGCTGCATTGTTAGTACATGGGAACATTAAGCGGAGAACGAATGTAGAACTTATCACCTCGTGGGGAAGTTAATACGACTCCAGCCCCCGAGCCCTCCAATTGCCTGGACCCATCAAAATGAATAGTCCAATAGGTGTGATCCGGCTTTTCTTTAGGTGCTTGTAGTTCCGTCCAATCATTGATGAAATCCACAAGTGCTTGAGACTTGATCGCTGTCCGAGGCATGTAATTCAAACCGTGCGGCCCAAGCACTATAGCCCACTTGTCAATCCGGCCAGTTGCCTCCCTGTTTTGAATTATATCTCCCAAAGGAGCAGAGCTGACCACTGTGATGGAATGTCCCTGGAAGTATTGCTTAAGCTTCCGGCTTGCCATGAAAACTCCATACACCAGCTTCTGCCAATGCGGGTATCTTTGCTTGGACTCAATAAGCACCTCGCTGATATAGTAAACCAGACGTTGAACCGGATATTCCTTGCCCGCCTCCTTGCGCTCCACCACGATAGCTACACTGACTGCACGAGCATTAGGTGCCACATAGAGTAGCAATGGTTCCTTGTCAATCGGAGCAGCAAGAACAGGCGGATTGGCTAGCTGCCGCTTTCAATCCTCCAACGCTTTATCAGCGGCCGGACTCCAGACAAAGGGATCTGCTTTCTTCAGCATCTGATACAAAGGGATCGCCTTCTCACCGAGGCGGCTGATAAACCGGCTCAACGCGGCAATCCGGCCTGCCAAGCGCTGGACATCATTGACACATTTCGGTTTAGCCAGGGAGGTGATAGCTGTGATCTTCTCTGGATTAGCCTCAATTCCCCTACTGGAAACCAGAAAACCCAATAACTTGCCTGCCGGTACACCAAAAACACACTTGGTCGGGTTGTGCATCATCTTGTATGTCCGTAGGTTATCAAAGGTTTCCTTCAAATCATCAACCAGGGTCTCCTTCTCCCTTGATTTAACCACAATATCATCCACATAGGCATGTACATGACGGCCGATCTGCTTATGAAGGCAATTTTGTA
Source organism: Aegilops bicornis (assembly GCA_021605145.1). Taxonomy (NCBI): domain Eukaryota; kingdom Viridiplantae; phylum Streptophyta; class Magnoliopsida; order Poales; family Poaceae; genus Aegilops; species Aegilops bicornis. The sequence continues at coordinate 265,390,271 of CM038669.1, forward strand.
CACATCGTTAATAAGTTGCCTGAGCACTCTTGAGCCTAAAGGGCATAGATACATAGCAGAAGGCTCCAAAGGGAGTTATGAACGCCATCTTCTCCTGATCCTTAACTGCCATCTTGATCTGATGATAACCAGAATATGCATCCAGAAAACTCAAACGCTCACAACCCGCTGTAGCATCAATAATCTGATCGATGCGGGGGAGGGAAAAAGGATCTGCTGGACAAGCTTTATTAAGATCTATGTAATCCACACACATGCGCCAGGTGCCGTTCTTCTTAAGGACCAGCACCGGATTAGACAGCCATTCAGGATGGAACACTTCAACAATAAAGCCAGCCGCTAAGAGCCTGGCCACCTCCTCTCCAATAGCTTTGCGCCTTTCTTCGTTGAACCGGTGGAGAAACTGCTTCACCGGTTTGTACTTAGGATCAACATTAAGAGTGTTGTTGGGGACACAACTACTGAGTGTGAACCGCCCTGGAGGGGCCGGTTTACCCTCGTCCATGATCCAGGCCCACGAAGGAGGCCCGGAGCCCAGAGGCGACTTAAGGTCCATTTATGTAAACCGCCTTAGTGTTGTAACTTGTGTTGTAAGACAAGAAAGGAGAGATCAAGCCGGACTCTTGTATGAGCCGGATTGGGACTTCAGAAACCGGCCAAGGCGTCCATCCGTGTATATAAGGGACGACCCGCGGCGAAGTTAGGGACGAGAGGTTTCGAGGCTAAGGCGAAGCTATTGCTCCCTAGTCGCGAAACCATATCAATCACATCACAACTGGACGTGAGGTTTTTACCTTCATTGAAGGGGCCGAACCAGTATAATTCCCGTGTCTTGTGTCCGCTTTAACCTCTCTAGGTAAACCCGCACGATGGCCCTACGACTAAGTCCTTTCATGAGGACATCTGCCGTGACAAGTCCACGACGGTTGGCGCCCACCGTGGGAGCTATCGCACGATGGTTTGATGATCTTAGAGGGCAAGTTCGAAGGACTCGAAGGCTATGCGATGGGCGGATGACTAAGAGTCGCCGCGGCAAACTCTACATCGACGATGCGGATTGGGGCCCCGAGGCGGCTCGGTTGAGTCTGGTACCGGGTCCCTTTGGCGGCATACACGTGTTTATCGGCAAGATCGGCGAGCGAGCCCGGGCCGGACGTCTGACCGACCTCGTCGAGACGGCTCAACGGCGAAGAAGAGTCCTGCCTGGCTAAACCGGGCGGTCAAGCATGTTTTAAGTGGGAGTCGCCCACGGAGACGACGAGACGGATCAGCATCCGTGACGTAAACTGTTGTCTACTCGGCGACGAATCGTCGGCCGGAGAAACCGAGTCTCTATACCAGCTACCGATGGCGGATCGGGGTTGTTCCGACGGAGAGAGTATTCGGACCCTTCGATCTACCCCACCGGGTTGGGATCTTCATGGCGGTGACGCAGTGCGGCGCTTCACTCCTCGATCATGGCGCCCCGGTCGCCGGTTCAACAGCGGTGATGGCAGCCAGGAAGGAGGTCCCGTCGCCCGCCGCTCAAGTTTTGTCGAGCTCTTTGACGCGTTAAGCGTGCTCTTGGCGGAAGCTAATCCGCCGGATCAGACCTGCACAACGCGAGATTGCAAAGGTGAAGGAACAGATCACTAATGCTAAAGCGGACTGGCAGCCGCAGACGAAAGGATGGCGGCGAACGGGCCGCTTTGGATCTGTGAGCTTATAGGCTCGAGCTGGACCAGAGCGTCCACGTGAAGTCATGAAAAGGAAATACAGGTCCCGTTTACCTTCCGTTTTCGAGGAAGGAGCTTTTCAATACCCAGGCGGGGACGATAATCCGCTGCCATTGGTAAGCCGGCCGGAAGCACACAGGACAGCGCGCCGGTTCAGCCCCGTATGATAGATCTACCTCGCCATCAAACCGCGGCACCCCAGACCGTGCAGACACCTCCGGGTCACTACTCCAACCCGATGGATAATCTCGTGGCAGACGCGGCACGGTTGGAGGCGATTCCAATTGAAGGCGATTCACCGCAGGCAGTGGAGACACGCCGGGTTAAGGAGCTCCTCAGACGGCCTTGGCTCAAGAAGAAGCATACTCGTCTGATCGAGATCGGATCCACTCCACCCCCGCCGAGCCGGAGCTACAGCCGACGCGTTGATGAACCGGCCAGACGAGCAATGCGCAGCGTGGTCCGCCTCAAGGCAACAATCCGGCAGCGGTTTTGAAGATGCTCAAGTGGTAGTGGACCGCGCCAGAACGCGAGGAGGCCGAGTTAATAGCACAAGCAGAGAGGATCATCCGCCGCACCGGTTCAACCGACCCTTCGAACCAAGGGTCACGTCCGGCTCTTTGGGGGTACCTTGCCTTGTCCCGCTTTGGCGCATAACGTCACGATTGCCCAAGGACTTCAAGGGCCACGCAAGGTGCCGAATTATACCGCCGACTTGGCTCGAGGCGTGGATAGAAAGCTACGAGATGGCCATGGAGATCTTTGGGCGTGGATGAAGCCGCATGTGCGAAGTACTTCACAATGATCTTTGGAAGGTACGGCCCGGACTTGGTTAAAAACTTACCGCCCAACTCCATCAACTCGTGGGCCCGATTATGGACCGGTTCATCCAAAATTTCAAAGACACCGTAAGCAGCCCATGTCGGTGGTGGATCTAGCAGCTTGTGTCGAGCAGAGGGAGAGTCTACAACCCATTGGGTGCGCGCGTTTGGAAGTTTTACATTCTTGAGACCGGATCAACCACGATTCCGCGATCTTGACCTTGGAAGCCAATTGCGGTTCGAGCCATTGAAATTGAAGCTGGGTCGCATGAAGCGTTTACGCCATGACATGGGCACTCTAATGGGCGTGTTGGTAAAGTATGCTGATTACAGCGGTACCAAGGATCCCGAATCTGATAATGATGAAGTGGGGAAAGGAAAGCGAACGGCAGCTCTGTGGTCCAGCAGCACCATTCGGCAGCAATGGAGGAACAAGCGCAAAGCAAGCGGCAACACGGGTTTCAGAGCCAACACCAATGCGCAGGACAAGGGTCAGCGGCAGGGCAGGCGATCAAACCGGGCGGTCACAATCCGGATCGTTTGAACTTCATATTAAATCAGCCTTGTCCGAAGCACGGGACGAAGGAGGTACCGGCGAACCACCTTTGGAAGGATTGTTATATTATGCAGGAGTTTAAAAACTCCAACTCTATCCGGTATGATCAAGGGACCGGCGGCGGTTCCGGATCCGCTCCGGGTTTCGATGGAGGAAATTCGGCCCGGATTCGGTAGTAATCCGGCGGCAAGGCAATCAGAATAATCAAGGTAATCGAGCAGTCGAGAACCAAGGGGCTACAATCAACAAGAGCAGCGATCGGGTTATCGAGCAACCCAAAGCGGTTGAGCGGGGCGTTACCACGTCTTTACCACCGCTTTGGACCGACGGACCGAAAACTTCAGAGGCGGGCGGTCGGTGTTGTTGAACCGCTGCGCCGCATTACCTACGCTTGGTCCGAGCAGCCGATTGTGTGGAGCAGAGAGGATCATCCTCCCGGGTTTACAATCCGGGTCGATTAGCCTTGGTGGTGGCACCCTGTAGGAGGGTACAAGTTCACCAAGGTCCTTATGGATGGAGGAAGCAGCATCAACATCACGTACTACGAGACTTTCCGGCGTATGGGGTTAACAGATAGGCATCTTAGGCCGTCCAAAGACGGTGTTCCACGGAGTGGTGCACGGTAAGTCAGCGTGCCGGTCGGTAAGATAGTTCTGGAGGTGACCTTTGGGGACGAACATGACTCGAGCAGGCGTTGACGTTTGAGGTGGTAAAATTCAAAGCCCTTACCACGCCCTCTTTGGGCGGCCGGCTTATGCTAAATTTATGGCACGGCCTGTTATGTTTACTTACAGCTGAAAATGCCGGGTCACAAAGGAACGATAACGGTTCATGGAGCCGCGGATCGCTCTAGAGTGCGAGGAAGGTGATGCGGCTTCTGTGAGTCGGTTTGTGCCACGGAAGAGTTAAAGTATTATAAAGATAACGTTGACCCGGGCGGATATGACCCCTTTGAAGAAGCCAACTACAGAGCATGATCCGGACTTGAAGTTTAAATCGGCGGCCGAGACGAAGCTTGTTGATTTTGTGCCCGGCGATTCATCCAAACAGTTCACCATCGGTACCAACACGGATCCGAAATAGGAAAGCGGCGCTCATCGAAGTTCGTCCGTGAGAATCGGGACATTTTGCATGGAAGCCGTCGACATGCCAGTGTACCGAGGGAACTCGCTGAGCACACTCTTAATGTTGACCAAATACAGACCCGGTAAAACAGTTTCTTCGCGGTTTAATGAGGAAAGGCGCAAGGCCATCGGAGAAGAAGTTGCTAGGCTGTTGGCAGCAGGGTTTATCATCGAAGTCTTTCATCGAGTGGCTCGCCAACCCGGTTCTGGTCCTTAAAAAGAATGGCACTTGGCGCATGTGCGTAGATTACACAGATCTTAACAAAGCTTGTCCGGCAGATCCTTTCGCCCTCCCCGCATTGATCGATTATTGATGAGACGGCGGGTTGTGAGCGTTGAGCTTTACGGATGCGTATTCGGTTATCATCGATTAAGATGGCGGTTCAGGACCAGGAGAAAGCGGCGTTTATCACCCCTTTTGGAGCCTTCGCTATGTGTCCATGCCTTTTGGGCTCAAGAGCGCCCGAGCAACTTATCGGCGCTATGCGTCTGAATTGTTTGCATAAACAGATCGGCCGTAATGTGCACGCTTACGTGGATGATATCGTGGTGAAATCAAGGCGAAGGAAACATTGATTGAGGATTTAAGGAAACCTTCGACAACTTGCGGGTGTACAAGATGATGCTCAACCCCGCCAAGTGCGTCTTTGGTGTTCCATGAGCAAATTGTTGGGTTTCCTCGTGTCTAACCGGGAATTGAGGCTAATCCGGAGAAAATTACAGCTATCACCTCCTTAGCCAAGCCAAAGTGCATCAACGATGTCCAACGCTATAGCAGGCGGATTCTGCGCTAAGCCGGTTTATCGATCCGCCTAGGAGAGAAGGCCATCCCTTTGTACCAGATCTTTGAAGAAGACGGATCAATTAAATGCGAGTTCAAATTCTTGATGAGGCATTGGAGGACTTAAAACGGCGGTTGGCCAACCCGCTGTTCTTGCTGCCCCTATTGACGAGGAGCCGCTCTGTTATATGTTCTTTGCTAATGCTAGGGCAGTGAGTGTGGCCATTGTGGTGGAGCGCAAGGAGGCGGGGAAGGAGTATCCGGTTCAATGACGGTTTACTACATCGATGAGGTCCTCATTGAATCTAAACAAAGGTATCCACATTGGCGTAAGCTGGTATATGGGGTTTTTATGGCAAGTCGGAAGGCTGAAGCAATATTTCCAAGGGCACCCCATCACGGTGGTGATTCGGCTCCTTTAGGCGATATCATCTTGAACCGGAAGCAAATGGCGGATTGCTAAGTGGGCTATAGAGCTTGGGCATACGGTTTAAAATATGTGCCCAGACGGCTATAAAGTCTCGTGCACTTGTGGATTTCATTAATGATTGGACGGAGTTGCAAGCACCGGAAGAGAAGCCGGATCACACCTATTGGACCATCCATTTTGATGGATCCAGGCAATTGGAAGGCTCGGGGGCTGGAGTCGTATTAACTTCCCCACGAGGTGATAAGTTCTGTTATGTTCTCCGCCTAATGTTCCCTTGTACTAACAATGCAGCTGAGTATGTGCTCAGCGAGTTCCCTCGGTACACCTGGCATGTCAGAAGGCTTCCATGCAAAAATGTCCCGGTTCTCACGGATGAACTCGATGAGCGCGCTTTCCTATTTCGGATCCAAGTTGGTACTGATACTAAACTGCTTGGACGAGTCACCAGTACGAAGTCAACAAGCTTAGTCTCGATTGCCGATTTGAACTTTAGCGCGGATCATGCTCGTGGTTGGTTTTTTCAACGCGATCATGTCCGCCGGATCAACATTATCCTTGTAGTACTTCAACTCTTACGTGGCACAAGCCGACTCTGCATAGGCCGCATCACCTTCCTCACACTCCAAGGCAATCTTACGACTTCAATGAACGGTTATGGTCCCCTTGTGACCCGACATCTTGAGCTGCAGATAAATATAACAGGGTCGTGCCATAAATTTGGCATAAGCCGGCTGCCCAAATAAAGCGTGGTATGGGCTCCGGATCTTCACCACCTCAAAAGTCAATGTTTCTGATCTGGAATCATGATCATCTCCAAAGGCCACCTCCAGAGCTATCTTGCCAATGGGATATGCTGACTTACCAGGTACCACACCATGGAGTACCGTATTGGATGGTTTAAGATTCTTGGCTGTTAACCCCTTACGGCGGAAGGTCTCATAGTATAAGATATTAATGCTTCTTCCTCCATCCATGAGTACCTTGGTGAACTTATAACCTCCCACCTGAGGTGCCACCACTAACGCTACCTGACCCGAATTGTCAACCCGGGGAGGGTGATCCTCTCTGCTCCATATGATTGGCTGTTCGGACCAGCGTAAATAACGAGGCACGGCCGGTTCAACAGAATTCACTTTGCCGCTTGTGAAGCTTACGGTCTCGCTTGTCTAAGCTAGTGGTAAATATATGATATCGCCCGCTATTCAATCGCTTTGGATTGCTCGATAGCTTTATCGCTGCTGCTGGTCGTAACCACCACAGCTATTCCGATTGTTTTGATTGTTATGTCCACCACGATCTCCATTGAAGCCTGAACCGGCATTTCCTCCACCGTGACCCGGCCCATGGAATCCGGATCCCGAGCCACCATCTGATCCGTGATCATACCGGAAAGCGTTAGAATTTTTGAACTCCTGCATAATATAGCAATCTCCAAATGTGGGTGGCTGGCGTCTCCTTCTCCCGTGCTTTGGACAGGGCTGGTTTAATAGATAAGTCAGGCGGTCCGGGTTGGGGTTCGGAGCTCCACCGTGATTTGGCGGTTTACCCTTCCGCCCCTGGCCCCTGTCCTGTGCGCTAGTATTAGCCACAAAGTCCATGCTGCCATCCGCTTTACGCTTGCCTCCGTTACCATGACCTGCCGTGTTGTGTTGCTGCCCCTTGGAGTTGATGTTCTTCTTTCCCTTCCGGTCTTATCATCATCGGACTCGGGATCCTTGGTACCATCGTAATCAGCATACTTCACTAACGCAATCATGAGGGTCCCCATATCATTACAATGGCGCTTCATCCGTCCCAATTTCAACTTCGATGGTTTAAACCGCAGTTGCTTTCCAAAGTTATAACCATGAGTCGGCGTTGATCTGATCGATGAGTGCAAAATTTCCGAGACTCGGCGTACCCAGCGGGTTGTTGACTCTCCTTTCTCCTGGACACAGGCCGCTAAGTCCACTATCGACATGGGCTGCTTACATGTATCCTTGACATCCTGGATAAACCGGGCTCGCAACTAGGCCCATGAACTGATAGAATTGGCTGGTAAGCTCTTTAACCAAATACGGGCTATCCCTTCAAGCATCATGGTGAAATACTTTGCACATGCCGCTTCATCTACGTCAAGCATCTCCATGGCCATCTCATAGCTCTCTACCCATGTTTCCGGAGACAAATCGACCGTGTAATTTGGCACCTTGCGCGGGCCTTTGAAATCCTTGGGCAGGCGCACATTGCGTATAGCGGGGACAAGACAAGGCACTCCCAAAGAACTAGAAGTAACTCCTGGCTCAATCGAGGTTGTTGGACGAACTGGCGTAAGCTGACGAGCCTCATGTTGCGCCGCTAACTCGGCATCCCTTCGTGCTCGAGCCCGGTCCACCACTTCCTGAGCATCACCCACCGGGTTATGGCCATGGGGCGCTTCACGGTTCCGTGCATTACTGGATACGGCCGGTTCATCCATCCGCCTGCTGTAACTCCGGCTTGGACGGGGGGTGGAATGAATTCGGTCACGACTATATGAATATGCTTCCTGCTGAATCAAGGCTGTTCGAAGAAGTTCCTTAACCCGGCGCGTCTCCACCGCTTGCGAAGAATCACCTTCAATCGGGATGGCCTCCAGCCGTGAAGCAGCGGCGATAAGATTGTCCATTGGATTGGAATAATGACCTGGAGGTGTCTGGATAGGCTGAGGTACGATATTATTCTGTCGAGGCGGTTCCATCAGGCGAGGCTGAACCTGCGCACCCGTCCCATGTGCCTCCACCCGGTTTAGCCACGGCGGGTTACTAGTCCCTTCTCCTGGGGTATTAAAGAGGTTTCTGGCATCGAAAACCGTCGGCAGGCGAGACCAATGCTTCCTTTTCAAGACTTCATGCGACGCGTTCTGGTCCAGCATAAGCCTATAGGCCTGCGCATCCAAAGCGGCCCGCTCTGCGACCATCCTATTGTTCTCAGCCGCTAGGTCGGCCTTGGCCTGAGTGATCTGTTCCCTCACTTTTGAAGTCACCACGTTGTGGGCGTCTTGATCCGCCGGGTTAGCCTCTGCCATAATCACAGCCAACGCATCAAACAGATCAGATAAAACTTGAGCCGGCGGGCGCACAGAGCCTCCTGCCCCGGCCGCTGCTGCAGTCGAAGAGTGGACCGCCGCCTGCGTACCGGCCATGAATATTCCAACCCGGTTGGGCAGATCAGAGGGATCCGGAATACTGTCACCATCGGAGCAGCCCCCAATACGGCCGTCTTGCAGTTGATACAATGATTCGGTTTCTCCGGTTGAGGACTCGTCGCCAGAATAAATGACGGTCTCGCTACCAGATGCCAATCCATCTTCATATTCCCCTCCGTGGATGACTCCCACGAAGGCACGCTTCACGGCCGGTTTAACCTGGGCAGATCTCGCACGCTGAGCCGTTTCGACGAGGTCGGTGCAGATGTCCGGCTCAGGGCCAGGTTCACCGATCTTGCCAATGAAGACATGTATGCCATCGAAGGGGACCGGTACCCGTACTCAATCGAGCCGGCCTCGGGGCCCTGACTGAATTGTCGATGTAGAGCTTGCCGCGACGACTCTTGCTCATCCGGCCTGGCGTAACCCTTGAGTCCTTCGAAGTTGCCCTCCAAGAACTTGAAACCATCGTGCGATAGCCCCACGGTGGGCGCCAACTGTCGTGGTTTTGTCACGGCAGATGTCCTCAAGAAAGGACTTAGTCGTGGAGCCATCGCTACGTGTTAGCTTGAAGGGGTTAAAGCGGACACAAGGACGCAAGAGAGTTTATACTAGTTCGGACCCTTCGATGAAGGTAAAAGCCTACATCTAGTTGTGATGGAATTGATGGGGGTTTCGATGACTAGGGAGCAAACAAGCTTCGCCTAGGTCTCGAGTTGTTGTCTGTTGTCCCTAAACCGCCGCCGGGTCGTCCCCTTATATACATGGGTGACGCCCGTCGGTTTGCAGAGTCCCGAGACCGGCTCATAGACGTGTCCGGTTTGGTCTCTAGTATTTTTAACTTACAACACAAGTTACATACTAATGTCGGTTCACGGCTACAAGCCTTAAACCGGTTCTGGGCCTTGGGCCCTTATAAAATATCCTCACGGGCTTCAAGCATACTTGACTACTGATGAAGGTAACCCGACCTCTCCTGGCCGGTTTACGCCCAGTAGTAATATCCCCAACACATGGTGTGCCAAATACTATTATTTCAGATCGTGATACTAAATTTCTTAGCCATTTTTGGAGATGTTTATGGGCTAAGTTGGGGACTAAACTGCTTTTTAGTACTACTTGTCACCCCCAAACTGATGGTCAAACTGAAGTAGTCAATAGAACATTGTCTACTATGCATACGGCTGTTTCAAAGAAAAATAAGAAAATGTGGGAAGAATGCTTGCCTCATATTGAATTCGCTTATAATCTTTCGTTGCATTCTACTACTAAGATGTGCCCTTTTGAAATTGTGTATGGTTTCCTACCTCACGCACCCATTGATTTGTTGCCTCTTCCATCTTTGGAGAAGGTTAATTTTGATGCTAAACAACATGCTGAATTGATCTTAAAAATGCATGAGTTAACTAAGGAAAACATTAAGCGTATGAATGCTAAATATAAACTTCTTTGGAGATAAGGGTAGAAAACATGTTGTGTTTGCACCTGGAGATCTTGTTTGGTCACATTTGTGTAAGGATAGGTTTCCTAATTTGCGCAAATCAAAGCTAATGCCACGTGCTAATGGTCCTTTTAAGGTGTTAGAGAAAATAAATGATAATGCATATAAACTTGAGCTGCCTATAGATTTTGGGGTTAGTCCCACTTTTAACATTGCAGATTCGAAGCCTTATTTGGGTGAGGAAGATGAGCTTCCGTCGAGGACGACTTCATTTCAAGAAGGGGAGGATGATGAGGACATCAATACCATTGTTACACCCACAACCCTGCTACTATACATATTGGACCGACATTAGAGCTCACAAGACGCCAATTAAAGTACTGTGTACTTTCATTTCTTGGTAATGATTCTAATGTTCATGAGAATATGATGCCACCTAAATTGGATACATTTTTTTTGCTTACAAATGAAGGGCCTAGCTTGGAGAAGGATGAACATTGGAGCAAGAACAAGCATGGAATTGATGGCATGCGCAAGGGATACAAGAACAGAGTTTCAAGTGATGATTTCAGGCCTTTGAAGCCGCCATAATGAGTGCATAAAGCCTTGGATGGAATATACAAGATGCCACTTCATAATTTTCGTCCAGAGGCTATTCTAGGTGCTGCGTCACCTTATTTTTGGGCCAGGCCCATGTAATTTCGAAATACTTAAATATAGGCTGGTTTTAGAGTCTGTATGTGTGGGGAAACAAGAGTTAGGGTGGGTTTCGGACCCCTCCTCCAAGGACCACGAAATCCCCCCCCCCTCTTCCTCCATATATACAGCCCCTAGGGCATCGTTTAGACTTTGGGTTTTGTTTAGATCAAAAGTTCGCCATAATTGCAACTTCGCGTACTTCGTTTGTGTTCAACGACCGGACCAAGACGTCACAAGACCCCACCTTCATTAATAAAGCTTTCCACTTATATTCACAATATCCAGATTGCAATCTTAGTTTGTTGCTTGTTCTTTGTTTGCTCGCAGCAAAAAGGCCCTCGTGGTCAGGTTGATCGTGCTCCGGCGTGGTCAATAACCCTCAGAAGTTGGTTTAGCGATTGCTAAGGTGCGACGTCTCGCACGTTCGTAGTCGGATCGTTAAGGTCGACTCCCACAGAAAACGATAGCCACCATCTCATCGAAACATCGGGACACCTTTGCCTCTATCAGTCAGTCCAGGGGGGCACAGGAGGGAGAGAGGGGACTCGAGTTGGCCTTAAATAGAAAGGGGCGAGGTGCATCGTGGGCTCATGCGCCAGCGAGGTCGTAGCCGTCGCTGGGGGCCACGGGAGTGCTCGACTTCAAGTAGGGGGTCTTCCTGGGGGTGGTCTATGACTAGGGAAAGAGGGAGGGAGAGGGTAGCGAGCGCGAGGTGGGCCAGGGTCATGGGCAGCGACTGGCGGACGAGGACAGCGCTCGGGCACATGTCGCAGGGGCGAGAGAGAGGAAGAGAAGAGGGGGGCGACGCGGTTGTCGTGTTGTGGACGTCGAGGTCCTCGACTGCTGTGCAGGGGAGGCCCGAGGTGGTTGGGAATGCGGTGTCAACGGTCGGGAGCGTGATGACGTGCTCCAAAGCGCGTCTTTGGCTGGCATGGCGTGCCGTTTTGCGGAATGGGTGCGACCACTTGTGTCTGGGAGCTGCAGGGGAGCAAACAATGGGAAAGTAGAATTGGATGCCTTGTGTGATCTCTGGAAGATAGTGGAGGTGGAGAGGGAGGGGAAATGTTGTTGTCCAGATAGAAAAATTGGTCCCTGCCCTGTCGGATTACGAGTTCCGGCAAACCCTTGAAAGGTTCGAACTCTGGGGTGCGCACAAAGAACACTCTTTCCCTAGCTCGCTCGCTAAATGATCTCATGGCCTAGCTCGACGAACCCGAAGAACAAAGAGACATAGAGATTTATCCTGGTTCGGGCCACCTTGCGGTGTAATACCCTACTCCAGCTTTGTGGTGGATTGCCTCGAGGGGCTCAGGATGATCTAGTACAGTGGGTGTACAGCCTCAGGAGGTGAGGTGTTCTTGAGCTCGATGAGCTGGTGGATGTGAGGATCATCCGACCCCTTGCTATGGTGGTGGCTAGGTCCTATTTATAGTGGCCTTGGTCCTCTTCCCAAATGTTAGGCGAGAAGGGTTCCCACAACGGCCAGATTTGAAGGGAGACAACTAGTACAAGCTATCCTGACAAAAGCAGTCTTCGCCTGCAAAAGGCTCTGGTGGTGACGATGCCGTGGGCTCCGCGATGACCTCCGTCCTGCCGTCCTGGCGGTCTTGGTCTTGTTGCACCGATATGGAAACCTTTGCCTGATGCCTCGGGACCCCGTGCCTGCGCTTGCCTCCTTAGCACCAAAGAGGAAACGGGTATAATGCGCCCGCTGGCGCCTCCCTGGCCTTGCTCGTCATGGCTCACGTCATGAGAACCTCACGAGGTGCACCTTCCATAGATATCTTTGCTCCTCGGGATCCATCCTAGTGAGGCCGCCCCCTGGAGGTCTTGGTGCCATCCGCCTCGCGAGGCTTGGCCCCTCGCGAGGGTCTTGAGTTCTTGCTACTAAAGCTGGGCCGTACCGGGCCGCTGGTGGAGCCACGCCATGGGCCGCAGGTAGGCAAGTCTGGGCACCCCCGGTCCCAGAACACCGACAGTAGCCCCCGAACCCAAGGCGCTCTCGAACTTGGCTTCGAGCCGAAGCCAAAGAGCAAGTGCGGAGCGCCGCGGGCCCCAACCGCCTGCGGCCTTGATGGATGTGTGGCGATTGATGGGACATGGGCACCTCCGCTTCCGCATGTTGCCTCGGCAACCGTCCTTGCCTGACAAAAGGCCGGCGCCCACCACAGGGCTTTCATTGCTCTCCCTTCGTCTTGCTCTAAATCCCCTTCTCCTTCTCGCCCAAGGATACTCCAGATCCATCGAAACTTTTCCCCAAGGTTGCAGCCGATGGCCATCGACAAGGCTAAGGCCGCGCGCTCGAGCTCCTCGTTCGAGCCCGCCCTGGGTGCGTCCACAGTCTCGGAGAAGAACCTCGCTGCGGTGCTCCTGATGGCGGCGGGTGACAGCAAAGAGTGGGGACAGACCGCGCTTCGGGCCAGCTGCGCTGAATCGGAGGCCTCAGGTAGTACCTTCTACCCCTTCTTCATGCATAGCGTCTTTGCGGGGCTGGTCTCCCCTTTCTCTGAATTTTTCTACGCCGTCCTCGGCCATTACAAGCTGCACACCCTCCATCTTCATCCCAACTCTGTCCTCCTCCTGTCGATCTTCTCCTTTTACTGTGAAGCTTTCATGGGGGTGATATCGTCTGTGGCGCTGCTTCGCCACTTCTTCTATCTCCGGAACAAGAAGGGCCAGTGCTTGGGGTGTGCCAAATTTGTCCGGCCAATGGGGCCAACGCCATCTCGAGAGCCGGGAGAAAGGTGGATGGCTTCAGGAACAAGTGGGTCCTCATGGATGCCAAGAGCCCCTACCCTCGACTGGTGCTGCCGACGGGGATGCCAACCCCTCATGAGGGATGGAATAGCGTGAAGCTCACCGGCCCCCGGGCGGAGCAGATGTTGAGGAGGATGGCGGCTGACCAGAAGCCTGATGACCCGAAGGCAGAGAAGCTGACGGGGGCCATGATTGTCAAGGAGTTCCTGGCGCAGCGCTTGGCTCTGCTCTAGCGCGCTCACGCCCCATGTGGAAGCTCATGGACGAGGGAGGCGACCTCCGCCTGCGCCCGGATGCCTTGTCCGACGAGGAGCTGGACAAGGCCCTCTGCTTCCTGGTCAGGGAGGACCAAGGGTATCCGCCTGATACCCATCTTCCGCTGTACCGCCGCCCGGATGGGGCGAAGATCGCCGCCGCCATGCCCGTCTTCAATGAGCGTGAGCTCGTGCCGTCGGCGCCTACTGGAGCACCGGTGGTGGTGTCGTCCAGTGAGTCCAGCCAGGAGGAGAGGTCGGACTTGGAGGCGACCCGTGAGAGGGAGGGGGAGACTTCTCCTCCGCGCCTGGCAGATCTCCTCTGCACCCTCCCTGACGACGACGACGCCGGTGAGCCTCCGGTGAGGGAGTCGTCGCACCCTGCCGGGGTCACCACAAGGTCCAAGGGCATGCTCCCGAAAAAGCCGCAGGCCGGGGCCCTGAAGAAGAGCAGATCGGCGATGATCTCCCGAGGCGATGCCTCCGCTTCGTCATCGGCCGGCGCTACTGCGGGCTCGGCCGCTGCACCCTTGTCTGCCACCGGGGCTCGCGTGGCGGTGTCCCAGCCCACAAAGCCTTCGGGCCTGGTGCTTCTGAAGAGGCCGAGGGAGTACGCCGCTCTGGACCAGTAAGCGCTCCACCCTGATCCTTTGTTCCTTTCCTTGCCATAGTTTCTTGATGCCTTCCCATTACATTGTTAGGCCAACATCGGCGGTGAAGAAGAAGAAGATCCTCAGCGGCCGGGTCATCTTCGTGAGATGTGGAGGCCCGTCCTCAGGAGAAGGTGATCTCCACATCCAAGCCAGCTCCGGAGGCGCCCGCCCCCGCTCGCCTGCTGAGATCGCGAAGGCTCAGGAGCCCCCGGCCCTTTCTGCTGCTTACTTGTAGGCCTTGGCACCGACACCACCTCTTCCCATCGTGCCACTAGGCCATGACCCTCCTGCTTCGTCCGATGCTCTGGAGGATGCTCTTTCTGCATTGACCCAGCTTCGTGTCGACTTTCAAAGCGTAGACCGCCGGCTGGCGTCGGGGCGGCTGGAGTTGGTCTCGGGGTAGCTGCGATCCGATGCGTCCATGACGGCAGCATGGAGACAGGCCGTGGCAGCCTCCGAGGAGGGTAAGAAGGCTGCCGACCTAGCCGCGGCCGCCCGCGAGGAGGCGTCGAAGGATGTCGAGGCTGCCAAGGAGCGTTGCCGGGTGGCGGAGGCCGAGCTGGAGACCCTGCGCAACGAGCGCGCCACCAAGGCCCGTTAGCGCGAGGCGCGGGAGGATAAGCTAAAAGCTCGAGAAGACACGGTAGCCGGTCGTGACACCGAGCTCGAGCAGTCGGCGTGGGAGAAGGCCGCAAAGCGCAACCTCCTAGGGGAGTTGAAGAAGGAGGCCAGGGCCGGATACCCAAGGATGGCATTGTACGACAGGCGAATGTGGGCGATGACAAAGTCAATGAGCTTGGTGTGGTAGTTGTCGCGCTGGCCGAAGGTGACAGGGAGGCGGATCTGCCTTATCGGGGTGGTGGAGCCGTCGGTCACTCCTGAGAAGGACTTGGTGGGCTGTAGCTGATTATATGGCACTTGGAGGCGGTCGAACGTCTCGATGGAAAGAACATTGAGTCCCGCACCGCCATCGATGAGGGTCTTGGTGACAAGGACATTGCTGATAATGGGCGGGCAGAGCATCCGAAGGGCGCCGGCAGTTGCTGCGCACTTGAGCTGGTCAGAGGAGCTGAAGGTGATGGTGCACTTGGACCACTTGAGCGGGCGCGTGGCCTCGAGCCTGGGGAGGGCCAAGTTTACCGCACGAGCGAACTACTTAAAGGTGCGCTGGGAGGCTGGGACCTGAGCGCCACCCAAGATGTAGGCGATGGCACGAGGCTCCTGGAAGCCCCCAGCCCCCTCGTCCTGGTGGTGGTCTTCGTTCCTCCTCGGTGGTGGTGGCAGCGAAGGGAGCCCGGCCTTGCCCTGAGGATGGTCCTCGCGAGGCTGGTCCCTCCAGGCACCCTCGCGAGGTTGGTCCTGCCAGTGGTCCTCGCGAGGTCGGTCGCGCCACTCCTGGCGGGGGCCACGTCGTCCCAGCACCCCCCACTTCTGCCTTCTCCGCGGCCGTAGCCTCGGTCATTGCGCTCGGGGCGTCGACCGAAGCGCTCGTCGCGGATGGCCCTGAGCTCCTGGTAGTCGTTCGTGTTGTGGATGTGTACGTTGTGGAAGACGCAAAATGAGCGGCTGCCTTGGATGACTCGGGGTGGTCGCAACCGCGCTTCATCTCTGGTTCTGCCGCGAGCACGGCAGCCCCCTTGTGCTTCACGTCTTTGGTCTTGGCCTTCTTGTCTTCTGGGTCGGCAGCTGGAAGCTCGAGGAGGGAAAGACGTCCCTCCTTAGCTCTTGCGCACTTGGTCGCCATGTTGAACATCTCCTAAGCCGTGCACAGGTCCTCGTGTATAGCGAGCCCCTCCTTCATCTTGACATCGCGGATGCCATCACAGAATGTTGAGATAATGGCCTCGTCCATCACCTTGGGAATTGTCGTGGAATTGTCACGGCAGATGTCCTAGTGTGAGGACTTAGTCGTGAGGCCAACGCATCTACGTGGTAGCTTGAAGGGGTTGGTCGGAATTGAGAGACGCGAGGTGGATCAACACACAAGACAAGGATTTAGACAGCTTCGGGCCCCGGGAAACATCATCCGGTAATAGCCCTACATGTTGTTTGTGGCTAGATCTCATTATGCTCATGAGGGAGTCACCGTAAACCGGCTCTCTTAGTTGTGTCTAGCCTTAACAATTATTTTCTATCCCTCTTGGGGTGCCTTGCCCCTCCTTATATAAGTTGAAGGGGCAGGTTACATGTAGAGTCCAACTCGGATTAAGACTTAAACTATTCTGACTTCTCTTCATGGGATTCTCTCCATGGGCTTCTTAACGTCTAGGGCTTCTTAATGTCTTGGGCTTCTTAACTCCAGGCGACCCTGTTACAATCTGACTTACCATCTGGCTTACCATCTGGCTTACCGTCTGGCTTAACATCTGTCGGCTTACCATCTGACTTAACATCTGGCTTAACATCTGCTGGCTTACCATCTGACTTAACATCCGCCGCCACGATCGACTTTACATCCGCCGCCACGATCCGATTTAACATCCGCCGACTACGATCTGCCGAAACACCAATGAAACATCAAGTCCCCGGGGTCATATCTCGGCCGGGTCATACCATGGGTATATCCTCGACATTATCCCCCAGTTTAATTTTGGATTTATCCATGTTAAACTGATCCTGTAAAACAAACACAAGAACAATTTTGACAGATTATGCTCCGGGTTAAGAACTCTTGTAAGCCGGCACCTGATCATCCTTAATTCTTTGTCATTTCCTTCTTCTAAAAAATCCGGGTCAATAGGCCAGCTTCACAATCAATTTGCTGACGTTGGTTTTTCATAGAGAAAAATTGTGAAGAATAATTCATTTGACTCAGCTCCCAATGCTTAAAAAATATTGGTCTTTGAAATACTCATCTGATTCTTCAGCCGGCTTGAAGATGTAAAACTTGTCTGTTTATCATTGCCAAAATTGTCGGCTTGTAGATATTGATGACACTGGGTTATAATTGTATTTAACATCAAGCTTGAAAATGTACCTCTTATATGCATATCACTTGTAGCCCCCAAGTCTTAAGAAGGTAGCGTAGCAACAACTTAAGACTTGCTTCAGTATAAATGTCACAACCTTGAAGAAATCCGATTTGTTCATCTCAGTCACTAGTCAAACTGAATATTCCACATATGTAGCCCCCAAGTGACGGGTTGTCATGCTTGCAGCAACCTGGGACTTGTAATCGTCTTATGCTCATAAAAACTTCAACCAGTGTAGCCCCCAAGGGCCGGCTTAGTAAGATAATACTGAGCTGGGACTTCATATATATTTCATATCATATGATGTAATCCTCACCATGGGGATCGAACCCACGTCCACAAGGTTAAGAGCCTTATACTTTACCAATTGAGTAGTGGACCTTTCAATATAATGGATTAAAGCTTGTGTACCTTGGATTTTTGACAGGAGCAATTGGTAGCCCCCAAGGGACGGCTCATTATGATGTGATGAGTCGGGTCTTCAATAAGGCAAGTAAAAAATGACTTTGCATTAGGCCCCAAGTGCCATGGTGCATGCTTGCAGTGACATGGGACTTGCATATTTGACATAATCTCAACTTGAAAGAATGTAGCCCCCAAGTGCAGGGTTGTAAGCCTGCAGCGACTCAGGACTATTCCTTCCATTGTAGAATAAATCATATCCATAGATAAAATAATAGCCATTTCACTAAAGCGACTTGAAAACCTCAATCATAATATTGGTCATTGATAACCATAATAAAAATCCAGCCATGTTGGCTATTCAAGATTTGAATAATATAATCGGGTATGAAAAACTCAATCATTTAATATCATCATGAAAATCCATCCAACTTTGGCTATGAAAGATGTGAATACCTTATCGGTTGACAAGTAAATCCGTAGTTTAAATACTCAGTGGCTCTTGGCCAATGGCGACTTAATGCGCATTCATTGTAAGCCAGAATTTTTATAACTCGAGGCTTATAGCCTTTGAGAAAATCCAGAATGGATAACCCTTTTGAAACATCAATTTTGATGATGAGCTTGAACTTAATCATTTATATAAACCATAGTTCTGCAAATCCTGCACATAGTTTAAACAACATATGCCCTGGCGACTTAACGTCTAAAGTCAAGGCCGGTTTAATCACAACCTTATATAATAATAACAAAATATATACCTGTGATATTTGCTCATACTGCCGGCTTATCATACCAATGCAAGGGTAATAACCCAAAACTTAGAGGACAATACTTCCAAGTACCTAATATCATCATATGCTGCCGGTTCACCATATACCTATGTTTGAGCTGTGTTGTGCAACAGACTCTCTTTGGTCTTTGTAACCCGGTCATTAACCCGCCAAGTAGGTCAGAGCTATACTCATATGAAGTTATAATACTGGCTTGATAGCCGAAATCCCAAGGTAATCAGAGTTGTGCTCTCATGAAATTATCATATTGGCTTGGTAGCCGGATTATCAAGGTAATCAAAGTTGTGCTCTTATGAAATTATCATATTGGCTTAGTAGCCGAATTATCAAGGTAATCATAACTGTGCTCTTATGAATTTATCATATTGGCTTGGTAGCCGAATTACCAAGATAGCCAGAGCTGTGCTCTTATGAAATTATCATATTGGCTTGGTAGCCGAATTACCAAGATAACCAGAGCTGTGCTCTTATGACATTATCATATTGGCTTGATAGCCGAATTACCATGATCAAGGGCGTAGTAATGCTATGTTCTCTTTGGTGAATACACCTATGTTTGAACAGGAAGCCCCCAAGTGACATATTCGGTCAAGAGGGTAGTAACACTATGATTCGAATACGATCAGGAAGCCCCCAAGTGACCATAATTGTGGCGTTGCACCGGATCAAAAGGGTAGTAACGCTATGTTCTCTTTGGTGGATACACCTATGTTTGAACACGAAGCACCCAAGTGACCAATAAGATAAGCCAATAAGGCAGGACACCCATGTTTGAACCGCGCATCATGGCAGCAAGTTCTCTTTGGCAACCTTTAATTTTTCTGAGAACTCGAACTTGCAAGAGATGAATTCTTTTTGAACCGGTATTTTAAACCGGATATTGAGAGCTTAAGCTTTATGGGAGAGAGATGTCTCTTGAGCCTGATTTAAACCGGAACCTTCATTTTGAGCCGGAAATTTTCTGACGGCCTTTAAATTTTCACCAATAGGGCGGTAGCCTCCGAGGTCGGGTTATTTTTCCCTCCAATTACCCGGAGTTCTTGAATTTTTTGGAACCGTCCAATTCCGCCGAGTCAGGTCATTGTAGCCCCCGAGTCTTAAGATTCTCCATATTTGACCGTGATATAAACCGGTATGAGTCATTCAACAACTAAGTGATATAATAGTCCCTTTTGTAGTAAACAACTTGTCCTACATTGGATAACTTGCAAGCCAGAGCAATTGTTCTTTTAAAGAAAGCAATATGTAATATAAAAATATACTAGATGGATTTCACCTGATATGTCAGGCCAGAAATTATCCACCACGGAGTTGATGATTAGTTGATCACCACAGTGAAGGACGCGGTAAACCGTGCGGACGGGCAAGTTAGCCGCATTGTGTTGATGTAGAAAGAGCCGTGCGGGTGGCGGCTTGCGCACACCCGTTAAGTAGCACGCAGTCGCGGTCCTGGTGAGTCAATTGTAGACCAGGTCGCAGGGGCGGCGACTTGCACGCGCCCATAGAACAACAAGTGGGCGCGGACGCCGTTGCATAATGATGCTAGGACCTGCTCCATATCCGCCGCATGGCATCACTTTTGTGATGAATAATTGTCCTGCGCAAAAATATACCAGCCAGGTTACCTATTCGCAGACAGATTATTGTATATAGATGAAAAAGATAGGATGGATATCACCTGATGTATTTTTCAGATGAAGCGACTGCACGGCAATTCGACCAAGTGATGGCCTTGACAGCCAAACAAATAACCACGCATCCATCAGTTTTTAAATGGGTCGTGTCCCTCATCCTCGCGGACTTCGGTCTCCGATGAATTTATTGTATATCATCTAGCACTGTCTCTTTGCATCGACCACAAGGAGCCGCACTTGGGTGTCTTGTTTAATCAACCTGAAGTAGTCCCTGCCTTGATTCTCCATCATTATTTTAATATTGCATTCTCATCTTTTGCTTGATTGTACCAGATCGTCAGGAGGAATCTTATCCTCTAGTATTGAGGCAATCACCACAAATAAACAACGCTCTCCTGGAGTGCCTTGTCAACTTGGCTTTTACATAAACAGTACTCAACTAGTACTACTCTGTAACTGAATTTGCTTTGCTCAATTAATTCCAGATGAACACTCAATGACTAACAACAGGGAGAGTAGCAGCACAAGCCGACGCCTTGGAGATTTGAAATTTCACTTGTAACCTCACGACCTGATCTTTGGCGACCTGCAATGTCGCACCAAAAAATCAGTAGTTCAGCACGGTACAGCACGGGCGATGCTCAAGGCAGGGGCGACGCTTAGCGGAGGTAGCGGCGAGAGGCGCTCATCAGCACAAGTCGGAAGCGGCGGCTCAGGTAGGAGTGGTGACTTGGCGCAGCAACGACGCACAACAGAAACGGGTTGAGGCAGAGGTGGTACGGTAACAGCGGCGGCTTATAGGTTTGCCCATGCATGTGCTCTGTCATACGCACATGCATGTACAAGCTGTATTTGAACTGTGGCAATTTGAATAAGTTGTACAAGTACTAGCACCACCGGCCGTAATCTCCGTAAGACGCGTTCCACACGTTCAAGGTAGCTAGCAATAGGGGACCGCCACAGGCTCACGGGCGCGACTGTCGACCTTGGGGATCTCGGAGCAGAGGCGAGCATGACCCGCAGGAGAGGTGCGATGGCGGCTCAGCAAGCGGCAGCTCAACATGCGAAAGGGTCAAGGCGGCCATAGAAGGGGACAGGTTGCCACCGAGGCAGGCTCGAGTGGCGGACCACAACGGCAGCCGAGGTGAGCTCAGAGCGTGCGAAGCAAGGGCACGACCCGGGAGACGGAGAGTCATAGGCGTGCGGCCGCACGGGAGCACATGGAGGAGTTTGACGCCGGGGCGCACAAGGGCGGCCGAACCCGATGTTGCTACAAAGGGAGGCGCGGGCTTAGCCGGGCGCAAAGTGGAGAGGCTCGGCACGCGTCGGGTGTGTAGGCGCCGAGGCGGCGTAGCGTCTCGAGACGGAAAAGGCAAGGCACGACTCAAGGTATAGTGAAGGGAGATGAGTCGATGCAGCTCAGCGTGGAAAGCCAGCGGCCCGTGAGTTGGGATCGACCCGGCAGCGGGTCGCATGTGTGGGTCGGAGAGTCGCGGGCAATGACCAAGAATGCAGGCCACGCGACGGTGAAACGGTCACGAGCCATGCCATGGCGGCTCAGCGGTGGTGCTTATGGCGATTTGTGGATGGCAGCCGACGGCTTGGGGACGGGCGACTCTGAGTAGGCCACAATGGAGGTGGAGGCTGTGGCGGCTCAGCAGAAGCGCAGACCGGGTCAGAGGTAAGGAGAGGCCACGGCGGCTTAATGGCAAGGCACAGCTGAGTCGGTGGCGGGTCGGAGAGACGTCAACATCGCGGGGCTGTCTTTGAGATGAGGCCGAGGCAGAGGCATTCTCCGGCCGCGAGGCGATAAGCCGACGAAGTGGGTTGTTGCCATGGAGGTGGCGGCTCACGCCGGAGTCAGAGACGGAGATGGAGGCAGCTTGGAAACAGACCATGGTGGAGGCAAGCGGGTCTCGGAGACGCCCTGTGGCAAGGACGAAGCGACGGCGGCCCGCAGCGGAGGCGGGTGGACCACGGTGGCATTTAGAAACAGCAACTTGGGGTGATGACAAATAAGGTTGCGGTGCAGCTTGATGCGAAATTGAACGGAGACGGCTGGCGGCTTGAATACGAGGCCACGAAGGTGGAGGTGCGCCGGCGATTGCCGCAGTGTCGCAAGGACCGGCCGCGGTTTGGAGGAACACCAAGACGGGCGGGCTGCGCCGAGCAGCCGGAGTTGGGGCGCTGGTGACTTCGGGGCAAAGGCGAGCCCACGCCCATGTCCCAGATCTTCTCCGAGTTGTAATTGCTTTGACCGATTTTTTTGGATTCTTTCGATCTCACGTGGTGTGTGAACCCCAGATTGTTTGATACCCAAACGTGACCGCAAAAGCTTCTTCGGATTCTCATCTGACTCGGTGACCCGCGCTGAATGCAACTTAGACATTAACCATGCTGGTTTTGGCGAGTTACGCATCCAGATTTCACGCGCCGGCGAAACAGGCAGCAGCGGAAAATCAATCTGGTTTCGACAGATCAACTGGTTAAGGTGGCTGCACCATGCAACCCTAATTTCTCTTGTCTTCAAATTGCATACCGCTAGCTCCAAAATTAACCTTGATTCTGATCATAAAACGATGAACTTGACAGCTCTACCCAAGGTTGTTCCCCACCGGGTTATCCTCTGCGGTTGTTTCACGCCGGCTCTTCTCTTTTTTTTATTCGATCAATCGCGAGCTTCTCGATCCCTGAAGAGAGATCCCTCCAAGCCCTCAAAGAACTCAAGACCACCGTGTGTAGGCCCCATGGTGGGCGCCAACTGTCATGGAATTGTCACGACAGATGTCCTAGTGCGAGGACTTAGTCATGAGGCCAACGCATCTACACGGTAGCTTGAAGGGGTTGGTCGGAATCGAGAGACGCGAGGCGGATCAACACACAAGACAAGGATTTAGAAGCTTCGGCCCCCGGGAAACATCATCCGGTAATAGCCCTACATGTTGTTTGTGGCTAGGTCTCATTATGCTCATGAAGGAGTCACCGTAAACCGGCTCTCCTAGTTGTGTCTAGCCTTAACGATTATTTTCTATCCCTCTTGGGGTGCCCTGCCCCTCCTTATTTCCAATTTGTGTTGTTTCTCAGAATCTTATGGACATAGTCTAAGTAGCACCAACCAACTGTCCTTGACCGTGGACACGGCTATTCGAATAGTTTGACACTCTGCAGAGGTTACACACTTTACCCACAAGAACCGGGAAGCTTTCGTGTCATCCATGATCCCTTAGTACCTCAAGTACTCGAGGAAGCACCCGATCACTACCTTTCCCTAGCCATGACTAACAAGGAGCCCACTCGATTGGTAGTAGCCCCCGTGCCAAACATTGTCACATAATACTAATTTTGTAGAGCCACGCTCCCATATTCATCACATATCACAAGCACAGGGTACAAACGGTGTGCATGGTGCCCTGTAAAAATGGTCATGGCCGCCCTACCTGGCACGACCCCGTCCCAAGAGTGACCACGCCACTCCCGTGACTAGTAATGCGGACATCCATGTTAGCACGAACTAGGTAATCAATAATGCCCTTTCCCATATAAGGGTAGAGTGCTTGCGCATGTAGGGTTGGGACGGTCAACAAATCTTAAATATAATTTGTCTCTATAAACAACACATATTCACTTGCTTCGATGCACCACTTCTTCATCAAGTGGTTACCTAGTTCAACATTACCCACGAGCATATGGGCACCCAATGGCGTTTTCAATGGGTTGTAACCAAGAGATGATCATGGCATAGATGCAACCATCATGCATCAATATCAAGTATTTTTCATCGCATCTATAGCACAAGGTAGAGCTACGAACACGCAAGTACCAATGGGCATGCATCAATGCAACGATAATATCAAGCTCATATTCAACAACATCATCTTGCATACGGAAAATTTACCGATGAACAAGAGGGGTGAATCATGGTCAAAGGGCTGCTTGCCTGGCTTCACAAGGTCTTCAATCCTGTTGGTCCATCTCCGAGCATTCCATCTACTTCCTCAACTAACGTCAGAAACAAACACAATAAGCAACACAGCAAGAAAAAAATAAGTGCTCTAAAAAATGTGAATTTGACTTTTCTAGGACTTCTATAGTTATATGGAAAATAACCATAGTGGTTTCATTGGAAATGGATCAGTGGATATTTCTGAGTATTACAATATGATGGAATCAAGGGATTAATGGATCTGCAAGGAGTGTACAAAAATATTATTTTGTAAAATGAGCAAGGGCACCCATTTAACAAGGCATGATTTTAGAAGCATCTAGGAGTTGGTTTCACTGGATTTGGAGTTCAAATGAATTTCCTATGAATTTGCAAAGATGAAAAATATGAAGAAATGGCTAATTACTTTGTGTGGCACAAAAAGTATTGATAAAAATGTTCAAGGACTAAGTTATGGATTTATTGTTGGGGAACGCGGTATTTCGAAAAAATTCCTACGATCACGCAAGATCTATCTAGGTGATGCATAGAACCAGAGGGGAGAGTGTGTCCACGTACCCTCGTAGACCGAAAGCGGAAGCGTTTAGTAACGCGGTTGATGTAGTCGAACGTCTTCGCGATTCAACCGATCCTAGCACCGAACATACGGCACCTCTGTGTTCAGCACATGTCCGGCTCGATGACATCCATCGAGCTCTTGATCCAGTTGAGGCCGAGGGAGCGTTAAAGACGACGGCGTGGCGACGGTGATGATGAAGTTACCAGCACAGGGCTTCGCCTAAGCACTACGACAATATGACCGAGGTGTGTAACTGTGGAGGGGGGCACCGCACACAGCTAAGACAATTGATCTTGTGTGTTCTAGGGTGCCCCCCTGCCCCCGTATATAAAGGAGGGGAGGGGAAGGCTAGCCGGCCCCTGTAGGGCGTGCCAAGGAGAGGAGTCCTACTAGGACTCCAAGTCCTAGTAGGATTCCACTTGGTGGAAGGGGGAAGGAGGAAGGGAGAGGGGGAAAGGAAGGAAAGGCATGGCGCCGCCTTCCCCTAGTCCAGTCGGACTACCAAGGGAAGCGGCTAGCCCCTTGTGGCCCTTCTCTCTCCCCACTAAGGCCCATGAAGGCCCATTAGTTCCCCCGGGGGGTTCCGATAACCCTCCGGCACTCCGATAGTTACCCGGTACCTCTCGGAACTCATCCGGTGTCCGAATAACATCGTCCAATATATCAATCTTTATGTCTTGACCATTTCGAGACTCCTCGTCATGTCCGTGATCTCATCCGGGACTCCAAACAAACTTCAGTCATCAAATCACATAACTCATAATACAAATCGTCATCGAGCGTTAAGCGTGTGGACCCTACGGGTTTGAGAACTATGTAGACATGACCGAGACACACCTCCGGTCAATAACAAATAGCGAAACCTGGATGCTCATATTGGCTCCTACATATTCTATGAAGATCTTTATCAGTCAAACCGCATAACAACATATGTTGTTCCCTTTGTCATCGGTATGTTACTTGCCCGAGATTCGATCGTCGGTATCATTATACCTATTTCAATCTCGTCACCGGCAAGTCTATTTGCTCGTTGCATAATACATCATCCCATGACTAACTCATTAGTCACATTTCTTGCAAGGCTCATAGTGATGTGCATTACCGAGAGGGCCTAGAGATACCTCTCCGATGCACGAAGTGACAAATCCTAATCTCGATCTATGCCAACTCAACAAACACCATCGGAGACACCTATATAGCTTCTTTATAATCACCGAGTTATGTTGTGACGTTTGATAGCACACAAGGTGTTCTTCCGGTATTCAGGAGTTGCATAATCTCATAGTCAGAGGTACATGTATAAGTCATGAAGAAAGCAATAGCAATAAAACTAAATGATCATAATGATAAGCTAACAGATGGGTCTTGTCCATCACATCATTCTCTAATGATGTGATCCCATTCATCAAATGACAACACATGTCTATGGCTAGGAAACTTAACCATCTTTGATTAACGAGCTAGTCAAGTAGAGGCATACTAGGGACACTCTATTTGTCTATGTATTCACACATGTACTAAGTTTCCAGTTAATACAATTCTAGCATGAATAATAAACATTTATCATGATATAAGGAAATATAAATAACAACTTTATTATTGCCTCTAGGGCGTATTTCCTTCAGTCTCCCACTTGCACTAGAGTCAATAATCTAAATTACATAGTAATGATTCTAACACCCATGGAGTCTTGGTGCTGATCATGTTCTTGTGAGAGAGCCTTAGTCAACGGGTCTGCAACATTCAGATCCGTATGTATCTTGCAAATCTCTATATCTCCTTCCTTGACTTGATTGCGGATGGAATTGAAGCATCTCTTGATGTGTTTGGTTCTCTTGTGAAATCTGGATTCCTTCGCCAAGGCAATTTCTCCAGTATTGTCACAAAAGATTTTCATTGGACCCGATGCACTAGGTATTACACCTAGATAAGATATGAACTCCTTCATCCAGACTACTTCATTTGCTACTTCCGAAGCAGCTACGTACTCCGCTTCACACGTAGATCCCGCCACAACGCTCTGCTTGGAACTGCACCAACTGACAGCTCTACCATTCAATATAAATATGTATACGGTTTGCGACTTAGAGTCATCCGGATCAGTGTCAAAGCTTGCATCGATGTAACCATTTACGACGAGCTATTTGTCACCTCCATAAACGAGAAACATATCCTTAGTCATTTTCAGGTATTTCAGGATGTTCTTGACTGCTGTCCAGTGATCCACTCCTGGATCACTTTGGTACCTCCCTGCTAAACTTATAGCAAGGCACACATCAGGTCTGGTACACAGCATTGCATGCATGATAGAACCTATGGCTGAGGCATAGGGAATGACTTCCATTTTCTCTCTATCTTCTGCAGTGGTCGGGCATTGAGTCTGACTCAACTTCACACCTTGTAACACAAGCAAGAACCCTTTCTTTGACTGATCCATTTTGAACTTCTTCAAAACTTTAGCAAGGTATGTGATGCGGAGCATCCTTCCATCATCCCCATGGACCCTACACCGACACATCAAGCCCCACGTGGACCTATGACAAGAGCTAGAGCACGTGCTTTGGAAACCGAGGTGAACTCCTTCCTACTTAGCTTGCATATGGATACGAGCGCGAAAATACCAAGAGGATCAAGACGCTAAAGCGTTTCGCCAACAGCAACAATGACGCGAGGCCCAACCTCAAGCGGCTAAAGACGCACTACGAGAGTCCTCTCGTGCCGTTGCCCAACACGGACGGCAAGCACGTGAACAAGATGAAGCTCTCCATCGCGAGGTACAAGAAGAAGTCGCACATCGCGAAGAACAACAAGAACGGCGGAACATCGGGCATATTCCTCGTCCTCATCCACGACAAGAACGACAACAAGAGAATCCAGTGCTTCAAGATCCTCGTCCACGCCAAGAGCGACACCTCGAGGAACGAGAATTTGAGGATCTTCCTCCACGACAAGAGCGACATCAAGACCTCTACTTTGATGAAGAACTCCGCTAC
Source organism: Aegilops bicornis (assembly GCA_021605145.1). Taxonomy (NCBI): domain Eukaryota; kingdom Viridiplantae; phylum Streptophyta; class Magnoliopsida; order Poales; family Poaceae; genus Aegilops; species Aegilops bicornis. The sequence continues at coordinate 265,417,965 of CM038669.1, forward strand.
GGCAAGCTAAAGTTCACCATGCCCAAGTTCAATGGAAGCAATGACCCCGAAGAGTACCTCTCATGGGCATTGAAGGTTGACAAAATCTTCCGTTTGCACAACTACGACGAAGAGAAGAAGATCACAATGGCCTCCCTCGAGTTCCAAGACTACGTTCTTATTTGGTGGGAACAAGTGATTGAGCGACGACGTACAAGAGGCGAACCACCAATCACAACTTGGACGGCGATGAAGGAGGTCATGAGAGCTCGTTTTGTGCCTACACACTACACCCGTGATCTCTTCAAAAAGTTTCAACTTCTCAAACAAGGCACGGAAACGGTGGAAGAATACTACCAAGAAATGGAGATTGCCATTATTCGAGCCAATGTCAAGGAAGACGACGAGCAAACAATGGCAGGCTTCTTGAACGGCCTCAACCACCCAATCAAGCGGATTGCCGACTTCCAACCATACTCAAACCTTCTCGAGCTAGTTCATCAAGCGACCAAGGCCGAGCGACAAGTCCAAGATGACTTCAAATATGCCAAGTACTCGTCCAAGACCTATGGCTCCTCTTATCAAGCTCCCGCAACTCCGGCAACTCCTACCTCAACTAGAGCATCACCAAGTACCGGCGACAAGTCAAGTTACAAGAAGACTTCGACAAGCTCAAGTCGTCCTCCTACTACAGGAAACTTCAAGCCAAAAGCTTCATCATCATCTACTCCAACCGATGAGACCATCAAGACAAGTTCCATCAAATGTTTCACATGCGGAGGCCGAGGCCACAAGTCCTTTGAGTGCACAAACAAGCGCACCATGATCCTCAAAGACGACGGCACCTACGACTCCATGAGTGAAGGAGAAATGGAAGCCCATGAGCAAGTGGCCATGCACCGACAAGTGAACAACGAAGACGAAGATGATCAAGTCTTTTGTGATGAAGATTCAAGTCCCGCTCTTGTTGTCTCCAAGGTCTTGACTCTTCAACATCAACAAGATGAAGATCAAAGATGCCATATCTTCCACACAAATGCCGGTATCAATGGACGGTCCATCAAGGTCATCATCGATGGAGGTAGTTGCCACAACTTAGCAAGTGAAGAACTATGCTCTAAACTTCAATTGGTCAAGATGAAGCACCCTCACCCCTACAAAGTTCAATGGCTAAGTGACACCGGCACCATACAAGTCGAGCATCGAGTACAAGTCTCTTTCAAGATTGGCGCCTATGAAGACACTTTGGAGTGTGATGTCCTTCCGATGACCGTTTGCCACCACCTTCTTGGACGGCCATGGCAATTTGACTGAGGTGTCTTTCACAATGGGCGTACAAATCACTATAGCTTCAAGATGAAAGGGAGGGAGTTTGTGCTACTCCTATGTCTCCAAGCCAAGTGCTCGCCAACAAGCAAAACACCCATCATGGAGAGAATAGTGAGAGAGTGAGCCAGCAAAAAGAGAGTGAGCGCCACAAGCCCAAATTGAGTGCCTCCACGATGAGCGACAAGAAAAACTTCGTTCTCTTTGCCACCAAACGTGAGATGAGAGAAGTGTGTGAGAACCCATCGAGTGTCCTACACTATGTCCTATTGTGCAAGGACGAGGCACCAAAGACTAACCCCTCTCAAGATCTACCCTTGGTGTTATATTCTTTATTGCAGGAATTTGAAGATGTTTTCCCCGATGAGCTACCTCTGGGTCTACCTCCACTACGAGGCATTGAGCACCGCATCGACCTCATCCCCGGAGCACCACTTCCAAACAAAGCTCCCTACTGCGTCAACCCCAAAGAAACCAAAGAAATACAAAGGCAAGTAAAGCATCTCATAGACCATGGACATGTGCGTGAAAGTTTGAGTCCTTGTGCCGTACCGGTCATCCTTGTGCCTAAACGTGACGGTAGCTTTCGCATGTGTTCCGATTGTAGAAGCATCAATGCTATCACCGTACGATATCGATACCCCATTCCACGCCTAGATGACATGCTTGATGAACTTAGCGGTGCCACTATCTTTTCCAAAATTGATCTTAAAAGTGGTTACTATCAAATTCGCATACAAGAGGGTGATGAATGGAAAACAGCTTTCAAAACCAAATTTGGCTTGTATGAGTGGTTGGTCATGCCTATGGGTTTATCGGAAGCACCCGGCACTTTCATGCGTCTTATGCATTATGTGTTCCGACCTTATATTGGTGAATTTGTTGTTGTCTACTTTGATGATATCCTTGTGTTTAGCAAATCTCTCAAAGAGCATGTCACCCACCTTCGCACCGTGCTACAAACTCTTCGAAAAGAGCAACTTTATGCTAATATGGAAAACTGCCTATTTGGTGTTGATAAGCTTGTTTTCTTGGGTTTCGTAGTATCTTCTAAGGGTGTTCATGTTGATGAATCAAAGATCAATGTTATTAAAACTTGGCCTGACAAAGAACTATATGCTTTAGTGCGTGTCTTGCGTGAATGGGAACATTACCTCCGCCCTCATGAATTCATTATCCACAGCGATCATGAAACACTTAAGCATCTTAAGGGTCAAACTAAGTTGAACAAGCGTCATGCTAAATGGAGTGAGTTTATTGAGTCATTTCCTTATGTCATCAAGTACATTAAGGGTAAGGAAAATGTTGTGGCGGATGCACTTTCCCGTATATGCATGCTTGTCACTCAACTTGAATTGGATGTCATTGGTTTTGAGCACATAAAAGACTTGTATGAGCATGATACTACATTTGCTATTCCTTATGCCAAGTGTTTGACGCATACTTCTTGGGATCAATACTACATTAAGGATGGATATCTTATGAGAGCTAACAAACTTTGCATTCCCGAGTCCTCTCTTCGCTTGTTGCTTTTGCAGGAATCTCATGGAGGCAGACTCATGGGACATTTTGGACCAGACAAGACACTTGCTACACTCTCCAAGAACTATTTTTGGCCAAAGATGGTTCGCGACGTCAACCGCTTCACCAACCGATGCCCTACATGTCGCAAAGCTAAGTCTAAAGCTCAATGCCATCGCCTTTACATGCCACTTCCAATTCCATATCAACCATGAGAAGACATTAGCATGGACTTTGGTTTGTGGACCGTTTCTCCAAAATGGCTCATTTCATTCCTTGTAACAAGATAGACGATGCTTCACATGTTGCAAATTTGTTTTGTAGGGAAATATTACGTCTACATGGAATGCCAAGGACAATTGTCTCGGACCGCGACGTCAAGTTCTTGAGTTACTTTTGGAAGACCTTATGCGCCAAGCTCGGAATCAAGCTACTATTCTCAACGGCGTACCTTCCTCAAACCGACGGCCAAACGGAGGTGACGAACCGTACACTCTCCACTCTACTACGAGTCTTGATCAAGAAGCACATCAAGGAGTGGGAGGAGTGTCTCCCAATCGCCGAGTTCGCCTACAACCGTGCAAGACATTCGACTACCGGCAAGTCCCCCTTCGAGGTCGTCTATGGATTCAACCCATTGTCCCCATTGGACATTCTTCCTCTACCACTACAAGAGTGCATCAACATGGACGCGAGCGACCGAGTGAACCACCTCAAGAAGATGCATGAAGATACAAGGCAAACCATAGAGCGCCAAGTACAACGACTCGCGGCAAAGCGCAACACCAACAAGTCCCCAATGGTGTTCCAACCGGGTGACCTAGTTTGGGTACATCTCCGCAAGGATCGTTTTCCCAAGGAGCGCAAGTCCAAGCTACTTCCAAGAGCCGATAGCCCATTCAAGGTACTCGCACGCTACAACGACAACGCCTACAAGGTCGACATCCCATGAGACAAGTACAATGTGAGCGACGCATTCAACGTCAAAGACTTGGACAAGTACCATGGTGATGAAGATCACGATCCGTGGACGAATCTCTACAAAGGGGGGGGGGAGATGATGCGGAGCATCCTTCCATCATTCCCATGGACCCTACACCTACACATCAAGCCCCACGTGGACCTATGACAAGAGCTAGAGCACGTGCTTTGGAAACCGAGGTGAACTCCTTCCTACTTAGCTTGCATATGGATATGAATGGAACATTGTTGCTACCTCACCAAGATACGCTATGTCTCATGAGGTACGAAGAGGAACACCACCAAGAGGCTCAGGAGCATCCCGACGGAGAAGAGGAACCACCCCAAGGCCACGCGGACCAAGACGGAGTGCAACCGCAGCAAAGCTGGAAGTCCCAGGTGACCCCGTGTGCACGGGCCCCCGAGACCCCGTGCCGACGGACTACCCAGGGAGCTGACGCTGGAGCACCCCATGCGCACGGGCCTATACCGTGCGCACGGGCCTCCCAGGATGGACGGCTGAGATCCCCAAACCGAGCCCTCTTCATCTCATTCGACCCCAAGCCTATATAAACCGTACCTAGAGCTATGTTTAGGGTCAGCAAAGTATTAGATGAGATATTTATGAGCTTTGCTCCTTCTACCTTCCCACTTGTGGAATCAAGGCCCCTTTGGGAAGAATCCTAGTGGATTTCAAGATCTCCTCTAGGAGAAGACTATCTTCAAGACCTCATCTCTCAGGAGTGGGAAGAACTTTGCCATTGTATCTTTCGTTTGATTGTGTTTGTGACTTGTGGATCTTATGTTGCTATTCTAGTGGATGTGTAATTGGGGAATTGTTTGAGTGATTTCCTCTTTGTGTTCTTGAGTGTTTTTCCCTTTTCCCCCTCCAAGTGTGAAAAGATCCCCCCTCTAGGATTTCATCCTATATCAGTATGTGCTTTGCGAAAGTCCAATTAAGCGTCTTGATCTATCTCTATAGATCTTGTTGCCCAATATATAAGCAGCTTCACTGAGGTCTTTCAGTGAAAAATTCTTGTTCAAGTATCCTTTTATGCTATCCAGAAATTCTGTATTATTTCCAGTCAATAATATGTCATCCACATATAATATTAGAAATTCTACAGAGCTCCCACTCACTTTCTTGTAAATACATGCTTCTCCAAAAGTCTGTATAAAACCATATGCTTTGATCACACCATCAAAGCGTATATTCCAACTCCAAGAGGCTTGCACCAGTCCATAAATGGATCGCTGGAGCTTGCACACTTTGTTAGCACCTTTTAGGATCGACAAAACCTTCTGGTTGCATCATATACAACTCTTCTTTAAGATATCCATTAAGGAATGCAGTTTTGACATCCATTTGCCAAATTTCATAATCGTAAAATGCGGCAATTGCTAACATGATTCGGTCAGACTTAAGCATGGCTACGGGTGAGAAAGTCTCATCGTAGTCAACTCCTTGAACTTGTCGAAAACTTTTCGTAACAAGTCAAGCTTTGCAGACAATAACATTACCGTCAGCGTCAGCCTTCTTCTTGAAGACCCATTTATTCTCTATGGCTTGCCGACCATCGGGCAAGTCAACCAAAGTCCATACTTTGTTCTCATACATGGATCCCATCTCAGATATCATGGCCTCAAGCCATTTCGCGGAATATGGGCTCATCATCGCTTTCTCATAGTTCATAGGTTCGTCATGGTCAAGTAACATGACCTCCAGAACAGGATTACCGTACCACTCTGGTGCGGGCATTACTCTGGTTGACCTACGAGGTTTGGTAGTAACTTGATCAGAAGTTTCATGATCATCATCATTAACTTCCTCACTGATTGGTGTAGGAATCAATGGAACTGATTTCTATGATGAACTACTTTCCAATAAGGGAGAAGGTACAGTTACCTCATCAAGTTCTACTTTCCTCCCACTCACTTCTTTCGAGAGAAACTCCTTCTCTAGAAAGGATCCATTCTTAGCAACGAATATCTTGCCTTCGGATCTGTGATAGAAGGTGTACCCAACAATCTATTTTGGGTATCCTATGAAGACACGTTTCTCCGATTTGGGTTTGAGCTTATCAGGTTGAAGCTTTTTCACATAAGCATCGCAACACCAAACTTTAAGCAATGACAGCTTAGGTTTCTTGCCAAACCACAATTCATATAGTGTCATCTCAATGGATTTAGATGGTGCCCTATTTAAGGTGAATGCAGTCGTCTCTAAAGCATAACCCCAAAACGATAACGGTATATCAGTAAGAGACATCATAGATCGCACCATATCTAATAAAGTACGATGACGACGTTTAGACACACCACTACGCTGTGATGTTCTAGGTGGCATGAGTTGTGAAACTATTCCACATTGTTTCAAATGAAGACCAAACTCATAACTCAAATATTCACCTCCACGATCAGATCGCAGAAACTTTATTTTCTTGTTATGATGATTTTCCACTTCACTCTGAAATTCTTTGAACTTTTCAAATGTTTCAGACTTATGTTTCATCAAGTAGATATACCCATATCTGCTCAAATCATCTGTGAAGGTCAGAAAAAAATGATACCCACCGCGAGCCTCCACACTCATCAGACCGCATACATCAGTATGTATTATTTCCAATAAGTCAGTTGCTCGCTCTATTGTTCCGGAGAACGGAGTCTCAGTCATCTTCCCCATGAGGCATGGTTCGCAAGCATCAAGTGATTCCAAAAGCCCATCAACATGGAGTTTATTCACGCGCTTTACACCAATATGACCTAAACCGCAGTGCTACAAATAAGTTGCACTATCATTATTAACCTTGCATCTTTTGGCTTTAATATTATGAATATGTGTATCACTACTATCGAGATTCAACAAAAATAGACCACTCATCAAGGGTGCATGACCATAAAAGATATTACTCATATAAATAAAACAACCATTATTCTCTGATTTAAATGAATAACCGTCTTGCATCAAACAAGATCGAGATATAATGTTCATGCTTAATGCTGGCACCAAATAACAATTATTCAGGTCTAAAACTGATCCCGATGGTAGATGTAGAGGTAGCGTGCCGACCGCGATCACATCGACTTTGGAACCATTTCCCACGCGCATCGTCACCTCATCCTTAGCCAATCTACATTTAATCCGTAGCCACTATTTCGAGTTGCAAATATGAGCAACAGTACCAGTATCAAATACCCAGGCGCTACTACGAGCATTAGTAAGGTACACATCAATAACATGTATATCAAATATACCTTTCACTTTGCCATCCTTCTTATCCGCCAAATACTTGGGGCAGTACCGCTTCTAGTGGCCAGTCCCTTTACAGTAGAAGCAATTAGTCTCGGGCTTAGGTCCAGACTTGGGCTTCTTCACTTGAGCAGCAACTTGCTTGCCGTTCTTCTTAAAGTTCTCCTTCTTCCCTTTTCCCATTTTCTTCAAACTAGTGGTCTTGTTAACCATCAACAAGTCATGCTCCTTTTTTATTTCTACCTCCGCAGCCTTTAGCATCGCGAAGAGCTTGGGAATTGTCTTATCCATCCCTTGCATATTATAGTTCATCACGAAGCTTTTGTAGCTTGGTGGCAGTGATTGAAGAACTCTGTCAATGATACTATCATCAGGAAGATTAACTCCCAGTTGAGTCAAGTGGTTGTGGTAATGCAGACATTACGAGTATGTGTTCACTGATAGAACTATTCTCCTCCATGTTGCAGCTACAGAACTTATTGGAGACTTCATATCTCTCAATTCGGGCATTTGCTTGAAATATTAACTTCAACTCCTGCAACATCTCATATGCTCCATGACGTTCAAAACGTCTTTGAAGTCCCTATTCTAAGCCGTAAAGCATGGCACACTGAACTATTGAGTAGTCATCAGCTTTGCTCTGCCAGATGTTCACAATGTCCGGAGTTGCTCCTGCAGCGCGTATTGCACCTAGCGGTGCTTCAAGGACGTAATTCTTCTGTGGAGCAATGAGGATAATCCTCAAGTGACGCACCCAGTCCGTGTAGTTGCTAACATCATCTTTCAACTTAGCTTTCTCTTGGAACGTATTAAAATTCAAGGGAATGGTAGCACGGGCCATTGATCTACAACAACATAGACATGCAAAATACTATTAGGTACTAAGTTCAAGATAAATTAAAGTTCAATTAATCATATTACTAAAGAACTCCCACTTAGATAGACATCCCTCTAGTCATCTAAATGATCATATGATCCATATCAACTAAACCATGTCCGATCATCATGTAAGATGGAGTAGTTTTCAATGGTGAACATCACTATGTTGATCGTATCTACTATATGATTCACGTTGACCTTTCGGTCTCGGTGTTCCGAGGCCATATCTGCATATGCTAGGCTCATCAAGTTTAACCCGAGTCTGAGTGTGCAAAACTGGCTTGCACCCGTTGTATGTGAACGTAGGGCTTATCACACCCGATCATCACGTGGTGTCTCGGCACGACAAACTATAGCAACGGTGCATACTCAGGGAGAACACTTATACCTTGAAATTTCATAAGAGATCATCTTATAATGCTACCACCGTACTAAGCAAAATAAGATGCATAAAGGATAAACATCGCATGCAATCAAAATGAGTGATATGATATGGCCATCATCATCTTGTGCCTTTGATCTCCATCTCCAAAGCACCGCCATGATCACCATCGCCACCGGCTTGACACCTTGATCCCCATCGTAGCATCGTTGTCGTCTCGCCAACTATTGCTTCTGTCGGATTTCGGGTTCCGGCAGATCCCTTGAGGTTCGAACACTGGGGTGTGCGCGGAGATCTTTCCCCTACCAGCTCATGGGTGCAAGGATTGCGAGGGATCTAAACTACTAACGATGAACAACACAGAGACACGAGGTTTATACTGGTTCAGACCACCGTTGTGGTGTAATACCCTACTCCAGTGTGTGGTGTGGTGGATTGCCTCAGGGGCTGACGTAGAACAATACAAGGGAAGAAAAGCCTCGCGAGGGGGCTGTTCTTTTGCTGGTGCGATGAACTGCTTGCGTGAGTCTAGTCGCCTCTCTCTCTGTGTGTGATCTCGATGGATCGATCCTCTCCTCTCCGTGGTGGCTAGTCCTATTTATAGAGGGAGGCCCTGGGCCTCTTCTCAAATAATGAGCGGGAAGGGCGCCAACAAGTGGCCATTCTGAAGGGGAACATCTAGTACACTTATCCTGACTAAAGTTGGTCTTCGGCTGCCAAAGGCTCTGACGGTGACGCCGTCACTGGCTCCACGATGACCTCCATCCTGCCGTTCTGCTGGTCTTGGTCTTCTTGCACCAAAGCGGCAACCTTTGCTGATGCCTTGGCCTGTGCTTGCCTCCTTTGCACCAAAGGGGAAATGAGGACAACTGCTGGCGCCACTGGCGCCCTTTGGCCTTGATCGTCATGGCTTGCGTCATAGGGCACCCTCGCGAGGTATCCTGCCTTGATCTCTCCGCCTCCTCGCGAGCCTGCCTGACGAGGCTGCTCCTGAGGAAGGTTCCTGTCGTCCGCCCCGCGAGGCTTGGCCCCTCGCTAGGGTCTTGAGCTTGAGCTGATGAAGCTGGGCCGCACTGGGCCCTCACTTGAGCCACGCCGCAGGCCGCAGGCAGGCATGTCTAGGGACCCCCGTTCCCAAAACGCCGACAGTAGCCCCCGGGCCCAAGGCGCGCCCGGACTTGGCTTAGCAGAGAAGTGAAGGGGCAAGTGCGAAGCGCCGCGGGCCCCAACAACCTGTGGCCTTGGGCGCCGCGTGGCGATTGGTTGGCTGCGAGCGTCTCCGCCTCCCCACGACGCCTCGGCAACTGCCCTTCTGACAAAAAGGAGGCCCGGGCCAGACTTGGTGCTTGTTCTCGCTCGTCTTGCTCTAGATCCCCTTTCGCCCTGCTCCTCCTTGCTTCTGAAATCCTCCAGATCTGCTTCAATCCTTCCCATCCTGCACCCATGGCGCCTCGCAAGACCCCGATTGAGGCCTGGTACCTCCCGGCTCTGGATCCTCCGACTGTGTCGGCGAAGAATCTCGCCCTCTTGCGCCGGAGGACAGTGGCGCAGGGCAACAAGGGAGCGACTGTGCTCAAGGCCGGCTCCGATCAACCTGAAGGCCAGGGGAGCACCTTCTACCCGTTCTTCGTGAGCGCCATTATCGCTGGTCTGGTCCCTCCTTTTTCTGAGTTCTTCTTCACTGTTCGCCGCCAATACAACTTGCAAGCTCTGCATCTCCACCCCAAATATGTTCTCCTCCTGGCGATCTTCTCCTACTACTGTGAGGCTCACGTTGTGATAAAACCCTCGGTGGCCTTGCTGCGCCATTACTTTTCCCTCCGAGTCTCCCGTGGCTCTATTACTGCGTGTGCGAGCTTCGTCACATACTCCAGCTCCAACTCCATCTCCAAGCCCGGGAAGAGGATTGAAGGCTTCAGGAGCAAGTGGGTCATGGTGGACGTCAGGCACATCCATCCCCGACTGGCGCTGCCGTTGGGGCAGCCCGAGGCCATTGATGCATGGTCCCGCGTGGAGCTTGTTGATTCTCGCGCAAAGATGTTGCTGAAGAGGATAGAGGCGGATATGTGGCCAGCCAACTTGGGGGCGGCGAAGCTGACCGGGGCCACGCTCCTGGAACATCGGGTGGCTCCGCTCCGGGAACATTCGCTTCCGTTGTGGAGGCTGGGGGAGGCAGGCGATGACCTTCTCCAGACCTCTGAGGCCCTTTCTGACGAAGATCTGGCCACGGCTCTCCATTCCTTGGTCGGGGGGGGGGGGGACGTGGCAATGCTGGAGGGCGCTCCCGTCCCCCTCTTCCTTCGCGCCGACTGGGAGTAAGTGGTGAACGACATGCCCAGCTTCAATGGTGAGGGGCTGGTGCCCGCCGGGGCTCCCGAGGATCTGGCGATGTTGGCGACGGTGAACATTTCCTCCAGCAACTCCAGTGGGAGCGAGGAGGAAGAAGAGGAGGTGGAAGGAGGAGGTTCTGACTTCGAGGCGCCTGGCGAGGAGTCGGGGGACTCCTTCCCTCGGTGCAGGTCCCGCGCCCTTCGCTCCATGCCGGACAACGACGAGGCCGACGCCAGGCGAGGAGGGGAGGATTCTCCCTTGGTCCCAAGGAAGGGCAGGTCGGGGCTGGTTCCCCTGGGGTCCGCTCTGACTCCAGGGCAGTCTGAGTCCAGCTCCGGCCTTCCCAACACGCCTACTACTTCCGGTCCTCCCGAGGCTGATCCTAGCCGCAGGCTTTCAGGCTTCAAGTTCGGTCGGAGGCTGCCTGGGTCCAGGGACGACGACCAGTAAGTGTTTGATCCGTGCTTTGCTTTGCTTCTGCCGCTGGGGCCTGACGTCTGTGTTCTCTTGGCCAGATCGGCACCTGCAGCGAAGAGGCCGAAGGGGGCCTCCGCGGCCCTGCTTGAGACGGGTTCGCCTGCCGTGGCTGCGGCTCCACCTGCGGGGAAAGGAGGCGGCGAGGCTCGCGCCTCCCCTGCCCGGTCATCCTCGCGAGCCCAGCAGGGGCACTCTGGAGGTGAGTCAGCCCCCGTGGTCCCGCTGACTGCGGAGGTGCCTGGGCTTGACGTTGTTGCTGAAGCGCCCAAGGCCCACGGGCCTCCTTCTTCCCAAGCTGTGATCACGCTGCCGTCTTCTACACCCGCTCCGCCGGCTCCAGTTTCTTCTGATTCTTCGGCCATCCTGGATCAAGCTGCCAGCCAGCTGAGCCGGCTGCAAGAGGATCTCCGGAACGCTGATCCCGTCACGGTGGCAGGCGCTGGAGCCAGGCTGGGCCCCCTCTGCTGCCTCCGTCCGGCGGCGCTGAGCCAAGCAGCGTCGACCTCGATGGGGAGAAGCAAGCCGCTCGGCAGGCCAAGGCCGCCACGATGACGCATACAGGTGACGCCATGGCGCCGGGACCGCTGCAAGGCGCTGGAGGCCGAGCCGCAAGGCCTCCGCGACGAGCTCGCCAAGGAGGTCCGCGGCCGCCAGGAGAAGGAGAAGGAGATGGAGGCTCGGGAGGCCGCCGTCAAGAACCGGGGCGCCGAGCTTGATGGCTGCCGCGGCCGGTTGGAGGCGCAGCAACAATCGCTGAAGGCGGAGAGGATCGAGCTTGACAGGAAGGCAAAGATCCTAGCTGAGAATCGGGTGGCCTTCGCCAAGTTGGAGGAGAAGGCTCGCGCCACGTTGAAGACGCTCCATGAGGGTGGCCTGGGGGAGCCGTTGGCTGGTGCAGAGGACGGCCCCGCCAAGCTGCTTCCTTTCTTGGTCCGAGCACTTGAAGATGTTGCGGACGGCCTTGCCCCCACGGCCGAGGGCGAGGCGCACGCCTTGTCTTCCGCGGAGCTGACGCATATCCTCAGCCACGTCTACCTTCGCGACCCCAGCGTCGACCTCGACGGCCTGCTGGAGCCTGTGAGCGGCGACCTTGCCGCTGCCGCTGCCGTGGCCGTGAAAGGCCGAGCCGATGCCCTGCTGGGGAAGTTTCGCGCCTTCAGCACCTTGCCTGGGCGTGGTGCCGCCAGCTCCGCGGCCTCGGGAATTGGGGGCGCCACAGGAGAGCGATCCCTTCGCAGCTCCTGCTCTGTTTTAATCCCTGCAACATGCACCATGCCTCGTGGAGGCGTTTAAACTTTGTGTTTGGTGTTGTGAAAACGACTTATGGCTTGTAATATTTGCTTTGAATTCGCATTCTTCCCTCCTACTTGCATGTGTTCTATGTCGGCAGGGCCCGACCCCACGCATACCTCAGCCGTCGTTAGCCCCGACCGGAGACCAAGGACGGGACTAAGGAGTGAGGGGCTACGTGGCAAGTTAGGCTCCTGAGTCGCGATGCTCAGGAGTCTCCCTTAACCTGTGACGACAAGTAGGGATAGGAGGCATAGGAGTGGATTAGTCATTCTCGTCGGCGAGGCCCGGCCCGCGCATACCTCAACCGCCGTTAGCCCCGACCGGAGACCAGGGCGGGACTAAGGAGTGAGGGGCTACGTGACCAGTTAGGCTCCTGAGTCGCGATGCTCAGGAGTCCCCCTTGACGTTCAAACGAATTTCATACCTTGGCTCCACTCGGGGAGGCGCGCGATGACCAGGTCCGGGGGACCTGGCTGGGTGGCGTACGTCCGGGCGAGGCCCGGGCGCAGCCCCTATGTCCAGCCCCTCGCACGGCACTCCCGAGGGGAGGCGTTGCGATGGCGCCAGACACTGAGCTCTGGGCTCCCTGAGGTTGATACGGTTATGAGCCGCCCTCAGTTGTTTATCACCAGCGCGGAGCATAGCGCTTCTGTATGTGTACGGGCATAGCCGCTCCTCGGCAGTGTCGTCAGCTAGCGCGGAGCATGGTGCTTCCACTGGTTCGTGGGAGGGGGCTCCCCTTCGAGAGGAGCCCTCGGGGCGTGTACAGCCCCGCTCTGACACGTGGCCGGCACGGTAGGGCTAGGAGAGGTGTATCTGGGCACCCGTGAGCCAGCGCGGGACTCACGGGGCCCTACCTTGAGGCAGGTTGCGCCTGGCTCTTGGCCTTTATCATTGGTGTGTTCCTGCAGGGTTAGAATGCAAATGCTCTACGTCCTCAGGTCCCGGCCCCTCAAGCTAGCTCAGCCGCCGCTGGTATGACAGGTCGCGATGCCGTGGGTCAAGGCCAGGGGGTGAGGGCTGGAGAGCCTGTAAGAGCCCATGAGTCGCGATGCTCAGGTACCCCCCTTTTAACATGCAAGAGCTTTGCATTAGGGCGGAGAGGCCCGCGACAGGTAGTAGGCAATAATTGCATGAATCAGGTTAAGCGCAAAGGAGCAAATCCATCTAGATAGGTGCGGAGAAAGCATACGCCACTGGGTCTGGCCCGAGCAGCTTGGGGATAATGCAGCCTGAGGGGTGCCCCCAACAAGGTAAGTAAAGAACATAAGCAAAACTGATACATGCCGCAGGGACGGATCCACGCAGCCTGGGAATGATGCAGCCCGAGGGGCGCTCCCAGCTGAAAACGAAACTTGGAAAGGTGTCACCTGATATGGTCGGAGATGGCGGGGTGTTGAGGTAGCGGATGATGTGTGACGAGGACGCCGGCCCTCACGAGCCCTCCGGACCTGGAGCCTTGGGAGGCTCCGGGGGTACGGGGGGTTCCTCGAGGGCCATCTCCATCTCCGCCAGGACCGCGCACTGCTTGACCTCCTGAGCCTCCAGAGCGCCCCTCAGCAGGTGCTGATGGGCGGCAACCGCGTACGGCAGGCCGAAAGGCATGCGAATGTAGCTGTGAGGTGGACCCTCGCAACGCCCCACGCGTGAGGGCTAGAGGCGCTCCTGAGACGCGGCTCGGTTGAGCCCTGGTATGTCAATGCAGATTCGCAGCCCAGCATCCTCGCCTAGATGTGGGGCCCACGGTGACAGCGGCCGGCGACCCGCGCATGACTCTTGACTCCTGTAGCTCCTGGGTGCTCCTCGCGATGAACTCCTGAGGGTTTGGCCCTCCTTGCTTTGCTCCTTCCTGAGGGAAATGTGCCTCGAAGCACGCCTCCAAGTGGTGCCCGAGCGCCTCCCTCGAGACTCCGGCCAGGTCGGTGGCTCGCCATGAAAGAGCCCCCGAGCCCTGCCTGAGGAGGGCGCCGGGCGCGCCTTCCTATGCGTCAGAGGGTGGCGCCCCTTGAACGGGCGCAGGTCCTGCTGCCATGCCTCCGGAGGTGCTTACCCCACGAGGGCTTGGACTAGGTGAAGCCTTCTTCTTCTTGGGGATCGCCTTGGGAAGTATGCTACTCCTATGATCTGGGTCTTCGATTGCTGCGGCTTGGAAGGCACGCTCAAGAGAGCACACTGCATCCCTTTCCTCACAAGGCATTGCGATGACTCCTCCGCTTCCTGGCATCTTGAGGACATTATAGCCATGGTGAGTCACTGCCATGAACTTTGCCAAAGCTGGGTACCCGAGGATGGCATTGTATGGCAGGCGAATGTGGGCGACGTCGAAGTCGATGAGCTCGGTGCGGTAGTTGTTGCGCTGTCCGGAGGTGACAGGAAGATGAACTTGCCCTATCGGGACAGTGGAGCCATCGGCGACTCCGGAGAAAGGCTTGGTCGGCTGAAGCTGATCGTATGGCACTTGGAGATTGTTGAATGTCTCGACAGATAGGACGTCGAGCCCTGCTCCGCCGTCGATGAGGGTCCTGGTGACTTGCACGCTGCTAATGACTGGTGAGCAAAGCATGGGGAGGACTCCGGCCGTTGCCGCGCACTTGAGCTGATCCGCTGAACTGAATGTGATACGCACGACGACCAGCTGAGAGGGCGTGTGGCCTCTGGCTTGGGGAGGACTGCGTTCACCTCGCGAGCAAACTGCTTGAAGATGCGCTGAGAGGCTGGGGCCTGAGCGCCACCCAGGATGCAAGCGATCGCGCGCGGCTCCTGGAAGCCCCCCAGCCCCCTCGTCCTGATGATTGTCTTCGTACCTCCTTGGCGGCTGCGGCGGAGGTGGGAGCCCTGCATTGCCTTGAGGACGATCCTCGCGAGGCTGGTCCCTCCCACCTCCCTCGCGAGGCTGGTCCTGCCAGCAGTCCTCACGAGGTCTGTCACGCCATCCCTGGCGAGGGCCACGGTCTTCCCAGCGTCCTGCGCCTCTTCCTCCTCCTCGGCCGTAGCCTCGATCCCTGTGGTCGGGGCGTCGGCTGATTCGCCCTTCTCGCACGGCCCTGAGCTCTTGGCATTCGTTGGTGTTGTGGGTGTGGAGATCATGGTACACACAGTACCGGCTGCCCTTGGAAGACTCGGGCTGATCCCTGCCTCGCTTGGTGTCTGGTTCTGCCGCGAGCGCTGCAGCCCCCTTGCGCTTTACGTCCTTGGCCTTGGGCTTCTTCTCTTACGGATCGGGCATTTGGAAGCTCGAGGAGGAGAGGCGCCCTTCCTCAGCCCTGGTGCATTTGGTCGCCAAGTTGAACAGCTCCAGAGATGTGCACAGGTCTTCATGCATCGCCAGCTCCTCCTTCATCTTGACGTCACGCACACCATCGGAGAAGGCTGAGATGATGGCCTCCTTAGTCACCTTGGGAATCTTGAGGCGTGCGTTGTTGAAGCGTTGGATGTACTTCTGCAGGGTCTCTCCTGGCTGCTGCTTGATGTGGCGCATGTCGCTCACGGCTGGAGGCCGGTCGCGAGTGCCTTGGAAGTTGGCGATGAAGCGGGTGCGCATCTCGTCCCAGGAGGAGACCGTGCCGGAAGCCAGGTTCAGGAGCCAGGTTCGGGCTCCGTCCTTCAGCGCCATGGGGAACCAATTCGCCATGACCTTTTCGTTCCCGTTGGCAGCTTCGATGCCCAGCTCGTAGAGCTGGAGGAACTCCGCAGGATCGGCGGTGTCGTCGTAGCGAGGAGGCAGGTCTGGCTTGAACTTGTCGGGCCATGCGACGCCGCGTAGCTCGGCGGTGAAGGCGCGGCAGCCTGCAGTGGCCACCGGAGCTCTCTGATGATGCGGGGCTTGTTCTTGTGGATTCCCGCGCACCGCTGCCTGGAGCAGCGCGAGGTCTTGACGCGGTGGCGCTGGAGCGTGGTCGCGGCGCTCCGGTGCTGGGAGCACGCGAGCACCTTCTTGGGGATGAGGGATCTCCTGGCAGCTTCTTTCTTGGTGCGCGGGCGCCGGTCGTGGAGGGTCTCGGCCCGGGGCCACGTGCCTTGGAGCCAGGGCGCCTTCTTGGGAAGGAGGTGGCGAGGGCACCTCCGGTGCCCTGGCTCCCGCGCGTGGTGTGGGGCGAGGAAGCAAGAGGGACGGCGCGGGGGAGCCCCCTGCGGCGTGGACGAGCTTGGCGACGCGGTCGAGCCACTCCTCGTAGACGTCGTCGACGGGTCGGTAGCGCAGGAGTTCGTTTGCCGCGATGAGCGCGGCCCGAGCCTCCATGGGCGCGCGGAGCGCGCGGGACGAAGAACCAGCTGGGGCGAGAGAAGTAGTGGCGGTGCGGCCGTCTCGCCTCAGGCATGGATGCTGGGACGAGGCCTGCTGCTCGTTCCACGCCGGGGCCGGTGGCGGCATTGGCGGAAGGCGACGGGGAACGACGGGAGTGTCCGCCGACGGGAGCCGTCTGGGTGACTCGAGTGGCGCGAGCAGCCCGGCACTCGGCACGAGCTCGGCGATCGTCATCCATGGACACGATGGAAGATCACACAGGACCAGCGGAAGAAAGATTCTGGCGCACCCCTACCTGGCGCGCCAAATGTCGGATTTCGGGTTCCGGCAGACCCTTGAGGTTCGAACACTGGGGTGCGCGCAGAGATCTTTCCCCTACCAGCTCATGCGTGCAAGGATTGCGAGGGATCTAAACTACTAACGATGAACAACACAGATACACGAGGTTTATACTGGTTCGGGCCACCATTGTGGTGTAATACCCTACTCCAGTGTGTGGTGTGGTGGATTGCCTCAGGGGCTGACGGAGAACAATACAAGGGAAGAACAGCCTCGCGAGGGGGCTGTTCTTGAGCTGGTGCGATGAGCTGCTTGGCTGAGTCTAGTCGCCTCTCTCTCTCTCTCTCTGTGTGTGATCTCGACGGATCGATCCTCTCCTCTCCGTGGGGGCTAGTCCTATTTATAGAGGGAGGCCCTAGGCCTCTTCTCAAATAATGAGCGGGAAGGGCGCCAACAATTGGCCATTTTGAAGCGGAACATCTAGTACACTTATCCTGATTAAAGTTGGTCTTCAGCTGCCAAAGGCTCTGACGGTGACGCCGTCCTGGGCTCCACGCTGACCTCCATCCTGTCGTTCTGCTAGTCTTGGTCTTGTTGCACCGAAGCGGCAACCTTTGCCTCATGCCTTGGCCTGTGCTTGCCTCCTTTGCACCAAAGAGGAAATGAGGACACTGCGTGGGCTGGCGCCCGCCTGGCGCCCGCCTGGCCTTGATCGTCATGGCTTGCGTCATAGGGCACCCTAGCGAGGTACCTTGCCTTGATCTCTCCGCCTCCTCGCGAGCCTGCCTGACGAGGCTGCTCCTGAGGAAGGTTCCTGTCGTCCGCCCCGCGAGGCTTTGCCCCTCGCGAGGGTCTTGAGCTTGAGCTGATGAAGCTGGGCCGCGCTGGGCCCCCACTTGAGGCACGCCACAGGCCACAGGCAGGCAAGTCTGGGGTCCCCCGTTCCCAGAACGCCGACAGCTTGTACGACTATCGCTACATCTTAGTGATAAAGTAAAGCAATTACATGGCGATTGCATTTCATACAATAAAGCGACAAGCATATGGCTCCTGCCAGTTGCCGATAACTGTTACAAAACATGATCATCTCATACAACAATTTATATCTCATCGCGTCTTGACCAGATCACATCACAACATGCCCTGCAAAAACAAGTTAGACGTCCTCTACTTTGTTGTTGCAAGTTTTACGTGGCTGCTACAGGCTTCTAGCAAGAACCGTTCGTACCTACGCATCAAAACCACAACGATTTTTCGTCAAGCGTGTTGTTTTAACCTTCAACAAGGACCGGGCATAGTCAAACTCAATTCAACTAAAGTTGAAGAAACAGACACCTGCTAGCCACCTGTGTGCAAAGCACATCGGTAGAACCAGTCTCATGAACACGGTCATGCAATGTCGGTCCGGGCCGCTTCATCCAACAATACCGCCAATTAAAGTAAGACGTTGTTGGTAAGCAGTATGACTATTATCTCCCACAACTCTTTGTGTTCTACTCGTGCATATAACATCTACGCATAGACCTGGCTCGGATGCCACTGTTGGGGAACACGGTATTTCAAAAAAATTCTTACGATCACGCAAGATCTATCTAGGTGATGCATAGCACCGAGAGGGGAGAGTGTGTCCACGTACCCTCGTAGACCGAAAGCGGAAGCGTTTAGTAACGCGGTTGATGTAGTCGAACGTCTTCGCGATTCAACCGATCCTAGCATCGAACGTACGACACCTCCGTGTTCAGCACACGTTCAGCTCGATGACGTCCCTCGAGCTCTTGATCCAGTTGAGGCCGAGGGAGAGTTCCGTCAGCACAACGGTGTGGCGACGGTGACGATGAAGTTACCGACGCAGGGATTCGCCTAAGCACTACGATGATATGACCGAGGTGTGTAACTATGGAGGGGGGCACCACACACAGCTAAGAAAATTGATCTTGTGTGTTCTAGGGTGCCCCGTGCCCTCGTATATAAAGGAGGGGAGGAGGAGGCAAGCCGGCCCCTGTAGGGCGCTCCAAGGAGAGGAGTTCTACTAGGACTCCAAGTCCTAGTAGGATTCAACTTGGTGGAAGGGGGAAGGAGGAAGGGAGAGGGGGAAGGGAAAGAAAGGGGGGTGCCGCCCCCTTCCCCTAGTCCAATTCGGACTACCAAGGGGGGGGGGCAGCCAGCCGCTTGTGGCCCTTCTCTCCCCCCCCCCCCCCCCACTAAGGCCCATTAGTTCCCCTGGGGGGTTCCGATAACCCTCCGGCACTCCGATAGTTACCCGACACCTCTTGGAACTCATCCGGTGTCCGAATAACATTGTCCAATATATCAATCTTTATGTCTTGACAATTTTGAGACTCCTCGTCATGTCTGTGATCTCATCCAGGACTCTGAACAAACTTCGGTCATCAAATCACATAACTCATAATACAAATCATCATCGAACGTTAAGCGTGCATACCCTACGGGTTCGAGAACTATTTAGACATGACCGAGATACATCTCCGGTAAATAACCAATAGCGGAACCTGGATGCTCATATTGGCTCCTACATATTCAACGAAGATCTTTATCGGTCAAATCGCATAACAACGTACGTTGTTCCCTTTGTCATCGGTATGTTAGTTGCCCGGGATTCGATCGTCGGTACCATCATACCTAGTTCAATCTCGTTACCAGCAACTCTCTTTACTCGTTTTGCAATACATCATCCCGTGACTATCTCATTAGTCACATTGCTTGCAAGGCTCATACTGATGTGCATTACTGAGAGGGTCCAGAGATACCTCTCCGATGCATGAAGTGAAAAATCCTAATATCGATCTATGCCAACTCAACAAACACCATCGGAGACACCTATGGAGCATCTTTATAATCACCCAGTTACGTTGTGACGTTTGATAGCACACAAGGTGTTCTTCCGGTATTCGGGAGTTGCATAGTCTCATAGTCAGAGGAACATGTATAAGTCATGAAGAAAGCAATAGAAATAAAACTAAACGATCATAATGCTAAGCTAACGGATGGGACTTGTCCATCACATCATTCTCCAATGATGTAATCCCGTTCATCAAATTACAACACATGTCTATGGATAGGAAACTTAACCATCTTTGATTAATGAGCTAGTCAAGTAGAGGCATACTAGGGACATTCTGTTTGTCTATGTATTCACACATGTACTAAGTTTCCAGTTAACACAATTCTAGCATGAATAATAAACATTTATCATGATATAAGGAAATATAAATAACAACTTTATTATTGCCTCTAGGGCATATTTCGTTCACTTATAAGTATCTAGGAATTTGAACCATGGTATTTGGATTCAAAATGGGTTCTCTGTGGTTTTCTAAAGTTTATCGCGGAAATGCTAAATAATTGTGAAGGAAATATTTCTAGAGAAATGTGAAAATGGCATCATGAGATATATCATGATTTATAGAGTCACTAGGATTTTGAATCACCATATTTGGACTTCATTTGAATTGTTTTTGGATTTTTGAAGTTCACTTGAAGAGCTTTACCCTTATCAAAAGCATAGTGCGAGAGATAGCAGTGGAGTTCCGCCCAAGAGCTCAGCTGCTGGCTGATGACCAGGCTGCCGAAGACGGCGTGGCGAGCCCATCTCCACTTAAACGGGGCGGGGCCCTCCCATCAGCAGCTCAGCCCCGCTGGTCGGCCGACAGGTGGGGTCCACTAGCAGGTTCGCCCTCAACCTCCCGCGCGGGCGCGAGGGCAGACAGAGGAGGCGTTCAACGTCGGCTGCCGGTGCTACAGGGCATCTCTGGCGATGCTCCGCCGATCAGCATGCTCAGGAGGCTGCGCCGCATCCATCCATTTTTTTCACGCACGCCGGGGAGGGTCGTAGTGGAGATGGCTTGGATGGCCGCGGGGGAGGCCGTCGTCCATCTTTCGCCGTGAGCGCATGCCTTCCCGGGGACGAATGACGAAGATGGAGGGCCTTGCGGTGGTTGTATGAGGGCACTGGAGTGTCTAGGGAGAGAAGAGAGTCTAGGGATGGCCCGAATTTAGCCCGGGGTCGGCGGTGGTGCTCCGGCCATGGAAGGCTATGGAGGGCATGAGGAGGGGAGTGGGTCGGTCCAGGGGGTGCACAGGAGGGAGAGAGGGCCAAAGGAGTAGAGAGGGGACTCGAGGTGGCCTTAAATAGAAGGGCGCGAGGTGCACCATGGGCTCGTGCACCGGCGAGGTCGTAGCTATCGCTGGGGCCACAGTTGTGCTGGGCTTCGAGTCGGGGGGTCTTCCTGGGGGTGGTCTACGACCAGGGAAAAAGAGAGGGAGAGGGTAGCGAGCGTGAGGCGGGACAGGGACGCGGGCAGCGACTCGTGGACGCGGCGGCGCTCGAGCACAAGTCGCAAGGGCGAGAGAGAGGGGGAGAAGAGGGGGCCGACGCGGTTGTCGTGTTGTGGACATCGAGGTCCTCGACTGGTGCGCTAGGGAGGCCCGAGGTGGTCAGGGACGCTGATGCGGAGCATCCTTCGGTCATCCCCATGGACCTTCCATCAACTATCCAAGCTCCAAGTGGACTCATGACAAGAGCAAGAGCTCGTGCTATTCAATCCGAGGTGACATCACTCCTATTCGATTTCCCTTTTCCTTCCAGTGAGACATGGCTACAACCTAAGTCCGAGACACTATGCATGATCAGGTACAACATTCAAGCCAAGGAACCAGGAGCTGAAGAAGAAATGACAAGCGTCAACACTCTGGACAGCCCGGAACTTTCGGCCTCAGCCCGGAACTTCCGGCCAGCCCGGAACTTCCGGCCTCCGACGACTTCGACCAGCCCGGGCGTGCACACTTTCTGGTTAGCCCGGAACCTGCCCGGAACCTGGCCCGGAACTTCCGGCCCCCGGAACTTCCGGCCCACCCGGACCTTCCGGCCCCCGGAAGCCAGCCCAGCTCCACCCGCGTCAACTCTCGGCTTAGGCCGGACCCTGCCCAGACCTTCGGTAGCCGAAACTTCCGCCCTAGCCCGAACTTCCGGCCACTGCGTCTGACCACTTGGGCCGAGGCCCGTGTACCCTTTCGTCCCATAAACTATAAATACTCTCCCACCTCCTCCTAGTTAGGGTTAGCGTTGGTTTAGCTCATCTTTGGTGTGAGAGCACTTGCTCATCCACTTGGTACTTCTCCTCGGAGTTCACGACCTCTTGGAGAAGATCCCCAAGCGGATTCAAGACCCCTTCAAGGGAAGACCATCAAGACCTCCTCTCGGAGAAGATCGGCTACTCGTGTATCTTTTCCTTTGTTGATTTTGAATCTTGTGCTACCTTATGTGTTCGGTGATCTAGCCCTTGTGTAATCGAAACATGTCGGTTTAGTGTTCCTCTTGTGTGTGTTTTCTTGTGTTTTTCCGCCCGTTCATCGTGTTTCCCCGTAGGATCCCCTCCAAACGTGAAAGATCTCCGATTAGGGTTCCACCCTACATCATATGGTATCATGAGCCACGCTGATCATGTTTTTGGAGCCCCTACCCTTTGTTTTCTAGCTTGATTTTGTTGTTTTCGTCCTAAATCCGAAAATTCCCCACCAAAAATAGCCCCAAAATTTTTTGTGATTCATTGGTGTGATGAAGTTTTGTTGGATTTGATCAGTGGATTTGCTTTGCTTCGAGTGGATCTAGCATCCTTACCTTTCTTCCCCTCGAATTCCCTCTTTTCCCCTCAGGATTTGGGTTTTTCTCCAATTTTTTCCGCCCAAACCCTCGATCCCGAAGTTCCTGTTCTTGGCAGATTCCCGACCCCCGGAACTTTCGGCCCCCGGACCTTCCGTCTTGCCTGGAACTTCCGGCCTAGACAGAAAGGTCGCACATCTTCGGTGACCCCCGCTTCTTCAGCAACTTCAACCTCGGTGCAGCGGCATATTCGCCAACATACTGAAGACCATGCATTACATCATCGTCCACATTTCGCATCCGTTTGGAACCTCGACCGTAAGCAAGGACGGTAATCTCGACGACATCTTTGTCCAAACCTTTCCATTCAATTGGTAAACATCATAGCCAGCTTTTGTGTTGCTTACCCATCGAGACTAGCCTTTGAGTATTGCAGGCAACATGACTTGTGCACATTAGTGATCATACTCCATAGCATACATACCATACCACCGTGGTGCATATATTGGGATCCATTTGTGTGTCACAAATTTGTCATAGCATACACAAGTGCTATCTTGGTTCGTCAAGTTTTTCATGAGAAAAGAGCTCAGAAGTGAAAGAGCCACGCAAGCTTTTAAGCAAAGAGGAAAGATAAGCAAAGAGCTTATGAGCAAGAACCATAGCATCATCTTACATTAAGATTGTCATATTGGATCATCTTGGATCATAGCACCGAAATACCATACATATAGCATACGTGGGATAGAGATAGTTGCATTTTTGCCTAGTAGGTTGTGCACAAGTTCCGTATCCACCTATTATGCAATCGTGCTAGCGTCTCTCTAGTATTGTGCAACAAGAGCATTTTCGTGGATTCCACATTTTGGCTCACTTTTGGTTTGCACAATCCCACTTATCTATTTATGTGTGTTACCGTGTACACCTAATTGCTTGGTCAACTTGTTGCATTTGCTAATTTGTGAATCTTTTCCAACATTATTGAATCTCACTTACAATTGCATCAAATTTTGTGCCACCATCCTCACCAAGCTCCACCATAAGCTTTTATTTGTGTAGGTGTGAGAACCGACAAGGATTGGTACCAATAGTGCTATTTCATTGTCCGCATTTGGGTGAACTTGATTCATCATCAACATCGGTCAAAGGTACATTGGTATAAGTTCTTCTCCTTCTACCACTCACATATTTTGCTTGGAATATGGATAGGCCAAGTACCTCTACCAACCCACTCTTCATCGAGCAAGACGACGACATGTCTTCATTCGTCACCAAGAGCCACCTCTTTGGTGCACAACGAGCGTTACATCAAGAGCAACAAGCAATGAGCGACCGCATCGACAACCTCGCCACCGACTTGCGACTCTCCGAGCAACGTACAGGGGACTACTTCGACAACAAGTTCGACGCGCACAAACAAGAGAATGACGCAAGAATGGACGAGATCCGCGCCTTGATGAGGAACCGACATCATTCCACTTCGTCATCATCAAGACGGCGCTGCTCGAGTCGACAATCCGATGACACATTCTACGACTCAAGTACACCGTCATCGAACACCCTTCGACGAGCCGCGCGTCAAGACTGTCATGCATCTCGCAACCCGCTACATGACAATCATTCACAAGAGCAAGTCGATGAACAAGTCCCTTGTCCTCAATCCAATCAAGCCGCTTTTGCCCAAGCTCAAGAACGACAACGACTAAGGCGCCAAGAGGAAGAACGGCGGCGTCTACATCAAGACGAACAAGATGCCGAGGCTCAACGCCTTCAAAAACAACGACGAGAAGCGCAAGCTCTTGAGGCGCAACGTACCCTTCAAGATTCAAGTCGAGCCATCGCCAACCGCAATCGCGAACGGCGCAATCAAGAGGAAGCCCTTCGAGAAGAAATCCAAGAGAGGAACTACCAACCACGTGTGCAACGTCAAGTTCGTCAAGCTCCTCAACAAGCTCGTCAAGCTCCACCTCAACCTCAAGTTCAACAAGAGCAAGTTGATCATGGACTTCCTCCACACCAAGAGCAACAAGAAGATGATTGTTATCCACGTCAAGGGCGTCATCATCCTCGCCCACAACAAAATGTAGAGCACCGATATGGAAAGCTCAAATTCACAATGCCCAAGTTCAATGGAAGCAATGACCCCGAAGAGTACCTCTCATGGGCATTGAAGGTCGACAAAATCTTTCGTTTGCACAACTTTGAGGAAGAGAAGAAGATCGCTATGGCCTCACTTGAGTTCCAAGACTATGTGCTCATATGGTGGGAACAAATCATTGAGCTACGACAAGCAAGAGGTGAACCTCCAATCACCACTTGGGCTCAAATGAAGTATGTCATGAGAGCATGCTTTGTGCCAACCTACTACAACCGCGACCTCTTCAAGAAGCTCCAACTTCTCAAGGAAGGAACAAAGAGTGTTGAAGAATACTACAAGGAAATGGAGATAACCATGATTCGAGCCAATGTGAAGGAAGATGATGAGCAAACAATGGCACGTTTCTTGAATGGACTCAATCATCCCATCAAGAAGATAGCCGACTACCAACCGTACTCCACTCTCATTGAGCTCGTGCATCAAGCTACAAAGGTGGAACATCAAGTGCAAGATGACTTCAAGTACGCCAAGTACTCGTCCAAGACCTACGGCTTCTCCAACAACCAATCTTCAACAACCCCTCCAACATCTACATCAACCAAACCTTCTACAAGCAACGACGACAAGTCAAGTTACAAGAAAACTTCGACAAGTTCAAGTAGTCTTCCTCCTACTACAAGCAACTTCAAGCCGCGTGCTTCATCATCTACTCCAAACGATGAGACCGTCAAGTTAAGCTCCATCAAGTGTTTCAATTGCGGCGGCCGAGGCCACAAGTCCTACGAATGCACCAACAAGCGCACCATGATCCTCAACGACGATGGCACCTATGACTCAATGAGTGAAGAGGATATGGTAGCTCTTGAGCAAGTGGCCATGCACCGGCGAGTGAACGAAGATGAAGATGATCAAGTCTTTTGTGATGAGGATTCGAGCCCCGCTCTCGTGGTCTCCAAGGTCTTAACTCTTCAACATCAACAAGAAGACGACCACCGATGCCACATCTTCCACACAAAGGCCGACATCAAGGGAAGATCCGTCAAGGTCATCATCGACGGAGGTAGTTGCCACAACTTGGCAAGTGAAGAACTATGCTCCAAGCTTCAATTGGTCAAGAGGAAGCACCCGCATCCATACAAGGTTCAATGGCTAAGTGACTCGGCACTATACGAGTCGAGCATACGGTCCAAGTCTCCTTCAAAATCGGTGCATATGAGGACACTTTGGAGTGTGATGTGGTCCCAATGACCATTTGCCACCTCCTTCTTGGTCGACCATGGCAATTCGTCCGTGGTGTCTTCCACAACGGGCGTACCAATCACTATAGCTTCAAGATGAAAGGGAAGGAATGTGTGCTACGACCTATGTCTCCTAGTCAAGTGTTAGCCGACAAGAACGCCACGAATCATGGAGGGAAGAGTGAGAAAGTGATCCACCAAAAAGTGAGTGACAGCCACAAGCCAAACTTGAGCGCCTCTTCGCCTAGAGAGAAAAACCTCATCCTATTTGCCACCAAAAGTGAGATGAGAGAAGTGTGTGAGAACCCATCTAGTGTGATGCACTTTGTTCTTGTGTTCAAGGATAGAGAGCCAACAACTAACACCTCTCATGAGCTACCTTTAGTGTTTCAATCTCTTTTGCAGGAATTCCAAGATGTTTTCCCGATGAGCTACCTCGGGTCTACCTCCTCTTCGAGGCATTGAACATCGAATCGACCTCATCCCCGGAACGCCTCTACCAAACAAAGCTCCATACCGAGTCAATCCCGAAGAAACCAAGGAAATTCAAAGGCAAGTACAACAACTCATCGACAACGGTCATGTACGCGAAAGCTTAAGCCCTTGTGCCGTTCCCGTTATACTTGTGCCTAAACCCGACGGAAGTTTCCGCTTGTGTTCCGATTGTAGACCTATAAATGCTATTACCGTTCGCTATAGGCATCCCATTCCTCGCTTAGATGATATGCTTGATGAACTTAGTGGAGCCATTTTTTCTCAAAAATTGATCTTAAAAGTGGCTATTATCAAATTCGCATACAAGAGGGTGATGAATGGAAAACTGCTTTCAAAACCAAATTTGGCTTGTATGAGTGGTTAGTGATGCCTATGGGTCTATCGGAGGCTCCCGGTACTTTCGTGCGTCTTATGCATCATGTGCTTCGTCCTTATATTGGAGTCTTTGTTGTGGTTTACTTCGACGATATTCTTGTGTTTAGCAAGACCATGAAAGAACATCTTGATCATGTTAGGGCTGTTTTGCAAACCCTTCGCAAGGAAAGTCTTTATGCAAACATGAAAAAAATGCACATTTGGTGTCGACAAAGTGGTTTTCTTGGGTTTTGTAGTATCCTCAAACGGTGGCCATGTTGATGAATCTAAAATTGAAGCAATTAAAACTTGGCCCCAACCCACCAATTTGCAACAAGTGCGTAGCTTTCTTGGTCTTGCGGGTTTTTATCGTCGCTTTATGAAAAACTTTAGCACAATTGTCGCTCCTTTGCATGCCTTGAGTAAGAAGAATACTCCTTTTGTTTGGGGATCTTTGCAATCCACCGCTTTTGATGAACTCAAGTCTTTTCTTACTCATGCTCCGATTCTTGCTTTGCCCAATTTTTGACAAAACTTTTGAGGTTCATTGTGATGCAAGTGGTACCGGAATTGGCGGAGTTTTGATGCAAGAAAAAAGAGCAATTGCATATTTTAGTGAAAAACTCTCCGATGCTCAACTTAACTATCCCATTTATGACAAGGAATTATATGCTCTAGTGCGTGTGCTACATGTTTGGGAACATTACCTTAGACCTCATGAGTTTGTCATCCATACCGATCATGAAACGCTTAAGTACTTAAAAGGTCAAACTAAGTTGAACAAGCGTCATGCCAAATGGAGTGAATTTATTGAATCTTTTCCTTATGTCATCAAATACATTAAGGGTAAGTAAAATGTAGTTGCCGATGCACTTTCACGCATATGCATGCTTGTCACTAAACTTGAGTTGAATGTTATTGGCTTTGAGCACATAAAAGACTTGTATGCTAATGACCCATCTTTCGCTATTCCTTATGCTAAGTGTTTGACGCATACGTCTTGGGAACAATATTATATCAAGGATGGTTATCTTATGAGAGCTAACAAACTATGCATTCCCGAGTCTTCTCTTCGTTTGCTCCTTTTGCAAGAGGTTCATGGAGGCGGACTCATGGGACACTTTGGACGCGACAAGACATTCGCCACGCTCTCCAAGAACTATTTTTGGCCCAAGATGTTCCGCGACATCTCACGCTTCACCAACCGTTGCTCTACATGTCGCAAAGCTAAGTCTAAAGCTCAATCTCATGGTCTTTACATGCCTCTTCCTATTCCCTATCAACCTTGGGAAGACATTAGCATGGATTTTGTACTTGGTTTGCCTAGAACTCAAAATGGAAAGGATTCCGTGTTTGTTGTTGTGGATAGATTTTCCAAGATGGCACATTTCATTCCTTGCAACAAGATAGATGATGCTTCACATATTGCAAATCTTTTTTGTAGGGAAATCTTGCGACTCCATGGAGTACCAAAGACAATCGTCTCCGATCGTGACGTCAAGTTCTTGAGTTACTTTTGGAAGACCGTATGCGCCAATCTCGGAATCAAGCTCTTGTTCTCATCCGCATACTATCCTCAAACTGACGGCCAAACGGAGGTGACGAACCGCACCCTCTCCACTCTACTTCGCGTCTTGATCAAGAAGAACATCAAGGAGTGGGAGGCATGTCTACCCATCGCCGAGTACGCCTACAATCGCGCAACACACTCGACTACCGGCAAGTCCCCCTTCGAGATCGTCTACGGCTTCAACCCGTTGTCACCATTGGACATTCTACCGCTTCCTCTCCAAGAGCGCACCAACATGGATGCAAGTGCACGGGCAAGCTACATCAAGAAGATGCATGAGGATACAAGACAAACCATCGAATGCCAAGTACAACGACTAGCGACCAAGCTCAACGTCAACAAGCAACCCATGGTCTTCAACATTGGTGATCTAGTGTGGCTACACCTTCGTAAGCACCGCTTCCCCAAAGAACGCAAGTCCAAGCTTCTCCCTCGAGTCGATGGACCTTTCAAGGTGCTAGCACGCTACAACTACAACGCCTACAAGATCGACCTACCACGAGACAAGTACAATGTGAGCGACATCTTCAACGTCAAGGACCTCACGCCGTACCATGGTGATGAATATCTTGATCCGAGGTCGGATCTTTCAGAAGGGGGGGGGGATATGATGCGGAGCATCCTTCGGTCATCCCCATGGACCTTCCATCAACTACCCAAGCTCCAAGTGGACCCATGACAAGAGCAAGAGCTCGTGCTATTCAATCCGAGGTGACATCACTCCTATTCAATTTCCCTTTTCCTTCAAGTGAGACATGGCTACTACCTAAGTCTGAGACACTATGCGTGATCAGGTACAACGTTCAAGCCAAGGAACCAGGAGCTGAAGAAGAAACGACAAGCGTCAACATTCTGGACAGCCCGGAACTTCCGGCCTCAGCACGGAACTTCCGGCCCCAGGAACTTCCGGCCAGCCCAGAA
Source organism: Aegilops bicornis (assembly GCA_021605145.1). Taxonomy (NCBI): domain Eukaryota; kingdom Viridiplantae; phylum Streptophyta; class Magnoliopsida; order Poales; family Poaceae; genus Aegilops; species Aegilops bicornis. The sequence continues at coordinate 265,447,184 of CM038669.1, forward strand.
CTTCCGGCCTCCGACGACTTCGACCAGCCCGGGCATGCACACTTTCTGGTTAGCCCGGAACCTGCCCGGAACCCGGCCCGGAACTTCCGGCCCCTGGAACTTCCGGCCCGCCCGGACCTTCCGGCCCCTGGAAGCCAGCCCAGCTCCACCCACGTCAACTCTCGGCTTAGGCCGGACCCTGCCCGGACCTTCCGGCTCCCGGAACTTCCGGCCTAGCCCGGAACTTCCGGCCCTGCCTCCGTGCAGCCATTTAGGCTGAGGCCCGTGTACCCTTTTGTCCCGTAAACTATAAATACTCTCCCACCTCCTCCTAGTCAGGGTTAGCATTGGTTTAGCTCATCTTTGGTGTGAGAGCCCTTGCTCATCCACTTGGTACTTCTCCTTGGAGTTCACGACCTCTTCGGAGAAGATCCCCCAAGCGGATTCAAGACCCCTTCAAGGGAAGACCATCAAGACCTCCTCTCGGAGAAGATCGGCTAATCGTGTATCTTTCCTTTGTTGATTTTGAATCTTGTGCTACCTTATGTGTTTGGTGATCTAGCCCTTGTGTAATCGAAACTTGTCGGTTTAGTGTTCCTCTTGTGTGTGTTTTCTTGTGTTCTTCCGCCCGTTCATCGTGTTTCCCCATAGGATCCCCTCCAAACGTGAAAGATCTCCGATTAGGTTTCCACCCTACATCATATGGTATCAGAGCTAGGTTGATCATGTTTTTGGAGCCCCTACCCTTTGTTTTCTAGCTTGATTTTGTTGTTTTCGTCCTAAATCCGAAAATTCCCCACCAAAAATAGCCCCAATTTTTTTTGTGATTCATTGGTGTGATGAAGTTTTGTTGGATTTGATCAGTGGATTTGCTTTGCTTCGAGTGGATCTAGCATCCTTACCTTTCTTCCCCTCGAATTCCCTCTTTTCCCCTCAGGATTTGGGTTTTTCTCCCATTTTTTCCGCCCAAACCCTCGATCCCGAAGTTCCTGTTCTTGGCAGATTCCCGACCCTCGGAACTTCCGGCCCCCGGAACTTCCGGCCCAGCCCGGAACTTCTGGCCTAGACAGAAAGGTCGCGCATCTTCGGTGACCCCCGCTTCTTCGGCAACTTCAACCTCGGTGCAGCGGCATCTTCGCCAATGTACTGAAGACCGTGCATCACATCATCGTCCACATTTCGCATCCGTTTGGATCCTCGACCGTAAGCAAGGACGGTAATCTCGACGACATCTTTGTCCAAACCTTGCCATTGCATTGATAAACACCATAGCCATCTTTTGCTTTGCTTACCCATCGAGACTAGCCTTTGAGTATTGCAGGCAACGTGACTTGTGCACATTAGTGATCATACTCCATAGCATACATACTATACCACCGTGGTGCATATATTGGGATCCATTTGTGTGTCACAAAGTTGTCATAGCATACACAAGTTTTATCTTGGTTCGTGAAGTTTTGCATGAGAAAAGAGCTCAAAAGTGAAAGAGCCACCCAAGCTTTTAAGCAAAGAGGAAAGATAAGCAAAGAGCTTATGAGCAAGAACCATAGCATCATCCTACATTAAGATTGTCATATTGGATCATCTTGGATCATAGCACCGAAATACCATACATATAGCATACGTGGGATAGAGATAGTTGCATTTTTGCCTAGTAGGTTGTGCACAAGTTCCGTATCCGCCTATTATGCAATCGTGCTAGCGTCTCTCTAGTATTGTGCAACATGAGCATTTTCGTGGATTCCACATTTTGGCTCACTTTTGGTTTGCACAATCCCACATATCTATTTGCGTGTGTGTTTCCGTGTACACCTAATTGCTTGGTCAACTTGTTGCATTTGCTAATTTGTGAATCTTTTCCAACATTATTGAATCTCACTTACAATTGCATCAAATTTTGTGCCACCATCCTCACCAAGCTCCACATAATCTTTTATTTGTGTAGGTGTGAGAACTGACAAGGATTGGTACCAATAGTGCTATTTCATTGTCCGCATTTGGGTGAACTTGATTCATCATCAACATCGGTCAAAGGTACATTGGTATAAGTTCTTCTCCTTCTACCGCTCACATATTTTGCTTGGAATATGGATGGGCCAAGTACCTCTACCAACCCACTCTTCATCGAGCAAGACGACGACATGTCTTCATTCGTCACCAAGAGCCACCTCTTTGGTGCACAACGAGCGTTACATCAAGAGCAACAAGCAATGAGCGACCGCATCGACAACCTCGCCACCGACTTGCGACTCTCCGAGCAACGTACAAGGGACTACTTCGACAACAAGTTCGACGCGCACAAACAAGAGAATGACGAAAGAATGGACGAGATCCGCGCCTTGATGAGGAACCGACATCATTCCACTTCGTCATCATCAAGACGGCGCCGCTCGAATCGACAATCCGACGACACCTTCTACGACTCAAGTACACCGTCATCGAACACCCTTCGACGAGCCGCGCATCAAGACCGTCATGCATCTCGCAACCCGCTACATGACAAGCATTCACAAGAGCAAGTCGATGAACAAGTCCCTCGTCCTCAATCCAATCAAGCCGCTTTTGCCCAAGCTCAAGAACGACAACGACTAAGGCGCCAAGAGGAAGAACGAGCGCGTCTACATCAAGACGAACAAGATGTCGAGGCTCAACGCCTTCAACAACAACGCATTTAGAAGCGCAAGCTCTTGAGGCGTATAGCGTGCCCTTCAACATTCAAGTCGAGCCATCGCCAACCGCAATCACGAACGGCACAATCAAGAGGAAGCCCTTCGAGAAGAAATCCAAGAGAGGAACTACCAACCACGTGTGCAACGTCAAGTTCCTCAAGCTCCTCAACAAGCTCGTCAAGCTCCACCTCAACCTCAAGTTGAACAAGAGCAAGTTGATCATGGACTTCCTCCACACCAAGAGCAACAAGAAGATGATTGTCATCCACGTCAAGGGCGTCATCATCCTCGCCCACAACAAAATGAAGAGCACCGATATGGAAAGCTCAAATTCACAATGCCCAAGTTCAATGGAAGCAATGACCCCGAAGAGTACCTCTCATGGGCATTGAAGGTCGACAAAATCTTTCGTTTGCACAACTTTGAGGAAGAGAAGAAGATCGCTATGGCCTCACTTGAGTTCCAATACTATGTGCTCATATGGTGGGAACAAATCATTGAGCGACGACAAGCAAGAGGTGAGCCTCCAATCACCACTTGGGCTCAAATGAAGGATGTCATGAGAGCATGCTTTGTGCCAACCTACTACAACCGTGACCTCTTCAAGAAGCTCCAACTTCTCAAGCAAGGAACAAAGAGTGTTGAAGAATACTACAAGGAAATGGAGATAGCCATGATTCGAGCCAATGTGAAGGAAGATGATGAGCAAACAATGGCACGTTTCTTGAATGGACTCAATCATCCCATCAAGAAGATAGCCGACTTACAACCATACTCCACTCTCATTGAGCTCGTGCATCAAGCTACAAAGGCGGAACGTCAAGTGCAAGATGACTTCAAATGCATGAAAGTACTCGTCCAAGACCTCTGACTTCTCCAACAACCAATATTCAACAATCCCTCCAACATCTACATCAACCAAACCTTCTACAAGCAACGACGACAAGTCAAGTTACAAGAAAACTTCGACAAGTTCAAGTCGTCTTCCTCCTACTACAAGCAACTTCAAGCCGCGTGCTTCATCATCTACTCCAAACGATGAGACCGTCAAGTCAAGCTCCATCAAGTGTTTCACTTGCGGCGGCCGAGGCCACAAGTCCTACGAATGCACCAACAAGCGGACCATGATCCTCAACGACGATGGCACCTATGACTCAATGAGTGAAGAGGAGATGGAAGCTCTTGAGAATGTGGCCATGCACCGGCGACTGAACGAAGATGAAGATGATCAAGTCTTTTGTGATGAGGATTCGAGCCCTGCTCTCGTGATCTCGTAGGTCTTAACTCTTCAACATCAACAAGAAGACGACCAAAGATGCCACATCTTCCACACAAAGGCCGGCATCAAGGGAAGATCCGTCAAGGTCATCATCAACGGAGGTAGTTGCCACAATTTGGCAAGTGAAGAACTATGCCCCAAGCTTCAATTGGTCAAAAGGAAGCACCCGCATCCATACAAGGTTCAATGGCTAAGTGACTCTGGCACTATACGAGTTGAGCATACGGTCCAAGTCTCCTTCAAAATCGGTGCATATGAGGACACTTTGGAGTGTGATGTGATCCCAATGACCGTTTGCCACCTCCTTCTTGGTCGACCATGGCAATTCGATCATGGTGTCGTCTACAGCGGGCGTACCAATCACTATAGCTTCAAGATGAAAGGGAAGGAATATGTGCTACGACCTATGTCTCCTAGTCAAGTGTTAGCCGACAAGCAAGCCACACATCATGGAGAGAAGAGTGAGAAAGTGATCCACCAAAAGTGAGTGAGAGCCACAAGCCAAACTTGAGCGCCTCTTAGCATAGAGAAAAACCTCATCCTATTCGCCACCAAAAGTGAGATGAGAGAAGTGTGTGAGAACCCATCTAGTGTGATGCACTTTGTCCTCGTGTGCAAGGATGGAGAGCCAACAACTAACACCTCTCATGAGCTACCTTTAGTCTTTCAAATTCTTTTGCAGGAATTCCAAGTTGTTTTCCCCGATGAGCTACCTCCGGGTCTACCTCCTCTTCGAGGCATTGAACATCGAATCGACCTCATCCCCGGAGCGCCTGTACCAAACAAAGCTCCATACCGAGTCAATCCCGAAGAAACCAAGGAAATTCAAAGGGAAGTACAACAACTCATCGACAATGGTCATGTACGTGAAAGCTTAAGCCCTTGTGTCGTTCCCGTTATACTTGTGCCTAAACCCGATGGAAGTTTCAGCTTGTGTTCCGATTGTAGACCTATAAATGCTATTACCGTTCGCTATAGGCATCCATTCCTCGCTTAGATGATATGCTTGATGAACTTAGTCGAGCCAACTTTTTCTCAAAAATTGATCTTAAAAGTGGCTATTATCAAATTCGCATACAAGAGGGTGATGAATGGAAAACTGCTTTCAAAACCAAATTTGGCTTGTATGAGTGGTTAGTGATGCCAATGGGTCTATCGGAGGCTCCCGGTACTTTCATGCGTCTTATGCATCATGTGCTTCGTCCTTATATTGGAGTCTTTGTTGTGGTTTACTTCGACGATATTCTTGTGTTTAGCAAAACCATGAAAGAACATCTTGATCATGTTAGGGCTGTTTTGCAAACCCTTCGCAAGGAAAGTCTTTATGCAAACATGAAAAAATGCACATTTGGTGTTAACAAGGTGGTTTTCTTGGGTTTTGTAGTATCCTCAAAGGGTGTCCATGTTGATGAATCTAAAATTGATGCAATTAAAACTTGGCCCCAACCCACCAATTTGCAACAACTGCGTAGCTTTCTTGGTCTTGCGGGTTTTTATCGTCGCTTTGTGAAAAACTTTAGCACAATTGCCGCTCCTTTGCATGCCTTGAGTAAGAAGAATACTCCTTTTGTTTGGGGATCTTTGCAATCCACCGCTTTTGATGAACTCAAGTCTTTGCTTACTCATGCTCCGATTCTTGCTTTGCCCAATTTTGACAAAACTTTTGAGGTTCATTGTGATGCAAGTGGTACCGGAATTGGCGGAGTTTTGATGCAAGAAAAACGAGCAATTGCATATTTTAGTGAAAAACTCTCCGGTGCACAACTTAACTATCCCATCTATGACAAGGAATTATATGCTCTAGTGTGTGTGCTACATGTTTGGGAACATTAACGTAGACCTCATGAGTTTGTCATCCATACCGATCATGAAACGTTTAAGTACTTAAAAGGTCAAACTAAGTTGAACAAGCGTCATGCCAAATGGAGTGAATTTATTGAATCTTTTCCTTATGTCATCAAATACATTAAGGGTAAGGAAAATGTAGTTGCCGATGCACTTTCACGCATATGCACGCTTTTCACTAAACTTGAGTTGAATGTTATTGGCTTTGAGCACATAAAAGACTTGTATGCTAACGACCCATCTTTCACTATTCCTTATGCTAAGTGTTTGACGCATACGTCTTGGGAACAATATTATATCAAGGATGGTTATCTTATGAGAGCTAACAAACTATGCATTCCCGAGTCTTCTCTTCGTTTTCTCCTTTTGCAAGAGGCTCATGGAGGCGGACTCATGAGACACTTTGGACGCGACAAGACATTCGCCACGCTCTCCAAGAACTATTTTTGGCCCAAGATATTCCGCGACGTCTCACGCTTCACCAACCGTTGCTCTATATGTCGCAAAGCTAAGTCTAAAGCTCAATCTCATGGTCTTTACATGCCTCTTCCTATTCCCTATCAACCTTGGGAAGACATTAGCATGGATCTTGTACTTGGTTTGCCTAGAACTCAAAATGGAAAGGATTCCGTGTTTGTTGTTGTGGATAGATTTTCCAAGATGGCACATTTCATTCCTTGCAACAAGATAGACGATGCTTCACATATTGCAAATCCTTTTTGTAGGGAAATCTTGCGACTCCATGGAGTACCAAAGACAATCGTCTCCGATCGTGACGTCAAGTTCTTGAGTTACTTTTGGAAGACCCTATGCGCCAAGCTCGGAATCAAGCTCTTGTTCTCATCCGCATACTATCCTCAAACCGACGCCCAAACAGAGGTGACGAACCGCACCCTCTCCACTCTACTTCGCGTCTTGATCAAGAAGAACATCAAGGAGTGGGAGGCATGTCTACCCATCGCCGAGTACGCCTACAATCGCGCAACACACTCGACTACCGGCAAGTCCCCCTTGAGATCGTCACGGCTTCAACCCGTTGTCACCATTGGACATTCTACCGCTTCCTCTCCAAGAGCGCACCAACATGGATGCAAGTGCACGGCAAGCTACATCAAGAAGATGCATGAGGATACAAGACAAACCATCGAACGCCAAGTACAACGACTAGCGACCAAGCTCAACGTCAACAAGCAACCCATGGTCTTCAACATTGGTGATCTAGTGTGGCTACACCTTTGCAAGGACCGCTTCCCCAACGAACGCAAGTCCAAGATTCTCCCTCGAGCCGATGGACCTTTCAAGGTGCTAGCATGCTACAACGACAACGCCTACAAGATCGACCTACCACGAGACAAGTACAATGCGAGCGACATCTTCAACGTCAAGGACCTCGAGCCCTACCATGGTGATGAAGATCTTGATCCGAGGTCGGATCTTTCACAAGGGGGGGGGGGGATATGATGCGGAGCATCCTTCGGTCATCCCCATGGACCTTCCATCAACTATCCAAGATCCAAGTGGACCCATGACAAGAGCAAGAGCTCGTGCTATTCAATCCAAGGTGACATCACTCCTATTCGATTTCCCTTTTCCTTCCAGTGAGACATGGCTACTACCTAAGTCCGAGACACTATGCGTGATCAGGTACAACGTTCAAGCCAAGGAACCAGGAGCTGAAGAAGAAACGACAAGCGTCAACACTCTGGACAGCCCGGAACTTCCGGCCTCAGCCCGGAACTTCCGGCCTCCGACGACTTCGACCAGCCCGGGCGTGCACACTTTCTGGTTAGCCTGGAACCTGCCCGGAACCCAGCCCGGAACTTCCGGCCCGCCCGGACCTTCCGGCCCCCGGAAGCCAGCCCAGCTCCACCCGCGCCAACTCTCAGCTTAGGCCGGACCCTGCCCGGACCTTCCGGCGCCCGGACCTTCCGGCCCTGCCTGCGAGCAGCCACCTGGGCCGAGGCCCGTGTACCCTTTCGTCCCATAAACTATAAAGACTCTCACACATCCTCCTAGTTAGGGTTAGCATTGGTTTAGCTCATATTTGGTGTGAGCCCTTGCTCATCCACTTGGTACTTCTCCTCGGAGTTCACGACCTCTTCGGAGAAGATCCCCCAAGCGGATTCAAGACCCCTTCAAGGGAAGACCATCAAGACCTCCTCTCGGAGAAGATTGGCTACTTGTGTATATTTTCCTTTGTTGATTTTGAATCTTGTGCTACCTTATGTGTTCGGTGATCTAGCCCTTGTGTAATCGAAACTTGTCGGTTTAGTGTTCCTCTTGTGTGTGTTTTCTTGTGTTTTTCCGCCCGTTCATCGTGTTTCCCCGTAGGATCCCCTCCAAACGTGAAAGATCTCCGATTAGGGTTCCACCCTACATCAGACGCGGTGTCAATGGTCGAGAGCGCGATGACGTGCTCTAGAGCGCGTCTTTGGCTGGCATGGCGTGCCTTTTTGCGGAATGGGCGCGGCCAGTTGTGTCTGGCATCTACAGGGGGGGGGGGGTAAACAATGGGAAAGTGGAATTGGATGCCTTGTGTGCTGCCCAGAGAGAAAAACTGGGTCCCTGCCCCCTTCATCATGCCCCTCGGGCACGGAAGCACACAAGAGGGGGACTAGGATAGGTTGTGGGAAAAAATTTAGATCATGGAGACAAGTGGAAATGGCCAAAACATGGATTTTGGAATTCTGCCAGAAGGTGTTTGATGTTTGATTGGGCTAGCTACACTCATCTCCTACTTGTTCCACTTGACAGGGTTGTTTATCATGATTATGTGACACTGTGGTACAAATTTCAGCTCATTTGGAGAAACTTGTCAATGTAACTTTTCTAAACCCTAGAAATCAACAGAAATGAGTTTCCCAATATTTAGTGATGCAAATTTATTCTCCTTGATTCACCACTTGGTGTTGTGTCATCATTTGGGGATTAGAGCATGTCCACAAAATTTGGGTACAAAATTTGGGCTCAAATTTGGATCTGGGCAGGAACGGTTTTGGCAAGCTTTGATCAAGTTAACTTGTTCTCCAACTTGTGCCACTTGGTCTAGATTAATTATTAGACCATTGTAGCATGTGTACCAAGTTTAGGAACATTTGGACATGTTTGGTAGTGCCAAGTTGTTCAAACTTGGAAAAGGACAGAAATGGTTTTGAGAAGGTTTCATGGGGCTATACTATTCTCCATGACATGATACTTGGCAAGATCATCAATTAGGACATTTGTGACATGGTGGAATTTTCTTTGATTTAATAGAGAATATTTCCATTGTAAACATTTCAAAGGCTTGAAATGTCCAGAAAGAGTTTCTGAGCGATTTGACCAATATTTTGGTCATTACCATGTGTTGAAACTCATATATATGGACAATATATGTCCACGGAGCTTCCCTAAATTTTCTCAAATATTTTGGAAACATTAAAATATTTTTAACCTATTAAAGACCATTTCTGGCCTAAAGAAAAAGCCTTTAAATAAAATAGCAAATAACTTTTAAAATAAATTTTTTGTTTTTTAGAGTGTCATATGGCTAATAGGATTCAAATATATTTTTTGGAACATTTTTCACATCCCAACTTAGGTACTTGTAGTTCAAGCCTGAAGTCACGGGGTTTTGAAAAACCTAATTTAGAAAATACTTTTTGGCCAAATTATTTTTGTAAGAAAATACTATTATGTCCTATACACATGGCATGATTATTGGGCAAAATGTTAGATCAAGGAGAAGAAGTGCGAGAGTTGGAGGATTCATTTGATTTTTAGAGCACTTGCAAACAACCAACAAAACCCAAATCAAAGCATAGACCAAATTCACAGAAAAGTTTTTGTTGGGTCAAAATTTTATGCGTGATGAATCACAAATGTTGTGGCATGAAAATCAGGATGTGACAGATATGCAGCATACAGTTCACATAGATGGCATACAGTTTGGATGAGCCAAAAGAACACAAATGAGTCGTGTAAACAAGATGTGTGTGATACGCGACAAACAGCCGACTCGTATGAACTGTTCACGATGAGAAATTACAACACAGACGGTTACTACAGTTAGTTCGTGCGCAATTCTGTGTGTACAAAAACTTTGAAAAATGCAAACTAGTTGCTTGCGGTGGCTAGGAGTATCGCACACGATGCGTCTGCGAGTACTCGTGTGCGATGATTAGTAAGTTACACATATGTTTCCTTATGTTAACACGTGTGTGAATTTGCAACATGGACAGTTAATATGCAAATGCCTTCTGGACATCAGGCACACGCTTAAACTCAATGAACTGTGTATGATACTAAGACTTCCCATGAAAATTTAAGAACTTGGCTAACAGCATTTGAGTAACATATATATAGTGGTTACACTATTCGACAAAAGGAGGATCTTCGTAACACGGTTTTGACAACCATATGGTCCATGTCTACATACTTAACATAGTAACAGCTATCACATTTTAAGAGGCTGAGGACCAACAACCATATGGTCCATATCCACATACTTAACATAGTAACAACTAGCACATTTTAAGAGGGTGAGGGCCAAAAACCACAACTATCCGCTGGAAGCAGCTTGATCACGGTGACTCGACGTCTCGTCAATGAAAAGGAAGAGCCCTCCTATGCCTTGGTAGAGCAACAGTGTCTCCAATTTTCTAATGTGGATGCATTGCCACGACAAGCAAGAACTTGTTAATTTGAATGGTTCCATTTCTGCGGCAAATGCAGTACCTTGCAATCACTTTGGCGTTATTAGTGAAGGAAATATGCCCTAGAGGCAATAATAAAATTATTATTTATTTCCTTATTTCATGATAAATGTTTATTATTCATGCTAGAATTGTATTAACCGGAAACATAATACATGTGTGAATACATAGACAAACAGTGTCACTAGTATGCCTCTACTTGACTAGCTCGTTAATCGAAGATGGTTATGTTTCCTAACCATAGACATGAGTTGTCATTTGATTAACGGGATCACATCATTAGGAGAATGATCTGATTGACATGACCCATTCCGTTAGCCTAGCACTTGATCGTTTAGTATGTTGCTATTGCTTTCTTCATGACTTATACATGTTCCTATAACTATGAGATTATGCAACTCCCGTTTACGGAGGAACACTTTGGTACTACCAAACGTCACAACGAATCGGGTGATTATAAAGGAGTACTACAGGTGTCTCCAAAGGTACATGTTGGGTTGGCGTATTTCGAGATTAGGTTTTGTCACTCCGATTGCTCGGAGAGGTATCTCTGGGCCTTCTCGGTAATACACATCAGATAAGCCTTGCAAGCATTGCAACTAATAAGTTAGTTGCGAGATGATGTATTACGAACGAGTAAAGAGACTTGTCGATAACGAGATTGAACTAGGTATTGGATACCGACGATCGAATCTCGGGCAAGTAACATACCGATGACAAAGGGAACAACGTATGTTGTTATGCGGTTTGACCGATAAAGATCTTCGTAGAATATGTAGGAGCCAATATGGGCATCCAGGTCCCGCTATTGGTTATTGACCGAGAATAGTTCTAGGTCATGTCTACATAGTTCTCGAACCCGTAGGGTCCGCACGCAACAAGGTTTCGATGGCGGTTATATTATGAGTTTATGAGTTTTGATGTACCGAAGGAGTTCGGAGTCCCGGATGTGATCGGGGACATGACGAGGAGTCTCGAAATGGTCGAGACGTAAAGATCGATATATTGGACGACTATATTCGGAGTTCGGAAAGGTTCGAATGATTCGGGTATTTTTCGGAGTACCGGAGAGTTACGGAATTCGCCGGGAGAAGTATTGGGCCTTATTGGGCCCTCGGGAAAGAGAGAGAGGGCTGCCTAGGGCAGGCCGCGCGCCCATGGCCTAGTCCGAATTGGACTAGGGGAGGGCCGCACCCTCCTTCCTTCCCTTCTCTCTTCCCCTTCCTTGTCTCCTACTCCTAATATATGGAAGGACTCCTAGTTGGACTAGGAAAGGGGAATCCTACTCGGTGGGAGTAGGACTCCCCTTGGTGCGCCTCCTCCTAGGCCGCCACCCCTCCCTTGCTCCTTTATATCTGGGGCAGGGGCACCCCATGACACACAAGTTGATCTCGGATCGTTCCTTAGCCGTGTGCGGTGCCCCTCCACCATATTCCACTTGGTCATATCGTCGCGGAGCTTAGGCGAAGCCTGCGCCGTGAAGTCATATCCTCGCGGAGCTTAGGCGAAGCCCTGCGCCGGTGAAGTCATATCGTCGCGGAGCTTAAGGCGAAGCCCTGCGTCGGTGGAGCATCATCATCGCCACCACGCTGTCGTCTTGTGGAACTCATCCCGACACTTTGCTGGATCGGAGTCCGGGGATCGTCATCGAGCTGAACGTGTGCAGAACTCGGAGGTGCCGTGACGTTCGGTACTTGGATCGGTCGGATCGTGAAGACGCACGACTACATCAACAGCGTTGTTATAACGCTTCGCTTACGGTCTCACGAGTGCGTGGACATACACTCTCCCCTCTCGTTGCTATGCATCACCATGATCTTGCGTGTGCGTAGGAAATTTTTGAAATTACTCGTTCCCCAGGTGGCATCCGAGCCTAGGTTTTTATGGTTTGATGTTTTGCACGAGTAGAACACAAGTGAGTTGTGGGCGATACAAGTCATACCGCCTACCGGCATGTCATACTTTGGTTCAGCGGTATTGTGAGATGAAGCGGCCCGGACCGACATTACGTGCAGACGCTTACGCGAGACTGGTTTCACTGCTACGAGCACTCGTGCTTAAAGGTGGCTGGCGGGTGTCTGTCTCTCTCACTTTAGTTGAACCGAGTGTGGCATACGCCGGTCCTTGAGAAGGTTAAAACGGAGTCTATTTGACAAAGTATCGTTGTGGTTTTAATGTGTAGGTAAGAACGGTTCTTGCTCAGCCGTAGCAGCCACGTAAAACTTGCAACAACAAAGTAGAGAACGTCTAACTTGTTTTTGCAGGGCATGTTGTGATGTGATATGGTCAAGACGTGATGCTATATTTTATTGTATGAAATGATCATGTTTTGTAACCGAGTTATCAAGAATCGGCAGGAGCCATATGGTTGTCGCTTTATTGTATGAAATGCAAGCGCCATGTAATTGCTTTACTTTATCACTAAGCGGTAGCGATAGTCGAGAAGCAATAGATGGCGAAACGACAACGATGCTACGATGGAGATCAAGGTGTCGCGCGGTGACGATGGTGATCACGACGGTGCTTGAGATGGAGATCACAAGCACAAGATGATGATGGCCATATCATATCACTTATATTGATTGCATGTGATGTTTATCCTTTATGCATCTTATTTTGCTTTGATTGACGGTAGCATTTTAAGATGATCTCTCACTAAAATTATCAAGTAGTGTTCTCCCCGAGTATGCACCGTTGCCAAAGTTCGTCGTGCCGAGACACCACGTGTTGATCGGGTGTGATAAGCTCTCGTCCATCTACAACGGGTGCAAGCCAGTTTTGCACCTTGAGAATACTCAGGTTATACTTGACGAGCCTAGCATATGCAGATATGGCCTCGAACACGGAGACCGAAAGGTCGGCGTGAATCATATAGTAGATATGATCAACATAAGATGTTCACCATTGAAAACTACTCCATCTCACGTGATGATCGGTTATGGTTTAGTTGATTTGGATCACGTGATCACTTAGATGACTAGAGAGATGTCTGTCTAAGTGGGAGTTCTTAAGTAATATGATTAATTGAACTTAAATTTATCATGAACTTAGTCCTGGTAGTATTTTGCAAATTATGTTGTAGATCAATAGCTCGCGTTGTTGCTTCCCTATGTTTTTATATGTGTTCCTAGAGAAAATTGTATTGAAAAATGTTAGTAGCAATGATGCGGATTGGATCCGTGATCTGAGGTTTATCCTCATTGCTGCACAGAAGAATTATGTCCTTAATGCACCACTAGGTGACAGACCTATTGCAGGAGCAAATGTAGGCGTTATGAACGTTTGGCTAGCTCAATATGATGACTACTTGATAGTTTAGTGCACCATACTTAACAGCTTAGAATCGGGACTTCAAAGTCGTTTTGAGCGTCATGGACCATATGAGATGTTCCAGGAATTGAAGTTAATATTTCAAGCAAATACCGAGTTGAGAGATATGAAATCTCCAACAAGTTCTATAGCTAAAAGATGGAAGAGAATCGCTCAACTAGTGAGCATGTTCTCAGATTGTCCGGGTACTTCAATCTCTTGAATAAAGTGTTATTTAATATTCCAGATAATATAGTGATTGACATTATTCTCTAGTCACCAACACTTAGTTACTAGATCTTCTTGATGATCTATTTTATGCAAGGTATGACGTAAACGATTCCCTAGCTCTTCGTGATGTTGAAATCGACGAAGGTAGAAATCAAGAAAGAGCATCAAGTGTTGATGATTGACAAGACCACTAGTCTCAAGGAAAAGGGCAAAGGAAGAAGGGGAACTTCAAGAAGAGCGGCAAGCAAGTTGCTGCTCGAGTGAAGAAGCCCAAGTCTGGACCTAAGCACGAGACTAAGTGCTTTTGCTGCAATGGAACTGGTCACTAGAAGCGGAACTACCCCAAGTATTTGGCGGATAAGAAGGATGGCAAAGTGAACAAAGGTATATTTGATATACTGATTATTGATGTGTATTTTACTAGTGTTCGTAGCAACCCCTCGGTATTTGATACTTGGTTCAGTTGCTAAGAGTAGTAACTTGAAACGGGAGTTGCGAGAATGAGCGAAACTAGTTGAAGGGAAGTGACGATGAGTGTTGGAAGTAGTTCCAAGATTGATATGATCATCATCGCACACTCCCTATACTTTCGGGATTAGTGTGGAACCTAAATAAGTGTTATTTGGTGTTGAGCATAAATATGATTTGATCATGTTTATTGCAATACGGTTATTCATTTAAGTAAGAGAATAAATTGTTGTTACATTTACATGAACAAAACCTTATATGGTTACACACCCAATGAAAACGGTTCATTGGATCTCGATCATAGTGATACACATATTCATAATATTGAAACCAAAAGATGCAAAGTTAATAATGATAGTGCAACTTATTTGTGGTAATCTTGCCGTTTAGGTCATATTGGTGTAAAGCGCATGAAGAAACTCCATGTCGATGGATTTTGGAATCACTTGATTATGAATCATTTGATGCTTGCGAACCGTGCCTTTTGGGCAAGATGACTAAAACTCCGCTTCTCCGGAACAATGGAACAAGCTCTTGACTTATTGGAAATAATACATACCGATGTATGCGATCCAATGAGTGTTGATGCTCGTGGCAAGTATCGTTATTCTTGACCTTCACAAGATGATTTGAGCAGATATGGGTATATCTACTTGATGAAACACAAGTCTGAAACATTTGAAAAGTTCAAAGAATTTCAGAGTGAAGTGAAGAATCATCGTAACAAGAAAATAAAAGTTTCTACGATATGATCGCAGAGGAAAAATATTTGAGATTCTGAGTTTGGCCTTGATTAAAACAATGTGAAATAATTTCACTACTCACGCCACCGGAACACCACGGCATAATGGTGTGTCCGAACGTCGTAACCACACTTTATTGGATATGGTGCGATCTATGATGTATCTTACCGATTTACCACTATCGTTTTGGGGTTATGCATTAGAGACAATTGCATTCACGTTTAATAGGGCACCATCTAAATCCGTTGAGATGACACCGTATGAACTATGGTTTAACAATAAACCTAAGCTGTCATTTCTTAAAAGTTTGGAGTTGTGATGCTTATGTGAAAAAAAAATTCACCTGATAAGCTCAAACCCAAATCGGAGAAGTGCGTCTTCATAGAATACCCAAAGGTAACTATTGGGTACACCTTCTATCACAGATCCGAAGGCAAGTTTTTTCGTTGCTAAGGTGGATCCTTTCTAGAGAAGAAGTTTCTCTCGAAAGAAGTGAGTGGGAGGAAAGTAAGAGCTTGATAAGGTAATTTGTACCTTCTCCCGAATTGGAAAGTAGTTCATCACGTAAATCAGTTCCAAGTGATTCCTACACCAATTAGTGAGGAAGCTAATGATGATGATCATGAAACTTCAGATCAAGTTACTACAAAACCTTGTAGGTCTTCCAAAGTACAGTCCGCACTCGAGTGGTACGGTAATCCTATTCGGAAGTCATGTTACTAGACCATGATGAACCTACGAACTATGAGGAAGCGATGATGAGCCCAGATTCCATGAAATGGTTTGAGACCATGAAATCTGAGATGAGATCCATGTATGAGAACAAAGTGTGGACTTTGATGGAGTTGCCCGATGATCGGCAAGCCATATTATATAAATGGATCTTCAAGAGGAAGACAAATGCTGATAGTAGTATTACTATCTACAAAGCTCGACTTGTCGCAGAAAGGTTTTCGACAAGTTCAAGGTGTTGACTACAATGAGATTTTCTCAAGCGTAGCGATGCTTAAAGTCTGTCCGAATCATGTTAGCAATTGCCACATTTTATGAAATCTGGCAAATGGATGTCAAAACTACATTCTTTAATGATTTTATTAAAGAAGAGTTGTATATGATGCAACCAGAAGGTTTTGTCAATCCTAAAGGAGCTAACAAAATGTGCAAGCTCCAGCGATCCATCTATGGACTGGTGCAAGCATCTCGGAGTTGGAATAAACACTTTGATAGTGTGATCAAAGCATATGGTTTTATACAGACTTTTGGAGAAGCCTGTATTTACAAGAAAGTGAGTGGGAGCACTACAAAGATTTCGATAAGTATATGTGAATGACATATTGTTGATCGGAAATAATGTAGAATTATTACGCAAAGCATAAAGGAGTATTTGAAAGGAGTTTTTCAAAGAAGGACCTCGGTGAAGCTGCGTACAAATTGAGCATCAAGATCTATTGAGATAGATCAAAAAACGCTTGATGAGTTTTTCAATAAGAACATACCTTGTCAAGATTTTGAAGTAGTTCAAAATGGAGCAGTCAAAGAAAAGTTCTTGCACGTGTTGCAAAGGTGTGAAATTGAGTAAGACTCAAATCCCGACCACGTGAGAAAATAGAAAAGAGAATGAAAGTCATTCCCTATGCCTCAGTCATAGGTTCTATAAAGTATGCTATGCTATGTACCGGACCTATTGTATACCTTGCTCTGAATTTTGCAAGGAGTACAATAGTGATCTAGGAGTAGATCCTTTGGACATTGGTCAAGAACATCCTTAGTGAGGACTAAGGAAATATTTCTCGATTATGGAGGTGATAAAAGAGCCCGTCGTAAAGAGTTACATCGATGCAAGCTTTTACACTGATCCGGATGACTCTAAGTCTCAATCTGGATACATATTATAAGTGGGAGCAATTAGCTAGAGTAGCCCCGTGCGAGCATTGTAGACATAGAATATTTGCAAAATACATACGGCTCTGAATGTGACAGACCGTTGACTAAGCTTCTCTCACGAGCAAAACATGATCATCCCTTAGTACTCTTTGGGTGTTAATCACATAGCGATGTGAACTAGATTATTGACTCTAGTAAACCCTTTGGGTGTTGGTCACATGACGATGTGAACTATGGGTGTTAATCACATACAGATGTGAATATTAGTGTTGAATCACATGATGATGTGAACTAGATTATTGACTCTAGTGCAAGTGGGAGACTAAAGGAAATATGCCCTAGAGGCAATAATAAAGTTATTATTTATTTCCTTATTTCATGATAAATGTTTATTATTCATGCTAGAATTGTATTAACGGAAACATAATACATGTGTGAATACATAGACAAGCAGTGTCACTAGTATGCCTCTACTTGACTAGCTCGTTAATCGAAGATGGTTATGTTTCCTAACCATAGACATGAGTTGTCATTTGATTAACGAGATCACATCATTAGGAGAATGATCTGATTGACATGACCCATTCCGTTAGCCTAGCACTTGATCGTTTAGTATGTTGCTATTGCTTTCTTCATGACTTATACATGTTCCTATAACTATGAGATTATGCAACTCCGTTTATCGGAGGAACACTTTGGGTACTACCAAACGTCACAACGAATCTGGGTGATTATAAAGGAGTACTACAGGTGTCTCCAAAGGTACATGTTGGGTTGGCGTATTTCGAGATTAGGTTTTGTCACTCCGATTGTCGGAGAGGTATCTCTGGGCCTTCTCGGTAATACACATCAGATAAGCCTTGCAAGCATTGCAACTAATAAGTTAGTTGCGAGATGATGTATTACGGAACGAGTAAAGAGACTTGTCGGTAACGAGATTGAACTAGGTATTGGATACCGACGATCGAATCTCGGGCAAGTAACATACCGATGACAAAGGGAACAACGTATGTTGTTATGCGGTTTGACCGATAAAGATCTTCGTAGAATATGTAGGAGCCAATATGGGCATCCAGGTCCCGCTATTGGTTATTGACCGAGAATAGTTCTAGGTCATGTCTACATAGTTCTCGAACCCGTAGGGTCCGCACGCAAGGTTTCGGCGATGCTTATATTATGAGTTTATGAGTTTTGATGTACCGAAGGAGTTCGGAGTCGGATGAGATCGGGGACATGACGAGGAGTCTCGAAATGGTCGAGACGTAAAGATCGATATATTGGACAACTATATTCGGAGTTCGGAAAGGTTCCGAATGATTCGGGTATTTTTGAGTACCGAGAGTTACGGGAATTCGCCGGGGAGAAGTATTGGGCCTTATTGGGCCCTCAAGGGAAAGAGAGAGGGCTGCCTAGGGCAGGCCGCGCCCCAATGGCCTAGTCCGAATTGGACTAGGGGAGGCCGCACCCTCCTTCCTTCCTTCTCTCTTCCCTTCCTTGTCTCCTACTCCTAATATATGGAAGGACTCCTAGTTGCACTAGGAAGGGGAATCCTACTCCCGGTGGGAGTAGGACTCCCTGGTGCGCCCTCCTCCTAGGCCGCCACCCCTCCCTTGCTCCTTTATATCACAGGCGGGGGGCACCCCATGACACACAAGTTGATCTACGGATCGTTCCTTAGCCGTGTGCGGTGCCCCCTCCATCATATTCCACTTGGTCATATCGTCATGAGCTTAGGCGAAGCCTGCGCCGGTGAAGTCATATCGTCATGAGCTTAGGCGAAGCCCTCGCGCCGGTGAAGTCATATCGTCGCGAGCTTAAGCGAAGCCCTGCGTCGGTGGAGCATCATCATCGCCACCACGCCCGTCGTCTTGACGGAACTCATCCCCGACACTTTGCCGGATCGGAGTCCGGGATCGTCATCGAGCTGAACGTGTGCAGAACTTCGAGGTGCCGTGACGTTCGGTACTTGGATCGGTCGGATCATGAAGGCGTGCGACTACATCAACAGCGTTGTTATAACGCTTCGCTACGGTCTACGAGTGCGTGGACATACACTCTCCCCTCTCGTTGCTATGCATCACCATGATCTTGCGCGTGCGTAGGAAATTTTTTGAAATTACTACGTTCCCCAACAATTAGCAGGCACAAGTGTAATTCGACCACGCCGGGAAGTCGATCCAGGAACTGCTACAGCGGGCAATTTCTGTTGAAATGTAGAATAAAAACCAATTGTAACATATCATTGAAGATATATATAGTTTATGAGCATCAACATTAAAATAAGACTTTTTACCCGCGTTTTGTGCACACAATTGGTCTTGTTCAATGTGTGCACAATAGGTATAATTAATCCCATCCAAAATCTAGCGTTCATACACTATGCTATCTCTGTCAGATTATCAACAAAGTTTATGACATGCTTCAAGTCCTTCCAGTGAAATTTGGTACGCTTAGTAACATATAGATCGTTCACTATGCATCCAACATATCCTGCTTAAAAGGTGGAAAGGTATTCTTTACTCAGAACATGTCAGAAAAATATATAGTGCGCATAAATTGGTAATTAATTTTTTACTGCCTAGGAACGGAGTCAGAAAATGAAATCACAATTGGTTACTTAAATAGTGATCAATTAGTCAGAACAAATACCCCGATTTTGCTAAGTAATATGCCAGCATGGAGAAAATTGAAATGACACTAACCTCGATCAGACTTTGATCGGCTGATGACGTTGGGCTGACACTAACCCCGCACTAGAATTTTATTGCCAGCTTTCAGTTCATAACACTTAGACATTTTTCTCCAAAGGTTTGCATCAAAATAGGAGCGACCATCTTTATCAAGTTTTTTTTGCTAACCGTCATTGTAAATCCATGGTGCGTTGTCAATATGACATTCATGGAGTCATCAACAAAGTAAAGCCCAAGATTTCCTTCTACTCTTGTTCTTGCAAAGCAAGGGATGTACTGCTTAAAATGAAAATTAAGATCGTAAATTAGATATATTGAAATAACAGAGCAAGATGCAAATATGGGAGTAACTAATAGAACAGATCAATATATAGATGAAAGCAAAGTACAAAAATATATAATTAAAAATAGATAATGTAACAAAGATTTGATGCAAATATGAGAGTAACTGAATGAACAATACATCATATATTTGCCTAATATGGGGGGGGGGCAAATCGGCTTCGACATCTAGGCTGCACGTCGCACCGTACCTTTTATCCAAATGTAGCAATAGACGGTATCTATTCACAAATTTAGGCCATGTCGACCGTGGTAGGTTGAGATTGAACATACAGAGTACTCCCCGAAGTCTTACGAAACTGTCGGTATACAAAAGTAGGGGCTGTCTGTACCCCTTTACTTGTGCACGAGCAGTTGTAGCCGCACCTACGGCCATGCTTGATGGGGCCGAGGGAGCAAAGATACAAGACTACCAGGGCAGCACTCAAGCCAGAGGCATGAAGAACAAAGGAGCAAGATGGGTCTCCCCCGGCAACACCTTGCCGGGGCGGCCTGTGTAGCCTCGGCAAGGGCCTTGCCGGGGCAACTTGCCCAACACCAGCAAGGCCGCCACCCTTGAGCCTAAGAGTTCCGACACCATCGACGACATTAGGAACTGATATGTCTCCGTCGTATCTACTTTTCCAAACACTTTTGCCATTGTTTTGGACTCTAACTTGCATGAGTTAAATGGAACTAACCCGGACTGACGCTGTTTTCAGCAGAATTGCCATGGTGTTATCTTTGTGCAGAAACAAAAGTTCTTGGAATGACCTGAAACTTCATGGAGATTATTTTTGGAAATAATAAAAAATAGTAGCAAAAGAATCAAGGCCAGGGGGCCCACACCCTGTCCACGAGGGTGGGAGGCGCGCTTGCCCCCTTGGGCGCGCCCCCTGCCTCATGGTCCCCCTGGAGCTCCACCAACCTCAACTCCAACTCTATATATTCACGTCCGAGGAGAAAAAATCAGAGAGAAAGATTCATCGCGTTTTACGATACGGAGCCGCCGCCAAGCCCTAATCTCTCTCGGGAGGGCTGATCTGGAGTCCGTTCGGGGCTCCGGAGAGGGGAATCCGTCGCCGTCGTCATCATCAACCATCCTCCGTCACCAATTTCATGATGCTCACCACCATGCGTGACTAATTCCGTCGTTGGCTTGCTGGACGGTGATGGGTTGGATGAGATTTATCATGTAATCGAGTTAGTTTTGTTAGGGTTTGATCCCTAGTATCCACTATGTTATGAGATTGATGTTGCTATGACTTTGCTATGCTTAATGCTTGTCACTAGGGCCCGAGTGCCATGATTTCAGATCTGAACCTATTATGTTTCATGAATATATGTGAGTTCTTGATCCTATCTTGCAAGTCTATAGTCACCTACTATGTGTTATGATCCGCAACCCAAGTGACAATAATCGGGACCACTCCCGGTGATGACCGTAGTTTGAGGAGTTCATGTATTCACTATGTGTTAATGCTTTGGTCCGGTACTCTATTAAAATGAGGCCTTAATATCCCTTAGTTTCCAATAGGACCCCGCTGCCATGGGAGGGTAGGACAAAAGATGGCATGCAAGTTCTATTCCATAAGCACGTATGACTATATTCGGAATACATGCCTACATTACATTGATGAATTGGAGCTAGTTCTGTGTCACCCTATGTTATGACTGTTACGTGATGAACCGCATTCAGCATAATTCTCCATCACCGATCCAATGCCTACGAGCTTTTCACATATTGTTCTTCGCTTAGTTACTTTACCGTTGCTACTGTTACAATCACTACAATACTGCTATCACTATTACCTTTGCCACTGTTACCGTTGCTATCACACTACTTTGCTACTAAACACTTTGCTGTAGATATCAAGTTATCCAGGTGTGGCTGAATTGACAACTTAACTGCTAATACTTGAGAATATTCTTTGGCTCCACTTGTGTCGAATCAATAAATTTGGGTTGAATACTCTACCCTCGAAAACTGTTGCGATCCCCTATACTTGTGGGTTATCAAGACTATTTTCCGCACCGTTGTCGGGAGCATAGCTCTATTCTTTGAGTCACTTGGGATTTATATCAGCTGGTCACTATGAGGAACTTGAAAGACGAGAAAACAAAATTTTACCCCTCAACTACGAGGGGAGGTAAGGAACTGCCATCTAGCTCTGCACTTGATTCACCTTCTGTTTTGAGTAAGCTTGCGACACCTAAACCTGCTTCTGCTATTAATTCTAAAATGTCGCATGTTATTGATGATGCCACTTCTGCTATGCATGATACATATGATGAAACTACTTCTATGTTTGATACTACTGTGCCAATTGGTGAATTTCTTGATGAACAACTTGCTAGGGCTAGAGAGAATGAAATTATTGAACATGATAATATTGATGAAAATGATGATGAAGATTCTCCCCCTAGATATGAATTATCTGTTGTGCCTGAGGGCTATGTTATGGATGAAGAAACTGCTAGACTTTCTTGCTTGCAATGATAGAAGTGATCTTAAGAGATTACTAGCTAAGCTGAAACAAAAATCTCTGAATGCTAGAATGAAATATGATCCTTCTTATGCTACTTCACCTATGTTTGTTACTGATAAGGATTATGAATTCTCTGTCGACCCTGATATAATTACTTTGGTTGAATCTGATCCTTTCTATGGCTATGAATCGGAAACTGTTGTGGCACATCTTACTAAATTAAATGATATAGCCACCTTGTTCACTAATGATGAGAAAACTCGCTACTATCATATCCTTAAAATATTTCCGTCCTCATTAAAGGGTGATGCTAAGATATGGTTTAGCTCTCTTGATCCTGGTTGTGTGTGTAGTCCCCAGGATATGATTTATTACTTCTCTGCTAAATATTTCCCTCGTCATAAGAAACAAGCTGCTTTAAGGGAAATATATAATTTTGTGCAAATTGAAGAAGAGAGTCTTCCACAAGCTTGGGGGAGGCTTCTCCAACTACTTAATGCTTTGTCTGATCATCCCCTTAAGAAAAATGAAATACTTGATATCTTTTATAATGGACTAACCGATGCTTCCAGAGACCACCTGGATAGTTGTGATGGCTGTGTTTTCAGGGAAAGAACACCAGATCAAGCTGAAATTCTATTGAATAATATGATGACAAATGAAAATAATTGGACACTTCCTGAACCAACTCCTAAGCCAACTCCGAGGAAAAGGGGTCCTGAAGATATGCAAGAGACAAAGAAATCTATGAAAGAAAAAGGTATAAAAGCTAAAGATGTTAAGAATTTACCTCCTGTTGAAGAAATACATGGTCTTAATTTACCGCCTGTTGAAGAAATACATGGTCTTGATAACCCGACACAGGTAGTAAAGGTAAATTCTCTCTATAGATATGATAAAGCTGAAATCCCTCCTACTAAGTTTGCTAGCCAATGCTTAGATGAGTTTAATAATTTTATGGTTAAGCAAGAAAATTTCAATGCTTATTTTGGTAGAGAATTAAAACTTAATGCTTATATGATTGAACACTTGAGTGATTATATGTCTAGAGTTAAAGGTGAACTTAAACTCATTAGTAAACATGCTTCTATGGTTACCACTCAAGTAGAACAAGTACTTAAAGCTCAGAATGATTTGCTCAATGAATTGAATAGTAAGAATAATGATTTTGCTGTTAGAGTGGCTACTAGAACTGGTAAAATGACTCAGGAACTATCCTGAAGGCCACCCTAAGAGAATTGAGCAGGATTCTCACAGAAATAATATAGAAGCACCTAGTCCTTCTAAGAGGAAGAAAAAGAAAAATGATAGGACTTTGCATGCTTCTACTGAACCTATTACTGACACACCTGAGAACCCCAATGATATTTCTATTTCTGATGCTGAAACACAATCTGGTAATGAACATGAACCTAGTGATAATATTAATGATGATGTTCATGTTGATGGTCAACCTAGCAATGATAATGATGTAGAAATTGAACCTGCAGCTGATCTTGATAACCCACAATCAAAGAATCAACGTTTTGATAAGAGAGACTTTGTTGCTAGGTAGCACGGTAAGGAAAGAGAGCCATGGGTTCAGAAACCCATGCCTTTTCCTCCCAAACCATCCAAGAAAAAGGATGATGAGGATTTTGAGCGCTTTGCTAAAATGATTAGACCTATCTTTTATGCGTGTCGTTTGGTGATATGCTCAAAATGAATCCTTATACTAAGTATATGAAAGAAATTGTTACGAATAAAAGAAAGATACCGGAAACTGAAATTTCCACCATGCTTGCTAATTACACTTTTAAGGGTGGAATACCTAAGAAACTAGGAGATCCAGGAGTACCAACTATACGATGCTCCATTAAAAGAAATTATGTTAAAACTGCTTGATGTGATCTTGGAGCCGGTGTTAGTGTTATGCCTCTCTCTTTATATCGTAGACTTGATTTGAATAAGTTGACACCCTCTTGAAATATCTTTTGCAAATGGTGATAAATCAACAGCTATACATGTCGGTGTTTTTGAGGATGTGCCTGTTGTGGTTGCAAATGTTACTATTTTAACGGACTTTGTTATTCTTGATATTCCCGAGGACGATAGTATGTCTATTATTCTTGGAAGACCCTTTTTGAATACTGCAGGGGCTGTTATTGATTGCAACAACGGCAATGTCAGTTTTCATGTTAATGGTAATGAGCATACGGTACACTTACCGAGGAAACAACCTCAAGTCCATAGTATAAACTCTATTGGAAAAATTGCATCGATTATTTTTGGAGGTTTCGAATTTCCTCTTCCTACTGTCAAAAAGAGATATGATATTCTATATTGGGGACGTGCATATCCCCGTTGAGGTAACATAGTGTCATTCGAAATTTCTCCGGTTTCATGCGATTCGGAATGAGTTTGTTAACAAGACCTGATCAACCTTTTTAGTGGATTCCTTTTGATGAGCATGAGATGGATGAAGTTAGAAAGCACAACTCTCTGTACCCTCCTTTTACTTTCTGTTATTTAGTTGAAATAAAGTAAAATTAGTATTTTCTGTCTGTTTTCTGATTTATCCATGCAATATAAAAATACCCCAAAAATAAAAGTTCTCCAAATGCCCTGAAATTTAAATATGATTTTTATGGAATATTTGAGAATATTAGGCACTAAGAACACAGCAGGGGGAGCAAGCACCTGGCCACGAGGGTCCAGGGCACGCTCCCCTGCCTCGTGGGCCCATGGTGGCTCCCCTCCACTTATTCCAGCCACCACACACTTCTTCTTCCTCCCCAAAAAATGACCAACCAGCTCAAGCACGAGTTCTAGCCCATTTTGCTGCGATTTTCGATCTGCTAGCTCAAAGCACCTCTCACAAAACTGCTTTTGGGGGATTGTTCCTTGGTATGCGACTCCTCCAATGCTCCAATTAGTTTTTGTTCTAGTGCTTTATTTATTGCAAATTTTTGCTGTTTAGGTGACCAGGTTCTTGAGCTTGCATGTCAAATTTTTATGGTCCCAAGTAGTTCTAATGCATGATATAGTCTCTAGGCACTTGTAGGAGTAGTTGCTATCAATTTTGCTGAGCTTGGTTCACTTTTATTTGAGGTTACTAAAAATTTCAGAATTTTTCAAAAAATGATGAAGAGATTTTTGAGGGGCTCTTCGAGCCGAAGCTCGAAGGATAAGCAAAGTGAAGAAGAAGAGAGGCCCAAATATAATCTGCCTCGCACCACGGAGGTTCGGCCGTGTGAATGGCCTTGCGATGATTTCTTGAGAGCAGCCGGGATTTATGATGATTTTTATGAGTTGGCTGAGAATGCAGGCCTCACCGACTTCCTCCGCGACCAACGCGAACAATATCTCTTACTCACCAATATCTTTGTGCAAACTTTTCATTTCCATTCTAGGAGGTCACCACCTATGGTGGATTTTTATCTATATGATGAGTATAAGGAGATGACCCTTCGTGAATTTTGTGAGGTTTGCAAGTTACCCTTTTCAGGCATCATAGAGGAACCACATCTTGACGATGTGGAGGGGTTTATTGATACAATTGTTGTAGGGGAAACTAGGAAAGTTGCCGATTCAAGAATTACTAGCGTACATTTTCCTGTTTTACGTTACTTTGCAATATTTGCTAGTAGATGCTTAATTGGTCGCGGAAACTGTGGCAACCTGAGTGCCCCTGATATTGTTATTTTGTGCCATGCCTTGTTTCGTGATGACACATTTAGTATGGGCGCTATTGTTGCAAAGCAGTTAAACCTTAACCGTACTAAGGGCCCTATCTTGGGAGGCATCTTCGCCTCGCGCCTCGCTGCATACTATAACATACCTATTAGGCATTATGAGAAAGAAGAAAAATTGCTGCCTCCTGTTTATCTAGATTATAAGAGTATGGTAGCACATGATTTTATTCTTAAGAATAGGGAAAAGGCGCTTAAGTACAAATTAATATTTGGTAAAAATCATCCTGAGACTATTACCTTGTCTGCTCCTTCCTTGTTTGATTTATCTGCAGGCGAGTACCTTGTTCCGTTGGAGGCCGTTCACGCCTACTGGACCCCTACATCAACTCTGAGCAGGCCGGAACCACAATTTGATCCTCCACGACAGTCTGATTATCAGTGGGATCCGGAGGTGATTGCCAACTAGTGGCAATCTGAGGCTTCTTCACAATACGACCCCAACTATAACTTTGGATATCCGCCAGGCCAGCCGTGGCAATAGACCAACTTAGGCCAAAAGCCTAAGCTTGGGGGAGTACGTATTTCTCACCGACATTACATTTAAGTTCACACACTCATTGCTAGTTGTCGGTGTTCATACTTTTTCATTGTACTATCCATGCTAGTTTATTTTCCTTTTTCTTTCTTTCTTCTTGTGCGTTTGAAAAATCTTAAGAAAAACTAAAAAAAATAGTTGTAGCTTTTAGCTAGTTTAGTTTTCATGCTTGTAGTAGTAATAATTAAAAGAAAACCCAAAAATATTTCTTGTTCTTCTTTTGCTTGTTGGGAGCTTTCCCGTGTAAATAGTTTTTCTTTTCTTTTCTTTGGGGGTCGATAGGAGAAGACCATGATGAAATTGTTGAAGTGGCTCTTATATGCATTATTATTGATTTAACCAAGCGCCCATATTGCCTTGTCTTCTCCTTCTTATTGAATGCTTGCATATTCTAGCTTAGTCCAATGCACGTGCACTATTATTATTATTCACACCATTCGGTCGTGCAAGTGAAAGGCAATTATGAAGATATATGATGGACTGATTGAGATGAGAGAAGCTGGTATGAACTCGACCTCTCTTGTTTTTGTAATATGATTAGTTCATCATTCCTGATTCAGCCTATTATGAATAAACATGTTTTCAATGACAATTAGAGATTATAGTTGCTTATGCCATGCTTAATTAGCTAGGAGTTTATAATGGTTTATCTTGCGTGCCAACATGCTATTAAAATGGTTGTGATGTGGTATGATGGGGTGGTATCCTCCTTTGAATGATTCAAGTGACTTGACTTGGCACATGCTCACACATGTAGTTGAAACAAAATCAACATAGCCTTCACAATATTTATGTTCATGGTGGATTATATCCTACTCATGCTTGCACTCAATGTTCATTAAATTTAATGCATGTTCATGACTGTTGTCGCTCTCTAGTTGGTCGCTTCCCAGTCTTTTGCTAGCCTTCACTTGTACTAAGCGGGAATATTGTTTGTGCATCCAATCCTTTAAACCCCAAAGTTATTCCATATGAGTCCACTATACCTTCCTATATGCGGTATCTACCTGCCATTTCAAGTAAATTTGTATGTGCCAAACTCTAAACCTTCAAATGAAATTCTGTTTTGCATGCTCGAATAGCTCATGTATCAACTAGAGATGTCCGTATCTTCCATGCTAGGCGGGTTATTCTCAAGAGGAGTGGACTCCGCTCCTCACTCACGAGAAAATGGCTCGTCACCGGGATGCCCAGTCCCATGCTTTATGCAAACCATATCAAAATAATTGCAAACAGAACTCCCCCGGGACTGTTGTTAGTTGGAGGCACTCGTTGTTTCGAGCAAGCCATGGATTGATGCTTGTTGGTGGAGGGGAAGTATAAACTTTACCATTCTGTATGGGAACCGCCTATAATGTGTGTAGCATGGAAGATATCGCCATCTCTCGGTTGTTATGTTGACAATGAAAGTATGCCGCTCAAAATATTATTCATCTCTCTTTCAAAACCGAGCTCTGGCACCTCTACAAATCCCTGCTTCCCTCTGCGAAGGGCCTATCTATTTACTTTTATGTTGAGTCATCACCCTATTATTAAAAAGCACCAGTTGGAGAGCACCGCTGCCGTTTGCATCCATTACTATTAATTTATATTGGGTATGACTATGATTGGATCTCTTTTACCATGAATTACAATGTTTAGTCAGTCCTTGATCTTTAAAGGTGCTCTGCATTTATGTTTTGCGGTCTCAGAAAGGGCTAGCGAGATACCATCTTGTTATATCATATTATGATTGTTTTGAGAAAGTGTTGTCATCCGAGATTTATTATTATTGCTCGCTAGTTGATTATGCCAGTGATATGAGTAAACATGAGACCTAAGTGTTATTGTGAATATGGTTAGTTCATAATCTTTGCTGAAAATTTGAATGTTGGCTTTACATATTTACAACAACAAGAGCAAACAGAGTTTGTAAAAGTTTTTCTCTATCACTTTCAGTTTATCAACTAAATTGCTTGTGGACAAGCAAAGGTTTAAGCTTAGGGGAGTTGATACGTCTCCGTCGTATCTACTTTTCCAAACACTTTTGCCCTTGTTTTGGACTCTAACTTGCATGATTTCAATGGAACTAACCCGGACTGACGTTGTTTTCAGCAGAATTGCCATGGTGTTATCTTTATGCAGAAACAAAAGTTCTCGGAATGACCTGAAACTTCACGGAGATTATTTTTGGAAATAATAAAAAATACTGGCGAAAGAATCAAGGACAGGGGGCCCACACCCTGTCCACGAGGGTGGGAGGTGCGCCTGCCCTCCTGGGCGCACCCCTGCCTCGTGGGCCCCCTGGAGCTCCATCAACCTCAACTCCAACTCTATATATTCACGTTCGGGGAGAAAAAAATCAAAGAGAAAGATTCATCACGTTTGACGATACGGAGCCGCCACCAAGCCCTAATCTCTCTCGGGAGGGCTTGTCTGGAGTCCGTTCGGGGCTCCGGAGAGGGGAATCCGTTGCCGTCGTCATCATCAACCATCCCCCATCACCAATTATGTTCTGAGATTGATGTTGCTATGACTTTGCTATGCTTAATGCTTGTCACTAGGGCCCGAGTGCCATGATTTCAGATCTGAACCTATTATGTTTTCATGAATATATGTGAGTTCTTGATCCTATCTTGCAAGTCTGTAGTCACCTACTATGTGTTATGATCTGGCAACCCCGAAGTGACAATAATCGGGACCACTCCCGGTGATGACCGTAGATTGAGTAGTTCATGTATTCACTATGTGTTAATGCTTTTGTCCGGTACTCTATTAAAAGAAGGCATTAATATCCCTTAGTTTCCAATAGGACCCCGCTGCCACGGGAGGGTAGGACAAACGATGGCATGCAATTTCTTTTCTATAAGCACGTATGACTATATTCGGAATACATGTCTACATTATATTGATGAATTGGAGCTAGTTCTGTGTCACCCTATGTTATGACTGTTACATGATGAACCGCATTCGGCATAATTCTGCATCACTGATCCAATGCCTACGAGCTTTTCACATAATGTTCTTCGCTTAGTTACTTTACCGTTGCTACTGTTACAATCACTACAATACTGCTATCACTATTACCTTTGGCACTGTTACCGTTGCTATCATACTACTTTGCTACTAAACACTTTGCTGCAGATATTAAGTTATCCAGGTGTGGCTGAATTGACAACTCAACTGCTAATACTTGAGAATATTCTTTGGCTCCCCTTGTGTCGAATCAATAAATTTGGGTTGAATACTCTACCCTTGAAAACTGTTGCGATCCCCTATACTTGTGGGTTATCAGGAACCAAGGCTCCGGAGGCGCCTGCATGGTGGCATGCAGATCTTTGTGAAGACCGAAGGCCTGCAAGATTAGATGAGAACCAAAAGTCGAAGGCCTCTAGCAAGACCCCTGCCGGGGACGCCCACGAGACCCCCTGCAAGATCCTTGTCGGGGACGCCCACAAGACCTCGGCAGGACCCTCGCCGGGGACATCTGCAGGGCCGCGGCCACTACTTGAAAACGGCTTATCCCTAATATCTCTACTAGTGGCGCACCATGATTGTGGTGCGCCGCTGCTATATAGCAGTGGCGCACCAGAACCAGGTGCGCCATTGCTATGTTTTGATCGATGGCGCACCACATGAGCAAAGGCGCCATTGCTATTTTTTGGTCCATCCCCCACCAGACATAGCAATGGCGCACCACACCTAGGTGCGCCACTCCTATGCTACATAGTAGTGGCTCACCTAGGTGTGGTGCGCCACTGCTATGTCTTGTGGGGGTGGGCCTGCGTCTGTGTGTGTGAGGTTAGTAATGGCGCACCCTCCCTGGTGCGCCATTACTAACGTCTCACACACACAAACACACACAAACACCCCACCGGGATCGCCTTTTAGGTTTTTTTAAAAATAAAAGAAAATGATAAAAGATTCAGAAAAATCAAAAAAATAGATGCCCATGTGTTCTGTGTTCTAGTTGTTAGGAAAATTAACAAACATGAATTTTGAATTTTTTGCAAAAGGTCGCCGTGTTTCGGTAAAATGGCCGTAACTTTTGCATACGACCTCCGATGAAGAAGTTTTTTATATGAAAAATCATCTACTCGAAAAGTTACATCCAAATTTGATAGCCTATGCCCATTATCGTTTTTCGAGAATCCTCGAAAACCTAACAGAAAAAAAGTTATGATGCTTTTAAGATCTGGAGGCAAAAAAATTCGAAAAACATGCAAAAAAATAAATAAATGAGCAATGGCACACTAGTGCATGGTACGCCACTGCTATTTTCCCGCCTTCAAAATTCAAAAAAATACAAAAATAAAAAACAAGTTAGCAATGGCGCACCTTATGAATAATGTGCCACTACTACTTTCCCGCCTTCACAATTCAAAAAAAATCAAAAAAAAATAGCAATGGCGCATCAGTGAATAGTGCGCCACTA
This sequence comes from Aegilops bicornis, assembly GCA_021605145.1. Lineage (NCBI taxonomy): Eukaryota > Viridiplantae > Streptophyta > Magnoliopsida > Poales > Poaceae > Aegilops > Aegilops bicornis. The sequence goes on from CM038669.1 coordinate 265,478,468, forward strand.
CTATTTTCCCGCCTTCACAATTCAAAAAAATAGCAATGGCGCACCAGTGCATGGTGCGCCACTGCTAAGTTGGGACAGAAATTTAAAAGGGTCGGCCAGCCACTTACCCCTTCATTCTTCTCCTCCTCTCCTCCACTCCATCTCCTCCTCTCCTCCTCTCCTTCACTCCATCTCCTCCTCTCCTCCTTGCTACCTCTTGAGCACTGCGTTGGTTTCCCTTGAAGAGGAAAGGGTGATGCAGCAAAGTAACATAAGTATTTCCCTCAGTTTTTGAGAACCAAGGTATTAATCCAGTAGGAGGCCACACGCAGTCCCTCGCACCTACACAAACAAATAAATCCTCGCAACCAACGCAAATAAATGGGTTGTCAATCCCTTCACGGTCACTTACGAGAGTGAGATCTGATAGATATGATAAGATAATATTTTTGGTATTTTTACGATAAAGATGCAAAGTAAAATAAAAGGGCAATGAAAATAGCTAAGTGTTGGAAGATTAATATGATGAAAAATAGACCCGGGGGCCATAGGTTTCACTAGTGGCTTCTCTCAAGAGCATAAGTATTACGGTGGGTGAACAAATTACTGTTGAGCAATTGACAGAATTGAGCATAGTTATCAGAATATCTAGGTATGATCATGTATATAGGACTCACGCCCGAGACAAGTAGACCGACTCCTGTCTGCATCTACTACTATTCCTCCACACATCGACTGCTATCCAGCATGCATCTAGAGTATTAAGTTCATAAGAACAGGGTAACACTTTAAGTAAGATGACATGATGTAGAGGGATAAACTCATGCAATATGATATAAACCCCATCTTGTTATCCTCGATGGCAACAATACAATACGTGCCTTTGTTGCCCCTCATCACTTTGGGGACAGACATCGCAAGATTGAACCCAAAGCTAAGCACTTCTTTCATTGCAAGAAAGATCAATCTAGTAGGCCAAACCAAACTAATAATTCGAAGATACTTGCAAAGATAACCAATCATACATAGAATAATTCAGAGAAGATTCAAATATTGTTCATAGATAAACTTGATCATAAACCCACAATTCATCAGCCTCAACAAACACACCGCAAAAGAAGATTACATCAAATAGATCTCCACGAGAGAGGGGGAGAACATTGTATTGAGATCCAAAAGGAGAGAAGAAGCCATCTAGCTAATAACTATGGACCCGAAGGTCTGAGGTAAACTACTCACACATCATCGGAGAGACTATGGTGTTGATGTAGAAGCCCTCCATGATCGATGCCCCCTCTGGCGGAGCTCCAGAACAGGCCCCAAGATGGGATCTCACGGGTACAGAAGGTTGCGGCGGTGGAATTAGATTTTTGGCTCCGTGTCACGGTAGTTTGAAGTGCGTGAGGTATATATAGGAGGAAGAAGTACGTCGGTGGAACAACGTGGGGCTCACGAGGGTGGAGGGCGCGCCCAGGAGGGGTAGGCGCGCCCCCCTACCTCGTGCCCTCCTGGTTGATGGCTTGACGTAGGGTCCAAGTCCTCTGGATCACGTTCGTTCCGAAAATCACGTTCCCGAAGGTTTCATTCCGTTTGGACTCCGTTTGATATTCTTTTTCTGCGAAACTCTGAAATAGGCAAAAAACAACAACTGAAATTTGGGCCTCCGGTTAATAGGTTAGTCCCAAAAATAATATAAAAGTGTATAATAAAGCCCATGAATGTCCAAAACAGAATATAATATAGCATGGAACAATCAAAAAATTATAGATATGTTGGAGACGTATCACTCCTCTCCTCCACTCCATCTCCTCCTCTCCTCCTCTCCTCCACTCCATCTCCTCCTCTCCTCCTCTCCTCCTCTCCCCCACTCCATCTCCTCCTCTCCGGCGACCTCCTCCTCCTCACGGTGCTCCTCCTCCGGTGACCTCCTCCTCACGGTGCTCCTCCGACGACGACCTCCTCCTCCCTCCTCTCCTCCTCACGGTGCTCCTCCTCCCACCTCTCCTCCTCACGGTGCTCCTCCTTCCTCTCCTGCTCACGTTCCTCCTCCTCCTCTCCGGCGACCTCCTCCTCTCTCCTCTCCTGATCCTCACGGTCTCTCCTCCCTCATCTCCTCCTCACAGTCTCTCCTCCCTCCTCCTCTACTTCCGGCCACATGTGGAGCTCCCCCGGCACAAAGAACGTACCAGATCCAGGTCGAGAACGAAATTTGAAAAAAATTCAAGCAAAAAAAACGAGCAAAAAAATGAGCCAGATCTAGATCCAGATCCAAATTCAAAATTCAAAAATAGCAATGGCGCACGGTGGGGGTTAGACGGTGCACCACTACTATTTTCCCGCCTTGAAAATTCAAAAAAATTTACCAGAGGCGCACCTGTAGCAATAGTAATGGCGCACTACAAGATGCGCCACTGTTACCTGCAATACTAGTGCCGCACCAGAGGTGCGCCATTACTATTTGATACTAGTGGCGTGTTAATAGTGGCGCACCTATAGTGCGCCATTAATAGCAGAAACTGGCGCGCCACTAACAGCCTTTTTCTAGTAGTGGGCCAGGCCCACACCTACCAAGGTTTCGCTGCCTCGCACCCGTTCCGACATGGCGGCCAGCCCACCAACTAGACCAGCGCATGAGTGGCAGCATGCAACTTCTAGGCCAACTAGCCAAGCACCTGCGTGGTGGTATGCAGATCTTCGTGAAGACCCTGCCACCGCACCAGCTCAACAACCAGCCAGCGTGGCGCTGCATGCCTCGTCGGCTTGGACGCATGTCGAGGCGAGGCGGCGACGGACGAGACGAGCTTCCTTTCCGTCCCCGATAAAGCAAGAGGGCACATCGGCAGCGCATTAAATGTGTTTGTCCTACGGTGCCAGTCGATAGACTTGTACACTTTACATACTTTCCACCTCCTGTATGCCACTGTGGCGACCCCTTTGACTATAAAAGGAGGCCCGAGGCGTACTGGGAAAGGATTCAGACTTTTTGGAGTAGGCAAGCACCGCAGCTAGTTCAGGAGCTCAAGAACACCAAAGCAGGACTAGGGTATTACGCATCGCTTGCGGCCCGAACCTGGATAAAAATTCCCCCACGTTGATCTTCTAGACCCGCTCTTTGCACAACCCCGCCAACCGTAGTAGGGATTCCCTGTTATCCCATAGGTGTCGTTTCACCGACATCTTTGGCGCGCCAGGTAGGGGGTGCAAGCTGTGAAAAATCTGGTTTAGAAGTTAGCGCATTGACTTCATCATCACGATGGACCCCAAGAATAAGGGCATCACAACAATCGGGTCATCCGAAGCAGGCCCGTCCGCACCAGCGCACGCAAGAGACGGGGTGGCCACGGATGGTGCCGGAGGCACGGCCCGCGGGCATCCACGACACTCTGGCAATCGGAGCCAGGCAAGCGGCGGCGTTCGGATCCAAGACGACGAGTCACACGCTGTTGGGTCCGGGGGAGGGGCCGTGCTGCCCACAGGCGGCGCGGCAACCTCTATGACGCCCCAGCCAGCGCCCGCGCCGCGGCCTTCCCAGGCCGTGCGCGATGAGCAACACCGTGATGTTGGTGCCCCCGGGCGCCGCCGCGGGAAGAGCCCTTTGCGTCACTCCCGGGGCACTGCCGGGCCAGGCGGCGCCGGGCGCAACCGGCGGCGCCGCGACCACGAGACCGTGATAGAGCTCCTTCTAACATGGTTAGAAGTCGGAGCGCGTCACGGTCCACACAGCTTTCGCCGCAACCCACGCCAGCAGAAGCGTTGGCGCGCGTGCAACTGCTCCTCGATTTCCCTCCCGCTGCAGAGAAGCTCGACGAGTGGAGGGCCACCATCCGGAGCCTCATCAGCTTCGCCAACAAAGATGAACCGCAGCTAGCAGGACCCTCGTGTCGGCGCTCGGTAGAGCCGGTGCTCGCTGGGGGAGGAAGGACTAAGGGTGCTGCGACCGCGGTGCACTCCCCTCCCCCACGCCAACAATAGCAGCCGCCGGCTCGTCGAGCCGACGCTTGTGACAACGTTTCCACAGTGTCATACGACCCGCGGGTCCGCTGCGACCAATGTCAAGTTCTTTGAGAGCAAGCTCGGGAGGACGCTCGAACCACCATTGAGCGGCGCGGGAAGCGCGCCATCAGTCAGATAGGCGTGCGGGGCCCACTACGGACTGCCCAATGCCGGGGGGTTCAGGGACCTACCTTACGAGGTGGGTTGTCCGTCCTTTACCCTTGAGTTGCGGCAGTTCCAATGGCCTTCCCACCGCACGTTCAAGCCTAATGTTTGGGAAAAGTACAGCGACAAGACTCACCCGTCGGAGTCCCTCAGCATCTACACCATCGCGATGCAAGCCGCAGGGGCTCGCGACGACAAGGTGCTCACCAACTACTTTCGTTGGCACTTAAGCCCAACGTCATGTCATGGTTAATGCACCTGCGAGTAGAATCCATCTCTTCTTGGTCGGATCTATGCCAAGAGTTTGTTGGCACCTTTACCGGAGGCCACCAAGCTCCTAGCCAGGCAAGCGATTTGCATGTCATCCCCCAGAAGGACGGCGAGTCCCTGCGCAAGTACATATAAAGGTTCAGCCGTGTGTGTAGTACAACATCCCAGATGTTCACCCCGCTGCTATCATCAGTGCATTCCATCAGAATGTGCGTAACCGCAAGATGCGTGAAGAGCTGGCGATGAACAAGGTCAAGGATGTAGCCGAGCTTTATGTTCTGGCTGACATATGTGCTCAGGCTAAAGAAGGAAGGAAGTACCCCGGTGAAGATGCCGACACGGAAACCGACTCCACAGACGAAGACGCCGCCGCCCAACAAAGAAGGGTCGACGCCGCAATAGGAAGCGTAAGGGCAAGACCGTGCTTGCCGTTGAGGGATCCGGCGACCCCAGCGCCGCCAAGAAGGCCAAGGCTGACGACCCCGGCAAGGAAGTTTCCGGGTGCGCCGCCTACCGGGCCTTGGCGGCTGCCGACAAGCCAGGAGGCTCCGACAAGCAATATTGCAAGATCCATCGCACCAAGGGCCACGACCTCCAGAACTGCCGACAGGTTGAGCTGCTTGCAGAGAAACAGAAAGCCGAATATGAGAGGCGGGACAAGGAGAAGGGCCAGGATGGTGCTGAGGGGTCCGGCAAGAAGCGTGGCGGCCAAGGAGGTCGCCGCGGCAAGGATAATCAACAAGAGAGATGATCATGGTGAGGACGACGACTCCGGCGAGCACGAGTTCCAGAAAGCTACGGAGGCCATGTGCGTCGACGGTGGTGCCTCGTTGCATACCTCTCACCGCCTGAAGCGATTAGGCGCGTGAGGTCATCGCGTGGCGAGCCATCGTTCGATGCCCAGAAGCCACTGAAGTGATCCAGCACACCTATCATTTTTGACACCGAGGATCACCCTGACCGCACAACTACGGTCGGGTGTTCGCCGTTCTTGGTTTCACCAACAATACGCAACCTCAAGGTGACAAAAGTGCTAGTTGATGGTGGGGCCGGTCTGAACTTGATCTCGCCCATAGTGATCGAGAGGCTGCAAATACCCGATGGAGATCTCGAGGAGACAGGCATGTTTCAAGGAGTCAACCCGGGGAGGAGTCAGCCGAAAGGAAAAATCATGTTGGCCGTTACTTTCGGGGGCGAGCTGAACTACATGACGGAGAAGATCGTTTTTGATGTCGCCAAGATCCCCCTGCCCTACAATGGGATCCTTGGCCGCCCAGCGCTACCCAAGTTCATGGCGGCATCACATTATGCCTACAACACGTTGTAGATGCCCGGGCCACTGAGCATCATCACCGTCCCCTCTGACAAGAAGGACGCGCTCATCTGCGCTGACCAGCTCTACCGGGAGGCAGTTGCAGTAACGGCCGCCAAGGCACTTGCTTGTGCCGCTGAAGCCCCGGGAGGGAAGAAGATTGGCAAGACCTCTGCCTCTGCCGGCAAGGCCTCCTACACCCACTCCGGCAAGGGCGCATCTTCGGAGTGTTGCGCTCCCGTCGAGGATGTGCCAGAGAGCTCCACTAGCAAGAGCAAGAAATCCAAGGCAGCACCACTAGAGACCAAGAAGGTGCCCGTCCAAGAGGACGGCACGGGCGGGAATTTTACCATAAGCTCCACCCTTGACAGTAAATAGGAAAGCGCGCTCGTCGCCTTCCTACGGGCGAATGCCGACGTGTTTGCATGGCAAGCTTCCGACATCCCCGGCGTTCCCAGGAAGGTGATTGAGCACCATCTTGCTGTCTGCCCTCATGTGCGGCCTGTCAAGCAGAAGGTCAGGAAGCAAGCTTTGGAGCGGCAAGAGTTCATCATCAAACAGATCAGGAAGTTAGAGGCTGCAGGCTTGGTCAGAGGAATGCTCCACCCCACGTGGTTGGCCAATCCAGTGGTAGTGCGTAAGGCAAATCGGAAGTGGAGGCTATGTATTAATTACACAGATATCAATAAGGCCTGTCCGAAGGATCCTTTCCCTTTGCCATGCATCGACCAGATTATGGACTCCACTGCCGGGTGTGACCTACTGTCATTCCTCGACGCCTATTTAGGATACCATCAGATCTTCATGATCAAGGAAGACGAAGAAAAGACCGTGTTCATCACCTCATGTGGTACGTATTGTTTTGTACGAATGCCTTTCGGGTTGAAAAGCGTTGGTTCGACGTTCGCCCGGGTGGTCCAAATTGGTTTTGAGCCCCAGTTGCATAGAAATATGGAAGCTTACATGGATGATATAGTGGTCAAAACCAAGGACAAGGCTACGCTCGTGCAGGATCTGGAAGAAACATTTGCAAATCTGCTCAAGATCAACCTCAAGCTCAACCCAGAGAAGTGCGTGTTCGGTGTCCCATCCGGCAAACTTCTTGGTTTCTTTGTGTCTCAACGCGGGATCGAAGCGAATCTCGACAAGATCAAAGCGATTGAGCAGATTGAGGCGCCGAGATGGGTCTAAGACGTCCGTAGGTTCGCCGGCTGCATTGCTGCCCTAAGTAGGTTCATCTCCAAATCTGTTGAGCGCGCCCTTCCCTTTTTTGAAGTTTTGAGAAAGGTGGGACCAGTGAAATGGACGCCGAAGGCAGAGGCAGCGCTACAGGATTTGAAGAAGTACCTCTCCTCCACGCCAATACTAGTCGCACCTAAACCACAAGAGCCGTTGTTGCTATATCTAGCGGTGACGAATCAAGTGGGTAGTGTTGCGCTAGTAGCACAGAGGGAATTTGAAGAAGAAGCAGCGGTAGCAGCAGAGCCGTCAGATAATGGGACGGGGCTCTCCCCGGCAGGGCCTGACACCAGCAAGGCGGAACCCCCGGCAAGGCCTGGTCCCAGCAAGACAGAGTCTGCGCAGATGGGCGAAGTTGAACAGAAGAAGAAGGTGGTGCAGCACCCAGTTTATTTTGTCAGTTCCCTCTTGCAGGGGCTATATCAAGATATTCCGGGATGCAGAAGCTACTTTTCGGCCTCCTTATGGCCTCGAGAAAGCTGCGTCAGTAGTTCCAAGCACACGAGATCACCGTCGTCACCCGCCTCCCTTTGCAACGAATCCTGCACAAGCCGGATGCGACTGGGAGGATTGTGAAATGTGCATTGGAGCTGTCAAGAGCCAAGCCTTGGCGGAGTTCATAGAAGAATGGACCTCAATGCCCGACGAGGAGATTCAAGAGACCACCCTTCCCAGCAAGGAGACAAGCCGTGATTGGATCATGTATTTCGATGGGGCTTTCTCGCTGCAAGATGCTGGTGTCGGCGTGCTACCCATCGCACCCACCGGAGAGCGCCTCAAGTACGTGGTCCAGATGCACTTTCCCCGGGAAAAATCAACAAACAACACAGCAGAGTACGAGGGATTGCTTGCCGGTCTCAGGATCGCGGCAGACCTCGGAATTAGGAAGCTCATCATCAGAGGTGATTCGCAGCTCGTCGTCAAGCAAGTTAACAAGGATTACCGAAGCCTGTTGATGGAGGCCTATGTGGATGAGGTGAGGAAGTTGGAGGAGCGTTTTGACGGTCTACAAGCGGAGCATGTTACCCGAGCAGAGAATAGCATTGCCGACGACTTGTCAAAACGCGCTGCACTCAAGTTGCCTGTGGAACCAGGTACCTTTGTGCTTCGATTAACCCAGCCATCCGTTGAGCCATCAACATGACAGAACAAACGAAGGATGGCGGCCCCGGCAAGTACTTTCCCGTTGAGCTCCCAGGAGCCGCCGAAAAGGACGTTGTCGGGTGCTCCGAGCTTGCCGAGGGGCAACGACCTCCGGCAGGACCCCAAGCCCTGGCCGTAGAGGCAGCTGCCCCTACGACCGAAGATGAGCCTTTAGTCCTTGTCGTCGAGCCCCAGGCTCCAGCATGGGCGCAGCATACCGTCCTTTTCCTCCAGACAGGGGAACTCCCTAAGGAACCGGAAGAAGCAGAGAAAGTAGCCCACCGGTCCAGCATGTACCAGTTTGTGGATGATGCCCTATACCGAAGGAGATCGAACGGCGTGAAATTGAAGTGCAATCCTCAGGAGGACGGACTGGAGCTATTGGCAGAGATACATGGAGGCATGTGTGGCTCCCACATAGGATCAAGAGCCCTTGCCGGTAAAGCGTTCCGGCAAGGTTTCTGGCCCACCGCTCTCCAGGATGCAACTGCACTAGTAACCAAGTGTGAAGCGTGCCAGTTCCACTCAAAGAAGCTTCATCAACCAGCCCAAGCTCTTCAGACAATCCCTCTTTATTGGATATTTTCGGTCCGGGGGCTCGACATACTGGGCCCCTTTCCTCATGCTATCAGGGGCTTTGAGTACTTGTACGTCGCAATCGACAAGTTCACAAAGTGGTCGGAAGTAGAACCGGTGAGAATGGTGACAGCACAATCAATCGTAAAGTTCTTCAAGGGGCTAGTCTGCCATTTTGGTGTGCCGAACAGAGTCATCATCGACAACAGCACGCAGTTCACGAGCCGCACCTTTATGCAGTATATCCAAGACCTCGGCCGCAAGGTTTGTTTTGCTTCTGTTGCTCATCCCAGAAGCAAACAGCCAGGCCGAGAGGGCAAACGCAGAGGTGTTGTGAGGCCTCAAGACTAGGACCTTTGACAGGTTGCACAAGTGCGGAAGGCGCTAGGTTGATGAGTTGCCAACGGTTCTTTGGTCAATCAGAATGACGCCAAATCGAGCCACTGGCCATACACCCTTTGCCCTGGTATACGGGGCAGAAGCAGTTCTCCCAACGGAACTCATATACGGGTCACCTCGAGTGCTCGCTTATGATGCGCTTGAGCAAGAGCAGTTGCGCCAAGATGATGCGACACTCCTTAAGGAAGATCGTCTTCGGGCTATTATGCGAGCTGCTCGCTACCAGCAAGCCTTGCGCCGCTACCATAGCTGCAAGGTTCATACCTGAAGCCTTGAGGAAGGCGACCTTGTTCTTCGGCGAGTTCAATCCGCCAAGAATTCCAACAAGTTTACGCCAAAGTGGGAAGGCACTTATCGGGTAATACGAGTCACCAGGCCCGGCGCAGTCTGCCTGGAGACCGAAGATGGAATTCCAGTGAGCAACTCCTAGAACATCGAATATCTTCGCAAGTTTTACCCATAAGGCGCGGTTGCCGGGCCTCCCGGCAAACCACTTTTTGTACAAGCCTTGCCGGCAAGCCATGTAACCCTTTGTACAAAGCCAGGCGCAGACCCTGAGCATCAGATGAATAAATGAAGCACTGGCGCCCTAGAATTTAGCATGCATGTTATGTCGAGTCACTCTCTCTGTTAGGGTTGATAGTGCTCGGCGGCAACTAACCCCTAGTATAGAGGACAAGTGCATGTCTTTCTGTCTCCTCCAGTCGGTTCTTGGTTTGCAGGCTGCACACGCGCTTCTGCAGAACCGTTTGGAGGAAAGAAGGTGGATCAACACCCCCAACCCCGGCAAGCCGAGATTGCCGGGGGCTGCAAATTCAGATAAGTTTTCTCTCCCCTGCTATGCGTTTCCGTATGAAACTTGAACGTACGAAACTTCATTCGTTCCTATGCCACCGTGCTCCCTCCTTCCTATGCCCGAAATCCCTTTTCAGGCCGGAATTTGGTTGTAGTTGTGGTGGAAGGGAGACAAATGAAGGGCTCGATCCTGCTTTACCCCTACTCATGCCAACGGTGTGGGTATAATCGTGGTATAATGTGGGAGGGCGGCAAGGTTTGTGCTGGGCGACGTTGTTTGTTTAAAATAACAAGGACTCACTCCTTAGTGTGGGCCTTGCTCACGCACAAAAGAACCCGGCAAACACCCTTTTTCATTAATACGTTGATTAAACAAGTACAATTCATACGAAAGGGAAACATGAGCAAGGGGTTACAAAGTCTAAATTCGACAAGTGCCCGCAGGCTTAAGACCTAAAAAAGATAAGATGTCGGTAATACCTTTCTTGTCCCTCTCCTCAGGAAGCGGGTCGAGATAGCAGGAGGGCAAAAGGAGTGCCTAGGAGAGGTACGAGCAGCAGAAGACATCAAAAGAGCGTCCCGGGAGCCGCCCAGGAGAGGGCTGGTGATGACGGTGCCGGGGAAGAAGCCGAAAGATGAGGCAGCGGGCCGGCAATATGAGACGAAGGCATCGGTGCCATTGTACTCTGACTTGACGGCCCGCCACCCACCTTCTTCGCCTTCTCCGGCCTTCCAGCGCCAGCCACCAGAAGCAGCGGCCCCGAGAAGTTCAAGGAGCTGGCTCGAGGAGCCGCCACCAAGATCTGCCCCGCCTCTGGTAGATCATCCTGTCGGGGAGAAGGCCAGGTGCAGATGGTGCTATCGCCAGCGTCGCCTAGGGACGGGGTGTCCAACATCTAGTCGGACCTGCCCATGTCGTCCTCCCCGCTGGTCCCCTCACCGTCACCCTCGCTCGAGGACGAGCTCTTGTCGTCGGTCGAGCTCTCCGCGCAGCACCCTAACCTGTGTCCCGAGCGCCCGAAGACCTTGACAGAGAGTAGGTCGCTCTCCACTAATTTGAAGAGGAGAACATGCCCCTTCATCAAGAAGTGGGTGCGTGCGAAGGTTTTCCAACCCCAAAGAAGGAGCATTACATGAGGGACAGGGAACCTTGTTGATGTAGGGCAGAACCCTATGTCAACGATCTTTCACGTTTGGAGAGGATCCCTAGGAGGAACACGAAGAACGAGCGGAAGAGCACGAGGGAAATCACGGGGGAAAACACAAGAGAATCACTCAAACCAACAAGATTCGATTACACATGCGCTAGATCGATGAACACAAAGAGAGATCCACGGTCAACAAAGGACGATACAAGAGGTAACCGGGTTCTTCTCCGTGAGGAGGTCTTGATTGTCTTCCCTTGAAGGGGTCTTGAACTGGCTTGGGGATCTTCTCCGAAGAGGTCCTGAGCTCCTAGGAGAAGTAACCAAGTGGATGAGCAAGCCTCTCACACAAAATATGAGCTAAACCATTGCTAACCCTAACTAGGAGGAGGTGGAGGAGTATATATAGTCTAGAGCCACGAAGGGGTAAGTGAGGGCAAAGGGGTACATGGGCTCTGCCCAATACACTGTGCACAGACAGGGCGGTAGTACCGGTCCTTCGGGTGGTAGTACCGCTTGACGCGCGCAAGCGGTAGTACCGCTATGATGGGTGGTAGTACCGCTCTGGAGCCGTTCGATCTCTGAAGTTTGTCGGACTTTGCGGAAGTGGAGCGGATGTAGAGCGGTAGTACCGCTGGGCCTGGGCGGTAGTACTGCTTGCTCCCGGCTTCTTCTTCCTTCTCCTCTTCCATGCTTGGCCTTGGTCCTTGGATCCTCCATGGTCGTCTCGGTTGTACCTGAGTGTATGCAAGGTCCATGCATGAGGTAGTAGCCATGTATCACATGTGGAAAGTGACGGTTCGAAGAGGAGTGAGTTCACCTTGTGCCCTATGCCGTATGGTCGAGGTCTCATCATATGTCCTCTTGGGGCTTGAAGAGTAGTCGGAGTGTACATGGGGATGAACGTGGGATGCTCCGCATCATCTCCCCTCCCTTGGGAAAGATCCGACCTCGGATCGTGATCCTCATCACCATGGAAACGGTTGTCGTGGACAGAGTGGGAGTTGGAAGGAGTTGAAGACATGGCGCAATCCAAGTACTCCAAGGTGCCGCCGGAGTGGTAGACATGCAAAAAGAGCAAACACAAGCGACACTCAGAAATACAATGGTTAGCGCACACAAAGTGTCCATCATGTAAGAATGAGTCCATTCGGCAAGATTGTTCGTGACAAAGTGCATGAAGCTCATCAAGATGATCTAGAATGATATGCAAAGCATTCATGGGAGCAAAAGCATTCATTGAGCACACAAATGTATTGTGAATGTTATCAATGCAACCACGGTGCAAAATGATGTCATAGAGAGACGGTTTATCAATAGCATGAATATGGCAATGGATGCGCAATATGAAGAAGTTATCATGCAATTGATGGTAGGCAATGTGATCATTATGTATGAATATGCCATCAAGAAAGATCACAACAAATTTGCTAAGGAAATGCACAAGCTCATATATCATGGATGACATAGAAATACAAGATGCACCAAGGCAATCATAATGCAAGTCAATCCATGTATAAAGTTCAAACTTGTCATGAGAGTTGTTGTACCATGGCTCAATGTCGTGGTAGAAATGGTGGTCCGTTGGTGAATCCACTAAGTCCGAGCACTCCTCAACTTGAAGGTCCATAGGGTCCATCTCCAATGTCGGTCCTCCATCCAATAGATGTATCATGTAGACAACAAGAAGGAAACAACAATGAAAGAATGGCCCATCCAATATGCGTACTTGAGGATGGCTCAAAGGGAAGGAGGTCACCTTTAGGAGTTTCTCAAGGATGATGGAGTTGCGCATCTTGTATGCCTTCACATAACCAATATGTCTCATGACGGTATCGCCTTGTGAATCCTTCAAAATGAACGAACATGACAAACACTCGGAAAAACGAATGAGGTTAGTGTAAATGCAAAACCTAACATTAGGTGGTAAGATACCCAACAAGTTTATGCATCATGCTCATCATAAGAAAGAACAAGGGAGCATTTCATAGTATGGAGGCATATGATGCGAGAACAGCCAAATACAATAGGCTCAATCAAACAAGCATGCATCACAAGTAAAGTGTCAAAGTCTCCAAGAGCAATAAGCATAGATGCAACAATTGGAGGCAATCGACAATGAACAAGATATATCATGTGAGAGGCATGAACATATATGTCATCAACCCAAGAAAGCGAGTAAGAGTGGAACATGGGTGATGCAACCAAGCAAGTAATCATAGTGGTCAAGTCAAGCAGGCTAGTAGTGCGAAGATGCAACGTACTAGAAGGAATCATGGCAATCATGTCATGGGTGCAAATAGTGTGCATGAATACTTCACATGACATAGCACAAGCATGAAAGGAAGATATGAGGAAAGTATCATCAATGTATTGGCAAGAGGCCATGTGTAAATAGCAATGGGTCATCATGACTCTCCCAACACAACAAGCATCAATAGCATGGAGCACAAAGAAATCATGGCAATAGCTACTAGTATCTCCACCAAGCATGCAAATACACATAGAATTATCATAATGGTGAATCATGGGTAGATGCAAGCAAGGGTCACAATTGCATGGCAAAGGCATAGGAGTAAGAATAACATGCACAGTGAACACGGGAAAATGAGCATAAGGTGACAAGTGGTAAATAGCCCATAGCCGTGTGAGAGACAAGTAAAAGAGATGTGCGTAGTCCTTGCGCAAAAGGAATGGTGGGAATGATAGTCCACGGGATCCCAAGTCATCGTTGCTCTCAAGAGCTCGTTTCGTCAACTCTTGGGATTGAGAGGTTGACGAGTATACGTGAGTACCTACACAAAACAAAGACAAAGGGAAAATTGTGTGTGCGTGGTAGATGTACGCATCATCCATCATGATGCATACGTTCTTGTGTTGGTTAGCACCAAATATCCAATGCTCAAATAAATGAGATGTGTGATATAGAAACATGTCATCCATCATGATAGGTTTGTTGTTATGTATAGCATAATGGAGGCTCAAATTGTGTAATGCATCATGGGAAATATCTAGAGCATTGTTATTCCTGGAATGCATATGGTGTACACTATCATGGGAATCATGCAAAGTATGAAATGCATCAAGATCTCCTAATATGTATGAGAAAACTATGGGGGTCTCCTCATGAGCATTAATGGAAACATCACATGGAGAATATTGACAACATCCAAAACAATGCATATTTGGAACAATGTGATCATGGCACGGTATAGTAGATGAATTGCATAAATCATGTAAAGGAAGCATGGCAATATCATCACATGAAAAACAAAAGCCAATGACCATCATCTCGTCATCTATGCCATAAGTGCAAATGGGATTTATTTTAATGGGGCATGCATAGTTACTATGTCGAGATTGAAATGAGGCTATATGTGAGATCTCACTCATAGCATATGACAAGTTCAATGGATTGTCAAACATGATGTGACCAATAGAATTTTCACATGATATCCTACGGAGCATAGCATCACAACTAGGAAACTCAACATGCTCATCATCATATTCATCATAAATTGGTAAGTCATGACATGAGGAAGTCGCACTAGCATGAAGCATGGTAATAGGTGTGTCAACATCATGCAAGCAATCATTGGTAAGATAGTCCGCTAGTGGGATAAGAGAAGCACCATCACCTATGTTACTGTTGGAGCGTCGCTCATGTGTTGTAGGTGAAGTGTTGAAGATCGTCTCGTTGTCATCTTCATCTTGATGGAACCATGTGGGGGGTGCATCATTGTCCACCATGGCCATCGGTTTTCCCTTTGGAGGGATGGACTCGTCGAGGATAGGCATGTCGTCATGTAGGAGACCTAGCACCAAAGAACAAAACACACTAGGAGTAGAGGTTAAGTCGTTAGAAATCATAGCGGCCTCACATGCCGTGTCAACTACCTCACTTACTAAGTGTTGTGGCTCACTCACTCCCTCTTGGTGGAGTCACTCATCTCACTCATGGGTTGGTGGCTCTCCTCACATGGCAATTGGGTCATCTCATGATATGTGGGTGTCGGGGAGATGTTGGTGCAAATGTCTCCATGCTCAACTCCTATCGCCGCCTTGGTTGAAGGGATAGTCCCATGCTCAACCTTCGTGTCGCCGTCTTGTATGAGGCCCATATGATTTGGCACCTCGTAGCTCGTCTCCATGACCGAAGGGAATGTCCCATGCTCGGCCATCTTCCGAAAATGGAAGTGTCGCCCTCGCTCGTAGGTGGTCGCCTTGTACTTGATGAAGTCGTAGTAGGCGTACTCGTTGGAAGTAGGCGAAGATGCCGTACGTCCAAAGGCGAATATGCCTTGATAGCACTTGGCGAAGATGCCAAAGTGGTTGTTGTAGTCGTAGCACCGTCTTGGTGGTGGTCGTCTCGCGGTCTTCTTTTGTGCTCATGTTGCGTCGACTTGGCGTGAAGTAGGGTTTGTTCGGACTTGTACGTTTGCGCTTGTGGAGCATCTTCATGTTGATGGTGTCGTTGTCGCACTTGAGCTTGTAGTAGATGCCGTTCGTCATCGTCGTGCACATGTTGCTTGGAGGTGGCTTGCCCTTCATGACGATGTGGACATGAACGAATTGCTTTTGCATCATTTTCGTGCTCCGAAGACTTGTGGCTTGAATGTCGCAGCCTTGAAGATGACGAAGGGGAAGAAGACTTGATCAAGGCTCTAATCTCCTCCATCCTTTCATCTTGTTCATCTTTATGTGCGGAAAGCTTCTGGTCGATGTAGTTCCTTTTCCTTGCTTCGGAGTGACGAATGTCGATGGAGATGTTCTCGATGCGCTCTCGTAATCTTGGTTGTGTGCCTTGCATTTGTCGTTGTACATCAAAGATGGACGCTTTGGAGATGTAGTTGTTCACACCGTCGTTGTTGTCGTAGAACGGAGAGGAAATGCCTTGCCTATCCATCACAAGACTCTAGCAAATATGAGTGGGAGAAAGATAAGAACTTATACCAATGTACCTTGACCGATGTTGAAAATGGATCAATGATCACTCAATGATGTAACAAGGAAATAGCACAATTGGTACCAATTCTTGTCGGTTTCTCACACCTATACAAGTAAGGCTTATGGTGGAGCTCGGTGAGGATAGTGGCACAAAAATTTGATGCAAAATGTTAGCAAGAGTCAATAATGTTGAAAGAGATTCACAAATTCGCAAGTGAAATAAGTAGACCAATAGCAATGAATGGCACACCGAAACACACACACAGAGATAGATAAATGGGGCTGTGCAACCAAGGAATGAGCTCAAAATGTGGAATCCACCAAAACGCTCGTGTTGCACAACTCAAGAGAGACGCTAGCACGATTGCTCAATAGGCGGATACGACACTTGTGCACAACCTATAAGATGCAAAATGGATAAACTTTGTATCCCAAGTATGCTATGTATGTATGGTTCCCGGTGTTTGATCCAAGATGATCGGATATGACAATCTTATATGCAATGTGGTATGATGCTATGGCACTTGCTTACAAGCTCTTTGCTCTCTCTTTTTCATTGCTTAAAAGCTTACTCTCTTTTTTTTGTTTCTATGGCCACTTTTGCACAATGCACAAACCAAGATAGCTATTGTGTATATGCGGGAACGATATTGTGACACAATGGATGATATGATAGCAATATGATATGGTATGTATGCAATGGATGGTGTAGATCAATGATCACTAATGTGCACAAGTAACGTTGCAAGCAATACTCAAATGGCTAGTCTCGATAGGCAAATAGCATAAAATGGGCTAGAGGTTAACAATGCAATGGCAAGGGGAATATACAATGGATGGATACCACGATACCAAGATGATATGGAGGTTACCGTCCAGCGATGATGAGTGGCGGTGTTTTTGATGTAGAAACCAAGATGATGTAGTCTCGTCCCTAAGTAGCCGAAACACCTTAGGAAACGGAAAAACCGCGAACTCAAAATCTCAAACGTTAAATCTCAAAATGGTGGTAGCGGAAAGCGGTGCTAGTGTGCACTTGGCAATGAAGAAGTGGAATGATGGGCTATACACGGTATCGGAGTTGGTAGCACGGTCCCCAACTAGCCGAAACACCTTAGGAGACACAACTCTCAACACAACAAGATTGGGTTAAGTTGGGGTGGCGGAAGTGTATGGTGGGCAAGCCTATGCGGAAGTTATGGAGGTGGTTGATGAAGAAGCAACCATCCCTAAGTAGCCTAAACACCTTAGGAGACTCAAGTCACTACTCCAACAACCTCAAATGCTATGGTGAACAAAAAGGGTTAGTTTGCGGAAGGCTATGTGGTATTGCGGATGATGTGGTGGAAGCCCTAGGCAAAGATGCCAAAGTACCAAAAATTTGATGGTGTCAAAAGGTAGTGAAACCAAGGTGAGGACCTCGGGCACGTCGATAGCTTCAAAACGAGCCAAAGAACACTCAAATCAGAGTTCGGATGCGGAAGTTATGGGCAACATGGTGAAACTCGGAACACTGAAACTGGGTTGGGCGGTAGTACCGCTTGAGAGGACGGTAGTACCGCTTGTGGCGCTTAAGCGGTAGTACCGCTAGGGGGGCGGTAGTACCGCTGGTGTCGGGATTTTTCCATGATCGATTCGAGTAGCGATTTTGGAAGTGAAATGGATGATTTCAGGTCAAAATGGATGGATTTCGTGGATGGAAGGTGGGGAAACTTGGGGAGATGCTAGATCCACTCGAAACCAAGCAAATCCATGGATCAAAATCAACAAAACATCATCAAAACCAACAAATCACAAAAAAATTTGGGGACTATTTTTGGTGGGATTTTCGGATTTAGGACGAAAACAACAAAAATCAAGCTAGAAAACACGGGGTAGGGGCTCCAAAAACGTGATCAACGTGGCTCATGATACCAAGATGATGTAGGGCGGAACCCTATGTGGAGGATCTTTCATGTTTGGAGAGGATCCCTATGAGGAACACGAAGAACGAGCGGAAGAGCACGAGGGAAATCACGGGGAAAAACACGAGAGAATCACTCAAACCAACAAGATTCGATTACACATGCGCTCGATCGATGAACACAAAGAGAGATACACGATCCACGATCAACAAAGGACGATACAAGAGGTAACCGGCTTCTTCTCCGTGAGGAGGTCTTGATTGTCTTCCCTTGAAGGGGTCTTGAATCCGCTTGAGGGATCTTCTCCGAAGAGGTCCTGAGCTCCGAGGAGAAGTAACCAAGTGGATGAGCAAGGCTCTCACACAAAATATGAGCTAAACCATTGCTAACCCTAACTAGGAGGAGGTAGAGGAGTATATATAGTCTAGATCCACGAAGGGGTAAGTGAGGGCGAAGGGGTACATGGGCTTGGCCCAATACACACTGCAGACAGGCGGTAGTACCGGTCCTTGGCGGTAGTACCGCTTGGCCATGCATAATGTAGTACCGCTATGATGGGAGGTAGTACCGCTCTGGAGCCGTTCGATCTCAAGTTTGTCGGACTTTGCGGAAGTGGAGGCGGATGTAGAGCGGTAGTGCCGCTTGTGATGATAAGCGGTAGTACCCGGCTGGGCACAAGCGGTAGTACCGCTTGCTCCGGCTTCTTCTTCCTTCTCCTCTTCCATGCTTGGCCTTGGTCCTTGGATCCTCCATGGTCGTCTCTGGTTGTACCCGAGTGTATGCAAGGTCCATGCATGAGGTAGTAGCCATGTCTCACATGTGGAAAGTGACGGTTCGAAGAGGAGTGAGTTCACCTTGTGCCCTATGGCGTATGGTCGAGGTCTCATCATATGTCCTCTTGGGGCTTGGAGAGTAGTCGGAGTGTACATGGGGATGAACATGGGATGTTCAGCATCACTTGTGTTCACCCACATGTCGCCATTGCAACACCCCTTCATGTGAAGCCTCAGCCTCGGTGGCTGGTCGATCTCCAGCACCCTCGTGAATGCCTCGAGAAGGCAAAGGCGGCTACGCGGCGGCTCACGCAACTGCAGGATGAACTCCAGCGCCGTGTACCCGACATGGTCGCTCGACGAAGCGGGAGGAGATGGTGGCGGAGATGGTGACGACGCTGGTGTCCCCCTTCCGCGCCCACCTCTGCCTCGACCACCTCACCATCCATGGGCCCGTCCGGCGCCTCCGCCTCGAGCGTGGCCTTCACCTTGGGCGTCTGGCTCTTCCTTAACCGCCGCGGGAGGACAACCTAGTCGCCTCCGTAGAAGGACGGTCACGGCCACGACCTCTCGGCATGGTAGTGGATGGAGAATGGGGACGAAGGGAAGGCGCGAGAGGATTCCTCTCCTCCTCCTCCTGAGTTCCCTCTTTATAACCAAGCAGGGAAGGCTGGAGACCGGCTTTACGCCTCCGAAGAGCCATTTCAAGTCCGGCTCATTAAGTTGGCAACGAGCGAGGTCATCGACCGCCCTCCCCGCGCCAATCAAGGGCGCATGGGTATCGGCCATGGCGCGCCTTACCATATCCCGCGCGTCCATCACCTACCCCGCGCCATGCATGCGGCGTACGTGGCGGAAAAGACGGGCATGGTGGGAAACGTGGAACAGCGGTTCCAAGGTTGAGATAGGCGAGGAGAATAAATGAGCAGCGGCCCTACAATTTCCCCTTTGCTTATGGGGAAGATGTGGGCCGCCTCTTTACTATTCACCGCGGGATGACGCAAGCATGCTGCGGTCATGCCCCGCACGACCCCCACATCACGCACTCATGCGGGTCGTGGGGAAGCGCAACTGGCGAAGGGATTACTACGGTTAATACTCTGCCACGCATGCCCGCACAACGTTCTGGGCCTGGCCCAACAACGCTCTACGCTTATATGTGGCCCAAGCCCGGGGGCTCTTGTCGGTGTACAAAAGTAGGGGCCTTCTGTACCCCTTTACTTGTGCACGGGCAGTTGTAGCCGCACCTACGGCCACGCTTGGCGAGGCAGAGGGAGCAAAGATACAATACTACCAGGGCAGCACTCAAGCCACAGGCATGAAGAACAAAGGAGCAAGATGGGTCTCCCCCGGCAACACCTTGCCAGGCCGGCCTGCGTAGCCCCGGCAAGGGCCTTGCCGGGGCAACTTTCCCAACACCAACAAGGCCGCCGCCCTTGAGCCTAAGAGTTCCGACACCATCGACGACATTAGGAACCAAGGCTCCGGAGGCGCCTGCATGGTGGCATGCAGATCTTTGTGAAGACCGAAGGCCTACAAGACTAGATGAGAACCAGAAGGCGAAGGCCCCCGGCAAGACCCCTGCTGGGGACACCCACGTCTTGCCGGGGACGTCCACAAGACCCCGGCAAGACCCTTGCCGGGGACATCTGCAGGGTCGTGGCCAGGCCCACACCTACCAAGGTTTCGCTACCTCGCACCCGTTCCGACGTGGCGTAAAAGCCGCCAACTAGACCAGCGCCTGTGTGGTAGCATGCAACTTCTAGGCCAACTACCCAAGCACCTGCGTGGTGGCATGCAGATCTTCGTGAAGACCCTGCCACCGCACCAGCTCAGCAGCTAGCCAGCCAGCATGGCGCGGCATGCCTCATCGGCTTGGACGCGTGTCGAGGCGAGGTGAGGCGGCGACGGACGAGATGAACTTCCTTGTTGTCCCTGATAAAGCAAGAGGGCACGTCGGCAGCGCATTAAATGCATTTGTCCTACGGTGCCAGGCGATAGACGTGTACACTATACATACTTTCCACCTCCTGCATGCCACTGTGGCGACCCCTTGACTATAAAAGGAGGCCCGAGGCGTACTGGGAAAGGATTCAGACTTTTTGGACTAGGCATGCACCGCAGCTAGTTCAGGGGCTCAAGAACACCAAATATACACCAAAGCAGGACTAGGGTATTACGCATCACTTGCGGCCCGAACCTGGATAAAAATTCCCCCGCGTTGATCTTCTAGACCTGCTCTTTGCACAGCCCCGTGCCCCGCCAACCGTAGTAGGGATTCCCTGTGATCCCATAGGTGTCGTTTCCCCAACAGATACAATGAGATAGAACTTCGTTTCCGACTGGCCGTGACCACACTTGCCCGATTTGTGCTCGTACTGTGGACACATGAATGAACACCCACGAATCAGCTAGAACAAAAATGAATCCACGGTGATTTCCGCCTGTTGATTAATAGCGACGAACGGACTGTGATAAGAGATGAGTGAATATTTGGCTAAGTTGATTACCTTCTCCATGAGAAAAATCCCCAGCCCAATCCTGGAGAAAACCCCAATTGACCAGAGTCTAGAATGTTGGTGCAGATAGGCGGCGGGAATCGGTAGGGGAGAAATCCCGTGCTATTTGGAGCGCGACCTCCGCTCGCCGACAACAGCCGTCGAGCTTAGGGTGGCCGCCATGGTAGAAGTTGATGCGGTGCAGAGTTGCGGACGAGTCCGCGGTGAGTGGGTGGGGACGAACTAGGCGAGGGTTTTCTTTTTTCCTTTTGCATGTGTGGGTGAACACACACGGTTCGCAGAGGTGACTGAGATGAATCGTGTGCGCTAGTAAATCACCGAGATTGAAGGGGAATCCAAATTTCCTTTGTCCATGAGTTTTTTCTATGATGAACATAAACCCTCCAAATCACCGTGTTCAGATTTGGCACTTTCCGGGGTTCATTTACAATATTTAGGGGATTATGTGCATTTTCTAGGCATTAATGCACATAATTCAAATTCAAACAATCGGTGCACGAGAACGGTCTAGAAAACCATGATCGTGCTATGTAGTAAATTCTCATGCCTTTTACAAGGAATGGGCAGATATTTCACGGAAATGTGTCGCAATAGTCAAACATAAACGCGTCATTTACTGGGTTAACAACAATAAAAAAATGAAAGACATGCTTGGAAAACATGACGCCTGGCGTGGTGCCATGGTATGGCCTCATCATGCCCTCGTAAAAATTTGAGAATGTTTCCCTTATGTCGTCATGCATGCCATTCATAAATCGAACCATCACCGGTGAAATTTCATGGTTTCGAGGGTGAAATCAGCAAGATTGAAGGGGTCGGGAATCCAAATTTCCTTCCTAGCTTGTCATTCGGTTTTTTCTACAATCAACATACCCCCTCGAATGCAACTTCAAATTAGGCATTTTCGGGCTCATTTACCTTATTAGGGGATTATGTGCATTTTCTAGGCACTAATCCACATAATTCAAATTCAAACAATCGGTGCATGAAAAGGTGTACAAGAACGGTCTGAAAAAACCATACTCGTGGTATTTAGTAATTTCTCAAGCCTTTTACAAGCAATGGGCAGAGATTTCAAGGAAATGCGTGGTAATAGTCAACCACAAACGTGTCATTTACTGGTTTATCAACTATAGAAAAATGAAAGAGGTGCTTGAAAAACATGGCTCCTGGCATGGTGCCATGGTATGGCATCACCATGCCCTGGTAAAAAAAGCTAAGAAGGTTTGATTTATGTCGTCATGCACGTCGTTCATAAATCGAACCATCACCGAGGAAGTTCCATGCTTTCGAGAGGGAAATCACCTAGATTGAAGGGGAATCCAAATTTTCGTCCTAGTTTGTCATTCCGTTTTTTCCAACGATCAACATACCGCCTCAAATGCAACTTTTTAAAATTTGACATTTTTCCCGGCTCGTTTACCATATTTAGGGGATTATGTGCATTTTCAAGGCATTAATGCACATAATTGAAATTCGAACAATCCGTGCATGAAAAGGTGCACAAGAACGGTCTGGAAAACCATGCTCGTGTTGATTAGTACATTCTCATGCCTTTTACAAGGAATGGGCAGATATTTCAAGGAAATGTGTGGCAATAGTCAACCGTAAACGCGTCGTTTACTGGGTTAACAACTATAAAAAATGAAATACATGCTTGGTAAACGTGACGCGTGGTGTGGTGCCATGGTATGGCCTCACCGTGCACTGGTAAAAACTTGAGAATGTTTGCCTTATGTCGTCATGCAGGCCTTTCATAAATCGAACCATCACCGAGGAAGTTTCATGGTTTCGAGGGGCAAATCACCAAGATTGAAGGGGGATCCAAATTTCCTTTGTCCTTTGTCCATGAGTTTTTTTCTACGATGAACATACACCCTGCAAATAACCGTGTTCAAATTTGGCATTTTTTCGGGTTCATTTACCTTATTTAGGGGATTATGTGCATTTTCTAGGCATTAATGGACATAACTCAAGTTCAAACAATATGTGCATGAAAAGGTGCACATAAACGGCCTGGAAAACCATGCTCGTGCCATTTAGTAAATTCTCATGCCTTTTACAAGGAATGGGCAGATATTTCGATGAAATGCGTGGCAATAGTCAACCACAAACGTTTGTTTATTGGGTTTTCAACTATAGAAAAAATGAAATAAATGCTTGAAAAACATGACGCCTAGAATGGTGCCATGGTATGGCCTCACCATGCCCTAGTAAAAATTTGAGAAGGTTTTGGCTTATGTCGTCATGCACGCCCTTCATAAATCAAACCATCACCAAGGAAGTTCCATGCTTTCGAGAGGGAAATCACCAAGATTGAAGGGGAATCCAAATTTCCGTCCTAGTTTGTCATTCAATTTTTTCCAACGATCAACATACCGCCTCAAATGCAACGTGTTCCAATTTGACATTTTTCCGGGCTCATTTACCATATTTAGGGGATTATGTGGATTTTCTAGGCATTAATGCACATAATTCAAATTTGAACCATCGGTGCATGAAAAGGTGCACAAGAACGGTCTGGAAAACATGCTCATGCTATTTAGTACATTCTCATGCCTTTTACAAGGAATGGGCAGATATTTCAAGGAAATGTGTGGCAATAGTCAACCGTAAACGTGTCATTTACTCAGTTAATAACTATACAAAAATGAAATACATGCTTGGAAAACATGACGCCTGGCGTGGTGCCATGGTATGGCCTCACCGTGCCCTGGTAAAAATTTGAGAATGTTCGCCTTATGTCGTCATGCACGCCTTTCATAAATCGAACCATCACCGAGGAAGTTTCATGGTTTCTAGGGGAAATCACCAAGATTGAAGAAGGATCCAAATTTCCTTTGTCCTTTGTCCATGAGTTTTTTTCTACGATGAACACACACCCTGCAAATCACCGTGTTCAAATTTGGCACTTTTCCGGGTTCATTTACCATGCTCGTGCCATTTAGTAAATTCTCATGCCTTTACAAGGAATGGGCAGATATTTTGGTGAAATGTGTGGCAATAGTCAACCACAAACATTTGTTTATTGGGTTTTCAACTATAGAAAAAATGAAATAAATGCTTGAAAAACATGACGCCTGGCATGGTGCCATGGTATGGCCTCACCATGCCCTGGTAAAAAGTTGAGAAGGTTTGGCTTATGTCATTATGCACGCCCTTCATAAATCGAACCATCACCGAGGAAGTTCCATGGTTTCGAGAGGGAAATCACCATGATTGAAGGGGAATCCAAATTTTCTTCATTCTTTGCCCCAGAGTTTTTTTTCTACGGCGAACATATACCCTGCGAATCACCATGTTCAAATTTGGCATTTTTCTGGGCTCATTTACCGTATTTAGGGGATCATGTGCATTTTCTAGGCATTTAGCGCATATAAATCCAATCCAGCTACAGTTGCATGGGTATGATGTGAGGGATGTGGATTGTCGTTCGATCACGACGCATCCTATGGTGCAGAGGTGCGATCCGTGTGGCTGGGGTTCTGGCCAATCATAACACAACACACAATAGGCTCAGCGCACACTGATACGTCTTCAACGTATCTATAATTTATGATTGTTCCATGCTATCATATTATCTGTTTTGGATGTTTTATATGCATTAATATGTTATTTTATATTATTTTGGGGACTAACCTATTAACCTAGAGCCGATGCCATTTCTGTTTTTTTTCCTTGTTTTTGAGTTTCGCAGAAAAAGAATACCAAATGGAGTCCAAACGGAATAAACCTTCGCGATAGTTTTGCTTGGACTAGAAGACACCACAGAGGCTTGGAGATCAAGTGGGAAGAGCCACGAGGAAGCCACAAAAGGGGAGGGCGTGCCCAGGGGGTAGGGCGCGCCCCCTACCTTATGGGCCCCTCGTGACTCCCCTAACCTTCTGATGAAGCGTGAGTAGTTTACCACAGACCTACGGGTCCATAGCTAGTAGCTAGATGGCTTCTTCTCTCTCTTTGATTCTCAATACCATGTTCTACTTGATTTTCTAGGAGATCTATCCGATGTAATCTTCTTTTGCAGTGTGTTTGTCGAGATCCGATGAATTGTGGATTTATGATCAGCTTATCTATGAATATTATTTGAATCTTCTCTGAATTCTTTTATGCATGATTTGGTATCTTTGTAATTCTCTTCGAACTATCGGTTTGGTTTGGCCAACTAGATTGGTTTTTCTTGCAATTAGAGAAGTGCTTAGCTTTGGGTTCAATCATGTGGTGTCCTTTCCCAGTGACAGCAGGGGCAGCAAGGCACGTATTGTATTGTTGCCATCGAGGATAAAAAGATGGGGTTTACATCATATTGCTTGAGTTTATTCCTCTACATCATGTCATCTTACTTAATGCGTTACTCTGTTCTTCGTGAACTTAATACTCTAGAGGCAGGCAGGAGTCGGTCGATGTGTGGAGTAATAGTAGTAGATGCAGAATCGTTTTGGTCTACTTGACACGGACATGATACCTATATTTCATAATCATTGCCTTAGATATCGTCATAACTTTGCGCTTTTCTATCAATTGCTCGACAGTAATTTGTTCACCCACCATATTATTTGCTATCTTGAGAGAAGCCTCTAGTGAAATCTATGGCTCTCGGGTCTATTTTCCACCATATAAGTTTCCGATCTACTATTTTGCAATCTTTTAATTTTCGATCTATAAACCAAAAACCGAAAAATATTTAATTTATCATTTTTTTAGTTTCATCTATCTATATCAGATCTCAGTTTTGCAAGTAACCGTGAAGGGATTGACAACCCCTTTATCGCGTTGGGTGCAAGTTGTTTGATTGTTTGTGCAGGTATTGGTGATTTATGTGTTGTCTCCTACTGGATTGACACCTTGGTTCTCTAACTGACAGAAATACTTATCTCTACTTTGCTACATTACCCTTTCCTCTTCAAGGAAAAACCAACGCAAGCTCAAACAGTAGCAGGAAGAATTTCTAGCGCCGTTGTCGGGGAGATCTACGCTAAGTCAAGGCATACCAAGTACCCATCATAAACTATTATCTCTTGCATTACATTATTTGCCATTTTCCTCTCGTCTTCTTCTCCCCCACTTCTGAAACGATTTTCGAAAAGATTTGCCTTCTCTTCACCCCTGTTCTGTCCGTCTTCTTCATTTGCTTTTTGTGTGCTCGTGTGTTGGATTTCTTGCTTTTTCATGATGGCTCAAGAGAATAGCAAATTGTGTGACTTTTCCAACATTAATAACAATGATTTTACTAGTACTCTGATTGCTCCCGCCACTAATGTGGAATCTTATGAAATTAATGCCGCTTTGCTGAATCTTGTTATGAAAGATCAATTTTTCAGCCTTCCTAGTGAAGATGCTGCATCCCATTTGAATAATTTTGTTGAGTTGTGTGATATGCAAAAGAAAAAAGATGTGGATAATGATATTGTTAAATTGAAGCTATTTCCGTTCTCACTTCGAGATCGTGCTAGAACTTGGTTTTCATCTTTGCCTAAAAATAGTATTGATTCATGGAATAAGTGTAAAGATGCTTTTATTTCAAAGTATTTTCCTCCCGCTAAGATCATCTCCCTTAGGAACGATATTATGAATTTTAAGCAACTTGATCATGAAAATGTTGCACAATCTTAGGAGAGGATGAAATTGATGATACAAAGTTGCCCTACTCATGGCTTGAATTTGTGGATGATTATACAAATATTTTATGCCGGATTGAATTTTATGACAAATGGTACTACAAAGTTGGGTCATCTATTTTGGAACGGAGGGAGTAGGAGTTTAGTAGCTTATCCTAAAGTAATTTCCAAAAAAGTACCTCCCGCGGCCGAATCTAAAAGATTTCTAGTAGCAGTACAAAGTTGGGTCATCTATTTTGGAATGGAGGGAATAGATGACATTATGGTTAATTATTCTCAATGGCACACCGAAAGATCTTCCACTAGTAAAAACGTGCATGCGATTGAAGAGATTAATGTTCTGAGTGGAAAGATGGATGAACTTGTGAAATTATTTGCTAGCAAGAGTGCTTCTATTGATCCTAATGATATGCATTTGTCTACTTTGATTGAAAATAATAATGAATCTATGGATGTGAATTTTGTTGGTAGGAACAATTTTGGTAATAACGCGTATAGAGGAAATTTTAATCCTAGGCCGTTTCCTAGTAATTTCTCTAATAATAATGGTAATTCCTACAACAATTCTTATGGGAATTGTAATAAGATGCCCTCTGATTTTGAGAATAGTGTTAATGAATTTATGAGTTTGCAAAAGAATTTCAATGCTTTGGTTGAAGAAAAATTGCTCAAGATTGATGAATTGGCTAGCAACATGGATAGAGTTTCTCTTGATGTTGATTCTTTGAAAATTAGATATATTCCACCCAAGCATGAAATAAATGAATCTCTAAAGTCTATGAGAATCTCCATTGATGAGTGCAAAGAAAGAACCGCTAAGATGCGTGCTAAACGAGATTGGTTTCTAAAAGCATGTTCTTCTAGTTTTTGTGAAAATAATGATGTAGATCTTAAAGTGATTGATGTGACTCCTATTGAATCATTGTTTTGCCAATATAAATCTTGATAAATATCGGACTGGGGATGAGTCAACT
Organism: Aegilops bicornis; assembly: GCA_021605145.1. NCBI lineage: Eukaryota > Viridiplantae > Streptophyta > Magnoliopsida > Poales > Poaceae > Aegilops > Aegilops bicornis. The sequence continues at coordinate 265,506,216 of CM038669.1, forward strand.
TTACTTAAAAAGTGTCCCAATGATTCGGATATTTTAGATCTTGATGCAAAAATTAATAAAAGTGGGATTGGAGAGGTCAAAACTTTAAGTAGCAATGGACCCACTCTTTTGGGTTTCAAGGAATTTAATTATGATAATTGTTCTTTAATATATTGTATTTCCTTGTTGCAATCCATGTTGAATTCTCCTCATGCTTATAATCAAAACAAAGCTTTTACTAAACATATTGTTGATGCTATGATGCAATCTTTTGAAGAAAAGCTGGAATATAGTAGATATTACACCAATATAATTAAAGAATGATTTCGCAACAATACCAAAAGTGGTGATTTATTTTCTTATACTAACAGTGTCAGGACCGGTTTTCTAATAAAACCTTTATTGAGAAACCGACCCTTTTATCGGACCAGTATAGAAGAGTCCTCCTTACTGGTAGAAAAATCCTTGATACAGAAATCCAGAAGTACTAAATATTATACAAGGTTGAGCTGAGGCTGCTCAACAATTTATTACAAGCACACCGATATAATACATAAAGGCGGATATGACACAAGGAGTATGGTGGCATAACTACTGACTCGTAATAAAAGTGGTGGTGGATATGTCACAGTGGAGTGGGTGACATGACTCCTAAATCTTACAGCTCATCAAGCGCCGGAGTGGGGCTCGATGATTTTATTCGGGTAGCGGAAACGTATATAATACAAGTGACCAATTCCATGATCGCATGGGACTGACTGGGACTCCTCTAGGCGTCGGACTCGCTATCGAACTCTTCATCCATAAGATCGCCTTCGTCAACATCTGGCCAAATCAACAAGCCAGGAGAGTACTTTGAATGTACTCGCAAGACAGTTTGGACATAAGATATAACAAATGCAAACATGATGCACATGAGCAGATTAGTAATGCGCACTTAGATAATAAATTGCACTGCATGTAAAATAAAAAGGAAGTCAGGCGGTGGTCCTCCTGAAATCCCAATAAAATAGCTGAAGACCGATCAGATTATGCGAGCGACGCCTCGAAAGGTAAAATTAAATTAACATACCGCAGTCGGGCGTCGGGGCGACACCACATAAAGGGCTTATATTGAAAATAAATGACAGAACTTGCCTCAGTCGGACGTCTAAGCGACATCTCGAAAGGGGCTTATAATGAAAGTAATTAACAAGGATGCCACAGTCGGACGTCTGAGCGACATCGCATACAGGGCTTATATCGAAAGTAAATAGCAAGAATGCCGCAGTCGAACGTCTGAGCGACGTCACATAAAGGGCTTATACCAAAAGTAAATAACAAGAATGCCACAGTCGGACGCCTGAGCGACATCACATAAAGGGCTTATATCAAAAGTAAATAACAAGAATGCCCGCGATCGTAAATGCGGCGGCGTCACGTAAAGGGCTTATGTTTCATCATTCAAATTCAAGTAGCTTATGAATTTAAATCATCCCAAGGGAATACTCAGTACATAATAATAAACTGGTTAGTCCATCCATAGGAATAACATTCAGTCAAGTTTTACCACCCTTGTTTATTCACCGGAGATTGTCCTTTGGCCCGACAATCAACGCTTGGACGAACATTGAGACCGACAATCGACATCGACATTGATATGTTGGTCAGGTCCTTGACCATGGAAAAGGTTACTCGAATGGTTTTGACTCTGCAGAGTTTGTACTCTTTACCCACAGCCAACGGATTTCAGTAGTCATAAAGGACTAGTTCCGTCTACGGTATTTTAGAAGAAACTCATCTAACCAGTACACACCCATTCCACATTCCGCTGCCAGGAATCACCCTAGGAAACGTTCAAGAACAACTCTAAGACGGGGAGGTCGCAACCACGAATAGCATGGGATCAAATTTATATCGCGCGCTCTAAGGGGTGCCCCCTCTCGGTCCCAACCGGAAACACCCATGCCCCCTGACCGGATGACGGGCTTTAATCCAGGGCCATGGAACCCTCATCGCGGTCCCTCTATTTGGTGTGTACAAGGAAAGAGGTTTGCAACTTACTAAACCGCGCTCTTTGTAGAAAACATGTGGCAGCACGAAGGGGAAAACGAACGGGATCGAGACTTGATCCATGTTAACACTGGAGTTAAACGGTTGACATAAGACTGGCATGCTTCAAAAATACCAGCTCACCACCTTTCATGTCACCATATTATCATGTTGTCTTCCATCAAATGAACACACCAAGTTTCGAAGCTCACACGTAGTTGCCTTCCATGCAATATAACACTCACAGATGCTTATATGAACATGCCATGAAATAACTACTCAAGCAAACATGCAAAACACTCATCATATCAAAGGTTCAAACATGCTCGCCTGGTTCGGAGTAGTCGGAGTCTAGCTCGGTGAAGTTTGCGGCTCCGTCACCTCCTCCGGTATCTACGGTATAAAGAAATTGCATACTAACGTAAATACCGTGTGTGCATAAAACTTGTTCCAAATATTTTTCAAATAATTATGATAAAAAACTAGACAGAAAAATAAAGATGACAGAAAAAGAATCAACTCAAAATCGTCTTTTGTTTAAAAGTTATTAAGGTTTTAGTCCAGGGACTCATCTGTAATGAAACAGAAAGTTTCCAGGGGTTAGTTTATAAAAAAGACAGAAAGCGTCTCAGTTAGAAAACGTATTTTGCCCGAAGGCGTTTTCAGAAAATGTTTCAAAAAGAGAAAAAGCTGACGAGGGGGTCCCACCCGTCAGGTTTAAAAATCAAAACAGAGTGCACCGGCGCCCGAGGACCGCGGTGGTCGCCGTCGTCGATCCACGGCGAGGTTGGGGGAGTGGGTGGTACCTACGGGCTCACGGTGCTCTCCCGCGTCTGTGGGTGGTGGAGTTGGTCGCCGACGGCGGCCTACACTCCGGCGGACGGTGGTTCGGGTGGTGGTGGATCTCGCCGAGGAGAGCTGCACGCGCCAAATTGAGGCTAGGGATAGCAGGATGGGTGCACTAGGAGGTTACTGTCAGGGTTTGGGAGGCGGGGGTGCCCTTACCGAAGAGAATCGGGTCGGAGCTCGAGGCGGATCGGGGCGGCCGGAGTCGGGGAAGAAGACCTCCTCGAGGTCCTCCTAGTGGCTGGGCGCGGTTCTGGTGAGGTGGAGGGGTGGTGCTTGGTCGAAGGCGAGCTCGGGGTCGCTATTTATAGCCGGCCCGAGGCGGTTGCCGAGAACTGGATAACTCCGGCGAGTGATTACGGCGAGGCGGTGGTCGGGCGGGTGGTTTAGGTGATTGGGCATCATCGTGTTGGTCCTCTAGTGCCGTTCAAGGGCTAAACTTGGCATGCCTTGGGTGATACTCCAAGCTCTCGACGGAACGGCCTCATGGGCACGTCGGCGGCAGAGAGCGCACTCTGCGCCTCGCTGGCCATGGTGAGTGTGCTGCAGCGTGCACAGGGGAGGGGATGGCCACACGGAGGCTCCTGGTGGCTTGGGCGGTGCTGGACGGCGCCGAAAGGCGGGGCTGACCCCTGTTGGCCGCCACGGGTGGTTCTGCCACCGCGGAAGACAGCAGTGTTGGCGAGACACGTCGCCACCGATGCTTGCGCCCGTCCAAACGACTATGTGGCGCACTGGATAAGGAGGAGAAGTAGTGAGCAAGGTGCCAAACGCGGGCACTGGCGAGATTGACGCCGCGCTTTGAAGAAACGACACTGACGACAGACTGAATCACTAAACTTTCTGAATTTTGACAGGAACAGTGCACGCCAGGTGTTCGACGAAATGTTTTTGGCATGTGGAAAATTTTTCTGGAGTTGATCTTTGGTGAGGTGACCTCTTGATGCATCTAGAGGCTGCCTGATTTATCTCAGATTTTTAGGAGAAGAAAAATAATGATTTCATCAAAAATGGCAAATCTGGTCCAAACTTGCAGCAAGCATATTTTGAAATTTTGAACTGTGGACAAGTGGATCTTGATGGATCTAGGTTGAGGGTACTAAGGGCTAGCCATAGGGGTTTATTTGGAACCAAAACTCAAAAGGAATCTGGTAGTTCCTTTGTAAGTCACCAAGGTCCAAAATAAATGACAGAAAATGTTTTGAGGATAAAATAAATAGAATAAAAATCTAACAGGGGTTGAAACTTGCTGGAATTGGATATTTGACTTGATCCAAAGTAGGGAGGTGGGTTTTGGAGGAAATATCCTACATAGGTCATGGCAAGGGAGAAATCTTTAAATGGAAAGAGAAATAATCCATAATCCATAGGGTTTCTTTTTAATAGAAAGAATTGAAAAACTTTGCCAAAAACCATTTGGTTGAGCCAACACAATATGAAAAGCCCTCAAGGCCAAAATTTCAGGGTTGAGAAGGACACATAAAATATTTGTCATAAAAGATTTGAGAAGGAGAGTCCCCCTTTTAGAAAAATTCAAATAACCTCCTTTAAATCAATAAAGAATTTAATAAAAACCAAATCAAAAATTTTGGGGTGTTACAACACCTACCCCCTTAGGAAAAATCTCGTCCCCGAGATTTCAGCTGATCCTCAAATAGGTGTGTGTACTCTGCCCGAAGGAAATCCTCTCTTTCCCATGTGGCTTCATCCTCGGTGTGATTGCTCCACTGGACTTTGAGAAACTTAATTGTTTTCTGTCGGGTCCTCCTTTCAGACTCCTCCAGTATTTTAATTGGACGTTCCCTGTAGGTGAGGTCTGGTTGCACGTCAATGCTCTCGTGAGGTACATGCTTCTCTGGGTTGCTTACACATTTCCTTAACTGTGAGACGTGGAACACGTCGTGGACATCTGACAGCTCTTCGGGTAGGTCCAGCTGGTAGGCTACTGTGCCTCTTTGCGCAACTACACAGAAGGGTCTGATAAATCTTGGTGCTAACTTTCCTTTAACTTTGAACCGTTGCAGGCCCCTCATAGGAGATACTCGTAGATACACATATTCACCAGGTTCAAAGCTGACCTCCCGATGTTTTCGATCGTAATAACTCTTTTGTCGGCTTTGAGCTGTCTTGAGTCGGTCCCTAATTTGTCTAACTTTCTCCTCAGCTTCCTTGAGCATGTCTGGGCCAAAGATACGACCGTCTCCTATTTCTGACCAATTTAATGGAGTACGACATCTTCGCCCATACAAGGCTTCAAAAGGTGCCATTTGTAGACTGGCCTGGTAACTGTTGTTGTATGCGAACTCGGCATATGGCAAGCTTTCTTCCCAACTGTTTCCATAGGTGAGGACACATGCTCTCAGCATGTCCTCTAGAATTTGGTTCACGCGTTCAGTTTGTCCATCACCGGGGTGGTATGCTGTCTTTGAATACTAGTTGAGTTCGAGCCTGTTATAAATGATCCCAAAATCTAGAGACGAATTGAGTGCCCTCGCCGGATATTATAGTCTTTGGAATTCCATGCAGACAAACTATGCGGGAGAGATAAAGTTTGGCAAGCTTCTGAGTGGTGTAGGTTGTCTTTACGGGAATGAAATGTGCCACCTTGGTTAATCTATCTGCGATGACCCATATGGCATCATTTCCGTGTCGTGACCGAGGTAGTCCGACAATAAAATCCATCCCTATTTCGTCCCATTTCCACTCAGGTATCCTGTTTGGCTGTAATAGCCCTGCTGGTTTTTGATGCTCGGCTTTAATGCGCTGACATGAATCACAACATGCAATGAATGTGGCTATATCCCTCTTCATACCGTGCCACCAAAAAAATTCCTGAATGTCCTTATACATTTTTGTTCCTCCAGGGTGGATTGAATATGGAGCGGCGTTATCACGCCCAATATGCGGCCCTATCCAAAAGGAACTCGAAGGTCCCACCAAGGATAGACCCGCATATTGAAACGCTTTTGCAAGGCGGATATCATTACATCAACATTACATAATAGATGGGGATACATACATAAGGCATATAATGCCACACGAATACAACAATACATCATCCATAAGATCAACATCCGACTACGGATAAAACACAAACAAAAACTCAAGCGACATCCACCCTGCTAGCCCAGGCTGCCGACCTGGAACCTATCCCCTGATCGAAGAAGAAGCAGAAGAAGAACTCCAAAACAAGCACACACCGCTCTCGCGCCATGATCATCGCAAAACCCTGTACCAAGAATCGATGTTGTAGTAATCAGGAGCCACGAGGACTCAAAGCAATCCCATTACCATGGGTATCAAGACTAGCAAAGCTTAAAGGCAAAGGAAGGGGTAAAGTGGTGAGGTTGCAAAGAACGCTAAGCATATATGGTGGCTAACATACGCAAATGAGAGCGAGAAGAGAAGCAAGAGGAACGGTCGACAACTAGTAATGATCAAGAAGTGATCACGAACTCCTACTTACATCGACATAACCCGTAAACCGTGTTCTCCTCTCGATCAACCCGAAAAGAGACACTCACGATTACGCATTACGGTTGGTGTATTTTAGAGGAGTTTACTTCAAGTTTACTACAACCGGATATTAACAAATTCCCATTTGCCTATAATCGCAGGCACGGCTTTCGAAAGATTATACCCTGCAGGGGTGTCCCAACTTAGCCCATGATAAGCTCTCGCGATCAACGAAGGATATTCCTTCTCCCCGGGAAGACCCGATCAGTCTCGGAATCCCGGCTACAAGACATTTTGACAGAAATAAAACAAGACCAGCAAAGCCACCCGAATGTGCCGACAAATCCCGATAGGAGCTGCACATATCTCGTTCTCGGGGCACACCGGATGAGCAAGACGACGGGTTGGCATAGACCTTGGTTGCCCAGGGGGCGCCGGACATCGCTCGGTTTGGACCAGCACTCAGAGGAGAACTGGCCCGGGGGGCTAAAATAAAGATGACCCTCGGGCTCCGGAAACCCAAGGGAAAAAGGGCATAGGTGAGGCAAATGGTAAAACCAATGTTGGGCCTTCTTTGGATGAGTCTTATTCAAAGCGAACTGTCAAGGGGGTCCCATAAATCACCCAACCGCGTTAGGGACGCAAAATCCGGGAACATAATACCGATATGACGGAAACTAGGGCGGCAAGAGTGGAACAAAACACCGGGCATAAGGCCGAGCCTTCCACCCTTTACCAAGTATATAGATGCATTAATAATATAAGAGATATTGTGATATCCCAACATAAACATAATCCAACATGGAGCAATCTTCATCTTCACCTGCAACTAGCAACGCTATAAGAGGGGCTGAGCAAAAGCGGTAACATAGCCAAACAACAGTTTGCTAGGAAGGGTGACAAAGGTTAAAGGTTCATGGCAATTTGGGAGGCTTGAGCAGCAAGTGGTAGGTAACGCAGCATAGCGATAGAACGAAGCAACTAGCATAGCAATGATAGTAATGAGATCCAAGGTGACGGTCATCTTGCCTGAAATCCCGCTAGGAAGATGAACGGGTCCATGAAGAAGATGAAGCCACGAAGTCGAACCAAGCGTAGACGAACGAATCCTCACGATCGCATATCTAAAGCGGAACTATCGAGAAGAAGCACACAACATGGTAAACACACCACACATGAACAAGGCAAGATGCACACCCAAGCATGATGCATGACAAAGCTACATGAAGCTACTCATGGCAAAAGATGATGCATACAAGACCAACACATCAAAGCAAGTTTAAATGAGTAGGAAACAACATAGAACAACTCCGTGAAGTCCTCATATGCAAATTTCAAAATTGGTCCAGATCTGAATAAACCTTATGTTCAAGTTGTTAAACAGCAAGTTAAGATGCACCACGATGATCTACACGTAATTCTAGTCAAGTTACATATAAAGTTCATTAGATTCGGAGCTACGGCCTAGAAGATATAAGCAAAACAAGTTAAACATGGCATTGATGCAAAATGCATACAAACATCAAGAAAACACCTCAAAACAAGGATGCAACATGATAATATGAAACTACATGCAAAAACAAGCAAGTTTCATATAGAGCACACTCAAAACGGAGCAACGGTTCAACACATACACTCTATACAAGTTTAAAGGACAAGCTGTCCAAAACAGCAACTAGGCATATTGCAAGCACCTAAACAACAAGCTAAAGCATCTTAACATGATAACAAAAGGCATGGGAATGATGTACAGGTAAATCATGACAAAATATGAACACTGAGCTATCTCCAGAAATCAATAGAGCATGCTCCAAATGGCATGGCAAGATTGCAAATACTAACAGTTTCAGACTTTGCAGAAATAACATCAGGTTGCAATGTTTAGAGCTATCAAACAACATGTTACAGGAACTTATCATGGCAAACAAAGGCATGGAATGAATCTACTAATTGCATAGAACAAATGACCCTTACTTACCATGAGCCAAAAGGGCACAGAAAATATGATGGCACCCATGTAAACATGGCAAATGATATGACAGATTTATACATGGCAGGAACAACAATAAGTAGGCATGTTGGTGAGCTTGAACCACTCACCACAGAGCAATACATGGCATGGCAAGGCAACCAACAGTAAGATGGCATATATATGAAGCTAAATATGGCAATAGCAAGTTCATATCATGATTGGACCACTAACAACAATCATGGCAACATTGAACTTAATGTTAACAGGCTGACAGCAACATTATTTAGCAACTTTGGAGCAAGATAACAATAAGTTACAGCAGGCTATAAATGTAACCAGGGGCATGAATGGATATATCAAGACATGTGTATCAAAACATCCTTAGTGAACATCTCCATATTATGCATAGAATGACTTGTAGCAGCAGGTTAACATAACATCACGATATAGCAGTTTCAGACAAGCAAAACAGTAACAGCAAGTACCTACTTCACGAGCTCGATGCACTCACTACAAGAATCACAAAAATCCATGGATGGCACCACTGTAAAGATGGCATGATGTAGCACAAAACACATGTAGGCATCAACCTCAAAGGATGCACACATCAAACATGGCAAACATGACAAATGAGCATGTTATAACAGTTTCAGCAGATTAACAGCAACATGCACTCTTGCGACGATGATTTAGGCATCAAGATGAACTCAAATGAACATGGTGCAATGGAATGAAATGAAGTACACGTCGATGCGAACAATTTGACATATTACACGCACGGAATGGAGAAGTATGCTTCAAGTTATGGCATGATGAACATGGCATGATTATGCAAAAATATCTCGGGACTTAGCAGAATAATCACCTCGCGGCTAGGGTTGACCGCGGCACGGTTTTCGAGGCGGCGGCGAATCTCGTCAGAGATCGGCCGGAGGGAGGCCGGAGGAGGCGGGGAGATGGCCGGGGAGGCGCGGCGGAGGCGGATCCGACCGGTCCCATCCCGGATCCGGCCGGGACGGCGGCATGAACGGCGCGGCTCCGGTGGAGGCGACGTGGCTCCGTGGCGGAGGCCGGAGTTGGCGGCGGAGGAGAAGGGAGCGGCAGGCAGGCGGTGCGGTGTTTCGCCTGGGCGGCACTGCGGCAAGGGCGGCGGGGTCCGAGGGCGACCGGGAGGAGGCGGCGGAGGGCGCGGCAGACGCCGGGCGGATGGGCCAAGGGCGGCAGAGAGACGACGGGCGGTGGCGGCAAGGCTGGCCGACCCGGCCGATGGAGCCGGTGGGCCTGCTGGCCAGGCTGGGCGGCCGGGAGGCGGGCATGGGGACAGTGGCAGGGAATGGCTGGCAGGCAGGGGTAGCGGCCGGACATGTCCGGCGGCGGCGAGGGAGAGGAAGGCTAGGGTTTCGGGGGATTTATCCGCGAATTTTCGGAGGGGGGACTTATTTATAGATAGAGGGAGCTAGGAGAGTCCAAATGAGGAGCGGTTTTTGCCCACGCGATCGTGATCGAACGACCGAGAGCATGGAGGGGAGTTTGCTGGGTTTTGGGCCACTTTGGAGGGGGTGTTGGGCTTCAACACAAAGAGGGCTTTTACGGTTACCCGGTTAACCGTTGGAGTATTAAACGGCCTCCAAATGGCACGAAACTTGACAGGCGGTCTACCGGTACTATACCAAGGCCGCTTGACAAACCTCGGTCCATTCCGAGACCGTTTAACACCCGCATACCTAAAAGAGGTAAAAGGGGGCCGGGGAACATAGGAGTGCCGGATTGCAAAACGGACAACGGGGAAAATGCTCGGATGCATGAGACGAACACGTATGCAAAATGAAATGCACATGATGACATGATAAAATGCAACACGCAAGCAAATGACATGACAACAATGACGAATAACTGGCAGGCACCTGGCGCATAGAATCCGGGGCGTTACAGGTGTGGCCTTCGGCTAGAATTTGTTGTTTGAGGTCCTCTACATTTGGCACGCAAAGTCTGTCTCCGTACCATAGTATTCCCTTATCGTCTATGACGAATTCTGAAGCTTTGCCCAGACTCACTTTTCTCTTTATGCCTTCGATGCTAGGGTGTCCATGCTGAGCCTTCTTAATTTGTTCCATCAGGGTGGGCCATATTTCCAAATTTTACACATTGCCTTCAGTGACCATCACCAAGTTCAGTTCGGTGAACTCCTGCTGAAATTCAGGTCTCAAGTCTGCAGACTGTTGTTGCCCGAGTTGGGGTTGCGACTAAGAGTGTCTGCCACTACATTCGCCTTTCCTGGATGGTAGTGAATGCCAACATCATAATCTTTGACTAATTCCAACCAGCGTCGTTGCCGTAAATTTAGTTCTGGCTGCGTGAAAATATATTTGAGACTTTTATGGTCCGTATATATTTCTAACGATTTCCAAGCAAAAAGTGTCTCCACTCTTTAAGTGATGAATGATCACGCCAATTCCAAGTCATGAGTAGGATAATTTTCTTCATGCTTTCGTAGTTGCCTGCAAGCGTATGCGACTACCTTGCCTTCTTGCATTAGTACGCATCCGAGGCCCTTCCGGGATGCGTCACAATATACGTCAAAACTCTTGTGTATGTTTGGTACAACCAATACCGGTGTTGTTGTTAATTTCCTTTTGAGTTCTTGGAAACTTTTCTCGCAAACTTCAGTCCATACAAATTTCTTATCCTTCTTGAGTAATTGTGTCATTGGTTTTGCTATGGTGGAGAACCCCTCAATAAATCTTCGGTAATATCCAGCCATTCCTAGGAAACTTCGTACATCGGTTACGTTGGCTGGTGGTTTCCAGCCAAGTACGGCCTTGACTTTTTCTGGGTCTACGACAACACCTTCTTGGGTCAATACATGGCCTAGAAAACCAACCTCTCTTAACCAAAATTCACATTTGCTGAACTTGGCGTATAATTGATGTTTCCTTAATTCTCCCAGTACAATTCTGAGATGTTCAGCATGCTCCTCTGGTGTCTTAGAGTATACCAGAATATCATCAATGAACACCACAACAAATTTGTCCATATATTTCATAAATACTTTGTTCATGAGATGGACAAAATATGCGGGGGAGTTTGTTAGTCCAAATGGCATTACTGTAAACTCATATAATCCGTATCTGGAGGTGAATGTTGTCTTAGGGATATCTTCTGTCCGTACTTTTAATTGATGATACCCAGACCTTAAATCAATTTTTGAGAAAACCTTGGCTTGTACGAGCTGGTCAAACAAATCATTTATCCGTGGCATCGAACATTTATTTTTGATGGTGACCATGTTGAGTGCTCGATAGTCTATACATAATCTCAGTGTCCCATCCTTTTTCTTGGCAAATAATACTGGTGAACCCCAAGGTGAGGAGTTGGCCCATATAAATCCCTTGTCCAGTAATTCTTTTATTTGCTTCTTTAATTCTACCAACTCGGAGGGTGCCATTCTGTAAGGTTTCTTGTAAATGGGGGTGGTTCCAGGTGCTAGTTCAATGATGAACTCTATTTCTCGGTCTGGTGGCATGCCTGGTAGTTCTTCGGGAAATACGTCCGGGAATTCACTCACCACTGGAACTTTACTTAGCTCTGAAATGTCCACCTTGTTCAACCTTGGTTGCCGTGATACTGGTCTTTCTTGAGCTGCAAACTTTAACGTCTTCCCGTGATGATGAGTAAGAATTACAGTCCGATCGAAGCAGTCGATAAATCCCTTGTTGGTGGTTAACCAGTCCATTCCTAGGATAACATCCAATCCCTTATTTTCCAACACAATGAGATTTGCCTGAAACTTTAGTCCCTCAATCTCAATAACCACACCTTGGCAGTAACTGTGAGTGATTTGCTTAATCCCGGGTGACTTGATGATCATGGATTTTTCCAAGGGAAGCATCAAAAAATCATGTTGCAAAGCAAATTTCTTTGAAATGAACGAGTGAGAAGCTCTAGAATCAAAATGTAACCGTGGCGGTGTATTGTGTTGACAGGAACGCATCGAGTATGATTTCCGGGGCATTCTCATGCTTCCTCCTTGGTCACATGGTTCAAGTGACCCTTCTTGTGATTGTTATTGGGGTTGAATTTGTTACGCTTGGGTGTTGAATTATTTCCACTGCTGTTCGGCTTGGGGGCGAAGTTTTTTGGTTTTGGGCCTTTGTTTGGCATAGTGTCCTTCTTCTCCTAAGCGTAGCAAGTAACACACAAGCGTCGTAAAATCCTTGTCCCTTGCATGAAAATTTTTGGTTGGGCGTGGAACATTGGTCAGGGATTTGTTTGCTCCATTCTTCTGAAAATCAGCCTTGTTCCGGTTGTTGCGGGCATGAGTAGTCTGGTCCCTTTTGTGCTTGCGAAAATCCTCCAAGCTGTGGCGCTCATTTTCCAATGTGATGGCTTTGTCCACAAGTGTCTTGAAGTCCGGAAAGGTGTGTACGACCAGTTGGCATTTAAGTGCTGGTGCCAGACCGTCCAAAAAATTTCCATCTTTTTATTTTCAGTCGTATGCTCTTCGTTGGCATAACAAGATAATTGAGTAAAGTGGTTATTATACTCAGTTACTGTCATGCTTCTCTGCTTGAGGTCATGAAACTCCCTTTTCTTGATCTTCATAATGCTTCTAGGAATGTGCGCCCCATGAAAACCTTCTTTAAATTCTTCCCAGGTGATGTTATTTTCATTGGGGTGCATGTGTAGGACATTTTCCCACCACGATGTAGCCGCTCCAGTGAGGTAGTGAGGTGCATAAAGTACCTTCTCACGGTCCGAACATTGTGCAATAATTAACTTCCTTTCAATATCTCGAAGCCAATCATCGGCTTCAAGAGGTCTATCCGTGTGAGAGAACATTCGGGGACGTGTCTTTTGTAGTTCAGACAATTTGGAATGCTGCTGATATGTTTCACGGTGATTCCCCATATTGATAACATGATTCATCATTTCCTGGTGCTGCTGCTGGCTTTGCTCATAAAGGCCACATACTTGAGAAAATGCTGCTTCACTGCCTTGCGACTTGATCGCCTCGTGTGAAATTGTTGCTTGTCTGGGTACCATAATTCTCTTCCGCCGGACTTGGCATGGAACGAGTCCAGGGACGAGGCATTTTCCACTCTGGGGTATTTTTGCAGAACTTATGAGAAGAAAAAATCTGAGTCGCAAAAATAAATAATTTCGAAAGGGCAGAATTTTTAAAGACTTTCAAGAAAAATAATTGATTGCGCATGGAGAAGTACTGCTCAGTACATATCTTACGCGCGAGGCGTAATTATACAATACATCACTCAGGATGTGCGTACACCTTCTGACATGTTATTTAGGCTAGTGCACTTCTCCGAGTTCCTACATGATGCGCACGCAAACTACTTCTCACCAAACCTATATACATATAGACATATCATACAAGCTGGCACATCGCACGGCAGCTAGGCGCACTCAGTCGGAGATGGTAAGAACTTCCCTCGGCCTACCGAGGGTAAGGCCCAGTGATGCTGGAGACTCAACCTCCTCCTCACTAATAGGCTCCAGGCGTGAAGTACTGAGCTGAGGAGTTGGTGCGAGCGCGGTAGGTGGTGCAGCACGGACTGGACTAGGAGCAATGACTTGGTCAAACTCCTCAGTGGTAGGCAGGCGGCGAGCGGTGGCGAAGATGACAGGTGTATAGGATGCTGAGGACGAGACGTAAGTCAGTGGTTGTGCTGTGTGGAGGAGCTCTCTCCTGTTGGCGGAAGAGCCCTGAACTGAGTCCATACGAGCAGCCACAAGGTCGTCCACGAGGTTATTAAAACCTGCCTCAAGAGCTTTGAGATACTCAACAAGCATCTCAATAGCCTCATCTCTCTCCCCCCTAGGGCGAGCGAATGCATAGTGACAAGTGTATGGCACGTGGCATGGGAGGTAGCGGTAGCGACGAGTCTTCATCAAAGGAAGAGCATCCCGGAGACGAGCTATCGCCTCACGGGCAGCCATCTGCATGGCATGCCTCTCCGTAGGCATGGCCCTTCCCACAAATCGAAAACAGCGTGACTCAGAACGCCCTCCCTTGAATTGCACCGCGGCCTGGTGCATAGACACGTTGTCGCTGATCTTATGCTGGTAGAGTGTGAACTCCGGTCGAGCCGATGGCCCAATCGCGACCTTGACAATGGAGGCGAGAAGCTTGATAAACCCCTCAGGTACATTGGCGAACACCTGTGACTCACAGCCGCTGCCAGCCATCTACAAAAGTAGACAAAAATTTCGAATAGTCAAATCATAAATTTATGATGACTACAGAAAATTGCTACATTTTGCAAAATGTTAAAATAGCACTTATTACGCTAATAACCGATTAGCGGTCGCACCTAGTGGCTTCCTATAGTCAGCCTGGCTCTGATACCAAGGTTGTCAGGACCGATTTTCCAATAAAACCTTTATTGAGAAATCGACCCTTTTATCGGACCAGTATAGAAGAGTCCTCCTTACTGGTAGACAAATCCTTGATACAGAAATCCAGAAGTACTAAATATTATACAAGGTTGAGCTGAGGCTGCTCAACAATTTATTACAAGCACGCTGATATAATACATAAAGGCGTATATGACACAAGGAGTATGGTGGCATAACTACTGACTCGTAATAAAAGTGGTGGTCGATATGTCACAGTGGAGTGGGTGACATGACTCCTAAATCTTACAGCTCATTGAGCGCTGGAGTGGGGCTCGATGATTTCATTTGGGTAGTGGAAACGTATATAATACAAGTGACCAATTCCAGGATCGCACGGGGCTGACTCGGACTCCTCTAGGCGTCGGACTCGCTATCGAACTCTTCATCCATAAGATCGCCTTCGTCAACATTTGGCCAAATCAACAAGCCAGGTGAGTACTTTGAATGTACTCGCAAGACAGTTTGGACATAAGATATAAAAAATGTAAACATGATGCACATGAGCAGATTAGTAATGCGCACTTAGATAATAAATTGCACTGCATGTAAAATAAAAAGGAAGTCAGGCGGTGGTGCTCCCAAAATCCCAATAAAATAGCTGAAGATTGATCGGATTATGCAGGCGGCGCCTCGAAAGGTAAAATTAAATTAACATGCCGCAGTCGGGCGTCAGGGCGACACCACATAAAGGGCTTATATTGAAAATAAAAGACAGAATGTGCCCCAGTCGGACGTCTAAGCGACATCTCGAAAAGGGCTTATAATGAAAGTAATTAACAAGGATGCCACAATCAGACGTCTGAGCGACATTGCATACAGGGCTTATATCGAAAGTAAACAGCAAGAATGCCGCAGTCTAACGTCTGAGCGACGTCACATAAAGGGCTTATACCAAAAGTAAATAACAAGAATGCCACAGTCGGACGTCTGAAAGGCCATCACATAAAGGGCTTATATCAAAAGTAAATAACAAGAATGTTGACGCTTGGACGTCGAGCTGACGTCCACATAAAGTGCTTATATTTCATCATTCAAATTCAAGTAGCTTATGAATTTAAACCATCCCAAGGGAATACTCAGTACATAATAATAAACTGGTTAGTCGTCCATCCATAGGAATAACATTCAGCCAAGTTTCACCACCCTTGTTTATTCATCGGATATTGTCACTGATACTGACACTGAACGCTGGGACGGACATTGAGACTGACACTGATACTGACATCGATATGTTGGTCACAGTCCTTGACAATGGACACGGTTACTCGAATGGTTTTGACTCTACAGAGTTTGTACTCTTTACCCACAGCCAACTGATTTCAGTAGTCACAAAGGACTAGTTCCATTTATGGTATTTTAGAAGAAACACATCTAACCAGTACACACCCATTCCACATTCCGCTGCCAGGAATCACCCTAGGCAACGTTCAAGAACAACTCTAAGACGGGAGGTCACAACCTCGAATAGCATGGGATCAAATTTATATC
Source organism: Aegilops bicornis (assembly GCA_021605145.1). NCBI lineage: Eukaryota > Viridiplantae > Streptophyta > Magnoliopsida > Poales > Poaceae > Aegilops > Aegilops bicornis. The sequence continues at coordinate 265,522,402 of CM038669.1, forward strand.
ATGGCGCTCTAAGGGTGCCCCCTCTCGGTCCCAACCGGAAACACCCATGCCCCCTGACCAGATTACGGGCTTTAATCCAGGGCCATGGAACCCTCATCGCAGTCCCTCTGTTTGGTGTGTACAAGGAAAGAGGTTTGCAACTTACTAAACCGCACTCTTTGTAGAAAACATGTGGCAGCACGAAGGGGAAAAACAACGGGATCGAGACTTGATCCACGTAAACACTGGAGTTAAACGGTTGACATAAGACTGGCATGCTTCAACAATACCAGCTCACCACCTTTCATGTCACCACATGATCATGTTGTCTTCCATCAAATGAACACACCAAGTTTCGAAGCTCACACGTAGTTGCCTTGCATGCAATATAACACTCACAGATGCTTATATGAACATGCCATGAAATAACTACTCAAGCAAACATGCAAAACACTCATCATATCAAAGGTTCAAACATGCTTGCCTGGTTTGAAGTAGTCGGAGTCTAGCTCGGTGAAGTTTGTGGCTCCGTCACCTCCTCCTGTATCTACGGTATAAAGAAATCGCATACTAATGTAAATACCGTGTGTGCATAAAAATTGTTCCAAATATTTTTCAAATAATTATGATAAAAACTAGACAGAAAAATAAAGATGACAGAAAAAGAATCAACTCAAAATAATCTTTTGTTTAAAAGTTATTAAGGTTTTAGTCCAGGGACTCATCTGTAATGAAACAGAAAGTTTCCAGGGGTTAGTTTATAAAAAGACAGAAAGCGTCTCAGTTAGAAAACGTACTTTGCCCGAAGGCGTTTTCAGAAAACGTTTCAAAAAAGAGAAAAAGCTGACGAGGGGGTCCCACCCGTTAGGTTTAAAAATCAAAACAGAGTGCACCGGCGCCCGAGGACCGCAGTGGTCGCCGGCGTCGATCCACGGCGAGGTAGGGGGAGTGGGTGGTACCTACAGGCTCACGGTGCTCTCCCGCGTCTGTGGGTGGTGGAGTTGGTCGTCAGCGAGCACCACGTCGATGGCGGCCTACACTCCGGCGGACGGCGGTTCGGGTGGTGGTGGATCTCGCCGAGGAGAGCTGTAGGTGCCAAATTGAGGCTAGGGTTAGCAGGATGGGTGCACTAGGAGGTTACTGGCAGGGTTTGGGAGGCGGGGGTGCCATTACCGGAGAGAATCGTGCCGGAACCCGAGGCGGATCGGGGCGGCCGGAGTCGGGGAAGAAGACCTCCTCGAGGTCCTCCTAGTGGCTAGGCGCGGTTCTGGTGAGGTGGAGGGGTGGTGCTTGGTCGAAGGCGAGCTCGGGGTCACTATTTATAGCCGGCCCGAGGTGGTTGCCGAGAACTGGATAACTCCGGCGAGTGATTACGGCGAGGCGGTGGTCGGGCGGGTGGTTTAGGAGATTAGGCATCATCGTGTTGGTCCTCTGGTGCCGTTCAAGGGCTAAACTTGGCATACCTTGGGTGATACTCCAAGTTCTCGATGGAACGACCTCGTGGGCACGTCGGCGGCAGAGAGCGCGCTCTGCGCCTCTCGCCACGGTATGCCGCCGGCCAGCCTGGGAGGAGGATGGCCATGCGGAGGCTCTCGGTGGCTTGGGCGATGCTCGACGGCGCGAAAGGCAGGCTGGCCTGTTGGCCGCCACGGTGGATTCGCCATCATGGAAGACGCCGGCGTTAGCGAGACACGTCGCCACCGACGCTATGCGCCCGTCAAACGATGCGGGCGACCGGATAAGGAGGAGAAGGTGAGCAAGGTGCCAAACGCGGCATCGGGCGAGATTGACGCGATACGAAGAAAGCGACAACGGCGGCTGCATGAATCACTGAACTTTCTAAATTTTGACAGGAACAGTGCACGCCAGGTCTTCGACGAAATGTTTTTGGCATGTGGAAAATTTTTCTGGAGTTAATCTTTGGTGAGGTGACCTCTTGATGCATCTATGGGCTGCCTGGTTTATCTCAGATTTTTTTAGGAGCAGAAAAATAATGAATTTCATCAAAAATGGCAAATCTGGTCCAAACTTGCAGCAAGCATATTTTAAAATTTTGAACTGTGGACAAGTGGATCTTGATGGATCTAGGTTGAGGGTACTAAGGGCTAGCCATAGGGGTTTATTTGGAACCAAAACTCAAAAGGAATCTGGTAGTTCCTTTGTAAATCACCAAGGTCAAAACTAAATGACAGAAAATGTTTTGACGATAAAATAAATAGAATAAAAATCTAACAGGGGTTGAAACTTGCTGGAATTGGATATTTGACTTGACCCAAAGTAGGGAGGTGGGTTTTGGAGGAAATATCCTACATAGGTCATGGCAAGGGAGAAATCTTTAAATGGAAAGAGAAATAATCCATAATCCATAGGGTTTCTTTAAAATAGAAAGAATTGAAAAACTTTGCCAAAACCATTTGGTTGAGCCAACACAATATGAAAAGCCCTCAAGGCCAAAATTCAGGGTTGAGAAGAACACATAAAATATTTGTCATAAAAGATTTGAGAAGGAGAGTCCCCCTTTTAGAAAAATTCAAATAACCTCCTTTAAATCAATAAAGAATTTAATAAAAACCAAATCAAAATTTTTGGGGTGTTACAAACAGAGCTTATGAGATTTTCTGTTGAGTTTTGTGTTGTGAAGTTTTCAAGTTTTGGGTAAGGATTTGATGGACTATGGAATAAGGAGTGGAAAGAGCCTAAGCTTGGGGGTGCCCAAGGCACCCCAAGGTAATATTGAAGGACAACCAAGAGCCTAAGCTTGGGGATTCCCCGGAAGGCATCCCGTCTTTCGTCTTCGTCTATCGGTAACTGTACTTGAGGCTATATTTTTATTCACCACATGATATGTGCTTTGCTTGCAGCGTCTTATATGATATGAGTCTTTTCTTTTTAGATTGCAACAGTCATCCTTATTGTACACACCTTTTGAGAGGGACATGCAAGAATCGTGATTTATTAGAATACTCTATGAGCTTCACTTATATCTTTTGAGCTAGGTAATTTTGCTCTAGTGCTTCACTTATATCTTTTTGGAGCACAGCCATGGCTTTATTTTATAGAAATTATTGAACTCTCATGATTCACTTATATTGTTTTGAGAGTCTCTAAACAACATGGTAATTTGCTTTGGTTATAAATTATTTAGTCCTAATATGATAGACATCCAAGAGGGGTATAATAAAAACTTCCATATAAAGTGCATTGAATACTATGAGAAGTTTGATTCCTTCTGATTGTTTGGAGATATAAAGATGGTGATATTAAAGTCATGCTAGTGAGTAATTGTGGATTGTAGAAATACTTGTGTTAAAGTTTGTGATTCCCGTAGCATGCACGTATGGTGAACCGTTATGTATGAAGTTGGAGCATGATTTATTTATTGATTGTCTTCCTTATGAGTGGCGATCGGGGATGAGCGATGGTCTTTTCCTACCAATCTATCCCCCTAGGAGCATGCGTGTAGTACTTCGTTTCAATAACTGATAGATTTTTGCAATAAGTATGTCAGTTCTTTATGACTAATGTTGAGTCCATGGATTATATGCACTCTCACCTTTCCACCATTGCTAGCCTCTCTAGTACCACGCAACTTTCGTCGGTACCATACACCCACCATATACCTTCCTCAAACAGCCAACATACCTACCTATTATGGCATTTCCATAGCCATTCCGAGATATATTGCCATGCAACTTTCCAACATTCCGTTTATTATGACACGTTCCATCATTGTCATATTTCTTTGCATGATCATGTAGTTGACATCGTATTTGTGGCAAAGCCACCGTTCATAATTCTTTCATACATGTCACCCTTGATTCATTGCACATCCCGGTACACCGCCGGAGGCATTCATATAGAGTCATATTTTGTTCTAAGTATCGAGTTGTAATTCTTGAGTTGTAAGTAAATAAAAGTGTCATGATCTTCATTATTAGAGCATTGCCCCGTGTAAGGAAAAAAGGGCCAAAGAAGCTATCAAAAAAATGAGAGAAAAGAGAGAAGGGCAATGTTACTATCCTTTTTCCGCACTTGTGCTTCAAAGTAGTACCATGATCTTCATGATAGAGAGTCTCCTATATATGTTATGACTTTCATATACTAGTGGGAATTTTTCATTATAGAACTTGGCTTGTATATTCAACGATGAGCTTCCTCAAATTGCCCTAGGTCTTCGTGAGCAAGCAAGTTGGATGCACACCCACTTAAATTCTTTTTGAGCTTTCATAAACTTATAGCTCTAGTGCATCTGTTGCATGCCAATCCCTGCTCACTTACATTGATTTCTATTGATGGGCATATCGATAGCCCGTTGATACGCCTAGTTGATGTGAGATTATCTCCTTCTTTTTGTCTTCTCCACAACCACCATATTCTATTCCGCCTATAGTGTTGTGTCCATGGCTCACGCTCATGTATTGCATGAAAGTTGAAAAAGTTTGAGAACACCAAAAGTATGAAACAGTTGCTTGGCTTGTCATCGGGGTTGTGCATGATTTGAATATTTTGTGTGATGAAGATGGAGCATAGCCAGACTATATGATTTTGTAGGGATAAGCTTTCTTTGGCCATGTTATTTTGAGAAGACATAATTGCCTTGTTACTATGCTTGAAGTATTATTGTTTTTATGTCAATATTAAACTTTTGTTTTGAATCTTATGAATCGGAACATTCATGCCACAATAAAGAAAAATTACAAGGATAAATATGTTAGGTAGTATACCACATCAGAAATTCTATTTTTGTCATTTACCTACTCAAGGACGAGCAGGAATTAAGCTTGGGGATGCTTGATACGTCTCCAACGTATCTATAATTTTCGATTGTTCCATGCTATTATATTATCTGTTTTGGATGTTTTATATGCATTAATATGCTATTTTATATTATTTTTGGGACTAACCTATTAACCTAGAGCCCAGTGCCAGTTTCAGTTTTTTCCTTGTTTTTGAGTTTCGCAGAAAATGAATACCAAACGGAGTACAAATGGAATAAAACCTTTGCGATGATTTTTCTTGGACCAGAACACACCCCAGAGACTTGGAGATCAAGTCGGAAGAGCCACGAGGCAGCCACAAGGGGGGAGGGCTCGCCCCTGCCTTGTGGGCATCTCGTGACTCCCTTGACCTAATTCTTCGGCCTATATATTCACATTTATTCCCAAACCACCAGAAGTATCCACGAAAACACTTTTCCACTACCGCAACCTTCTGTTCCCGTGAGATCCCATCTAGGGGGCTTTTCCAGCATCCTGTGGAGGGGGATTCAATCACGGAGGGCTTTTATATCAACTCTATTTCCCTTCCGATGAAGCGTGAGTAGTTTACCATAGACCTACGGGTCCATAGCTAGTAGCTAGATGGCTTATTCTCTCTCTTTGATTCTCAATACCATGTTCTCCTCGATGTTCTTGGAGATCTATCCGATGTATTCTTCTTTTGCGGTGTGTTTGTCGAGATCCGATGAATTGTGGATTTATGATTAGCTTATCTATGGATATTATTTGAATCTTCTCTGAATTCTTTTATGCATGATTTGGTATCTTTGTAATTCTCTTTGAACTATCGGTTTGGTTTGGCCAACCAGATTGGTTTTTCTTGCAATGGGAGAAGTGCTTAGCTTTGGGTTCAATCTTGCGGTGTCCTTTCCTAGTGATGATGGGGCAGCAAGGCACGTATTGTATTGTTGCCATCAAGGATAAAAAGATGGGGTTTACATCATATTGCTTGAGTTTATTCCTCTACATCATATCATCTTACTTAATGTGTTACTATGTTCTTCATGAACTTAATACTCTAGATGCAGGCAGGAGTCGGTCCATGTGTGGAGTAATAGCAGTAGATGCAGAATCATTTCAGTCTACTTGACACGGGCGTGATGCCTATATTTCATAATCATTGCCTTATATATCGTCATAACTTTGCGCTTTTTTATCAATTGCTCGACAGTAATTTGTTCACCCACCGTATTATTTGCTATCTTGAGAGAAGCCTCTAGTGAAACCTATAGCCCCCGGGTCTATTTTCCATCATATAAGTTTCCGATCTACTATTTTACAATCTTTTACTTTCCGATCTATAAACCAAAACCCGAAAATATTTACTTTATCATTTTTTAGTTCCATCTATCTCTATCAGATCTCACTTTTGCAAGTAACCTTGAAGGGATTGACAACCCCTTTAGCGCGTTGGGTGCAAGTTGTTTGATTGTTTGTGCGGGTATTGGTGATTTGTGCGTTTTCTTTTACTAGATTGATACCTTGGTTCTCTAACTGAGGGAAATACTTATCTCTACTTTGCTGCATCACCCTTTCCTCTTCAAGGGAAAAACCAAACAAGCTCAAGAAGTAGCACAAACTGTTTCCGAAGGCAACCAAAATTGTAAGGGAAGCCAGATTTCCTTTGTCGTTTGTCGTTGAGCTCTTAAAAACCATCGCACTGTACGGCTACCCAGCCCCTCCGTCCCAGAGCTCCCTCCAAGCATCATTCATGGCACTGCGACGCACAGTAACTGGTAAGGAAGCGATGGCATCCCGCCACGCCTCGTTCCTCGCCGCCCGCGACCGCACACATGGTAAGGAAGCGATGGTGATGTAGGGTGAAACCCTATAGGGGATCTTTTCACACTTGGAGGGGGGAAAAGGGCAAATTCACTGAAGAACACAAAGAGGAAATCACTCAAACAATTTCCAATTACACATCCACTAGGATAGCAACATAAGATCCACAAGTCTCAAACACAATCAAAGGAAAGATACAATGGCAAAGTTCTTCCCACTCCTAGGAGATGAGGTCTTGAAGATAGTCTTATCCTTGAGGAGAGCTTGAAATCCACAAGGATTCTTCCCAAAGGGGTCTTGATCCACAAATGGGAAGGTAGAAGGAGCAAAGCTCACAAATATATCATCTAATACTTTGCTAACCCTAAACATAACCCTAGGTACAGTTTATATAGGCTTGGGGTAGAAGGAGATGAAGAAGGGCTCGGACATGAGATCTCAGCCAGCCATCCTGGGAGGCCCGTGCGCACGGGGTGCCCCAGCGCCAACTCCCTGGATAGTCCGTGGGCACGGGGTTTCGGGGCCCCGTGCGCACGCGGTCACCTGGGACTTCCAGTGTTGCTGCTGTTGTCCGTCTTGGTCCGTGTGGCCTTGGGGTGGTTCCTCTTCTCCTTGGGGATGCTCCTGAGCCTCTTGGTGGTGTTCCTCTTCGTACCTAATGAGACATAGCGTATTTTGGTGAGGTAGCAACAATGTTCGATTCATATCCGTATGCAAGTTAAGTAGGAAGGAGTTCACCTCGGTTTCCAAAGCACGTGCTCTAGATCTTGTCATAGGTCCACGTGGGGCTTGATGTATCGTTGTAGAGTCCATGGGGATGATGGAAGGATGCTCCGCATCATCTACCCCCCCCCCCCTTGGGAGAGATCCGTCCACGGATCGTGATCTTTATCACCATGGTACTTGGCCAAGTCTTTGATGTTGAATGTGTCGCTCACATTGTACTTGTCTCGTGGAATGTCGACCTTGTAGGCGTTGTCGTTGTAGCGTGTGAGTACCATGAATGGACCATCGGCTCTTGGAAGGAGCTTGGACTTGCCCTCCTTGGGGAAACGGTTCTTGCGGAGATGTACCCAAACTAGGTCACCCGGTTGGAACACCATTGGAGACTTGTGGGTGTTGAGCTTGGTCACGAGTCGTTGTACTTGGCTCTCGATGGTGTGCCTTGTATCTTCATGCATCTTCTTGAGGTGGTTCACTCGGTCGCTCGCGTCCATGTTGATGCACTCTTGTAGTGGTAGAGGAAGAATGTCCAATGGGGACAACGGGTTGAAACCATAAACGACCTCGAAAGGGGACTTGCCGGTAGTCGAATTTCTTGCACGGTTGTAGGCGTACTCGGCGATTGGTAGGCACTCCTCCCACTCCTTGATGTTCTTCTTGATCAAGACGCGTAGTAGAGTGGAGAGTGTTCGGTTCGTCACCTCCGTTTGGCCGTCGGTTTGAGGATGGTAAGCCGTGGAGAAGAGTAGCTTGATTCCGAGCTTGGCATAAGGTCTTCCAAAAGTAACTCAAGAACTTGACGTCGCGGTCCGAGACAATTGTCCTTGGCATTCCATGTAGACGCAATATTTCCCTACAAAAGAGATTGGCAACATGTGAAGCATCGTCTATCTTGTTGCAAGGAATGAAATGTGCCATTTTGGAGAATCGGTCCACAACAACAAACACGGAGTCCTTGCCGTTTCTAGTTCTAGGCAAACCAAGCACAAAAACCATGTTAATGTCTTCCCATGGTTGATATGGAATTGTAAGTGGCATGTAAAGGTCATGGGACTGAGCTTTAGACTTAGCTTTGCGACATGTAGAGCATCGATTGGTGAAACGGTTGACATCGCGAAACATCTTTGGCCAAAAATAGTTCTTGGAGAGCGTAGCGAGTGTCTTGTCGCGTCCAAAATGTCCCATATTCCTCCTCCATGAGATTCCTGCAAAAGCAACAAGCGAAGAGAGGACTCCGGGATGCAAAGTTTGTTAGCTCTCATAAGATATCCATCTCTGATGTAATATCGTTCCCAAGATGTATGCGTCAAACATTTAGCATAAGGAATGGCAAATGTAGGATCATGCTCATACAACTCTTTTATGTGCTCAAAACCAATGACATTCAATTCAAGTTGAGTGACAACCATGCATATACGGGAAAGTGCATCCGCCACAACATTTTCCTTACCTTTAATATACTTGATGACATAAGGAAATGACTCAATGAACTCACTTCAATTAGCATGACGCTTGTTCAACTTAGTTTGACCCTTAAGATATTTAAGTGTTTCATGATCGGTGTGGATAATGAATTCATGAGGGCGGATGTAATGTTCACATTCACGCAAGACTTGCACTAAAGCATATAGCTCTTTGTCATAGATGGGATAATTGAGTTGCACTCCAGAAAGTTTCTCACTAAAGTATGCTATGGGGCGCTTCTCTTGCGTTAACACACCTCCTATGCCATTACCACTAGCATCACAATGAATTTCAAAAGGTTTGTCAAAGTTGGGTAATGCAAGCACGGGAGCATGAGTAAGCAAATTTTTAAGCTCATTGAAAGCAATGTCTTGGGATGGTCCCCAAACAAACGGTGCATTTTTCTTACTCAAAGCATGCAAAGGTGAAGCAATGGTGCTAAAATCCTTCACAAATCTACGGTAGAAACCGGCTAAACCAAGAAAACTACGCACTTGTTGCAAATTGGTTGGTTGGGGCCAGGTTTTAATAGCATTGATCTTAGATTCATCAACATGAACACCCTTAGAAGATACTACGAAACCCAAGAAAACAAGCTTATCAACACCAAATAGGCATTTTTTCATATTAGCATAAAGTTGCTCTTTTCGAAGAGTTTGTAGCACGGTGCGAAGGTGGGTGACATGTTCTTTGAGAGATTTGCTAAACACGAGGATATCATCAAAGTAGACAACAACAAGTTCACCAATGTAAGGGAGAAACACATAATGCATAAGACGCATGAAGGTACCTGGTGCTTCCGATAAACCCATAGGCATGACTAGCCACTCATATAGACCAAACTTTGTTTTGAAAGCGGTTTTCCATTCATCACCCTCTTGTATGCGGATTTGATAGTAACCACTTTTAAGATCAATTTTGGAAAAGATAGTGGCACCGCTAAGTTCATCAAGCATATCATCAAGGCGTGGAATGGGGTACCTATAGGGAACGGTGCTAGCATTGATAGGCCTACAATCGGAACACATGCGGAAACTACCGTCTCGTTTTGGCACAAGAATGACCGGTACGGCACAAGGACTCAAACTTTCACGCACATGTCCATGATCTATGAGATGCTTTACTTGCCTTTGTATTTCTTTGGTTTCTTCGGGGTTGACGCGGTATGGGGCCTTGTTTGGAAGTGGTGCTTCGGGGATGAGGTCGATTCGGTGCTCAATGCCTCATAGTGGAGGTAGACCCGGAGGTAGCTCATCGGGGAAAACATCTTTGAATTCCTACAATAAAGAAGATAACACTAAAGGTAGATCATGAGAGGTGTTAGTTTTTGGTGCCTCGTCCTTGCACAATAGGAGATAGTGTAGGACACTTGATGGGTTCTCACACACTTCTCTCATCTCACGTTTGGTGGCAAATAGGACTAAGTTTTTCTTGTCACTCATCGTGGAGGCACTCAATTTGGCTTGTGGCGCTCACTCTCTTTTTGGTGGTTCGCTCTCTCACTATTCTCTCCACGATGGGTGTTTTGCTTGTCGGCGAGCACTTGGCTTGGAGACATAGGACGTAGCACAAACTCTTTCCCTTTGATCTTGAAGCTATAGTGATTTGTACGCCCATTGTGAATGACACCTCGGTCAAATTTCCATGGCCGTCCAAGAAGGAGGTGGCAAACGGTCATCCGAAGGACATCACACTCCAAAGTGTCTTCATAGGCGCCAATCTTGAAAGAGACTTGTACTCGATGCTCGACTTGTATGGTGTCGGTGTCACTTAGCCATTGAACCTTGTAGGGGTGAGGGTGCTTAATCTTGACCAATTGGAGTTTGGAGCATAGTTCTTCACTTGCTAAGTTATGGCAACTACCTCCATCGATGATGACCTTGACGGACGGTCCGTTCATGCCGGCCTTTGTGTGGAAGATATGGCATCTTTGATCTTCGTCTTGTTGATGTTGAAGAGTCAAGACCTTGGAGACAACAAGAGCGGGACTTGAATTGTAGCGACCCGACCTCAGACGGTCAAGCCTACGTGTTCTTTGTGCCATCCTCGGATCAAGATATCTGTCACACACGGTACATCAATGTATATATCAAAGTGCAATCACATGTATAATTAACGTAAAACTAATATATACCTCATAAGTCACAGTGAAACAATTAGTCGGGTGTGGAGTCCCATCAACGCCATCGGCAGGTTGAGTGTAGACCGTAACCCTGTATCGTAACTCTTACTCACAAAGAAAATCCTGCAACATGATACCTTGCAGCCGTGTAGGTCGATTACATTGAATGTACCGGCAAGATCACAACATGAGAAAACAGATGGTAAAGCTATACTATATGCAATTTGGCTTTGTGGCTCTGGGTCTGAGTTTTGTTTGCGTAAAAGCTGGTTTTATTTTCCCTACATCAAAGGAATAAATGAAGTCTGTGCTGTGGATTTTTCTATCATGACATGGTTCCGCCAACCGATGTCTCATAGCCCAAATCATCATAAGTTGCCCACAATTAAGTTATCAGTCCGATGTTGAGAGTTCCGAGATAGATCCAAGTCCAGATGCTCAAATTGTCCGTAACCGGGGACACGGCTAATCGATTAGGTTTTAACCCTCTGCAGAGGTTTGTACACTTTACCCGCAAGATTCGATCCCTCTTTTACGTTCTCGCACTTGAGGTGTTTGAGAACAAGACGATCAAACATGGTCTTCCAAAGAGTTCCTCGACCCGTCCGGTGCTCATCCAATCCTACCGTAGTTCTACATCTGCTAGCACCGTCCCCACCAGAGTCACAACTAAGGTCAACCAAGCGAGCCCATAGTGACTTGCGGTTGCACATGTAAGCTTAGGGCATGAAGTATTCTTCCGTCTCTTTGAGTCTGGGTGAAGCTTTCCGCAAGATGTCATGGCGCTTCTCCATGCATCCCGCCAACCACTGGTTTCTCCAGGTGCCCGTCAACCATCCTTCACCCAAAGAGTGTGTATTGAATTCTTGTCTCGAGTCTTGAAGTCTTGAGGCCTTGAAGATGCAGATCCTTGCAGCTTCCATCATGGAGTTGTCGTCATTGACGTAGATCCTCCATTCTCACACCACTCCGAGCACTCATACCAACCCCGTCTACTATAGCGTAGCATTAAAATAAATAACGTCCGGGCTTGGTAACAGGGTGATGGGTTCCTACCTCATGCATACTACTCAACTACAAGGATTCAATATCACTCTGGAGGGATTGTTGCGAAGATGACACTAGATGCAATAAAACACATAGGTATGAAAAACATGGTCAAAGTGAACTTGCCTGGTATTACTTGATGAAGATAATAACGCTCTCAGAATAAAGACTTGGTATAACTATTCGTCACTCCGTTGAAAATCTATATTAAACAGACAATCATATAAGCAATCATCCTAGCAATCAATTCTATCAATCATAACAATACTCAATAAAAATAAAAGCAACAAAGAAAACCAAGTCGAAAACCAAAGGAAAAACTTCGAGAGAAAAATTCAAGGAAAAACTAGTGGTGACAAACTCACACAAATCTTATCATAAAGTCACTATATTACTCTAATATTTTTTTCTACATCAAAGAAAATATAAATGTAATAAAATAACAGAATATAAATTACTAATTTATTAACTAAAAAGAACTAATATAACACTACTATAACCATCTAGTTAATACTAGAACAAATATAACAACTAGCAAAACACTAAGACAACTATAACAGCAAATCATTTATTAAAACATTAATAAACTATACTAAATAAATATAACAACTAATGTGTTCACAAATAACAGAAACAAAAACAATATAACTTGAAGTGGAAAAAGAATTACTATTAAAACTAATAAAACTATTTTTATCCACTATCACTATGAACTAAACAAGCAATTACAAAAAAACAGTAGCTAAACACTAATAAATAACTACAAAAATTTATCTACTGTAGCTAAACATAAACATATAACAACAAGTGAAAATCTACAAAAGGAATGAACTAAAAATAATTAAAAACAATAATTACATAACCAAAACAACTATATAAGCAAAACAGTACTGTTTCTACTAAAAATCTAACTTAAAATACTCCAAAATTACCAAACTAAATCGTACAGCTAAACAATATCACAAGTGACCAGGAGCAAAAAGAATTAATTAAAAACCTATTTTTAAACTCAAGTTATGGCCAAAATACTAATCTGAACAAAATTTATCAAATTCAAATTTAAACTACTCAAATTTGAAATCCAGAGACACTAACAGAAACTTCAGCAAATTTGTGACACATAGCAATTGGAATCACTAAAAAATACTAAAAACTCTAAAAGATATGAATTTTCTAAGATTGCTATTTTCTGAAAAAAATGAATTACGGGATTTCTTTGATCTCACCGGAGTAGTCGTCGGAGTTGGGGAAGAAGATCGAATCCGATGTTGCGGTTGCTCCTAGAGGAAAGGAGATCACGAGACGGTGGAGAGGAGATCATATAAACCTCAGGAGAGGTCGAGGGTGGCGGCAAAGACTGGGCGGCGGCGGTGGCAAGCGGCGCGGCGCGGCGCTGGTGTGGGGCTACTGCCGAGAGGAGAGGAGAGGTGTTGGTTTGAGGGGTTGGAGGGGGGGGGTGCTTGGGGATTTATAGTGGGGAGGGGAGGGGTTTTCTTGGGGTAGGGGACAAGAAATAGTCTAGGATTTGAAAACAAAAGGGAAAAGATCGAGAAACAAATCGGCATAAACGGAAGTAGGAAAAGAATCCTACTAGGATTGGAAAAAGAGGCTCCCTGGCTCCCTTGGTGCGTCTTGGCGATGGCCTTGTGGCCGGCCGGCTGGCTTAGCAACCTTGGGCCTTGGCCCTTGTTCAAGGGTGCAGCGATTTTTTTTTAAGACGGAGACAACAAAACAAAAATAAAATTTTTTATATAGGCATATAATATATCAAAATTTTCAGAAAAAGATTTTCTACAACATGAACACTATTTTAGCTTGAAATTAAATACACACAAATTTTAATAATTCACACAGTGCTACTGGTCCAATAAAATCCAATAAAATCATTTTTAAAATACCAAAATGACTTCAAATTAATTTCTCTCCAATTTTCTGATGTAGAGAATCATGTTACCCTATTTTCCATATATTTTGTTTTTGGAGAAAAATAATTTGAATAAAACTCAAATAACTCCAAATTGGAAATAAATTCGAAAGAAATTTGAATTTAATTCTTTTAAAACTCCCAACTCATATTTCAAGAAGTCATTTTATCTTCTCTCGTGAAAATCATTGAGTTGCATAAAGTTTCAGAATTAGAAATAATTTCCAAGTAAAATTCAAATATTTTCAACACCCCTTGTCATTTAAATAAATGGAAGAAGTCATGTCATCTTCTCTCCAGGGTTTTGTGATGAAAAGAATTTGAATCCCCGAAGATCATAAAAGCAAAAATGAAAGTTTGGGAAAGTCCTTTTATTCCCTCTCATTTAACTTTCAAAAAGTTTCAAATTCCACTCAATTTCCCACAATCAATCACTCAACAATCAAACAAACAATCAGAGTTATTTTTTTAATATAACATTCCAAAATTTAGAATTTTGGGATGTTACAAATCTACCACACTTAAAATGAATCTCGTCCTCGAGATTCGAAGAGGCTAGCAAGAAAGGGTTAGGGGTTGGGGGTCTTCTAGCAAATCCATTGATCTGTATGGTCTAGTGTGCTACCACACTTAGAAGCATGGTTATTGTTCCGACAAAACTCATGTACTCCATTCCTTTGGGTTGACAATGTCAGTCTTCTCAGATATTAAGGATAATTCCTTCTCTGGGCTCTTCCGGTAGTGGCATAACCTTTTCCTCAATTCTTTTGTCCTTTACTCTTGGTAAGGTTTTTCCGAGACTGGGTCTTCATAGCTGACGGGTCTGGCGCCAATTCTAAACAAATATCGGTATCTCATGGTGGTTAACGATTTATGGTTTTCCCTGCAGAAAACGGGTCTGGGTTGAACCTCACTGTATAACCTACGGTTGGCAACAACTGCCGTGTACAGGGGAAAAAATACCTATACCTTTCTAAGGTTTAAACAAGGTTTTGATCGTCGTCTCTCTACTATAGGTAAGTCACTCAGATTTTACCATCCCATATAGCAAAGCGAATAATAAGAGTAAGTCGGTATGGTGATCAATCCATCCCGCACCCAAATCATTACCTTGTACATGGTTTAGCGAATCTCGCATTCTAACACTCGGTCATCCTCACAAGCATTGCAGAATTTCTCTTGTCGACGAACCAAGTTCGAAAAAATCCATTGATTCTGCAGGCCAAACAAACATCTATCGTTCCTTAACAACTCTCAGGTTTTGCGTAAACTCCTATAGAATCGTCGGTTGATCAAATCGTAGTCTATTCCCAAAATTTCTTTCTCCGGTGGGTACTTGATCCTTATTAATTCTTGGGCCTGTGGGTTATGGCCCACTTCAACACTACTGCAGCTTTAACTCATCCTTGGAGTAACTCTCTTGTTCCATATTACACCTCCTTTAAATCCGAGTACTCTATTTCTTCATACCATCATATCAAAAGCAAAACTCCAACTTTTTTTTTGAACTACAGTCCGTGGAATATATATTTTCTTATCCATTAGTCTAGTCTTCTTCACGTGGTACTACCACCCTAAAAATGAAATTCACAAATCCATCCATAGACCATATTTCTCATATCCTCGAAAATGGTCAAAATCTTTGTTCACAGAGTAACAACTCCTACAATTAAACATATGAAAACATGTCACCTTAACTTTATTGATTTCATGAATCCATTACAAACTCTGAGCACCCATTACATAACTCAACTTATTGTACTCATGAAAAAAATTGGTTTCTACCACTCTTATTATCCATATAAAAATTCCAACTACTCAACTCCGACTTCCTTCTTGTAGGAACATTTAGTAGAATAATGTCCCGCTTCCTTGCAATGAAAACAAAAGACTTCCGACATGTCTCGGGGCTTCTTTGTGATTATGTAGGCTCCTTGGATTCTTGGCTTCTTTTACGGACATTTACTAGCGTAATGACCTAAATCCTTGCACTGTAACAAGTGATATGACTCAGGTCCTTCTCTGCGAAAATTGTGTTGTTACGGGGTTGCCTTCTTTTTCTCTTCTGGATTTCTCTGTAATGATCAGAGCTTCTATTTCCCGAGGGTCAAACTTCACTTCTGTCGGAAATATCCAGATACTCTTTTCTTTCCTTGGTGCAATACTGCGAAAAATGTCCTTCTTCTCCACATGAATAGCAGGCATTGGAGTAAAATCTGTTGAGGCCTTCTCCATCAGGGTCTTCAACACATTCCTTCATCACAGGTTCTTTCATAACTTCTCGGAGGGCTTCTTTCAGTCCTTCTTCCTGCTCCTGAATAGTTTGTTGCACCATGGGGTAAATGTGACACTGGGTCGGGTAGTGGGTGGTTCCTTCACACAAGAAACAAGTCACCTGACTAGTTGGGCATTCCTCAGCTGGGTGTTTCTCTCACAATGAGGGCATCCATCCTTGTGTTCCTCCTGGGTGTGTCCTATTTCTCCGCAAATCTTGCAGGCACAAGGTTTCTTCTTCGGGTTATCATAGTGCTCCCGGATGAGACGTGATCTCAACAGGGTCTTCTTGAATTCCTCCCAAGTTCTTGCTCCATTAGATCCTTGTATGGCTTGATGCATTTTCCACCAGGTTGCAGCACTTCCTTCAAAGTAATCTTGAAGAGCGTCACGATACTTCATTCTTCCTTGAAACCAAATTGCTCGAAGTGATTCTCCATGTTAGAATCCATAGCTCTGCCTCCCATTGAGTCTTGATCCAGAGAATATCAGTCCAACTTCATTCATCATCTATGGGGTCCAAAAGTTTTGGGATGAGATATGAGAGAGGTGGGGAGGATATACACACAATACAAACAATAGTTTTGAAGAAACAAGTTTTATTTTGTGAGCTGTAAGAAAACATCAAACAAATGACAGCTCACAAATCGTCGCATCTAACGTAAGTATGTAATTGAGGGTTTGGTCTTCTAAAGGTCAAATAATTCTTCAGATTCTTCAAATTCTTCTAGTCTTCGGAGTCTTCAATTGTTGCAGCTTCAACTCTTCTAATGCATGGTGAAACCCTTTGTTACTTTCAAGAGGTCATCAGCTGTCCGATATTTTTCTTGGAGCGGCTTCAGTTGATCCTCCGTGTGGTCAAAAAGGAAAGGGGTATATTCTAACTATTTGAGATAAGAGGGGATATTTGATAAAATCAGAAAAGACAAGATGTAAAGGATCCTTTTGAAAATAAAGTTTTTTTGAGACATCCTGTCCTAGGGGCTTTCCGATTTCTAGAGTCACGTCCTACAGTCAACATGTGCTCTGATACCATATCTCAGAGCGACCCGACCTCGAACGGTCAAGCCTACGTGTTCTTTGTGCCATCCTCGGATCAGTATCTTTGGCACACACAGTACATCAATGTATATATCAAAGTGCAATCACATGTATAATTAACGTAAAACTAATATATACCTCATAAGTCACAGCGGAAACAATTAGTCGGGTGTGGAGTCCCATCAACGCCATCGGCAGGTTGAGTGTAGACCGTAACCCTGTATCGTAACTCTTACTCGTCAAAGAAAATCCTGCAACATGATACCTTGCAGCCGTGTAGGTCAGTACATTGAATGTACCGGCAAGATCACAACATGAGAAAACAGATGGTAAAGCTATACTATATGCAATTTGGCTTTGTGGCTCTGGGTCTGAGTTTTGTTTGCGTAAAAGCTGGTTTTATTTTCCCTACATCAAAGGAATAAATGAAGTCATCTTTGTGGATTTTTCTATCATGACATGGTTCCGCCAACCGATGTCTCATAGCCCAAATCATCATAAGTTGCCCACAATTAAGTTATCAGTCCGATGTTGAGAGTTCCGAGATAGATCCAAGTCCAGATGCTCAAATTGTCCGTGAATCGGGACACGGCTAATCGATTAGGTTTTAACCCTCTGCAGAGGTTTGTACACTTTACCCGCAAGATTCGATCCCTCTTTACGTTCTCGCACTTGAGGTGTTTGAGAACAAGACGACCAAACATGGTCTTCCAAAGAGTTCCTCGACCACTTGTCCGGTGCTCATCCAATCCTACCGTAGTTCTACATCCGCTAGCACCGCCCCAGCCAGAGTCACAACTAAGGTCAACCAAGCGAGCCCATAGTGACTTGCGGTTGCACATGTAAGCTTCCGGGCATGAAGTATTCTTCCGTCTCTTTGAGTCTGGGTGAAGCTTTCCATAAGATGTCATGGCGCTTCTCCATGCATCCCGGCCAACCACTGGTTTCTCCAGGTGCCGTCAACCATCCTTCACCCAGTGAGTGTGTATTGAATTCTTGTCTCGAGTCTTGAAGTCTTGAGGCCTTGAAGATGCAGTCCTTGCAGCTTCCATCATGGAGTTGTCGTCATTGACGTAGATCCTCCATTCTCACACCACTCCCGAGCACTCATACCAACCCGTCTACTATAGCGTAGCATTAAAATAAATAACGTCCGGGCTTGGTAACAGGGTGATGGGTTCCTACCTCATGCATACTACTCAACTACAAGGATTCAATATCACTACCGGAGGGATTGTTGCGAAGATGACACTAGATGCAATAAAACACATAGGTATGAAAAACATGGTCAAAGTGAACTTGCCCGGTATTACTTGATGAAGATAATAACGCTCTCGAATAAAGACTTGGTATAACTATTCGTCACTCCGTTGAAAATCTATATTAAGCAGACAATCATATAAGCAATCATCCTAGCAATCAATTCTATCAATCATAACAATACTCAATAAAAATAAAAGCAACAAAGAAAACCAAGTCGAAAACCAAAGGAAAAACTTCGAGAGAAAAATTCAAGGAAAAACTAGTGGTGACAAACTCACACAAATCTTAACATAACATCACTAAATTACTCTAATATTTTTTTCTACAGCAAAGAAAATATAAATCTAATAAAATAACAGAAAATAAATTACTAATTTAATAACTAACAAAAAGAACTAATATAAAACTACTATAACCATCTAGTTAATACTAGAACAAATATAACAACTAGCAAAACACTAAGACAACTATAACAGCAAATCATTTATTAAAACATTAATAAACTATACTAAATAAATATAACAACTAATGTGTTCACAAATAACAGAAACAAAAACAATATAACTTGAAGTGGAAAAAGAATTACTATTAAAACTAATAAAACTATTTTATCCACTATCACTATGAACTAAACAAGCAATTACAAAAAACAGTAGCTAAACACTAATAAATAACTACAAAAATTTATCTACTGTAGCTAAACATAAACATATAACAACAAGTGAAAATCTACAAAAGGAATGAACTAAAAATAATTAAAAACAATAATTACATAACCAAAACAACTATATAAGCAAAACAGTACTGTTTCTACTAAAAATCTAACTTAAAATACTCCAAAATTACCAAACTAAATCGTACAGCTAAACAATATCACAAGTGACCAGGAGCAAAAAGAATTAATTAAAACCTATTTTTAAACTCAAGTTATGGCCAAAATACTAATCTGAACAAAATTTATCAAATTCAAATTTAAACTACTCAAATTTGAAATCCAGAGACACTAACAGAAACTTCAGCAAATTTGTGACACATAGCAATTGGAATCACTAAAAATACTAAAAACTCTAAAAGATAAGAATTTTCTAAGATTGCTATTTTCTGAAAAAAATGAATTACGGGATTTCTTTGATCTCACCGGAGTAGTCGTCGGAGTTGGGGAAGAAGATCGAATCCGATGTTGCGGTTGCTCCTAGAGGAAAGGAGATCACGAGACGGTGGAGAGGAGATCATATAAACCTCAGGAGAGGTCGAGGCGCGGGCGGCAAAGACTGGCGGGCGGCGGTGGCAAGCGGCGGCGCGGGTGTGGGGCTACTGCTGCTGCTGAGAGGAGAGGAGAGGTGTTGGTTTGATGTGTTGGAGGGGGGGGGTGCTTGGGTATTTATAGTGGGGAGGGGAGGGGTTTTCTTGGGGTAGGGGACAAAAAATAGACTAGGATTAGAAAACAAAAGGGAAAAGATCTAGAAACAAATCGGAATAAACGGAAGTAGGAAAAGAATCCTACTAGGATTGGAAAAAGAGGCTCCCTGGCTCCCTTGGTGCGTGCGGCGATGGCCTTGTGGCCGGCCGGCCGCTGGCTTGGCCTTGGGCCTTGGCCCTTGGCCCGGCGGGGTGCAGCGATTTTTTTTTAAGACGGAGACAACAAAACAAAAATAAAATTTTTTATATAGGCATATAATATATCAAAATTTTCAGAAAAAGATTTTCTACAACATGAACACTATTTTAGCTTGAAATTAAATACACACAAATTTTAATAATTCACACAGTGCTACTGGTCCAATAAAATCCAATAAAATCATTTTTAAAATACCAAAATGACTTCAAATTAATTTCTCTCCAATTTTCTGATGTAGAGAATCATGTTACCCTATTTTCCATATATTTTGTTTTGGAGAAAAATAATTTGAATAAAACTCAAATAACTCCAAATTGGAAATAAATTCGAAAGAAATTTGAATTTAATTCTTTTAAAACTCCCAACTCATATTTCAAGAAGTCATTTTATCTTCTCTCGTGAAAATCATTGAGTTGCATAAAGTTTCAGAATTAGAAATATTTTCCAAGTAAAATTCAAATATTTTCAACACCCCTTGTCATTTAAATAAATGGAAGAAGTCATGTCATCTTCTCTCCAGGGTTTGTGATGAAAAGAATTTGAATCCCGAAGATCATAAAAGCAAAAATGAAAGTTTGGGAAAGTCCTTTTATTCCCTCTCATTTAACTTTCAAAAAGTTTCAAATTCCACTCAATTTCCCACAATCAATCACTCAACAATCAAACAAACAATCAGAGTTATTTTTTTAATATAACATTCCAAAATTTAGAATTTTGGGATGTTACATGAATCTTCATCACAAAAGACTTGATCATCTTCGTCTTCATTGTTCACTTGTCGGTGCATGGCCACTTTCTCAAGGGCTTCCATTTCTCCTTCACTCATGGAGTCATAGGTTCTGTCGTCGTTGAGGATCATGGTGCGCTTGTTTGTGCACTAGAAGGACTTGTGGCTTCGGCCTCCGCGTGTGAAACATTTGATTGAACTTGTCTTGATGGTCTCATCGGTTGGAGTAGATGATGATGAAGCTTTCGGCTTGAAGTTGCTTGTAGTAGGAGGACGACTTGAGCTTGTCGAAGTCTTCTTGTAACTTGACTTGTCGCCGGTACTTGGTGATGCTCTAGTTGAGGTAGGAGTTGCGAAGTCGCGGGAGCTTGGTAAGAGGAGCCGTAGGTCTTGGACGAGTACTTGGCATATTTGAAGTCATCTTGGACTTGTCGCTAGGCCTTGGTCGCTTGATGAACTAGCTCGAGGAGGTTTGAGTATGGTTGGAAGTCGGCAATCCACTTGATTGGGTGGTTGAGGCCATTCAAGAAGCGTGCCATTGTTTGCTCGTCGTCTTCCTTGACATTGGCTCGAATCATGGCAATCTCCATTTCTTGGTAGTATTCTTCCACCGTCTTCGTGCCTTGTTTGAGGAGTTGCAACTTCTTGAAGAGATCATGGGTGTAGTGTGTAGGCACGAAACGAGCTCTCATGACCTCCTTCATCGCCGTCCAAGTTGTGATTGGTGGTTCGCCTCTTGTACGTCGTCGCTCAATCACTTGTTCCCACCAAATGAGAACGTAATCTTGGAACTCGAGGGAGGCCATGGCGATCTTCTTTTCCTCGTCATAGTTGTGAAGACGGAATATTTTGTCCACCTTCAAGGCCCATGAGAGATACTCTTCGGGATCATTGCTTCCGAGAACTTGAGCATGGTGAACTTGAGCTTACCGTGGCGGAGTTCTTCATCGAAGTAGCGGTTTTGATGTTGCTCTTGGCGTGGGGGAGGGTCTTGAAACACTTGATTCTCTTAATGTCGTTCTTGCTGTGGAGGAGGACGAGGAAGATGTCCGATGTTCTGCCTTTCTTGTTGTTCTTCGCGATGCGCGATTTCTTCTTGTACCTCGCAATGGAGAGCTTCATCTTGCTCACGTGCTTGCCGTCCGCGTTGGGCAACGGCACGAGTGGAATCGCGGAGTGCGTCTTGAGCCGCTTGAGCTTGGGCCTCGCGTCGTTGTTGTTGTTGCCGAAGTGCTTCGGCGTCTTGCTCCTCTTGGTGTTGGTGCGCTCGTTCCTCTTGTTCGTGTTGGCGCTGACATTGCCGTTTTGTGCTTGCTCAAATGTTTCTTGATTTTGATGGTGTCGATGTTCTTGCGCGCGAGCTTGCTCTTGATAGTCGTTGTTGTGTAGAGGATTGCGGTTTGCTCGACGATCTTGGCGTGTGGCACGACGAAGAGTGTTCGATGTCGGTGTACTCGAACTGGAGATGGTGTCGTCGGAATGTCGACTTGAGCGGCTCCGTCTTGAAGAGGACGAAGTTGTAGAAGAGCGATTGAGCATCATGGTTCGGATATCGTATTTGAGGGAACTCATTGATGTGTCGAAGTACTCTCTTGTACGTTGCTCGGATTGTCATAGGTCGGTGGCGAGATTGTCTATGTGGTCGCCCAAAGCAAGTTGTTCTTGATGCAAAGCTCGATGTGCGCCAAAGAGTTGCAACTTGGTGATGAAATTTGTCATGCCGCCATCTTGCTCTATGAAGAGTGGGTTGGTAGAAGAACTCGGCCTATCCATCATGAGAAAGTGGTGGTGAGTAGGAAAAAAAAGAGAACAAAACCAAAGTTACCTTTTCCGAAGATTGTGGATGTAACAAGTACGATCTCACGTGATGCTATAATAGGGGAATTGGTACCGGGAATTGTTTCTCACACCTACAAGTAAAAGGCTTATGGAGGAGATCGGTTAGGATGGTGGGAAAAATTTCAAACAAATGTTAGTCAAGATATCGATAAGGTTGAGAAGATTCACAAAAATACAAGTAAAAACAAATAGATCAAACCCAAGGATATCACTAGGAACACACACACGGAAGATAGATGGGATCCGCACAACCAAGGGGTGAGCTCAAAATGTGCAACCACGGAAAATGCTCTTGTTGTGCGAATGCTAGAGAGACGCTAGCTCGATTGCTCAAATGGGCTAGATACGCGTGTGCACCAACCTATAAGAGAAATGTGTCGTCTTCAATCCCAACTATACTACGTAGGAGGTGTCGAAGATGATATGCAAAATGGCTCGATGCTATTGTTTACGAGCTCTTTGTTTCTCCTCTTTTGCTTAAAAGCTTTTCTTGTATTTTTTTTATGCTTGATGCTTGAGCCAAGTGTGATATGAGACAAGTATGTAAGATATGCACGGGAGAGACTTATGGCACTAAGATGGTAACACGATCACTACGGTGCACAATAGCATGGCCCGGCAATTCTCAACTTGCTAGTCTTGATGGGTAAGCGACACGAAATGGCTCGAGCTATCAATGCAAAAGCAAAGGTGAGAGTCGTCGAGGTTACCATCCGATCTTACGGTAAGAATGAAGTTGTTGAAGACGGTGTGGTGTCCGAGCTGATAATCGAGTGGCGGCGATGATGATGTCCAAATGCGCCTAGGTAGCCGAAACACCTTAGGACACAAGAGAAACCGCGGTCCGAAACTCAAACAACCACGAGAAATAGTGCGGGAGAACACGAGTGTTGGTTGGGAAACAAAATGGTGCAAAACAAAAGATGGCCGAAAGTTACTGGATGGTCCGTGCGCACAGAGTAAGTGAGGCATGTGTGCACGGGGTCTCGAGGGCCCGTGTGCACAGGGTGTTCTGGGAGCGGATGAAAAGCTCCGGATCCGTGGGAATCTTCAAAGTTAAAGCCAATTTCGAGGATTTGAAGGGTGGGGAAGATGGAAGATGGGTAGATCCACTTGCCAAACTCCAAATTCGTGGATCGAAACAACCAAATCTCACAAGATCCAACAAATTGCGAGAAAAAAATTGGGCTATTTTTGTGGGGATTTTCGAATTTGGACGAAAACAACAAAATCAAGCTAGCAAATGGGGGGATGGGACTCCAAGATGTGAATCAACCTTGCTCATGATACCAAGATGATGTAGGGTGAAACCCTAGAGGGGATCTTTTCACACTTGGAGGGGGAAAAAGGCAAATTCACTCAAGAACATAAAGAGGAAATCACTCAAACAATTCCCAATTACACATCCACTAGAATAGCAACATAAGATCCACAAGTCTCAAACACAATCAAAGGAAAGATACGATGGCAAAGTTCTTCCCACTCCTAGGAGATGAGGTCTTGAAGATAGTCTTCTCCTTGAGGAGATCTTGAAATCCACAAGGATTCTTCCCAAAGGGTCTTGATCCACAAGTGGGAAGGTAGAAGGAGCAAAGCTCACAAATATCTCATCTAATACTTTGCTAACCCTAAACATAACCCTAGGTACGGTTTATATAGGCTTGGGGTCGAAGAAGATGAAGAAGGGCTCGGACAAGAGATCTCAGCCGGCCATCCTGGGAGGCCCGTGCGCACGGGGTAAGTTGGGCCCATGCGCACGGGGGTCCCGTGGGCGCAGTCTGAGCCCGTCTTGCGCAGGGGTGCCCCAGCGCCAACTCCCTGGATAGTCCGTGGGCACGGGGTTTTGGGGGCCCGTGCGCACGGGGTCGCTTGGGACTTCCAGTGTTGCTGCTGTTGTACTCCGTCTTGGCCCGTGTGGCCTTGGGGTGGTTCCTCTTCTCCTTGGGGATGCTCCTGAGCCTCTTGGTGGTGTTCCTCTTCGTACCTAATGAGACATAGCGTATTTTGGTGAGGTAGCAATAATGTTCCATTCGTATCCGTATGCAAGTTAAGTAGGAAGGAGTTCACCTCGGTTTCCAAAGCACGTGCTCTAGATCTTGTCATAGGTCCACGTGGGGCTTGATGTATCGTTGTAGAGTCCATGGGGATGATGGAAGGATGCTCCGCATCAAATGGCATCTCGCTGCACCGAGTTCATCACCGCCGCTGGCCACACAGTTACGCGGGCGGACTTTGAGGCTGCAATGGCCGAATGGGTGGTGGATCTAGAGGCAGCCAAACCCACACAGAAGGAGCAGCAAAGGCGGAAAGCAGTCAAGAAAAGACAGTCCCGTCGCCGCAAGAAAGAAGAGGCCACACGCCATGCTGAGCAGAGCTTGGCGGAGACCGAAGTATGGTGGGCTACCGCCTACAAGGCTGGGAAGGAGAACGCCGGCATCTGGCGAGCAGGCCGCGATGGCAGCATGTGAGAAGTAATTAGTGCGTGTGTCGCCCGTAGACTTAGAGAAAATTACCTGTAATACTTTAAGTTTGTACTATCTTATTATTAACATGCAATGTCGGTAAGCGCATCTTTGAGGGCTTTGAACGTTGATTAGCATGTGTTCACTGAAGTTTTGTAGCCGCACCCCGGCTCCAAATACTACTGAAACGTCCGCCCGCAGCCACCGGAGGAGACTAGAGCTGGCCGCAGCTGGATTTTAGTCCCACCTCGCCGCGCGAGTTGCCGCACACCGGCTTAAATTGCCGCGTCGGTGGATGGCAGCAAGCTTCTCTCTTGTTGCATAGGATCAAATCTGGCTACACGAGTGAGGCAGGTTGACACTTGATTGCATTTCATAAACCGATGATTGCTCATCGGTGTCACCTTGCCCTGTTCATGTACATTGAATAATCCTAATACAATGAAAGAGATTTTTGAAATTAGGTGCGGTTGGAGATGCTAGTAGATATAAGAATTATTAGCAGATCACAAAACATACGGTTTCTATGGCGTACCCGTGTGCGTTTTTTGCGTTAATGATCCATAATTCAGTTACCTGTGCGATGTTTCCTAATAAACCAGGCGTACCATTGACCAAAAAAATCAACTACACATGTACATTTTTTTAGACGGGATCTGCCAATTTTCTTCTTTCTCACACACGAGTATTTCACGCGCTTCGTCCGCGTTATGTGTTTCCCCCGCCCAAGTTTCAAGTTTCACAGCGAAATTTTCATTAGGTGCACGATTTTAGAATTTATTCCTCCAATCACATCCCCAGCCGTCAAATTTCCTCAGTATCTCCCCCTCCCCCTACCGGCAACACAAACCGCCGCCGCCGCAACCACAGCTTCAACCACATCTACGTTCTGCTCGGATACAGTCAGGTAACCCACCTATCTCTATCACGGCACTGGCCTAATTGCTTAAATGGCTCCTGCGAAACATCCTCATGCCTCCAAATCCCCACCGCCCCTACCTCCAGAGCATCATCGCGCAAGCCCAACCACATATCACGTGGAGATCGAGGAGCTGATGGCGGTCCATGGCGCGATGGCCGCTGTGCGTGTTGACCCGGAGGAACACCTCGCCTCCGCCGCCGCCGACATGGTGCAAGCTCTGGCCGAGATGAAGTGCCCCAGCGACTACCCCCCAGGACTTAACAGGTATGATCTGACCAGCTAAATCTGACCAATACCACTTGCAATGGCTATGTTTTGTTCGGTTGATGTATTAAGCATGTCCGTGCCTTGTTTATTTTAGTGTTGCACACTGTGTGATGTTCAAGTATCAACCGTCCAGCTCAATTTCACCAATACTAGCAACAAACTTACAATACATGACTCGGGATATCACTAGAGATGCTACACATTTGTAATTTTTGGTGGATGCTAACCCTGTTGTACTTAACATGCCTTTCCATGTACTTACGTAGGGCCATAACGGGCGATGCTGTTGTTTGCCGTCGAGGTTAGCTGCATCCCATGTCTTACAGTATTTTACATCATTTGTGCAATTGCAGTTTGGCTTTTAACATTTAATTGCTTATTGTAGGTACACATGTCGGCGCACTGATCCATGCTTCGATCCGGAGGAAGAGCTCGCCTCTGCCGCCGCTGACTTTCGGCAGGTTTTGGCCAAGATGAAGTGCTCTAGCAACTACCTCTCAAGACTTACCAAGTATGAACTCACCAGTTCAATCTTACCAATACCAGTTGCAATTAATGGCTACGTTTTGTACAGTCGATGTATTAAGCATGTTGTAGTAAACATGCCAAACACGTTTTAGCTTTTTCCCAACTTTTTTATAGACAACTAGGCCATTCTCTGCTCTGGCAGCACCTGCCTTGTGATGTTTAACTCTGCCAATTGCATTTTTATCAGTACCCGTTTCAATGGCTATTAAGCCTATTGCAATTAACAGTTGTATCTATTTTTAAATAGTTGTATTTCAATGGCTACAAACTTACAAAACATGACTTAGGATGTTGTTAAGCCTGTTGCAATTAACATTTGTATCCATTTTTTAATCCATCCCTTTGCTACCATGCTACTCTTTCGCAATGAAGATATCACTACAGATGCTGTCGTTTTATTACCATTTTCTATTTTTGGTGGATGTTAACCCTGTTGTAGTTAACATTGGCTTTCCATGTACTTACACAGGGCTACAATGGGCAATGTTGTTGTTTGCCGTTGAGGTTAGCTGAATCACATGTCTTATACACCATTTATTCCTAAATATAAGTATTTTTAGAGATTCCAATATAGACTACATAAGGAGCAAAATGAGTGAATCTAGATTCTAATCTAAACTGTATCTATAATTCTATATACATCCGTATGTAGTTCATATTGAAATACCTAAAAATACTTGTACTTAGGAACGTAGGTAGTTGTATTTTACATCATTTGTGCAATCTCAGTTTAGCTTCTAACATTTACTGGTTGCTTGTAGGTACATATATGAGCGGTACAGATCCATGCTTCGATCCCTTTTGCGTATGGGGCAATGAGATATTCATGAGCAAGTGTCAAGTGAGGAAACTAAGAAAGTTGTTAGGCGAAAGAAACAAATGATGGGAATTAAGCTCTTTATTTACACTTTGTCCAAGATAACAATAAACTTTAGGATGGTAAGTAATGTGTTGCCTTTTCCCCTTGCCCACAACAAGTTACTCTATTAGACCTCAATATCTGATATTTTATTCTTTTCAGTGATTTCCCAAGCTATTTACTGATGATTACCTGCAAACTACATGACCGAAGTGGAGGAAACTAAGGTTAATGTATATAATTCATGCTACCATGATAATGCTCTAGAAGTCTTCCTGAAGGCAGTGAAGGGTGGATGGGCGATCGTCACAAGGGGTTGGACAGAAGTTGTTCGTGCCTATGCCATGCAGGAAGGCACATTATGGGCATTCCGCTTCTTCAACACCATCGGCATTCAAAATGATTTACACTTGTCTCTTCACCTTTACCGCCTCTAAATATTGTGCTCCATCATAGTTAATTGTTGTCTAATCCTGTAATTACTGAACATATTGTACTGACAAATTTATTTATGAATTCATTGTTGAACCATTGTGCTAAGAATTTGAATTGCACGTTTCTCATTTCAAAATTTCCAATTCAAATAATAAATTACACGGAAACATAAAATTATACAAGAGCGAATAAAATAATGTGCACACGGTTAGAAAGAAAACAGCGTGTGCAATGAAAAATAGAGAACAAACGGTTCTTTGACATGAAACGTTTGTGATGCCTGACGGACGCACACACGGTTTCGTCTCATATACGTGTGTGATTCATGGTAATACGGCAAACGTTTCAAACCAGTGTGCGTGTGTGACAGGAATAACAATCGCACACAGTTATGAAAATGGACACGTTAGCGTGAGTAGAGGCACCGCACGCATTTTACATTCTTGAACCGTGTGCGATAACGTACCTATCACAAACATATCAGTAGATTAAATATTGATGTCCACCTTTTTCACACGACTATAGCAGCGTAATCGTTTGGGATGTCTCTCTGATCAGTTATGTAACATCGAGATGTAACGTGTGGGACTGGGCCAGCTTCTCATATGTTTATTCTATGGCAATCGTCAGTAGCCGCTCGTCTATCCCCGACGGTTTCTGGGTCGTGCGGGAAGGAGCCCCTATTGCAGTCACTCACTAGGCGACGGTTCCAAATGTCGTCGCAAAAAGGGGTTAAAAACCGTTTGTATAGCACGATACGGTACCAGTGGCCCGTGAAGGCGCCAACAAACTCATGGCACAGGTCAGCCCAGCTCGAGATGGAGTTCTCCGGCAAGTGCATCAGCCAGGACCTCACGTTTGGATTGAGTGCCAAAGGGAAGTAGTTGGCGAATACCTTCTCATCTCTTCCTCCGGTGGCTTGAACAGCGATGGTGTAGATGCTCAAGAACTCTGTCGGGTTCAGTCTTCCATCATATTTTTCTGGTATCTCTAGTTTGAGCGTACGGGCAGATGGCCAACAAACTTGCCGCAACTCGCGACTGAAGGCGGGGCACCCAACCTCGAACGGCAGGTATCCGTCTCCACCGGGCATGGGCTCGACGACGTCGGGGCCATTGCGCCTTTCAGACTGGCCGCGGGTTTCGCGACGTCGTTCGATGGTGACACACGCGTCTTCCCTCCGTCTGCGTTCCAGGACTTGTCGCTAGTCTTGACGTGCCCGAGGATCAGATGAAGCCATCGACACGTCGTCAGGTTCTTAGTCGCGTGGCTCTGGCTGCGGCCCCTGCACTGGCTTTCACGGAGGGGACTGCACCATGGGGGTGACCCCTTTGGTACGGCCAGTGGCTCGGGTCGTTGTCGCTGCCTGTGGAGGCCATGGCGGGCCTGCCCGCTGTGATCCTCCCGCCTCACCAAAACCAATCAAGCTCTGAATGGTGACTCTCCACTCATCCATCTGATCGGCCGCCGGTGAAAATCTCAATAGGAGTTGGGCCCGTGCCATGGCTTCCGAAGCGGTGCTCGGCATATATGACAATGTAGATCACGACGTCGCCTGGCTTTTGACGGTGCCGGTAGTGACGGCATCGTGCTCTCGTCGATGTGAGCCGGTCGCCAGGGTGGCGTGGCGACGAGGTGGACGCGCTTGGGGATTGGCGACCCCATTCGACGCACCATCTCGGCTAGCTTGTCCTGGGGGTGGCGTGCGCCCTATAGCCGCACCCGCAACGGGGGCGGCTAGAGGGTTGCCGTTCGCCCCAGAGCGAGCGCCATCGCTGCAGCTGTGTCCTTCAGTGGGGTGGAGAAGTGGAGATGGAATAATCTCTCCACTCGCATCTTGTCGAGCATGGCCGCTGGGATGCTGTTGACGCTGTCCTTCTCCGATGCCTCCCGCTCCCGTTTCAGTCGCAGGGGGAATGGTGACGACGCCGCCTACACCGGCCACGTCCCCCGCAGCGTCCATGTCCCCGTAGCCCCCATGGCATCAGTAGCCGCATGCGAGGGGGCTTTCGAAGTGGACGGGTGAGCTGTAGCACCAGACTTTTTCTTAGGCGCCATGGATGATGAAGTCGTTGATGAAGAAAACGACAAGATGACGCGCTGCTTGCACCCTCGGGTTCGCTCAAGTGCCTCCCCCTACTTGGCGCGCCAAAGATGTCGTTGTATAATACGTCCACCTATGGGATCATTGGCACCTTGTGGTTTGGCAAGGGGGGAGAGCACATTGCACAAAGAACGGAGAGCATAGAGCAGCATGGCAGTGATGACATGAGCAGTTTTCACCCAGGTTCGGGCCGCCGCGATGCGTAAAACCCTACTCCTGCTTTGGTGGATTGATGAAAGGACCGTGGAGGAGACGCAACGCTCTAGCCCGGCAAGGTCACCTCAGGACAAGAGCACATACGCGCATATGAGTGTATAAAGGTCTGAATCGTTTCTAAGGTTGCCACGACCCTCCTTTTATAAGTCAAGGGGTCACC
The DNA here is from genome assembly GCA_021605145.1 of Aegilops bicornis. Lineage (NCBI taxonomy): Eukaryota > Viridiplantae > Streptophyta > Magnoliopsida > Poales > Poaceae > Aegilops > Aegilops bicornis. The sequence goes on from CM038669.1 coordinate 265,552,936, forward strand.
ACAATGGCAAATCAATCATTACATACTGATTAAATAGCAAACAGTGCTATCATACCTTACTCTGCAGACAGGACAAGGCGCATTAAATGCACCGCTTATTGTCACATCGTGGATGTCGCCCGGCAAGACTTGCCGTGCCATTCAGCCACCTTCTCGCTTGCCTGCGTGACACGTCTTCCGGAAGATTGTCATTTAGGGGTGTTCTTCCTCAGAAATGGCTGGCAGGTGCTAAATGACAGCCACTTAATCACCTGGGGGCTTGACACCGCATCGATATGTGACTTGCGTTGCTGTGAGGTGGAGCGGTGGAGCCTTGGCGGGGCGACCCGCTACTGGAGCCCCCAGCAAGCTTGTCGGGGTAGTCTTGAGACTTGTCTTCTGGGTGACCTCGACCTTGTCAGGCTCGCCTGCCCGGCAAGGGAGGTTTTTCCTTAATGATATCTTGCTCATTTGGTTGGTCTTGGTCTTCTTGATATGCCCTTTCATTTCTCAAAGAGCTATCTCTTCTGCTTGGCCTTGTCTTAGGCAGCGCAACCTTGCTCTTGAGCCTGTGTACAGTCCGGGCAACACACGCCTAGGGTTTGTTGCACCAACACATCTCTATATCGAAAAACTATTTGCAAGGAATCAAACACATCATATTCAGTGATCCACAAGTTTTATGTAGGATTTCATGACTAACCATGCAAATGACCAATTCCTGTTGACTCTCTAAATAGATATAAGTGCACCAAGGGAGTTTCACTCTTTCTACAAAAGACCATGCTCTAACAAATATAAGTGAGGCAAAAGAGAATTATACAAATAATGGTTTTCCATGTGAAGAGAAACAAGCAAACCAAACTTCAAATGGTATAAGTGAAGCACATGAAGCATTTTATAAAGCCGTGCTCAAAAGATATAAGTGAAGTGCAATGAGCATTATATAAATCAACCATGGAGTATCTCATACCAGCATGGTGCATAAAATAAAAGTGAAAACTAAACACAAAAGACGCTCCAAGATTTATGAATATCATGTGATGAAACGAAACCGAAACATACTGATACTTGTTGAAGAAAGATAGGATGCCTTCCGGGGCATCCCCAAGTTTAGATGCTTGAGTCTCCTTAGATATTTAATTGGGCTGCCTTGGGCATCCCTAAGCTTGAACTCTTGCCTCTCCTCCTTCTCCTCATATCAAGACCGCCTCGATCTTTGACACTTCATCCACACAAAACTTAACAGAAAGCTCGGTGAGATCCCTTCGTATAACAATGCAAATCACTACTTTAAGTATTGTTGCAAACCCATTCATATTATTTTTTTGCATTGTAGCTATTGTATTATAACTTCGTCATGGCTTATACCACTGATACAATCGATAGTTCCATCAAAACAAGCAAAACAATGAATCATAAACAAAATCTGTCAAAAGCAGGACACTCTGTAGTAATCTGAACTTTGACCATACTTTTGTAACTCCAAAATTCTGAAAAAATAGGGAAAAAACAATTTGCATAGTAGTACTGTGTAAAAATCTTGGAAACTTTTGGCATTCCAGTAAAAAATGTAAATTCACGCACTACAGACAAAGTTTCTGTTTTTGCACCGCACATACCAACAAGCAATCTAATCACCCTAAAGGAAAATCTTGGCACATTATTTTTACAATATAATGGATTTGAACAAGGTGATAATTATTTTTATTGAAAAGTTTCTGTAATTCAAGATTCACAAAGTTTCCATGGGCATGAACAAGTTCAAGGATATCCCCCACTCCAACGGTGTTCGTCATTCTCACTTTCACTTTTCCTTTTGTAAAATTTTAAGTTCCCTCTATATTCTTTTGTTTATAAACTTTATAAAAGAACGCAACAGAATAAAATGACTCTCTAAAACTTTCGGTTTGTCTCCCTGACAACGCTTTCTTTAAAGCCATTAAGGTAGGCATAAAGTGCTCAAGTAATTGATCCACCCGGATCCCAAGGTATATCAAGACAATTTTAATTAGCAATAATTTATAATTCAGTAGTGAGCACAAAGCAACATATATCATGCAATGACGAAGTCTAAATCTCTTCCTATGCATCAGCATGTCGTAAAAGAACAATTCATGCACATCGAGTAAAGGCCAATACATAGCATGAGTAGTTTCTTGCAATTTTATTGTGTTGGAAACATATAGTGGCGGATATGTAGTTCCTCTCTCATAAAAATTGCAAGTAGGAGCAGCAAGCACATGCATATTATATTCATTAAAATTATCATGTGCAACAGTAAAAGGCAACCCATCAATGTAATCCTTAATAAGTGCAAACTTCTCCGATATAGTGTAGTTTAGAGAATTTAAAAAGATAATAGGACTATCATGTGTGGGTGCAATAGCAAAATTTTCATTTTTTAACATAAGGAACTAGAGCAAATAATCTCCATAATCATAATTCATATTGGCATCGAGGCCACAAGCATAGCAAGTATCAAGTTCCTCAAAAAGGATATTTCAAACGAATCAATGGGATCATAGCATTTATCCTTCGGTAAGCACGAAGAGAAATTAAACAATGTATGAGTCAAAGAGTTACTCTCATCAGAAGGTGGGCACGGGTAGCTAATCCACTCTTCCTCCTTTTGTTCTTCACCCTCATCATCATATTTTTCATCCAATGAGCTCACAATTTCTTCTTCCATAGATTCCTGCAAAATATTAATCTCTTCTTGGACAAGAGAAACTTTCTCAATAAACTCATTAATATCGACATTATATTCATAATTCTCATAGTAATATTTAAGTATAGCAAAATTTTCAGGTATGTAAAGAGCATCGTCATAATCTATATACTTTTCAAACAAAGGTTCAATTTCATAAGCACCTTTAAAAGCAATAAATTCTTCTACTCGTTCCACATCATAGTAATCATATCTACCATTAGCATAACAAACCAAGGTTTATTATCATTAAATTCACAAGAAAAGGGAAGGTGTCGAACCTTCATCCTAGAGAAACAATATAATCATATCTCGAGCATAAATTCCAAGCATACCATTGCAACATTTCAATTTGATCCCATAACAGTTTCCCTTTTGTGTCATGCGATAATCTCTAAAGTATTCACATTGATCCAACGTGTCTCCCACTATCAAGTTAAATGGGGTTTCCTCAGGATTATCAAAGTAGTGTTCAATATTTTTCACATAACGAGCATCGAGGGTTTTAGGAGGTTCCCCATCTCCATGAGTAGCAAGTACAACTAATTTTTTTGGTATTTCGTGTTCCATATCCATAACTAAAGATAGAGAACAACTTAGGACAGAAAATAAAATCTACTTAGTGATAAAGCAAACAAGCACACACGAGAATATTCACCCCACGCTATTGCTCACCGGCAACAGCGCCAGAAAAAGGTCTTGATAACCCATAAGTATAGGGGGTCGTTTATAGCATTTTTCGATAAATAAGAGTGTAGAACCCAATAAGGATCTAAAGGTAGAACAAATATTCCCTCAAGTTCTATCGACCACCGATACAACTCTATGCACACTTAACATTTGCTTTACCTGGAATAAGAATAAAACTAGAGGTACTTTGTAGGTATGGTAGGATACATTTGCAAGAAATACAGAACGTAAAAATAAAAATGTAGGTATTGTTCTAATTGAAGTACAATTAAATCAGTATAGCGAGTGTGGATTAGTAGTGGTAGGATTTGCGGAATTCTCCCTAAGCAATTGACTATGTTACTAGACCGATAGCAAGTTCTTATATGGGAGAGGCCACTGCTAGCATGTCATCCCTTACTTGGAATTATATACACTTATGATTGGAACTATTAGCAAGCATCCGCAACTATTCAATTTCATTAAGTTAAAACCCAACCATAGCATTAAGATATATATTGGTCCCCTTCAATCTCGTATGCATCAATTTCTATGTTTAGGAAGAAGCTTTCGTCACTCTTGCCCTCCAATGCATAGTCCTATAAACATACAACTAACCGTATGGTGTGAGCCACATGCTTGCTCATATGATGGGCACCAAAGGACACAACATAACCACACAAAAATTAAACCAATCATAGCAATTCACCTATGTGACGCCCTCGATTCAATCGTACACTAATCATACACGCAAATGTGTACGATCAAGATCAAGGACTCATGGAAAGATATCACAACACAACTCTAGACACAAATTAAAATAATATAAGCTTTATATTACAAGCCAGGGGCCTTTAGGGCTCGAATACATAAGATCGAATACACGAGAGTCAGCGGAAGCAACAATATCTGAGTACAGACATAAGTTAGACAAGTTTGCCTTAAGAAGGCTAGCACAAAAGCAACACTGATCGAAAAGGCAAGGCCTCCTACCTGGGAGCCTCCTAACTACTCCTGATCGTCGGCGGTCTCCACGTAGTAGTAGGCATCGGCGGTGGCAGCATCGGCTCGGGCTCCGACATCCAGTTGCGACAGCAGGAAAGAAGAAAGGGAAAAGCAGGGAGCAAAGCAACCGTGAGTACTCATCCAAAGTACTCGCAAGCAAGGATCTACACTACATATGCATCGGTATCAATGAAATGGGTTGTATCTGTGGACTGAACTGCAGAATGCCAGAAGAGAAGGGGAAAGCCTAGCATGTCGAAGACTAGCATCTTCAAGCAGCTCCAAGCATCTTGCAGCATTCAGAAGAGTACAGAATAGCATAAAGTAAAGTAGTAGTAGTGTTATCAACCTCGGCAAGAGATCCTTTCTCGACTCCCTGCGAGAAAGCAATCCCAGAGCCATACTATCCAGTTATCACCTCAAGTATCCAGTTCTAGTTGTATCGATCGGGATACAACTCCAAGTGTCCGTTACCGTAGGACGGGCTATCGATAGATGTTTTCTTCCCTGCAGGGATGCACCAACTTACCCATCCCGCTTGATTAACTTCGGCCGGACACACTTTCCTGAGTCATGCCCGGCCTCGGCCAAACAATACGCCGCAACCCGACCTAGGCTTAATAGAGAGGTCAGCACGCCATACTAAACCTATGCCCCCAGGGGTCATGGGCCATCGCCCCGGGAACTCACACTTGCGTTGCGTGGGCGGCGATGAGCGATCTAGCTACCTCCTTTAAAAAGGCGGGAGCTTACTAGTCCAACCGGTAGCGCCGCTCAGTCGCTGACGTCTATTAAGCTTCGGCTGATGCATACGACGCAAAACGCCCATACTATGCCCGCGTGATGGTTAGTGCTATCAGGCCAGAGGCCCCTCGGATCAAATATCCAAACCGTTAGTGTGTTGGTAGTGCGGTCACGAGCAGAGACTCACGAAAGATGTGACCCGTTGCCCGTCTCGAGGACTTGCGGCAAGGGCTAAGAATGCCGCCACGCCTCGTGATCAACTCTCGGGTACCCTCGGTCAACCCATCTCCACATCACTCATGGGTACCCCTCGTGGTCGACCCGCCTTTCCAAGTAGCAGTTGTAAAGTCCAAGTATCCGTGTGTCCAAACATCAAGGGAAAACCCAAGGAATCACCCGGTGAATTCCACTCGATGTAATCATCAAGGTGAGCGTAAGAGGAACCACCTTGAGGTTCACACTTGAGGGTTGCCTGACCAGTCGTGTCGAAGTGGTTAAGGAGGAAATCACCCTTGATGACCACGACCTAATAGCTACACTACAGAGATCTCATCAGGAGTGATGTATGAGGTTCCACCCTCGACACTCGATGGTAACTCTGCAGAGTCGAGCAACAAAAGGGGTATGATGTGATGTGAGGTAACGGGCTTTGGTCATCGATCACGTTGATCGAGTCATTGATGATGAAGTAGGGGCAACAAGGATCAGGTGGGGGTCACTGATAGATCACTAACCAACATATACTAATCAGTTTAGGATAAGCAGGTAAGGTACAATGAGCAGGTTACAAAAGCAGGTTATGCATCAGAATAGGAGCAAACAATAACAGTAGCAAAATCTAATGCAAGCATGAGAGAATGGAATGGGCGATATCGGGATGATCAAAGGGGGGCTTGCACGGATGCTCGAGACGAGAAGGAGGGTCGTCGGTGGCGTAGTCTATCAATGACATCGGCGGTAAATCCACGAGGTCTACCAAAGAGTAGAGGGGGGAGAAACAGTAAATACATAGCAAGCAAGTGCATAACAGGACAACATGCAGAGCTAGACGTGACCTAACGCGATGCTACACGTTACCGGCGAAGGGGATAACATCCGGGAATGCTTTCCCGAAGTCTGGCATTTTCGAACATACGAACCGGAGGGGAAAGGTTGCGTGTTCGCTATGCTAGGGACACGTGATAGATCAACGGAGAGCGTATTCGGATTCGTCTCGTCGTTCTGAGCAACTTTCATGTATAAAACTTTTTCATCCGAGTTACGGATTATTTTCTATGATTTATCAGAGATTTAAACAATATTCTGAAATTATTACTAATTATTAAATTTGACAGAAAAATGAAAAGGATGTCAGCGTGAGATCTGAGTGATGTCAGCAGTAAACTTTGACATGTTGACCGGTCAAACTGACACAGGGGGGTCCCACTGTCATAGACTGTTAGCTAATTAACTTAGTTAGCTAGTTAATTAGAAAGGTTAATTAAGTCTAAATTAATTAATTTTCGTTAATTATTTAATTAATCTATCTAATTAATTTTAATTCTCTTTTTTGGGGGGCTGGGCCCACATGTCATAGGCTCCAGTCGGGAGCGGGTTAACGGGCGTGCGGGCATGGGCGAAAGGAGCCCCAGGGCCGTCGAACCCGGGCGTCATTGAGGCGCCGTCGAACCCGGCGTCGGCTGAGGCGCCGTCGAACCGGCGTCGGCTGCAGGCGTGAGCGAGCGAGGCGTATGGCGGCGAGGCGGCAACGGTCTTGTGAGGCCAGGCGAGGAGAGTGGCCATGAGGTGAAAGGCGTGGCCGAGCCAGCAGCGTGAGCGAGTGCGAGGCGAGGCGGCGGAAAAGCGTTCACGGCGGCGAAGAAGGTGGCCGGCAGGGCTCTGGCGTCGGGGCAGCGGCTCAATGACGAGCAAACAGCAGCGGCGGCGGCGGCACCACGGTCGGGCGGAGGTGTGCGGTGTGGTCTTATGACGGCCGTGGGCAGCGAACTGTTGGTTCTGTGAGGGACGGACACGATGGCGAAGCGGTGTGGGCGGCGATAGTAGGAAGCAGGCGGCGATAGCGAACGCAGGCTAAGCGCGGGGCTACGTCGAGAAGAAGCGGCGAGCGTCTGGCGTCTGGCGACGTACGGCCATGGCGACCACGACGAGTACGAGAGCGGTGGTTGGGTGAGCTAGAGGCGACGAATCGAGCAACGAGGAGAGGGGAAAGATGCGGGGGGCTCACAGTGCTCCTGCAGATGTGCTCAAGCGTGCTCGAGGAGGGCTCGGTGCGACGGAATCGACGGCGGAGCTCGTCGGAGCAGAGGAGGAAGACGGCGACGACGTGGGCGCTGCGGTGGCTCCGAGCTCCAACACGATGCGCCAGGCGAAGTAGCGGACAACGGTGATCCTCGTGGGCACAGTGGGACGGCGAGAGGGGCACGGTGGCCGTGGCTAGGCCGCAACCATGGCAATGCAGCAAGCTCACGAGCTCGGGAAAGGGGATCTGGCGAACTCATTCTTCTTTGGCACATACGGTAGAGATCGGAGGTATTTGGCCCCCAAAAGGGGGGAGAGAGGCTGAGAGGGAGGAGGGAGTGGGAGTGGCAGGGGGAAGATTCGAGGAGGCAAGTGGGGAGAGGGGAGACAGGGGGAGCCCGAGGCATCGCCCTTATCCCCTGGGGGGGGGGGGAGGGGGCGGCGAGGCTGGTCCGATGGGGACGAGCTCCTGTTCGGGATTGGTCGTGAACAGCAGAAGACGTCCGGGGGTAATATGGGCTGGGCCTGGTTAGGTCGGAGGCCAGCTGGGCCGAGGCCCAGGGAGGGGAAGGGTTGCCCCCTTTTTATATTCTTGTTTTAGTTTTTACCTTATGTTTATTTTCTTTGAGCCACTAAAAGAGTTTTGTTTAATACAAAACTTGGCACAAAATACAAGGCAATAACCTGGGTTGGTACAAAAAGTTTCAGAGCATTTGGGAGTGTTCAACTATTTTTAGAAATTGAAAAGCTGAAATAATTGGTTGTTGGTCTACTGAATAAATTTTCAGGGGCACTGTGGGAATCCAAAAGAGGTTGGTTCCAACATGACAATGATCAGGTGAACTTATAGAATATTGTGAACATTTTAGAATTGACATCTGAAAACTTTTATTTTTTATTTTGTTTTAGATTCGAATTTGAACCGGTTTCAAATCAATGCGAGTTTTACAACAGTAATCATGGTGATGTGGCATCATCAGCCGAGGATTATTGTTGCATAATTATCCGGGGGTTACAACCAATTACCGTTAGGACAACAAAAATCTACTCAAGCATCATAGAATGGCAACATATCATTAGATACTAATATGAAGCATAAAGTACCATGCTTAAGTAGAGGGTACAACGGGTTACGAGAGTGGACCGCTGAATATAGATGGGGAGAGGTGATGGAGCTGTTGATGAAAATGACGGAGTTGTTGAGGTAAATCGACATCACACAATGATTGCCCCGGCGGTGTTCCGGCGCCACCGCGAGAGGGGGAGAGAGCCCCCCTCCTTCTTCCTTGGCCTCCTCCCTAGATGGGAGGAGGGTTCCCCATCTGGTCCATGGTTGCCATGGCGGCGGAGGGGCAAGAGCCCCTCCGAGATTGAATATGTCTCTCTATTCTCTTTTGTTTTGCATTCCTATTTTCTGGCCCTTCACCGTTTCTTAAATTCCCAGAGATCCATAACTCCGATTGCGCTAAAAAAATTATGCTATTTTTTCCATAAATTATCTTTCTAGCGCCCGAAGAAGAGCCCCAACCGACTTACGGGGAGGCCACGAGACACTTGAGGTGCCTTGTGCGCCCTTATGGGTGGTGGAGGTCGTGGGCCTCCGTTTGCGTTGATTCCACCTCCAAAAATTACATATATCCTAAAATAATTTTCCGTAAATTTTTATCGCGTTTGGACTTTGTTTTATATAGATATTCTACTAAACATAAAACATACAACAAACAAGAACTAGCATTGGGCACTGGATCAATATGTTAGTCCATTAAAATATATAAAATGTTGCCAAAAATATGTAAAAGTTGTATAATATTGGCAGAAAACAATTAAAAATTATAGATGCAACGGAGATGTATCATTGTCCAGTTCACCCACACTTAAATCTTTGCTTGTCCTCAAGCAAATCTTTGCTTGTCCTCAAGCAAAAGTATATGACAAGAACAAAAATATGAACAGTGAGTTGAGTAAAGAATGTCATGGTAAAATAGATCTCCAAACAAGGCATGCTTCAGACTTAGCTAGTAAAAATTAATGATTAAGAGTACTACAAAGCAATAGGATACTACTAGTAAAGTTAATCATTTTAAACTTTTACAATGATAAAAGTGGATCAACAAGTTTAAATGTTGATTGTGCCAGAAGGTTCCTAAAGAGAGCATGATCCTCACTTATTACCAGGAACACAACATTGTGGTTGAACCACTTATTGAAATGGAAACGCAATTGAAATATATTATCAGTCTCACCAAAGAACATACCACCGATCCCGAGAACATGGTACACACCTGGCTCGACCAATTATTTGTTTGTTTTGTTTGTCTCCCCAAAGTAACATACCACCGATCCAGAGAACATGGTATAGACCTGGTTCGACAATTACAATTTTTTTAAGATAATTTACTTACTGTCCCAAGCAAACCAGATTTCACATGCCACCGATCCAAGGAACATGACATGCTATTGTAGGTAGATTAGACTTATTTTCATTATTACTCTTTTTTTAATGAACAAAAAACAGGAATCCTCACTTCTCCAGTTCACATACTACCGATCAAGGGAACATAGCATGCTAATCCATAGTGGTTAAGTGATTGCTCTGAGTGGGAACAAACTTGGCACAAATTCAGCATCTAAACATGGTGGTCTAGGTGTACCATAGTAAATGCAGAAAATGACAGTTTTCTAGTGTACTAGGGATTTGAGCACTCAAAACTAATAGTTCACACTAATTTTAGCAAAGCAAGCATTGTGTAGATCGCTAGTTTACAAGGCATTCAGAAATCATTGTACACTAATTCACATCAAGCTCAATATGCCATGGGTAAAATTCAGTATGATAACATTTAATAACTTGCTCAAGCAACCCAGATAGCAATTGACTACAGCATGTATAATGTATGATGGTATTCAGACTGGGGTCATGAATCAGCTCACCCGACTTATATGATGTAGGTCTCGCACAATCACTCTATGAACTGTAGCTCTTCTCCTTTTGCTTCTACATGCAAGCTCCAGCTTCACTCTTCCATATGTGTGCCCCACTGCTTCTCCTCATCGCCATGCTCTAACTCCACTGGGATCCCAAGGGATGTCACCTCGAACCTAGTCTTCCATATGTGTGCCCCACTGCTTCTCCTCATCGCCATGCTCTAACTCCACTGGGATCCCAAGGGATGTCACCTCGAACCTAGTCAGCATCTATTGATTCGTGCACAAGCAAAAACCTGAAATATGACTCACGCAAACAACGACTACAGGTGATATGGTTGAAGCCCTCTAAGTCGTCAATCGAATATCCAATTACATAAGCATAGGAATATAGAACATGACGAGTATGATAGGAATCAGCAAGCTCAATACTAACCTGAGGATGATATTTATCATCATAGGTCTAGCATGAGGAGAATAAATGTCATCATCATAAATGAGAGCAATGCCACCAACAGTGTATGTATCATCATATCCAAGCAAATGAGTTTTCAAATCAATCTTAAGTGATGGTATCATGTAATGCAAGGTAGTAGCAAATAGATTATACGGACGCATGTTGTCAAGAGGATTAAATAAACCTGCAATATCACACTCTTGAATGATGATAGGCAATTGAATCTCTAATTCTTCATCTTCAACTACAACAACTTCTTTTACTTCTTCAAGAGTAGTAGATCTTTTGTCTTCATCTTCATCACTTGGGAATTCCAGCTCTGGATCATCTTGTTCCTTGTCTTCGAGTATTTATTCTTCAATCTAAGGTCTTTCTTCCTCTGGGCTCTTGCCATCTTGCTCAGCTGGATGTGACGGTGTTGGAACCTCACATGTATCAAGGGGAATCCCAGAAAACACTCAGCTCGAGTAGTGATGAGATAGTACTTCCAACATTCATATTCTTCTCTATCTTCCTTACTTCTTCCACTAGCTCTTTTCCACTCTTAATCTTCTTCATTTTCTCTAGTATAACCTTCCTAATAGGATCATCCTCAGCACTCCAAGTGAACTCGAGACTCAAATGTGTTCTATGTCAGCGAACTCATCTTGTGTGGGCACTTGCACATGAGATTGCTCTAACGACTCATTTGGTGCTGGAGTAATTGGTTGACCAAATGGAGGACCATTTAACTCCAACGGGCATATCTCTAAGTGTTGAGGTACATGAATAGGAGCTCAATAATTGTGGTGCATAATTGTTGCTCTCCTCTTCATACCTAAATCCCTGCATTGGATAACTAGAGGCAAATGATGAGATCTCAGGGTTGTTGCTCCTATATGACATATTCAGGTTTTCAGACCACCCATGTGAGTATTTGTTTTGGTATGAGCTATGCTCTTGAGCGAAGCTCATGCCAAAACAACCTGGAGGGTGAGAGTAACCACGCTGACATTGAGCGTGTGAATGGCCCTGAAATCCACAAATATGGCATGTAGGATCAACATAAGGATGGCCTCTAGGATAAGTATCATGACTAATTGATGGGAAATCTTACTTATCATGTCATGAACACTTTCCGTGCTATTTCTCACATAAACATAATGATCTAAGTAGAATGCCATTTCCAAGAAGACAGCCCAACCTACAAAATGAACAAGAAAAGAAAGAGAAAATAATTAGAACAATGGTTAGGGGTCAGATATATATATCACATATAAATGTCACAAAAATAAAACAAGAAAAACCTAATCTATATATAGCCTAACACAATCGCTCGACGCTAATCCCCAGCAATGGCGCCAAAATGATCAGTTGTAAAAACAGTGAGGTTTACGTCCAAACAGTTGGTTGTTGAAGTTCTCCACAGGGACTAGGCAATAGCAACTATACTCAGCTAAATCTAGTTAACACAATTCAAGTGATGATTACAGGGAAATAAACCTAAACTATCATTTTGGAAAATTGTCGACAAAGATAAACAAACAAGCATAGGAAGGTTGAGATTTCAATCATCGTCTTTTTGGTATTTTCGTTTTGCTTAAGAAATTAAAATACTAACACAGGCAAGCCTAAAGGATAAGGGGCAGAAACATTATAGTACAGGATTTCACAAGAGGACATTTAAGATGATGTAGAGCAGCATTGAGTTCTATAGCAATGGAATTCATAGGTTAAAACATGTACATGAGATCCACAAATATGCAACACCACAGTTACTAGAATTAACCACACTCACGAATTTATAAATATATATGACTCACAATATATGACAGTACAAGTCTACTCGGAAATGATCGGCTCAACAACTCACAGTTTCACATATATTGCAGACACTAATACATACATAAAATAAGCACAAATTGGGTGTTTAGAACAGTACACAAGGTTCACCTTTACAGAAATAGACAGCAGTTTGAGTTCAGAGAAGAAGAAGGGGAGCAAAGGAAGTAGAGAGATGGAGCAGCAAAGTGGGGTTGAGAGAAGAGCAGCAGCTTGGGCGTGGAAGGAGCAGCAACAGGAGGTTGCGGACATCAGCAGCAACAATCGTTGAGAGAGAAGAGGAGCAGCAGTGGGGCGGCAGGGAGAGAAAGAGAGAAGGAACAGGAGCGTGGGTGTGAGGAGATGAAGGTTGGAGAGAAGAGAACTGCGGGCAGTACCAATGATGAATAGCAGCAAGATTTGGAAGAACAATAGCAAGATTTGGAAGAAGAGATTCAGATTGGTGGCGTGAGGTGCAGCAAGGGCTCGTGGTAGTGATGGTGGATGGGTTGCAGTGCATCGAATGGATGGATGGTGTGCGGAGGCGCTGGTGCTGGGTCGTGCGGGCAGCCAGACACCGCCGCGCCCGTGTCCGAAGGGGCGCGCGAGATGGGCGCTGGTAGCTGGCAACACTAGTGGGGGGCGGCGCTGGTGGAGGCTTGGGGAGTTGCTGGTGGCGCTGGTGGATGCTGGTGATGGCGTGATGGCGCGCAGCCACGCCGGCCTGGCCGCGACGGCGGCCGGAGGTGGAGAAGATGGCGGGGGAGAGAGGAGATGGAGATGCCAGACCTGATTTTGGGAATTGAGAGCGCTAGGGATTTGATCCCGTCGATCACATCTTGCATTTGCACATTGGCCCTCCTACTTCCTTCTTTCTTTGCAAGAACATACCTTCTCTTCTCTAGTATGCTCCTGGAGCTATATTCTTCTATCAACTCAGGTCCCTTCATTTTTCATTTGGCCCTTGGTTACTTCTTTCCTTTACGCTCGGGTCTCTCCATCTATTACAGCAACCGTGACCACTTGACGCTCTCAATTATTTATAGAAGCATTTTGGGCCTTTTCGCCCTTTTTTGCAAAACAAACCACTGGATAGTAAATGACCCTATTATATGATTATCATTCACAAATTCAACAATTCATAGCAAGAATGAATTAATATAACTCAATAAACAAACCGCATGTTTGAGTACCAAAAGATGTATATGAAATGTGTTGATCACAAAGTTGAACAGGATATGAAACGACGTGTTACCCACAAGGAGAACAAGCGCACCATGCATATTGCAAGAGTTGATACAGTTATTCCTTCAACTACTAGGCGTATTATGACAACCACATTCGTTGTTGTGAGGACTACATCACCTCCACCATATCACATCACCACCGAGAGTGCCTACATCATCTGAATTGATCATAAGAGGTAATGACAAAGGTACTAATCTTCCACCTCCATATGAGTATGATGAATGCCTTGTCAATTTAAACGCACCATGTGATGAGCTACCCACTACTTCGATCACACCACCTATTTTAGAGGACTATGTTGATGATTTGACTTTGCCATGTGATCAAACAACTAGAATATCAACATTGTCGAGTGCACCCATTAAATTAACTATGAAAGAACCATGTGGTCAGGGAATAAATTAGATTTGGATCAAATATGTTTGAAAATAATTGTGCCAATGTTTAATCACTTTTATATGACCTCTAATCTTGGTGATGTTGTTGTCTCAAATGAGTTGTTGCATGTTTGTTTATTTAAGCATCTTGTAGCATGTAATTCTGAAATAATTAAAAATTATTCACCAATGTTGGGATGGTTTAATGATGAGCATTGTCAATTTGATATGAATAAGAGCTTGAATTGTATGTGCAAACTGAGTTGCAATATTTTACTTCTTGTGATACTATTTTAGCTTTATATTTCACGATATATGAAAGTTACTCACGTATAAATGTGTCACGTGTGCAAAAATTGAGGGAAGTAAAAAAATGGATGACATATACATATACAACATGTACACCTTGTCTCATTTGTTAGCCACGTTTCAGATGAAGTAACGCCGAGGACATCTTTGTTTTCAAGAAGGGAAGGATGATGAGGACATAACTACATTGGATATAATCACCAATATTGCATATGCGTATTTATTTGAGGTGGTTTCTGATAAAAGTTATGCAATAATTTATTTATGCCATACAAAACAAAAGTACTTCACCTCTTTTTGTTTCATGCCTAATTGGAGAACTACCGGACAGTTGTACAATCCACATGTGAAGATAAGGGAAAAAAGAGATATTTAGGTGTCATTCAAGAAGTTCTCTCATGTCACTTTTAGCCCAAGAGAAGATAGAGTCCAAGTCTCTCACGTTCTGGACTCGGATTCGGACTTCGTAGATATACCTGATTCAAAACGCAAAGAACTTTTGCATCCGGACTCCAAATTGGGTGATTCTTTTTTGTTGGAAAGTTATTTTATTCACTTTCTAGCCAAGTTGGATTCACCTTCAAATTCATTCGGGGCATGGAGATATTGACGAAATAATATGACACTGCAACATAATCCGAGTCAAACTACAAGTCCAAAGTTGTTGCATCACCTCCACTTGGGCCCATGGGCCTTGTATGACCTAGGGTTAGTTTTAGGCTTCCTTGGACGTCCCACCACCTCCTTGGGCGCTGCCCCTTGCTACTATATAAGTAGATCAGTCTAGTAGCTTTTTCCTGGGGGGTTGTTTAGTTAAAATTTAGTCATTGCAACTTCGTGCACTTCCTTTCTGTCCAACGACCAAGCCAAGACCGCTTTCGGATCCCCATTTTTATCAATACTTCATATATATATTCGCAATATTCAGATTGCATTATCAAACTCTTGTTTGTTCTTCAATTGCATGCAGGAATGGACCTTCATGGCCAGGCTGATCGTGCTTCCAACATCGTTGGTAACCTCTCAGAGATTGGTTTGGCAATTGCTAAGGCGCAACGCCGTGCACGCTTGTAGTCAGATCGTGAAAGTCGCCTCCACCAAATTGATAATTATCATCATCGAAAGATCAGGACCCTCACCTCTATCACCTTGATGTTAGTTGAGGCTTCCATATGAATGGACAAAGTATTCTCCTTCACCTCCATTGGACGGATCTTGCCGATAGAAAAGTCTTGAATTGCTTCCGAAGGATCTTTATCTCCTACATCAATTGGCAATTGCTTAACTTGCGATCCATTAGATTCATCAAACTTCACATCTACCGTCTTTTCAACTTTTCGAGTGAAATTGTTGTAGACACGGTAAGTGTGAGAATTCGGTTTGTAACTGGGTAGGAAACCTTCATGAGATCTAGGAGCAAATTTTGAACGACAATGCTTATCAAGAGTGTAACACTTTGAGACAAATACTCGAAAGTATCCAACTTGTGGCTTGTTACCGGTGAGTAGCTCGTATGTCGTTTTACCAGGAAGCTTGTAAAGATAAAGTCAAATTGTGGCATGACAAGCCGTCTCACCCGCTTTCACCCAAAAGTTTTTTGGCATCTTGTATTCATCTAACAACGTTCTCGCTATCTTGATAAGGGTACTGTTCTTCCTCTCAACAACTCCATTTTGTTGAGGTATGTATGTAGCTGAGAACTCATGTGAGATGCCTTCTCCGTCATGAAAGGTATCCACATTAGCATTCTTGAACTACGTTCCATTGTCACTCCGAACCTTCTTGATCTTCACTTCAACTTGATTTTGGGCCTTCCTGCGGAAGTTCTTAAAGATCTTTTGTACCTGCAATTTGTCATCGAGAAAGAGCGCCCACGTAAATCTGGAAAAATCATCAACAATGAGCAAACTGAAAGAGTTGCCACCAAGGCTCTTGTAAGCATTGGGACCGAAGACATCCATATGGAGTAGTTCAAGTGCTCTCCTCGTGGTCATAATGTTCTTCTGACTTCCTCAAACTTGTTTTTCTGCTTGGCAAGCACTACAAAGTCTATACTTCTCAAATATAACATCTTTAACACCAAGGATATGATCTCCTTTAACAAGTTTATCAAGATTTCGCATGCCAACATGTTCTAGTCTTCTATGCCATAACCAACCTTTAGAAGATTTTGTAATAAGACATGTACGAGGTTGGGCTCTTTTTGTGAAATCAACAAGGTATAGATCACCTATACGGATACCGGTAAAGACCATATTATGATTATCTTGACGAAACACTTGGCAATCTACTTGGGTAATAGAACATTGAAACCAAAGTCGGCTAGTCTAGATACTAAAAGAAGTTGTAGCCAAGAGATTCAACAAGCATAACATTTTGAATGGAGCTATGATTGGATATGGCCATCTTACCAAGGCCAACTACCTTAACCATGGAGTTATCTCCAAAAGCCACATACTTGCGTGGACCATCATTTTTAGCAAGCTCACGGAACATGTCTCTATCTCCGGTCATGTGATTGGTGCGTCCACTATCAAGAATCCATTCTTTTCCCGCGGCCATGTATTCTCGCAGATTTGCCATGAGACTAAGATTTCTCATAGACTTCTCATATTCTATGTCGAATTCTCTGTCCTCATCATAATAGCCATGTTCAACATCATCATCGTCATCATGTATGTGATCATCACCTAGGGGAATTGATTCGTTAGATTTATGATCATGCCAATGTGCAATTTTGTGAATTCTAATGGTTTCCATGATAATGTTGCTAATGGTTCCAACATCACTTTTAGCACGCATAAGATCACGAGGCTCAAATAGACATTCATCAAACTTAGGATCACTAGGCTTCATCTTATGAAAGGAACTGGGCTTATAAAGAATCTCATTAAGGTTCTTTAATGAGTAACTGGAAAAGCTCATCTCAATGTCGATCCATAAAGTGTATGTGCATTCAAAATTTTGCATACGAACAAGCACATTCTTAGGTAATCCTATAATGATAAGATTGAGGGTTCTAAGATTACGAAGCATGTCAATTTCCTCTTTATGAGTGGGGTGCAAGGGATCAATAGGAGACACATAAGGATAATGAATATACTTGCTCAAGTTAAATTCATTAAAGATAGCAATCATTTCATTTTTCCAAGAGTTATAGTACTCTCCATCAAGAATGGGCACTCTACGTCTAAGACTCCCCAAAGTAGACACATCTATCTTCCTCCAATGATGATAAAACCAAAGCAATGGAGGCCAAGCTCTGATACCAATTGTAGGATCAGAGAAGATAGATCTAGAGGGGCGGTGAATAGACTCTTAACCAACCAAAGGTGCAGTTTTTAGTTCTCTTGAAAATTAGGCAGATTTTGGCACTAGTTAAGATATCACCAAGACTTCCTACACATGCATATCTAGAGATAGGGCAGTGAAAATAGTAAAACATGCAACTGTGCGAAAAGTAAAGGGTAAAGATGGAAGATCAAATGCAATGAAGACACGGAGATTTTTTGCGTGGTTCCAATAGATGCTGCTATCATACATCCAAGTTGATGGAAACATCAATCCACAGAGGATAACAGTTGCGCGAGTCCATGGAGGGCTCTACCCATGAGGAGTCCACGAAGAAGAAACCTTGTCTATTCCATCATGACTTACGTCCACGAAGGACTAACCTCACTCGAGTAGATCTTCATGAAGTAGGCAATCTCCTTGCCCTTACAAACTCCTTGGTTCAACTCCACAATCTCTTGGAGGCTCCCAAGTGACACCTAACCAACCTAGGAGACACCACTCTCCAAAAGGTAATAAATGGTGTTATTGATGATGAATTCCTTCCTCTTGTGATTCTAATGATAGTCACAGATATGGCTTTAGTAGAAGAGGGGATTGAATGGAAAGCAATTTGGGGAAGGCTAGAAATCAAGGTCCAAATAGTTGGATTGGAATATCTTGATCTCAACACATGAGTAGGTGGTTCGCTCTTAGAAAATGAGTAGTGGAAGTAGTGTTTTGTTCTGATGGCTCTCTTAGAGAGTAAGTGGGGTCGGAGGGGTATATATAGCCTTCACCCAAAGATCCAACTGTTACAAGCCTTTGCCCAACTCGGTGACACTGGACCGAAATCTCGGCGAGACCGAATAGTGTAAAAGATTCGAACGCTGGAAGTCTCAGTAAGACCGATCAGAACATCTTGGTGTGATGAGGACATCAATACCATTGTTACACCCACAGCCCCTGCTGCTACACATACTGGACCAATTACTAGAGCTCGCGCACGCCAATTAAATTATCAGGTACTTCCGTTTCTTGGTAATGATTCTAATGTTCATGAGAATATGAGGCTGCCTAAATTGGATATATTTGTTTTGCTTACAAATGAAGGGCCTATCATGGATAAGAGGGATGAACACTGGAGCAAGACCAAGCATGGAGATGATGGCATGCGCGAGGGGAACAAGAACGGAGTTACAAGTGATGATTTGAGGACTTTGAGACCCCATAATGAGTGCATGAAGCCTTGGACAAAATATACAAGATGCCACTTCATAATATTCGTCCATAGGCTATTCTAGGTGCTGCGTCACCTTATTATTGGGCCAGGCCCATGTAATTTCGAAATAGTTAAGTATAGGCTATTTTTAGAGTCCGTATGTGTGGGGAAACAAGAGTTAGGGTTGGTTTCGGACCCCTCCCTCAAGGGCCACAGAATTCCCTCCTCTTCCTCCATATATACAGCCCTTAGGGCGTCGTTTAGACTTTGGGTTTTGTTTAGATCAAAAGTTCGCCATAGTTGCAACTTCGTGTACTTCGTTTGTGTTCAACGACAAGACCAAGACGTCACAGAACCCCACCTTCATTAATAAAGCTTTCCTCTTATATTCGCAATATCCAGATTGCAATCTTAGTTTCTTGCTTGTTCTTCATTTGCTCGCAGGAAACAGGCCCTCGTGGTCAGGTTGATCGTGCTCCGGCGTGGTCAATAACCCTCGGAAGTTGGTTTAGCGATTGCTAAGGCGCGACGTCTTGCACATTCATAGTCGGATCGCCAAGGTCGGCTCCCACAGAAAATGATAGCCACCATCTCATCGAAACATCAGGACACCTTTGCCTCTATCAAGTGGTATCAGATTTCCAGGTTGCTCGGTGAGATTTTATAGTTTTTCGTAGTTTAGATCGAGTCTGTTCTTCATACCTACAGTCCACGAAAAAGCCAAAAAAAATTAGGGTTAGTTCATCATATCCGAGCCAATCTGAGCCTTTGCATAATCTTTTTAGGGTTTTTGCTTTGTTGAATTTGCGGTTGCATCGTCGTGTCAAGTTGTTGGTCTTAGAGTCTAGTCTTTTAGAGTTTCGAGTTCTGGTCATAAGTTGTCACGCCGCCGCCGCACCATCGTCATCGTTCCTAGCATATACCACCACCACCAACATATTCCTTACCACTGCCATATACATCCGCCTGTCCACCACCAATCTGAGTCCACATATACATCGGCCTGTCCACCACCAATCCGAGTCCACATATACATCCGCCTGTCCACCACCAATCCGAGTCCACATATACATCTGCCTGTCCACCACCAATCCGAGTTTTTTTTTTCATATTAGGTTTGTTTTCGAGATCCATCAATTTTCTGTTTCGTGTTTCCTTGCCCTGAGTAGGTCTCAGAAAAAAAAAGAGTCTGGAGACCCCCTGGCAGTTTTTAGGCCAAAATTTCGGCGACCAAAAATATTTTTTCCCTATCCTATTTTTAGGCTTTTCTGAGTCTTTTGAGACACTCGCCATCATAGTGATTTTTTTGTCGCACTTTTTCATCGTCGCTGCCCTGATTTCTGAAAAAAAAAGTCAAAAAAATTTTGTACCCATCCTGTCAGTTTGACCTGGGAACAGTTTTGAGACACTCGCCACTACAGTGATTTTTCGCAAAAAAAAGAGGAGCGCAAAAAAAGGGCGAATTTTTTTTCCAAAGTGTGCTTTTCCCTTGTTTAAGTGCGGTACCGTGATTTTGTTAGTGTTCTAGGCTCGCGTCTCTAGCACGGTCTAGCCTAGGACCAAAGACAAGACTGTCGTTGAGCGTTTATTCAACTTTGCATCTCTGAATTGATTATTGCTGGCCCTTTTTGCTACCATACTATAAACCTTCCCAGCTCGACATACATCTACGTCGTGCGTTTGACTCTCCATGGCAATCGCTCTATCCAAGATTTTGAGAGTTTTGACTACAACGGTTGCCGATCACCGCCTGCTGATGGGTAAGAACTAGTAAGAATTTGAGATTTGCTTGACGGATTTGTGACACCCACCACCACCTCTTGTTAGTAGTCTGTAGGATCATATTCTTGTGTGTTTCTATTGTTGCTAACCATGCCAGGATCACAAGCCAACGAGACCGACCGCGAACATGACGAATAAGGAGTTGCATGATAAATTTCAGCAAATGATGAGTGGACAGGTGCAAGATGTGCTAAACAGATTTGAAGAGGCCATGGAGAAGATAGATGGCATGGAGAAGACGTTCGAAACAAAGCTCGATAACAAGTTTAATGAATTGCTCGCGCATCTTCCACCACCACCACCGGCTGTACCTAACGCACCTCTACAACAACAACAACAACAACAACAACAACAACAACAACAATGACTACCTCCACGTCATGAAATGACCCTCCGCCGAAGCGAGCCGTGTCCCTCTTGCGCTTGGCCAAACTGTTGGTGCTTCTTTGTTGATATACTGTGGCTCTGGTGCGATGCGGAGGAGGATGATTATGTGGGAGATTACGAGGATAAAGTTGATCAAAATCAAAACTACATGCAACCACCAAAGACCACAACCACCGTGTCGTCCACATGCAAATAATGGCAATGTTAGGGCTCCCCTCAGTGCGAGATCATGACCATCTCCCTAAACTGAAATTGAATATTCCACCATTTGAGGGCAGATATGTTCCTGATATATATCTTACTTGGGAGTTAGAAACTGAACAACGATTTACATGTTTACAATATCACGAGGAGAGACGTGTTCCTGCTGCTTTGTTTGTGCTTTCACTAGCTTTGCATGTGTTTGGTGGTCCGAGCATTGTAGATTATATCCTGTTCCAGCTACTTGGGCTGCTTTGAAAACTGCTATGCGTATCGTTGGGTTCCACCATATTATCAACGTGAATTACTTAAAAATTGCAGCGCTTAAGACAAGGAAAAAATTTCGTAGAAGAATATTATCGGGAATTACAAACCTGGCTTGATTAGATGTGGTATTGTTGAGGAGAATGAAGCTATGCTTGCACGTTTTATGGGTGGATTAAATAGAGAGATTTAGACCATTCTAGAGTATAAGGATTATAATAATATCACTCGTTTATTCCATCTTGCTTGTAAAGCTGAACGTGAAGTGTTGGATCGACAGGCATTGGCGTGAACTAACTTTTCTGTAGGTCGACCTTCATTATGGACACCACATGCATCATCTACTTCCACTGCACCATCACCTCCTTCAGGTACCACCTCCAACCGTGATACAAGAAAGCAGGCACAACCACCACTATCTGCCAAGAGCACACCTGTCGGGCCTGCACAGAGCTCTTCTTCTTCCATGGCGTCAACAGGGCACACAAGTGATATTATTTGTCGTCGTTGTAAGGGAAGAGGACATTTTGCAAAAGAATGCAAATCTCAAAGTGTGATGATTGCTACTGAGGATGGTGGATATGAGTCCGCTAGTGACTATAATGAGGAGACTTTGGCTCTTATTACACATGAAGAACACGGTGGAGATGATTCTGATCATGAAACACAATACATGGTCGAAGATCTTGTGGTATGAATGTTTAGTTGCTCAACGTGTTTTGAGTGTGCAGGTTACACAAGTCGAGCAAAATCAGAGGCATAATTTGTTCCATACAAAGGGAGTTGTGAAGGAACGTTCTATTCAAGGCGTCATCATAGATGGAGGGAGCTGCAACAACTTGGCTAGCATGGAGATGTTGGAGAAGCTATCTCTCACCACAAGACCACATCCACATCCTTACTACATCCAATGGTTCAACAACAGCGGCAAGGTTAAGGTAACACGTCTTTGTTCGTGTGCATTTTAGTATCTCTACATATGCTGATTATGTTGATTGTGATGTGGTACCATTGCAAGCATGTTCCTTATTACTTGGTAGACCATGGTAATTTGATAAAAATTATGTACACCATGGTAGAAACAATCAGTATACTCTTGTTCATAAGGATAAAAATATTACTTTGCTTCCTATGACTCCTGATTCCATTTTGAAAGATGATATTAATAGAGCTACTAAAGCAAAACAGGACAAAAATAGGAGTGAAAATCAGATTGTGGCAAAAGAATTTGAGCAACAAATGAAGCCTAATAATAAACCATCTAGTGTGGCTTCAGAAATTAAATTGAAAAGTGCATGTTTACTTGCCACCAAATCTGATATTGATGAGCTAGATTCTAGCAAATCTGTTTGCTATGCTTTTGT
The DNA here is from genome assembly GCA_021605145.1 of Aegilops bicornis. Lineage (NCBI taxonomy): Eukaryota > Viridiplantae > Streptophyta > Magnoliopsida > Poales > Poaceae > Aegilops > Aegilops bicornis. The sequence goes on from CM038669.1 coordinate 265,575,887, forward strand.
GTGCAAAGAGGCATTATTTTCATTCAAGGACATGCCTTCCTCTTTGCCCCTGTCACTAACATTTTGCGGGAGTTCATTGACGTCTTCCCACAAGACGTGCCACCGGGATTACCACCTATTCGAGGCATTGAGCATCAAATTGACTTAATTCGGTGCATCGCTACCCAACCGTGCACCATACCGTACCAATCCAAAGGAGACGAAGGATATTATGCGTCCAAGCATGTGAGCTGCTCGACAAAGGTTATATACGCGAATCTCTTAGTCCTTGTGTTGTTCCTATTATACTAGTGCCTAAAAAGGATGGTACGTCGCGTATGTGTGTTGATTGTAGAGGTATTAATAATATTACTATTCGTTATCGTCATCCGATTCCTAGGCTAGATGATATGCTTGATGAATTGAGTGGCTCTACAATATTCTCCAAAGTTGATTTGCGTAGTGGATACCATCAAATTTGTATGAAATTGGGAGATGAATGGAAAACATCATTTAAAACTAAGTTTGGTTTATATGAGTGGTTAGTCATGCCTTTTGGGTTAACTAATGCGCCTAGTACTTTCATGAGACTAATGAACGAAGTTTTACGTGCTTTCATTGGACGATTTGTTGTAGTCTATTTTGATGATATACTGATTTATAGCAAATATTTGGAAGAACATTTGGAACATTTACGTGCTGTTTTTATTGCTCTACGTGATGCACGTTTGTTTGGTAACCTTGGGAAGTGCACCTTTTGCACCGACCGAGTATCTTTTCTTGGCTATATTGTTACTCCACAGGGAATTGAAGTTGATAAAGCCAAGATTGAAGCTATTGAGAGTTGGCCGCAGCCCAAAACGGTCACACAAGTGAGGAGTTTCCTTGGCCTCGTTGGTTTCTATAGGAGTTTTGTGAGAGATTTCAGCACCATTGCTGCACCTCTCAACGAGCTTACAAAGAAGGATGTGCCTTTTGTTTGGGGTACCGCATAGGAAGAAACCTTCACGGTATTGAAAGATAAGTTGACACATGCTCCTTTACTCCAACTTCACGATTTTAATAAGACTTTTGAGCTTGAATGTGATGCTAGTGGAATTGGATTAGGAGGTGTGTTATTACAAGATGGCAAACCTGTTGCATACTTTTACGAAAAATTGAGTGGGCCTAGTCTGAACTATTCTACTTAGGATAAAGAATTATATGCTCTTGTTCGGACTTTAGAGACATGGCAACATTATTTATGGCCCAAAGAATTTGTTATACATTCTGATCATGAATCTTTGAAACATATTAAAAGTCAAGCTAAACCGAATCATAGACATGCTAAATGGGTTGAATTCATTGAGACTTTCCCTTATGTCATTAAACACAAGAAGGGTAAAGAAAATGTTATTGTTGATGCATTGTCTCGTCGCTATACTATGCTTTCACAACTTGACTTCAAAATATTTGGTTTGGAGACCATCAAAGATCAATATGTGCATGATGCTGAATTTAAAGATGTAATGCAGAATTGTAAAGAAGGAAGAACATGGCACAAGTTCGTTATTGATGATGGCTTTGTGTTCCGTGCTAACAAGCTATGGATTCCAGCTAGCTCTGTTCGTCTTTTGTTGTTGCAGGAGGCGCATGGAGGAGGATTAATGGGACACTTTGGCGTGAAGAAGACGGAGGACGTACTTGCTACACATTTCTTTTGGCCAAAGATGAGACGGATGTTGAGCGTTTTGTTGCTCATTGCACTACATGTCAAAAGCTAAGTCACGACTCAATCCTCATGGTTTATATATGCCTTTGCCTGTACCTAGTGTTCCTTGGGAGGATATATCTATGGACTTTGTTTTGGGTTTACCTCAAACAAAGAAGGGAGGGATAGCATATTTCTTTGTCGTGGATAGATTCTCAAAATGGCACACTTTATACCATGTCATAAAAGCGATGATCTTGTTAATGTTGCTGATTTGTTCTTTCGTGAAATTATTTGCTTGCATGGTGTGCCAAATACTATTGTTTCATATCGTGATACTAAATTTCTTAGCCACTTTTGGAGATGTTTATGGGCTACGTTGGGGACTAAACTGCTTTTTAGTACTACTTGTCACCCCAAACCGATGGACAAACCAAGTAGTCAATAGAACATTGTCTACTATGCTTAGGGTTGTTTTGAAGAATAATAAGAAAATGTGGGAAGAATGCTTGCCTCATATTGAATTTGCTTATAATCTTTCATTGCATTCTACTACTAAGATGTGCCCTTTTGAAATTGTGCATGGTTTCCTACCTCGTGCACCTATTGATTTGTTGCCTCTTCCATCTTCGGAGAAGGTTGATTTTGATGCTAAAGAACGTGCTGAATTGATTTTAAAAATGCATGAGTTAGCTAAGGAAAACACTGAGCGTATGAATGCTAAATATAAACTTGTTGGAGATAAGGGTAGAAAACATTTTGTGTTTGCACCTGGAGATCTTGTTTGGTTACATTTGCGTAAGGATAGATTTCCTAATTTGTGCAAATCAAAGCTAATGCCACGTGCTGATGGTCCTTTTAAGGTGTTAGAGAAAATAAATGATAATGCATATAAACTTGAGCTGCATGCAGATTTTGGAGTTAGTCCCACTTTTAACATTGCAGATTTGAAGCCTTATTTGGGTGAGGAAGATGAGCTTCCGTCGAGGACGACTTCATTTCAAGAAGGGAGGATGATGAGGACATCAATACCATTGTTACACCCACAGCCCCTATTTGCTATACATCTTGGACCAATTACTAGAGCTCGCAAGACGCCAATTAAATTATTAGGTACTTTCGCTTCTTGGTAATGATTCTAATGTTCATGAGAATATGATGCTGCCTAAATTGGATACATTTGTTTTGCTTACAAATGAAGGGCCTGTCATGGATAAGAGGGATGAACACTGGAGCAAGACCAAGCATGGAGATGATGGCATGCGCGAGGGGAACAAGAACGGAGTTACAAGTGATGATTTGAGGACTTTGAGGCCCCCATAATGAGTGCATGAAGCCTTGGACGAAATATACAAGATGCACTTCATAATATTCGTCCATAGGCTATTCTAGGTGCTGCGTCACCTTATTATTGGGCCAGGCCCATGTAATTTCGAAATACTTAAGTATACGCTATTTTTAGAGTCCGTATGTGTGGGGAAACAAGAGTTAGGATTGGTTTCGGACCCCTCCCTCAAGGGCCACGAAATTCCCTCCACTTCCTCCATATATACAACCCTTAGGGCGTCGTTTAGACTTTGGGTTTTGTTTAGATCAAAAGTTCGCCATAGTTGCAACTTCGCGTACTTCGTTTGTGTTCACCGACCAGACCAAGACGTAATAGAACCCCACCTTCATTAATAAAGCTTTCCTCTTATATTCGCAATATCCAGATTGCAATCTTAGTTTCTTGCTTGTTCTTCGTTTGCTCGCAGGAAACAGGCCCTTGTGGTCAGGTTGATCGTGCTCCGGCGTGGTCAATAACCCTCGAAAGTTGGTTTAGCGATTGCTAAGGCGCGACGTCTCGCACGTTCGTAGTCGGATCGTCAAGGTCGACACCCACAGAAAACAATAGCCACCATCTCATCGAAACATTGGGACACCTTTGCCTCTATCATGGTGCGACTGAAGTGCAATGACTAGGGCGAAACCTCATTTCAGTAGTTCCGATAGTTTCATCTCGGCAATTCTGAAATGAAGCCACTTCATTACAGAAACTTGGTCATGCCATCTCGGTGAGACCGAGATCCATATCGGTAGAACAGAAGTGCTTGGCTTTGGCTTAGGCAGTGTATGTGATCAACTCGGTGAGTCCGGGATAGAGATTTTCGGTGGGACCGAGATGATACTTCAAGGTTTTGGACATATACGATGTGGAGAGTGTTTGAGGATTTTTAGAGGAATATCACTATGCACTTGAGAAATTGAGTCATGATCAAAACCTCATCCCCTTTGAATAGTATTGGATTTCCTATGGACTCAAGGTGATCTTGGATCACACACACGACCTGGCGACTTTTGAAGGAAATATGCCCTAGAGGCAATAATAAAGTTGTTATTTATATTTCCTTATATCATGATAAATGTTTATTATTCATGCTAGAATTGTATTAGTCGCAACTTAATACATGTGCGAATACATAGACAAATAGAGTGTCACTAGTATGCCTCTACCTGACTAGCTCGCTAATCAAAGATGGTTAAGTTTCCTAGCCATAGACATGAGTTGTCATTTGATGAACGGGATCACATCATTAGAGAATGATGTGATTGACTTGACCCATCCGTTAGCTTAGCACTATGATCGTTTAGTTTATTGCTATTGCTTTCTTCATAACTTATACATGTTCCTATGACTATGAGATTATGCAACTCCGAATACCAGAGGAACACTTAGTGTCTTGTCAAACGTCACAACGAATCGGGTGATTATAAAGATGCTCTGGTGTGTCTCCGATGGTGTTTGTTGAGTTGGCATAGATCGAGATTAGGATTTGTCCCTCCGATTGTCGGAGAGGTATCTTTGGGCCCTCTCGGTAATGCACATCACTATAAGCCTTGCAAGCAATGTGACTAATGAGTTAGTTGCGGGATGATGCATTACGGAACGAGTAAAGAGACTTGCCGGTAACGAGATTGAACTAGATATAATGATACCGACGATTGAATCTCGGGCAAGTAACATACCGATGACAAAGGGAACAATGTATGTTGTTATGCGGTTTGACCGATAAAGATCTTCGTAGAATATGTAGGAACCAATATGAGCATCAAGGTTCCGCTATTGGTTATTGACCGGAGATGAGTCTCGGTCATGTCTACATAGTTCTCGAACCCGTAGGGTCCGCACGCTGAACATTCGATGACGATTGGTATTATGAGTTTATGTGATTTGTGAAGGAAATATGCCCTAGAGGCAATATAAAGTTGATTATTTATATTTCCTTATATCATGATAAATGTTTATTATTCATGCTAGAATTGTATTAACCGGAAACTTAGTACATGTGTGAATACATAGACAAACAGAGTGCCCTAGTATGCCTCTACTTGACTAGCTCGTTCATCAAAGATGGTTAAGTTTCCTAGCCATAGACATGTGTTGTCATTTGATGAACGGGGTCACATCATTAGATAATGATGTGGTGGACAAGACCCATCCATTAGCTTAGCACTATGATCGTTTAGTTTATTGCTATTGCTTTCTTCATAACTTATACATGTTCCTATGACTATGAGATTATGCAACTCCCGAATACCTGAGGAACACCTTGTGTGCTATCAAACGTCACAACGTAACTGGGTGACTATAAAGATGCTCTACAGGTGTCTCCGATGGTGTTTGATGAGTTGGCATAGATCGAGGTTAGGATTTGTCACTCCGATTGTCGAAGAGGTATCTCTGGGCCCTCTCTGTAATGCACATCACTATAAGCCTTGCAAGCAATGTGACTAATGAGTTAGCCACGGGATGATGCATTACGGAACGAGTAAAGAGACTTGCTGGTAACAAGATTAAACTAGGTATTGAGATACCGACGATCGAATCTCGGGAAAGTAACATACCAATGACAAAGGGAACACCGTATGTTGTTATGCGGTTTGACCGATAAAGATCTTCATAGAATATGTAGGAACCAATATGAGCATCCAGGTTTTGCTAGTTATTGATCGGAAGTGAGTCTCGGTCATGTCTACATAGTTCTCGAACCCGTAGGGTCCGCACGCTTAAAGTTCGATGACGATCGGTATTATGAGTTTATGTGTTTTGATGTACCGAAGGTAGTTCGGAGTCCCGGATGTTATCACGTACAGGACGAGGAGTCTCGAAATGGTCGAGACGTAAATATTGATATATTGGAAGGCTACGTTTGGACACCGGAAGGGTTCGGGCATTTACCGGAGTACCGGGGGGTTATCGGAACCCCCCGGGGAGTTAATGGGCCTTAATGGGCCATGGTGGAAGAGAGGAGGAGGCGGCCAAGGTGCCCCCCCCAAGCCCAATCCGAATTGGAAGGGGGGCCGGCCGGCCCCCCTTTCCTTCTCTCTCTCTCCCTCTTCCTTCTTCTCCTACTCCAACTAGGGAAGGGGGGGGGGGGACCTACTCCTACTGGGAGTATGACTCCCCCCTTGGGCGCGCCATGAGAGGGCCGGCCCTCCCCTCCTTTATATACGGGGGAGGGGGCACCCCATAGACACACAAGTTGATAGTTGTCTTAGCCGTGTGCGGTGCCCCCTCCACAGATTTCCACCTCGGTCATATCGTTGTAGTGCTTAGGCGAAGCCCTGCGTCGGTAACTTCATCAACACCGTCACCACACCGCCGTGCTGACGGAACTCAGCCTCAGCTGGATCAAGAGTACGAGGGACGCCACCGAGCTGAACGTGTGCAGATCGCGGAGGTGTCGTGCGTTCGGTACTTGGATTGGTTGGATCGCAAAGACGTTCGACTACATCAACCGCGTTACTAAACGCTTCCGCTTTCGGTCTACAAGGGTACGTGGACACACTCTCCCCGCTCGTTGCTATGCATCACCTAGATGGATCTTGCGTGTGCGTAGGTAATTTTTTTGAAATATTATGTTCCCCAACAATTTGATGTACCGAAGGTTGTTCGGAGTCCCGGATGTGATCACGGACATGACGAGGAGTCTCGAAATGGTCGAGACATGAAGATTGATATATTGGAAGGTTATGTTTGGACACCAGAAAGGTTTCGGATTAGTTCGGGCATTTTTCGGAGTACCGGGGGGTTATCGGAACCCCCAGGGGGCTTAATGGGCCTACATGGGCCTTAGTGGAAGAGAGGAGGAGGCGGCCAAGTGGTGGGGCGCATCCCCCCAAGCCCAATCCGAATTGGGGAGGGGGCCGGCCCCCCTTTCCTTCTCTCCCTCTTCCCTTCCTTCCCCCTCCTAGTTGGACCAGGAAAGGGGGGAAACCTACTCCTAGTAGGAGTAGGAATCCGCCGCGCCCTAGGAGGCCGACCGGCCCCCTCCTCCAGTCCTTTATATACGGGGGAGGGGGGCACCCCATAGACACACAAGTTGATCTTAGCCTGTGCGGTGCCCCCTCCCACATATTTCCACCTCGGTCATATTGTCATAGTGCTTAGGCGAAGCCCTGCGCCGGTAACTTCATCGTCACCATCAACACGCTGTCGTGCTGACGAAACTCACCCTCGACTTCAGCTGGATCTAGAGTTTGAGGGACGTCACCGAGCTGAACGTGTGCAGATCACGGATGTGCCATGCATTCGGTACTTGATCGGTTGGATCGCGAAGATGTTCGACTACATCAACCGCGTTACTTAACGCTTCCGCTTTCGGTCTACGAGGGTACATGGACACACTCTCCCCGTTCGTTGCTATGCTTCTCCTAGATAGATCTTGCGTGATCGTAGGAATTTTTTTGAAATACTACGTTCCCCAACAGTGGCATCCAAGCCAGGTCTATGCGTAGATGTTATATGCACGAGTAGAACACAAAGAGTTGTGGGCGATAATAGTCATACTGCTTACCAGCATGTCATACTTTGATTCAGCGGTATTGTTGGATGAAGCGGCCCAGACAGACATTACATGACCGCGTTCATGAGGCTTGGTTCTACCACCGTGCGTCGCACACAGGTGGCTAGTGGGTGTCTGTTTCTCCAACTTTAGTTGAATCGGGTGTGACTACGCCCGATCCTTGTTGAATGTTAAAACTGCAAACTTGACGAAAAATTGTTGTGGTTTTGATGCGTAGGTAAGAACAGTTCTTGCTAGAAACCCGTAGCAGCCACGTAAAACTTGCAACAACAAAGTAGAGGATGTCTAACTTGTTTTTGCAGGGCTTGCTGTGATGTGATATGGTCAAGACGTGATGATATATAATTTGTTGTATGAGATGATCATGTTTTGTAACAGTTATCGGCAACCGGCAGGAGCCATATGGTTGTCGCTTTATTGTATGAAATGCAACCGCCATGTAATTGCTTTACTTTATCACTACGCGGTAGTGATAATTATAGTCGAGAAGCAATAGTTGGCGAGACGACAATGATGCTTCGATGGAGATCAAGGTGTCAAGCCGGTGGCGATGGTGATCATGACGGTTCTTTGGAGATGGAGATCAAAGGCATAAGATGATGATGGCCATATCATATCACTTATATTGATTACATGTGATGTATATCTTTTATGCATCTTATTTTGCTTAGTACGGCGGTAGCATTAGAAGATGATCTCTCACTAAATTTCAAGGTACAAGTGTTCTCCCTGAGTATGCACCGTTGCTATAGTTCGTCATGCCGAGACACCACGTGATGATCAGGTGTGATAAGATCTATGTTCACATACAAAGGGTGCAAGCCAGTTTTGCACATGCAGAATACTCGGGTTAAACTTGGCGAGCCTAGCATATGCAGATATGGCCTCGGAACACTGAGATCGAAAGATCGAGCGTGAATCATATAGTAGATATGATCAACATAGTGATGTTCACCATTGAAAACTACTCCATCTCACGTGATGATTGGACATGGTTTAGTTTATATGTATCACGAGATCACTTAGATAATTAGAGGGATGTCTGTCTAAGTGGGAGTTCTTGTTGGAAATATGCCCTAGAGGCAATAATAAAATGGTTGTTATTATATTTCCTTGTTCATGATAAGTGTCTATTGTTCATGCTATAATTGTATTAACCGGAAACCATAATACACGTGTGAATACATAGACCACAACATGTCCCTAGTAAGCCTCTAGTAGACTAGCTCATTGATCAATAGATGGTTATGGTTTCCTGACCATGGACATTGGATGTCGTTGATAACGGGATCACATCATTAGGAGAATGATGTGATGGACAAGACCCAATCCTAAGCATAGCACAAGATCATGTAGTTCGTTTGCTAGAGCTTTTCTAATGTCAAGTATCATTTCCTTAGACCATGAGCTTGTGCAACTCCCGGATACCGTAGGAGTGCTTTGGGTGTATCAAACATCACAACGTAACTCGGTGGCTATAAAGGTGTACTACAGGTATCTCCGAAAGTGTCTGTTGGGTTGGCACGAATCGAGACTGGGATTTGTCACTCCGTATGACGGAGAGGTATCTCTGGGCCACTCGGTAATGCATCATCATAATGAGCTCAATGTGACTAAGGAGTTAGCCACGGGATCATGTGTTATGGAACGAGTAAAGAGACTTGCCGGTAACGAGATTGAATGAGGTATAGGGATAGCGACGATCGAATCTCGGGCAAGTAACATACCGATAGACAAAGGGAATTGTATACGGGATTGATTGAATCCCCGGCATCGTGGTTCATCGGATGAGATCATCGTGGAACATGTGGGAGCCAATATGGGTATCCAGATCCCGCTATTGGTTATTGACCAGAGAGGTGTCTCGGTCATGTCTGCATGGTTCCCGAACCCGTAGAGTCTACACACTTAAGGTTCGGTGATGCTAGAGTTGTAATGGGAATAGTATGTGGTTACCGAAGGTTGTTCGGAGTCCCGGATGAGATCCTGGACGTGACGAGGAACTCCAGAATGGTCCGGAGGTGAAGATCGATATATTGGACGAAGGGTATTGGAGTCCGGAATTGTTCTCGGGAGTACCAGTGACGACCAAGGACCGAAAGGGGTTTCGGAGGCCCCAACAAGCGTTGGGGGGCCTTATGGGCCAAGGGAAGGGGGGACACCAGCCCACTAAGGGGATGTGCGCCCCTCCCACCCCATCTCACGTAACTTGGAGAGGTGGGGCGCCTCCACCTGGCTTGGGAGGCAAGCCTCCCCTGGCTTGGCTTGGGGGGCAAGTCTCCCTAGGGTTTCCCTAGGGAGATCCAATCTGCCTTGGCCGCCTCCCCCTAGGGGAAACCCTAGGGCGTCTCCCCCTCTCCCCTTCCCCCTATATATAGTGAGGGGGTGGGAGGGCAGCCGCGCCACTTCCTTGGGACAGCCCTCCCCCTCTCCAACACCCCTTCCTCCTCCGTAGTGCTTGGCGAAGCCCTGCGAGAGAACCACGAGCTCCACCATCACCACGCCGTCATGCTGCCGGAGTTCTCCCTCAAGTTCTCCTCTCCCCTTGGTGGATCAAGAAGGAGGAGACGTCCCCGGGCTTTACGTGTGTTGAACGCGAAGGCGTCGTCTGTTCGGCGCCTGATCGGATCTTCCGCGATTTGAATCAAAATGATTTGAATCGCCGCGAGTACGACTCCATCAACCCCGTTCTTGTAATGCTTCCGCTTAGCAATCTTCAAGGGTATGAAGATGCACTCCCTCTCTCTCTCTCGTTGCTAGCATCTCCTAGATTGATCTTGGTGACACGTAGGAAAATTTTGAATTATTACTATGTTCCCCAACAATGGCATCAGAGCTAGGTCTATGCGTAGATTCTATGCACGAGTAGAACATGATGACCCACAAGTATAGGGGATCTATCGTAGTCCTTTCAATAAGTAAGAGTGTCGAACCCAACGAGGAGCAGAAGGAAATGATAAGAGGTTTTCACCAAGGTATTCTCTGCAAGTACTGAAACAAGTGGTAACAGATAGTTTTGTGATAAGATAATTTGTAACGAGCACCAAGTAACGAAAGTAAATAAGTGCAGCAAGGTGGCCCAATCCTTTTTGTAGCAAAGGACAAGCCTGGACAAACTCTTATATAGATAAAAGCGCTCCCGAGGACACATGGGAATTATCGTCAAGCTAGTTTTCATCACGTTCATATGATTCGCGTTTGGTACTTTGATAATTTGATATGTGGGTGGACCGGTGCTTGGGTGCTTGATGCGGAGCATCCTACGTTAATCTCCATGTACACCTTCATAGCACATCAAGCCCCAAGTGGACCTACCGGACTTAAGGTGAACCCGCTCCTCTTCAAGATTTACATGAATATCTATGGGACTTGGTCGCTACCTCACCATGGAACATTGTGCATTATTAGGTACGAGGACGACCGCCACCTAGCAGCTACGGAGCATCCTGGAGGCCAAGGAGAAGGACCCCAAGGCCACGAGGAAGAACGGGAAGCACAACCGCAGCTGGACAGGAGGTCCCAGGCGACCCCGTGCGCATGGGCCCCGAGACCCCGTGCCCACGGGCTACACAGGAGGCTCAAGGCTGAGCACCCGTGCGGGACGGGCCTGCCGTGCCCACGGACCCTGCAAGACGGTCCCAACTTACCCCGTGCGCACGGGCCCTACAGGATTGACGACTGTGATTGCTGTTTGGGCCTCCTCTTCATCCACTTCATCCCCATGCCTATATATTCCGTACCTAGACCATATGTTAGGGATAGCAAAGGATATGATAGACATATAAGAGCTTTGCTCCATGGATCCACTCCACAGGAGATCAAGACCTCCTCTTGGAGTGACCAACCTCAAGACCACCTCATGGGTGCCCCCCCTTGAAGACCTCATTCCTCATAGGATTGGGATGAACTAGTACCTTGTATCTTTCCTTTGTTGTCTTTGAATCATTGTATCTCTCTTTGTGTGATTGGATCTAGCATATGTGTGATTGGATCTATTAATTGAGTGTTTTCCCTCTTGTGTTCATCTTATTCTTGGGGATTCCCCCTCCAATTCGTGAAAGATCTTCACTTAGGGTTCCACCCTACATCATTTTGGTATCATGAGCCATGGTTTCTCACGAAATTGGAGCCACCCTCTTTGTTTCCTAGCCTAGTTTTGTTGATTTCGTCCTAAATTCGAAAATTCCCCACCAAAAATAGCCCCAATTTGGTTTGATGAGGTTTTGTTGGATTTGATCCATGGATTTGCTTAGTTTCAAGTGGATCTAGCCTTCCTCCACCTTCCCCTACCTTCCATCCTTCGATTTTGACCGCAATTTCGAGATTACCCACGGATCCGGAGCAGTTCGTCCGCTCACAGAGCACCCCGTGCACACGGGCCAGTCAGACCCCGTGCGCACGACCCTTCCAGTGCGCTTCGGCCGCTGTCCCTTCAACCTCCCACCCTCCCATACCACCCCCATACCACCAGCTAAACCCCAGCAACGAGATCCATCCATCTGGAGCCCAGATCGGGAAGAAATCCGCCAAACCCGCGTGTCCCAGGTGACCCCGTGCCCTTGGTGTGTGTACCATGCACACGTCACCCCGTGCCCACGGGCCCCTAGACCTGTCTTTGCAAGCCCCCTCTGACAGCGTGCACTTCACCGTTTCGGCCATAACTTCCACATCCGGAGTCTGATTTTCGCGTTCTTTAGCTAGTTGAGTAGCTATTGACATCCACCATCCATCTAGTTAGGTTCCATCACCATTTGACTCCATCAAAATTTTGACATTTTGGCATCTTTGCCTAGGCCTTCCACCATATCATCCGCAAAACTACCATAGCCTTCCACAACCTAACCCATTTTGTTCCTTATAGCATTAGTGGTTGTTTGAGTTGTGATTTGAGTCTCCTAAGGTTGCTTCTTCATCAACCACCACCACTTCCGCATTGCCACCTCCGTGAACCACCAACACATTTTGCTACCACCATTTGACTTTTGCCCTTGAGATTTTGAGTTCGCGTTTTTTTTACCGTTTCCTAAGGTGTTTCGGCTACTTAGGGACGAGTCTCCATCATCTTGGTATCTACATCAAGAACACCGCCACTCATCATTGCAAAGGACGGTAACCTCGACGACACCATTGTACATTCCCCTTGCAATTGCATTGGTAACCCCTAGCCCATTTTGCGTCACTTGCCTATCGAGACTAGCCATTTGAGTATTGCCGGCAACGTTACTTGTGCACATTAGTGATCTACACCTCCCATTGCATACATACCATATCATCTCTTGTTTCACAAAGATTGTTCCCGCATATACACAATTGCTATCTTGATTTGTGCATTGTGCAATAGTGGCCATACAAAAAAAGAGAATAAAGCTTTTCAGCAAAAGAGAAAGAGCAAAGAAGCTTGTAAGCAAGAGCCATAGCGTCATACCACATTGCATAATATTGTCATATCCTATCATCTTGGATCAAACAACGGGAACATCATACACATAGCATACTTCGGATAGAAAGTTTATCCTTTTGCATCATATAGGTTGTGCACAAGTGTCGTATCCGCCTTTTGAGCAATCGTGCTAGCGTCTCTCTTGAGTTGTGCAACACGAGAGTTTTCCGTGGATTCCACATTTTGTGCTCATTCCTTGGTTGCACGACCCCATTTATCTATCAGGTGTGTGTTTCCGTGTGCCACATATTGCTATTGGTCTACTTGTTTCACTTGCGAATTTGTGAATCTTTTCCAACATTATTGACTCTTGCTAACATTTTGCATCAAATTTTTGTGCCACTATCCTCACCGAGCTCCACCATAAGCCTTATTTGTGTAGGTGTGAGAATTGACAAGATCCGGTACCAATTGTGCTCTTTCCTTGATACATTATTGAGTTATCATTGATCCATCTTCAACATTGGAAAAAGTACATTTGGTCTAGTTCTTCTCTTTCTCCCACTCATATTTGCTCGAGTCTTGTGATGGATAGGCAAGGCATTTCATCTCCGGTCTTCGACAACAACAACGGTGTGAACAACTACATCACCAAAGCGTCCATCTTCGATCTACAATGACAAATGCAAGGACACAATCTACCTTGCGAGAGCGCCTCGACAACCTCGCCATCGACATACACCACTCCGAAGCAAGGAAAAGGGACTACATCGACACCAAGTTGGGTGAGCTAAAGGATCAACTACGAGATTTGGTGGCCGACTACAAGTCTTCTTCCCCTTCATCATCCTCAAGGCGGTGGCGAGCAAGTCGATCATCTTCGGAGTGCAAAAATGATGCAAGCGCAAGTCGTCCACGTCCACATCTCCATGGTGACTACCATCATGTTCGTGATCCACATCGTCATGAAGGGCAAGTCACCTCCAAGCAACATGTGCACGACGATGATGAACGACATCTACTACGAGCTCAAGTGCGACAACGACACCATCATGAAGATGCTCCACAAGCGCAAATGCACAAGTCCAAACAAGCTCTACTTCACGACAAGTCCAAGCTTCAAGAGCACAAGAGAAGACAGCGAGACGAGCACCACCAAGGCGGAGCTACTACAACAACCACTTCAGCATCTTCGCCAAGTGCTATGAAGGCATTTTCGCCTTTGGACGTACGACATCTTTGCCTACTTCCCACGAGTACGCCTACAACGACTTCATCAAGTCCAAGGCGACCACCTACGAGCGAGGGCGACACTTCCATCTTCGGAAGCCCCTCAAGGAAGATGGCTGAGCATGGGAAATTCCCTTCGGTCATGGAGACGAGCTACGAGGTGCCACATCATATGGGCCTCCAACAACAAGACGGCGACAAGAAGGTTGAGCATGGGACTATCCCTTCAACCAAGGCGGAGATAGGAGTTGAGCATGGAGACATTTGCACCAACATCTCTCCGACACCCACATATCATGAGATGACCCAATTGCCATGTGAGGAGAGCCACTACCACATGAGTGACATGAGTGACTCCACCATACATGACATTGAGAGCATTTCCTATGAGAGGATGAGTGTGACCACCACTAGCCCCACACATGAGAGCATGCCACACATCCTATGTGAGGTGGAGAGCCATTTGAGTGACTCCACCAACCATACGAGTCAGAGCATCCAAGAGGAAGTGAGTGAGCCACAACACTCAGTGAGTGAGGTAGTTGACACGGCATGTGAGGCCACTATGTTTCCTAACGACTTACCCTCTACTCCGAGTGTGTTTTCTTCTTTGGTGCTAGGTCTCCTATATGACGACATGCCTATCCTCGACGAGTCCATACCTCCAACGACGACGATGGCCATGGTTGACGATGATGCATCCCCCACATGGTTCCATCAAGATGAAGATGACAACGAGTGGATCTTCGACACCTCACCTACAACACATGAGCAACCTTCCAAAGGTAACATAGGTGATGGTGCTTCTCTTGTCCCACTAGTGGACTATCCCACGAATGATTGCTTGCATGATGTTGATCCACCTATTCCCATGCTTCATGCTAGTGCGACTTCCTCATGTCATGACTTACCAATTTATGATGAATATGATGATGAGCATGTTGAGTTGCCTAGTTGTGATGCTATGTTCCATAGGATATCATGTAAAAATTCTTTAGGTCACGTCATTTTTGACAATCCATTGAACTTGTCATATGCTATGAGTGAGATCTCCCATATTGCATCATTTCGATCTCAACATAGTAACTATGCATGCCCCATTAAAATAAATCCCATTTGCACTTATGGCATAGATGACAAGATGATGGTCATAGGCTTTTGTTTTTGATGCGATGATATTGCCATGCTTCCTTTACATGATTTGCGCGATTCATCTACTATGCCATGCCATGATCACATTGTTCCAAATATGCTTTGTTTTGGATGTTGTCAATATTCTCCATGTGATGTTTCTACAAATGCTCATGAGGAGACCCCCATAGTTTTCTCATACATATTAGGAGATTTTGATGCATTCCATACTTTGCATGATTCCCATAATTGCTTGCACCATATGCATTCCATGAATAACAATGCTCTACATATCTCTCATGATGCATTACATCCTTTGAGTTTCCATTATGCTATACATAACAACAAACCTCTCATGATGGATGACATGTTTCTATATCATGCAACTCATTTATTTGAGCATTGAATATTTTGTGCTAACCACCACAAGCACGTGCGCATCATGATGGATGATGTGTACATATACCATGCACACACAATTTTTCCTTTGTCTTTGTCTTGTGTAGGTACTCATGTATACTCGTCAACCTCTCAATCCCAAGAGTTGACGAAACGAGCTCTTGAGAGCAACGACGATTTGGGATCCCGTGGACTATCCTTACCATCATTCCTTTTGCGCAAGGACTACGCGCATCTCTTTTACTTGTCTCTCACACGGCTATGGGCTATTTACCACTTGTTACTTTATGCCCATTCTATCGTGTTCACTTTGCATGATACACCTCTTTCCATGCCTTTGACATGCAATTGTGACCCTTGCTTGCACTTACATATGATTCACCATTATGCTACTCCTATGCGTATTTGCATGCTTGGTGGAGATCCTTGTTGCTATTGCCATGTTTATCATGTGCCTCATTCTATTGATGCTATTTTGCTCATATCTTGCCTTCATGCTTGTGATATGTCTCGTGCATTATTCATGCCCACTATTTGCACACATGATATGCTTGACATGATTCCCTCTAGTATGTTGCATCTTCGCACTACTAGCTCGCTTGACTTGATCACTATGATTACTTGCTTGGTTGCATCACCCATGTTCCATTCTTACTCGCTTTCTTGGGTTGATGACATATATGTTCATGCCTCTCACTTGATTTGTGTTGATCATTGTCTCTTGAATCTATTACTTGCATCTCTCATATCACCTTGTATTGAGTGCCAACTTGCTATGCTTATTGATCTTGGAGACTTGGACACTTTACTTGTGAAGCATGCTTGTTTGATTGAACCTATTGTATTTGGTTGTTCTCGCATCATATGCCTCCATACTATGAAATACTCCCTTGTCCTTTCTTATGGTGAGCATGATGCATACACTTGTTGGGTATCTTACGACAGGAATGTTAGGTTTTGCATTTCCGCTAACCTCATTTGTTTTTCTGAGTGTTTGCCATGTTCTTTCGTTTCGAAGGATTCACAAGGCGGTACCATCACGAGACATATTGGTTATGTGAAGGCATACACGATGTGCAACTCCATCATCCTTGAAAAACTCCTAAAGGTGACCTCCTTCCCTTTGAGCCATCCTCAATTACGCATATTGGATGGGTCATTCTTTCATTGTTGTTTCCTTCTTGTTGTCTACATGACACATCTCGCGAACGGAGGACCGACATTGGAGATTGGCTCTATGGACCTTCACATTGAGGAGCGCTCGCACTTATTGGATGAACCTTCGGAACTCCACTCATGCCACGACATCGAGCATTGGTACATCAACATTCCTTTGACACATTGCACCCACACCTTCATATTTGTTGATTGTGCTCACACATGTCATGCTCGATGGACATATCATACTCAACACAAGTTTGCACCCTATGCATGGATTGACTCACATTATGATTGCCTTGTTGAATCTTGTATTCCCATGTCATCCATGATATATGAGCTTGTACATTTCCTTCGCAAATATTTTGTGATCTTTCTTGATGGCATATTCATACATCATGATCATATTGCCTACCATCAATTGCATGATAACTTCTCCATATTGAGCATACATTGCCATATTCATGCTATTGATAAACCGTCTCACTATGACATCATTTTGCACCGTGGTTGCATTGATCACATTCACAATACATTTGTGTGCACAATGAATGCTTTTCCTCCCATGAATGCTTTACATGTCATTTTACATCATTTTGATAAGCTTCATGTGCTTTGTCACGAACAATCTTGCCGCACGGACTTATGCTTATTTGATGGACACTTTGTGTGCGCTAACCATTGTATTTCCGAGTGTCGCTTGTGTTTGCTATTTTTGCATGTATACCACTCCGGCGACACCTTGGAGTACTTGGGTTGCGCCATGTCTTCAACTCCGTCCAACTTCAAGTCCGTCCACGACAACCGTTTCCATGGTGATGAGGATCACGATCCGAGGTCGGATCTTTCCCAAGGGGCGGGGGGAGATGATGCGGAGCATCCTACGTTCATCTCCATATACACCTTCATAGCACATCAAGCCCAAAGTGGACCTACCGGACTTACGGTGAACCCGCTCCTCTTCAAGATTTACATGAATATCTATGGGACTTGGTCGATACCTCACCACGGAACATTGTGCATTGTTAGGTACGAGGACGACCGCCACCCAGCAGCTACGGAGCATCCCAGAGGCCAAGGAGAAGGACCCCAAGGCCACGAGGAAGAACGGGAAGCACAACCGTAGGCTGGGACAGAGGTCCCAGGCGACCCCGTGCAAGACGGGCCCGAGACCCGTGCCCACGGGCTACACAGGAGTCAAGGCTGAGCACCCCATGCGCAAGACGGGCTGCACTGCGCCCACGGGACCCCAGGCGCAAGACGGGCCCAACTTACCCTGTGCGCATGAGCCCTATAGGATGGACGGTTGTGATTGCTGTTTGGGCCTCCTCTTCATCCACTTCGTCCCCATGCCTATATATTCCGTACCTAGACCATATGTTAGGGATAGCAAAGGATATGATAGACATATGAGAGCTTTGCTCCATGGATCCACTCCACTAGGAGATCCAGACCTCCTCTTGGAGTGACCAACCTCAAGACCCCCTCATGGGTGCCCCCCCTTGAAGACCTCATTCCTCATAGGATTGGGATGAACTAGTACCTTGTATCTTTCCTTTGTTGTCTTTGAATCATTGTATCTCTCTTTGTGTGATTGGATCTAGCATATGTGTGATCGGATCTAGTAAATTGAGTGTTTTACCTCTTGTGTTCATCTTATTCTTGGGGATTCCCCCTCCAATCGTGAAAGATCTTCACTTAGGGTTCCACCCTACATCAGTGCTGTTCTTACTTGAACAAGCATCCCACTTATGATTAACCTCTATTGCAAGCATCCGCAACTACAACAAAAGTATTAAGGTAAACCTAACCATATCATGAAACATATGGATCCAAATCAGCCCCTTACGAAGCAACGCATAAACTAGGGTTTAAGCTTCTGTCACTCTAGCAACCCATCATCTACTTATTACTTCCCAATGCCTTTCTCTAGGCCCAAATAATGGTGAAGTGTTATGTAGTGTAACATCCCAAATTTTCAATTTGGAATGTTATACACAGGTCATCCATGCATATCATATTTTATTGCATCTTCGTTCCGCAATCCTCGAAATCCTAAGCAACTCAAGGACCCTCGGAGAGAGTTGGGGATTTTCCGGTTTTCATATTTGATTTTTATCAAATAGCGAAAACGAGGATTTTTTATTTTAATTATTTTTCTCTTCGAAAAAATATTTCATAATAAAATAAATGAAGGGAGATAATATGACTTCTTCAAAACAATTGAAATATTGGAGGAAAAGTGTTAAAATCATTTGTTGGGTTTTATTTGATTTTTATTTGGATTTTATTTGTATTAGAAAAATTGCACGTTTTCAAAAATTGCATTTTAGGGCCAAGAAAATGTTCATCTCGTTCTAAATATTTCATTTAGACGGTGAAAGTTTGTTTTGGCATTTTTAGATTTTTATTTTATTTTATAGGATTTATTTTCTATCGGCGGAACTATTTAAAAAAAAATCCCCGCGCCCGACTTCTAAACCCATAGTACAAGTTCCAGGAAGGACGTTCTCGCCAACTTCTAAACCCATAGAATTTTCTTTCGAAGCACCCACCTGGAGTCTAGGCAAGAGCATGGCAGCCCACATTACCATGGGACGCATTGGAGAAGTCTACAACAGGGAGCTAAAGGACACCATCTATCAAATATGTGGGCGCCGAGACGAGCAATGGGAAGTAATCAGCACCAAGAAGGATAGATCCATTGCAGCTTTCATCCAGGAGCTAAACCAGCACATTCGACGTTAGGAGAACCAGATGTGCGCAAACATGATGGAGTTGAAGAAGGCGAATACCAGGATCATCGAGCTGGAGGAAGAACTCAAGTTTACATGCGATAGATATGAGGAGGAAATCAAGACACTACTGGAGAAGAACGACGACCTAGTTAAGAAGATCGGAGTATTCATGGGAGGACCAGCACCGGAAGAAGAAGACGATGACCCCACTTGCCCGGGCAACTACATCATCATCGACGACACCGATTCCGATCCAAGTGATGATGACCACGAAGATGAAGCTGGAGCAGACATCATGGAGTCTTCCACCGATCAAAATTTCTAGATGACCACCATATATTAGTAGTATTTTCCCCCATGTATCTAATAGTAGTTGAGTACTTTTGCGATAGTCCTAGACCATTGTATGCCCTTGCTTGATTGATTGAGTGAAATGTTTGTGTTTGCCTCATGTGCATATGGGTAGTGTTTTCTCATTAGACCTTTTTTCTATTCTAATCTCTTCCATCTAAACCCATCGGATGCCTCCGAGACGTGACACGGTTTTGTTTTTCCACCGAGCTCACCCAGTTGATCCAAAGTGAGAATGCTTTGGTGCAATTGCTAGTTCGTAACTGTGGCAACAACAACAACAATAACCCGCCGCCAAGGGACAATTTAGCCTGCTTTCACGAGGTTACTGACCGCGGTGTTTTCCAGTAGCACCAAGCCAATAGTTGCTAATGATTGGCTACGCCGTATTGGAAGGGAGTTAACCACCGCAGGATGCACAGATGATGAGAAGGTGCGCTTTGCCGCACATCAATTGGATGGACCAGCAGCCGCATGGTGGGAGAATTACACGGCTACTTTTCTTATAGCCATCGTCACTTGGGACCAGCCAAAGAAGCTTTTGCACGGCCCATGTCTCACCGGAGCCATGCAGATGAAGAAGCGAAGTTTCGCAACTTACGCTCGGGGAACCCTCGTGGCTCAAGACGTGGATGAGTTTAGCAAGTTATCATGCTATGCCCACGATGACGTGGGCTACAGATGCCGCGAAGGTGAGAAGTTTATGGAAGGGCTGAATGATGAGATGAGCATGCAGTTGATGGTGGCAACTTTCAACAACTACCGGAGTTGGTAGACAAGGCCCTTATGATTGAAGGAAGCAAAGCAAATTGAGAAGCCGTAAGAGGAAGTATGGACAAGGGAAGTATAATTCAGAGCTCAACGAAGCCCCGCTTAACCCCGAACTCGGGAGGACTTGTTCATAACCATGGAGGTCACAACCACACTGGAGGAGGATCGCATAACCACAATGGTGCTAAGAATGGAAATGGGAACGGAGTTAATAACAATCAGAACCGCTCCAACCCAGCTACACCCGCCAAAAGGGACCTAAGTCAAGTTACTTGCTTTAAGTGCGGGAAGACAGGGCATTATGCCAATGATTGCCCTGAAGGAAGGAATGGAAACCGAAATGGGAGCGCTGGGAAGAAGCCCAATCCATTCAACAAAGGACAAGTGAACCACGTTAACTTGGAGGAAGTTGAAGAGCAGCCGGACGCGGTGATAGGTAAGTTTTTGGTTAAGTCATTTACCGCTCTTGTTCTTTTCAATACTGGTGCATTGCATTCATACATATCAAGGGGATTTGTGGATAAGTTTAAGCTACCAAACACAAACTCTTAGGACCCCTCTTTTAGTGAGCTCGCCTGGAGCAGAGTACATGGCTAGCTGATGGTGCAACCAGATACCCCTAACCATTGGCACACATGTTTTTCCGTCTGACCTAATTATCTTGGAGTCGCAAGGATTGGATGTGATATTAGGTATGGAATTTGGATGTCCAAGTATGGAGGAAGCATTGACTGTGCTAGCAAATCAATTTATCTTACCACCGGAGGGAAAAAGATTAAGTATGTATCTAGGCATGTGCCTAGGAGGAGCCAAGTGAATGCCCTCACGGAGTTGTTCAGGAGGAAGTACCAAGTAGTAAAGGATTTTCCGGATGGTTTCCCGGAGGAGTTACTGTGCATGCCACCGGATCGAGACATCGAGTTTTTGATAGAGCTATTGCAGTGCAGGCCAAGATCCAAGAGACCCTATCAGATGCCCGCAAATGATCTGGAGGAAATTAAGAAATAGATCAAGGAGTTGTTGGAGAAAGGTTACATTCGAAGGAGTTCATCACCTTGGGGAGCCCCAGTGCTTTCGGTTGAGAAGAAGGATAAATCCCTAAGGATGGTTGTTGATTACCGAGCCTTGAATGAAGTAACGATTAAGAACAAGTACCCACTGCCGATGATCAATGATCTGTTTGATCAGCTGCAAGGAGCCAAGGTGTTTTTGAAGATCGATCTACGATCGGGATACCATCAGCTGAAGATTCGAGAGAAGGATATACCAAAGACAGCGTTCACCACGCGGTATGGATTATACGAGTATACGGTCATGTCGTTTGGACTGACTAACGCCCCTGCCTATTTCATGAGTATGATGAACCAGGTGTTCATGGAGTATTTGGACAAGTTTGTTGTGGTGTTTATTGATGACATTATGGTATACTCGAAGAACGAAGAGGAGCACAAGGAGCACTTATGCGTTTTAGTTCTTGAGAAACTTCGGGGAACACCGGTTACACGCCAAATTCAGCAAGTGTGAGTTTTGGTTGAAGGAAGTTGGATTTCTTGGGCATGTTATATCAGAGAAGGTATAGCGGTGGACCTCAAAGCAAGGTTCACCACATCCTTTGAATGGTTGGCACCCACTTCAGATAGCGAGATCCGTAGTTTCCTTGGACTCGCAGGATACTATCATAGATTCATTGAGAATTTTTCCAAGATTGCTAAGCCAATGACTGAATTGCTGAAGAAGGATACTAAGTTTAAATGGGCAGAAGATTGCGAGGCAAGTTTTCAAGAGTTGAAGAAACGTTTGACTACAGCCCCAATGCTAACATTGCCAGATATACATAAGGAGTTTCAAGTGTATTGTGACGCCTCACGCTTGGGACTTGGATGTGTGCTTATGCAGGACGGAAAGGTTGTTTCGTATGCCTCACGACAACTGAAGCCCCATGAGTTGAACTATGCTACGCATGATTTGGAGCTAGCAGCCGTAGTGCATGCATTGAAGACCTGGAGACATTACCTTATCGGGAACCGCTGTGATGTGTACACGGATCATAAGAGTTTGAAGTACATTTTCACACAGAAGGAGTTGAACCTTAGGCAGAGGAGATGGTTGGAACTTATAAAGGATTACGATATGAAGATACACTATCATCCAGGAAAGTCCAATGTCGTAGCTGACGCTTTGAGCGGAAGAGTTATGACAATATCCTTAAAAGTAAGGGATTGCCGAAGGAGTTAGCTGAGGATATCATGGAACTTCGGTTGGAGATTGTTCCAAGAGGTTTCATTGCAACAATGGAGGTTTAGTCTACATTGTTGGACAAAATTCGAGAAGCTCAGAAGGAGGACAAAGAGATTGCTGAGATAAAGGAGAAGATGAGCAAAGGAAAGGCCAAAGGTTTTCGTGAGGATGAGCACGATACCTTATGGTTTGAGGATCGCGTTTATGTGCCTAATAACCCGGGGATCAGGAAGTTAATACTTCAGGAGGCTCATGACTCACCATACTCGATGCACCCCGGAAACACCAAGATGTACTTGGATTTGAAAGAGCGTTTTTGGTGGACTGGTATGAAGAAGGACATTGCCGAGTATGTAGCCGTATGTGATGTATGTCGAGAGAGTGAAGGCGAGCATCGAAGCTAGCAGGACTATTACAGCCTATGCCGATACCGAATGGAAGTGGGATAAACTTGGCATGGACTTTATCCTTTGGACTACCCAGACCAAGGCGTGATATTGCTCAATATGGGTAGTAGTGGATCGCTTGACCAAAGTGGCTCACTTCATCCCAAAGTGAAAACAACTTATACAAGTGCAAAGTTGGCCAAGATATATATGTCCAGGATCGTATGTTTGCATGGAGTTCCGAGGACCATCGCACAGACAGAGGAACACAGTTTACTTCAAAGTTTTAGCATCAGTTACACCAGACCTTGGGTATGAGATTGGAGTTCAGTACAACATTTCACCCGCAGACAGATGGACAGATAGAGAGAGTCAACCAGATTTAGGAGGACATGTTGAGAGCCTGTGCGCTAGATTATGGATCTAGTTGGGATGACAATTTGCCTTACGCAGAGTTCTCCTACAACAATAGCTACCAGGCCAGTTTGAAGATGGCACCATTTGAAGCTCTGTATGGACGCAGATGCAGAACACCGCTAATGTGGGATGAGGTAGGAGACCGTCAGTTGTTTGGACCAGATTTGATCAAGGAGTCTGAAGAGAAAGTTAAGCTGATTCAAGATAGACTGAAGATTGCTCATTCTGGGCAGAAGAGTTATGCAGACACGAAACACAAGGAGGTAACCTATGAAATTGGAGACAGAGCATATCTGCGAGTATCACCCTTGCGAGGAGTGAAACGTTTTGGAGTTAAGGGAAAATTAGCTCCGAAATTCGTAGGACCGTACCGTGTTTTGGAACGGATGGGAGAAGTTGCCTACAAGCTGGAGTTACCTGAAGGATTGTCACGAGTTTATGATGTGTTCCACGTCTCACAGTTGAAGAAGTGTCATGCTGAGATGGCCGATATACCATTAAGAGATACAAGACTTCGAGGCAATTCGGTTGGACAAGAATTTGACTTATGAGGAGACGCCAGTAAAGTTTCTTGACTATGCCAGCCGAGTCACTCACAACAAGGTTATTAAGTTTTGCAAAGTTC
Source organism: Aegilops bicornis (assembly GCA_021605145.1). NCBI lineage: Eukaryota > Viridiplantae > Streptophyta > Magnoliopsida > Poales > Poaceae > Aegilops > Aegilops bicornis. Next base: position 265,600,226 of record CM038669.1, read on the forward strand.
AGTGGAGCCACCATACCGAGGAGGAAGCCACCTGGGAACGAGAGGATGATCTTCGCTAAGACCACCTGCACCTATTTTCTAGCCAACCCGAATCTCGATGACGAGATTCATCTTAAGGGGGGTAGGTTTGTAACATCCCAAATTTTCAATTTGGAATGTTATACACAGGTCATCCATGCATATCATATTTTATTGCATCTTCGTTCTGCAATCCTCGAAATCCTAAGAAACTCAAGGACCCTCGGAGAGAGTTGGGGATTTTCCGGTTTTCATATTTGATTTTTATCAAATAGAGAAAACGAGGATTTTTTATTTTAGTTATTTTTCTCTCCAAAGAATATTCATAATACAATAAATGAGGGGAGATAATATGACTTCTTCAACACAATTGAAATATTGGAGGAAAAATGTTAAAATCATTTGTTGGGTTTTATTTTATTTTTATTTGTATTTTATTTGCATTAGAAAAATTGCACGTTTTCAAAAATTGCATTCTAGGGCCAAAAAAATGTTCATCTCGTTCTAAATATTTCATTTGGACGGTGAAATTTTGTTTTGGCATTTTTAGATTTTTATTTTATTTTATAGGATTTATTTTCTATCGGCGGAACTATTTAAAAAAAGTTTTCCCGCGCCCGACTGAGCCTAAGGCCCAAATGAAAGGTGTCAGCCCACTGGCCAGAGCCGCCGACTCGACTGAATCCGAGCCGGACTCCGCCTCGCCGCCGCCTTGCCCCTTCCTCCCAGCCGCCCCCTCTCTTTAAATAGCCGCCACCCCCGCCGCCACCACCACCACCACCGCCGCCCCCGAGCCGGAGCCGCCGCCCCGAGCCCGAGCCCGCCGCCCGAGCCCGCCGAGCCTCGCCGCCGCCCCAAGCCGCCACCTCACGCCCGAGCCGCCCGAGCCTCACGAGCCCCACCGGAGCCAAGCCAAGGTAGCCTCCCGCCGTCGCCGGTTTTCTGAGAAAAACCGTTTCGGTTTTTTTAGAAACCCTACTTTTCGTTTTTTAAATAGATCAGCTTTTTTCTGGTTTATTTATTTAGCGAGTGTTTGCTCGTTCGTTCGTTTTAACGAACGCGTTCTTCATTTAGGTCCAGATAACGAACGTTCGTTCGTTAGTCTGTTTGTCAGTTTTTCTTTTTCTCGGATTTATTCCGTGATTTTTCTGATCGTGATTTCTGATCCGATCTTAGTTTCTGTTTATCTTTTCGCTCGTTAGTCGGAATCAGGCGATTCAAGCGCCCAGATCTTTGTCTAGAGACCCTCTTTCCGATTAAACAACTTAAACAAGATTTTGATACTGAAATATTTGACCCTAGTTCAGATTAGTAAACGGATCTTGTTTCTTTCGCAGTTTGAGTTTCGTTGCTCCGTTTGGTTTATTCTTTTTGCGAACCGGAGTTCTTAAGTTGAACTTTCTGGTCAACCTCTTTTAGTTGAGTTTTGCTTGTGCATCTTTGCTTGTTGCTTATGTATGTTATTGTCTGCTTGTGATAGAATTCCCGGAGTGCGAAGCGTGTTACTACGAGTCTCTAGGATTCATGGATCGTCAAGAAGGCAAGTAACACTTTGATCATACTCTTTTCATACCCAGTTTTATGCATTAGCTCAATCCTCAAACATTGCACGGTTAGGATGTCATTAACTTGTGGGTTGGGAAGTAGTAGTTGAGGTAGAACCTATTGCCTGTTACTATCAAACCCTTGGGAGTTACTTCTACGTGTTGCTTATATTGCTATGCTATGCTCAGAGACGTGGTTGGGTTTGAGTGAATCCATGACAGATGTGAGATTGTTAATTAATGGTTTAATTTAAGGTGGCAACTTTAATACACATCTGGGTGGATTGAGGCACCCGGGAACCCAAAGTGTTGTTCCGCTTTATTTTTGAAATTCGGGTACCCGTGTGATCTTCCTATGGACCGCCACCCGTGATCAAAGGAATCGAGATTATTCATGCTAGAAACTTCCATGTGCAGCCACAAGCTACTATGGGCTCTAGCATAGTTGAGTAAGTTACGTGAAGCTCTTGAAGGGGTAGATCAGCAGGTAGTGGGTTTTATAGGTTTGGTATGGTCTACCCGGAGTAGAGAGTTAATGTTTCTGAAAGACTATGTCTCGGTCATCCGTTTCTCAAACACTATGTAGTGCGAGAAATCAACGGAGGTGATTGAGTCTTGTGGGAAAAAGTGCGCAAACCTCTGTAGAGTGTACAATCTAATCATGGTTAGCCGTGTCCCCGGTTATGGACAATTTTGAGTATCTAGTACTTGAGTTATCACATGTATCTCATCACTCTTAATTAATGTTGTTGGGATGTTAACTACTTTAATTGGGATTGAGTTGGGGTTATACCTTCTGAATGTTTCAACCACCATGATAGTTAAATAAAAATTTATTCCTTTGTTGTAGGGAAAAATTGGCTTTTCGCAAAACTATAACCATAGAGCTTTCCACCAACCAAATATGCATGTAGTGATAGCATTATTCTGTTCCTGCTCTATTGTGTTATATTGCCAGCATATTCCATGTGTCAATTGTTCTCGGGCTGCAACATTTTATGTTGCAGACTTTTCAGACGAGGAGTAAGGTTCGATAGGTCGTTGCCATGCAGCTCAGCTATGCCGTTGGAGTTGAACTCACTTTATCTTCCAAGCCTTCCGCTGTTATCGCATTAGATGGCCTTAAGCCATATTATTGTAATAAGTTCTCTTTTGAGACATTCGATGTAATAAGTGTGTGATTGCTACTCTGTTATAAATCCTTGAGTACTTTGTGTGTCAAAGATTATCGATCCAGGATGACACTGGAACACAGAGACTTGACCATCTGAGGTCGGGTCGCTACAAGATGGTATCAGAGCACACGTTGAGTGTAGGACATGACCACTAAGATAAACCATAGGTCGCTCTTCTCTACTCATTTCTGACTCCTCTCCACTTTTCCACTCTTTAGGATGACGGAGATGAGGGACAAGTTTGCACAACCGGATGAAGACACACCTTTTGGACGCCACTTGAAGGAAGTCACTAGGTACTTGAACATTGGAATACCAAGCTTCACAGGGACGTACAACGCCACCTTACCAGAAGAGGAGCGCTGGATGATTCAAGTACAAGTTCCAGGAAGGACGTTCTCGCCAACTTCTAAACCCATAGAATTTTCTTTCAAAGCACCCACCTGGAGTCTAGGCAAGAGCATGGCAGCCACATTACCATGGGACGTATTGGAGAAGTCTACAACAGGGAGCTAAAGAACACCATCTACCAGGGGACGCATTGGAGAAGTCTTCTCTTTGTTTGCTCCTTTTGCAAGAGGCTCATGGAGGCGGGCTCATGGGACACTTTGGACGCGACAAGACATTCGCCGCGCTCTCCAAGAACTACTTTTGGCCCAAGATGTTTAGAGACGTCTCACGCTTCACCAATTGATGCTCTACATGTCGCAAAGCTAAGTCTAAAGCTCAATCTCAACGCTCTTTACATGCCTCTTCCTATTCCCTATCAACCTTGGGAAGACATTAGCATGGATTTTGTACTTGGTTTGCCTAGAACTCAAAATGGAATGGATTCCGTGTTTGTTGTTGTGGATAGATTTTCTAAGATGACACATTTCATTCCTTGCAACAAGATAGACGATGCTTCACATGTTGCAAATCTCTTTTTTAGGGAAATCTTGCGACTCCATGGAGTACCAAAGACAATCGTCTCCGATCGTGACGTCAAGTTCTTGAGTTACTTTTGGAAGACCCTATGCGCCAAGCTCGGAATCAATCTCTTGTTCTGATCCGCATACCATCCTCAAACCGACGGCCAAACGGAGGTGACGAGCCGGACACTCTCCACTCTACTTCGCGTATTGATCAAGAAGAACATCAAGGAGTGGGAGGCGTGTCTACCCATCGCCGAGTACGCTTACAACCGTGCAAGACATTCGACTACCGGCAAGTCCCCCTTCGAGGTCGTCTACGGCTTCAAGCCGTTGTCCCCTTTGGAAGTTCTACCTCTTCCTCTACAAGAGCGCACCAACATGGATGCGAGTGCACGAGCAAGCTACATCAAGAAGATGCATGAGGATACACGGCACACCATCGAGCGCCAAGTACAACGACTAGCGACCAAGCTCAACGTCGACAAGCAACCCATGGCCTTCAACATTGGTGATCTAGTGTGGCTACACCTTCGCAAGGACCGCTTCCCCAACGAACGCAAGTCCAAGCTTCTACCTCGAGCCGATGGACCTTTCAAGGTGCTAGCATGTTACAACGACAACGCATACAAGATCGACCTGCCACGAGACAAGTACCATGTGAGCGACATCTTCAACGTCAAAGACCTCACGCCATACCATGGAGATGAAGCTTTTGATCCGAGGTCGGATCTCTCCCAAGGGAGGGTATATGATGCGGAGTATCCTTCCATCATCCCCATGGACTCTACACCGACACATCAAGCCCCACGTGGACCTATGAAAAGAGCTAGAGCATGTGCTTTGGAAACCGAGGTGAATTCCTTCCTACTAGATTTGCATATGGACATGAATGGAACATGTTTACTACCTCACCAAAATGTGCTATGCCTCCTTAGGTATGAAGAGGAACATCACCAAGATGCTCAGGAGCATCACCAAGGAGTGGGAGGACCACCCGAGGCCACACAAGCCAAGAAGAAGGCCAACAGCAGTAGCACAGGAAGCTCCAGGTGACCCCGTGCGCACGGGCCCCCGAGACCCCGTGCCCACGGGCTACTCAGGGAGTTGGCGCTGGAGCACCCTGTGCGCACTGGCCCAACTTACCCCGTGCGCACGGGCCTCCCAGGATGGCCGACTGAGATCGCTTCTTCGGCTCCTTCTTCATCTCCTTCGACCCCAAGCCTATATAAGTCGTACCAAGGACCATGTTTAGGGTTAGCAAAGTATTAGATAAGATATTTGTGAGCTTTGCTCTTTTCTACCTTCCCTTGTGGAATCAAGACCCCCTAGGGAAGAATCCTTGTGGATTTCAAGACCTCCTCAAGGAGTAGACTATCTTCAAGCCCCCATCTCCTTTGGATTTGGGATGAACTTTGCCATTGTATCTTTTCCTTTGATTGTGTTTGTGACTTGTGGATCTTGTGTTGTTACTCTAGTAGATGTGTAATCGGGAATTGTTGGAGTGATTTCCTCTTTGTGTTCTTGTTGTGTTCTTGTTGTTTCTCTCCTTTTCCCCCTCCAAGTGTGAAAAGATCCCTCCTAGGGTTCTACCCTACATCAAGTGTCGAACCCAACGAGGAGCAGAAGGAAATGATAAGCGGTTTTCAGCAAGGTATTCTCTGCAAGTACTGAAATAAGTGGTAACAGATAGTTTTGTAATAAGATAATTTGTAATGAACAACAAGTAACAAAAGTAAATAAAGTGCAGCAAGGTGGCCCAATCCTTTTTGTAGCAAAGGAAAAGCCTGGACAAACTCTTATATAGAGAAAAGCGCTCCCGAGGACACATGGGAATTATCGTCAAGCTAGTTTTCATCACGTTCATATGATTCGTGTTCGGTACTTTGATAATTTGATATGTGGGTGGACCGGTGCTTGGGTGCTTTTCTTACTTGAACAAGCATCCCACTTATGATTAACGTCTATTGCAAGCATCTGCAACTACAACAAAAGTATTAAGGTAAACCTAACCATAGCATGAAACATACGGATCCAAATCAGCCCCTTACGAAGCAACGCATAAACTAGGGTTTAAGCTTCTCTCACAACCCATCATCTACTTATTACTTCCCAATGCCTTCCTCTAGGCCCAAATAATGGTGAAGTGTTATGTAGTCGATGTTCGCATAACACCACTAGAGGCTAGACAACATACATCTCATCAAAATATCGAACGAATACCAAATTCACATGACTACTAATAGCAAGACATCTCCCATGTCCTCAGGAACAAACGTAACTACTCACAAAGCATATTCATGTTCATAATTAGAGGGGTATTAATATGCATAAAGGATCCGAACATATGATCTTCCACCAAATAAACCAACTAGCATCAACTACAAGGAGTAATCAACACTACTAGCAACCTACTAGTACCAATCCCGGACTTGGAGACAAGAATTGGATACAAGAGATGAACTAGGGTTTTGAGAGGAGATGGTGCTGGTGAAGATGTTGACGGACATTGCCCTCTCCCGATGAGAGGAGCGTTGGTGATGACGATGGCGATGATTTCCCCTTCCCGGAGGAAGTGTCCCTGCGTAACAGCTCACGGGAGCCCTAGATTGGTTCCGCCGTGGCGCGGAGTCTCGGCCCCAAAGGTTGCTTATGATTTTTCCCTTCACGAAAGACTTCATATAGCGTAAGATGGCCACCAGAGAGCCAACAGGGGCCCACGAGGTGGGCGCGCCTGGGGTAGGGCGCGCCCCACCCTCGTGGCTGTGTGGGTCCCCCATGTATTTCTTCCGCTCAATATTTTCTATTATTTCCAAAAATAACTTTCGTGGAGTTTCAGGACTTTTGGAGTTGTGCAGAATAGGTCTCTAATATTTGCTCCTTTTCCAGCCTAGAATTCCAGCTGCCGGCATTCTCCCTCCTTATGTAAACCTTGTAAAATAAGAGAGAATAGGCATAAGTATTGTGACATAACGTGTAATAACAGCCCATAATGCAATAAATATCGATATAAAAGCATGATGAAAAATGGACGTATCAGAACACAAGTAGTTGTGGGCGATGATTTGTTCAATTTTCTTACCGTTACTAGTCTTATCTTGATTCGGCGGCATTGTGGGATGAAGCGGCCCGGACCGACCTTACACGTATGCTTACGTGAGACTGGTTCCACCGACTGACATGCACTTGATGCATAAGGTGGCTAGCGGGTGTCTGTCTCTCCCACTTTAGTCGAATCGGATTCGATGAAGAGGGTCCTTATGAAGGGTAAATAGCAATTGGCATATCACCATTGTGGCTTTTGCATAGGTAAGAAACGTTCTTGCTAGAAACCCATAGCAGCCACCTAAAACATGCAACAACAATTAGAGGACGTCTAACTTGTTTTTGCAGGGTATGCTATGTGATGTGATATGGCCAAAAGGATGTGATGAATGATATATGTGATGTATGAGATTGATCATGTTCTTGTAATAGGAATCACGACTTGCATGTCGATGAGTATGACAACCGGCAGGAGCCATAGGACTTGTCTTAATTTATTGTATGACCTGCGAGTCAATATAAACGCCATGTAATTACTTTACTTAATTGATAACCGTTAGCCATAGTAGTAGAAGTAATAGTTGGCGAGACAACTTCATGAAGACACGATGATGGAGATCATGGTGTCATGCCGGTGACGAAGGTGATCACTGAGGGAGTCCTGGATTAGGGGGTACCCGGACAGCCGGACTGTTTACTACGTCCGGACTATTGAAGCGTGAAGATACAAGACTCAAGATTTTGGCCCGTGTCCGGATGGGACTTTCCTTGGCGTGGAAGTCAAGCTTGGCGATCCGGATATTATATTTCCTTCCTTGTAACCTACTCCATGTAAACCCTAGCCCTCTACGGTGTCTATATAAACCTGAGAGGTTGGTCCTTAGAAGGCCGATCACAATTATAATCATACCATCATAGGCTAGCTCTTAGGGTTTAGCCTCTACGATCTCGTGGTAGTTCTACTCTTGTACTACCCATATCATCAATATTAATCAAGCAGGAAGTAGAGTTTTACCTCCATCGAGAGGGCCCGAACCTGGGTAAACATCTGTGTCCCTTGCTTCCTGTTACCATCAGCCTTGACGCACAGATCGGGACCCCCTACCCGAGATCCGCCGGTTTTGACACCAACATTGGTGCTTTCATTGAGAGTTCCTCTGTGTCGTCGCCGCCAGGCTCGATGGCTCCTTCGATCATCATCAACGATGCTGTCCAGGGCGAGACTTTCCTCCCCGGGCAGATCTTCGTGTTCGGCGGCTTTGCACTGCGGGCCAACTCGCTTGGCCATCTGGAGCAGATCGACAGCTACGCCCCTGGCCACTAGGTCAGGTTCGGAAACCTGAACTACACAACGGATATCCGCGGAGACTTGATCTTCGATGGGTTTGGGCCTATGCCAGGAGCACCGGACAGTCTCGACGAGCACGGCTTAGACCTGCCATCGGACGAAGCCCGGGTATCGCCTCAGAGTATCTCCGGACCTAGATCCGGAGTAGGCTGCGCTGCCTAAGGACGGAGGGATGGACCCCACCCCCCAGGTCGTGCACTCATCGGCGGTGGAGCCGAACACGGGCCTTGCCTCTGCGGTGGCCTGTGACTCCGAACCCCCGGATTCATATCCGGACGATGGTTCCAGTCCGCACGCTCCCGAGCTCGTCAGGCTGGGATGGGCTCCGGTAATGGAGTTCACCGCTGCGGATATCTTCCAGCACTCGCCCTTTGGCGACATGCTGGACTCATTAAAGTCTCTCTCTCTTTATCAGGAGGCTCTCCGCCGAACTATGTCCGGCTCGAGTGGGAGGCAGGCGACAAAGGAATTCGTTGCCCACCCACGACCCACTTCATTGCCATGGTCGATGACTTAACCGAGGTACTAAACTTCGACTCTGAAGACATCGACGGTATGGACGACGATGCAGGAGAAGAACATGAACCACCGCTCACTGGGCGGTGGAGAGCCAGCTCTTCTTATGATATATATATGGTGGACACTCCGAAGGAAACACCCAGGTGGATTCTATTTACGATCATTATACCTACTTTATCTATTTGAACACAGCCTGCCCCTGGATAGGACATGTCAAATAGTCCTATTTTATCTCTGCTTAACGCATCCATTGTAAATGTACGCTTAAACGTATTTTTCGTCAATTTGAGATTATATATAGCTTCAGCTTATTATTCTTATTTGAGCATTTCTTTCTCTTATAAATGTTTATTTGATATTGCATCCGTACACTTTGGTGCGGCCGGTTTGCCAGGGGCTTCTCATGGCATACTGTAATATGGCAAATAAAGTCCTAACACTTTCAACGATGTGGCACCCGAACTTATAGCACTATATGCATCAGCTCGAATCATGTCTTGGGTCTATAGTTGGGATAGCCCGGCTCCTTGTTTTGGTGCCTTACGTTACATTATATCGGCTAAGGTAGCGCAGGAGAACTACTCCGATTGTGTCGGTTCTTTTGGACGAGCACCTCAAGAGAGAAAGCCAAACCTGACCGGCATGATGTGGCGAGCTGGTCATTGCTCGAGAGGTTTTTAAATCCTTAAAGATTTTCCGCTTTAGGCAATAAATCGGCTTAGTCCGATCTAGGCGTGTATAGCGCCCCAATTCGGCCTTCCAGATTCTAGGGGCTTCGCCGAAATTTAAAATTGTAGACTTCTATGGCTAAGTGAAAGTTATAAAGTCAAGATAGTCCCATTGCCTTGTTCGCTGCACGAACACCTCCTTGAGGGACCAAACATTTGGGTAAAGAGTGTCCGGGTTTTCCACGAACACCCCAAAGGTTAGTCATGTGGGGCGGAAGCGACGACGGTAGCCTACTTTCGAGGATTTTATAAACAGCCGCACAGAAGGTAATATTTTAAATAACAAAAGTGCTACATAGCGCAAGTAACTTCGTCTTTAATTACATACATGACAGAAGTGAATTCATTCCAATATGGCGTCCTTGGTACACTCATTGGCAACGAGACGAGCACCCTTCATCACGCCTTCATAGTACATTTCAGGATGGCGATGCGTTTTACCCTCCGGCGGCCCATCCTTTACCAGCTTCTCCGCATCCAGCTTGCCCCAATGCACCTTGACGCGGGCAAAAGCTCGGCGGGCACCTTCGATGCAAACAGATCGCTTGATCACTTCAAGCCGCGGGCAGGCATCCACCATCCGCTTGATCAGGCCAAAAAAGCTATTGGGCAGGAGCTCACCAGGCCACATCCGGACTATGAAGTCCTTCATAGCCAGTTCGGCCGCCCTGTGGAGTTCAATCAATCGCTTGATTGGTCGCTCAGAAGGCATCGGATGATCGGCCCCATCATACTGGGACCAGAACAGCTTCTCCGTTGAGCTCCCCTCCTGGGCACGGTAGAACTCCGCAACGTCTGAGACGCTGCATGGCAGATCATCAAATGCCCCTGGAGAGCTCCGTATTCGAGTAAGTAAAAGAAACGCCTCCTCCACATGTTTGCTTTGCATAAAGAATTTCTTACCCGCTGCTATCTTTTTGGCCTCCTGGATCTCCTGCTGTGCTTTCTCGTCTTCGGCCTTGGCATCTTTCAAATTCACAAGGGCCTTCGCATGGCTCGGCCTCCTTCATCTTCAGGATTATGCTCCACGGACTCGCACTTCTTGCCGAGGTCCCGGAGCTCCCTGTACTCGCCCACTCTAGCACTTTGCTTTTCGCGCTCCTTACACTCCGAGGCCGCCTTGTCTTCAGCCTCGGACAACGCCTTCTTCAGGGACGCCAATTCGGTGGTGGCCCCTGTCACACGGTCACGACACTTAGGTGTTAGACTCGTCAATTCTGCCTATCCTTGAACGCATAAGAGCGGGAATTACTTACCCTTGTTCTCTTCGAGCTGCCTCTTCATGAGGATGAGCTCTCCCTGCGCCTGCTCTAGGTGCCGCTTCAGTTCGGCAACCTCGGCGATGACGGCAATGACAAGCAGCACAGCCTGCTTATTCACAACAATACTTATTATTAGACTCCTGCGGATTATAGTTAACCCTCCGTTTGGCTTTTCTTCCAGAACACCAACCCGAGTTTAAGGGGCTACTACCTATCGGTGGTAATTTCATACATTTTTACTTACCTCAAAGCCCGTCAGAAGGCTTGTGCAGGCTTCGGTTAGTCCGCTTTTGGCAGACAGAACCTTTTGAATCACCGCACTCATAAGAGTACGGTGCTCTTCTTCCATGGAAGCGCCTCGAAGCGCTTCCACCAGGCTATCCGACGTCGTTGATGCGCCGGAAGTCCTCGGCACGGGCGACTCGCCTTCCCTAACGAGGGGCTGCCCGCCCAAGTCCGGAACCGTTGGGGGTTCCGGAGCAGTGTTCGGTCGAGAGTCCGCCTTGTTGCAGCTCTCATCAACGCGGTCCGCGGGGACCTTGAACCCCGCATGTCCGACATTTGGAAGTTCGCCTTGGGGCGTCTCCAGGGTCACCTCCCCCTGCTCGGGGAACCTTCGGGACAACACCTCCGTGTCATCCGCAGGTTGAGGAGTGGTGGCCGTCGGAGCGAAGTTCATCTCGAAGCGCTCGAGACCCGTCCGAGGACGACTCCTCCGGATGAGCCTGCCGGACTGCATATACACTCAAGGCGTCATTAAAACATCTATGACTTAAAACCACGGTAGAATGCGGACACTTACGATCGCACGGGGGCTTCCCACAGGCAGCCACCCTTCATCGGTTGTAGGCGGCCGTGGTGGAGTAGTCCGGAAGGGATGTTTTCCCCTTCTTGGACGCCCCCCCCCTCCGGGCGGCTTTTCTCTTCTTCTCCTCCCCCTAGTGCGGGGAGGTGGAATTTCTTCTTGATTCCTCCCGCTTCCGCGGGAGGGATGTGTCTCGTCGTCATCAGACGACAGAGGAATAACGGCCTTGCACCGAGGGCCTTTTCCGGCCCCCTGACACGCTTCGCCGGGCCCCTCATCCTTCCCGGATGGGGCGTCTTATTCTTCTTCCTCCTCCCTTTCGTGGGAGGAGTCTGCCTCGTCGTCTTCGGACGCAACCTTACGCCGGAGACCCTTCCTGGTCCCCGGGGCCTTCTTTTCGGCCTTCTTCTCCGGCACCTTGTACGGTGCCGGGACTAGCATCTCCGTCAGGAGAGCATCCGCTGGATCTTCTGGCAACGGAGTCGGACAGTCAATCTGCTCCGTTATCTTCACATAATCCTGAGGCAAATATATATAAATACTTAAAACTACCCCATGAATGTATTGGGAAAGAACTAAACCTGGTGGTGGTTCCAAACTCACCGGATTCGGGGGCCGCGCTGCATGAAGTCCGCGGTCCTCGGATGTGGGAGGAGGTACTTCGGAGGCCTTGAACAACACTTTCCATGCACCTTTGTGCGTCATGCCGTAGATCTTCTGGAGCGTCTAGTGTTTGGCCGGGATGAACTCCCACAGATTTACCGCCCGCCTTTGGCAGGGCAGGATCCGGCGAACGAGCATGACCTGGATCACGTTGACAAGCTTGATGTTCTTGTCCTTCATGCTTTTGATGCATGTCTAGAGTCCGGCCAGCTCTGTGGAATCGCCCAGGGATAGGCCCTTCTTTTCCCAGGAGGTGAGCCGCATAGGGATTCGGATCCGAACTTCGGGGCCGCCGCCCGATTGGCGCCGCGCGGCTCGGTGATGTAGAACCACCCCGATTGCCATCCTTTTACGGTCTCCGCAAAGGAGCCGTCCAGCCAGGTGACGTTAGGCATCTTGCCCACCATGGCCCCCTCCACACTCCGCTTGTTGGCCGCGTACAATCTTCGGCTTCACGCAGAAGACTTGCAGCCACAGGCCGAAGTGAGGCCGGATGCGGAGGAAAGCCTGCATAAGCGGCGATGAACGCCGAGATGTTGAGGACGAAATTTGGGGCTAGATCATGGAAATCTAGCCCATAGTAGAACATGAGCCCGCAGACGAAGGGGTGGAGTGGAAATCCCAGTCCACGGATGAAGTGGGCGACGAACACGACTCTCTCGTGGGGTCCTGGGGTCGGAATGACTTGTGTCCGGTGGCCATGCGCTATGTCTGCGGCCAAGTATCCGGCCGCCCGAAGATCTGTGATGTGCTTCTCCTTGATGGTGGAAGCCACCCACTTGCCTCCTGCTCCGGACATGTCTAGATGTGCGGAGGAGATTTGGGCTTGGGCGCTGGAGCTCGAGGGGGCAAGAGTGGGCAGAGAAGGAAGAAGGCGTGGGTAAAAATGAGGAAATCTTATCGCTTTATAGAGGCGACGAAAGCGGAGCGCCTCCCCACTTGCCCGTTGAGAATCGCTTGCTTCCCAAGCGCCATGATTAATGATGTGGTGGGACTACCCGTACCCGTATTGATGAGAATCCCGTGATAAGGGGGCACGATCTCTGCTTTGACAAGACGTGTCAAGGAAACCGCCTCGCAATATGTGTTGGGGAACGCAGTAATTTCAAAATTTTCCTACGATCACGCAAGACCATGGTGATGGCATAGCAACGAGAGGGGAGAGTGTCCGTCCACGTACCCTCGTAGACCGAAAGCGGAAGCGTTATAACAACGCGGTTGATGTAGACGTACGTCTTCACGATCCGACCGATCCAAGCACCGAACGTACGGCACCTCCGAGTTCTGCACACGCTCATTTCGATGACGATCCCGGACTCCGATCCAGCAAAGTGTCGGGATGAGTTCCGTCGGCCTGACGGCGTGGTGGCGATGTTGATGCTCCACCGACGCAGGCTTCGCCTAAGCTCATGACGATATGACTTCTCCGGTAGCAGGGCTTCGCCTAAGCTCTCTGACGATATGACCGAAGTGGAATATGGTGGAGGGGGCACCAGACACGGCTAAGGAACGTTCAGATCAACTTCGCTCTTAAGGGTGCCCCCGCCTCGTGATATAAAGGAGCCAAGGGGAGGTGGCGGCCCAAGGGGAGGCGCAAGGAGTCCTACTCCCTCGGGAGTAGGACTCCCCTCAATCCTAGTTGGATTAGGATTCCGGAGGGAAAGAGAGAGGGGGCGGCCCACCTTTCCTAGTCCTAATAGGACTAGGGGAAGGGGGGGCCACCTAGGGCTGGCCCTCTCTCCTTTCCACTAAGGCCCACTATGGCCCATGTAGTTCCCGGGGGTTCGGTAACCTCCGGTACTCTAAATTCCTGATTTCACTCGGAACCCTTCCAAGTCCAAACATAGGCTTCCAATATATCAATCTTTATGTCTCGACCATTTCGAGACTCCTCGTCATGTCCGTGATCACATCCGGGACTCGAACAAACTTCGGTGCATCAATACTTATAAACTCATTATGAACTGTCATCGAAGCGTTAAGCGTCACGGACCCTACGGGTTCGAGAACTATGTAGACATGACCTAGAACCATTCTCGGTCAATAACCAATAGCGGAACACGGATGCCCATATTGGTTCCTACATATTCTACGAAGATCTTTATCGGTCAAACCGCATAACGACATATGTTGTTCCCTTTGTCATCGGTATGTTACTTACCCGAGATTCGATCGTCGGTATCCAATACCTAGTTTAATCTAGATTGCAGTAAGTCTCTTTACTCGTTCCGTAATACATCATCTCACAACTAACTCATTAGTTGTAATGCTTGCAAGGCTTAAGTGATGTGTATTACCGAGAAGGCCTAGAGATACCTCTCCGAGCAATCGGAGTGACAAAACCTAATCTCGAAATACGCCAACCCAACAAGTACCTTTGGAGACACCTGTAGTACTCCTTTATAATCACCCAGTTACGTTGTGACGTTTGGTAGTACCCAAAGTGTTCCTCCGGTAAACGGGAGTTGCATAATCTCATAGTTACAGGAACATGTTTGTGTCATGAAGAAAGCATTAACATACTAAACGATCAAGTGTTAAGCTAACGGAATGGGTCATGTCAATCAGATCATTCAACTAATGATGTGACCTTGTTAATCAAATAACAACTCCTTGTTCATGGTTAGGAAACATAACCATCTTTGATTAACAAGCTAGTCAAGTAGAGGCATACTAGTGACATCTTGTTTTGTCTATATATTCACACATGTATTATGTTTAGGTTAATACTATTCTAGCATGAATAATAAACATTTATCATGAAATAAGGAAATAAATAATAACTTTATTATTGCCTCTAGGGCATATTTCCTTCAGTCTCCCACTTGCACTAGAGTCAATAATCTAGTTCACATCATCATGTGATTCAACACTAATTTTCACATATGTATGTGATTAACACCCATAGTTCACATCGTCATGTGACCAACACCCAAAGGGTTTACTAGAGTCAATAATCTAGTTCACATCGCTATGTGATTAACACCCGAAGAGTACTAAGGTATGATCATGTTTTGCTCGTGAGAATAACTTAGTCAACGGGTCTGTCACATTCAGAGCCGTATGTATTTTGCAAATATTCTATGTCTATAATGCTCGCATTTGGAGCTACTCTAGCTAATTGCTCCCACTTTCAATATGTATCCAGATTGAGATTTAGAGTCATCCGGATCAGTGTAAAAGCTTGCACCGATGTAACTCTTTACGACGGGCTCTTTTATCACCTCCATAATCGAGAAATATTTCCTTAGTCCTCACTAAGGATGTTCTTTGACCAATGTCCAAAGGATCTACTCCTAGATCACTATTGTACTCCCTTGCCAAATCTCAGAGCAAGGTATACAATAGGTCCGGTACATAGCATAGCATACTTTATAGAACCTATGGTCGATGCATAGGGAATGACTTTCATTCTCTTTCTATCTTCCGCCGTGGTCGGGTTTTTGAGTCTTACTCAATCTCACACCTTGTAACATGTGCAAGAACTCTTTCTTTGATCGCTCCATTTTGAACTACTTCAAAATCTTGTCAAGGTATGTATTCATTGAAAAACATATCAAGCCGTCTTGATCTATCTCAATAGATCTTGATGCTCAATATGTAAGCAGCTTCACCGAGGTCCTTCTTTGAAAAACTCCTTTCAAATACTCCTTTATGCTTTGCAGAATAATTCTACATTATTTCCGATCAACAATATGTCATTCGCATATACTTATCGAAATCTTTGTAGTGCTCCCACTCACTTTCTTGTAAATATGTGCTTCTCCAAAAGTGCAGATAAAACCATATGCTTTGATCAATCTTATCAAAGCGTATATTCCTAATCCGACATGCTTGCACCAGTCCATAGATGGATCGATGGAGCTTGCACATTTTGTTAGCTCCTTTAGGATTGACAAAACCTTACGGTTGCATCATATACAACTCTTCTTTAATAAATCCATTAAAGAATGTTGTTTTTGACATCCATTTGCCGATTTCATAAAATGTGGCAATTGCTAACATGATTCGGACAGACTTAAGCATCGCTACGGGTGAGAAAGTCTCATCGTAGTCAACCCCTTGAACTTGTCGAAAACCTTTTGCAACAAGTCGAGCTTTGTAGATAGTAACACTACTATCGTTGTCCGTCTTCCTCTTGAAGATCCATTTATTTAACATGGCTTGCTGATCATAGAGCAAGTCAATCAAAGTCCATACTTTGTTTCTCATACATGGATCCTATCTCAGATTTCATGGCCTCAAGCCATTTCATGAATCTGGGCTCATCATCGCTTCCTCATAGTCCGTAGGTTCATCATGGTCTAGTAACATGACTTCCAGTAACACGATAACCATACCACTCAGTGCGGATTTTGCTCTGGAAGACCTACGAGGTTTGGTAGCAACTTGATCCAAGTTTCATGATCATCATCATTAACTTCCTCACTTATTGGTGTAGGAATCACCGGAACTGATTTACGTGATGAACTACTTTCCAATAAGGGAGAAGGTACAATTACCTCATCAAGTTCTACTTTCCTCCCACTCACTTCTTTCGAGAGAAACTTCTTCTCTAGAAAGGATCCATCTTAGCAACGAAAAACTTGCCTTCGGATCTGTGATAGAAGGTGTACCCAATAGTTACCTTTGGGTATTCTATGAAGACACACTTCTCCGATTTGGGTTCGAGCTTATCAGGTGAAAACTTTTTCACATAAGTATCAAAACTCCAAACTTTTAAGAAACGACGACTTAGGTTTCTTGTTAAACCATAGTTCATATGGTGTCGTCTCAACCGATTTAGATGGTGCCCCATTAAACGTGAATGCATTTGTCTCTAATGCATAACCCCAAAACGATATTGGTAAATCGGTAAGAGACATCATTGATCGTACCATATCAAAATAAAGTACGGTTACGATGTTCGGACACACCATAACGTTGTGGTGTTCTGTGGCGTGAGTCGTGAAACTATTCCACTTTGTTTTAATTGAAGACCAAACTCAGAACTCAAATATTCATCTCCACGATCAGATCGCAGAAACTTTATTTTCTTGTTACGATGATTTTCTACTTCACTCTGAAATTCTTTGAACTTTTCAACTATTTCAGACTTATGTTTCATCAAGAAGATATACGCATATCTGCTCAAATCATCCGTGAAGGTCGAAAATAATGATACTTGCCACGAGCATCAACACTCATTGAATTGTATACATCGGTATGTATTATTTCCAATAAGTCATTAGCTTGTTCCATTGTTCCGAGAAGCGGAGTTTTAGTCATCTTGCCCAAAAGGCACGGTTCGCAAGCATCAAATGATTCATAATCAAGTGATTCCAAAAGTCCATCAAGATGGAGTTTTCTTCATGCGCTTTACACCAATATGACCTAAACGGCAAGTGCCACAAATAAGTTGCACTATTATTATTAACTTTGCATCTTTTGGTTTCAATATTATGAATATGTGTATCACTATGATCGAGATCCAATGAACCATTTTCATTGGGTGTGTAACCATATAAGGTTTTATTCATGTAAGCGTAACAACAATTTATTCTCTTACTTAAATGAATAACTGTATTGCAATAAACATGATCAAATCATATTTATGCTCAACACCAAATAACACTTATTTAGGTTCCACACTAATCTCGAAAGTATAGGGAGTGCGATGATGATGATCATATCAATCTTGGAACTACTTCCAACACTCATCGTTACTTCTCCTTCAACTAGTTTCGCTTATTCTCAGTAACTCCTGTTCGAGTTACTAATCTTAGCAACCGAACAAGTATCAAATACTCAGGGGCTACTATAAACACTAGTAAAGCACACATCAATAACCAGTATATCAAATATACTCTTGTTCACTTTGCCATCCTTCTAATCCACCAAATAATTGGGGTAGTTCCGCTTCAAAGTGACTAGTTCCATTGCAGAAAAGCACTTAGTCTCAGGCTTAGGTCTAGATTTGGGCTTCTTCACTCGAACAACAACTTGCTTGCCGTTCTTCTTGAAGTTCCCCTTCTTCCCTTTGCCCTTTTCCTTGAAACTAGTGGTCTTGTCAATCATCAACACTTGATGCTCTTTTCTTGATTTCTACCTTCATCGATTTCAGCATCACGAAGAGCTTGGGAATTGTTTTCGTCATCCCTTGCATACTATAGTTCATCACGAAGTTCTAGTAACTTAGTGATGGTGACTAGAGAATTCTGTCAATCACTATCTTATCCGGAAGATTAACTCCCACTTGATTCAAGCGATTGAAGTACCCGGACAATCTGAGCACATGCTCACTAGTTGAGCGGTTCTCCTCCATCTTTTAGCTATAGAACTTGTTGGAGACTTTATATCTCTCAACTCGGGTATTTGCTTGAAATATTAACTTCAATTCCTGGACCAACTCATATGGTCCATGACGCTCAAAACGCCTTTGAATTCCCGATTCTAAGCCTTTAAGCATGGTGCACTAAACTATCAAGTAGTCATCATATTGAGCTAGCCAAACGCTCATAACGCCCACCGCTTCCTCCGCAATAGTTTTGTCACCTAGCGGTGCATTAAGGACATAATTTCTTCAGGCAGCAATGAGGATAAACCTCAGATCACGGATCCAATCCGCATCATTGCTACTAACATTTTTCAATACAAATTTCTCTAGGAACACATATAAAAACATAGGGAAGCAACAACGCGAGCTATTGATCTACAACATAATTTGCAAAATACTACTAGGACTAAGTTCATGATAAATTTAAGTTCAATTAATCATATTAAAACCTCCCACTTAGACAGACATCTCTCTAGTCATCTAAGTGATCACGTGATCCAAATCAACTAAACCATGTCCGATCATCACGTGAGATGGAGTAGTTTCAATGGTGAACATCACTATGTTGATCATATCTACTATATGATTCACGCCGACCTTTCGGTCTCTCGTGTTCCGAGGCCATATCTGTTATATGCTAGGCTCGTCAAGTTTAACTCGAGTATTCTGCGTGTGCAACTGTTTTGCACCCGTTGTATTTGAACGTAGAGCCTATCACACCCGATCATCACGTGGTGTCTCAAAGACGAAGAACTTTCGCAACGGTGCATACTCGTGGGAGAACACTTCTTGATAATTTTAGTGAGAGATCATCTTATAATGCTACCGTCAATCAAAGCAAGATAAGATGCATAAAGGATAAACATCACATGCAATCAATATAAGTGATATGATATGGCCATCATCATCTTGTGCTTGTGATCTCCATCGCCAAGCACCGTCATGATCACCATCGCCACCGCGCGACACCTTGATCTCCATCGTAGCATCGTTGTCGCCTCGCCAATCTTATGCTTCCACGACTATCACTACCGCTTAGTAATAAAGTAAAGCATTACATCGCGATTGCATTGCATACAATAAAGCGACAACCATATGGCTTCGCCGATTGCCGATAACTCGGTTACAAAACATGATCATCTCATACAATAAAATATAGCATCACGTCTTGACCATATCACATCACAACATGCCCCTGCAAAAACAAGTTAGACGTCCTCTACTTTGTTGTTGCAAGTTTTACGTGGCTGCTACGGGCTGAGCAAGAACCGTTCTTACCTACGCATCAAAACCACAACGATAGTTTGTCAAATAGACTCCGCTTTAACCTTCTCAAGGACCGGGCGTAGCCACACTCAGTTCAACTAAAGTTGGAGAGACAGGTCTTCCGCAAGCCATCTATGTGCAAAGCACGCCGAGGGAACCGGTCTCGCGTAAAGCGTCACGCGTAAGGTTGGTCCGGATCGTCTCGCCCAACAATACCGCTGAACCAAAGTATGACATCTGGTAGGCAAGATGACTTGTATCGTCCACAACTCACTTGTGTTCTACTCGTGCATATGACATCAACGCATAAAACCAGGGCTCGGATGCCACTTTGTTGGGGAACGCAGTAATTTCAAAATTTTCCTCACGATCACGCAAGACCATGGTGATGGCATAGCAACGAGAGGGAGAGTGTCCGCCCACGCACTTCGTGAGACCGAAAGCGGAAGCGTTATAACAACGCGGGTTGATGTAGTCGCACGTCTTCACGATCCGACCGATCCAAGCACCGAACGCACGGCACCTCCGAGTTCTGCACACGCTCATTTCGATGACGATCCCGGACTCCGATCCAAAGAAAGTGTCGGGATGAGTTCCACAAGACGACGGGCAGGACGATGTTGATGCTCCACCGACGCAGGGCTTCGCCTAAGCTCATGACGATATGACTTCTCCGCGCAGGCTTCGCCTAAGCTCTCTGACGATATGACCGAAGTGGAATATGGTGGAGGGGGCACCGCACACGGCTAAGGAACGATCCGTAGATCAACTGCCTTCGGGGTGCCCCCGCCTCGTATATAAAGGAGCCAAGGGGAGGTGGCGGCCCAAGGGGGAGGCGCAAGGAGTCCTACTCCCTCCGAGTAGGACTCCCTCCAATCCTAGTTGGATTAGGATTCCTGAGGGGAAAGAGAGAGACGGGCCGGCTCAAGGAAATATGCCCTAGAGGCAATAATAAAAGTTATTATTTATTTCCTTATATCATGATAAATGTTTATTATTCATGCTAGAATTGTATTAAACAGGAAACATAATACATGTGTGAATACATAAACCTACAGAGTGTCACTAGTATGCCTCTACTTGACTAGCTCGTTAATCAAAGATGGTTGTGTTTCCTAAACCATGAACAAGGAGTTGTTATTTGATTAACGGGATCACATCATTGGTTGAATGATCTGATTGACATGACCCATTCCATTAGCATAGCACCTGATCGTATAGTTTGTTGCTAGTGCTTTTCTTCATGACTTATACATGTTCCTATGACTATGAGATTATGCAACTCCCGTTTGCTCGAGGAACACTTTGGTGCTACCAAACGTCACAACGTGAATCGGGTGATTATAAAGGTACATTACAGGTGTCTCCGAAGGTACATGTTGGGTTGGCATATTTCGAGATTAGGATTTGTCACTCCGATTGTCGGAGAGAGGTATCTCTGGGCCCTCTCGGTAATGCACATCACATAAGCCTTGCAAGCATTGCAACTAATGAGTTAGTTGTGAGATGATGTATTACGAACGAGTAAAGAGACTTACTGCAACGAGATTGAACTAGGTATTAGATACCGACGATCGAATCTCGGGCAAGTAACATACCGATGACAAAGGGAACAACGTATGTTGTTATGCGGTCTGACCGATAAAAGATCTTCAGAGAATATGTAGGAGCCAATATGGGCATCCAGGTCCCGCTATTGGTTATTGACCGAGAGGTGTCTCGGTCATGTCTACATAGTTCTCGAACCCGTAGGGTCCGCACGCTTAACGCTTCGATGACAAGCTACTATGAGTTGTTATGATGTTTCTGCATCAAGGTTGTTCGAGTCCCGGATGAGATCACGGACGTGACGAGGAGTCTCGAAATGGTCGAGACATAAAAATTCATATATTGGAAGTCTATGTTTGGACATCGGAAGTGTTCCGGTGAAATTGGGAATTTTACCAAGCACCGGAGGTTACCGGAACCCCGGAATACTAATGGGCCAACATGGGCCTTAGTGGAAAGGAGAGAAGGGGGCCCAAGTGCTGGTCAAGACCTTCCCCCCTTCCCTAGTCCTATTAGGACTAGGAGAAGGGGCGCCTCTCTCTCCCTTCCCACTTGGGGAAACCTAGTTGGACTAGGATTGGGGAATCCTACTCCTAGTAGGAGTAGGACACCCTGGCGCACCTCCCTTGGCCGGCCAGCCCCTCCTCCTTCCCTCCTTTATATCACGGGGCAGAGGGCACCCCATGACACACAAGTTGATCCTTGAGATCTTTCCTTAGCCGTGCGGTGCCCCTTCCACCATATTACACCTCGAGAATACCGTGGCGGAGCTTAGGCGAAGCCCTCGCGCCGTGGAACATCATCATCGCCACCACGCCGTCGTCTTGAAACTCTCCCTCAACACTCGGCTGGATCGGAGTTCGAGGGACGCCATCGAGCTGAACGTGTGCAGAACTCGGAGGTGCCAGTACGCTCGGTACTTGGATCGGTTGGATCGTGAAGAAGTACGACTACTTCCTCTACGCGCGCCAACGCTCACCGTGGGTCTACGAGGGCGTGAGACGACACTCTCATCTCGTTGCTATGCATCACCATGATCTTGCGTGATCGTAGGAAAATTTTTGAAATTACTGCGTTCCCCAACAAAGGGCATCCGAGCCTGGTTTTATGCGTAGATGTCATATGCACGAGTAGAACACAAGTGAGTTGTGGACGATACAAGTCATAACGCCTACCAAAGATGTCATACTTTGGTTCAGCGGTATTGTTGGAAAGACGATCCAGACCAACCTTACGCTGCATTTACGCGAGACCGGTTCCCTCGACGTGCTTTGCACATAGATGGCTTGTGGAAGACTGTCTCTCCAACTTTAGTTGAACCGAGTTGCTACGCCCGGTCCTTGAGAAGGTTAAACGGAGTCTATTTGACGAAGTATCGTTGTGGTTTTGATGCGTAGGTAAGAACGGTTCTTGCTCAGCCCGTAGCAGCCACGTAAAACTTGCAACAACAAAGTAGAGGACGCCTAACTTGTTTTTGCAGGGCATGTTGTGATGTGATATGGTCAAGACGTGATGCTATATTTTATTGTATGAGATGATCATGTTTTGTAACCGAAGTTATCGCAAGAATCGGCAGAGCCATATGGTTGTCGCTTATTGTATGCAATGCAATCGCCTGTAATGCTTTACTTTATCACTAAGCGGTAGCGATAGTCGAGAAGCATAAGTTTGGCGAGACGACAACGATGCTACGATGGAGATCAAGGTGTCGCGCCGGTGGCGATGGTGATCATGACGGTGCTTGAGATGGAGATCACAAGCACAAGATGATGATGGCCATATCATATCACTTATATTGATTGCATGTGATGTTAATCCTTTATGCATCTTATCTTGCCTTGATTGACGGTAGCATTATAAGATGATCCCTTACTAAATTATCAAGAAGTGTTCTCCGAGTATGCACCGCTATGCGAAAGTTCTTCGTCTTTGAGACACCACGTGATGATCGGGTGTGATAGGCTCTACGTTCAAATACAACGGGTGCAAAACAGTTGCACACGCCGGAATACTCAAAGTTATACTTGACGAGCTATGCATATAAGATATGACCTCGGAACACGGAGACCGAAAGGTCAAGCGTGAATCATATAGTAGATATGATCAACATATTGATGTTCACCATTGAAACTACTCCATCACACGTGATGATCGGTCATGGTGTAGTTGATATGGATCACGCAATCACTTAGAGAATTGGAGGATATTTTTCTAAGTGGGAGTTCTTAAGTAATATGATTAATTGAACTTAAATTTATCATGAACTTAGTCCTGGTAGTATTTTGCAAATTATGTTGTAGATCAATAGCTCGCGTTGTTGCTTCCCTATGTTTTTATATGTGTTCCTAGAGAAAATTGTATTGAAAAATGTTAGTAGCAATGATGCGGATTGGATCCGTGATCCGAGGTTTATCCTCATTGCTGCACGTAAGAATTATGTCCTTAATGCACCGCTAGGTGACAGACCTATTGCAGGAGCAGATGCATACGTTATGAACGCGTTTGGCTAGCTCAATATGATGACTACTTGATAGTTTAGTGCACCATACTTAACGGCTTAGAATCGGGACTTCAAAGACGTTTTGAACGCGTCATGGACCATATGAGATGTTCCAGGAATTGAAGTTAATATTTCAAGCAAATACCCGAGTTGAGAGATATGAAGTCTCCAACAAGTTCTATAGCTAAAAGATGGAAGAGAATCGCTCAACTAGTGAGCATGTTCTCAGATTGTCCGGTACTTCAATCGCTTGAATCAAGTGGGAGTTAATCTTCCAGATAAGACGTTGATTGACAGAATTCTCTAGTCACCATCACTAAGTTACTAGAACTTCGTGATGAACTATAGTATGCAAGGGATGACGAAAACAGTTCCCGAGCTCTTCGTGATGTTGAAATCGACGAAGGTAGAAATCAAGAAAGAGCATCAAGTGTTGATTGACAAGACCACTAGTCTCAAGAAAAAGGGCAAAGGGAAGAAAGGGGAACTTCAAGAAGAACGGCAAGCAAGTTGTCGCTCGAGTAAAGAAGCCCAAGTCCGGACCTAAGCACGAGACTAAGTGCTTTTGCTGCAATGGAACTGGTCACTAGAAGCGGAACTACCCCAAGTATTTGGCGGATAAGAAGGATGGCAAAGTGAACAAAGGTATATTTGATATACAGATTATTGATGTGTATTTTACTAGTGTTCAGAGTAACCCCTCGGTATTTGATAATCGTTCAATTGCTAAGTGTAGTAACTTGAAACGGAGTTGCGTAATGAATGTAAACTAGTTGAAGGGAAATGACGATGAGTGTTGGAAGTAGTTCCAAGATTGATATGATCATCATCGCACACTCCCTATACTTTCGGGATTAGTGTGGAACCTAAATAAGTGTTATTTGGTGTTGAGCATAAATATGATTTGATCATGTTTATTGCAATACGGTTATTCATTTAAGTAAGAGAATAAATTGTTGTTCTGCTTACATGAATAAAACCTTATATGGTTACACACCAACAAAAATGATTTGTTGGATCTCGATAGTAGTGATACACATATTCATAATATTGAAACCAAAAGATGCAAAGTTAATAATGATAGTGCAACTTATTTGTGGCAATCGCCGCTTAGGTCATATTGGTGTAAAGCGCATGAAGAAACTCCATGCCGATGGGATTTTAGAATCACTTGGTTATGAATCATTTGATGCTTGCGTAACCATGCCTTTTGGGCAAGATGAGTGAAACTCCGTTGTTCGGAACAATGGAACGAGATCTTGACTTATTGGAAATAATACATACCGATGTATGCGATCCAATAAGTGTTGATGTCGTGGCAAGTATCGTTATTTTCTAACCTTCACAAAATGATTTGAGCAGATATGGGTATATCTTCTTGATGAAACATAAGTCTGAAATAGTTGAAAAGTTCAAAGAATTTCAGAGTGAAGTAGAAAATTATCGTAACAAGAAAATAAAAGTTTTCTCGCGATCTGATCGCAAGACGAATAATTGAGTTACGAAGTTTGGTCTTCAATTAAAACAATGTGGAATAGTTTCACAGCTCACGCCCACCGGAACACCACAACGTTATGGTGTGTCCGAACGTCAGAATCGTACTTTTATTTTGATATGGTGCGATCAACGATGTCTCTTACCGATTTACCAATATAGTTTTGGGGTTATGCATTAGAGACAGTTGCATTCACGCTTAATAGGGCACCATCTAAATCCGCTGAGACGACACCGTATGAACTATGGTTTAACAAAGAACCTAAGTCGCTGCTTTCTTAAAAGTTTGGAGTTGTGATGCTTATGTGAAAAGTTTTCACCGATAAGCTCAAACCCAAATCGGAGAAGTGCGTCTTCATAGAATACCCAAAGGTAACTATTGGGTACACCTTCTATCACAGATCCGAAGGCAAGTTTTTTGTTGCTAAGATGGATCCTTTCTAGAGAAGAAGTTTCTCTCGAAAGAAGTGAGTGGGAGGAAAGTAGAAGCTTGATGAGGTAATTGTACCTTCTCCATTATTGGAAAGTAGTTCATCACGTAAATCAGTTCTAGTGATTCCTACACCAATTAGTGAGGAAGTTAATGATGATGATCATGAAACTTCAGATCAAGTTGCTACCAAACCTCGTAGGTCTTCCAGAGTAAGATCCGCACTGTGGTACGGTAATCATGTTCGGAAGTCATGTTACTAGACCATGATGAACCTACGAACTATGAGGAAGCGATAACGAGCCCAGATTCCGAAAATGGCTTGAGGCCATAAAATCTGAGATAGGATCCATATATGAGAACAAAGTGTGGACTTTGGTTAACTTGCTCGATGATCGCCAAGTCAAGTTAAATAAATGGATCTTCAAGAGGAAGACAGATCTGATAGTAGTGTTACTATCTACAAAGCTCGACTTGTCGCAAAAGGGTTTTCGACAAATTTCAAAGTGTTGACTACAATGAGATTTTCTCAATCAGAAGCGATGCTTAAAAGTCTGTCGAATCATGTTAGCAATTGCCACATTTTATGAAATCTGGCAAATGGATGTCAAGACTACATTCTTTAATGGATTTATTAAAGAAGAGTTGTATATGATGCAACGAAGGTTTTATCAATCCTAAAGGAGCTAACAAAATGTGCAAGCTCCAAATGATCCATCTATGGACCGGTGCAAGCATCTCGGATTTGGAATAAACGCTTTGATAGTGTGATCAAAGCATATGGTTTTATGAGACTTTTGGAGAAGCCTGTATTTACAAGAAAGTGAGTAGGAGCACTACAACATTTCGATAAGTATATGTGAATGACATATTGTTGATCGGAAATAATGTAGAATTATTCTGCAAAGCATAAAGGAGTATTTGAAAGGAGTTTTTCAAAGAAAGACCTCGGTGAAGCTGCTTACATATTGAGCATCAAGATCTATAGAGATAGATCAAGACGCTTGATAAGTTTTTTCAATAAGTACATACCTTGTCAAGATTTTGAAGTAGTTCAAAATGGAACAGCCAAAGAAAGAGTTCTTGCCTGTTACAAGGTGTGAGATTGAGTAAGACTCAAAACCCGACCACGCAAGTAGAAGATAGAAAGAGAATGAAAGTCATTCCCTATGCATCAGCCATAGGTTCTATAAAGTATGTCATGTTGTGTACCAAGATCTATTGCATACCCTACCACTATGCTTGGCAAGGAGTGCAATAGTGATCTAGGAGTAGATCAATGGACAATGGGTCAAAATTATCCTTAGTAGAATAAGGATATGTTTCTCGATTATGGAAGTGACAAAAGGTTCGTAAGTAAAGCGATTACGCCGATGCAAGTTTTGACACCGATCCGGATGACTATAAGTCACGATCTAGATACATATTGAAAGTGGGAGCAATTAGCTAGAGTAGCTCCGCAAGTAGCATTGTAGACATAGAGATTTGCAAAATACTTACGGCTCGAATGTAATGCACTGCTGACTAAAATTATCTCACAAGCAAAACATGATCACACCTTAGTACTCTTTGGGTGTTAATCACATAACGATGTGAACTAGATTATCGACTCTAGTAAACCCTTTGGGTGTTGGTCACATGTCGATGTGAACTATGGGTGTTAACCACATATAGATGTGAACTATTGATGTTAAATCACATGGCGATGTGAACTAGATTATTGACTCTAGTGCAAGTGGGAGACTGAAGGAAATATGCCCTAGAGGCAATAATAAAAGTTATTATTTATTTCCTTATATCATGATAAATGTTTATTATTCATGCTAGAATTGTATTAAACAGGAAACATAATACATGTGTGAATACATAAACCTCTGAGTGTCACTAGTATGCCTCTACTTGACTAGCTCGTTAATCAAAGATGGTTGTGTTTCCTAAACCATGAACAAGGAGTTGTTATTTGATTAACGGGATCACATCATTGGTTGAATGATCTGATTGACATGACCCATTCCATTAGCATAGCACCTGATCGTATAGTTTGTTGCTAGTGCTTTTCTTCATGACTTATACATGTTCCTATGACTATGAGATTATGCAACTCCCGTTTGTCTGAGGAACACTTTGGGTGCTACCAAACGTCACAACGTGAATCGGGTGATTATAAAGGTACATTACAGGTGTCTCCGAAGGTACATGTTGGGTTGGCATATTTCGAGATTAGGATTTGTCACTCCGATTGTCGGAGAGGTATCTCTGGGCCCTCTCGGTAATGCACATCACATAAGCCTTGCAAGCATTGCAACTAATGAGTTAGTTGTGAGATGATGTATTACGGAACGAGTAAAGAGACTTACCGGTAACGAGATTGAACTAGGTATTAGATACCGACGATCGAATCTCGGGCAAGTAACATACCGATGACAAAGGGAACAACGTATGTTGTTATGCGGTCTCGACCGATAAAAGATCTTCAGAGAATATGTAGGAGCCAATATGGGCATCCAGGTCCCGCTATTGGTTATTGACCGGAGAGGTGTCTCGGTCATGTCTACATAGTTCTCGAACCCGTAGGGTCCGCACGCTTAACGCTTCGATGTGATTACTATGAGTTGTTATGATGTTTCTGCATCGAAGGTTGTTCGAGTCCCGGATGAGATCACGGACGTGACGAGGAGTCTCGAAATGGTCGAGACATAAAAATTCATATATTGGAAGTCTATGTTTGGACATCGGAAGTGTTCCGGTGAAATTGGGAATTTTACCAAGTACCGGAGGTTACCGAACCCCGAATACTAATGGGCCAACATGGGCCTTAGTGGAAAGGAGAGAAGGGGGCCCAAGTGCTGGTCAAGACCTTCCCCTTCCCTAGTCCTATTAGGACTAGGAGAAGGCGCCTCTCTCTCCCTTCCCACTTGGGGAAACCTAGTTGGACTAGGATTGGGGGAATCCTACTCCTAGTAGGAGTAGGACACCTGGCGCACCTCCCTTGGCCGGCCAGCCCCTCCTCCTTCCCTCCTTTATATACGGGGCAGAGGGCACCCCATGACACACAAGTTGATCCTTGAGATCTTTCCTTAGCCGTGCGGTGCCCCTTCCACCATATTACACCTCGAGAATACCGTGGCGGAGCTTAGGCGAAGCCCTGCGCCCGGTGGAACATCATCATCGCCACCACGCCGTCAGGTCGACGAAACTCTCCTCAACACTCCTACCGGATCGGAGTTCGAGGGACGCCATCGAGCTGAACGTGTGCGTAACTCCTGAGGTGCCGCACGCTCGGTACTTGGATCGGTTGGATCGTGAAGAAGTACGACTACTTCCTCTCACGTTGCGTCCAACGCTCACCGTGGGTCTACGAGGGTACGTAGACGACACTCTCATCTCGTTGCTATGCATCACCATGATCTTGCGTGATCGTAGGAAAATTTTTGAAATTACTGCGTTCCCCAACACGGCCCACCTTTCCTAGTCCTAATAGGACTAGGGGAAGGGGGGGGGGGGCGCGCGGCCACCTAGGGCTGGCCCTCTCTCCTTTCCACTAAGGCCCACTATGGCCCATGTAGTTCCCGGGGGGTTCCGGTAACCTCCCGGTACTCCGGTAAATTCCCGATTTCACTCGGAACCCTTCCGAAGTCCAAACATAGGCTTCCAATATATCAATCTTTATGTCTCGACCATTTCGAGACTCCTCGTCATGTCCGTGATCACATCCGGGACTCGAACAAACTTCGGTGCATCAATACTTATAAACTCATTATGAACTGTCATCGAACGTTAAGCGTGCGGACCCTACGGGTTCGAGAACTATGTAGACATGACCTAGAACCATTCTCGGTCAATAACCAATAGCGGAACCTGGATGCCCATATTGGTTCCTACATATTCTACGAAGATCTTTATCGGTCAAACCGCATAACGACATATGTTGTTCCCTTTGTCATCGGTATGTTACTTACCCGAGATTCGATCGTCGGTATCCAATACCTAGTTTAATCTCGTTACCGGTAAGTCTCTTTACTCGTTCCATAATACATCATCTCACAACTAACTCATTAGTTGTAATGCTTGCAAGGCTTAAGTGATGTGTATTACCGAGAAGGCCTAGAGATACCTCTCCATAATCGGAGTGACAAAACCTAATCTCGAAATACGCCAACCCAACAAGTACCTTTGGAGACACCGTAGTACTCCTTTATAATCACCCATTACGTTGTGACGCTTTGGTAGTACCCAAAGTGTTCCTCCCAAACGGGAGTTGCATAATCTCATAGTTACAGGAACATGTTTGTGTCATGAAGAAAGCATTAACATACTAAACGATCAAGTGTTAAGCTAACGGAATGGGTCATGTCAATCAGATCATTCAACTAATGATGTGACCTTGTTAATCAAATAACAACTCCTTGTTCATGGTTAGGAAACATAACCATCTTTGATTAACAAGCTAGTCAAGTAGAGGCATACTAGTGACATACTTGTTTTGTCTATATATTCACACATGTATTATGTTTCCGGTTAATACAATTCTAGCATGAATAATAAACATTTATCATGAAATAAGGAAATAAATAATAACTTTATTATTGCCTCTAGGGCATATTTCCTTCAATATGCGCTGTGGCTGGTTGTGGGAAGACGGTTCGAATGATGACCCGACCGTAATGACACGTCGCGTTGCTTGGAAAGTTGTCAGCAGATTGCATTTGCGAAACATTATTCTCTCTACGATGGCATACGAAGATCATCTTGTGGATCCGGACACGGTTTGAGTGTTCGATAATTACCTTGGAGTATTCGGAGGAGGAACTCGCCCTGCAATGGCGAAGACAATACTGCGCGCCGGACCCATCATCATTGAAGCCTGGTTCAGGGGCTACTGAGGGAGTCCTGGATTAGGGGGTATCCGGACAGCCGGACTGTGTACTACGTCCGGACTATTGAAGTGTGAAGATACAAGACTCAAGATTTCGGCCCGTGTCCGGATGGGACTTTCCTTGGCGTGGAAGGCAAGCTTGGCGATCCGGATATTATATTTCCTTCATTGCAACTGACTCCATGTAAACCCTAGCCCTCTCCGGTGTCTACGTAAACCGGAGAGGTTGGTCCTTAGAAGGCCGATCACAATTATAATCATACCATCATAGGCTAGCTCTTAGGGTTTAGCCTCTACGATCTCGTGGTAGATCTACTCTTGTACTACCCATATCATCAATATTAATCAAGCAGTGAAGTAGGGTTTTACCTCCATCGAGAGGGCCCGAACCTGGGTAAACATCTGTGTCCCTTGCTTCCTGTTACCATCAGCCTTGACGCACAGATCGGACCCCCTACCCGAGATCCGCTGGTTTTGACACCACAATCATGTCGCGCCTCGAAGATGGAGATCAAAGGCGCAAGATGATATTGGCCATATCATGCCACTTTATGATTTGCATGTGATGTTTGGCATGTTTACATCTTATTTACTTAGAACGAAGGTAGCATAAATAAGATGATCCCTCACTAAAATTTCAAGAGATGTGTTCCCCCTAACTGTGCACCGTTGCGAAGGTTCATTGTTTCGAAGCACCACATGATGATCAGGTGTGATAGATTCTAACGTTCGCATACAACGGGTGTAAGCCAGATTTACACATGCGGAACACTTAGGTTGACTTGACGAGCCTAGCATGTACATACATGGCCTCGGAACACAAGAGACCGAAAGGTCGAACATGAGTCATATAGTAGATGCGATCAACATGGAGATGTTCACCGTTGATGATTAGTCCGTCTCACGTGATGATCAGACACGACCTAGTCGATTCGGATCATGTATCACTTAGATGACTAGAGGGACGTCTATCTAAGTGGGAGTTCATTAAATAATTTGATTAATTGAACTTAATTATCATGAACATAGTCTAAATTGTCTTTGCAAATTATGTTGTAGATTAATAGCTCGCGCTTTAGCTCCCTGTTTTAATACGTTCCTAGAGAAAGACTAAGTTGAAAGATATTGTAAGCAATTGTGCGGACTAGGGCCGTAGTCTGAGGATTGTCCTCACCGCTACACTGAAGGCTTCTATCCTTGATGCACCACTCGGTGTGCCAACCCCTCTGGCGTCGTCTGTGTATGTTGTGAACATCTGGCAGACACGTCCTGATGACTACCTAATAGTTTAGTGCGCCATGCCTTACGGCTTAGAGTCGGGGCTCCAAAAGCATTTTGAACACCATAGAACATATGAGATGTTCCAAGAGCTGAAATTGGTATTTCAGGCTCATGCCCGTGTTGGGACCTCTAAAAAGACCTTTGCCTACAAGATGGAGGAGAATAGCTCAGCCAGTGAGCATGTGCTCAGAATGTCTGGGTACTTCAATCACTTGAATCAAGTGGGAGTTAATCTTTCAGTTAAGAGAGTGATTGACAAAAGTTCTCCACCACTATCACCAAGCTGCTAGAGTTTCGTGATGAACTATAACATGCAAGGGAAGATGATCCCGGAGCTGTTCGTCGTGCTTAAGGCCATAAAGGTAGAAATCAAGAAGGAGCATCAAGTGTTGATGGTTAACAAGACCACTGGTTTCAAAGAAGGGCAAGGGCAAGAAGGGAAACTTCATGAATGGCAAGCCAGTTGCCACTCCAGTGAAGAAACCCAAGAACCCAAAATACTTGGTAGATAAGAAAGCTGGCAACTTCAAAAAAAGTATATTTGATATATGTGTTATTGATGTGTACCTTACTAGTACTCCTAGTAGCACGTGTGTATTAGATACAGGTTCAGTTGCTAATATTGGTAACTCAAAACAAATGCTACGGAATAAATGGAGACTAGCTAAGGGCGAGGTGACGATGTGTGTTGGAAGTGTTTCCAAGGATGATA
Organism: Aegilops bicornis; assembly: GCA_021605145.1. Lineage (NCBI taxonomy): Eukaryota > Viridiplantae > Streptophyta > Magnoliopsida > Poales > Poaceae > Aegilops > Aegilops bicornis. Next base: position 265,632,667 of record CM038669.1, read on the forward strand.
TGATCACCATCGCACGCTCCCTCTACCTTCGGGATTAGTGTTGAACCCAGATAAATGTTGTTTGCATTGGTGTCTGCGTTGAGCATGAATATGATTAGATCATGTTTATTGCAATACGGTTATTCATTTAAGTCAGAGAATAATGGTTATTCTGTTTACATGAATATTACCTTCTATGGTCATGCACCCAATGTGAATGGTTTATTGAATCTCGGTCGTAGTGATACACATGTTCATAACATTGATGCCAAAAGATGTAGAGTTTATAATGATAGTACCACTTTCTTGTGGCACTGCCGCTTAGGTCATATTGGTGTAAAGCGCATGAAGAACCTCCATGCTAATGGACTTTTGGAGTCACATGATTTTGAATCACCTGACTCATGCGAACCATGCCTCATAGGCAAGATGACTAAAACCCTGTTTTCTGGAACAATGGAACGGGCAAGTGACTTGTTGGAAATCACACATGCTGATGTGTGCGGTCCGATGAGTGTTGGCGCACGCGGTGGATATCATTATTTTCTCACCTTCACCGATGAATTGAGTAGATATGGGTATATTTACTTAATGAAGCATAAGTCTGAAACGTTTGAAAAGTTCAAGAAATTTCAGAGTGAAGTTGAGAATCATCGTGACAAGAAGATCAAGTTCCTACGATCCGATCAAGGGAGAGTATCTCGAGTTATGAGTTTGGCAATCCCTAAAGACAAGGTGGAATCGTCTCACGCTTGACGCTACCGAACACCATAAGCGTAATGGTGTGTCGGAACGTCGTAATCGAACCTTATTGGATATGGTGCGATCTATGATGTCTCTTACCGATCTACCGCTATCATTTTGGGGTTATGCATTAGAGACAATTACATTCACTTTAAATAGGGCACCATCTAAGTCTGTGGAGATGACACCGTATTAACTATGGTTTGGCAAGAAACCTAAGTTGTTGTTTCTTATGGTTTGGGGCTACGATGCTTATGTCGATAGGCTTCGGCCAGAAAAGCTCCAATCCAAAGCGGGAAATTGTGTCTTCTCAGATCTGAGGGCAAAGTGTTTGTCGCTAAGAACATATCCTTTCTCGAGAAAGAGTTTCTCTCGAAAGAATTGAGTGGGAGGAAGTTAGAACTTGATGAGGTTGTTGAACTTTTACTTCAACCAGAGAGTAGCGCAAAGCTGTAAAGATGTTTCGTGGCACCTACCTCAGCTTGAAGAAGAAAGCTAATGATGATGATCATGGAGCTTCAGATCAAGTTACTATCGAACCTCAGAGGGTCGATTAAGGGTGTGTACAACTCCAACGATCCTTCTATGGACCGGAGCAAGCATCTCGGAGTTGGAACATACGCTTTGATGAGGTGATCAAAGCATTTGGGTTTATACAAAGTTTGCAAGAAACTTGTATTTGCAAGAAAGTGAGTGGGAGCACTACAACATTTTGATAAGTATATGTGGATGACATATTGTTGATCAGAAATGATGTAGAATTTCTAGAAAGCATAAAGGGTTGTTTGAATGGAGTTTTTCAAAGGAAGACCTGTGTAAAACTGCTTACATGTTGGGTATCAAGATCTATAGAGATAGATCAAGACGCCTGATAAGACTTTGACAGAGCACATACCTTGACATGATCTTGAAGGAGTTCAAGATGGATTAGTCAAAGAAGGAGTTCTTGCCTGGGTTGTAAGGTGTGAAGTTAAGACTTGAAGCCCGACCACGGCAGAAGAAAGAGAAAGGACGAAAGTCGTCCCCTATGCCTTAGCCATAGGCTCTATATGATATGCCATGCTGTGTACCGCGATGTGCCTTGCCACATGTCTGGCAAGGGGGTATAAGAGTGATCCAAGAGTGGATCGTTGGACAGCGGTCAAAAATTGTCCTTATGAATAAGGAAATGTTTCTCGATTATGGAGGTGATGAAGAGTTCGACGTAAAGGGTTACGTCGATGCAAGCTTTAACACCTATCCGGATGACTCTGAGTAGCAAACCGGATACGTATAGTGGAGAAACCATTTGGAATAGCTCCAAGTGGAGCATAGTAGCAACATCTACAATATGAAATAGAGATTTGCGAAGAACACACATATCTGAATGTTGCAGACCCATTGACTGAAACCTCTCTCGTAAGCATAACATGATCAAACCCTAGAACTCATTGAGTGTTAATCACATGCTGATGTGAACTAGATTATTGACTCTAGTAAGCTCTTGGGTGTTAATCACATGGCGATGTGAACTAGATTATTCACTCTAGTAAACTCTTTGGGTGTTAGTCACATGGCGTTGTGAATTATGAGTGTTAATCACATGGAGATGTGAACTGGATTATTGACTCTAGTGCAAGTGGGAGACTGTTGGAAATATGCCCTAGAGGCAATAATAAAATGGTTATTATTATATTTCCTTGTTCATGATAATTGTCTATTGTTCATGCTATAATTGTATTAACCGGAAACCATAATACATGTGTGAATACATAGACCACAACATGTCCCTAGTAAGCCTCTAGTTGACTAGCTCGTTGGTCAATAGATGGTTATGGTTTCCTGACCATGGACATTGGATGTCGTTGATAACGAGATCACATCATTAGGAGAATGATGTGATGGACAAGACACAATCCTAAGCATAGCACAAGATCATGTAGTTCGTTTGCTAGAGGTTTTCTAATTTCAAGTATCATTTCCTTAGACCATGAGATTGTGCAACTCCCGGATAGCGTAGGAGTGCTTTGGGTGTATCAAACATCACAACGTAACTGGGTGGCTATAAAGGTGTACTACAGGTATCTCCGAAAGTGTCTCATTGGGTTGTACGAATCGTATTTGGGTTTTGTCACTCCGTATGACGAAGAGGTATCTCTGGGCCCACTCGGTAATGCATCATCATAATGAGCTCAATGTGACTAAGGAGTTAGCCATGGGATCATGCGTTACGGAACGAGTAAAGAGACTTGCCGGTAACGAGATTGAACGAGGTATAGGGATACCGACGATCGAATCTCGGGCAAGTAACATACCGATAGACAAAGGGAATTGTATACGGGATTGATTGAATCCCCGACATCGTGGTTCATCCGATGAGATCATCATGGAACATGTGGGAGCCAATATGGGTATCCAGATCCCGCTATTGGTTATTGACCAGAGAGGTGTCTCGGTCATGTCTGCATGGTTCCCGAACCCGTAGGGTCTACACACTTAACGTTCGGTGACGCTAGAGTTGTAATGGGAATAGTATGTGATTACCGAAGGTTGTTCGGAGTCCCAGATGAGATCCCGGACGTGACGAGGAACCCCGGAATGGTCCGGAGGTGAAGACCGATATAGTGGACGAAGGGTATTGGAGTCCGGAATTGTTTTGGGAGTACCGGGTGACGACCAGCGTGATCGAAAGGGGTTTCGGAGGCCCCGACAAGCGTTGGGGGGCCTTATGGGCCAAGGGAAGGGGGCACACCAGCCCACTAAGGGGTTGTGCGCCCCTCCCACCCCATCTCACGTAACTTGGAGAGGTGGGGCGCCTCCACCTGGCTTGGGAGGCAAGCCTCCACCTGGCTTGGCTTGGGGGGCAAGTCTCCCTAGGGTTTCCCTAGGGAGATCCAATCTGCCTTGGCTGCCGCCCCCTAGGGGAAACCCTAGGGTGCCTCCCCCTCCCCCCTTCCCCCTATATATAGTGAGGGGGTGGGAGGGTAGCCGCACCCCTTCCCTGGCACAGCCCTCCCCCTCTCCAACACCTCTTCCTCCTGTGTAGTGCTTGGCAAAGCCCTGCCGGAGAATCACGAGCTCCACCATCACCACGCTGTCGTGCCGCCGGAGTTCTCCCTCAACTTCTCCTCTCCCCTTGCTGGGTCAAGAAGGAGGAGACATCCCCGAGCTGTCCGTGTGTTGAACGCAGAGGCGCCATCTGTTCGGCACTTGATCGGATCTTCCGTGATTTGAATCGCCGCGAGTACGACTCCATCAACCGCGTTCTTGTAACGCTTCCGCTTAGCGATCTTCAAGGGTATGAAGATGCACTCCCTCTCTCTCTCGTTGCTAGCATCTCCTAGATTGATCTTGGTGACACGTAGGAAAATTTTGAATTATTACTATGTTCCCCAACAGTTCTTAAGTAATATGATTAATTGAACTTTAATTTATCATGAACGTAGTACCTAATAGTATTTTGCATGTCCATGTTATTGTAGATAAATGGCCCGTGCTACTGTTCCGTTGAATTTTAATGCGTTCCTAGAGAAAGCTAAGTTGAAAGATGATGGTAGAAACTACACGGACTGGGTCTGTAACTTGAGGATTATCCTCATTGTTGCACAGAAGAATTACGTCCTGGAAGCACCGCTAGGTACCAAACCCAAGAGGGAGCAACTCCGGATGTTATGAACACTGGCAGAGCAAAGTCGATGACTACTCGATAGTTCGGTGCCATGCTTTACGGCTTAGAACCGGGACTTCAACGATGTTTTGAACGTCATGGAGCATATAAGATGTTCCAGGAGTTGAAGTTAATATTTCAAGCAAATGCCCGGATTGAGAGATATGAAGTCTCCAACAAGTTCTACAGCTGTAAAATGGAGGAGAACAGTTCTGTCAGTGAGCATATACTCAGAATATCTGGGTACCACAATCACTTGACTCAGTTGGGAGTTAATCTTCCGGTTGATAGTGTCATTGACAGAGTTCTTCAATCAGTGCCACCAAGCTACAAGAGCTACATGATGAACTATAATATGCAAGGGATGGATAAAACAATTCCTGAGCTCTTCGCAATGCTAAAGGCTGCGGAGGTAGAAATCAAGAGGGAGCATCAAGTGCTGATGGTCAATAAGACCACTAATTTCAAGAAAAAGGGTAAAGGGAAGAAGGGGAACTTCAAGAAGAACAGCAAGCAAGTTGCTGCTCAAGTGAAGAAGCTCAAGTGAAGAAGGGGAACTGCCCCAAGTATTTGGCGGAGAAGAAGGATGACAAAGTGAAAGGTATATTTGATATACATGTTATTGATGTGTACCTTGCTAATGCTCGCAGTAGCTCCTGGGTATTTGATACGGGTTCTGTTGCTACTATTTGCAACTCGAAAACAGGGGCTACGGATTAAGCGAAGATTGGCTAAGGACGAGGTGACGATGCGCGCGGGAAATGGTTCCAAAGTCGATGTGATCGCCGTCGGCACGCTACCTCTACATCTACCTTCGGGATTAGTTTTAGACCTGAATAATTGTTATTTGGTGCCAGCATTAAGCATGAACATTATATCTGGATCTTGTTTGATGCGAGACGGTTATTCATTTAAATCAGAGAATAATGGTTGTTCTATTTATATGAGTAATATCTTTTATGGTCATGCACCCTTGATGAGTGGTCTATTTTTACTAAATCTTGATAGTAGTGATACACATATTCATAGTATTGAAGCCAAAAGATATAAGTTTAATAATGATAGTGCAACTTATTTGTGGCAATCGACGCTTAGGTCATATTGGTGTAAAGCGCATGAAGAAGCTCCATCTTGATGGGCTTTTGGAATCACTTGATGCTTGCGTAACCATGCCTCATGGGTAAGATGACTAAGACTCCGCTTCTCCTAACAATGGAGTGAGCAACAAACTTGTTGGAAATAATACATACCGATGTATGCGGTCCGATGAGTGTTGATATCATGTGGGTATCAAGTTATTTTCTCGACCTTCACAGATGCTTTGAGAAGATATGGGTATATCTACTTGATGAAACATAAGTCCGAAACATTTGAAAAGTTCAAAGAATTTCAGAGTGAAGTGGAAAATCATCGTAACAAGAAAATAAAGTTTCTACGATCTGATCGTGGAGGAGAATATTTGAGTTATGAGTTTGGTCTTCATTTGAAACAATGCGGAGTAGTTTCGCAACTCACGCCACCTGGAACACCATAGCGTAATGGTGCGCCCGAACGTTGCAATCGTACTTTATTAGATATGGTGCGATCTATGATGTCTCTTACTGATTTACCACTATTGCTTTTGGGGTTATGCTTTAGAGACGGCTATATTCACGTTAAATAGGGCACCATCTAAATCCATTGAGATTACACCATATGAACTGTGGTTTGGCAAGAAACCCAAGTTGTCGTTTCTTAAAGTTTGGGGCTGCGATACTTATGTGAAAAAGCTTCAACCTGATAAGCTCAAACCCAAATCGGAGAAACGTGTCTTCATAGGTTACCCAAAGGAGACTGTTGGGTACACCTTCTATCACAGATCCAAAGGCAAGATATTCGTTGGTAAGAATGGATACTTTCTAGAGGGTTTCTCTCGAAAGAAGTGAGTGGGAGGAAAGTAGAACTTGATGAGGTAACTGTACCTGCTCCCTTATTGGAAAGTTCTTCATCACAGAAATCAGTTCTAGTGATTCCTACACCAGTAAGTGAGGAAGCTAATGATGATGATCATGAAACTTCTGATCAAGTTACTACCGAACCTCGTAGGTCAACCAGAGTAAGATCCGCACTGCAGTGGTACGGTAATCCTGTTTTGGAGGTCATGTTACTTGACCATGACGAACCTACGAACTATGAGAAAGCGATGATGAGCCCAGATTCCGTGAAATGGCTTGAGGCCATGAAATCTGAGATGGGATCCATGTATGAGAACAAAGTATGGACTTTGGTTGACTTGCCCGATGATCGGCAAGCCATAGAGAATAAATGGATCTTCAAGAAGAAGACTGACGCTGACGCTAATATCACTGTCTACAAAGCTCGACTTGTTGCTAAAGGTTTTCGACAAGTTCAAGGAGTTGACTACGATGAGACCTTCTCACCCGTAGCGATGCTTAAGTCCGTCCGAATCATGTTAGCAATTGCCGCATTTTATGACTATGAAATTTGGCAAATGGATGTCAAAACTGCATTCCTTAATGGATATCTTAAAGAAGAGTTGTATATGATGCAACCAGAAGGTTTTTGTCGATCCAAAAGGTACTAACAAAGTGTGTAAGCTCCAGCGATCAATTTATGGACTAGTGCAAGCATCTCGAAGTTGGAATATACACTTTGATAGTGTGATCAAACCATATGGTTTTATATAGACTTTTGGAGAAACCTATATTTACAAGAAAGTGAATGGGAGCTCTATAGCATTTCTGATATTATATGTGGATGACATATTGTTGATTGGAAATGATACTGAATTTCTGAATAGCATAAAAGGATACTTGAACAACAATTTTTGAATGAAAGACCTCGGTAAAGCTGCTTATATATTGGGCATCAAGATCTATAGAGATAGATCAAGACGCTTAATTGGACTTTCACAAAGCACATACCTTGATAAAGTTTTGAAGAAGTTCAAAATGGATCAAGCAAAGAAAGGGTTCTTGCCTGTGTTACAAGGTGTGAAGTTGAGTCAGACTCAATGCCCGACCACTGCAGAAGATAGAGAGAAAAAGAAAGTCATTCCCTATGCTTCAGCCATAGGTTCTATCATGTATGCAATGATGTGTACCAGACATGATGTGTGCCTTGCTATTGGTTTAGCGAGGAGGTACCAAAGTAATCCAGGAGTGGATCACTGGATAGCGGTCAAGAACATCCTAAAATACCTGAAAAGGACTAAGGATATGTTTCTCGTTTATGGAGGTGACAAAGAGCTCGTCGTAAATGGTTACGTCAATGCAAGCTCTGACACTGATCCGGTTGACTCTAAGTCACAAACCGGATACATATTTATATTAAGTGGAGGAGTTGTAAGTTGGTGTAGTTCCAAGCAGAGCGTCGTGGGCGGTATCTACATGTGAAGCGGAGTACATAGCTGCTTCGGAAGCAGCAAATGAAGGAGTCTGGATGAAGGAGTTCATATCCGATCTAGGTGTCATACCTAGTGCATCGGGTCCAATGAAAATCTTTTGTGACAATACTGGTGCAATTGCCTTGGCAAAGGAAACCAGATTTCACAAGAGAACCAAGCACATCAAGAGACGCTTCAATTCCATCCGCAATCAAGTCAAGGAGGGAGACATAGAGATTTGCAAGATACATACAGATCTGAATGTTGCAGACCTGTTGACTAAGCCTCTCTCACGAGCAAAACATGACCAACACCATGACTCAATGGGTGTTAGAATCATTACTGTGTAATCTAGATTATTGACTCTAGTGCAAGTGGGAGACTGAAGGAAATATGCCCTAGAGGCAATAATAAAGTTCTTATTTATATTTCCTTATATCATGACAAATGTTTATTATTCATGCTGGAATTGTATTAACCAAAAAATTAATACATGTGTGAATACATAGACAAACAAAGTGTCACTAGTATTCCTCTACTTGACTAGCTCGTTAATCAAAGATGGTTAAGTTTCCTAGCCATAGACATAAGTTGTCATTTTATGAATGGGATCACATCATTAGAGAATGATGTGATTGACTTGACCCATCCGTTAGCTTAGCACTATGATCGTTTAGTTTATTGCTATTGCTTTCTTCATAACTTATACATGTTCCTATGACTATGAGATTATGCAACTCCCGAATCACCGGAGGAACACTTAGTGTGCTATCAAACGCCACAACGAATCGGGTGATTATAAATATGCTCTCTGTGTGTCTCCGGTTGTGTTTGTTGAGTTGGCATAGATCGAGATTAGGATTTGTCACTCCGATTGTCGGAGAGGTATCTCTGGGCCCTCTCGGTAATGCACATCACTATAAGCCTTGCAAGCAATGTGACTAATGAGTTAGTTGCGGGATGATGCATTACGGAACGAGTAAAGAGACTTGCCAGTAACGAGATTGAAGTAGGTATAATGATACCGACGATCGAATCTCGGGCAAGTAACATACCGATGACAAAGGGAACAATGTATGTTGTTATGAGGTTTGACCGATAAATATCTTCGTAGAATATGTAGGAACCAATATGAGCATACAGGTTCCGCTATTGGTTATTGACCAGAGATGAGTCTCGGTCATGTCTACATAGTTCTCGAACCCGTAGGGTCCGCACGCTTAACGTCCGATGATGATTGGTATTATGGGTTTATGTGATTTGATGTACCGAAGGTTGTTCGGAGTCCCGGATGTGATCACGTACATGACGAGGAGTCTCGAAATGGTCGAGACATGAAGATTGATATATTGGAAGGTTATGTTTGGACACCGGAAAGGTTTCGGATTAGTTCGAGCATTTTCCGGAGTACTCGGGGGTTACCGGAACCCCCCGGGGGCTTAATGGGCCTACATGGGCCTTAGTGGAAGAGAGGAGGCAGCCAAGTGGCGGGGCGCGCCCCCCAATCCCAATCCGAATTGGGGAGGGGGACCGCCCCCCTTTCCTTCTCTCCTTCTTCCCTTCCTTCCCCCTCCTAGTTGGACTAGGAAAGGGGGGAAACCTACTCCTAGTAGGAGTAGGAATCCCCCTTGGGGCGCGCCCTAGGAGGCCGCCCGACCCCCTCCTCCACTCCTTTATATACGGGGGAGGGGGGCACCACATAGACACACAAGTTGATCTTAGCCGTGTTCGGTGCCCCCCTCCACATATTTCCACCTCGGTCATATTGTCGTAGTGCTTAGGCGAAGCCCTGCGTCGGTAACTTCATCGTCACCGTCAACACGCCGTCGTGCTGACGAAACTCTCCCTCGGCCTCAGCTGGATCTAGAGTTCGAGGGACGTCACCGAGCTGAACGTGTGCAGATCGCGGAGGTGCCGTGCGTTCGGTACTTGATCGGTTGGATCGCGAAGACGTTCGACTACATCAACCGCGTTACTTAATGCTTCCGCTTTCGGTCTACGAGGGTACGTGGACACACTCTCCCCGCTCGTTGCTATGCTTCTCCTAGATAGATCTTCCGTGGTCGTAGGAATTTTTTTGAAATACTACGTTCCCCAACAACTTTGACTTTGCCACAACAAAATATTAGAGCACCTTCATCGAGCATGTTCGCCACAAGCGTGTTTGTCAACCTCATCGACATTGGAGACAGAAGACATTTCTCAAGAGAGGCGGGGATGTGCCGCTCCGACCCTGAGAGGAGGACAAACACGACTTGTCCAACGCTCCCCGCATGTCATCGTGCTTCTGTTGCCCACCACCGTCGTGCAACGGCAAGCCACGAACAGACGTAGCAACGCAGATTCCACCACCACCAACCGGGTGCATCGACCGAGAACCTCTCCAAAACAATACTTTCAACGAAGTAAGGCTGCCAAGGCCGCCCCATTGCCAATCCAACGAGGCGGATCTAGGCTTTCACCCAGAAAATGGATCCCAAATGGCAAAAGGGTGACAAATCTCCTCGGTGATGCCTTCAAGGAAAACAACATCCACAAATGTTGCCATCACCTGCATGGTTTTAAATAGCGGATAGCGGGCTGGTAGTGGATTGGGGTCCCTGTAGCGGAATGCGGATAGCGGGCGATATTGCGGACCCTATGTCCACCTAGCGGATTTGTAAAAACACTAGATTGTTGTTTATATTTCTAGATCATTAACAAAAAGTGATGACATTTTATTTGAGAAATAGTGAATGCTATTGCGCTAGCGCTATTGCGGACACAATAGCGGATGCTATCTCCGCTATTTGAAACTATGCCTGAGTCGAGCAAGACTTTCGTCCGGCCAATCTGCACCTAACACCGCACCACCACCAGCAGACCACACACCATCACATGTCGCTCAACTCCAGCACATCGTGCACCGGCACCTCAAGCCGCACCAAAGGCAACCCAGGCACCCAACGTAGCCGGGACGCGACCAGATCTGGCCCACCCGCCTGCTCGCAGTCGTCGTTGCCTCCTCGCCCGAGGCCACGCAAAGCCCCCCTGGCTCGCACCACATAGCTGGCCTGACGAGGAGCCCTCGCTAGAGTCACCTTAGCCCGCCATCTGCAGTAATGGGCGAGATCTCTCTCCCTCGTGTATAAATATTTCACATTTCGGATGCAAGTTTGAAAGATTGCCCTGCTTTTTATTTTCCTACACAAAAGAGCCCCCTCCTAATTCACTAATTTGTAGGAAGGTACTGAACGTTTGGATTTGAAAAAAGTTTTAGAAGATATATCTAATGTAGATGGTGATTGATAGAGCAATTCTTACTCATAAGTTCCTGTACATGAGTACTCTCCTGCCGGCAACTTCCATCGCGCGCCCACGGACGCAGCCACCGCAGCCGCCAGCCCCAACAGCCCGCCTCCAACGCTGCTCTCAGCTGTAACCAGCCCGAGACCCGGCCAAGAAGTCGAAATCGAGGCTATGCCTCCGGAGCCGCCTGTGCCAGAGAAGCCACGCCGCCATCCCTGAGCTGGCCAAGCCACGGTGAGCCCCTCAGGTGACGGCGAGGGGAGGAGGGGAGAAGGAGGTGGGACGGTGCGGATCTGGGGTTTTCAAAGGAGGGCGACGCGGGGGTCGAGTGTGTGATGGAAACTGATACATCTACATGTGTCATAGCCACGACCGTATATCAGCCCTCGACTTGTTTTTGAACATCAGTACAGACGCACACACGCACATGTGTCTCGTCTTCTACGAGAACGTCTTCTCTCACTGAAAGTGCATGGTCGAAAATTTTAAAATAAATTCAGTAATAGTGCAAACACTATGACTTAAAAAAGTCTGATGAGTTAGGGATACAACTGTCCGTGCAACTTGGTTCAGGCCTGTGAATCGAGTTTCGTTGGGTTAGTTGAGCCACTGCTCTCCCACCCACCAGGCCAGCCACCCCGGTCAGGCCACCACTCCTCCCTACTTTCTCCTCTTTTCTTCATTCGCCGTTCTCTAATATCTCCGTCTATCTCTCCTCCTCCCCACCAAGAAGGGGATCCACGCTCGCTTGATTTTCATTTGGGAAGAAGAAATTTAATTTTTGGTCTCAGAGTAGAAGGTGAGGAGAAGAGATGGGCGGACGGGTGGATCACGAGTACTCCTACCTGTTCAAGATGGTGCTCATCGGGGATAGCGGCGTCGGCAAGTCCAACATACTCTCCCGATTCACCCGCAACCACTTCTCCCTCGACTCCAAGTCTACCATCGGCGTGGAGTTCGCCACCAAGTCCTTGCAGGTCCGCATTCTCTCCCCTCGCATTTCTGCTATATCTAATCGGAAGATGTTCGACACGCGTGCGTGCGTTTTTTGTATGGCCTCGCACCGATGATGACACACCGGATCATGGTCCTCTTGATCCTGTTGTGGCGAATGGGGAAAGTTATCTCGGTGACGGCGTTTGTTGCCACCATCAAACTTGCTCGTTTCTCACGAGTTTTTGGTTCTCGGACGGAAGGATGGCTGGCTCGTTTGAGACTTCAGAATGTTCTATCAAATCTTCTTAGGTGGATCATTAGGAACAATCTCTGCTTCACAAATAGCAAACGCATTGAACATGTAGTTGCCATTCGTCTTCCCTTATTCATCAGACTAGTTGTTAGACGTTGTTCTAACCTCGAGGCTGTCCATTACGTTTAAGAGTTCTTTTTTGCATGCTAGATTCGCCTGGTTCCCTTTGGATCACATCATTAGGATGTTGATGGACTGATTGTTAGGTTGATTGCGAGCTACAGCCACTTTTTTTTAATGTGGCATCCTGTCTGTTCTGTCTTCCAGGGTTAGGTGAAACAAACCTGTCTGTTCTGTCTTCCAGGGTTGGGTGAAACAAACCTGTCATCTCTATTGTCTTCCTTATGCATCGCCATTATCATTGTTGTTATTCTCACCACGCTGCAGGTGTCGTGAGCAATCTTCAAATCATTCAAATTGTTGTTGTTGTTGTTGCCATCCCTCCATTTAGTACTTATACAAGGCCACTATGGAATATACATTTTGCATCTATACAAGGCCACCAATAGTAGGCCAAAATTAATGACATTTCCTCGTACTAGTAACTTACTTAATACTTGTATGCATGCAGTCATAATAACAAACAACTATTCCTTCTTTGCATGCATGCGGCGTATTAATTATCCCAATAAACAAAAAGAAAAGTTGACTTGCAAAGCACATATCAAATTTTACCTTGGTACATGTAATAGTATGAGTTTGTGACCTTGTATATAAAATTGGAGGGAGTACAATTATTGTTATAATTGTGGCATTTAACAGCCTCCTTCTTAGTGCAACAGCAGTGCCACTTTTCTTGTGGATTTAGCTCATCAGCTACTCTCAATCTATTATCTTTCTTCTACTTCAGAAGATAGTTTGTGTTGGAAGCCATGAACTCACTGGTCCAGCTACTTTTTGACGTCTGATTGTGAATGGTGTTGTTAACAGATGGAGGGAAAAACAATAAAGGCTCAGATCTGGGACACAGCTGGTCAGGAGAGGTACCGTGCAATTACAAGCGCATATTACCGGGGCGCTGTAGGGGCTCTCTCCTTGTATATGACATCACAAAGAAGCAGAGCTTTGACAATGTTAATAGGTGGCTGCGTGAGCTCCGTGATCATGCTGACTCCAGCATTGTCATCATGATGGTCGGTAACAAGTCTGACCTGACACATCTAAGAGCTGTCTCTGAAGATCAAGGCAAGGCACTGGCTGAAAAGGAGGGCCTGTTTTTCCTTGAGACATCAGCTATGGAGGCTGTAAATGTGGTAGAAGCCTTTCAGACTATCATCACAGAGGTCTATGGTATTGTTAACAAGAAAGCACTGGCCGCCAAAGCAGCAGCAGCAGCAGCTGTTCCATTGCCTTCCCAGGGTAAAACCATCAGCATTGACAGTACTGCCGGGAACTCAAAGAAGGCATGCTGCAATACTTGAAATGTAGACATCATACCGTAGAGAATCGGGAGCGGGAATCATCAGCAGAGCAGCTTAGTTGAACTGGTGCGAAGGCATTTCTACTCTTTTTGTTTCTCTGTTGCGCGAACATCCTGGAGTACACTGCCGTAGGGCAGTTTGTTCAGCATTTCTGGAAGTTAGATGTGTGTATTAGGATTCTGTTCCATTTTCCGCTATGAAAATTACAAAATTACATTATACTACCTCTGTAAACAAATATAAGAGCGCTTATATCACTACTTTAATGATCTAAACACTCTTATATTTCTTTACGGAGGAAGTACTACAGTATATGTCGGATTATACATCATACTTTATAGGACCCAAAACAAGTTTCGTTAAACCCTTCTTGGTCTATATTTTTTATTTGCTGCCTTTTTGGTTTGCTAACTAGTTATGCTACTTCTGTCTTTGGAGAAGTAAAGTATTACGTACTGGTGGGTCCTATGAGTTGTTGGCGCATTATATAACCTTCATTGGAAATTTCTGAATATTGTGGATGATTTGAACGAAATTGCCTGGGAGCACTCGGCGACTACCCCCCCTGGAATCTGTTCCATCAATTCCCCTTGAGATCCGAAATCACTATATTAGCTGTTTTGTATCCAGACATTCTTCCTCACGTATTCATCATGCACTGCAGTGTATGTCCGTACTTCACGTATTCATCATGCACTGCAGTGTATGTCCGTACTTCACGCGTTTCTGTTCCTAGACAGAGAAACTTCCGTCCAAACGCGGGACCGTCCACATGCACCATCTCCCCAACCACCATCATCCCAACTACCAAACACTGTTAAATGCACCCGCTCCTCCAACGGCTCTTAGACAATTCACACGCAACGGTCATCTTCTTCCTTGGTCATGCTCATATTAAAGTTCATCTTCCTCACATCTCCCATGTCCTGCCTTTTCATTCACCTCATACATAGATGGTTCTGATAAGCAGATCAAGCTCAACACCTCCAATGTCAAGCTCTTCGTCCCCCCCCTTCTTCCACTCGATGAGCAGCCCCCCTCTCCCCATCATGGTATGCTCGTTTTGCAACAACGGGATGGTTCAGTGATGGGTTTCTCACACCAAAACCAATCCAGGGAAGAACTTTTACTGTTTGTGAGCACGAGTGGTTATGTCCAAATATGGTTCCCTTGTTTTATGGTGTATAATTTTATTTCCTTACTAATTCCTCCAGTTTTTTGCTGTTTTTTTAGTCCCGCAAATGCAACATCTGGAAATGTGAAGAAAACTACATCAATGCCATATGCGCCAAGTGGCCAAGGCTGTTCACTGTTCCATCTCGCGAAGACCGCAAATTCCACCGCTGCATCATCGCTCTTCTGATACTCATTACATTTTTTCGGTGATGTTGCCGCAAAGTCGCTTGAAGCTGCCCAATCCTCGCACTCCATGAGACCGTGCAGTGGGGCGGCAAGGTGGAGGATGCCGTGATCTTTAATTTAGTCCTTCGTCTTGCGAGATGATAAATCAGTAATCATTGAGTCCTAAAGCAAAGGTTCCGCCTCATGAGACGGACTATGTAATTCCAATTACCATGTAATTTATTTAATATTTCATGTTCCGCATTTACTCGTTTCCAATATTAATATCATTTTCACTTTAGCAAATCTTTATTTATTTCCTTTTCTCTCCATCACTCTGCTACACTCCCCTTGAATTATTAAAATCAAATTGCCTGTACTCATCTGCTAAGACTTATTTGTTACACAAATTGATTTTCCTTAAACCTCAAATTAAAGGTCATGCAGATCTTGTCATATAACTTACTGACGTAACAAACTTTATCACACACAGCTCAAATATCTCATTTCGTCCCGTGCACAACATGCATCCAGGCCTTTGCTCACAACTACCATGCAAACATCAAATGACTGCAGAAATTACATGCCAATTCAATGTACCATGTCCCACCACGCCGACCAGCCAGCAGACTCCATCGCTTTACCACAATAAAAGCAGTTTCAACAATCTTTTTAGTGAGCGGATTGTGCAAAGAAGAATATGAATGATTTTCTTTAAAAACAAGCTAGTTTACCTTCCATGGAAGCCGTTTCCCGGATCGACACAGGGATCTGGCAACGGAATCATATCTTTTCTCCAAGATCTATAACTCCTCGGACTTGTACCAAAACAATATCTCTTGTCTAGTGAAAGAAAAGGGATAGTAGATCGTTGTGGAAGAAGAAAAGTATGTTCTCTGAGAGCTTTCTTCCCTCTCCTTAGATCTAGCAATGTAGTCTTCCTAGGGTCGGCCTTAACTCATGAAGGTATGTGCAGGAGGTTCGAATTGATTATGGTGGCCGAATTGTACCGTGCTCTAATGGGCCCCTATGCGATTCTGATTAATGCCGGTGGACAGGTACAAACTGTTCAAGCATACGTCCATGTGTCGTGTATAGCCAGGGAAAACTATTTTACAATTATGTTGCACACATCCCGAGACAAAGGCAAAGAATGGGATGTGATTTCGATGGGTGGAGTCGCCGAGTGCTCTTAGTCCGCGTCCATGATTTGAACTAGTAATATGAGGTGTGGTTTCAGTATTAGAAGGCAGCCGACAAGCGGTATCTTAGAAGGACACCAAAGATATTTGGTTTGAATTTTGCAAATGGATGGTGATATCGATGAAGATGCAAGGGTCAGATCAAAGCTCGATAGACGAATGGCGCCAAACTTCCGGCGTTCTCTGTGACAAGAGAGTGCCTCAAAAGTTAAAAGGCAGGTTGATGTATGGTAGAACCCTAGGTGGCCTCATCTTTCATAACTTGGAGGGGATTCAAGGTGAACACACAAATCACCAAGGGAAACACTCCAAGATAAGTTCAATCACACATCCACTAGAATAACATATGAGATCCACAAGAATACAAGGTCGACAAGAGGAAAAGAGTAGTAAGGGTTGTTCTTTCCAAATCCTAAGGAGATGGGGGCTTGATTATCTATTGGAGAGGAATGTTATATCCTCAATTGGTGTAAATGCCTAAGGCATATTTTTTTGTAAAGAGGAATTTAAGGGGGGAGCCATATGTTTCAAGATTTAGGGGAGAAGCACTCATTCTTGCTTTAGTTTTTTCTGGTTTTCTCTTACCTCTTAACTTGCCCCCAATAATGGTTCAAGGGAGAGGAAACCTATAATCGGAGAAAAATCTTATTGAGATCTTATTGAATATTCTTTAGTTGATTTCTTTGGGAACATGAAGTCATACAAGTGGTATTTACTCTGACGAGTGCTACCTATTCTTATACATGTTTTCCCGATCTTGGTTCTAACTGCAATACTTCTCATGTTAATGATGTGATATTCTTGTGTTTTCTAACCTTATTTTTCACAAGTTTATATCTTCATGAATCTCTATTTTGTGTTTCAGTTTAGTAGGTGCATCTCTTCACTTTATTGCCATGATTCCTTCTTGTTGTAAATATCTGTATTTCAGGTAGGACTCATGTTCTTTTGCTCCGATGCACTCCACCAAAATTCATGTGATATACAAGACTCTCCAATACCTAATCAACTGTGTATTTGCATCCAAAAGCAAATATCTAAATATGCACTATCGGCCCGTGAAGACCAGGGTCTGACGGATCCGTCTCGTGTGGGCCACGGCAGCCCGTGAACGGGCAATGCATACGCAACCAATATGTGTGTTCAAGACTATGCCCCACCCAAGGTAGCATGTAGATCTTCGTCATCACCAACCCACTAGACGCAGATCTTTGTGAAGGCTCTCATAGGCAAGACCATCATGTTGGACAAAGGAATTTTGCATCGACAACGCGTCAAGGCCAAGATCTACGCGGGTGCAGTATTCCTCCTGGGAATGTCCGCCCCATGGTCGGCGTCCCAGCAGGCTCCCTAAGCCCTGCAAGCAACTCCCGACACGCTACCTAAGCCCCGCCAACAACCAGTCGCTTGCGTGCGGGCTAATGGGACTGCTCAGGGGCTAGGACAATCTAGGCTTGTGGCGGCCAGCCATAGCGTAGGGCCAGCTGGTGGGCATGCGTGCCAGTTGCCGACCGCTGCAACAGTGGAGCGCACCAAAGTCAACAAAGGTGTTCGATGGGACGTGTGTCTGCTCCCAGCAACACACCTCGTTGTCACGTGCCCGTCATTTACTGCAATGGAAGTTCTACCATGCAACCACTTATTTGTACTAATGTAGCTACTGTGACAACCCCTTACCACTATAAAAGGAGGCTTGAGCAACCTAGATCAGGGTTGGATCCGAAGTAGTTTGGATCCTAGGGTTGAACCCCAAGACGGCTAGTTTCTCAAGAGGGAAGAACACCACATACGGTAGTACACTTCCTCGTCCCAGCACCCCTTGGAAAACGGAAATCACACCTTATAAACATTGTTCATCACATCCATCAAAACAACCAAGCCGGACGTAGGGTTTGACATTTCACGGTGGCCTGAACTTAGGTAAAATCATCGTGTCACATAGATGGAATCGTTCGTCTCTTCGCCCCTCACCGAGCCAAACAAGGGGAGCACCCTAAGCTCCCTGGTGGCACTAAGCCATGACATCTAGTGTGCCAGGTGTGGGGCGTTAGCATTTGAATCTTCATCGTCTTCGACACCTTGATCGCACTTGGCAATGAGCATGGTTCCAGCCAAGAAGTCGCGGGCCAAGAGAAAGCACTGCTCCCGATGAGTAGAAGTTGACACAACAGCAGCAGTAGCCACCACCAGTGGTGGAAAGTTCCCACCAGGAACAAGCTACAGGTCTACTGCGAGCCTTGCGTGTCGGAATGGAGGGAGAGGACTCCCGTAGTCGACCTCACGACCGGCGCGGTGGCACTCATGCTATGGCTACTTGCGACCACGTGCGAAGACACTCTTTGGAGCGGACACAGAATGCTCGTCACGAGGTGGCAGCCGTGCCTCCTCCACCTCTGCCTCTTCGGCAAGCGAGTGAAATGCCGCGGCCAAATGGCTCCCGCCACCCGTCCCACGCGGCAGGCGGCCAACCTTCCATGTGAAACGGCGCGGGGGAAGAACTCGCAGCGCATACCTCAAAGCACTCCTCGTGCAATGTGTGCATCTGCGCCAGGAAGGAGACGAGCCCCGCTGAAGCAATGCCAGTGCACACCGAGAGCAGTTATTGTCCGGAGGCCGGAGGATGCACTTGCGATGGTGCAGAGCCTTCTTCGTTTCACATCGGTACCGCATGAGGATGTGACACGCCTCAACGACTGGGCCAACCAAGTGGTGGCCCTTGTGGACTACACCAGGACTATCGTGATCTAGCACAGTTGCACGTGTCACAGCGAACACGCGCCAAAGATGCTACCCAAACACCGTGAGGCATGACCGTGCCTAATTCGCCTCAGTCACGGTCCCTCGACAAGAACCACGCGGCGAAGAGCGCTGCTCCCGGGAAGATCAGTGCGAGTGGCGCGACGCCGGACGCTACGACAACCACTCCGCCGCATCGTATTCACCACCCAGCAACCGTGACCTCCGCAAGACCACAATGACCGATGCAGCAAAGACACACACGTTAAAATAGAGCGTCGATGGGAGGGCCATCTCCGGGACGATGACGCTGCCCCCTTGGGAGACCGGGTGGTATAAGATGTCGGGTGCCCCGCGTACATTCCCGAGCTACAATAGGTGGTCTGGCTCAACCGATTCAAGCCCAACATACCCGTGGAGTATGATGGAAAACCAACCCCATAGAGTTCTTGCTTGTGTACATCACCGCAATGCATGTCGCGAGGGATGACAACAAGGCCATGGCCAACTAATTCTCATTGGTCCTCAAGCCCAACGCCGGATCATGGCTGATGAACCCCGCCACAGAATCGATCGGCTCATGGCAAGACACCTTACGACCAGTTTTTAGACGCATTCGAGGGCGGGTAGAAGTGCCCGGGAACCAAGAGCGACCTGCATATGCTCGTCCAAAAGCCTGTGAAACTCTGCACACACACTATTTCCAACATCAAAGCGGCAGCGATGGTTGCTACATTCCAGATGAACGTATGCACTCCATGGATGCGCGAGAAGATGAACGTACAAAACATGTAGACCATGGCCCAGCTCCACCAGTTGGCTAACAAAAGCGCGCGGGTGGAAGAAGGTAGAAGGGTTCCTGAGGAGGTTGATCCCGATGTCGACCAGCAAAGCTCGGAACATCCGGAGGTCCGGTAAGAATAGAAGTGCTACTTTTGGAATGCGCTGGGATTTCCCCGAAGAGGAAGGGTGAAGTAATATAGTAGAAGAAAGTATTTCCCTCAGTAAAGAACCAAGGTTTATCGTACAAATAGGAGATTAAGTCAAACCACGTTTTGGCAGTACCTACACACACAAGAGCAAATACTTGCACCCATACTCGTTAAGTGCAAGGATTAAATCTTATAATAGGAGATATATAAATTGCAAAGTAAAATAAAAGTAAATAAATTGCAGCATGGTATTTCAGGTTTTAGCAATATGATTTAAATGGACTCGGGGGCCATAGCTTTTACTAGAGGCATCTCCCTCATGAACATAGCGATACAGTGGGAACGAATTACTGTTGGGCAATTGATAGAATAACGCATAGTTATGATGTTATTCATAGCATGATGAGTACATCAACATTATGTTCGTGACAAGTAGATGGCCATCCATCTGCATCTATGATTGCTTGTCTCTGCGTTGGTATTTTCCCGAAGAGGAGAGGATGATGCAGCACAACAAAGGTAAGTATTTCCTCGCTTATGAAACCAAGGTTATCAATCAGAGGAGAACCAAGCAACATTATGTAAACAACATATGCAGACAAGCAAAAAAAACTTGCAACCCAACGTGTAAGAGGGGTCGTCAATCCCTCCACGGTATTGAGATAGATTAAATTGTATAGGTTTTGGTAAATAGATCTGGCAAAAACACAAAATAAAATGAATAACAAAAAAACGCAGCAAGGTATTTTTGGTTTAATATGATAGGAAAATAGACCCTGGGGCCGTAGTTTTCGCTAGAGGCTTCTCTCGAGAAAATAGCATACAGTGGGTAAACAAATTACTGTTGGGCAATTGATAGAAAAGCGAATAATCATGACGATATCCAAGGCAATGATCATGTATATAGGCATCACATCCAAGATTAGAAGACCGACTCCTGCCTGCATCTACTACTATTACTCCACACATCGACCGCTATCGAGCATGCATCTAGTGTATTAAGTTCACGAAAAAACGGAGTAATGCAATAAGAACGATGACATGATGTAGACAAGATAAACTCACGTATGAATAAACCTCATCTTGTTACCCTTAATAGCAAGGATACATGAGTGTCATGTCTCTTTCTGTCACTGAGACTGAGCACTGCAAGATCGAACCCATCACAAAGCACCTCTTCCCATTGCAAGAAAAATCAATCTAGTTGGCCAAACCAAACCAAAATTTCAGAGAAGAAATACGAGGCTATAACAATCATGCATATAAGAGTTCAACAAAGACTCAAATGATATTCATGGATAGAACTGATCATAAATTCACAATTCACCGGATCCCAACAAACACGCCGCAAAAAAAGTTACATCCTGTAACATCCCAAATTTTCAATTTGGAATGTTATACATAGGTCATTCATGCATAGCATATTTTATCGCATTTCGTTTCACGATCCTTGAAATCCTAAGCAACTCAAGGACCCATGGAGAGAGTTGGGGATTTCACGTTTTTCATATTTGAATTTTATCAAATATCGAAACAAGGATCATTTTGGTTTTATTATTTTTCTCTCTGAAAATATTTCATATTAAAATATATGAGAGGAGATAATATGACTTCTCCAAAATAAATGAAATATTGGAGGGAAAATATTGAAATCAAATAAATAAAATTTATTTGGATTTTATTGCTATTTTATTTGAATTAGGAAAAATATGCGTTTTTCAAAATTTCATTAGAGGCCCAAATAAATGTTCTCTTTGTCCGCAATATTATTAGAGGACCGTGAAAATTTATTTCAGGATTTTTGGACTCTGTTTAGTACTTCTTTTATTTGTTTTTCCACGTCAGGATTTATTTTTTAAAAAATTGCACCGACCTAACCCGGCCGTGTCCGACCAGGACTCCTGGCCCGACTGGCTTTATAAGCCGAGGCCCGCGACTTCGAGGCCCAAGTCGGTTGCCGCTTCTAACCCTTTAGCGCCGCCTTACCGATCTGCCGACGCATTGCGCGCCAAGAATCAAGATCGCTACCGTCATTGCCGTCCGCCGCCTCGCCGATTCGCCGCGCCGTCCGCCTCCACCGCCTCACCGTGTCGCCGCCGCCGACCCGCCAGACCCGACCCCGCCGCCGAGGTAGTAACTGCCACCGCCGGTTTTCGCGAGAAAAACCGTTCGGTTTTTTACGAAATCCTAGATTTTTTTATTTTCGGTTTTGTTCGGTTTAGTTAAATAGCGGACGTTCGTCCGTACGTTCGTTTTAACGAACGCCGTTCATCCGTCAGTCGTAGACAACGAACGTTCGTTCGTTAGCCTGTGCGCCAGTTTTCTTTTTCAGTGTTTTCCCGCGATTATTTTCGATCGCGATTTCTGCCCTAATCTTCGATCTAGTATAACTTTTTGCTCGTTTGTCCAAATCAGGTGAAACAAGCGCGTAGATCTTCGTCTCAAAGTCCTCTTTTTGTTTAACCAACTTGAACAAGATTTTGGTGCTGTAAAATTTGAATTTAGTCCAGATTAGTAAACAGATCTTGTTTCTTTCGTGGTTTGAGTTTCGTTGTTCGCTTGATTTGATTCTTTTGCAAACCGGAGTTCTTCAGCTTGAACTTTTGGTTAGATCTTCTTATTTCAGTTTTACCCGTGCATCTTTGCTTGAGTTCTTATGTATGCTATTGTTTGTTTGCGATAGAATTCCGGAGTGCTAAGCGTGCTACTACGAAGTCACTAGGTTTCTTGATCATCAGCAAGGCAAGTAAGACTTTGATCATACCCCTTTCATACCCAGTTTTTATGCATTAGTTCAACCCTCACACATTGCATGAGTAGGATCTCTTAACATGTGGGTATTTGGGAAGTAGATGATGAGGTCGAACCTATTGCCCTATTTATTGTCAAACCCCTCGGAGTTACTTATACGATATGCTTATATTGCCAGGCTATGCTCGTAGACGTGGATTGGGGTTGAGTGAATCCTTGACAGATGGGAGTTCTTAATTAATGGTTCAACTTAAGGTGGAAAATTTAATACACATCTGGGTGGATTGCTTGTGGGCACCTGGAGAATCCAGTGTTGTCCTAGGATATACCGGAGTACCTGTGTGATCATCCTACGGCCCGCCACCCAGGCTCAAAGGGATCATACGATTATTCATGCTAG
Source organism: Aegilops bicornis (assembly GCA_021605145.1). NCBI lineage: Eukaryota > Viridiplantae > Streptophyta > Magnoliopsida > Poales > Poaceae > Aegilops > Aegilops bicornis. Next base: position 265,655,741 of record CM038669.1, read on the forward strand.
AAACTTCCGTGTGCAGCCACAAGCCATTATGGACTCTGGCATAGTTGAGTATGTTGCGTGACCTCTTTCATTGGTAGGCTAGCAGATGTAGAGGGAAAGTAGGTGTAACTGTCTTACCAGAGTAAAGAGTTAATGGTTCAGAAAGATCTGTGTCTCGGTCATCCGTTTCTCAAACACCGTGTAGTGCGAGAAATCAAACGGAGGAGATCGAGTCTTGTGGGGAAAAGTACGCAAACCTCGCAGAGTGTATAAACTAATCATGGTTAGCCGTGTCCCCCGTTATGGACATCTTGTGTAACATCCCAAATTTTCAATTTGGAATGTTATACATAGGTCATCCATGCATATCATATTTTATTACATCTTTGTTCCGCAATCCTTGAAATCCTAAGCAACTCAAGGACCCTTGGAGAGAGTTGGGGATTTTCCGGTTTTCATATTTGATTTTTATCAAATAGCGAAAACGAGGATTTTTTATTTTAATTATTTTTTCTCTCTGAAAAATATTTCATAATAAAATAAATGAGGGTAGATAATATGACTTCTTCAAAACAATTGAAATATTGGAGGAAAAATGTTAAAATCATTTGTTGGGTTTTATTTGATTTTTATTTGGATTTTATTTGCATTAGAAAAATTGCACGCTTTCAAAAATTGCATTTTAGGGCCAAGAAAATGTTCATCTCGTTCTAAATATTTCATTTAGACGGTGAAAATTTACTTTGGCATTTTTAGATTTTTATTTTATTTTATAGGATTTTTTTCTGTCGGCGGAACTATTTAAAAAAGTTTCTCATACCGATCGGGCTCTAAGGCCCAAATGAATAGTCGGCCAAAGACAGCCGCCTCCCTCATGAAGGCCGCCTGGGCCGATTCGGACCGGAGAGTCCGAGCCGGACTCCACCCCGCCGCCGCCTTTGCCCCCTCCTCCAAGCCGCCTCTCTCTTTAAATAGCCGCCACCCCGCCGCCACACACCACCACCACCCGCCACCGCCTCGAGCCGAGCCGCCGCCCGAGCCCGAGCCCCGCCACCCCGAGCCCGGCTGAGCCTCGCCACGCCGCCGCCACACCCCACGCCCGAGCCGCCGCCGAGCCCCGCCACAAGACTGAACTCACGTGAGCTAAGCCGAGGTAGCCACCGCCATCGCCGGTTTTCTGAGAAAAACTGTTTCGTTTTTTTAGAAAACCCTAGTTTTCGTTTTTTAAAATAGATCGGTTTTTCTCCGGTTTATTTATTTAGCGAGCGTTCGCTCGTTCGTTCGTTTTAACGAATGCGTTCTTCGTTTAGATCCAGATAACGAACATTCGTTCGTTAGTCGGTTCGTCAGTTTTTCTTTTTCTCGGATTTATTCTGCGATTTTTCTGATCGCGATTTCTGATCCGATCTTAGTTTCGGTTTATCTTTTCGCTCGTTAGTCGGAATCAGGCGATTCAAGCGCCTAGATCTCGTCTCGAGACCTTCTTTCGGATTAAACAACTTAAACAAGATTTTGATACTGAAAAATTTGACCCTAGTTCAGACTAGTAAACGGATCTTGTTTCTTTCGCCGTTTGAGTTTCGTTGCTCCGTTTGTTTTGATTCTTTTTGCAAACCGGAGTTCTTAAGTTGAACTTTCTGGTCAGCCTCGTTTATTTGAGTTTTGCTTGTGCATCTTTGCTTGGTTCTTATGTATGTTATTGTCTGCTTGCGATAGAATTCCCAGAGTGCGAAGCGTGTTACTACGAGTCTCTAGGATTCGTGGATCGTCAGCAAGGCAAGTAACACTTTGATCATACTCTTTTCATACCCAGTTTTATGCATTAGATCAATCCTCAAACATTGCATGGTTAGGATGTCATTAACTTGTGGGTTGGGAAGTAGTAGTTGAGGTAGAACCTATTGCCCTATTACTATCAAACCCTTGGGAGTTACTTCTACGTGTTGCTTATATTGCTATGCTATGCTCGTAGACGTGGTTGGGTTTGAGTGAATCCATGACAGATGTGAGATTGTTAATTAATGGTTTAATTTAAGGTGGCAACTTTAATACACATCGTGGTGGATTGAGGCACCTGGGAACCCAAGTGTTGTCTGCTTTTATTTTGGAAATCCTGGGTACTGTGTGATCTTCCTATGGACCACCACCCGTGCTCAAAGGGAATCGAGATTATTCATGCTAGAAACTTCCGTGTGCAGCCACAAGCTACTATGGGCTCTAGCATAGTTGAGTAAGTTACGTGAAGCTCTTGAAGAGGTAGATCAGAATGTAGTTGGTTTTGTTGGTTTGTTATGGTCTACCCGGAGTAGAGAGTTAATGTTTCTGAAAGACTATGTCTCGGTCATCCGTTTCTCAAACACCATGTAGTGCGAGAAATCAATGGAGGCGATCGAGTCTTGTGGGGAAAAGTGCGCAAACCTCTGCAGAGTGTACAATCTAGTCATGGTTAGCCGTGTCCCCGGTTATGGATAGTTTTGAGTATCTAGTACTTGAGTTATCACATGTATCTCATCACTCTTAATTAATATTGTTGGGTTGTTAACTACTTTAATTGGGATTGAGTTGGGGTTATACCTTCTCAATGTTTCAACCACCATGATAGTTAAATAAAAATCTATTCCTTTGTTGTAGGGAAAAATTGGCTTTTCGCAAAACTATAGCCATAGAGCTTTCCACCAGCCGAATATGCATGTAGTGATAGCATTATTCTGTTCCTGCTCTATTGTGTTATATTGCCAAAGATATTCCATGTCTTGACCCGTTCTCGGGCTGCAACGTATTATGTTGCAGACTTTTGAGACAGTAGTAAGGTTCAATAGGTCGTTGCCGTGCAGCTCAGCTATGTCGTTGGAGTTGATGGACTCACTTTATCTTCCAAGCCTTCCGCTGTTATCGCATTAGATGGCCTTAAGCCATATTATTGTAATAAGTTCTCTTTTGAGACATTCGATGTAATAAGTGTGTGATTGGTACTGTGTTATAAATCCTTCGAGTACTATGTGTGTCAAAGACATCGATCCAGGGATGACACTGGAACACAGAGACTTGACCATCTGAGGTCGGGTGGCTACAAGATGGTATCAGAGCACACGCTGAGTGTAGGACACGACCACTAAGATAAACCATAGGTCACTCTTCTCTACTCATTTCTGACTCCCCTCCATTTTTCCCCTCTTTAGGATGACGGAGATGAAGGACAAGTTTGCATAACCGGATGAAGACACACCTTCTGGACGCCATTTGAAGGAAGTCACTAGGTACTTGAACATTGGAATACCAAGCTTCACCGGGACGTACAATGCCACCTTACCAGAAGAGGAGCGCTGGATGATTCAAGTACAAGTTCCTGGAAGGACGTTCTCGCCAACTTCTAAACCCATAGAATTTTCTTTCGAAGCACCCACCTGGAGTCTAGGCAAGAGCATGGCAGCCCACATTACCATGGGACGCATTGGAGAAGTCTACAACAGGGAGCTTAAGGACACCATCTATCAAATTTGTGGGCGCCGAGACGAGCAATGGGAAGTAATTAGCACCAAGAAGGATAGATCCATTGCAGCTTTCATCCAGGAGCTAAACCAACACATTCGACGTCAGGAGAACCAGATGTGCGCAGACATGATGGAGTTGAAGAAGGCAAAGACCAGGATCATCGAGTGGAGGAAGAACTCAAGTTTACACGCCGATGGATATGAGGAGGAAATCAAGACACCATCGGAGAAGAACGGCGACCTAGTTAAGAAGATCGGAGTATTCATGGGAGGACCGCACCGGAAGAAGAAGACGATGACCCCACTTGCCCGAACAACTACATCATCATCGCATTTACACCGATTCCGATCCAAGTGATGATGAGTACGAAGACGAAGTCGAGCAGACATCATGGAGTCTTCCACCGATCAAAATTTCTAGATGACCACCATATATTAGTAGTATTTTCCCCCATGTATCTAATAGTAGTTGAGCACTTTTGCGATAGTCCTAGACCGTTGTATGCCCTTGCTTGATTGATTGAGTGAAATGTTTGTGTTTGCCTCATGTGCATATGGGTAGTGTTTTCTCATTAGACCTTTTTTCTATTCTAATCTCTTCCATCTAAACCCATCAGATGCCTCCGAGACGTGACACCGGTTTTGTTTTTCCACCAGAGGTCACCCAGTTGATCCAGAAGCAGAATGCTTTGATGCAATTGCTAGTTGAACCAGTGGCAACAACAACAACAATAACCCGCCACCAAAGTGGACAATTTAGCCTGCTTTCACGAGGTTATACCGGTGTTTTCAAAGAGCACCGAGCCAATAGTTGTTGATGATTGGCTACGCCCGTATTGGAAGGGAGTTAACCACCGCAGGATGCACAGATGCCGAGAAGGTGCACTTTGCCGACATCAATTGGATGGACCAGCACCGCATGGTGGGAGAATTACACGGCTACTTTTCCTATAGCCAACGTCACTTGGGACCAAGCCAAGAAGCTTTTCAGACGGCCCATGTCTCAACTGGAGCCGTGCAGATGAAGAAGCGCGAAGTTTCGCAACTTACGCCAGGGAACCGCATCGTGGCTCAAGACGTGTATGAGTTTAGCAAGTTATCACGCTATGCCCCGATGACGTGGCCCACAGATGCCGCCAAGGTGGAGAAGTTTATGGAAGGGCTAAATGATGAGAAGAGCATGCAGTTGATGGTGGCAACTTTCAACAACTACCAGGAGTTGGTAGACAAGGCCCATATGATTGAAGGGAAGAAGCAGCAATTTGAGAGCCGTAAGAGGAAGTATGGACAAGGGAAGTATAATTCAGGAGCTCAACAGAAGCCCCGCTTAACCCCTAACTCGGGAGGACTTGTTCATAACCATGGAGGTCACAACCACACTGGAGGAGGATCGCAAAACCACAATGGTGCTAAGAATGGAAATGGGAACGGAGTTAATAACAATCAGAACCGCTACAACCCAGCTACACCCACCAAAAGGGACCTACGTCAAGTTACTTGCTTTAAGTGCGGGAAGACAGGGCACTATGCCAATGATTGCCCTGAAGGAAGGAATGGAAACGGAAATGGGAGCGCTGGGAAGAAGCCCAATCCATTCAACAAAGGACAAGTGAACCACGTTAACGTGGAGGAAGTTGAAGAGCAGCCGGACGCGGTGATTGGTAAGTTTTTGGTTAAGTCATTTACCGCTCTTGTTCTTTTCGATACTGGTGCATCACATTCATACATATCAAGGGGATTTGTGGATAAGTTTAAGCTACCAACCCAAACCCTTAGGACCCCTCTTTTAGTGAGCTCGCCTGGAGCAGAGTACATGGCTAGTTGATGGTGCAACCCGATACCCCTAACCATTGGCACACATGTTTTTCCGTCTGACCTAATTATCTTGGAGTCGCAAGGATTGGATGTGATATTAGGTATGGACTGGATGTCAAAGTATGGAGGAAGCATTGACTGTGCTAGCAAATCAATTTATCTTACCACCCCGGAGGGAAAAAGGATTAAGTATGTATCTAGGCATGTGCCTAGGAGGAGCCAAGTGAATGCCCTCATGGGAGTTGTTCAGGAGGAAGTACCAGTAGTAAAGGATTTTTTGGATGTTTTCCCAGAGGAGTTACCAGGCATGCCACCGGATCGAGACATCTAGTTTTTGATGCTATTGCCAGGTACATGGCCAATATCCAAGAGACCCTATCGGATGCCCGCAAATGATCTGGAGGAAATTAAGAAACAGATCAAGGAGTTGTTGGAGAAAGGTTACATTCGAAGGAGTTCATCACCTTGGGGAGCCCCAGTGCTTTTGGTTGAGAAGAAGGATAAATCCCTAAGGATGGTTGTTGATTACCGAGCCTTGAATGAAGTAACGATTAAGAACAAGTACCCACTGCCGAGGATCAATGATCTGTTTGATCAGCTGCAAGGAGCCAAGGTGTTTTCGAAGATCGATCTATGATCAGGATACCATCAGTTGAAGAATCGAGAGAAGGATATACCAAAGACAGCGTTCACCACGCGGTATGGATTATACGAGTATACGGTCATGTCGTTTGGACTGACTAACGCCCCTGCCTATTTCATGAGTATGATGAACAAGGTGTTCATGGAGTATTTGGACAAGTTTGTTGTGGTGTTTATTGATGACATTATGGTATACTCGAAGAACAAAGAGGAGCACAAGGAGCACTTATGCTTAGTTCTCGAGAAACTTCGGGGAACACCGCTTATACGCCAAATTCAGCAAGTGCGAGTTTTGGTTGAAGGAAGTTGGATTTCTTGGGCATGTTATATGAGGAGAAGGTATAGCAGTGGACCCCAGCAAGGTTCAGTCCGTCACTGAATGGTTGGCACCCACTTCAGTTGGCGAGATCCGCAGTTTCCTTGGACTTGCAGGATATTACCGGAGATTCATTGAGAATTTTTCCAAGATTGCTAAGCCAATGACTGAATTGCTGAAGAAGGATACTAAGTTTAAATGGACAGAAGATTGCGAGGCAAGTTTTTAGGAGTTGAAGAAACGTTTGACTACAGCCCCAGTGCTAACTTGCCAGATATACATAAGGAGTTTCAAGTGTATTGTGACGCCTCACGCTTGGGACTTGGATGTGTGGTTATGCAGGACGGAAAGGTTGTTTCGTATGCCTCACGACAACTAAAACCCCATGAGTTGAACTATGCCACGCATTATTTGGATTTAGCAGCCGTAGTGCATGCATTGAAGACCTGGAGACATTATCTTATTGGGAACCGTTGTGATGTGTACACGGATCATAAGAGTTTGAAGTACATTTTCACACAAAAGGAGTTGAACCTTAGGCAGAGGAGATGGTTGGAACTTATAAAGGATTATGACATGAAGCTGCACTATCATCCAGGAAAGGCCAATGTCGTAGCAGACGCTTTGAGCCAGAAGAGTTACGCTAATATCCTTGAAAGTAAGGGATTGTCGAAGGAGTTAGCTGAAGATATCATGGAACTTCGGTTGGAGATTGTTCCAAGAGGTTTCATTGCAACAATGGAAGTTCAGTCTACATTGTTGGACAAGATTCGAGAAGCTCAGAAGGAAGACAAAGAGATTGCTGAGATAAAGGAGAAGATGAGCAAAGGAAAGGCCAAAGGTTTTCGTGAGGATGAGCATGATACCTTATGGTTTGAGGACCGAGTTTATGTGCCCAATAACCCAGAGATCAGGAAGTTAATACTTCAGGAGGCTCATGACTCACCATACTCGATACACCCCAGAAACACCAAGATGTACTTGGATTTGAAAGAGCGTTTTTGGTGGACTGGTATGAAGAAGGATATTGCCGAGTATGTAGCTGTATGTGATGTATGTCAGAGAGTGAAGGAAGAGCATCAAAAGCCAGCAGGATCAAGTATGACCTATGCCGATACTCCGAATGGAAGTGGGATAAACTTGGCATTGACTTTATCACTGGACTACCCAGGACCAAGGCAGGATATGACTCAATATGGGTAGTAGTGGATCGCTTGACCAAAGTGGCTCACTTCATCCCAGTGAAAACAACTTATAAAAGTGCAAAGTTGGCCAAGATATATATGTCCAGGACCGTATGTTTGCATGGAGTTCCGAGGACCATCAGACGTATAGAGGAACACAGCTTTACTTCAAAGTTTTGGCATCAGTTACACTGCACCACGGGTGCGTAGATTGGAGTTTAGTACAACATTTCACCCGCAGACAGATGGACAGACAGAGAGAGTCAACCAGATTCTGGAGGACATGTTGAGGGCCTGTGCGCTAGATTATGGATCTAGTTGGGATGACAATTTGCCTTACACAGAGTTCTCCTACAACAATAGATACCAGGCCAGTTTGAAGATGGCACCATTTGAAGCTCTGTATGGACGCAGATGTAGAACACTGCTGATGTGGGATGTGGTAGGAGACCGTCAGTTGTTTGGACCAGATTTGATCAAAGAGTCGGAGGAGAAGGTTAAACTGATCCGTGACAGATTGAAGATTGCTTAGTCCAGGCAGAAGAGTTATGCAGACACGAAACACAAGGAGGTAACCTATGAAATTGGACACAAAGCATATCTGCGAGTATCACCCTTGCGAGGAGTGAAACGTTTTGGAGTTAAGGGAAAATTAGCTCCGAGATTTGTAGGACCGTATTGTGTTTTGGAACGGATGGGAGAAGTTGCCTACAAGCTGGAGTTACCTGAAAGATTGTCAGGAGTTCACGATGTGTTCTACGTCTCACAGTTGAAGAAGTGTCATGCTGAGATGGCCGATATACCATTAAGAGATACAGTACCCTTGGAGGCAATTCAGTTGGACAGTAATTTGACTTATGAGGAGAAGCCAGTAAAGATTCTTGACTTTGCCAGCCGAGTCACTCGCAAACAAGGTTATCAAGTTTTGCAAAGTTCAATTGGAGCCACCATACCGAGGAGGAAGCCACCGGGAACGATAGGATGATATTCGCAAGGACCACCGCACCTATTTTCTAGTTAACCCGAATCTCGAGGACGAGATTCATCTTAAGGGTATGTTTGTAACATCCCAAATTTTCAATTTGGAATGTTATACATAGGTCATCCATGCATATAATATTTTATTGCATCTTTGTTCATAATCCTCGAAATCCTAAGCAACTCAAGGACCCTCGGAGAGAGTTGGGGATTTTCCGGTTTTCATATTTGATTTTTATCAAATAGCGAAAATGAGGATTTTTTATTTTAATTATTTTTTCTCTCCGAAAAATATTTCATAATAAAATAAATGAGGGGAGATAATATGACTTCTTCAAAACAATTGAAATATTGGAGGAAAAATGTTAAAATCATTTGTTGGGTTTTATTTGATTTTTATTTGGATTTTATTTGCATTAGAAAAATTGCATGTTTTCAAAAATTGCATTTAGGGCCAAGAAAATGTTCATCTCGTTCTAAATATTTCATTTAGACGGTGAAAATTTATTTTGGCATTTAATTTTATTTTATAGGATTTTTTTTCTGTCGGCAGAACTATTTTTTATAAAAAAGTTTCCCGGGCTGGTGGGCCTAAGGCCTACCAGCGGCTGTCAGCCGCCGCCGACTCGGACCGTAGTCCGAGCCGGACTCACTCGCCGCCGCCTTGCCCCTCCTCCAAGCCGCCTCTCTTTAAATAGCCGCCACCCCGCCGCCACACACCACCACCACCCGCCACCGCCGCCGAGCCGAGCCGCCTGAGCCCGAGCCTGGCCACGCCGAGCCCGCTGAGCCTCGCCGCCCGCCACCGCCACCCGAGCCGCCGCCCAGCCCCGGCCACGGACCGGAACCCCGCCGGAGCCAAGCCGAGGTAGCCGCCGCCGTCGCCGGTTTTCTGAGAAAAACCGTTTCGTTTTTTTAGAAAACCCTAGTTTTCGTTTTTTTTAAATAGATCGGTTTTTCTCCGGTTTATTTATTTAGCGAGCGTTCGCTCGTTCGTTCGTTTTAACGAACGCGTTCTTCGTTTAGATCCAGATAATGAACGTTCGTTCGTTAGTCTGTTCGTCAGTTTTTCTTTTTCTCGGCTTTATTCCGCAATTTTTCTGATCGCGATTTCTGATCCGATCTTAGTTTCTGTTTATCTTTTCGCTCGTTAGTCGGAATCAGGCGATTCAAGCGCCTAGATCTTTGTCTCGAGACCCACTTTCCGATTAAACAACTTAAACAAGATTTTGATACTGAAAAATTTGACCCTAGTTCAGATTAGTAAACGGATCTTGTTTGTTTCGCCGTTTGAGTTTCGTTGCTCCGTTTGGTTTGATTCTTTTTGCAAACCGGAGTTCTTAAGTTGAACTTTCTGGTCAGCCTCGTTTATTTGAGTTTTGCTTGTGCATTTTTGCTTGTTGCTTATGTATGTTATTGTCTGCTTGCGATAGAATTCCCGGAGTGCGAAGCGTGTTACTACGAGTCTCTAGGATTCGAGGATCGTCAGCAAGGCAAGTAACACTTTGATCATACTCTTTTCATACTGTGACGCCCCCGATTCAATCGTACACTAATCATGCACGCAAACGTGTACGATCAAGATCAGGGACTCACGGGAAGATATCACAACTCAACTCTAAAGCATAAATAAGTCATACAAGCATCATAATACAAGCCAGGGGCCTTGAGGGCTCGAATACAAGTGCTCGATCATAGACGAGTCAGTGGAAGCAATAATATCTGAGTACAGACATAAGTTAAACAAGTTTGCCTTAAGAAGGCTAGCACAAACTGGGATACAGATCGAAAGAGGCGCAGGCCTCCTGCCTGGGATCCTCCTGGTTACTCCTGGTCGTCATCAGCGGGCTGCACGTAGTAGTAGGCGCCTCCAGTGTAGTAGTCGTCATCGACGGTGGCATCTGGCTCCTGGGCTCCATCGTCTGGTCACAGCAACCGGGTAAAGAAAGGGGGAAAAGGGGAACAAGGCAACCGTGAGTACTCATCCAAAGTACTGCAAGCAAGGAGCTACACTACATATGCATGGATATATGTGTAAAGGGCCATATCGGTGGATTGAATCGCAGAATGCCGTAATAAGAGGGGATAGCTAATCCTCGTCAAGACTACGCTCGGCAGCCTCCGTCTTGCAAAGATGTAGAAGAGATGTAGATCAAGTCCTCCAAGTAGCATCGCATAGCATAATCCTACCCGCGATCCCTCCTCATTGCCTGTTAGAGAGCGATCACCGGGTTATATCCGCACTTGGAAGGGTGTGTTTTATTAAGTATCCAGTTCTTGTTGTCATAAGGTCAAGGTACAACTCCAAGTCGCCTGTTATCAAGATCACGGCTATTCGAATAGATTAACTTCCTAGGGTGCACCACATAACCCAACACGCTTGATCCCATTTGGCGGACACACTTTTCTCGGTCATGGCCGTCATGAAGATCAACACGCCGCAGCCCCACCTAGGCACAACAGAGAGGTCAAGACGCCGGTCTAAACCTAAGCGCAAGACAGTGCGGGCCCATCGCCCATAGCACACCAAGACGCTATGAGGGCGGCCGAAGCGACCTAGCCTAGCAAGCTGCCCATCCAATCCGGCCAAGCGCCGCCGGCCGACGTCACGAAGTGCCGACACGCCCATAACTGCTCCTCACAGAGTTGGTTAGTGCGTATAGACCAAATGGCCAGACTCAGATCAAATACCAAGGTCTCGTTAAGCGTGTTAAGTATCCGCGAACGCCGACCAGGGCCAGGCCCACCTCTCTCCTAGGTGGCCACAACCTGCCATGTTGCTCCGCCACAAAGTAACAAATGGGGCCGGGAACCCAGTGCCCACCTCTACCGGGATGGAGCCACCGTCCTTTCAGCCCCATCTCCTAACAGATTATCACGGGTAATGTAATAGTGTAAAGTATATAGTATATGCCCGTGATCACCTCCCAAGTGATCACAGCCAGAGTATAGCATGGCAGATCGACAAGAGTGTAGGGTCACCGATGGAACACTAGCATCCTATACTAAGCGAGAGGATAGCAGTAAAGGTAACAACAAGAGTAGCAAGGACAAAGGCTATGCAAAGAAGATAGGATTAATCGAAAGCAAGAACATGCTACGCTACTCTAATGCAAGCAAGATATAGAGAAGAGTAGGCGATATCTGGTGATCAAAGGGGGCTTGCTGGTTGCTCTAGCAAGAGTGAGGGGTCACAACTCCGTAGTCATACCGGGTAGCAACAAGGCCGGTCTCGGTGTCTAGCGGAAGAAGAGGGGGAAGAAACAATGAATACAATGCAAACAGATGCATAAAGATGCATGATAAAGCAATGTGTGATGCTAGGCGTGCCCTAACGCGGTATGAGGTGATACCGGTGAAGGGGGAATACATGCGGGAAAGTATTCCCGGTGTTTCGCGTTTTCGGGCAGAGGAACCGGAGGGGGAAAGTTGCGAGTTCGATAGGTTAGGGGGTGTGGCGGACGAACGGGTTGCGTATCCGGAATCGTCTCGTCGTTCTGAGCAACTTTCATGTACAAAGTATTTTCATCCGAGTTACGGTTTATTTTATATGATTTTCTATAGTTTTAAATCATTTTAGAATTTATTTAATTAATTTAAACTAACATTATCCAGAATAGTGTTTGCCGATGTCAAGATGATGTCGTGATCAATGTGGGGTTGACTGGGTCAACCGACACGTGGGTCCCGTCATCATAGACACATCACCCTAACTAACATATTAGTTAGGTTAATTATATATTTTAGGTTAATCACGTTTAATTAGTTTAACTAAACCGGATTAATTAAGTTAATTAATTAATTAATTTTATTATTAACTATTTATTAATTATATTTTTTAATTCTTTATTTATAAACGTTTTGGGCGTGGGGCCCATTCATCATAGGCCCTGTGGGGCCTAACGGTAAGCGGCGCTGGCGCAGGCCGCTTGCATCAAGACGGGCAAGACGCCTAACACAAGGCAACGGCCATCGCAGGTCGGGTACGCTACGCCGGCGAAAGCAAGGCACATGGGCGTGGAGCAGCGCCGGTGAACGAAGGCGGTGGTCGGAGCAACTGCAGGGGAGCCGGGGCGGGCTCGCCAACGTGAGGCGCGGCACAGGGCGCCAGCGGGGTGCCGACCCAGGCGCGACACGCGGGGTGGTGCGCGCGCGGTGGTGCAGGAGCACGGCAACGGTGCGACGAGTGGGGTGGCCGACGCCGACAATAGAGAGAGGAAGGGAGGAGCGAGGCGGAGGCTCACTGGGGGCGGTAGGGAACGGGGCAGCGGGGCGTGAGGAGGAAGACGGGGACGCCGGCGACGTGGAGGAGGCAGTCCGGTGGGGAGGCGGTCGGGGAGGTCCGGTGAGGAGCGAAGCTCCGGGCGGCGATGGTGCGGCGCACGGCGTCGGGGGCACTTCCCGGTCCAGGAACGGGGAGGAGGTGGAGGACGGCGGTGAGCGACGGGCGGGGCGACGTCGGTGATTCGTTGAGGAGGCGGGGCAGCATCGGCGAGGTGACGCCGCAGAGGAGGACGGAGGCGCGGCGGGGCAGCGATGGGCGGCGTCTGGGGCGGTCTCCTCCTCTCGATCCCGATCCAATCGTGGGAGAGAGGGGTGAGATATTTTGGGGGGGAGTGGGGGTAGTGGGCTCTAGGGTTAGTGGGGTGGGGGTTATACAGGGGCGCCGGGTGGGCCGGCTCGAGTCGGGCTGGTGTTGCTTGGCCTGGGCCATGTGGGGTCTCCCTCATTTGTTTTTTTTGTTTTGTTTTTCTTTCTCTTTTTATTTTTATTCCTTTTCTGTTTTTGCTCATTTTAAATATATAGGCCTTATATAAAAACATGGTTCCTATATGACAAATAGACAACACATCGAACATTTTAGTTCTGACTTTTGAAAACTTTAGTTGTTTTAACTTTAATTTGAACTTTGAATTTGAATCCGCTTCGAACTAACGCGAGATTATCAGCAGTAACCGAGGTGACGTGTCATCATTAACGCGGGATTACTGTAGCCTAATTATCCGGGCATCACACATACCCAGTTTTTATGCATTAGCTCAATCCTGAAACCTTGCATCGTTAGGATGTCATTAACTTGTGGGTTGGGAAGTAGTAGTTGAGGTAGAACCTATTGCCCTGTTACTATCAAACCCTTGGGAGTTACTTCTACGTGTTGCTTATATTGCTATGCTATGCTCGTAGACGTGGTTGGGTTTGAGTGAATCCATGACAGATGTGAGATTGTTTATTAATGGTTTAATTTAAGGTGGCAACTTTAATACACATCTGGGTGGATTGAGGCACCTGGTGAACCCCGTGTTGTCTGTTTTATTTTGGAAATCCGAGGTACCCGTGTGATCTTCCTATGGACCGCCACCTGTGCTCAAAGGAATCGAGATTATTCATGCTAGAAACTTCCGTGTGCAGCCACAAGCTACTATGGGCTCTAGCATAGTTGAGTAAGTTACGTGAAGCTCTTGAAGAGGTAGATCAACATGTAGTGGGTTTTGTAGGTTTGGTATGGTCTACCCGGAGTAGAGAGTTAATGTTTCTGAAAGACTATGTCTCGGTCATCCTTTTTCTCAAACACCATGTAGTGCGAGAAATCAACGGAGGCGATCGAGTCTTGTGGGGAAAAGTGCGCAAACCTCTGCAGAGTGTACAATCTAATCATGGTTAGCCGTGTCCCCGGTTATGGACAATTTTGAGTATCTAGTACTTGAGTTATCACATGTATCTCATCACTCTTAATTAATATTATTGGGTTGTTAACTACTTTAATTGGGATTGAGTTGGGCTTATACCTTCTCAATGTTTTAACCACCATGATAGTTAAATAAAAATCTATTCCTTTGTTGTAGGAAATAATTAGCTTTTAACTATAGCCATAGAGCTTTCCAGCAACCAAATATGCATGTAGTGATAGCATTATTCTGTTCCTGCTCTATTGTGTTATATTGCCAGCATATTCCATGTGCTGACCCGTTCTCGGGCTGCAACGTATTATGTTGCAGACTTTTCAGACGAGGAGTAAGGTTCGATAGGTCATTGCCGTGCAGCTCATATGCCGTTGGAGTTGATGGACTCACTTTATCTTCCAAGCCTTCCGCTGTTATCGCATTAGATGGCCTTAAGCCATATTATTGTAATAAGTTCTCTTTTGAGACATTCGATGTAATAAGTGTGTGATTGCTACTCTGTTATAAATCCTTCGAGTATTGTGTGTGTCAGCATTACTGATCTAGGGATGACACCGGAACACAGAGACTTGACCATCTGAGGTCGGGTCGCTACATCTTGAGTATCTGGTACTTGAATTATTGATTTGATCTCATCAGTCTAAATTAATTTGTTGGGTTGATAATGACTACTTTAATTGGGATTGAGTTGGAGGAATCTTCTCAATGATGTTTCAACCACCATGGCAATTAAATAAAATTTATTCCTTTGTTGTAGGAAAAAATTGGCTTTTCACAAAAACAATATAACCTTAGAGCCTCCACCAGCCATATATGCATGTAGTGATAGCATTTATCTGTTCATTGCTCTACTGTGTTATATTGCCAGCATATTCCATGTGCTGACCCGTTTTCGGCTGCAACACATCATGTTGTAGACTTTTCAGACGAGGAGTAAGGTACGCTAGGTCGTTTGTCATGCACTCAGCTATGCCATTGGAGTTGATGGACTCACTTTATCTTCCAAGCCTTCCGCTGTTATCTTATTTAAATGGCCTTAAGCCATATTTATTGTAATAAGTTCTATTTTGAGACATTCGATGTAATAAGTGTGTGATTGCTACTCTGTTATAAATCCATTCGAGTACTGTTTGTGTCAGCATTACCGATCCAGGGATGACACTGAAGCATAGAGACTTGACCGTCTGAGGTCGGGTCGCTACAAGATGGTATCAGAGCACTAGCTGAATGTAGGACATGACCACTAAGATGAGCCATAGGTCACTCTTCTCTACTCATTTCTGACTCCTCTCCATTTTCTACTCTTTAGGATGGCAGACTCAAGGAACAAGTTTGCACAACCGGATGAAGACACACCCTTTGGATGACTCTTGAAGGAAGTCACTAGGTACCTGAACATCGGAATACCAAGCTTCACCGGAACCTACACCGCCACTTTACCAGAAGAGGAGCGTTGGATGATCCGAGTTCAAGTTCCAGGAAGGACATTCACGCCAGTCATTGGGCCCATAGAGTTTTCCTTTGATGCCCCAACCTGGAGTCTAGGTAAGAGCATGGCAGCCCACATCGCCATGGGACGCATCGGCGAAGTTTATCACAAGGATCTTAAGGACACCATCTACCAGATATGTGAGCGCCGAGACGAGCAATGTGAGATGATCAGCACAAGGAATGACAGGTCCATTGCAGCTTTCATCTAGGAGTTAAACCAACACATTCGACGCCAGGAGAACCAGATGTGCGCATGCATGATAGATTTGAAGAAGGCGATGACCAGGATCACAGAGCTAGAAGAGGAACTCAAGTTTACACGCGATGGATATGAGGAGGAAATGATGATACTCGTGGAGAAGAATGACGACCTGATAAGGAAGCTAGGAGTTTTTATGGGAGACCCCAAGGCCAGAGGAGAAGGCAGCGAACCTAAGGAAATTCGTTCCGAAGACTACATCATCATCGACGACACCAACTCCGACCCTGATGGTAGTGATAATGATTATGAAGATGAGGTTGGAGCAGATATCATGGAGTCTTCCACCGATCAATATTTCTAGATGACCACCATATGATTAGTAGTCTTTCCCCATGTATATATAGTAGTAGTCCGAGCACTTTTGTAACGATAGTTCTAGACCGATGGTATGCCCTTGCTTGATTGATTGAGTGATATGACATGATTGTGTTTGTCTCATGTGCATATGGGTAGTGCTTTCTCACTAGACCTCATTCTATTCTAATCTCTCCCCTCTAAACCCATCAGATGCCTCCGAGACGTGACACCGGATTTGTCTTCCCACCAGAGATCACCCAGTTGATCCAGCAGCAGATTGCCTTGATACAGCAATTAGTCCAGAACCTAGGCAACAACAACAACAACAACCCGCCTCCAGTTGACAACTTAGCTCGCTTTCTGAGGTTGCAGCCGCCGGTGTTTTCCAGTAGCACCGAGCCAATAGTTGCGGATGCTGGCTACGCAGGTGAGGGAGTCCCGGACTAGGGGGTGTCCGGATAGCCGGACTATCGTCACGGCCGGACTCCAAGACTATGAAGATACAAGATTGAAGACTTCATCCCATGTCCGGATGGGACTTTCCTTGGCGTGCAAGGCAAGCTTGGCGATACGGATATGTAGATCTCCTACCATTGTAACCGACTCTGTGTAACCCTAACCTATCCGGTGTCTATATAAACCGGAGGGTTTTAGTCCCAGAGGACGAACAACAATCATACCATAGGCTAGCTTCTATGGTTTAGCCTCCTTGATCTCGTGGTAGATCTACTCTTGTACTACCCATATCATCAATATTAATCAAGCAGAGTAGGGTATTACCTCCATCGAGAGGGCCCGAACCTGGGTAAAACATCGTGTCCCTTGTCTCCTGTTACCATCCGCCTAGACGCCGCAGTTCGGGACCCCCTACCGAGATCCGCCGGTTTTGACACCGACATTGGTGCTTTCATTGAGAGTTCCTCCGTCGTCACCGATAGGCCTGATGGCTCCTTCGATCATCAACAACGACGCGGTCCGTGGTGAGACTTTTCTCCCGGACAGATCTTCGTGTTCGGGCGGCTTTGCTGCTGCGGGCCAATTTGCTTGGCCATCCGGAGCAGATCGAAAGCTACGCCGCCATCGGTCAGATTTGGAAGTTTAAACTATACGGCCGATATCCGCGGAGACTTGATCTTCGACGGATTCGAGCCGCAGCTAAGCGCCGCCTGTCTCGATGGGCATGATCTAGCTCTGCGAGTCAAAGGCTCGAGGCCGCACCAAAGATCCGCTCCGACCCTTAATCCGGAGCCGGATTCCCGATCAAGGACGAGTGATTGGACACCGCCTCGGGGCTACAATGTCTACGGCGATCGAGCGAACTCCATCCCCGTCGCTTGCGAAGACCTCGACCTGTGGTGCGGACTCCTCTCGGACTTGAACCCTCCGCGCCCTTGCCAATCGAATCCGATTGGGCGCCCGATTATGGAGTTCACTGCCATGACATCTTTTCAAGACTCGCCCTTTGGCGACATCCTGAATTCACTAAAGTCTCTCTCTTTATCCGGAGAGCCCTGGCCGGACTACGGTCAGGAAGGTTGGGATGCGGACGACGAAGAAATTCAACGCCCACCCACCTTCCACTTCGTAGCCACTGTCGAAAGTTTACACGACGTGCTCGATTTCGACTCCGAAGACATCGAAGGTATGGACGACGATGTAGGAGACAACAATGAACCAACACCTATAGGATGCTGGACAACCTCATCCCATGATGTATACATGGTGGATACACCTAAAGGAAACGAAGATGAGGAACAACGGGATGCTACGAAGGATAAATCCCTCGAAAAGCAGTCAAAACGGCAACGTAAATGCCGAACAAAGTCCCGCCTCAACAAAGACCCAGCCATAGAGCAGGGTAACCGTGGACAACGAACAAGCTATCGAGCAATCGTCCGAATAAGACAACTTGGATAAACAATCTGTCCCCGACGAAGACAACAGTCCGGACGATCTCACGCCGGACAAACCATTGGAGCAAAATGACCTCCAGAAAAGGCTCGCACGCCATCGCTACAAGCAGCCTGAAAAAGGTATGAAAGCTCAAAACAGCGGAAGATGCACTCAGGATCAGATGGAGCAAAGTATTCAAAGATCACAGCATAAGCACGGCAACAAATGCCGAACAAAGAGCTACCCGAAAAGAAAGCTACGACCCGAATTCGACGAGGAGGCCTTAGAGCCCCCACAATTAAAAAGCAAGAAGGCCACCCGGTCGGATGGACGACCTCACGGCAAAAAGAGAGCGGCGAATGGTGCCGCACACAAGCCAATATGCGATCCGCATAAGGATTCACATCAAAAGGATGGCCCGGTTAGGTCCATCTATGGGCCAAGAAAGCATGCTCGTCAAAGCAATGCAATACGCCAAAATTCAAGATCACGGCACACCCAAATATAGGGCGCGACACCCCTATGTTTCACCGATGAGGTGCTGGATCATGAATTTCCGGGATTCAAACCCGTAAACATAGAGGCATACGACGGAATAATGCACTCGAGTGCGGATTGAGGATTACATCCTCCACATACACATGGCTAGAGGAGATGATCTCCACGCCATAAAATACTTACCCCTTAAACTCAAAGGGCCAGCTCGGCATTGGCTTAAAAGCCTCCCCGAAAATACCATTGGAAGCTGGGAAGAGCTCGAGGATGCATTTTGGGAAAATTTTCAGGGGACTTATGTCCGCGGTTTCTCTTGTGTCCTAAGGTGTTTCGGCTACTTAGGCGCATTTGGGACATCATCATCACCGCCAAGCAATCATCGAGTCGGACAACACATCTCCACCACCACCGTAATCAAGGACGGTAACCTCGACGACACCTTGTACACCTTGCCATTAACTTGATAGCTTCGAGCCCTTTTGCGTAGCTTACCCATCGAGACTAGCTTGTTGAGTATTGCCGGGCCACGCCTTAGTGCACCATTTAGTGTTCCATCCATCCCGTGCATTTACTACGTGTTACCTCATTGTGTGGCTCGCATATCAAGCTTCGTGGCATAGTAAAAAAGCTTTTCAAAGAAAAGAGAAGAGAAGCAAAGAGCTTATAAGCAATAGCATCGAGCCTCTTAGCATACGTGCATCATCTTGGTCATTACATACATAAGCATACTTGGGATTGTGAGATGACCGGTTTCTCTATTAGGTTGGTGCACTAGCATATCTAGCCCATTAGTGCAATTGAGCTAGCGTCTCTCTAGTATTCGCACAACAAGAGCATTTTCCGGGGTTGCACATTTGGTTGTGCGGATCCCATTTATCTTCCGTGTGTGTGTTCCTAGTGATATCATTGGGTTTGATCTATTTGTCTTACTTGCCATTTGTGAATCTTCTCAACTTTATCGATATCTTGACTAACATTTGCTTGAAATTTTTGACACCATCCTAACTGAGCTCCTCCATAGACCATTTACTTGTAGGTGTGAGAAACATTTCCCGGTACCAATTCCAATATTGTAACATCACGTTGGATCGTACTTGTTGCATCCGCAATCTTCGGAAAAGGTAACTTTGGTTTTGTTCTCTCATTTTCCTACTCACCACCAGTTTCATATGATGGATAGGCCAAGTACCTCTACCAACCCACTCTTCACCGAGCAAGACGACGACATGTCATCATTCGTCACCAAGAGCCACCTCTTTGGTGCACAATGGGCGCTACATCAAGAGCAACAAGCCATGAATGACCGCATCGACAACCTCGCCACCGACTTGCGACTCTCCGAGCAACGTACACGAGACTACTTCGACAACAAGCTCGACGCACACAAGCAAGAGAACGATGCAAGAATTGATGAGATCCGTGCGTTGTTGGTGAACCGGCCTCCTTCAACTTCTTCCTACTCAAGACGGAGCCACTCAAGTCGACACTCTGACGACACCTTCTCCGACTCAAGTACACCGTCATCGAACACTCTTCGTCGAGCCGCGCGTCAAGACCGTCATGCATCCCGAAATCCACTTCACGCCAAGCATTCACACGAGCAAGTCGATGAACAAGTTCCTCGTCCGCATTCAAACCAGGACGCTTTTGCTCAAGCTCAAGAACGACAACGACTACGATGCCAAGAGGAAGAACGAGCGCGACTACACCAAGAAGAACAAGACGCCGAGGCTCAACGTCTTCAACAACAACAACGAGAAGCGCAAGCTCTTGAGGTGCAACGTGCCCTTCAAGAATCAAGTCGAGCCATCGCCAACCGCAATCGCGAACGCCGCAATCAAGAGGAAGCCCTTCGAGAAGAAATCCACGAGAGGAACTACCAACCATGCGTGCAATGTCAAGTTCCTCAAGCTACTCCACAAGTTCGTCAAGCTCCTCCTCAACCTCCAGTTCAACAAGAGCAAGTGGATCATGGACTTCCTCCACGCCAAGAGCGACATCTCGAGGAACGAGCATTTGAGGATCCTCCTCCATGACAAGAGCGACATCAAAACCGCTACTTCGACGAAGAACTCCGCTACGGCAAGCTAAAGTTCACCATGCCCAAGTTCAACGGAAGCAAGGACCTCAAGAGTACCTCTCATGGGCATTGAAGGTCGACAAAATCTTCCGGTTGCATAACTACGATGAAGAGAAGAAGATCGCTATGGCATCACTCGAGTTCCAAGACTACGTTCTCATTTGGTGGGAACAAGTGATTGAGCAACGACGTACAAGAGGCGAGCCACCAATCACAACCTGTACGGCTATGAAGGATGTCATGAGAGCTCGTTTCGTGCCTACTCACTACAATCGTGATCTCTTCAAGAAGTTGCAACTTCTCAAACAAGGTACGAAGATGGTGGAACAATACTACCAAGAAATGGAGATTGCCATGATACGAGCCAATGTCAAGGAAGACGACGAGCAAACAATGGAACGCTTCTTGAATGGCCTCAACCATCCAATCAAGCGGATTGCCGACTTCCAACCATACTCAAACCTCCTAGAGCTAGTTCATCAAGTGACCAAGGCAGAGCGACAAGTCCAAGATGACTTCAAATACGCCAAGTACTCGTCCAAGACCTACGGCCCCTCTTATCAAGCTCCCGCGACTCCGGCAACTCCTACATCAACTAGAAACTCACCACGTACCGGTGACAAGTCAAGTTACAAGAAAACTTCAACAAGTTCAAGTCGTCCTCCTCCTACTTCAAGCAACTTCAAGCCGCGTGCTTCGTCCTCTACTCCGACCGATGAGACCGTCAACACAAGCTCCTTCAAGTGTTTCACTTGCGGCGGCCGAGGCCACAAGTCCTTTGAGTGCACAAACAAGCGCACCATGATCTTCAACGATTTATTTACACCAACGACTCCATGAGTGAAGGAGAAATGGAAGCCCTTGAGCAAATGGCCATGCACCGACAAGTGAACAACGACGACGAAGATGATCAAGGCTTTTGTGATGAAGATTCAAGTCCCGCTCTTGTTGTCTGCAAGGTCTTGACTCTTCAACATCAACAAGACGAAGACCAACGATGCCACATCTTCCATAAAAAGGCCGGCATCAAAGGAAGGTCCTTCAAGGTCATCATCGATGGAGGTAGTTGCCACAACTTGGGAAGTGAAGAACTTTGCTCCAAGCTTCAATTGGTCAAGAGGAAGCACCCGCACCCCTACAACGTTCAATGGCTAAGCGACTCCGACACTATACGAGTCGAGCATACGGTCCAAGTCTCCTTCAAAATTGGTGCATATGAGGACACTTTGGAGTGTGATGTGGTCCCAATGACCGTTTGCCACCTCCTTCTTGGTCGACCATGGCAATTCGACCGTGGTGTCATCCACAATGGGCGTACCAATCACTATAGCTTGAAGATGAAAGGGAAGGAGTATGTGCTACGACCTATGTCTCCTAGTCAAGTGATAGCCGACAAGGAAGCCACCCATCATGATGAGGACATGACTACCTTGGATACAACCGAAAATATTGCATACATGTATATTTGTGAGGATGACATAAATAAATTATTGCATAGTTTGCATTAGAAATCACCTCACAAATATACATGTATGCAATATTTTCGCTTGTATCCAAGGTAGTCATGTCCTCATCACATCATGGAGAGAAGAGTGAGAAAGTGATCCACCAAAAAGTGAGTGAGAGCCACAAGCCAAACTTGAGCGCCTCTTCGCCTAGAGAGAAAAACCTCATCCTATTTGCCACAAAAAGTGAGATGAGAGAAGTGTGTGAGAACCCATCAAGTGTGATGCACTTTGTCCTTGTGTGCAAGGATGCAGAACCAAAAACTAACACCTCTCACGAGCTACCTTTAGTGTTT
The DNA here is from genome assembly GCA_021605145.1 of Aegilops bicornis. Taxonomy (NCBI): domain Eukaryota; kingdom Viridiplantae; phylum Streptophyta; class Magnoliopsida; order Poales; family Poaceae; genus Aegilops; species Aegilops bicornis. Next base: position 265,678,146 of record CM038669.1, read on the forward strand.
CAATCTCTTTTGCAGGAATTCCAAGATGTCTTCCTCGATGAGCTACCTCCGGGTCTACCTCCTCTACGAGGCATTGAGCACCGAATCGACCTCATCCCCGGAGCGCCACTTCCAAACAAAGCTCCATACCGTGTCAACCCCGAAGAAACTAAGGAGATTCAACGGCAAGTACAACAACTCATCGACAACGGTCATGTACGTGAAAGCTTAGGCCCTTGTGCCGTTCGGTTATTCTTGTGCCTAAATCCGATGGAAGTTTCTGCTTGTGTTCCGATTGTAGACCTATAAATGCTATCACCGTTCTCTATAGGCATCCCATTCCTCGCTTAGATGATATGCTTGATGAACTTAGTGGAGCCAACTTTTCTCAAAAATTGATCTTAAAAGTGGCTATTATCAAATCCGCATTCAAGAGGGTGATGAATGGAAAACCGCTTTCAAAACCAAATTTGGCTTGTATGAGTGGTTAGTGATGCCTATGGGTTTATCGGAGGCTCCCGGTACTTTCATGCGCCTTATGCATCATGTGCTTCGCCCTTATATTGGAGTCTTTGTTGTGGTCTACTTCGACGATATTCTTGTGTTTAGCAAAACCATGAAAGAGCATCTTGATCATGTTAGGGCTGTTTTGCATTTATGCAAACATGAAAAAAATGCACATTTGGTGTTGACAAAGTGGTTTTCTTGGGTTTTGTTGTCTCTTCCAAGGGTGTCCATGTTGATGAAGCTAAAATTGAAGCAATCAAAACTTGGCCCCAACCCACCAATTTGCAACAAGTACGTAGCTTTCTTGGTCTTGCGGGTTTTTATCGTCGCTTTATGAAAGATTTTAGCACTATTGCCGCTCCTTTGCATGATTTGAGCAAGAAGAATACTCCTTTTGTTTGGAGATCTTTGCAATCCACCGCTTTTGATGAGCTCAAGTCTTTTCTTACTCATGCTCCAATTCTTGCTTTGCCCAATTTTGACAAAACTTTTGAGGTTCATTGTGATGCAAGTGGTACCGGAATTGGCGGAGTTTTGATGCAAGAAAAACGAGCAATTGCTTACTTTAGTGAAAAACTCTCCGGTGCTCAACTTAACTATCCATCTATGACAAATAATTGTATGCATTATTGTGTGTGCTACATGCTTGGGAACATTATCTTAGACCTCATGAGTTTGTCATCCATACCGATCATGAAACACTTAAGTACTTAAAAGGCCAAACTAAGTTGAACAAGCGTCATGCCAAATGGAGTGAATTCATTGAATCTTTCCCATATGTGATCAAGTACATTAAGGGTAAGGAAAATGTAGTTGCCGATGCACTTTCACGCATATGCACGCTTGTCACCAAACTTGAGTTGAATGTTATTGGCTTTGAGCACATAAAAGACTTGTAAGATAATACTTCATCTTTTGCGACTCCTTATGCTAAATGTTTGATGCATACATCTTGGGAACACTATTACATTAAGGATGGTTATCTTATGAGAGCTAACAAACTATGCATTCCCGAGTCTTCTCTTCGTTTGCTCCTTTTGCAAGAGGCTCATGGAGGCGGACTCATGGCACACTTTGGACGCGACAAGACGTTCGCCCACTCTCGAAGAACTACTTTTGGCCCAAGATGTTCCGCGATGTCCAACGCTTCACCAACTGATGCTCTACATGTCGCAAAGCTAAGTCTAAAGCTCAATCTCATGGTCTTTACATGCCTCTTCCTATTCCCTATCAACCTTGGGAAGACATTAGCATGGATTTTATACTTGGTTTGCCTAGAACTCAAAATGGAAAGGATTCCGTGTTTGTTGTTGTGGATAGATTTTCTAAGATGGCACATTTCATTCCTTGCAACAAGATAGAGCGATGCTTCACATGTTGCAAATCTCTTTGTAGGGAAATCTTGCGCCTCCATGGAGTACCAAAGACAATCGTCTCCGATCGTGACGTCAAGTTCTTGAGTTACTTTTGGAATACCCTATGCGCCAAGCTAGGATTCAAGCTCTTGTTTTCATCCGCATACCATCCGCAAACCGACGGCCAAACGGAGGTGACAAATCAGACACTATCCACTCTACTTCGCGTGTTGATTAAGAAGAAGAACAAGGAGTGGGAGGAGTGTCTACCCATCGCCGAGTACGCCTACAATCGTGCAAGACATTCGACTACCGGCAAGTCCCCCTTCGAGGTCGTCTACGGCTTCAACCCGTTGTCCCCATTGGACATCCTACCTCTTCCTCTACAAGAGCGCACCAACATGGATGCGAGTGCATGAGCCAACTACACCAAGAAGATGCATGAGGATACAAGGCACGCCATCGAGCACCAAGTACAACGACTAGCGACCAAGCTCAACATCGACAAGCGACCAATGAACGCAAGTCCAAGCTTCTACCTCGAGCCGATGGACCTTTCAAGGTGCTAGCACTCTACAACGACAACGCCTACAAGGTCGACCTACCTCGGGACAAGTACAATGTGAGCGACATCTTCAACGTCAAAGATCTCACGCCATACCATGGAGATGAAGATTTTGATCCGAGGTCGGATCTCTCCCAAGGGAGGGGAGATGATGCGGAGCATCCTTCGATCATCCCCATGGACTGTACACCAACACATCAAGCCCCACATGGACCGATCACAAGAGCAAGAGCACGTGCTTTGGAAACCGAGGTGAACTCCTTAGTATTAGATTTGCATATGGACACGAGTGGAACATGTTTACTACCTCACCATAATGTGCTATGCCTCCTTAGGTATGAAGAGGAACATCACCAAGACACTCGGGAGCATCACCAAGGAGAGGGAGGACCACCCCGAGGCCACGCGAACCAAGAAGAAGGGCTACAACAGCTGCACAGGAAGCTCCAGGCGACCCCGTGCGCACGGGCCCCCGAGACCCCGTGCCCACGGGCTACTCAGGGAGTTGGCGCTGGAGCACCCCGTGCAAGACGGAATCAGACTGCAGGCACGGGCCCAACTTACCTCGTGCGCACGGGCCTCCCAGGATGGCCGGCTGAGATGGCTTCTCCGACTCCACTTCGTCTCCTTCGACCCCTAGGCTATATATTCCGTACCAAAGACCTTGTTTAGGGTTAGCAAAGTATTAGATGAGATATTTGTGAGCTTTGCTCCATTCTACCTTCCTTGTGGAATCAAGACCCCCTAGGGAAGAATCCTTGTGGATTTCAAGACCTCCTCAAGGAGTAGACTATCTCCAAGACCCCATCTCCTTTGGATTTGGGATGAACTTTGCCATTGTATCTTTCCTTTGATTGTGTTTGTGACTTGTGGATCTTGTGTCGTTACTCTAGTGGATGTGTAATCGGGAATTGTTGGAGTGATTTCCTCTTTGTGTTCTTGTTGTGTTCTTGTTGTTTTTCTCCTTTTCCCCCTCCAAGTGTGAAAAGATCCCTCCTAGGGTTCTACTCTACATCAAGGTGCCACATCATATGGGCCTCCAACAACATGACGGTGACAAGAAGGTTGAGCATGGGACTATCCCTTCAACCCAGGCGGTGATAGTAGTTTAGCATGGAGACATTTGCATCAACATCTCTCCGACACCCACATATCATGAGATGACCCAATTGCCATGTGAGGAGAGCCACCAACCCATGAGTGAGATGAGTGACTCCACCATATATGACATTGAGTGCATTTCCTATGAGAGGATGAGTGTGACCACTACTAGCCCCACACATGAGAGCATGCCACACATCCTATGTGAGGTTGAGAGCCATTTGAGTGACTCCACCAACCATATGAGTGAGAGAATCTTTGAGGGAGTGAGTGAGCCACTACACTTAGTGCGTGAGCTTGTTGACACGGCATGTGAGGCCACTATGATTTCTAATGACTTAACCTCTACTCCTGGTGTGTTTTCTTCTTTGGTGCTAGGTCTCCTACATGACGACATGCCTATCCTCGACGAGTCCATCCCTCCATTGGAGACGACGATGGCCATGGTGGACGATCATGCACCCCCCACGTGGTTCCATAAAGATGAAGATGACAACGAGACGATCTTCAACACCTCACCTACAACACATGAGCGACGCTCCAAAGGTAACATAGGTGATGGTGCTTCTCTTGTCCCACTAGTGGACGCTCTTGACAATGATTGCTCCCATGATGTTAACCCACCTATTACCATGCTTCCTGCTAGTGAAACTTCTTCATGCCTTGATTTACCTACTTATGATGAATATGAGGAGTTGCCTAGTTGTAATGCTATGCTCCATAGGACATCTTGTGAAAATTCTTTTGGTCACATCATGTTTGACAATCCATTGAACTTGTCATATGCTATGACTGAGATCTCCCATATAGCCTCATTTCAATATCAACATAGTAACTTGATGAGGACATCAGTACCATTGTTACACCCACAACCCCTACTACAACATATACTGGACCAATTACTAGAGTTCGCGCACGCCAATTAAATTATCAGGTACTTTCGTTTCTTGGTAATGATTCTAATGTTCATAAGAATATGATGCTGCCTAAATTGGATACATTTGTTTTGCATACAAATGAAGGGCCTGGCATGGATAAGAGGGATGAACATTGGAGCAAGAACAAGCATGGAGTTGATGGCATGCGCAAGCGGAACAAGAACGGAGTTACAAGTGATGATTTCAGGACTTTGAAGCCACCATAATGAGTACATGAAGCCTTGGACGAAATATACAAGATGCCACTTCATAAACTTCGTCCAGAGGCTATTCTAGGTGCTGCGTCGCCTTATTATTGGGCCAGGCCCATGTAATTTCGAAGTATAGGCTGTTTTTAGAGACCGTATGTGTGGGGAAACAAGAGATAGGGTTGGTTTCGGACCCCTTCCCCAAGGGCCACGAAATTCCCCCCTCTTTCTCCATATATACAGCCCTTAGGGCACCGTTTAGACTTTGGGTTTTGCTTTGATTAAAAGTTCGCCCTAGCTGCAACTTCGCGCACTTCGTTTGTGTTCAACGACCAGACCAAGGCGTCACAGAACCCCACCTTGATCAATAAAGCTTTCCTCTTATATTCGTAATATCCAGATTGCAATCTTAGTTTCTTGCTTGTTCTTCGTTTGCTGCAGAAGCAGACCTTCGTGGTCAGTTGATCGTGCTCCGGCGTGGTCAATAACCTCTCGGAGGTTGTTTAGCGATTGCTAAGGCGCGACGTCCTCGCACGTTCGTAGTCGGATCGTCAAAGTCGACTTCATCCTAAATGATAGCCACCATCTCATCGAAAGACGGGACACCTTTGCCTCTATCATAACTATGCATGCCCCATTAAAATAAATCCCATTTGCACTTATGGCATAGATGACGAGATGACGGTCATTGGCTTTTGTTTTTCATGTGATGATATTGCTATGCTTCCTTTACATGATTTGTGCAATTCATCTACTATGCCATGCCATAAAAATTATTGCGTATCGCATGATTACATCCCTTGTGTGCACCACATGCATACCATTCCTCACAATGCTCTAGATATTGCGAGTGATGCATTACATACTTTGAGTCTCCATTATGCTATCCATAACAACAAACCTCTCATGATGGATGACATGTTTCTATATCATGCAACTCATCTATTTGAGCATTGGCTATTTTGTGCTAACCAACACATGCATCGCAAGATCATAATGGATGATGTGTACATCTACCACGCACACACCATTTTTCCTTTATCTTTGTTTTGTGTAGGTACTCATGTATACTCTTCAACCTCCCAATCCCAAGAGTTGACGACACGAGCTCTTGAGAGCAACGATGCTTTGGGATCCCGTGGACTATCCTTACCACCGTTCCCTTCACCCAAGGACTACACACATCTCTTCTACTTCACTCTCACACGGCTATGGGCCACTTACCACTTGTCACCTTATGCTCATTTTACCGTGTTCACTTTGCATGCTATGCTTGCTCCTATGCCTTTGCCATGCAATTGTGACCCTTGCTTGCATCTACCCATGTTTCATCATTATACTACTTCTATGTGTATTTGCATGCTTGGTGGAGATCCTTGTTGCTATTGCCATGTTTATCATGTGCCCCATGCTATTGATGCTTGTTGTGTTGGGAGAGTCTTGATGCCCCATTGCTATTTACATATGGCCTCTCGCCAATACATTCATGCCATTCTACTCATATCTTGCTTTCATGCTTGTGATATGTCATGTGCATTATTCATGCCCACTATTTGCACACACGACATGCTTGCCATGATTCCTTCTAGAATGTTGCATCTACGCACTACTAGCATGCTTGACTTGATCGCTATGATTGCTTGCTTTGTTGCATCACCCATGTTCCATTACTCGCTTTCTTGGGTTGATAGCACCTATGTTCATGCCTCTCACATGATTTATATCGATCATTGTATATTGTCTCCATTACTTGCATCTCTCATATCACCTAGTATTGAGTGCCAACTTCCTATGTTATTGATCTTGGAGACTTGGACACTTTACTTGTGAAGCATGCTTGTTTGATTGAGCCTATTGTATTTTGTTGTTCTCGCATCATATGCCTCCTTACTATTAAATGCTACCTTGTCCTATCTTATGATGATCATGATTCATACACTCGTTGGGTATCTTACCGCACGAATGTTAGGTTTTGCACTTCCGTTAACCTCATTTGTTTTTCTGAGTGTTTGCCATGTTCTTTAATTTTGAAGGATTCACAAGGCGGTACCATAAAGAGACATTTTGGTTATGTGAAGGCGTACATGATGTGCAACACCAACATTTGTGAGAATCTCCTAAAGGTGAACTCCTTTCCTTTGAGCCATCTTCAAATATGCATATTGGATGGGCCATACTTCCATTGTTGTTTCCTTCTTGTAGTCTACATGATATATATATTGGATGGAGGACCGACATTGGAGATGGACCCTCTGGACATTCAAGTTGAGGAATGCCACGACATCGACCTATGGTACATCCATGCCTACCGTGTACATGGCGATACGGTTTACGATCCAAGGTCGGATCTCCCCCAAGGGGGAGGGGATGATGCAGAGCATCCCACGTTCATCTCCATGTACACCTTCATAGCACATCAAGCCCCAAGCGGACCTACCGGAATTAAGGTGAACCCGCTCTTCTTCGAGAATATCATGAATATCCATTGGACTTGCTTGCTACCTCACCAAAGAGCTCTATGTGCCCTTAGATACGAAGACCGACGACCACAAGCTGGTGAGGAACACCCCAAAGGAGTAGGAGAAGGACCCCAAGGCCACAAGGAGGGAGAAGGAGTGCAACAAGATCAACTCTGCACCTCCCAGGCGACCCCGTGCCCACGGGCCTGTACCTGCACACGGGCCCAACTTACCCCGTGCGCACGGGCTCATCAGGATGGATGGCTGTGATCCCCAATCCGAGCCCCTCTTCATCTACTTCGACCCCAAGACATATGTGAGCTTTGCTCCTCTTGGAGTGACCAACCGTATAAACCGTACCTAGGGCTATGTTTAGGGTTAGCAAAGGACATGATAGACATATGTGAGCTTTGCTCCATGGATCCACTCCACTAGGAGATCAAGACATCCTCTCGGAGTGACCAACCTCAAGACCCCTCATGGGTGGCCCCCATCAAGACCTCCTCACGGAGAAGAACCCGGTTACCCCTTGTATCGTCCTTTGTTGATCGTGGATCGTGTATCTCTCTTTGTGTTCATCGATCTAGCGCATGTGTAATCGAATCTTGTGGGTTTGAGTGATACTCTTGTGTTTTCCTCGTAGTTTCCCTCGTGCTCTCCCGCTCGTTCTTCATGTTCCTCGTAGGGATCCTCTCCAAACGTGAAAGATCAACCGCATAGGGTTCCACCCTACATCAATATTCCCCTTGCAATTGCATTGATAACCCCTAGCCCATTTTGCGTCACTTGCCTATTGAGACTAGCCATTTGAGTATTGCCGGCAACGTTACTTGTGCACATTAGTGATCCACCCTTCCATTGCATACATACCATATCATATTGGTATCATCATATCATCTCTTGTGTCACAAGATTGTTCCCGCATATACACAATTGCTATCTTGGTTTGTGCATTGTGCAAATTGGCCATACGAAAAAAGAGAATAAGCTTTTAAGCAAAAGAAAAGAGAGCAAAGAAGCTTGTAAGCAAGTGCCATAGCATCATACTCCATTGCACATAAGATTTTCATATCCGCTCATCTTTGATCACCTTAAGAAAAACACCGGGAACCATACACATAACATACTTGGGATAGCAAGTTGATACATTTTGCATCTTATAGGTTGTGCACAAGTGTCATATCCGCCTATTGAGCAATCGTGCTAGCGTCTCTCTTGAGTTGTGCAACACGAGCGTTTTCCGTGGATTCCACATTTTGAGCTCACTCCTTGGTTGCACGACCCCATTTATCTATCCGTGTGTGTGTATCCGTGTGCCACATTTGCTATTGGTCTACTTGTTTCACTTACAAATTTGTGAATCTTTTCCAACATTATTGACTCTTGCTAACATTTTGCATCAAATTTTTGTGCCATTATCCTCACCGAGCTCCTCCAAAAGCTTTACTTGTGTAGGTGTGAGAAACCGACAAGAATTCGTACCAATTGTGCTATTTCCTTGTTACACATTGAGTGATCATTGATCCATTTTCAACATCTGTCAAGGTACATTTGGTATAAGTTCTTCTCTTTTGCTCGAGTCTTGTGATGGATAGGCAAGGCATTTCATCTCCGGTCTTCGACAACAACGACGGCGCGAACAACTACATCACCAAAATGTCCATCTTCGGACTACAACACGAAACGCAAGGAGCACAATCTACCTTGCAAGAGCGTATCGAGAACCTCTCCATCGACATTCATCTCTCCGAAGCAAGGAAAAGGGACTACATCGACAACAAGCTTTCCGCACAGAAGGAGGAGCAAGATGCAAGGATGGAGGAGATTCGGGCCTTGATCAAGTCTTCTTCACTTTCGGCATCTTCAAGACGGCGACGTTCAAGCCACAAGTCTTCAGAGCGCCCAAGCAATGCAAGCGCAAGTCCTCCACGTCCACATCTCCATGGCGACCACCATCACGTTCGTGATCCACATCGTCATGAAGGTCAAGTCACCTCCAAGCAACATATACATGACGAGGACGAATGACATCTACTACGAGCTCAAGTACGACATCGACACCATCAACATGAAGATGTTCCACGAGCGCAAATGCACAAGTCCCAACAAGCCCTCACTACTAGGGAAAAGGCTAGCAGCAGCGCGGGTTTTAGGTGTATCGATGGCGGGGTGGGCGCGCTACTAATAAGGCGCTTCTGACTAACATATAGCAAGAGCGCAGCGTGGTCACCGGCGCCATCGCTACACAAGTGTAGCAAGGTAGCAGTTATCGGGAGCACGCCATCGCTAGTAGCTCTAAGCGCCTTTGCAAAGAACGCTGGCCATCGCTATAGCGGAACTGCTGCTAACTTCTATACACTCGCTACTGCTAATTTAACAGGTTTTTTGTTTTTTTGGGCATATTTGTTTTGTATTTGAACAGGCTTTATAGAAGAATCTTGTAACATCCCAAATTTTCAATTTGGAAGGTTATACATAGAGCATCATTGCATATCATTTTTTTATTACATTTTTCTCGATCCTAGAAATTCTACACAACTCAAGGACCCACGGGGAGAGTTGGGGATTTTTGTTATTTTCATATTTGAGTTTTCTCAAATTTTGAAAATAGGATCATTTGATTTTTATTATTTTATCTTCACTTATTTCTACTATCAAAATATGAGGGAGGGAATAAAATGACTTTCCCAAAATAAAGAAATAATGAAGATTTAATAATAAAATCAAATAAGATTTTATTTTGGATTTTTTCGCCTTTTTATTTGAATTTAGGAAAAATGCGCATTTTTCAAAATTGCATTTAGGCCCCAAATAAATGTTCAATAAATCCGGCTTGATTTTAGAAGCTGGGGAAAATTTATTTCGGGATTTTTGGAGTCCGTTTATTATTTCTTTTTATTTTTTTCTGCACGTAATTATTTAAAAAAAACGCGCACCGACTTTGGGCCGTGCCTCGAAGGGACTCACTCGGGCGACTTTATAAGCGCAGCCACCCGGCGCCCAGCCACCCCGCGCCCGCCGCCCTTGAAACCCTAGCCTAGCCGCCCGCCGAGGTTCGCCCGCCTGCTTTTCCAAGACTGGTTTTTTATAAAAACCAAGCTGTTTTTCTTCGGTTTTATTTCGGTTTTTTTTCGATTTTTTTATTTTCATTTTTTTATTAGTTTCGGTTTTTTTGGGTTAGGTTAAATAGCGAACGTTCGTTCGTTAGTTCGTTTAAACGAACGCGTTCGTCAGATTAGTTTAGTTAACGAACGTCCGTTCGTTAACCCGTTCGTCGTTTTTCTTTTTCTTGAATTTAATCCGCGATTTTTCTGATCGCGATTCCTGATCCGATTTTTGTTTTAGTATGACTTTTCGCTCATTTATCGGAATCAGGCGATTCAAGCGCCTAGAGTTTCGTCTCGAAACCCTCTTTCCAAATAATCTACTTAAACAAGTTTTTGTTTCTGTAAAATTTGACTTAGATCCAGATTAGTAAAACGAAGCTGTTTTCTTCCGCCGTTTGACTTTCGTTGCTTCGTCTGATTTGATTCTTTTTGCAACCGGAGTTCTTAAGTTGAACTATCTGGTTAGATCTATTTGAGTTTTACCTGTGCTTTAGATGAGTACTTATTGTATGCTTGTTTGTTTGTCTGCGATAGAATACCCGGAGTGCGCCGCTTGTTACTTCGAGTCTCTAGGTTTCGCGGATCATCAGCAAGGCAAGTAACGCTTTGATCATACCTTTTCTACTACCCAGCTTTTATGCATTAGATCTATCCTCAAACACTTCCATGATTAGGTTCTAATTAAATTGTGGGTTATGGGAAGAAGTTGAGGTAGTACCTATTACCTGTTTTATTATCCAGCCCTTGGGAGTTACTTCTATGTTTGCTTATTATGCTATGCTATGCTAGTAGACGTGGATTGGGTGAGTGTATCCATGACAGATGTGAGATTGTTATTTAATGGTTTATTTAAGGTGGCAACTTAAACACACATATGGGTGGATTGAGGCACTGGTTTCCATCAGGACTTGCTGTATTTCTTGGACCGCCACCTGTGCTCAAAGGGATCATGTGATTATTTCAAACTATAAACTTCCGTGTGCAGTCACAAGCCATTATGGGCTCTGGCGTAGTTGATTAAGTTGTGCGAACTCTTACGGGTAGACTAGCAGATGTAGGGGTTGTAGGTTGGTACGGTCTACCCACATGTAAGGTGCTAGCGCTTCTGAAACACTATGTCTCGGTCATCCGTTTCTCAAACACCATGTAGTGCGAGAAATCAAACGGAGGAGATCGAGTCTTGTGGGGAAAAGTGCGCAAACCTCTGCAGAGTGTATAAACTAATCATGGTTAGCCGTGTCCCCGGTTATGGACATCTTGAGTATCTAGTACTTGGATATCATGTGAATCTCATCATGTTACTTCTAAATTAATATTGTTGGGTTTGTTGATGAGTACTTTTAATTGGGATTGAGGATGATGTCAACCATTCTCAATGTTTAACAACCACCATGATAGTTAAATAAATTTATTCCTTTGCAGTAGGGAAAAATTGGCTTTATGCAAAAACTGTAACCATAGAGCTTTCCACCAGCCATATATGCATGTAGTATAGGCTTATCATTCCATTATTCTCTATGTGTTACATTGCGGCATATTCCATGTCTTGACCCATTTTCGGGCTGCAATGTTTCATGTTGCAGACTTCTGCATTTACGAGTAAGGTGCTTAAGTCGTGGTTCTATACTCGATGATGCCGTTGGAGTTGATGGACTCGCTTATTCTTCCAAGCCTTCCATTGTTATCGTATTAGATGGCCTTAAGCCATATTTATTTAGTTAAGTTCTCTCTTGAGACATTCGATTGTAATAAGTGTGTGATTGCTACTCTGTTATAAATCCTTGAGTAATCGTGTGGTGTCGGCATTATTGATCCGTGGATGACACCGAGCACGAGATCGATCGCTTGAGGTCCGGTCGCTACAAAGATGGTACCAGAGCCAGGTTGATCAGAGACACGACCATTAAGCTAAAGCCCTAGATCACTACTCTCTCTTCTCATTTCTAACTCCTCATCTTTTCTACTCTTTTAGGATGACGAAGCGAGGGTCAAGTTCACTTTCGGTAGGATGAAGATACACCCTTTGGACGACACACGAAGGAAGTCACTAAGTACCTTAACATCGGATTACCAAGCTTCACCGGGACCTACAATTCCACTTTACCCAAGAAGAGCTGGAAGATTCAAGCTCAAGTTCGGAAGGACGTTTATGCCAATCACGGAGCCCATAGAGTGCGTTTTCAATGCACCAACCTCGAGTTTGGGAAAGAGCATGGCAGCTCACATAACCATGGGGCGCATTGGAGAAGTTTACAAAGAAGACCTCAAGGATACTATCTATCGATTTGTGGGCGCCGAGATGAACAATGGGAGATAGTTGGCACTAAGAAGGATCGATCCATTGCAGCTTTCATCCAGGAGTTAAACCAGCACATTCGACGCCAGAAAACCAGGATGTGCAGACATGATGGAGTTGAAGACAACAAAAGCCAAGATTATTGAACTAGAAGGAGAAGCGAAGGCCACTCGCAAGGACTACATGGAGGAGATTGTAGCTCTAGTGGGACAAAACGGCGATCTTAAGGAGAAGATTGAAGAACTCATGGGAAATTCAGCACCGGAGGAGAAGATGAAGATAGCACTGTCGAGAGAACTACATCATCATCGATTTACACCGATTTCGATCCTAGTGATGATGATTACGAAGATGAAGCCGAGCGAGATATCATGGAGTCTTCATTGGAGCAGTTTTTCTAGTTGACCACCATAACGATGAGTAGATTACCCCATGTTATATTAGTTTTAGTTTCAGCACTTTGTAACGATAGATAGACCGTTGTATGCCCTTGTTTGAATTGATTGGAGTGATATTGTGTGATTTGTCTCATGTGCATATGGATAGTGTTTCTCTCTAGACCTCATTCTATTCTAATGTCTCGTCTTTTCTTAAACCCTCAGATGCCTCCGAGACGCGACCCCGAATTTTTTTTCCCGCCAGAGATCACTCAGTTTTCAGCAGCAGAATGCCTTGATTCAAACATTGGTACAGAACCAAGGCAACAACAACAACAACAACCACAACAACAACAATAACCCACCGCCACCACCACCTGTTGACCATTTGACCCGTTTTTTAAGGCTGAATCCGCCGGTGTTTTCCAGTAGCACCGAGCCGATTGTTGCAGATGATTGGCTCCGTAAGATAGGGAGGGAGTTGACCACTGCAGGTTGTACAGATGGAGAAAGGGTGAAATTTGCCGCACATCAGCTCGAAGGACCCGCAGCAGCATGGTGGGAGAATTTTATAGCCACTTACCCTGTAGACACTGTCACATGGGATCAGTTCCAACAAGCTTTCCGTACTGCCCATGTTTCAGCAGGAGCCATGGCCATGAAGAAGCGTGAGTTTCGCAATTTACGCCAAGGAGGGCAGACGGGCCACAAGATGTGGATGATTTTAGTAAGTTAGCACGTTATGCCCCAGATGACGTTGCTACGGACGCAACTAAGAAGGAGAAGTTTCTAGAAGGACTGAATGATGAGCTGAGCATGCAGTTGATGGTAGCCACCTTCAATAACTACCAGGAGTTAGTAGACCGTGCTCTCATGATTGAAGGGAAGCAGCAGCAGATTGACAATCGCAAGAGGAAGTATGGACAGGGGAAGAATAACTCTGGAGCTCAGCAGAAACTTCGCTTTACACCGAAGACATGAGGACAATTTCAGCATACCCATGGAGGAGGTAGCTCACACAACCATAATGGCACCAAGAATGGGAACGGGAATGGAGGAAGCAATGGACAAAACCGCACCAACCCGTCAACACCATCCAAGGTAGACCTGAGCCACATCACTTGCTTTAAGTGCCGCAAGACTGGACATTATGCAAATGATTGTCCGGAAGGCCAAAATGGAAATGGCAATGGAAGCTCAGGAAAGAAGCCGAACCCTTTCAACAAAGGACAAGTGAACCACGTTACCGTGGAGGAGGTTGAAGCTCAGCCAGATGCAGTAATAGGTAAGTTTTTGGTTAAGTCATTTACTGCAGTTGTTCTTTTTGATACTGGTGCATCACATTCATACATATCAAGGGGATTTGTGGATAAGTATAAATTACCAACCCAAGCCCTTAGGTCACCCATGCTAGAAACCTCACCCGGAGCAGAATACATGGCTAGTATATGGTGTGATCGACTTCCATTAAGGATTGGACACTATGTATTTCCCTCGGACCTAATAGTTCTGGCATCCCAAGGATTGGATGTGATATTAGGCATGGATTGGTTATCGAAGTATGGAGGGAACATAGATTGTGCCAGTAAGTCAATTTTGCTTACCACCCTAGAAGGGAGAAGAATCAGGTTTGTATCACGGCATGAGCCGAGGAGAGCACATGTAAATTCCTTAACAGGAGTTGTGCAGGAGGAAGTACCTGTGGTAAGGGATTTCCTGACGTGTTTAGGAAGAGTTGCTGTGCATGCCACGGGACAGAGACATTGAATTTCTGATTGAACTATCGCCACGACCGGGCCGATATCTAAGAGACCGTATAGGATGCCAGCCAGATTTGGAGGAAATTAAGAAGCGGATTAAGGAGTTCTTGGATAACGGTTTTATTTGCCCAAGTTCTTCGCCTTGGGGATCACCAGTACTTCTAGTGGAGAAGAAGGATGGATCATTAAGAATGGTTGTTGATTATCGAGGATTGAATGAGGTGACCATTAAGAACAATTACCCACTACCGATGATCAATGACTTGTTTGACCAATTACAAGGAGCATTTGCGTTTGGTACTCTAGAAGCTCAGAGAACACCAGTTATATGCCAAGTTCAGCAAGTGTGAGTTTTGGTTGAAGGAAGTTGGATTTCTTGGACATGTTATATCCGGAGAAGGTATAGTAGTAGACCCCACTAAAGTTGTCACTGTAACAAACTGGGAAGCGCCAACAGCAGTTGGAGAGATCCGGAGTTTCCTTGGACTCGCGGGATACTACCGGAGATTCATTGAGAATTTCTCAAGGATTGCGAAGCCTATGATGTAATTGTTGAAGAACGATACCAAGTTCATTTGGACCGAGGAGTGTGAAGCTAGTTTCCAAGAGTTGAAGAAACGTTTGGTTACCTCACCAGTGTTAATCCTACCAGATCAGACCAAGGATTATGAGGTGTATTGTGACGCTTCACGTCGAGGACTTGGAGCGGTGCTTATGCAGTAGGGAAGAGTTGTTTCGTATGCTTCACGACAGCTTAAGCCTCATGAGCTAAATTATGCTACGCATGATTTGGAGTTAGCAGCCGTAGTGCATGCGTTGAAAACTTGGGGACATTTCCTCATTGGAAACCATTGTGAGGTGTATACGGATCACAAGAGTTTAAAATACATCTTCACGCAGAAGGAGTTAAATCTCAGGCAGAGGAGATGGTTGGAGCTCATCAAGGATTACGATATGAGATTACACTATCACCCTGAAAAGGCTAACGTTGTAGCAGACGCGTTGAGCCGTAAGAGTCACGTCAACACACTAATGACGGGAGAAATACCAAAGGAGTTAGCCGAGGATCTTCGAGAGCTATGTTTAGAAATAGTTCCGAGAGGCTATGTAGCAGCATTGGAGATTTAGTCAACTTTGATGGATAAAATCAGGGAAGCTCAGAAGACTGACAAAGAGATTGCCTCTATAAAGGAGAGAATGAGCGAAGGAAAAGCAAAGGGATTTCATGAGGATGAGCACGATACCCTATGGTTTGAGGACCGTGTTTATGTGCCCAATGACCCGGAGATCAGGAAGTTGATTCTACAAGAGGCACATGATTCACCGTATTCGATTCACCCAGGAAATACCAAAATGTATTTGGATTTGAAGAATACTTTACGGTGGACCGGAATGAAGAAGGATATTGCAGTACGTCGCGGTTTGTGATGTATGTCGAGGGTGAAGGCGTAACATCGAAGCGGCAGATTGTTATTCTGACCATTGCCTATACCCGAATGGAAGTGGGATAAACTAGGTATGGATTTCATCACGGATTGCCCAGGACTCGTATAGGCTATGACTCGATTTGGGTTGTAGTCGACCGTTTAGCGAAGGTAGCTCATTTCATTCGGTAAAGACTACCTACAGCGGTGCCAAATTGGCTAAGATATACATGACGAGGATTGTATGTTTGCATGGAGTTCCGAGGAGTATCAGACGTATAGAGGAACCCAATTCACCTCAAAGTTAGGAAGCGGTTACGAAACTTTGGGAACCAGGCTGGAGTTTAGCACAGCTTTCCATCCACAGACAGATGGACAAACCGAGCGAGTCAACCAGATTTTGGAGGATATGCTTAGAGCTTGTGCTTTGAATTATGGATCAAGTTGGGATGACAACTTGCCATATGCGGAGTTTTCTTACAACAACAGTTACCAAACCAGTCTGAAGATGGCCCCTTTCGAAGCCTTGTACGGAAGGAGGTGCAGGACCCCGTTGTTGTGGGATGAAGTTGGAGACCGCCAGTTGTTTGGACCAGATTTGATTAAGGAGTCTAAACAGAAAGTAAAGTTGATTCGCGATAGGCTCAAGGTAGCCCAGTCAAGACAGAAGAGTTATGCGGACTCAAAACGCAAGGAGACCGAATACGAAGTCGAGATGAGTTTATCTTCGAGTATCGCCGCTTCGAGGAGTTAAGCGTTTTGGAGTTAAGGGAAAACTAGCACCCCGATTTGTAGGACCTTATCGTGTTTTGGAACGCATGGGAGAAGTTGCGTACAAGTTGGAACTACCCGAAGGATTGTCAGGAGTTCATGACGTGTTCCATGTTTCTCAGCTGAAGAAGTGTCACGCAGAGATGGCCGATATACCACTGAGAGATATGATTGCCACTTTGGAAGCGATTCGGTTGGATGATGATTTGACCTACGAGGAGAAACCGGTTAAGATTACGGAGTATGCCACCGAGTCACCGCAAAGAAGTTCATTAAGTTTTGCAAAGTTCAGTGGAGCCACAACACAGAGGAGGAAGCCACCTGGGAGCGAGAGGAAGATTTGCTTAAGGACCACCCTCACCTATTTTCTAGCCAACCCGAATCTCGAGGGCGAGATTCATCTTAAGGGGGTAGGTTCGTAACATCCCAAATTTTCAATTTGGAAGGTTATACATAGAGCATCATTGCATATCATATTTTTTTATTGCATTTTTCTCGATCCTAGAAATTCTACACAACTCAAGGACCCACGGAGAGAGTTGGGGATTTTCGTTATTTTCATATTTGAGTTTTCTCAAATTTTGAAAATAGGATAATTTGATTTTTATTATTTTATCTTCAATTGTTTCTACTATCAAAATATGAGAGAGGGAATAAAATGACTTTCCCAAAATAAAGAAATAATGAAGATTTAATAATAAAATCAAATAAGATTTTATTTTGGATTTTTTCGCCTTTTTAGTTGAATTTAGGAAAAATGCGCGTTTTGAAAAATTGCATTTAGGCCCCAAATAAATGTTCATTAAGTCCGGCTTGATTTTAGAAGTCGGGGAAAATTTATTTCGGGATTTTTGGAGTCCGTTTAGTATTTCTTTTTATTTTTTATTCTGCGCGTAATTATTTAAAAAAACACGCACGGACTTTGGGCCGTGCCCGAGCGGGACTCCGCTCGGGGGCGCACTTTATAAGCGCAGCCACACGGCGCCTCACCCACCACGCGCCTGCCCGCCTCGAAACCCTAGCCGCGCTTGACCCAGCGCCAACACCGCCACGAGCCGCCACTACCGTGACTCCGCCGCCAGAGGTTCGCCACGCCTCATTTTCTGCGCCGGTTTTATTTATAAAAACGAAGCGGTTTTTCTTCAGTTTTATTTCGGTTTTTTTTTCGGTTTTTTTATTTTCGGTTTTTTTATTAGTTTCGGTTTTTTTGGTTTAGTTTAAATAGCGAACGTTCGTTCGTTAGTTCGTTTAAACGAACGCGTTCGTCAGATTAGTTTAGTTAACGAACGTCCATTCGTTAACCCGTTCGTCGTTTTTATTTTTCTCGAATTTAATCCGTGATTTTTCTGATCGCGATTCCTGATCCGATTTTTGTTTTAGTATGACTTTTCGCTCGTTTATCGGAATCAGGCGATTCAAGCGCCTAGAGTTTCGTCCTCAAACCCTCTTTCCAAATAATCTACTTAAACAAGTTTTTGTTTACGTAAAATTTGACTTAGATCCAGATTAGTAAAATGAAGCTGTTTTTCTTCCGCCGTTTGACTTTTGTTGCTTAAATGCGATTTGATTCTTTTTGCAACCGGAGTTCTTAAGTTGAACTATCTGGTTAGATCTATTTGAGTTTTACCTGTGCTTTAGATGATTACTTATTGTATGCTTGTTTGTTTGTCTGCGATAGAATACTCGGAGTGCGCCGCTTGTTACTTTGAGTCTCTAGGTTTCGCGGATCATCAGCAAGGCAAGTAACGCTTTGATCATACCTTTTCTACTACCCAGCTTTTATGCATTAGATCTATCCTCAAACACTTCCATGATTAGGTTCTAATTAAATTGTGGGTTATGGGAAGAAGTTGAGGTAGTACCTATTACCTGTTTTATTATCCAGCCCTTGTGAGTTACTTCTACGTTTGCTTATTATGCTATGCTATGCTAGTAGACGTGGATTGGGTGAGTGTATCCATGACAGATGTGAGATTGTTATTTAATGGTTTATTTAAGGTGGCAACTTAAACACACATATGGGTGGACTGAGGCACCTAGTTTCCATCAGGACTTGCCTGTATTTCTTCGGACTGCCACCCAGGCTCAAAGGGATCATGAGATTATTTCAAACTAGAAACTTCCGTGTGCAGTCACAAGCCATTATGGGCTCTGGCGTAGTTGATTAAGTTGTGCGAACTCTTACGGGTAGACTAGCAGATGTAGGGGTTGTAGGTTGGTACGGTCTACCCACATGTAAGGTGCTAGCGCTTCTGAAAGACTATGTCTCGGTCATCCGTCTCTCAAACACCATGTAGTGCGAGAAATCAATCGGAGGAGACCGAGTCTTGTGGGGAAAAGTGCAAACCTCTGCAGAGTGTATAAACTAATCATGGTTAGCCGTGTCCCCGGTTATGGACATCTTGAGTATCTAGTACTTGGATATCATGTGAATCTCATCATGTTACTTCTAAATTAATATTGTTGGGTTTGTTAATGAGTACTTTTAATTGGGTTTGAAGATGCTGTCAACCATTCTCAATGTTTAACAACCACCATGATAGTTAAATAAATTTATTCCTTTGCAGTAGGGAAAAATTGTCTTTATGCAAAAACAGTAACCGTAGAGCTTTCCACCGGCCAAATATGCATGTAGTATAGGCTTATTATTCCATTATTCTCTATGTGTTACATTGCCAGCATATTCCATGTGCTGACCCGTTTTCGGGCTGCAACGTTTCATGTTGCAGACTTTTAGAACGACAGTAAGGTGCTTAAGTCGTGGTTCTATACTCGATGATGCCGTTGGAGTTGATGGACTCGCTTATTCTTCCAAGCCTTCCGCTGTTATCGTATTAGATGGCCTTAAGCCATATTTATTTTGTTAAGTTCTCTCTTGAGACATTCGATTGTAATAAGTGTGTGATTGCTACTTTGTTAGAAATCCTTCGAGTACTGTGTGGTGTCAGCATTACTGATCCAGGGATGACACTAAGCACAGAGATCAGACTGTTTGAGGTCTGGTCGCTACAAATCTTTAGCACATAGAAATGTCATCATGATACACATACAAATGCCTGCGAGACCACGAATATAATCATATCATATACATACAAATAGTCTCATCATAATCATCATCCAACACAAAGTGGTCTCTCGTCATCATCTCAAAAATAGCGATACAAGTCCTTGATTACTTGCAACTACATCGTCATCCATCTAAACAATGGTATACGCGAGAAGAGCTATCACTTTGAGTACATGAGTTCGTATCCCTCTCGCATTAGCGTGAACCTAAACTAACTACTGCCTGTCGCTCGGAAACCGGAAACCGGCAACACCTGGGCCTGACATTCCGGCCACTCATCGTATATATACTCCTAGCGTAGCACTTCTTCGCCATCGATGATCTATGCACCTGCATCGTCACATGAGTCGATGATATGCAACATATATAGTTGAGCAACAGAAAGAGACAGACTTGACAAAAATGAATAATGACATAAAAAAGGACTATTGTTTTGCAGGAATGTTGACTCCTTCCTGGTGCGACAAATCCCGGGCACTCGATATGTCCTAGTTTGTAGCACAAGTCATGCCGAAATTCACGGTAAATTTCGGCATGACCTTTTCTAAAAAGTGGACAAATCGAGAACCTGAAATTTGCTTAATGTAAATGAATCAACATTCCGCAAAACATAGGCCACTCAAAGATCATTCCTGAAACAACAAAGCCACTTGGGCACAATCGAACAACTTCAATGAAAAGATATAACATGAGCAAACACTATTGAGGAATTTGCATATAACATGGCCACTTCAATGATAAGATATAATCAACAATAATGGAATATGCAAATGAACATCAATGACATATAGCTACTGTTCTGTTTGACCAAGTTTTTGAAAAGAAAAACAATTCTGTTTTTTGTTAATAGCTAAATGCCATAGCTACTGTTTTTTATTTATAGCTAAATACTTTTGTTTTTTGTCTAAATCTAAAAGTATTTATAGCTACTGATACATTTGACCAAGTTTTTGAAAAGAAAAACAATTCTGTTTTTGTTTATAGCTAAATGCCATAGCTACTATTTTTTATTTATAGCTAAATACTTTTGTTTTTTGTCTAAAGCTAAAAGTCTAGGAACTACATTTTCTCTAACCCTTTTGACCTCACCAGAATTTCCACAGCAAGACCTTAGTACCTACACCCAATTTCTTCAAAAATATTCAGGTTCATAGTCCAAATAATTCAAATTTCATTTGAATGAAAGTTGGAACAAATTCAGGTCCGTAGTCAAAATATTTTTTATAGCTAAGTGTTTTTTTATACCCTCCGTTAATTTAAATCTAAATGCTACTATTATTTGTATACCCTCTATTAGTTTAAAGCTAAATGGAATTACTGTTTAGGAATTTTCATAAAGATTGCCCTAGCTAATTTCCTAAAAAATTGCAAATCATTTTTCCTAAATGCTATAAAATGCCTACTGCCCTAAAAAATCTAGGGTTCATATGAACACCTAGGGTTCATATGAACATCAACACAGTATCAACACATATATATAATTGCCCTAGCAGAGAGAAATGGAGGGTAGGGACAGGAGAGGCATAGCCTTATGGTCGGTGGCGAGGGCAGGCTCTGGCTCGGGCAGCGGCGGTGAGGTCGAGGGCGGCGGCGGCGAGCTCGAGGGAGGCGACAGTGAGGTCGACGACGGCCTCGGGGCGGTGTGGTCAAGGCGGGCGGCGGCGGTGTGGTCGGCGGCCTGGCGGGCGGCGGGTGGTGGTCGGCGCCAAGGGCAACGGCGGCGATGGAGCAGTTGGGGGACAGGGGAGTAGAGAGGGGGAAAGGAACTAGCGAAATTTTGAGCCAGGGCCGCCGATTTGAGTCAAACTAGCAAAGCGTTGCTTGGTCAAACACGCTATAGCTAAGATAGCTATAGCGTGTTCCAGAAACGCTGCAGCCTAACCCTTTCTGCTTTTATTTTTCTTTTCTTTTGTTTTCTTTACATTTTCTTTTTTCATTTCTCCTTTTCTATTTCTTTCATTTTCATTTACTTTTCTACTTATTTTTCTATTTATTTTCTTTTACATAGCGATGGCTACCAGAAAAGAAGAAACGCTATGCTACAATGTTTTTAGCGATGGCGTGCTTCGGGAGAAGCGCTGCTACTATTCCTAGCCTACCGGCACTAGTGAGAGAATTTTAGTAGTAGTGCTTTTACGTGAAGACGCTGCCATCGCTAAAATAATGATTGTAGCGTCGTTTTGCAACAAGCGCTACTACTAAGTAGTGCTAGCGCCGAGTTTTGACCAACGCTACTGCTATACCTCTGGGTATAGCGTTTTCCCTAGTAGTGCCTATTCACGCCAAGTACAAGCTTCATGAACAAAAGAGAAGACCGCGAGACGAGCACCACCACGACGGAGCTTCGGCTACACCAACCACTTCGGCATCTTCGCCAAGTGCTATCAAGGCATCTTCGCCTTTGGACGTACGGCATCTTCGCCTACTTCCCGTGAGTTCGTACATCGCCATCTTCAACAACAAGGCGACCACCTACGAGCGAGGGCGACACTTCCATCTTCGGAAGCCCCTCAAGAAAGATGGTCGAGCATGGGACATTCCCTTCGGTCATGGAGACGAGCTACGAGGTGCCACATCATATGGGCCTCCAACAACAAGACGGTGACAAGAAGGTTGAGCATGGGACTATCCCCTCAACCAAGGTGGCGATAGGAGTTGAGCATGGAGACATTTGCACCAACATCACCCCGACACCCACATATCATGAGATGACCCAATTGCCATGTGAGGAGAGTGTAACGCCCACGATGCGGCTATATCTCTCACGTGTCGAGGCACGACTTAGATCCATAACCGCATTGTAGGTTTTGTCGCAAGAAGGGTCATCTTCACACAATCCCATGTAATGAACAAGAATGGGATAAAGAGTTGGCTTACAATCGCCACTTCACACAATACATAAATTGAACATGCATCATCCAGAGTACAATCAAGGTCTGACTACGGAACCAAAATAAAGAAGACAACCCCAAATGCTCCCCGATCGTACCAACTGGGCTCCACTACTGATCAGCGGAAAACGAAACAAAGCAACAATCAAGAACTTCATCGAGCTCCCGCTTGAGCTGGGTTGCATCATCTGCACTGGTATCATCGGGACGTGTAACTGTTTGGAAGTATCTGTGAGTCACGAGGACTAAGCAATCTCACACCCGCGAGATCAAGACTATTTAAGCTTATGGATAGGAGAAGGTAGTGAGGTGGAGCTGCAGCAAGCACTAAGCATATATGGTGGCTAACATACGCAAATAAGAGCGAGAAGAGAAGCAACGCAATGGTCGTGAAGCTAGAAGTGATCAAGAAGTGATCCTGAAACTACTTACGCACAACCATAACACAAGAACCGTGTTCACTTCCCGGACTCCGCCGAGAAGAGACCATCACGGCTACACACGCGGTTGATGTATTTTAATTAAGTCAAGTGTCAAGTTCTCTACAACCGGACGTTAACAAATTCCCATCTGCCACATAACCGTGGGCACGGCTTTCTAAAGTTTATACCCTGCAGGGGTGTCCCAACTTAGCCCATCACAAGCTCTCACGGTCAATGAAGGATATTCCTTCTCCCAGGAAGACCCGATCAGACTCGGAATCCCGGTTAGAAGACATTTCAACAATGGTAAAACAAAACCAGCAAAGCCGCCCGACTGTGCCGACAAATCCCGATAGGAGCTGCACATATCTCGTTCTCAGGGCACACCGGATGAGCCAGACGTCGGGTTGGCATAGACCCTGATTGCCCAGGGGGCGCCGGACATCGCTCGGTTTGGACCAGCACTTGAAGGAGCACTGGACCCGGGGTTAAAATAAAGATGACCCTCGGGCTCGTGAAAACCCAAGGGAAAAGGCTTAGTTAGGCAAATGTAAAACCAAGGTTGGGCCTTGCTGGAGGAGTTTTATTCAAGGCGAACTGTCAAGGGGGTCCCATAAATCACCCAACCGTGTAAGGAACGCAAAATCAAGGAACATGACACCAGTATGACGGAAACTAGGGCGGCAAGAGTGGAACGAAACACCAGGCATAAGGCCGAGCCTTCCACCCTTTACCAAGTATATAGATGCATTAATTAAAATAAGAGATATTGTGATTATCCCAAAATATCCATGTTCCAACATGGAACCAACTTCACCTTCACCTGCAACTAGCAACGCTATAAGAGGGGCTGAGCAAAAGCGGTAACCATAGCCAAACAACGGTTTGCTAGGAAAGGATGGTTAGAGGCTTGACATGGCAACATGGGAGGCATGATATAGCAAGTGGTAGTGATGTAGGGCGCAACCCTATGTGGACGATCTTTCACGTTTGGAGAGGATCCCTACGAGGAACACGAAGAACGAGCGGAAGAGCACGAGGGAGATCATGGGGAAAACACAAGAGAATCACAAAAAACCAACAAGATCAATCACACATGTGCTAGATCGATGAACACAAAGGGAGATACATGATCCAAAGTCAACAAAGGACGATACAAACGGTAGCTGTTCTTCTCCGTGAGGAGGTCTTGATGATGGTCTTCTCCGCAAAGGAGGTCTTGAAACCAAGGTGGATCTTCTCCGAAGAGGGGCCGCAGTCTCTCTCGTGGAGTAGATCCGATATGGATAATGAAGCTCTATCTAACAATGAGCTAAATCAACGCTAACCCTAACTAGGAGGAGGAGGAGGTCTATTTATAGTCTTAGTGCAAATGGGGGCGAAGTGAAGGGGTACATGGGCCTCAGCCCGAAACACTATGCGCAGGCAGGCATCGGACGTCCGGTGGGTTCCGGTCGTCCGGTGGCTCATGGGCGTCCGGACGTCCGGCAATCTCCGGAGTTCCACTAATTCGGCTCGGGTGTGATGGTGACGGTCGTCCGGTGGAGCACGGTCGTCCGGGGCCTGGGGGATGTCGGACGTCCGGTACTTGCCGGTCGTCTGGCCGCTGTAGCTTCCGTGGGCTGGCCCTTCTGGCTGGCTGAGTGCCCAGGCGTCGGACATCCGGTGTTGTTCGGTCGTCCGGTGGCTGAAGACTTCGAGTAGCTTCTTCTCTTTGTCCTTGTACTTGGCGTCCTCGCTAGCTCGTCCGTTGGATGTGGTGGCTCCATGGCTTTCCTCTAAGTACCTGCTCATGCATAGCACACACGTTGTTGGTAGTAGCCATGTCTCACATATAGAAGGTGAAGGTTCGGGGAGGAGCGAGTTCACCTTGTGTCCACTGGCGTATACTTGAGGTCTCATCATAAGTCCTCTCGCGGTTTGGAGAGTAGTCGGAGTGTACATGGGGATGAACGTGGGATGCTCCGCATCATCTCCTCTCCCTTGGGAAAGATCTGACCTCGGATCGTGATCCTCATCACCATGGAAACGGTTGTCGTAGACGGACTTGTAGTTGAACGAAGTTGAAGACATGGCGCAATCCAAGTAGTCCAAGGTGTCGCCGGAGTGATAGACATGCAAAAAGAGAAAACACAAGGAACACTCGGAAATACAATGGTTAGCGCACACAAAGTGTCCATCATGTAAGAATGAGTCCATCCAAAGGAATTGTTCATGACAAGGCATGAAATGCTTATCCAAATGATGTAAAATGACATGTAAAGCATTCATGAGAGAAAATTCATGCATTGGGCACACAAAGGTGTCGTGAATGTGATCAATGCAACCATGGTGCAAAATAATGTCATAGTGAGACGGTTTATCAATAGCATGAATATGGCAATGGATGCTCAATATGATTATGTTATCATGCAATTGATGGTAGGCAATATGATCATGATGTATAAATATGCCATCAAGAAAGATCACAACAAATTTGCTAAGAAAATGCACAAGCTCATATATCATGGATGACATGGGAATATGTGCAACAAGACAATCATAATGTGTGTCAATCCATGCATTGGGTGCAAATTTGTCATGGGTGGTGTTGTACCATAGCTCGATGTCGGGGCACTCCTCAACTTGAAGGTCCATAGGGTCCATCTCTAATGTCGGTCCTCCATCCAATATATGTATAATGTAGACAAGAAGAAGGAAACAACAATGAAAGAATGACTCGTCCAATATGTGTATTTGAGGATGGCTCAAAGGGAAGGAGGTCACCTTTAGGAGGTTCTCAAGGATGATGGAGTTGCGCATCTTGTATGCCTTCACATAAGCAAGTTGTCTCGTGATGTTATCGCCTTGTGAATCCTTCAAAATGAAAGAACATGACAAACACTCGGAAAAACAAATGAGGTTTGCGGAAGTGCAAAACCTTTCATTCGTGTGGTAAGATACCCAACAAGTGTATGCATCATGCTCATCATAATAAAGTACAAGGGAGCATTTCATAGTATGGAGGCATACGATGCAAGAACAACCAAATACAAGAGGCTCAAGTAAACAAGCATGCATCACAAGTAAAGTGTCAAAATCTCCAAGATCAATAAGCATAGTATGGTTGCACTCAATACAACGTGATATGAGAGATGCAACTAATGGAGACAAGAGACAATGATCATGGCAAATCAAGTGAGAGGCATGAACATATATGTCATCAACCCAAGAAAGCGAGTGATAGTGGAACATGGGTGATGCAACATAGCAAGCAATCATAGCGATCAAGTCAAGCAAGCTAGTAGTGCGAAGATGCAACGTACTAGAAGGAATCATGGCAAGCATGTCATTGGTGCAAATAGTGGGCATGAATAATTCACATGTCATAGCACAAGCATAAAGGCAAGATATGAGCAAAATAGCATCAATAGCATGGGGCACATGATAAACATGGCAATAGCAACAAGGATCTCCACCAAGCATGCAAATACACATAGGAGTATCATAATGGTGAATCATGGGAAATGCAAGCAAGGGTCACAATTACATGGCAAAGGTATAGAAGCAAGCATAGCATGTAAAGTGAACACGGTAAAATGAGCATGAAGCGACAAGTGATATATAGCCCGTAGCCGTGTGAGAGACAAGTAAAAGAGATGCGCGTAATCCTTGCGCAAAAGGAATGGTGGGAATGAAAGTGCACGGGATCCCAAGTCATCATTGATCTCAAGAGCTCGTTTCGTCAACTCATGGGATTGAGAAGTTGACGAGTATACATGAGTACCTACACAAAACAAAGACAAAGGGAAAATTGTGTGTGCGTGATATATGTACACATCATCCATCATGATGCGCACGTGCATGTGTTTGTTAGCACAAAATAGCCAATGCTCAAATAAATGAGATGCGCGATATAGAAACATGTCATCCATCATGAGAGGTTTGTTATGATGTATGTCATAATGGAGACCCAAAGGATGTAATGCATCATGAGAAATATCTAGAGCATTGTTATTCATGGAATGCATATGGTGTACACTATAATGGGAACCATGCAAAGTATGAAATGCATCAAGATCTCCTAATATGTATGAGGAAACTATGGGGGTCTCCTCATGAGTATGAGTAGCAACATCACATGGAGAATATTGACAACATCCAAAACAATGCAAAATTGTTACAATGTGATCAAGGCATGGTATAGTAGATGAATTGCGCAAATCATGTAAAGGAAGCATGGCAATATCATCACATGAAAAACAAAAGCCAATGGCCATCATCTCGTCATCTATGCCATAAGTGCAAATGGGATTTATTTTAATGGGGCATGCATAGTTACTATGTTGAGATTGAAATGATGCAATATGGGAGATCTCACTCATAGCATATGACAAGTTCAATGGGTTGTCAAACATGAAGTGACCAATAGAATTTTCACAAGATATCCTATGAAGCATTGCATCACAACTAGGAAACTCAACATGCTCATCATCATATTCATCATAAGTAGGTAAGTCAAGACATGAAGAAGTCTCACTAGCATGAAGCATGGGAATAGGAGGATCAACATCATGCAAGCAATCATTGTCAAGAGAGTCCACTAGTGGGACAAGAGAAGCACCATCTCCTATGTTACCGTTGGAGCGTCGCTCATGTGTTGTAGGTGAGGTGTTGAAGATCGTCTCGTTGTCATCTTCATATTGATGGAACCATGTGGGGGTGCATCATCGTCCACCATGGCCATCGTTGTCTCCATTGGAGGGATGGACTCGTCGAGGGTAAGCATGTCGTCATGTAGGAGACCTAGCACCAAAGAAGAAAACACACTAGGAGTAGAGGTGAAGTCGTTAGAAATCATGGTGGCCTCACATGCCGTGTCAACTACCTCACTCACTAAGTGTTGTGGCTCACTCACTCCCTCTTGGATCTCTCACTCATATGGTTGGTGGAGTCACTCAAATGGCTCTCATCCTCACATAGGATGTGTGGCATGCTCTCATGTGTGGGGCTAGTGGTAGTCACACTCATCCTCTCATAGGAAATGCTCTCAATGTCACGTATGGTGGAGTCACTCATGTCACTCATGTGGTGGTGGCTCTCCTCACATGGCACTTGGGGCATCTCGACATATGTGGGTGTCGGAGAGTTGTAGGTGCAAATGCCTCCATGCTCAACTCCTATTGCCGTGGTCGAAGAGGATGGCCCTTGCTCGACTGTCTTGTCACTGTCGTGGTGTTGGAGGCCCATATGATGTGGCACCTCGTAGCTCGTCTCTATGACTGAAGGGAGTTTCCCATGGTCGGCCATCTTCCTTGGGGGTCTTCCGAAGATGGAAGTGTCGCTCTCGCTCGTAGGTGGTCGCCTTGTTCTTGACGATGTCGATGTAGGCTAACTCATGGGAAGTAGGCGAAGATGCCGTACGTCCAAAGGCGAAGATGCCTTGAGAACACTTGGCGAAGATGCCGAAGTGGTTGATGTAGCCGTAGCGCCGTCTTGGTGGTGGTCGTCTCGCGGTCTTCTCTTTTGCTCATGAAGCGTCGACTTGGCGTGAAGTAGGGCTTGTTGGGACTTGTGCATTTGCGCTTGTGGAGCATCTTCATGATGATGATGTCGTTGTCGTGCTTGAGCTCATAGTAGATGTCGTTCGTCGTCGTCGTGGACATGTTGCTTGGAGGTGACTTGCCCTTCATGACGATGTGGATCACGAACGTGATGGTGGTCGCCATGTAGTTGTGGACGTGGACGACTTGCGCTTGCATCGCTTGGGCGCTCCGAAGACTTGTGGCTTGAATGTCGCCGTCTTGAAGATGATGAAGGGGAAGTAGACTTGAGCAAGGTCCGAATCTCCTCCATCCTGGCATCTTGCTCCTCTTTATGTGCGGCCAGCTTCTTGTCGATGTAGTCCCTTCTCCTTGCTTCGAAGTGACGAATGTCGATGCAGATGTTCTCGATGCGCTCTTGCAAGGTAGATTGTGCGCCTTGCATTTGTCTTTGTAGATCGAAGATTGACGCTTTGGTGATGTAGTTGTTCATGTCGTCGTTGTTGTCGAAGACCGAAGATGAAATGCCTTGCCTATCCATCACAAGACTCGAGCAAATATGAGTGGGAGAAAGAGAAGAACTATACCAAATGTACCTTGACCGATGTTGAAAATGGATCAATGATCACTCAATGTGTAACAAGGAAATAGCACAATTGGTACCAATTCTTGTCGGTTTCTCACACCTACACAAATAAGGCTTATGGTGGAGCTCGATGAGGATAGTGGCACAAAAATTTGATGCAAAAATATTAGCAAGAGTCAATAATGTTGAAAGAGATTCACAAATTCGCAAGAGAAACAAGTAGAGCAATAGCAATGAATGGCACAAGGAAACGCACACACGGATAGATAAATGGGGCCGTGCAACCAAGGAATGAGCTCAAAATGTGGAATCCACCAAAACGGTCGTGTTGCACAACTCAAGAGACACGCTAGCACGATTGCTCAATAGGTGGATACGACACTTGTGCACAACCTATAAGATGCAAAATGGATAAACTTTCTATCCCAAGTATGCTATGTATGTATGGTTCTCGGTGTTTGATCCAAGATGATCGGATATGACAATCTTATGCAATGTGGTATGATGCTATGGCTCTTGCTTACAAGCTTCTTTGCTTTCTCTTTTGCTTAAAAGATTTATTTCTTTTTTTATGTATGGCCACTTTGCACAATGCACAAACCAAGATAGCAATTGTGTATATGCGGGAACAAACTTGAGACACAATGGATGATATGATACCAAGATGATATGGTATGTATGTAATGGATGGTGTAGATCACTAATGTGCACAAGTAGCGTGGCCCGGCAATACTCAAATGGCTAGTCTCGATAGGCAAGAGACACAAAATGGGCTAGGGGTTAACAATGCAATTGCAAGGGGAATATACAATGGTGTCGTCGAGGTTACCGTCCTTTGCGATGATGAGTGGTGGTGTTCTTGATGTAGATACCAAGATAATGGAGACTCGTCCCTAAGTAGCCGAAACACCTTAGGAAACGAAAAACCGCGAACTGAAAATTTATCTTGAGAAACACCGGGAACCATACATACATAGCATACTTGGGATAGAGAGTTTATCAATTTTGCATCTTATAGGTTGTGCACAAGTGTCATATCCTCCTATTGAGCAATCGTGCTAGCGTCTCTCTTGAGTTGTGGAACACGATCACTTTGGTGGGTTCCACATTTTGAGCTCATTCCTTGGTTGCATGGCCCCATTTACCTATCCGTGTGTGCGTTTCCATGTGCCATTCATTGCTATTGGTCTACTTGTTTCGCTTGCGAATTTGTGAATCTCTTTCAACATTATTGACTCTTGCTAACATTTTTGCATCAAATTTTTGTGCCACTATCCTCACCGACCTCCACCATAAGCCTTATTTGTGTAGGTGTGAGAAACCGACAAGAATTGGTACCAATTGTGCTATTTCCTTGTTACATCATTGAGTGATCATTGATCCATTTTCAACATCGGTCAAGGTACATTTGGTATAAGTTCTTATCTTCCTCCCACTCATATTTGCTCGAGTCTTGTGATGGATAGGAAAGGCATTTCATCTCCGGTCTTCGACAACGATGACGGCGTGAACAACTACATCACCAAAGAAGCAATATTTGATCTACAACGACAAATGCAAGGCGCACAATCAAGATTGTGAGAGCGCATCGAGAACCTCTCCATCGACATTCATCTCTCCGAAGTAAGGAAAAGGGACTACATCGACAAGAAGCTTTCCGCACATAAAGAGGAGCAAGATGCAAGGATGGAGGAGATTAGAGCCTTGATCAAGTCTCCTTCCCCTTCGTCATCTTCAAGGCGGCGACGTTCAAGCCACAAGTATTCAGAGCGCCCAAGCGATGCAAGCGCAAGTCGTCCACGTCCACATCTCCATGGCGACCACCATCACATTCGTGATCCACATCGTCATGAAGGGCAAGTCACCTCCTAGCATCATGTGCACGACGACAACGAACGACATCTACTACGACCTCAAGTGCGACAACGACACCATCAACATGAAGATGCTCCACAAGCGCAAATGCACAAGTCCCAACAAGCCCTACCTCACGCCAAGTCGAAGCTTCATGAGCACAAAAGAAGACTACGAGACGACCACCACAAAGACGGCGCTACGGCTACATCAACCACTTCGTCATCTTCGCCAAGTGTTCTCAAGGCATCTTCGCCTTTGGACGTACGACATCTTCGCCTACTTCCCACGTGTACGCCTAGATCGACTTCATCAAGTCCAAGGCGACTACCTATGAGAGAGGGCGACACTTCCATCTTCGGAAGCCCCACAAGGAAGATGGCCGAGCATGGGAAACTCCCTTCGGTCATGGAGACGAGCTACGAGGTGCCACATCATATGGGCCTCCCACACCAAGACGGTGACAAGAAGGTCGAGCAAGGGCCATCCCCTTCGACCACGGCGATAGGAAATGAGCATGGAGACATTTGCACCAACATCTCTCCGACACCCACATATCATGAGATGACCCAAGTGCCATGTGAGGAGAGCCACCACCACATAAGTGACATGAGTGACTCCACCATACGTGACATTGAGAGCATTTCCTATGAGAGGATGAGTGTGACCACCACTAGCCCCACACTTGAGAGCATGCCACACATACTATGTGAGGTTGAGAGCCATTTGAGTGACTCCACCAACCATATGAGTGAGAGCATCCTTGAGGGAGTGAGTGAGCCACAACACTTATTGAGTGAGGTAGTTGACACGGCATGTGAGGCCACCATGATTTCTAACGACTTAACCTCTACTCCTAGTGTGTTTTATTCTTTGGTGCTAGGTCTCCTACATGACGACATGCCTACCCTCGACGAGTACATCCCTCCAATGGGAAAACAGATGGCGATGGTGGACGATGATGCACCCCCCACATGGTTCCATCAAGATGAATATGACAACGAGTGGATCTTCAACACCTCACCTACAACACATGAGCGACGCTCCAAAGGTAACATAGTTGATGGTGCTTCTCTTGTCCCACTAGTGGACTCTCTTGACATCGATTGCTCCCATGATGTTGACCCACCTATTACCATGCTTCATGCTAGTGAAACTTATTCATGCCTTGACTTACCTATTTATGATGAATATGATGATGAGCATGTTGAGTTGCCTAGTTGTGATGCTATGTTCCATAGGATATCATGTGAAAATTCTATTGGTCACTTCATGTTTGACAATCCTTTGAACTTGTCATATGCTATGAGTGAGATCTCCCATATAGCGTCATTTCAATCTCAACATAGTAACTATGCATGCCCCATTAAAATCAATCCTATTTGCACTGATGGCATAGATGACGAGATGATGGTCATTGGCTTTTGTTTTTCATGTGATGATATTTCCATGCTTCCTTTACATGATTTGCGCAATTCATCTACTATGCCATGCCATGATCACATTGAACCAAATATGCTTTGTTTTGGATGTTGTCAATATTCTCCATGTGATGTTGCTACTCATACTCATGAGGAGACCCCATAGTTTCCTCATATATATTAGGAGATTTTGATACATTCCATACTTTGCATGATTCCCATAATTGCGTGCACCATATGCATTCCATGAATAACAATGCTCTACATATTTCCCATGATGCATTACACAATTTGAGTCTCCATTATGCTATACATAACAACAAACCTATCATGATGGATGACATGTTTCTATATCACGCATCTCATTTATTTGAGCGTTGGATATCTGGTGCTAACCAACACAAGCACGTATGCATCATGATGGATGATGCGTACATCTACCACGCACACACAATTTTCCCTTTGTCTTTGTTTTGTGTAGGCACTCACGTATACTCGTCAACCTCTCAATCCCAAGAGTTGACGAAACGAGCTCTTGAGAGCAACGATGCTTTGGGATCTCGTGGGCTATCCTTACCACCATTCCCTTCACGCAAGGACTACGCGCATCTTTTCTACTTGGCTCTCACACGGCTATGGGCTATATATCACTTGTTGATTCATGCTCATTTTACCGTGTTCACTTTGCATGATATGCTTGCTTCTATACCTTTGCCATGCAATTGTGACCCTTGCTTGCATCTACCCATGATTCACCATTATGCTACTCCTATGTGTATTTGCATGCTCGGTGGAGATCCATGTTGCTATTGCCATGTTTATCATGTGCCTCATGCTATTGATGCTATTTTGCTCATATCTTGCCTTCATGCTTGGGATATGTCACGTGCAATTTCTATGCCCACTATTTGCACACATGACATTCTTGCCATGATTCCTTCTAGTATGTTGCATCTTCGCACTACTAGCTTGCTTGACTTGATCTCTATGATTGCTTGCTTTGTCGCATCACCCATGTTCCATTCTTACTCGCTTTCTTGGGTTGATGACATATATGTTCATGCCTCTCACATGATATATCTTGTTTATTGTCGCTTGCCTCCAATAGTTGCCTCTATGCTTCATGATCTTGGAGACTTGGACACTTCACTTGTGATGCATGCTTGTTTACTTGAGCCTATTGTATTTGGTTGTTCTTGCATCATATGCCTCCATACTATGAAATGCTCCCTTGTACTTTCTTATGATGAGCATGATGCATACACTTGTTGAGTATCTTACCACACGAATGATAGGTTTTGCACTTCCGCAAACCTCATTTGTTTTTCTGAGTGGTTGTCATGTTCTTTCATTTTGAAGGATTCACAAGGCGGTAACATCACGAGACAACTTGGTTATGTGAAGGCATACAAGATGCGCAACTCCATCATCCTTGAGAACCTCCTAAAGGTGACCTCCTTCCCTTTGAGCCATCCTCAAATACACATATTGGATGGGTCATTCTTTCATAGTTGCTCCCTTCTTGTTACATACATGATACATCTCGCGAATGGAGAAGCGACATTGAAGATTGGCTCTATGGACCTTCACATTGAGGAGCGCTCGGACTTATTGGATGTACCTTCGGAACTCCACTCATGCCTCGACATCGAGCATTGGTACACCAACACCTCCATATTTGTTGATTGTGCTCACACATGTCATGCCTTTCGATGGACATATCATACTCACCACAAGTTTGCACCCTATGCATGGATTGACTCACATTATGATTGCCTTGTTGCTTCTTGTATTCCCATGTCATCCATGATATATGACTTGTGCATTTTCTTAGCAAATTTGTTGTGATCTTTCTTGATGGCATCTTCATACATAATGATCACATTGCCTATCATCAATTGCATGATAACATAATCATATTGAGCATCCATTACCATATTCATGCTATTGATGAACCGTCTCTCTATGACATCATTTTGCACAATGGTAGAATTTGTCGCTTTGTGCACCATGCTTTTGTTCCCATGAATGCTTTGCATCTCATTCTAGATCATCTTGATAAGCTTCATGCGCTTTGTCACGACCAATCTTGCCGCACGGACTCATTCTTACATGATGGACACTTTGTGTGCGCTAACCATTGTATTCCTGAGTGTTGCTTGTATTTGCTCTTTTTGCATGTCTATCTCTCCGGCGACACCTTGGACTACTTGGATTGCGCCATGTCTTCAACTCCGTCCAACTACAAGTTCGTCCACGACAACCGTTTCCATGGTGATGAGGATCACGATCCGAGGTCGGATCT
Source organism: Aegilops bicornis (assembly GCA_021605145.1). Classification (NCBI taxonomy): domain Eukaryota; kingdom Viridiplantae; phylum Streptophyta; class Magnoliopsida; order Poales; family Poaceae; genus Aegilops; species Aegilops bicornis. The sequence goes on from CM038669.1 coordinate 265,713,041, forward strand.
TAACCAAGGGAGGGGAGATGATGCGGAGCATCCCACGTTCATCCCCAAGTACACTCCGACTACTCTCCAAACCCCAAGTGGACATATGACGAGACCTCGAACAAACGCAATTGGACACAAGGAACTCGCTCCTCTCCGAACCTTCACTTTCTACATGTGAGACATGGCTTCTACCTCCAACGGGTGTCCTATGCATGATCAGGTACTTGGAGGAAAGCCACAGAGCCACCACACCCAATGGACGAGCTAACGAGGATGCCAAGCGCAAGGACCAAGAAGAAGAGCTGCCCGAAGCTACAGGCACCGGACGTCCGACCATGACCGGACGTCCGACGAACTCCAGGCACCGGACGACCGGCCCCCTCCGGACGTCCGACACTACCACACCCGAGCCGAATCTACGGAAGTCCGAAGAGCACCGGACGTCCGACGACCATCAGCCACCGGACGACTGAAAACGTCCGGAAATCCGACGAGGGCTATCCTGAAGTTAACGCCGGACGTCCGACAAGTATCGGACGATCGACGCGAGCCACCGGACGTCCGGTGCCGGACGGCCGGGCTACCGTCTGTCTTGCAGAGTAGCGGGCTGAGGCCCATGTACCCCTTCACTTCGCCCCCATTTGCACTAAGAGTATAAATAGACCTCCTCCTCCTCCTAGTTATGGTTAGCAAAGGATTAGCTCATGTTTGTGTGAGAGCTTTGCTCATCCACTTGGTTACCTTCTCCTCGGAGCTCAGGACCTCTTTGGAGAAGATCCCCCAAGCGGATTCAAGACCCCCTCTTGGGTGGCCCCCATCAAGATCTCCTCTAGGAGAAGAACCCGGTTACCTCTTGTATCGTCCTTTGTTGGATTTAGATCATGTATCTCTCTTTGTGTTCATCGATCTAGCGCATGTGTAATCGAATCTTGTTGGTTTGAGTGATTCTCTTGTGTTTCCCCCCGTGATTTCCCTCGTGCTCTTCCGCTCGTTCTTCGTGTTCCTCGTAGGGATCCTCTCCAAACGTGAAAGATCGGCCCCTAGGGTTCCGCCCTACATCAACAGGGGATGAGGTCTACACGGGGAACGCAAGGAGGCGGCGGAGACGAGCGGATCCAGACGCGTGAGGGGTCGGAGCTAGCCAGATCCGGCAGCGGGGCGATGAACGGGCGGCGGCCATGGTGGTTCCCTGTGTGTGAGAGAGAGAGATGTGAGAAAGGGGATGGAAGCACGGGGAGGAAGGGAACGACATGGGAGGAGAGGAGCGGGAGGAGGCCGGTCCTTGCCGTGGTCACCTGCGGCGAGGTTGCCGGAGGGCGCGGGGAAGGCGACTGCTTGGCGGCCAATGGGGAGCTCGAGCGGAACGAGCAGGCGAGCTCCTGCTCGTTGTGGAGGAAGCAGGTGGCGTCGGTCGACGGGGACAACAAGGAGGCGGCTTCGGTCGGCGGGTCAAGGAACTTGGCCAGCAGCGCAGCTTGGAGCAGATCGGGCGCGAGGAAGGTCGGAGGCGCCGGTCCCCCGGCATGGAGGCGTGCTCGGAGACGAGGGTGCTGGTTGGATGGCTGCGTGGGGATTGGCCGGCGTTGAACCCCAGGGAGACCAGGTGGCGGCGTTTGTGGGTGGTGGTTGGATCGGGAGCTCGGGCAGGATCCCGAGGAAGAAGGTGGGGTGGCGGCAGATGGGATGGATGGATTGGACTAGGGTTTGATCTGGTTATATAGGTAGGGGATTGGGTAGGGGTTAATCCGGTCCGTCCGATCACAATCGGGCGGTCAAAAATAAATAGGTTAGGTAGCCCGAATAAGAAAACGGAGATGTTCTACAGATGTTTCGGGATGATCCGGACCCAACGGTAATGCTAGTCCGGGTCGGGTTCGGGACAGTTTTCGGACGCGCACGAAAGGGGGGTCTAAGAGAGGTGATGAAGGCAAAGGGAGAAACGGCAACGACGAGCGAATGCAAGTTTTAAAACATGACGGCAACGAAGTGTCGATGCAATGCGAATGATGCGATGATGAATGCAACAAACAAAATAAGACACACGACGAACACGAAATACATGGAAGGCGTCTGAAGCGTCTGTCTCAGGGCGTTACAGAGAGCCACCAACCCATGAGTGCGATGAGTGACTCCACCTTATATGACATTGAGTGCATTTCCTATGAGAGGATGAGTGTGACCACCTCTAATCCCACACTTGAGAGCAAGCCACACATCCTATGTGAGGTTGAGCGCCATTTGAGTGACTCCACCAACTATACGAGTGAGAGCATCCATGAGGGAGTGAGTGAGCCACAACACTTAGTGAGTGAGGTAGTTGACACGGCATGTGAGGCCACTATGATTTCTAATGACTTGTCCTCTACTCCTAGTGTGTTTTCTTCTTTGGTGCTAGGTCTCCTACATGACGACATGCCTATCCTCGACGAGTCCATACCTCCAATCGAGACGACGATGGCATAGATGATACAATTGGAGGCAATCGACAATGAACAAGATATATCATGTGAGAGGCATGAACATATATGTCATCAACCCAAGAAAGCGAGTAATGGAACATGGGTGATGCAACAAAGCAAGCAATCATAGATATCAAGTCAAGCAAACTACTAGTGCGAAGATGCAACGTACTAGAAGGAATCATGGCAAGCATGTCATGTGTGCAAATAGTGGGCATGGATAATGCACATGACATATCCCAAGCATGAAAACAAGATATGAGCAAAATATCATCAATAACATGAGGCACATGATAAACATGGCAATAGCAACAAGGATCTCCACCAAGCATGACATAATGGTGAATCATGGGTAGATGCAAGCAAGTGTCACAATTGCATGGCAAAGGCATAGGAGCAAAAATAACATGCAAAGTGAAAACGGAAAGATGAGCATAAGGTAAGAAGTGATATATAGCCCATAGCCGTGTGAGAGCCAAGTAGAAGAGATGCACGTAGTCCTTGCGCGGAGGGAATGGTGGTAAGGATAGTCCACGGGATCCCAAATCTTCATTGCTCTCAAGAGCTCGTTTTGTCAACTCGTGAGATTGCGAGGTTGACAAGTATCCATGGGTACCTACACAAAAGAGACACAAACCAAGGAAATTGTGCGCGTGGTAAATGTACACATCATCCATCATGATGTGCATGTGCATGTGTGAGTTAGCACAAGATAAGCATCGCTCAAAAAAATTTGATCCATGGTATAAGAACATGTCATCCATCATGAAAGAATAGTTATTGTGTATGACACGATGGGGATGCAAATTGAGCATACAATTATATGGCAGATCAATAGCATTTTCATTCATGGGAAGCATATTGTGGACACAAGTATTGGGATCATGCAATGGATAGTATGAATCAAAATCTCCTTACATGTATGAGGAAACTATGGGGGTATCCTCATGAGAAATATTTGAAACATCATATGGAGAAAATGGACAACATCCAAAACAATGCATATCCGAAGCTAGGAGGTCATGGCATGTCATATGATATAAATGATGCAAAGGAAGCATATCAATATCATCACAAGAAAAATAAATGCCAATAACCATGGGCTTGTCGTCTATGCCATATGTGCAAATTGGGTTTATTTTAATGGCATATGCATAGTCACTATGAAGAGATTGCAAATAAGACATATGGTTGATCTCATGCATAGCATATGACAAGTCAAGCGGATTAGCAAACATGATGTGACCTAAAGAATTCTCACAAGAAATCCTATGTAACATGGCATCACAACTAGGCAACTCAACATGCTCATCATCATATTCATCATAAATTGGTAAGTCAAGACATGAGGAAGTCGCACTAGCATGACGCATGGAAATAGGTTGATCAACATCATGCAAGCAATCAATGTCAAGAATGTCCACTAGTGGGACTAGAGCATCACCTTCACCTATGTTACCTTTGTCATTCCACTCAAGTGGTGTAGGTGAGGTGGGAAAGACCAAATGGTGGTCATCTTCATCTTGATGGAACCATGTGGGGGGTGCATCATATTCCACCATGGCCATCGTCTTGTCCAAAGGTAGGACGAAGTCGTCGCGAATCGGCACGTCAACATATATGGGACCTAGCACCAAATGAGAAGACACAATAGAGGTAGAGGTTAAGTCGTTAGAAATGCAAATGGCCTCACTCTCTCTATGTGGTGGCTCACTCACTCCCTCAATGTAGGTGCACTCAATCTCACGTATGGTGGAGTCACTCATCTCACTCAAGTGGTGGGGGTTGTGGCTCTCCTCACATGGGAATTTGGGCAACACATCATATATGTGGCTAGTGATGAAGTCACTCTCACTCTCAATATGGTGGCTAAAGTCACTCAAGTCATCATACGTCGCCGTGGTCGAGGTGAAATACTCAACCATCTCATCGTCGTCGTCATGGATGAAGGCCGAAGATGGCACAAAATCACTCTCGCCTCTTAAGATGGAAGCATCATCCTTGCTCGTCACCATGTCCTTCGCCTCCAAAGCTTGGTCCTCGAATGTCTCCGTAGTCGTAGTCGTCGCCGCACCTTCTTCAAAAAGAGTCGTGGAGGACTCGGCATCATCAACGCCACAAAGAGGGATGGCGGTGAAGTCGGAATTGGGAGGTTCGTCTTGGAGCTCGTCGGGCTTGGACATCTTGGTGGTGCTATCCTCATGCTCGTTCTCATGGAGCTTGGTCGTCGCGAAGTGAGCTTGGGGTGGAGAAGCCTTGGCCTTCATGAGTTCTTGTTCCGCCTTGAGATCACCAATGTAGTTGTCGTCGAGGGACTTGTAGTTCTCGAGGAAGATAGTCTTGGAGATGTCGTTGTTCAATCCCATCATGAAGTGGAACTTCATTGACATGGGGTCATCCACGCCGGCTCGTCGCAAGGCATGCTTCATCTCCTTGAAGTACTCGTCGATGGACTTGGATCCTTGTATGGTATTCTCCAATTGGCCTAGAAGTTGTTCCGTGTAGGTTGGAGGCACAAACTCTCGCCGCAAAGCTTTCTTCGTCTTGGGCCAACTCATGTTGTAGGTCTCCGAAGGTGTGTGAAGCCACCATGTCGAGGCATAGTCGTGGAATTATCTTGTGGAGCACTTCACTTGATCTTCGGGAGGAACTTGATGTAGCTTGAGGTAGTCGTCCATCAAACGCTCCCACTCGAGATACTCCTCGGGTTCTAGAGTCCCATAGAAAGGAATCTCATGATCGGTGTCGAGGTCGTAGTAGCTCGTGGAAGTCAAGGACTTGAGCATGGGGAGCTTCTCTTGAGCGTAGTCTTGAGGTGCTTGTTGGCGAACATGATGTATGCCCGTAGGCGAAGATGCCTTGAAGTCGGTTGGCGAAGATGCCAGGGGTGATGGTGAAGTCGTTGAGCGGTTGTTGGTGTAGAGCTCTTGACCTTCACGTTCTTGGTGGTGATGGTGTCGATGCCGATGTGATCTTGCCGGAGATGGTAGCTCAGAAGGATGTGCACTAGAGTGACTTCTCAAAGATGAGGAAGATCTCTTGTAGGACTTGATGAGGGCTTTGATCTCCTCCATTTGAGCTTGCATCTTTGCGTCGTTGGAGTTGTTCGTGGCATCGAACTCGTCGTTGTTGTTGTAGACCGAGGGTGAAATGCCTTGCCTATCCATCACAAGACTCGAGTAGAGGTGAGTAGGAAATGAGATAAACAATACCAAGTTACCTTTTCCCAAAGTTGAGGATGTATCCCGTTTCACTCAATGTGAGATGAAAGAATAGTGGAATTGGTACTGGACTTGTTCACTCACACCTATCAAGTAAAGCTTATGGTGTAGCTCGGTGAGGATAGTGGCACAAAAATTTAATGCAAAATGTTAGCAAGAGTCAATAATGTGAAAAAGATTCACAAATTCGCAAGTGAAACAAGTAGACCAATAGCAAATGTGGCACACGGAAACACACACACATATAGATAAATGGGGTCGTGCAACCAAGGAGTGAGCTCAAAATGTGGAATCCACCAAAACGCTCGTGTTGCACAACTCAAGAGAGACGCTAGCACGATTGCTCAATAGGCGGATACGACACTTGTGCACAACATATAAGATGCAAAATGGATGAACTTCTATCCCAAGTATGCTATATATGTATGGTTCCCGGTGTTTGATCCAAGATGATCGGATATGACAATCTTATATGCAATGTGGTATGATGCTATGGCTATTGCTTACAAGCTTCTTTGCTCTCTTTTTTTTGCTTAAAAGCTTATTCTTTTTTTTGGTTATGGCCACAATGCACAAACCAAGATAGCAATTGTGTATATGCGGGAACAAACTTGTGATACAAGGGATGATATGATGATACTAATATGATATAGTATGTATGCAATGGAAGGGATGATCACTAAAGTGCACAAGTAACGTTGCCGGCAATACTGTAACACCCCAAAAATTTTAGTCTTGTTTTATTAATTAAAAAATTTTGCCAGGAAATTTAACTTTCCTTTTCTTGGTTTTCTTAATTTCAGAACCATTCTTTTCTTGGTTTATTATGGAGTTTTTACCCCAAGTGAGAACTTTCCAAATGTTTTGTTGGACTTGTGTGCCCTCTCAAGTAAAACTTTTCTTTTATCAGAGGAATTAATTACATAATAATCTCCCTAATCTTTATTTTCTTGAAAAGTGGTTTTCCATGATTTTATGGTCCTATTTGTACTGCAACCCCTTTCTTAAATCCTTTCAAAAATCCCACCAAAATTTGGAGATGTCATGTGATGCTTTTAAATCACTTTTATGCAGATTTTATCCTTTGTTCATGAAATATTTTGAGCTCTACTCCTTATTTTCAAATCTGGTCCAGTGGGCAGATTTGCACTACAGCCTATTTAAATATTTCTTTAAAACTTCCACCACAATTATGGGAGATCAGTGGTAGCATGCAATTCAGCTTTATGCAAAAACCCAGCCTTGTTCTTTAAATTTTTTGAGTGAATCCACCTCTTTTCTATTCTGATCCAACTTGAGGATTTGTACAGCAACCACATTTTTAGTTGCTCCTTTACCCTTGATTTCTTTTCCTACTTGTAGTCCTCCCTGTTAAAACCCTAAGTCCAGGAGCATGCACCCATTGGATCATTTTCGGTTCATGAAGTAATGCCATTTATCTCCTGTCTGAATTGAAGTTTTGCAAAACTTGCACTAGCAAGTTTTTGCTTTGGACAAACTAACTTCACCACCTTCTTATGCATCTAAAGAGACCTCAATGTGGAAGATTTGGCCACTCCAAGAGATGCCTAGGTGCCTGTGGCATTTTGTCAAACACCTTGAGAGCAAGGACATATTTGGCATGAGTTTTTGTTTACTTTGTGAACTTGGTCTCCTGACTAAACCACCATGTCCCTTGATCTTCCCTCTATCACTAACCTAGTCCTGTTGCTTGCTAGCTTCACCCGAGACCTCTAGCCTGCCCCGGCATTTTGTCGAGCACGCCTGCAAGTGCGTGCTCAGGCGTAGCAGAGCACGCTGCTTTTGCACGTGCGCCCAAGCCGACGCGCCACGCCTCGGTTTTGCCCTCACCGCAGAGCCGCCACACACTCCCCTACTCACCGCAACACGCCAAGCAGCCTCGCCACGTCTCCGGCAGGCCAGAGCTAGCCACCACGGCACCGACAGCCCCTGCTCATGTCGGCGCCGCCCGAGCCTCTCCCGCTCGCCACCTGTCTCCTGGAGCAGTGCGAACTCATCCTCAAGCGTGTCCCCTAGCGCTCGTCGCCGCCACGACGCCCTAGCTACAGAATGGCGGTCGACGACGACCTTATCCGCGGCCACCGTCGGAACCGATCCCGCTCGCCTATTTAAGAAGCCCTGAGCTCGTCCCCTCGCACGCAGTGCCTCAAGCCATCTCCCTAGGGCCCTTGGCCAAAGAATCGAACCGGAAGGCCTTCTTCCCGACTCACCAGTTCGCCACGCCGCCTCCGGCTCCGTTCGTCACCACCCGAACCTCCCGGCCCTCCCAACACCACCAGACGGCTCCTTCGCCGTCTTGGAGCCGCCCAGACCCCCAAGCTGCGACGGAGAGCCACCAGAGTCTCTAAACTCACTTTGCTCCGAAGCCACCGGCCGCCATGGCTTCGCCGACAGCGATTCCTCCACCTCCAACGACCCTACAACCACCGAAAGGATCGCCTAGATCCGCGGATCCATCCTCGCCTCAGCTCCCGCAAGGAATCACGCTGTCACGGCGACGATCGCCGAGTTCCGCCACCTCTCGGGCAGAGGAAGAGGAAGAAAGGTGGACTAGTCAAACCTGACTAGTGGGCCACCTGGACCCACTGTCAGTGAACCACGCACAGTCCATGCTGGATAAGTGGAGGCGCATTTCCAGAATACGCCTTCGACGTGTACGTATATATTCGAACCGTTTTCTTTTCTGTTTTATTTTTAAATAACAGATTTTGACCAAAACTTTGACTGTCTATATCTTTTTAATTATAACTCCAAATGAATTGATTCTTTTTCCTACCTCTCTCAATTATTGTCTAGTTTATTTTAAGATTTATTTGAAAAAAATTCAGACAACTTTTGTGTGTTGTTTTTAAAGTATGTGTTGTTTCAATATTTTTTGAAAATAGGATTTTTGGAGGAGAGGAGAAAACTTTTAAAAGTTTTGGAGAGCACCTCACTCCTCGACAACTTGAAGGCAAGCATTCTGAACCCCGACATAATATTTTTGGGTGTTAGATGACACGTTTATAACACCACCTTATTTCGGAGGACTTGTTATTTCATGTGATATGATCAATTGCATGAATGCATAATGGTGATTTTCTTCTTTGTTGGAAATGAATATACTTGTGATAGTAATCATCCTCATGTGCCTTGCATGCATGCCGGAAAGGAATCCGGGAAAACCTCTGCCTTGGGTAGGCATGAGTTTGTCGCCGGTCTCCGTCGGGACGGTTATGTCGGGTATGGCATGGTAAGGTATAACGAGTGTTGATTTTGTTGTTTGATATATATTCGTTATGCTAATCATGCAGGGAATACTTGAACCTCCTGAGTCGACCGTAGATAGAGTCCTATTCTAGTAACCCCCTTTCTTGCCTCGTACTGCCACTTTCCCCTTACGGGTAAGGTGCAGTTCGATAAGTCGTCAACCCCTTTCAAGCACACACCGTACAGAGAGGCCACGGTGGAAGATACCGGTTCTAACTGGTAGGCATGCCATCTGGTCCGGGGGCATGGGTGTTTCCGGTTGAGACCGAGAGGGGAGGCCACCCCTTAGAGCGCGTGATATAAATTTGATCCCATTCTACGCGAGGTTGTAGCCTCCCCACTTAGAGTTTTGCTTAACAAGTGTCGTGGGTGATTCCAGACACCGGTAAGTTAAGCTGGTGTGTGCAAGTTAGGTGTGTTTTCAACAAAAAGGCCGTAGACGGAATTAGTCCCGATGGACTAAAGGAATCCGTTGCTTGTGGGTAAAGAGTACACCCTCTGCAGAGTTTAAACATATTCGAATAGCCGTGTCCTTGGTTAAGGATTTCAGTCTGGGATGGGTCAGGTGTCAGTCTTAGTGTCGGTCTTCGGAGGAGAAACCGTTAAACCAGAACTGGGATCGCAACTCGAGACTTGAAATGATTGTGATTATTATTTTGTTATGGACTAACTCGTTATATCATTTGAATTATCAAATATCCCTGGGATGGTTCTACCTCCTTGATTTTCACTGTGATTAGCCCTTTATGTGGTGTCGCTGAGACGCCCGACTGTGGCATTGCCTGTTATTTATTTTCCCTGATAAGCCCTTTATGTGGTGTCGCTGAGACGCCCGACTGTGGCATTGCCTGTTATTTATTTTCCCTTATAAGACCTTTATGTGGTGTCACTGAGACGCCCGACTGTAGCATTGCCTGTTATTTATTTTCCCTTATAAGCCCTTTATGTGGTGTCGCTTAGACGCCCGACTGTGGCATTGGAATTATTTATTTCTCTATAAGCCCTTTATGTGGTGTCGCACAGACGCCTGACTGAGGCATTTTTCTTCCAATCCATCGTTGCACAACAATATAGATAACCTGCTTGCTTGCATAAAAGATTTTATTCATGACTGACGCTATGATCATAGAATATTTCAAGCACATGTTTGTCATTTATATTATTCCAGTGTTCGTAATGTTTGCAAGTACATTCAAAGTACTCACTGGCTTGTCCCTGGCTATTGTCTTGGCCAGATCTCTTGCTTGGAGAGGAGCGTTGCGATGGCAACCCCGGAGCTAAGCAACGGTGATAGCAGCCTCGCGAAGATAGGAGTTAACTCGGTCAAATTTGTTCGTGGGAATGGAGTCCCATAGACACCGATGATTCTCATATCGCTTCCGCCATCAACCACTAGAAACCATTTGTTGTACTCACATGCCGAATGGTCTTGTACTACTTATTATGTATTTTGCTTGGAAATTCTGTATCAAGTTAGTGCCTCATCAGCTAACAAGAATCCTGGGCTGGTGAGCACAACGACCATTTTCTCGAAATTAATACACTGAAAACCGTCGCCACAGACTTGGTATCGAGCCAGTGACCAATGGCTAAACCTATCTTAGTCAGGTCAATAAACTTAGGCAAACCAACCCACCAGACCATAACCGAACCCCCAACCAAGCTTCTCGTGCAAGATAGCCACACAGTGACCCGACATCTTTTGGCAGTCGGTGCCCAACCTATCAACCTATCCTGTCGATCATGCACCCGTGACCAGCACCCAAGGTGTCTCATTACATAGCGTGCGAAGGAAGACTCCGTCCCATTTTCCCATAAAAGGCACGCTTAGCCCCAACCCAACACAAAGACAGCCGCTACCCCAAATCGAGCCACAATGCTCGGGTCCTGGCTGCAGGCACAACGAGACCACAACAACCAACCTTGGAGGCTTTGTGACCATACTGCAAACCTCACCCGCCGTGCCTATGCATTAGAAGAGCCACCCGAATATGTTGTGTACCAAGGACCCATGAGTGGTGAGAGCCACAGTGCGGGCCATCAGTACACATCTACCGAGGGGTCTAGCACCACCGCCCCTACAGTTCACCGGAAGAACAACTTCCTTTGAGCCACAAGCCATCCAACTAGCTGCTCGAGAGGCTATAGTTCATCTCCGGCACTTGTCGCCTGTAGTTAACAAATGCCGCTCCACTACTACCCTGCACGTGAAGGGTATGGTAGACCACCCCAAGTTGCCAACGGAGATCACGAGACGGATCCTGCATTGCTGCACCTAGTGCGCTATGTAGGTGCACTGGAGGAACTGTTCGATCAAATCACCATTGATATGATCGCAGCTCGTGGAGAGCTGGTTCGTCGAGCCCCGGCAAGAGAAGGAAACGAGCCCGACGCCGACAACCCAGTCGTGCTGTTCGGACACCCGATCGAGACCCTAAGGTTATCCCCATCCATCAACCAAGGTGCTATGATGACCCCAGAAGTGCTTCATCGCCTCTTGGGAGCACACTCCAACGGAGTTGTGGTCAACAACCCCCGAGATGGTCATCATCGCTACCCCGAGCCTGCAGCCCCTCAACCCTCACCAGCTAATTCCGACGGTGAGACCCGTGGAGAAGCCTCGACATCCACAAGGCACGCTCGCTTGGATGTAAACGAGGTATACTAAGTCACTCTAGTAGTATCGAGTCCCAGTGTATCCCCGCTTTGTAATCTTGTGACCTTGTAGATGAACGCCGCCAGTCGTCATGCCTCTGTTTTAAGCGGTAACCTTGCATAACTGTGACAGCACACAGTTGTATATTTTTCCGGGCACAGCTACCAGAACCACCCTGACAAACCCCACAGTGATACGTCACTTTGGTGAGATATGTATCGGTGGCTTTGACCCCGACCCTCGGGGCCGAGCTGACAAATTCATTACCTTTCACCACGGTAAAATGACCCAGCTCTGGTGCTATAAAAAGGCCACCGCGAGACCTTGCCAAGCATCCCTCAACTTGTGCACCCTCCTCACAAACATTTCTTGCCATGCCGAGCCCTAGTATTTATCTGAGAACTCCAGATGCAACCCCGAGTAGCTTTGTCAAAATATTGTGGGATTTTACCTGCAGTACCATGGGCGCTACCGAGCCACCCCAGTATGAGCTGTTCAAATCGAGAATCACCCCTTCCACCTCGAGATATTGGGCAGCCGTGCACATCCCTCCCGTAAATCCAAACCAAGACCCAACAGAAGTCTCCTTCGTGGGAAAATCTATGTCGACCCCACATATGGCCGTAGAAGCTGCTGCATACGAAGCGCTTGCTCGCCTTCGATTCGCGGTACCCTATGCCAGCGAACAAGGGTATTATTACTTTCGAGCCGCAAAGACCCGGAGGAGTAACATCTTTTCGGTGGACAAATTGAGAGAGACCAGTCCCGCCAACCTTGTCCAAGACGTCATCGCTCAAGAGCGTTTAACCCAATGTGTGATGGGTTACCTCCAGAGCCTCGCGGATTTAAATCCTCAAATCGCCATCGGCAGATCACTGAGGCCCGACCAGGTGAGACACATTCATCGACTGATCAATCCACTTTCCCCGATAGAAGAGGAGTATATCCCAGTACCAGAGACGTTCTCTCGGGACCCCGCCGATTACTGCTTTTCATTTTAGACGCCACTGCTGTGTTTATTATTGCAACATTTAGTTATGAGTTGTAACTTATGCGCGGTACCCCGAGTTTGCGCGGCGAGTAAATCTTTTAGTTTCTATTAATGTGAGTAGCTCTGTTGCGGTTTGACTCTAGTGTATCACTGTTTTCTCTCGCGAGAATTCCTGGAGTGAGATTTCTTTTCCCTGAGTTGCTGCATCTACACCTTCACACGACGTGGTTTATTTTCATTACACACAAGCACCACGGCAGCAGACTCACAACCATAGTCATTCGAGCACATACACTGCTTGCAAAATCTTGCAACTGTGGTGCAACTAACTGAGCGCCTCCCGACAACGGTTAGCACCCGACACACCCCACCTACTCCTCGTGATCACTGCCACCGCGGAGAGCCAACACCCGAGTAGTAGCATCGCGACGATCATCGAGGATCATCGCGCACAGGAGCATGGAGAGCCCCAGCACCGCTGCCAGCCCTCCGCACAACAGGATCACGTACCAATCCGGCACCACCGCCGCCATTAGAGCCTCGCCTCGAGCTCCGGCAAATGGAGACAGAGGAGAAAGGAGGAGGAGGAGAGTGAGGTCAGGTGGGAGGAAGAAGAGAAGAACGCCTCGGCCGTTTTATAGCTTGAGCTCGGTCTACGGTGGGCGAGGTCCACCAGCGCCGCCTGTCGCCCGATCGCCGGTGTTCGGAGGCGAATCCACGAGCAGTGCCGATAGCGCACTGGCCCGCGAGGTGAGTGCACGCTACACCGGCAGCTTGCACGCCGCGCGCTACCGCGGTACGGCCTAGATGCCTTACGCGCTAGGCGTCACCAGTGGAAAGCGCGGGAAAGCGCGCGGGAGAGAGGAAGAAGAAAGAGCCAGAGATAGAAGAAGAGGCTGACAGTGGGCCCGGGTCCACCTGTCAGCCAGAGAGAGCACTGTGCTCTCGGGTGCGACCAGCGTATTTTTATTAAATTTAGAATTTATTCTAAATTTATATCCAGCGTAGAAATCGTTCGTTTTTTCCCACGACCGTAGATTTTTTTTTCACGCCGCGCTAGTGTCACACACTATGGTTTTGCACCACTTATTGCCCAATCACTGTAGCCGCTTTTGTTTTGATACAATTTTGCTATGGAGATAACTCTTAGCAAATCTCGAGGACGAGATTTTTCCTAAGTGGGTAGTGTTGTAACACCCCAAAATTTTTAGTCTTGTTTTATTAATTAAAATTTTTTGCCAGGAAATTTAACTTTCCTTTTATTGGTTTTCTTGATTTCAGAACCATTCTTTTCTTGGTTTTTTATGGAGGTTTTACCCCAAGTGAGAACTTTCCAAATGTTTTGTTGGACTTCTGTGCCCTCTCAAGTAAAACTTTTCTTTTATCAGAGGAATTAATTATATAATAATCTCCCTAATCTTTATTTTCTTGAAAAGTGGTTTTCCATGATTTTATGGTCCTATTTGTACTGCAACCCCTTTCTTAAATCCTTTCAAAAATCCCACCAAAATTTGGAGATGTCATGTGATGCTTTTAAATCACTTTTATGCAGATTTTATCCTTTGTTCATGAAATATTTTGAGCTCTACTCCTTATTTTCAAATCTGGTCCAGTGGGCAGATTTGCACTACAGCCTATTTAAATATTTATTTAAAACTTCCACCAAAATTATGGAAGATCAGTGGTAGCATGCAATTCAGCTTTATGCAAAAACCCAGCCTTGTTCTTTAATTTTTTTGAGTGAATCAACCTCTTTTCTATTCTGGTCCAACTTGAGGATTTGTACAGCAACCACATTTTTAGTTGCTCCTTTACCCTTGATTTCTTTTCCTACTTGTAGTCCTCCCTGTTAAAACCCTAAGTCCAGGAGCATGCACCCATTGGATCATTTTCGGTTCATGAAGTAATGCCATTTATCTCCTGTCCAGAATTGAAGTTTTGCAAAACTTGCACTAGCAAGTTTGTGCTTTAGACAAACTAACTTCACCACCTTCTTATGCATCTAAAGAGACCTCAATGTGGAAGATTTGGCCACTCCAAGAGATGCCTAGGTGCCTGTGGCATTTTGTCAAACACCTTGAGAGCAAGGACAGATTTGGCATGAGTTTTTCTTTACTTTGTGAACTTGGTCTCCTGACTAAACCACCGTGTCCCTTGATCTTCCCTCTATCACTAACCTAGTCCTGTTGCTTGCTAGCTTCACCCGAGACCTCTAACCTGCCCCGGCATTTTGTCGAGCACATTCCGTGCGTGCTCTGGGCGCGATCAGAGCACGCGTTTTGCATGTGCCGCGCCCAAGCCGACGCGTCACGCCCCTGGTTTTGCCCTCACTGCAGAGCCGCGCCACACACTCCCCTACTCACCGCAACACGCCAAGCAGCCCTCGCCACGTCTTCGGCAGGCCAGGAGCTAGCCACCACGGCCGTCTGACAGCCCCTGCTCATGTCGGCGCTACCGAGCCTCTCCCGCCGCCAATTGTCTCTGGAGCAAAGGCGAACTCATCCTCAAGCGTGTCCCCTAGCGCTCATTGCCGCCACGACGCCCTAGTTACAGAATGGCGGTCATGGCGACCTTATCCATGCCACCGCTTGAACCGACCCTGCTCGCCTATTTAAGAAGCCCGAGCCTGCCCCTCGCACGCAGGCAGTCTCAAGCCATCTCCCTAGGGCCCCCTTGGCCAGCAGTCGAACCGGGAAGGCCGTCTTCCCCGACTCCGACCAGTTCGGCCACTGCCGCCTCCCGGCTCCGTTCGTCACCACCCGAACCTCCCCGGCCCTCCCAACACCACCAGACGGCTCCCCTTCGTCTTGCGGAGCCGCCCAGACCCCCAACTGCGACGGAGAGCCACCGTAGCTCCAAACTCACTTTTCTCCCGAAGCCACCGGCCGCCGCGAAGCTCGCCGACGGCGATTCCCTCCACCTCCAATGACCCTACAACCACCGAAAGGATCGCCCTAGATCCGCGGATCCATCCCCGCCCTCAGCTCCCCGCAAGGAACCGCCATTCGCCGGCGACGATCGCCGGAGTTCCGCCACCTCTCGGGTAGAGGAAGAGGAGGAAAGGTGGACTAGTCAAACCTGACTAGTGGGCCACCTGGACCCACTGTCAGTGACCCACGCATGGTCCACGCTGGATAAGTGGAGGCGCGTTTCCAGAATACGCCTTCGACGTGTACGTATATATTCGAACCGTTTTCTTTTCTGTTTTATTTTTAAATAACAGATTTTGACCAAAACTTTGACTGTCTATATATTTTTAATTATAACTCCAAATGAATTGATTCTTTTTCCTACCTCTCTCAATTATTGTCCAGTTTATTTTAAGATTTATTTGAAAAAAATTCAGACAACTTTTGTGTGCTGTTTTTAAAGTATGTGTTGTTTCAATATTTTTTGAAAATAGGATTTTTGGAGGAGAGGAGAAAACTTTTAAAAGTTTTGGAGAGCACCTCACTCCTCCACAACTTGAAGGCAAGCATTCTGAACCCCGGCATAATATTTTTGGGTGTTAGATGACACGTTTATAACACCACCTTATTTCGGAGGACTTGTTATTTCATGTGATATGATCAATTGCATGAATGCATAATGGTGATTTTCTTGCTGTTGGAAATGAATATACTTGTGATAGTAATCATCCTCATGTGCCTTGCATGCATGCCGGAAAGGAATCCGGGAAAACCTCTGCCTTGGGTAGGCATGAGTTTGTCGCCGGTTTCTGTCGGGACGGTTATGTCGGGTATGGCATGGTAAGGTATAACGAGTGTTGATTTTTTTTGTTTGATATATATTCGTTATGCTAATCATGCAGGGAATACTTGAACCTCCTGAGTCGACCGTAGATAGAGTCCTGTTCTAGTAACCCCCTTTTTTGCCTCGTACTGCCACTTGCCCCTGCCACAGGTAAGGTACGGTTCAGTAAGTCGTCAACCCCTTTCAAGCACACACCGTACAGAGAGGCCACGGTGGAAGATACCGGTTGTAACTGCTAGGCATGCCATCCGTCCGGGGCATGGGTGTTTCCGGTTGAGACCGAGAGGGGAGGCCACCCCTTAGAGTGCGTGATATAAATTTGATCCCATTCTACGCGAGGTTGTAGCCTCCCCACTTAGATTTTTGCTTAACAAGTGTCGTGGGTGATTCCAGACACCGGTAAGTTAAGCTGGTGTGTGCAAGTTAGGTGTGTTTTCAACAAAAGGTCAGAGACGGAATTAGTCCCGATGGACTAAAGGAATCCGTTGCTTGTGGGTAAAGAGTACACCCTCTGCAGAGTTTAAACATATTCGAATAGTCGTGTCCTTGGTTAAGGATTTCAGTCTGGGATGGGTCAGGTGTCAGTCTTAGTGTCGGTCTTCGGAGGAGAAACCGTTAAACCAGAACTGGGATCGCAACTCGAGACTTGAAATGATTGTGATTATTATTTTGTTATGGACTAACCCGTTATATCATTTGAATTATCAAATATCCCTAGGATGGTTCTACCTCCTGGATTTTCACTGTGATTAGCCCTTTATGTGGTGTCGCTGAGACGCCCGACTGTGGCATTGCCTGTTATTTATTTTCCCTTATAAATCCTTTATGTGGTGTCACTGAGACGCCCAACTGTGGCATTGCCTGTTATTTATTTTCCCTTATAAGACCTTTATGTGGTGTCATTGACGCCTCGAACGTGGCATTGCCTGTTATTTATTTTCCCTTATAAGCCCTGTATGTGGTGTCGCTGAGACGCCCGACTGTGGTATTGGAATTATTTATTTCTCTATAAGCCCTTTATGGGGTGTCGCATACGCACCGATCATGACATTTTTCTTCCAATCCATCGTTGCACAAAAATATAGATAACCTGCTTGCTTGCATAAAAGATTTTATTCATGACTGACGCTATGATCATAGAATATTTCAAGCACATGTTTGTCATTTATATTATTCCAGTGTTTGTAATGTTTGCGAGTACATTCAAAGTACTCACTGGCTTGTCCCTGGCTATTGTCTTGGCCAGATCTCTTGCTTGGAGAGGAGCGTTGCGATGGCAACCCCGGAGCTAAGCAACGGTGATAGCAGCCTCGCGAAGATAGGAGTTAACCTGGCCAGCTGTTCCTGTGGGAATGGAGTCCCATAGACACTGATGATTCTCATATCGCTTCCGCCATCAACCACTAGAAACCATTTGTTGTACTCACAGGCCAGAATGGTCTTGTACTACTTATTATGTATTTTGCTTGGAAATTCTGTATCAAGTTAGTGCCTCATCAGCTAACAGTAATCCTGGGGCTGGTGAGCACAACGGCCATTTTCTGGAAATTAATACCCGGAAAACCGGTCGCCACAAATACTCAAATGGCTAGTCTCGATAGGCAAGTGACGCAATTGCAGGGGGTTAACGATGCAATTGCAAGGGGAATATACAATGATGTCGTCGAGGTTACCGTCCGTGGCGATGATGAGTGGCGGTGTTCTTGATGTAGATACCAAGATGATGGAGACTCGTCCCTAAGTAGCCGAAACACCTTAGGAAACGGAAAAACCAGAACTCAAAATCTCAAGGACAAAAGTCAAATGGTGGTAGCGGAAAGTGGTGGTGTTGCACTAGGCAATGCGGAAATGGAGGTTATAGTGGTGGACTATACACAGTGTCGGAGTTGAAAGCACGGTCCCTAAGTAGCCGAAACACCTTAGGAGACACAACTCACAACACAAACAAAATTGGGTTAAGTTGGGGTGGTGGAAGTGTATGGTGGACAAGGTTATGCGGAAGTATTGGTGGTGGTTGATGAAGAAGCAGCCGTCCCTAAGTAGCCTAAACACCTTAGGAGACTCAAATCACGACTCAAACAACCACATATACAATGGGGATCAAAATGGATTAGGTTGCGGAAGTCGGCGGAGGTAATGCGGATGATATGGTGGAGGGCCTAGGCAAACTTGCCAAATTTCAGAACATATGATGGAGTCAAATGAAAGTGGTAGTATTTTTGTGGGATGGGGGATGTCAAGAGCTTCAAAACGAGCTAAAGAACGTCAAAAACGGACTTCGGATGAATTAGTTATGGCCAAAACAAGATTTCAGCCGAGTCAGTGTCAGGGTTAACCGGACATCCGGGAGGAGGTCCGGATGATCCGGGTTCGTCAAGGCCGGTTCTGTCGTGGGGGTGTCCGGACGTCCGGGAGAGGGTCCAGATGATCCGGGTGGATCCGGATGATCCGGGAGCACTTCCGGATGATCCGAGCAGGTCATACTGCTCGGGATTTCCTCTCAGGGACGAATTTTTGGGCGGAAATGGGGGATTTTCGGGGCAAAATTGAGGAGATTTTGTGGATGGAAAGTGGGGAAACTTGGGGAGATGCTAGATCCACTCGAAACCAAGCAAATCCATGGATCAAAATCAACAAAACATCGTCAAAACCAACAAATCACAAAAAAATTGGGGCTATTTTTGGTGGGGATTTTCGAATTTAGGACGAAATCAATCAAAACAAGGCTAGAAAAAGAGGGGTAGGGGCTCCAAATTCGTGATCAACCTTGCTCTGATCCAAGATGATGTAGGGTAGAACCCTAGTAGCCCGATTTTTCACGAAAGGAGTGAGATCCCTCGGAGAACACGACGAACACGGGGAAGAACGGAGAGAAATCACGAGGGAAAAAACTCAAGAACAAGTCCAATCAAACATCCACTAGACAATCAAACACACAAGATCCACAAGGTACATGAACAACAAAGGGAAAGATACAAGGTAAGGTTCATCTCCATGAGGAGGTCTTGAAGGGGGGCGCCCAAGAGGGGGTCTTGATCGATATATCCCGCAGGATCTTCTCCTAGATGGAGGTCCAATGGAGTAGTGGTCTCTCTCTCTCAAGAGTAGAGATAGGTAGGAGCAAAGCTCATATACAAATGAGCTATCATATTTGCTTCCCCTAGAAAGGAGGTGGAGGAGGTCTATTTATAGTCTAGTGGGCGAAGGGGTAAGTGAGGGGGCGAAAGAGTACACGGGCCTCGGCCCAAGTCATGCACGCATGCAAGGGCCGGATGATCCGGATGGGGGTCCGGATGATCCGGGACCTCGTCTGGATGATCCGGCTTCGCCGAGCAGATTCTGCAAGGTTCGGCCGTTGCGGTATATGGATTACCCGGATGATCCGGGGGTCGGCCCGGATGATCCGGCTGAGCCCGGATGATCCGGCTCTCCGTCCGGATGTCCGGCTCCAGCTCAGCAGTCGCTCCGTCCTCTTCTTCTCATTTCTCCCGTCTTCTCTTCCACGCTTCCCTCGCGGATGGTGTAGACATACACTTGCGCTCGCACTCCTCCTCGACATCCGTGATGTTCCGACAATACCTATGCATGCACACGGAAGGAGTGTCAAGTAGTATACTATCCTCGAGAGGATCAAGTGAGCACGTGTAAAGGAGATGATTCACCTTTGTGTATGTGAAGTAGATGTCGCACGTGTCACTTGCCAAATGGACTCTTGACATGGTGATGTCCGTAGGATGCTCCGCATCAATTTGCATGCTTGGTGGAGATCCTTGTTGCTATTGCCATGTTTATCATGTGCCCATGCTATTGATGCTTGTTGTGTTGGGAGAGTCATGATGCCCCATTGCTATTTACATAGGTCTTGCATTTGCACTAACCTCATTTGTTTTTCCAAGTGTTTGTCATGTTCTTTCATTTTGAAGGATTCAGAAGGCAGTACCATAAAGACACATTTTGGTTATGTGAAGGCGTACATGATGTGCAACACCAACATTTGTGATAATCTCCTAAAGGTGAACTCCTTCCCTTTGATCCATCTTCAAATATGCATATTGGGTGGGCCATACTTTCATTGTTGTCTCCTTCTTCTTGTCTACATGATGCATATATTGGATGGAGGATCGACATTGGAGATGGACCCTATGGACCTTCAAGTTGAGGTGCCACGACATCGAGTTATGTCCGTCTACGACAACCGTTTCCATGGTGATGAGGATCACGATCCGAGGTCGGATCTTTCACAAGGGGGGGGGGGAGATGATGCGGAGCATCCCACGTTCATCCCCATGTAAAATACGACTACTCTCCATACCCCAAGAGGACATATGATGAGACCTCGAACATACGCCATTGGAATTAAGGTGAACCCGCTCTTCTTCGAGAACATCATGAATATCCATTGGACTAGCTTGCCATCTCACCGACGACCACAAGCTGGTGAGGGACACCCCAAAGGAGTTGGAGAAGGACCACAAGGCCACAAGGAGGAAGAAGGAGTGAAACAAGATCAATTCAGCACCTCCCAGGCGACCCCGTGCCCACGGGCCTCGAAGACCCCGTGCGCACGGACTACTTAGAGAATTGGCGCTGGAGCACCCCGTGCGCACGGGCCTGTACCGTGCCCACGGGACCCCCGTGCACGGGCCCAACTTACCCCGTGCGCATGGGCTCATCAGGATGGATGGTTGTGATCCCCAATCCGAGCCCCTCTTCATCTACTTCGACCCCAAGACTATATAAACCGTACCTAGGGCTATGTTTAGGGTTAGCAAAGGACATGATAGACATATGTGAGCTTTGCTCCATGGATCCACTCCACTAGGAGATCAAGACATCCTCTCGGAGTGACCAACCTCAAGACCCCCTGATACGGAGCATCCTTCCATCATCCCCATGGACCTACACCGACACATCCAGCCCCACGTGGACCTTTGACAAGAGCTAGAGCACGTACTTTGGAAACCGTGGTGAACTCCTTCCTACTTGGCTTGCATCTGGATACGGACGGAACATTGTTGCTACCTCACCAAAATATGTTATGCCTCATTAGGTACGAAGAGGAACACCACGAAGAGGCTCAGGAGCATCCCCAAGAAGAAGAAGGACCACCCCAAGGCCACGTGGACCAAGACGGAGTGCAACAGCTGCAACACGGGAAGCCCCGGTGACCCCTGCAAGATGGCTCTCTAAGACCCCGTGCCCACGGGCTATCCAGAGAGTTGGCGCTGGAGCACTCATGCGCACGGGCTTGTACTGCGGCAAGATGGGACACCTGCAAGACGGGACCTCTGCAAGACGGGCATCGTGGATGGACGGCTGCAGATCTCCTGCCCGAGCCCTCTTCATCTCCTTCGACCCCAAGCCTATATAAGTCGTACCTAGGGTTATGTTTAGGGTTAGCAAAGTATTAGATGAGATATTTGTGAGCTTTGCTCCTTTATACCTTCCCTTGCGGAATCAAGACCCCCTAGGGAAGAATCCTTGTGGATTTCAAGACCTCCTCAAGGAGTAGACTATCTTCAAGCCCCAATCTCCTTTGGATTTGGGAAGAACTTTGCCATTGTATATTTCCTTTGATTGTGTTTGTGACTTGTGGATCTTGTGTTGTTACTCTAGTGGATGTGTAATCGGGAATTGTTGGAGTGATTTCCTCTTTGTGTTCTTGTTGTGTTCTTGTTGTTTCTCTCCTTTTCCCCCTCCAAGTGTGAAAAGATCCCTCCTAGGGTTCTACCCTACATCATCTTGGTATCATGAGCCACGTTGATTAACATCTTGGAGTCCCTACCTTCCACTTTCTAGCTTGATTTCGTTGTTTTTAGTCCTAATCCGAAAATCCCCACCAAAAATAGCCCCAAAATTTTTCTTGCAATTTGTTTGATCTTGTGAGATTTGGTTGTTTTGATCCACGAATTTGGAGTTTGGCAAGTGGATCTACCTATCTACCATCTTCCCCACCCCCCAAAACCTCGAATTTGACCTCTCTTTGCAAAATACTCACGGATCCCGAGCTGTTCATCCGCTCTCAGAGGACCCCGTGCGCACGGGCTATCCAGGAACTTCGGCCATTTTTCTGTTTTTCCCCATTTCCTTCCCCACCACCTCTTGTCTTCTTCCGCACTATTTCTCGTGGTTGTTTGAGTTTCGGACCACGGTTTCTCTTGTGTCCTAAGGTGTTTCGGCTACTTAGGCGCATTTGGGACATCATCATCGCCACTCGATCATCAACTCGGACGGTAACCTCGACGACTCTCACCCTTGCTTTTGCATTGATAACTCGAGCCATTTCGCGTAGCTTACCCATCGAGACTAGCTTGTTGAGTATTGTCGGGCCACGCCTTAGTGCACCATTTAGTGTTCCGTCCATCCCGTGCATTTACTACTTGTTACCTCGTTGTGTGGCTCGTATATCAAGCATCGTGGCATATTAAAAAAAGCTTTTAAGTAAAAGAGAAGAGAAGCAAAGAGCTTATAAGCAATAGTATCGAGCCTCTTAGCATACGGGCATCATTTTGGTCATCACATACATAAGCATACTTGGGATAGTGAGACGAGCGGTTTCTCTCTTAGGTTGGTGCACTAGCGTATCTAGCCCATTAGTGCAATCGAGCTAGCGTCTCTCTAGTATCCATACGACAAGAGCTTTTCCAGTGCTTCGACATCTTCAAGCTCACCCTTGGTTGTGCGGATCCCATTTATCTTCCGTGTGTGTGTTCCTCGTGTTGCCTTTGGAGGTTGATCTTTGTCTTGCTTGCCATTTGTGAATCTTCTCAACTTTATCAACATCTTGACTAACATTTGCTTGAATTATTTGTGCCTTTCCTAACCGAGCTCCTTCATAAGCCATTTACTTGTAGGTGTGAGAAACAATTCCAGGTACCAATTCCCCTATTGTAACATCACGTGGGATCGTACTTGTTACATCCACAATCTTCGGAAAAGGTAACTTTGGTTTTTTTCTCTCATTTTCCTACTCACCACCACTTTCATATGATGGATAGGCCAAGTACCTCTACCAACCCACTCTTCATCGAGCAAGACGATGACATGTCATCATTCGTCACCAAGAGCCACCTCTTTGGTGCACAACGAGCGCTACATCAAGAGCAACAAGCAATGAACGACCGCATCAACAACCTCGCCACCGACTTGCGACTCTCAGAGCAACGTACACGGGACTACTTCGACAACAAGCTCGTCGCGCACAAGCAAGAAAACGATGCAAGAATGGACGAGATCCGTGCTTTCTTGGTCAACCGGCCTCCTTCAACTTCTTCCTACTCAAGACGGAGCCACTCAAGTCGACACTCCGACGACACCTTCTCCGGCTCAAGTACACCGTCTTCGAACACTCTTCCACGAACCGCACGCCAAGACCGTCATGCATCTCGAAACCAGCTACATGTCAAGCATTCACAAGAGCAAGTCGATGAGCAAGTTCCTCGTCCTCGCTCAAACCAAGACGCTTTTGCTCAAGCTCAAGAAAGACAACGACTACGGAGCCAAGAGGAAGAACGAGCGCGTCTACACCAAGAGGAACAAGACACCGAGGCTCAACGTCTTCAACAACAACAACATGAAGCGCAAGCTCTTGAGGCGCAACGTGCCCTTCAAGAATCAAGTCGAGCCATAGCCAACCGCAATCATGAACGGCGCAATTAAGAGGAAGCACTTCGAGAAGAAATCCACGAGCGGAACTACCAACCCCGCGTGCAACGTCAAGTTCCTCAAGCTACTCCACAAGCTCGTCAAGATCCTCCTCAACCTCAAGTTCAACAAGAGCAAGTGGATCATCGCCTTCCTCCACGCCAAGAGCGACATCTCGAGGAACGAGCATTTGAGGATCTTCCACCACGGCAAGAGCGACATCACAACCGCTACTTCGACGAAGAACTCCGCTACGGCAAGCTAAAGTTCACCATGCCCAAGTTCAATGGAAGCAATGACCCGAAGAGTACCTCTCATGGGCATTGAAGGTCGACAAAATCTTCCGGTTGTACAACTACGACGAAGAGAAGAAGATCGCTATGGCATCACACGAGTTCCAAGACTACGTTCTCATTTGGTGGGAACAAGTGATTGAGCGACGACGTACAAGAGGCGAACCACCAATCACAACTTGGACGACGATGAAGGATGTCACGCGAGCTCGTTTCGTGCCTACACACTACAATCGTGATCTCTTCAAGAAGTTGCAATGATGTAGGGTGGAACCCTATGGGGAGATCTTTCATGAATTAGAGGGGGAATCCGCAAGAACAAGATGAACACAAGAGGGAAAACAAGAGGAACACTCAAGAACAAGTCCAATCACACATCCACTAGACAATCAAACACATAAGATCCACAAGGTACATGAACAACAAAGGGAAAGATACAAGATAGAGTTCATCCCAAATCCTATGAAGGAGATGAGGGCTTGTTGATCCTATGATTGGGATCCTTCCCCAAGGAGGAGGTCTTGATGTTTGGTCACTCCAAGAGGAGGTCTTGATCTCCTAGTGGAGTGGATCCATGGAGCAAAGCTCACAAATGTGTATCAACTACTTTGCTAACCCTAACAAATGACCTAGGGACGACATATATAGGCATGGGGACGAAATGGATGAAGAGGAGGCCCAAACAGCAGCTCACAGCCGTCCATCCTGATGGGCCCGTGCGCACGGGTTAAGTTGGGCCCGTGCGCCTGAGTCCCGTGGAGCGCAGTCTGCAGCCCGTCTTGCAGGTGCTCTGGCCTTGACTCTGAGTAACCCGTGCGCCTTGCAGGTCTCGGGGGCCCGTCTTGCTGAGTCGCTGGGACTTCTGTCAAGCTCTGTTGGGCTCCTTCTTCTTCCTTGTGGCCTTGGGGTCCTTCTCCTTGGCCTCCGGGAAGCTCCTTAGCTGCTTGGCGGCGGTCGTCCTCGTACCTAAAGATGCACAACGTTCCGTGGTGAGGTATCGACCAAGTCCTATGGATATTCATGTAAATCTTGAAGAGGAGCGGGTTCACCTTAAGTCCGGTAGGTCCACTTGGGGCTTGATGTGTCGGTGTAGAGTCCATGGGGATGATGGAAGGATGCTCTGCATCATCTCCCCCCCCCTTGGGAGAGATCCGTCCATGGATCGTGATATTCATCGCCATGGTACTTGGCCAAGTCTTTGATGTTGAATGTGTCGCCCACATTGTACTTGTCCCGGTTGGAGATGCCAAACTCGATGTCATGGCATGAGTGGAGGTTCGAAGGTGCATCCAATAAGTCCGAGCGCTCCTCAAGGTGAAGGTCCATAGAGCCAATCTTCAATGTCGGTCCTCCGTTCGCGAGATGTATCGTGTTGACAACAAGAAGGAAACAACAATGAAAGAATGACCCATCCAATATGCATATGTGAGGATGGCTCAAAGGGAATGAGTTCACCTTTAGGAGGTGCTCGCAAATGTTGGTGTTGCACATCATGTACGCCTTCACATAACCAAAATGTCTCTTTATGGTACCTCCTTGTGAATCCTTCAAAATGAAAGAACATGACAAACACTCAGCAAAACAAATGAGGTTAGTGCAAATGCAAGACCTATCATTTGAGGGGCGAGATACCCAACAAGTGTATGCATCATGCTCATTATAAGAAAGTACAAGGGAGCATTTCATAGTATGTAGGCATATGATGCAAGAACAACCAAATACAATAGTCTCAAGGAAACAAGCATGCTTCACAACTAGAGTGTCCAAGTCTCCAAGATTAATAAGCATAGCAAGTTGGCACTCAATACAAGGTGATATGAGAGATGCAAGTAATGGAGACAATAGACAATGATCGATATAAATCATGTGAGAGGCATGAACATAGGTGCTATCAACCCAAGAAAGCAAGTAATAGTGGAACATGGGTGATGCAACATAGCGAGCTATCATAGCGATCAAGTCAAGCATGCTAGTAGTGCTTGAAGATGCAACATACTAGAAGGAATCATGGCAAACATGTCATTGGTGCAAATAGTGGGCATGAATAATTCACATGTCATAGCACAAGCATGAAATCAAGATATGAGTAGAATGGCATGAATGTATTGGCGAGAGGCCATATGTAAATAGCAATGGGTCATCATGACTCTCCCAACACAACAAGCATCCATAGCATGGGGCACATGATAAACATGGCAATAGCAACAAGGATCTCCACCAAGCATGCAAATACACATAGAAGTGGCATAATGATGAAACATGGGTAGATGCAAGCAAGGGTCACAATTGCATGGCAAAGGCATATAAGCAAGCATGACATGCAAAGTGAACACGGGAACATGAGCATAAGGTGACAAGTGGTAAATGGCCCATAGCCGTGTGAGAGCCAAGTAGAAGAGATGCGCGGAGTCTTTGCGCGAAGTGAACGGTGGTAAGGATAGTCCACGGGATCCCAAAGCATCGTTGCTCTCAAGAGCTCGTTTCGTCAACTCTTGGGATTGAGAAGTTGACAAGTATTCATGGGTACCTACACAAAAGAGACACAAACGAAAGAAGGTGTGTGCGTGGTAAATGTACACATCATCCATCATGATGTGTATGTGCATGTGTGAGTTAGCACAAAATAAGCATCGCTCAAAGAAATTTGATGCATGGCATAAGAACATGTCATCCATCATGAAAGAATAGTTATTATATATGACACGATGGGGACACAAATTGAGAATGCAAATATATGGCACATCAATAGCATGTTTTTTCATGGGGAGCATATGGTGCACATAATTATTGGGATCATGCAATGGATGGGATGGATCAAAATCTCCTAACATGTATGAGGAAACTATGGGGGTCTCCTCATGAGAAATATTGGAAACATCATATGTAGAAAATGGTCAACATCCAAAACAATGCATATCCGAAGCTAGGTGGGCATGGCATGGAATATGAGATAAATGATGCAAAGGGAGCATATCAATATCATCACAAGAGAAACAAATGCCAATAACCATGGGCTTGTCATCTATGCCATATGTGCAAATTGGGTTTATTTTAATGGCATATGCATATTCACTATGAAGAGATTGCAAATAAGACATATGGTTGATCTCATGCATAGCATATGACAAGTCAAGCGGATTAGCAAACATGATGTGACCTAAAGAATTGTCACAAGAAATCCTATGTAACATGGCATCACAACTAATAGAATCCACATGAGAATCATCATATTTATCATAAATGGGCAAATCATCACATGGGGAAATCATACTAGCATGAATCATGGTACTAGGTGGATCAACATCATGCAAACAATCAATCTCAAGAATGTCCACTAGTGGGACTAGAGCATCACCATCACCTTTGTTACCTTTATCATTCCACTCAAGTGGTGTAGGTGAGGTGGGAAAGACCAAATGGTGGTCATCTTCATCTTGATGGAACCATGTGGGGGGTGCATCACATTCCACCATGGCCATCGTCTTGTCCAAAGGGAGGACGTAGTCGTCGCGAATCGGCGTGTCATCATATATGGGACCTAGCACCAAAGGAGAAGACACAATAGAGGTAGAGGTTAAGTTGTTAGAAAGCGAAATGGCCTCATATGCCTCATCAACTACCTCACTCTATCTATGTGGTGGTTCACTCATTCCCTCAAGGTAAGTGCACTCAATGTCGCATATGGTGGAGTCACTCAAATCACTCAAGTGGTGGTGGTGGTGGCTCTCCTCACATGGGAATTGGGGCATCTCATCATGTATGGGGCTAGTGGTGAAGTCACTCTCACTCTCAATATGGTGGCAAAAGTCACTCAAGCCATCATACGTCGCCGTGGTCGAAGGGAGAATCCCATGCTCAACCGTCTCATAGTCGTTGTCGTGGATAAAGGCCGAAGATGGCACATCATCACTCTCGTCGTGGATGAAGGCCGAAGATGGCTCAACATCACTCTCACCGTGGATGAAGGCCGAAGATGGCACAACATCACTCTCGTCGTGGATGAAGGCCGAAGATGGCACAACATCACTCTCGCCTCCTAAGATGGAAGCATCATCCTTGCTCGCCACCTTGTCGCTTGCCTCCAAAGCTTGGTTCTTGAAGGTCTCCGTAGTCGAACTCGTCGCCGCACCATCTTGAAAAAGAGTCGTGGAGGACTCTGCATCATCAATGCCACAAAGAGGGATGGCGGTGAAGTCGAACTTGGAAGCATCGTCTTGGAGCTTGTCGGGCTTGGACATCTTGGTGGTACTAGCCTCATGCTTGTCGTAGAGCTTGGTCGCCGCGAAGTTTGCTTGGGGTGGAGAAGCCTTGGCCTTCATGAGTTCTTGTTCCGCCTTGAGAGCACCAATGTAGTAGTCGTCGATGGACTTATAGTTCTCAAGGAAGATGGTCTTGGAGATGTCGTTG
Organism: Aegilops bicornis; assembly: GCA_021605145.1. Lineage (NCBI taxonomy): Eukaryota > Viridiplantae > Streptophyta > Magnoliopsida > Poales > Poaceae > Aegilops > Aegilops bicornis. The sequence goes on from CM038669.1 coordinate 265,741,717, forward strand.
TTCAATCCAATCATGAAGTGAAACTTCATCGAAATGGGGTCGTCCACGCCGGCTCATCGCAAGGCAACCTTCATCTCCTTGAAGTACGTGTCAATGGACTTGGATCCTTGGATGGTGTTCTCCAATTGGCGTCGAAGTTGTTCCGTGTAGGTTGGAGGCATGAACTCTCGCCGCAAAGCTCTCTTCGTCTTGGGCCAACTCATCTCGTAGCTCTCGGAAGGTGTGTGAAGCCACCATGTTGAGGCGTAGTCATGGAAGTTTCTTGTGGCGCACTTCACTTGATCTTTGGGATGAACTTGATGTTGCTTGAGGTAGTCGTCCATCAAACGCTCCCACTCGAGGTACTCCTCGGGTTCTTGAGTCCCATAGAAAGGAATCTTGTGGTCGGTGTCGAGGTCGTAGTAGCCTGTGGAAGTCGCGGACTTGAGCTTGGGGAGATTCTCTTGAGCGTAGTCTTTGGGTGCTTGTTGGCGAAGATGCCATTTGTCCGTAGGCGAAGATGCCTTGAAGTCACTTGGCGAAGATGCCACAGGTGTTGAAGAAGCCATAGTCTTGGGGTTGATGTCGCTGCTCTGTATAGCCCGTGCGCACCGGGGTGCTGGAGGCCGTGTGCACGGGGTCCCGTGTGCACGGGGGTCGAAGGCCCGTGGGCACGGGGGTGGCAGAGAAGCCAACTCTCGTCCAGTAGTGTTCTCTTCATGGTCTTGTCGATGACGATGCTTGTGTGTACTTGCCGGAGATGGTAGCACGGAAGTCTTTGCACTTGGGCGTCTTCTCGAAGATGAGGAAGATCGCTTGTAGGACTTGATGAGGGCTTTGATCTCCTCCATGCGCTTGTCCATCTTGGCTCGGAGTTGTTGTTCGTGGCATCGAACTCGTTGTTGGGGTTGTAGACCGAAGGTGAAATGCCTTGCCTATCCATCACAAGACTCGAGTAGAGGTGAGTAGGAAATGAGATAAACAATACCAAGTTACCTTTTCCCAAAGTTGAGGATGTATCTCATTTCACTCAATGTGAGATGAAAGAATAGTGGAATTGGTACCGGACTTGTTCACTCACACCTATCAAGTAAAGCTTATGGTAGAGCTCGGTGAGGATAGTGGCACAAAAATTTAATGCAAAATTTTAGAAAGAGTCAATAATGTTGGAAAAGATTCACAAATTCGCAAGTGAAACAAGTAGACCAATAGCAAATGTGGCACACGGAAACACACACACAAATAGATAAATGGGGTCGTGCAACCAAGGAGTGAGCTCAAAATGTGGAATCCACCAAAACGCTCGTGTTGCATAACTCAAGAGAGACGCTAGCACGATTGCTCAAAAGGCGGATACGACACTTGTGCACAACCTATAAGATGGAAAATGGATAAACTTTCTATCCCAAGTATGCTATATATGTATGGTTCCCTGTGTTCTCTCAAGATGATCCAAGATGACCGGATATGATAATCTTATGTGCAATGGAGTATGTTGCTATGGCACTTGCTTACAAGCTTCTTTGCTCTCTTTCTTTTGCTTAAAAGCTTATTCTCTTTTTTTGTATGGCCAATTTGCACAATGCACAAACCAAGATAGCAATTGTGTATATGTGGGAACAATCTTTGTGACACAAGAGATGATATGATATCAAGATGATATGGTATGTATGTAATGTATGGTGTAGATCACTAATGTGCACAAGTAACGTTGCCAACAATACTCAAATGGCTAGTCTCGATAGGCAAGTAACGCAAAATGGGCTAGGGGTTATCAATGCAATTGCAAGGGGAATATACAATGGTGTCGTCGAGGTTACCGTCCTTTGCGATGATGAGTGGCGGTGTTCTTGATGTAGATAACAAGATGATGTAGACTCGTCCCTAAGTAGCCGAAACACCTTAGGAAACGGAAAAATCGCGAACTCAAAATCTCAAATGACAAATGTTAAATGGTGGTAGCGGAAAGCGGTGGTGTTGCACTAGGCAATGCGGAAGTGGAGGTTATGGTGGTGGAATATACACGGTGTCGGAGTTGGAGGTCACCGCCCCTAAGTAGCCGAAACACCTTAGGAGACACAACTCACAACTCAAACAAAATTGGGTTAAGTTGGGATGGTGGAAGTGTATGGTGGGTAAGCCTATGTGGAAATGGTGGTGGTGGATGATGAAGAAACAACCGTCCCTAAGTATCCTAAACACCTTAGGAGACTCAAGTCACCACTCAACCAACCACAAATGCTAAATGGAGCAAAATGGGTTAGGTTGCGGAAGGCTATGGCGGTTTTGCGGATGATATGGTGGAAGGCCTAGGCAAAGATGCCAAAATGTAAAATTTTTGATGGAGTCAAATGGTGTTGGAACCTATCTAGGTGGATGGGGAATGTCAATAGCTACTCAACGAGCTAAAGAACGCGAAAATCGGACTCCGGATGTGGAAGATATGGCCGAAACGGTGAAGTCTTTGGTGACCTTGGGGGCCAAAGACGGGGTAGGAGCCCGTGGGCACGGGGTCCCGTAAGCCTGATACAGGCCTGGGCACGGGTGTCCAGAGAGACTTTCGGGGCCCGTGCGCCTGGTCTGGCGTCTGTGGAGCGCAGGATGGGCGGAAAATTCGCGATTTCGTGGCGGAAAACGGAGATTTCTTGGGCAAAATTGGGGAGATTTTGGGGATGGATGGTGGGGAAAAGATGGGGAATGCTAGATCCACATGAAACCAAGCAAATCCATGGATCAAATCCAACAAAAAGTCACCAAACCAACAAATCACAAAAAAAATTGGGGCTATTTTTGGTGGGGCATTTTCGAATTTAGGACGAAATCAACAAAACAAGGCTAGAAAACAAAGAGGGGGCTCCAATTTCGTGATCAACCATGGCTCGTGATACCAAGATGATGTAGGGTGGAACCCTATGGGGAGATCTTTCACGAATTGGAGGGGGAATCCTCAAGAACAAGATGAACACAAGAGGGAAAACAAGAGGAACACTCAAGAACAAGTCCAATCAAACATCCACTAGACAATCAAACACATAAGATCCACAAGGTACATGAACAACAAAGGGAAAGATACAAGGTAGAGTTCATCCCAAATCCTATGAAGGAGATGAGGGCTTGTTGATCCTATGATTGGGATCCTTCCCCAAGGAGGAGGTCTTGTTGTTTGGTCACTCCAAGAGGAGGTCTTGATCTCCTAGTGGAGTGGATCCATGGAGCAAAGCTCACAAATGTGTATCAACTACTTTGCTAACCCTAACAAATGACCTAGGGACGACATATATAGGCATGGGGACGAAATGGATGAAGAGGAGGCCCAAACAGCAGCTCACAGCCGTCCATCCTGATGGGCCCGTGCGCACGGGGTGCTCCAGCGCCAGCTCTCTGAGTAGTCCGTGCGCACGGGGTCTCAGGGGCCCGTGCACACTGGGTCGCATGGGATTTCCTGTCCAGCTCCTGTTGAGCTCCTTCTTCTTCCTTGTGGCCTTGGGGTCCTTCTCCTTGGCCTCCGGGAAGCTCCTAGCTGCTTGGCGGCGATCGTCCTCGTACCTAAAGATGCACAACGTTCCGTGGTGAGGTACCGACCAAGTCCTATGGATATTCATGTAAATCTTGAAGAGGAGCGGGTTCACCTTAAGTCCGGTAGGTCCACTTGGGGCTTGATGTGTCGGTGTAGAGTCCATGGGGATGATGGAAGGATGCTCCGCATCATGCAACTTCTCAAACAAGGCACGAAGAAGGTCGAAGAATACTACCAAGAAATGGAGATTGCCATGATTCGAGCCAATGTCAAGGAAGACGACGAGCAAACAATGGAACGTTTCTTGAATGGACTCAATCATCCCATCAAGAAGATCGCCGACTTCCAACCCTACTCCAACCCCATTCAGCTCGTGCATCAAGCTACTAAGGCGGAACGTCAAGTGCAAGATGACTTCAAGTACGTCAATTACTCGTCCAAGACCTACGACTTCTCCAACAACCAATCTTCAACAACTCCTCCAACATCTACATCAACCAAACCTTCTACAAGCAACGATGACAAGTCAAGTTACAAGAACACGTCGACAAGTTCAAGTCGTCCTCCTCCTACTACAAGTAACTTCAAGCCGCATGCTTCGTCATCTACTTCGACAGATGAGACCGTCAAGACAAGCTCCTTCAAGTGTTTCACTTGGGCGGCCGAGGCCACAAGTCCTATGAATGCACCAACAAGCGCACCATTATCCTCAACGACGATGGCACCTACGACTCCATGAGTGATGAGGAGATGGAAGCTCGTGAGCAAGTGGCCATGCACCGGCAACTGAACAAGGATGAAGATGATAGAGTCTTTTGTGATGAGGATTCGAGCCCCGCTCTCGTTGTCTCCGTGGTCTTGACTCTTCAACATCAACAAGAAGAAGACCAACGATGCCACATCTTCCACACAAAAGGCCGGCATCAATGGAAGGTCAGTCAAGGTCATCATCGATGGAGGTAGTTGCCACAACTTGGCAAGTGAAGAACTATGCTCCAAGCTTCAATTGGTCAAGAGGAAGCATCCGCACCCCTACAAGGTTCATTGGCTCTCCGTCACAATACGCGTTGAGCATACGGTCCAAGTCTCCTTCACAATTGGTGCATATGAGGACACTTTGGAGTGTGATGTGGTCCCAATGACCGTTTGCCATCTCCTTCTTGGTCGACCATGGCAATTCGACCGTGGTGTCATCCACAATGGGCATACCAATCACTATAGCTTCAAGATGAAAGGAAAGGAGTATGTGCTACGACCTATGTCTCCTAGTCAAGTGATAGCCGACAAGCAAGCCACCCATCATGGAGAGAAGAGTGAGAAAGTGATCCACCCAAAAGTGAGTGAGATCCACAAGCCAAACTTGAGCGCCTCTTCGCCTAGAGAGAAAAACCTCATCCTATTTGCCACCAAAAGTGAGATGAGAGAAGTGTGTGAGAACCCACCGACTGTGATGCACTTTGTCCTTGTGTGCAAGGATGGAGAGCCAACAACTAACATCTCTCATGAGCTACCTTTAGTGTTTCCATCTCTTTTGCAGGAATTCCAAGATGTTTCCCCTGATGAGCTACCTCCGGGTCTACCTCCTTTTCGAGGCATTAAGCATCGCATAGACTTCATCCCCGGAGCGCCACTTCCAAACAAAGCTAAGGTACATCATGAGGAGGGCCAAGACATTGAGCATTGGTACATCAACACTCCTTTAGCACATTGCACTCACACCTACATATTTGTTGATTGTCCTCCCACATGTCATGCTCGATGGACATATCATACTTACCACAAGTTTGCACCTTACGCATGGATTAACTCACATTATGATTGCCTTGTTGCATCTTGTATTCCCATGTCATCCATGATATTTGGGCTTGTGCATTTCCTTAGCAAATTTGTTGTGATCTACCTTGATGGCATATTCATACATCATTATCACATTGTCCACCATCAATTGCATGATAGCTTACACATATTGAGCATCCATTGTCATATTCATGCTATTGATAAACCGTCCCACTATGACATCATTTTGCACCATGGTTGCATTGATCACATTCACAATACATTTGTGTACTCAATGAATGCTTTTCCTCCCATTAATGCTTTCCATGTCATTTTACATCCTCTTGATAAGAAACATGCGCTTTGTCACGAACAATCTTCCCACACGGACTTATGCTTATTTGATGGACACCTTGAGTGTGCTAACAATTGTATTTCCAAGTGTTTCTTGTATTCGCCCTTTTTGCATGTCTATCACTCCGGCGACACCTTGGACTACTTGGATGGCGCAATGTCCTCAACTTCTTCCAACTACAAGTCCATCCACGACAACCGTTTCCATGGTGATGAAGATCACGATCCGTGGACGGATCTCTCTCAAGGGGGGGGGGATGATGCGGATCATCCTTCCATCATCCCCATGGACCCTACACCGACACATCCAGCCCCACATGGACCTTTGACAAGAGCTAGAGCATGTACTTTGGAAACCGAGGTGAACTCCTTCCTACTTGGCTTGCATCTGGATACGGACGAAACATTGTTGCTACCTCACCAAAATATGCTATGCCTCATTAGGTACGAAGAGGAACACCACCAAGAGGCTCAGGAGCATCCCCAAGAAGAAGAAGGACCACCCCAAGGCCACGTGGACCAAGACGGAGTGCAACAGCTGCAACACGGGAAGCCCCAGGTGACCCCGTGCGCACGGGCCCCCAAGACCCCGTGCCCACGGGCTATCCAGAGAGTTGGCGCTGGAGCACCCCGTGCGCACGGGCCCAACTTACCCCGTGCGCATGGGCTCATCAGGATGGACGGCTGAAGATCTCCTGCCCGGGCCCTCTTCATCTCCTTCGACCCCAAGCCTATATAAGTCGTACATAGGGTTATGTTTAGGGTTAGCAAAGTATTAGATGAGATATTTGTGAGCTTTGCTCCTTTCTACCTTCCCTTGTGGAATCAAGACCCCCTAGGGAAGAATCCTTGTGGATTTCAAGACCTCCTCAAGGAGTAGACTATCTTCAAGCCCCCATCTCCTTTGGATCTGGGAAGAACTTTGCCATTGTATCTTTCCTTTGATTGTGTTTGTGACTTGTGGATCTTGTGTTGTTACTCTAGTGGATGTGTAATCGGGAATTGTTGGAGTGATTTCCTCTTTGTGTTCTTGTTGTGTTCTTGTTCTTTCTCTCCTTTTCCCCTCCAAGTGTGAAAAGATCCCTCCTAGGGTTCTACCCTACATCACCCCCTCATGGGTGGCCCCCATCAAGACCTCCTCACGGAGAAGAACCCGGTTACCCCTTGTATCGTCCTTTGTTGATCGTGGATCATGTATCTCTCTTTGTGTTCATCGATCTAGCGCATGTGTAATCGAATCTTGTTGGTTTGAGTGATTCTTTTGTGTTTTCCTCGTGATTTCCCTCGTGCTCTCCCGCTCGTTCTTCGTGTTCCTCGTAGGGATCCTCTCCACACGTGAAAGATCAACCCCATAGAGTTCTTCCCTACATCAATATTGGTCCATTAAAGAGCTCAATTATGATTTGAAACTTGCCGGTCAGAAAAGGCTATTTGACATTAGCTCACTTGATGAATGGAGAACTCAAGCCTATGAGAATGCCAAACTGTTTAAAGAAAAAGTTAAAAGATAGCATGACAAAAGGATACAAAAGCGTGAGTTTAATGTAGGTGACTATGTGTTGCTATTCAACTCTCGTTTAAGATTTTTTGCAGGAAAACTTCTCTCTAAATGGGAAGGGCCTTACGGTATCGAGGAGGTCTGTCGTTCCGGTGCCATAAAAATCAACAACTTCGAAGGCACAAATCTGAAGGTGGTGAACGGTCAAAGAATCAAACATTATATCTCAGGTAATCCAATAAATGTTGAATCTAATGTTATTGAAACCATAGCCCTAGAGGAGTACATAAGGGACACCTTCTAGAACGTTTCAGACTCCGAAAAGGAATAGGTATGGGGTACGGTAAGTAAACCGACTCCAAAACAGTTCTAATGGTAATTTTCTCCGTTTTGGAATATTTAAGAAAATAGGAAAATAAGAAGTAGTCCGGGAAGGACACGAGGCGTCCACGAGGGTGGAGGGCGCGCCCTACCCCCTGGGCGCACCCCTGCCTCATGGGCACCTCGTGTGCTCTCTGGACTCTGTTTTCTTCCACGATACTTCATTTAGTCAGTAAAAGTTCATTATATAATCTCCTGAAGGTTTTGACGACCGTACCACACAAATATCCTATGTTTTTGTTTCAAGTTGTTTCTGCCGCAGATTAGAGCAAGATGTCTTCTCAAGAGTCAGTCGGGGAGAGTCGGGTGTCTCATCCGACACCGGGACCAGGAGCAAACAGTGATGCTGACCACTTTGGGCCATCAACGGAGGAAGAGATGGAGACCGACTTGAAAAGGATAGATGCCATGGAAGAGGATCAATAAGTTACTTCTCGTTTTCGGCCCGGATTCACGATGGGGGAACTACGGAGCTCAGCTATTCCAAACTCGGTCATCCCTTCCAATGTTAGATTTCTTTCTTATGAAAATATGAAAAAGAGTGTTACTTGTTCTCCCATAGCTATTCAACACCCATGGGTGAAAGGAGCTTTAGCCGTCACGGCAAGCTCCGTAAGGAAATAATGGACCTTAAGCAGCAAGTCAATAATCTCGAGGAAGAGAATCGTATCCTGAGGGGCATCATCGCCAAGAATATCACATCACCACCTCCGAAGAAAGAGACATAAGCACATGGGTATGGGCACTCCCCTTGGCAACTGCCAAGCTTGGGGGAGGTGCCCCGGTATCGTATCACCATCACACTCCTATCTTTACCGTTTTTCTTAGTTCGATCCTTTTAGTAATAACTTGATCTAGTAGAATAAAGTATTAGTATGATTTAGTTTTGAGCTTAGCTTTATGATCCTTCTATGTAATCGAGTCCGTGAGCTATATATAATAAAGCTTAGTGTTGAGTCAAGGGCATGATTATCTTGCTATGATCTTGAGGGAATAAAAATAAAAGAAAGAGAAAGAATAAAAAGAAATAAAGAGATCATATTGATCTTATGGAGAGTAATGACTTCACATATAAAGAGTATGATGAATAAAAGTTGTTGAGAGTTGACAAACATAGTTTGGGTCATCGTTGCAACTAATAGGAAGTGATAAAGAAAGAGAGGCTTTCACATATAAATATACTATCTTGGACATCTTGTATGATTGTGAGCACTCAGTAAAAATATGACATGCTAAAGAGTTGATGTTGGACAAGGAAGACAACGTAATGGGTTATGTTTTCATATATCCAAAATAAAGTATATTGTCATGGATCATCCAACATGTTGAGCTTGCCTTTCTCCCTCATGCTAGCCAAATTCTTTGCACCAAGTAGAGATACTACTTGTGCTTCCAAAGATCCTTAAACCCGGTTTTGCCATGAGAGTCCACCATACCTACCTATGGATTGAGTAAGATCCTTCAAGTAAGTTGTCATTGTTGTATGCAATAAAAATTGCTCTCTAAATATGTATGATCTATTACTGTGGAGAAAATAAGCTTTATACGATCTTGTGATATGGAAGCAATAAAAGCGACGGACTGCATAATAAAGGTCCATATCACAAGTGGCAATATAAAGTGACGTTCTTTTGCATTAAAATTTCGTGCATCCAACCATAAAAGCACGTGAAAACCTCTGCTTCCCTCTGCGAAGGGCCTATCTTTTACTTTTGTCTTATACCTTATGCAAGAGTCATGGTGATATTCACCTTTCCCTTTTTACATTTTATCCTTTGGCAAGCACCTTGTGTTGGAAAGATCTTGGTATATATATCCAATTGGATGTAAGTTAGCATGAACTATTATTGTTGACATTACCCTTGAGGTAAAAGGTTGGGAGGCAACACTATAAGCCCCTATCTTTCTCTGTGTCCGATTAAAACTCCATACCCATAAGTATTGCGTGAGTGTTAGCAATTATGAAATACTAAATGATAGTTGAGTATGTGGACTTGCTGAAAAGCTCTTATATTGACTCTTTCCAATGTTATGATAAATTGCAATTGCTTCAATGACTGAGATTATAGTTTGTTGGTTCTCAACGAAGTTTCTAATTTATAGTTTAAATTGTGAATAGATTATTACTTGAGCATAAGAAATCATGTGACAATATCCATATATGTTGCTGTTATAAGAATGATCATGATGCCCTCATGTCCGTATTTTATTTTATCGACACCTCTATCTCTAAACATGTGGACATATTTTTTGATATCGGCTTCCGCTTAAGGACAAGTGAGGTATAAGCTTGGGGGAGTTGATACGTCCATTTTGCATCATGCTTTTATATCGATATTTATTGCATTATGGGCTGTTATTACACGTTATGTCACAATACTTATGCCTTTTATCTCTTATTTTACAAGGTTTACATGAAGAGGGAGAATCTTGAAATTTGGAATTACGAAATTTGGAAAAGGAGCAAATATTATAGACCTATTCTCACAAGAACTCCAAAAGTCACGAAACTTCACGGAGGCACGCGTTTTGAATATATAAAAAATCTTGGAGAAAGAATCAGCAGAGGGGCCCGCACCACAGCCACGAGGGTGGGGGCGCGCCCTACCCCCTGGGCACGCCCCCTGCCTCGTGGGCCCCCTGGCAGGCCTCCGGTGGCCATTGTCGGTGTCAAAACCGGCGGATCTCGGGTAGGGGGTCTCAAACTATGCGTCTAAGGCGGATGGTAACAGGAGGCAGGGGACACAATGTTTACCCAGGTTCGGGCCCTCTCGATGGAGGTAATACCCTACTTCCTGCTTGATTGATCTTGATGATATGAGCAGTAGAAGAGTTGATCTATGACGAGATCGTAGAGGCTAAACCATAGAAGCTAGCCTATGGTATGATTGTTGTTGTCCTTCAGACTAAACCCTCCAGTTTATATAGACAACGGAGGGGGCTAGGGTTACACAGAGTCGATTACAAGGGAGGAGATCTTCATATCCGTATCACCAAGCTGGCCTTCCACGCCAAGGAGAGTCCCATCCGGACACGAGACGAAGTCTTTAATCCTGTATCTTCATAGTCCAAAAGTCCGGCCAAAGGATATAGTCCGGCTGTCCGGATACCCCCTAATCCAGGACTCCCTCAGTAGCCCCTGAACCAGGCTTCAATGACGATGAGTCCGGCGCATAGATTGTCTTCGGCATTGCAAGGCGGGTTCCTCCTCCGAATACTCCATAGAAGATCTTGAACACAAGGATAGTGTCCGGCTCTGCAAAACAAGTTCCACATACCATCGTAGAGAGAATAATATTTCCACAAATCTAATCTCTTGACACACTTGATATCATCACATCATACCATGGCCCGGTCATTATTCGAACCGTTTTTCTTGGCACGTCTTGTCGAAGCAGAGATTGTGTCTCCTTATCACGGGATTCTCATCAATACGGGCGTGGGTAACCCAACCGCGCCATCAATTATGGCGCTTGGGGAATAAGCGGGTTTACCACGCTAGTGGGGGCGTATAGTTTCGTCCGCCTTTATAAAGGGATAAGAGTTCGCCTTTTTTCACCCACGCCTTCTTCCTCCTTGCTTATCCATTCTCGCGCACTCGAGCTCCAACACCCAAGTTCGCACCTCTCCCCTCACACCGCTCCAACCATGTCCGGAGCGGGAGGCAAGTGGATGAAATCCTCCGTCACGGAGGAGGACATCAAAAAGCTGCGGGGAGCCGGATACTTGGCCGCGGATATCGCGCACCGGCTGCCCGACGAGGGGCAGATCGTCCCTACCCCGGAACCTTACGAGAGGGTAGTTTTTCTCACCCACTTCGTCCGCGGACTGGGGTTCCCCCTTCACCCGTTCGTCTGCGGCCTCATGTTCTACTACGGGCTGGACTTCCATGATCCGCCCCGAACTTCATCCTCAACATCTCGGCGTTTATCGTCGTGTGCGAGGCCTTCCTCCGCGTCCAGCCCCACTTCGGCCTGTGGCTGAAGACCTTCAATGTCAAGCCGAAGGTTGTAGGCGACTAGCAAGCGGAATGCGGATGCTCCATGGTGGGCAAAATGCCCAATGTCACATGGCTCGAGGGCTCCTATGTGGAGACCATAAAGGGGTGGCAATCGGGGTGGTTCTACATCACTGAGCCGCGCGACACCAACTAGGTGGCGGCCCCCGAGTTCCGATCCGGAATCCCCATGCGGCTTACCTCCTGGAAAGAGAAGGGCTTGTCCTGGGGTTCATCGGTGGAGCTGGCCGGACTCCAGAAATGTATCCGGAACATGATAAGCAAGAAACTCAAGCTTGTCAACGTGGTCCAGGTCATGCTCTTCCGCCAGATCCTCCCGTGTCAACAACGGGCGTTTAATTTATGGGAGCTCGACCTGGCCCAGCACCAGACTCTGCGCGAGCTCTTTGACACGACGCACAAGGACGTCTGGAGGGTGCTGTTCAAGGGCGCCAAGGTCGCCCATTCCCTTACCGAGGACCGCGGCCTTAGCGCGACGCGCCCCGCGAATCCGATAAGTTCTCTACACCTTATAGGGTATTTACTTTCCCCAGTTTAATCATGTGCGGGATATGAGCTCCCATGCCTTTGACAGGACTGGGTGGAGACAACGGAGCAGATCGACTGCCCGGCCTCCTAATGCGGAGCATCCCACGTTCATCCCTATGTACACTCCAACTACTCTCCAAGCCCCAAGGATACATACGACGAGACCTCGAACATACGCCATTGGACACAAGGTGAACTCGCTCCTCTCCGAACCATCACTTTCTACATGTGAGGTATGGCTACTACCTCCAATGCGTGTGCTATGCATGATCAGGTACTTAGAGGAAAGCCACGGAGCCACCACCTCCAACGGACGAGCTAGCAAGGACGCCAAGTACAAGGACCAAGAGAAGAAGCTGCCCGAAGCTACAGCCACCGGACGACCGGTCTGGACCGGACGTCCGACGCCTGGAGTCCCCACCGGCCAGATGGACCAGCCGACAAAAGCTACAGCGGCCGGACGACCGACCAAGGCCGGACGTCCGACGACCATCAGCCACCGGACGACCGACAACGTCCAGAAATCCGACGAGGGCTATCCCGAGCTGAAACGCCGGACGTCCGACAAGTACCGGACGACCGGACCCTCGCGAGCCACCGGACGTCCGGTACCCGTCGGACGACCGACGCTTGTCTGTGCGCAGAGTAGCGGGCCGAGGCCCATGTATCCCCCACTTACCCCTTCGTGGCCCTAGACTATATATACTCCTCCACCTCCTCCTAGTTAGGGTTAGCAATGGTTTAGCTCATATTTTGTGTGAGAGCCTTGCTCATCCACTTGGTTACTTCTCCTCGGAGCTCAGGACCTCTTCGGAGAAGATCCCCCAAGCGGATTCAAGACCCCTTCAAGGGAAGACAATCAAGACCTCTGACGGAGAAGAACCGGTTACCTCTTGTATCGTCCTTTGTTGATCGTGGATCGTGTATCTCTCTTTGTGTTCATCGATCTAGTGCATGTGTAATCGAATCTTGTTGGTTTGAGTGATTCTCTTGTGTTTTCCCCCGTGATTTCCCTCGTGCTCTTCCGCTTGTTCTTCGTGTTCCTTGTAGGGATTCTCTCCAAACATGAAAGATCGTCCACGTAGGGTTTCGCCCTGAAGGAAATATGCCCTAGAGGCAATAATAAAGTTATTATTTATTTCCTTATTTCATGATAAATGTTTATTATTCATGCTAGAATTGTATTAACCGGAAACATAATACATGTGTGAATACATAGACAAACAGAGTGTCACTAGTATGCCTCTACTTGACTAGCTCGTTAATCGAAGATGGTTATGTTTCCTAACCATAGACATGAGTTGTCATTTGATTAACGGGATCACATCATTAGGAGAATGATCTGATTGACATGACCCATTCCGTTAGCCTAGCACTTGATCGGTTAGTATGTTGCTATTGCTTTCTTCATGACTTATACATGTTCCTATAACTATGAGATTGTGCAACTCCGTTTACGGAGGAACACTTTGGTACTACCAAACGTCACAACGTAATCTGGGTGATTATAAAGGAGTACTACAGGTGTCTCCAAAGGTACATGTTGGGTTGGCGTATTTCGAGATTAGGTTTTGTCACTCCGATTGTCGGAGAGGTATCTCTGGGCCCTCTCGGTAATACACATCAGATAAGCCTTGCAAGCATTGCAACTAATAAGTTAGTTGCGAGATGATGTATTACGGAACGAGTAAAGAGACTTGTCGGTAACGAGATTGAACTAGGTATTGGATACCGACGATCGAATCTCGGGCAAGTAACATACCGATGACAAAGGGAACAACGATATGTTGTTATGCGGTTTGACCGATAAAGATCTTCGTAGAATATGTAGGAGCCAATATGGGCATCCAGGTCCGCTATTGGTTATTGACCGAGAATAGTTCTAGGTCATGTCTACATAGTTCTCGAACCCGTAGGGTCCGCACGCTTAAGGTTTGATGGCGGTTATATTATGAGTTTATGAGTTTTGATGTACCGAAGGAGTTCGAGTCCGGATGAGATCGGGGACATGACGAGGAGTCTCGAAATGGTCGAGACGTAAAGATCGATATATTGGACGACTATATTCGGAGTTCGGAAAGGTTCGAATGATTCGGTATTTTTCGAGTACCGGAGAGTTACGGGAATTCGCCGGGAGAAGTATTGGGCCTTATTGGGCCTGCGGGAAAGAGAGAGGGCTTCCTAGGGCAGGCCGCGCTTCCATGGCCTAGTCCGAATTGGACTAGGGAGGCCGCACCCTCCTTCCTTCCCTTCTCTCTTCCCTTCCTTGTCTCCTACTCCTAATATATGGAAGGACTCCTAGTTGGACTAGGAAAGGGGAATCCTACTCCCGGTGGGAGTAGGACTCCCCTGGTGCGCCTCCTCTAGGCCGGCCACCCCTCCCTTGCTCCTTTATATACGGGCAGGGGGCACCCCATGAGACACAAGTTGATCTACGGATCGTTCCTTAGCCGTGCGGTGCCCCCTCCACCATATTCCACTTCGTCATATCGTCATGAGCTTAGGCGAAGCCTCGCGCCGGTGAAGTCATATCGTCATGAGCTTAGGCGAAGCCCTGCGCCGGTGAAGTCATATCGTCGCGGAGCTTAGGCGAAGCCTCGCGTCGGTGGAGCATCATCATCGCCACCACGCCGTCGTCCGACGGAACTCATCCTCGACACTTTGCTGGATCGGAGTCCGGGATCGCCATCGAGCTGAACGTGTGCAGAACTCGGAGGTGCCGTACGTTCGGTACTTGGATCGGTCGGATCGTGAAGACGCACGACTACATCAACCGCGTTGTTATAACGCTTCCGCTTACGGTCTACGAGGGTACGTGGACATACACTCTCCCCTCTCGTTGCTATGCATCACCATGATCTTGCGTGTGCGTAGGAAATTTTTTCAAATTACTTCGTTCCCCAACACGCCCTACATCATCTTGGTATCATGAGCCACGTTGATCACGTTTTGGAGCCCCTACCCCGTGTTTTCTAGCTTGATTTTGTTGTGTTCTTCCCCAAATTCGAAAATTCCCCACCAAAAATAGCCCCAATTTTTGTGTAATTTGTTGGTTTTGATGATGTTTTGTTGATTTTGATCCATGGATTTGCTTGGTTTCGAGTGGATCTAGCATTTCCCAAAGTTTCCCCATCTTTCATCCACAAAATCTCTTCAATTTTGACCCCGAAATCTCCATTTTCCGCCCAAAATCGCGTCCCGGAGCTCAAATCCCGCGTTGACCCTCGACCCCCGGACGTCCGACCTTTCCCGGACGACCGGAACCCCTAACCCGAACCGAATTCACGGATTTCCGAGCCCTCCCGGACGTCCGACCTTCCCGGACGTCCGTAACCTGTAGTTTCAGACTTCGGCTGATTTTTATTTTGTCCATAACTAATTCATCCGGACTCCAATTTTCGCGTCCTTTAGCTCGTTGAAAAGCTCTTGACATCCCCCTTCCAACAAAAATACCACCAGAATCTTTTGACTCCATCAAATTTTCCAAAATTTGGCATCCTTGCCTAGGGCTTCCACCACATCAACCGCTACACCACCACCGACTTCCGCAACGTAACCAATTTTGTTCCCCATTGCATATGTGGTTGTTTGAGTCGTGATTTGAGTCTCCTAAGGTGTTTTGGCTACTTAGGGACGGTTGCTTCTTCATCAACCACCACGGCCACTTTCGCATAGTCATGCCCACCATACATTTCCACCCCAACTTAACCCAATTTTGTTTGAGTTGTGGCTTGTGTCTCCTAAGGTGTTTCGGCTACTTAGGGACCGTGCTTGCAACTCCGACACAGTGTATAGTCCACCACCTTACCCTCCACTTCCGCATTGCGTACTCCAAAACCACCATTGCATTTCTGCAATCCCATTGAGCTTCCGCAACCACCACCGCATTCCCGCTACCACCATTTGACATTTGTCATTTGAGATTTTGATTTCACGGTTTTTCCGTTTCCTAAGGTGTTTCGGCCACTTAGGGACGAGTCTCCATCATCTTGGTATCTACATCAAGAACACCGCCACTCATCATCACAAAGGACGGTAACCTCGACGACACCATTGTATATTCCCCTTGCAAAGTGCATTGATAACCCCTAGCCCATTTTGCGTTACTTGCCTATCGAGACTAGCCATTTGAATATTGTCGGCAATGTTACTTGTGCACATTAGTTGATCTACACCATCCATTGCATACATACCATCTCATCTTGGTATCATATCACTCTTGTGTCACAAAGCTTGTTCCCGCATATACACTATTGCTATCATACCACCACCGACTTTCGCGAGAGAAAACAGTAATACATTAGAGTCATACCGCAATAGAACTACTCACATTAATAGAAACTAAATAATTTACTTGCCACACAAACTCGGGGTACCACGCATAAGTTACAACGCATAAATAAAAGTTGCGATAATAAACACAGCAGCGACGTCTATAATGCAAACGGTAACTGGACGGGGTCCCGAGAAAACGATGTCTGCATCGGGATGCACTCCTCTTCTATCGGGGAAAGCGGATTGATCAGCCGATGAATGTATCTCTCCTGGTCGGGCCTCAGTGATCTGCCGATGGCGATCTGAGGATTTAAATCCACGAGGCCCTGGAGATAACCCATCACATGTTGGGTTAAACGCTCTTGAGCGATGACGTACTGGACAAGGTTGGCCAGGACTGGGTCTATCTCAATTCGTCCACCGGGAAAAGATGTTACTCCTCCGGGTGCTGGACGGCTCGGAAAGTAATAGTACCCTCGTTCGCTGGCATAGGGTACCGCGAATCGAAGGCGAGCAAGCGCTTCGTATGCAGCAGCTTCTACGGCCATAGGTGGGGTCGGCATAGATTTCCCCACGAAGGAGACCTCTGTTGGGTCTTGGTTTGGGCTTACGGGAGGGATGTGCACTGCTGCCTAGTATCTCGAGGTGGAAGGGGTGATTCTCGATTTGAACAGTTCATACTGGGGTGGATGGGTAGCGCCCATGGTATGCACAGTAAAATCCCACAATATCTTGACAAAACTACCGGGGTTGCATCTGGAGGTCTCAGATAAATACTAGGGCTCGGCATGGCAAGAAATGGTTGTGAGGAGGGTGCACAAGTGAGGGGTGCTTGGCAAGGTCATGCGGTGGCCTTTTTATAGCATTGGAACTGGGTCATTTTACCGTGGTGAAAGGTAATTAATTTGCCAGCTCAGCTCCAAGGGTCGGCATCAAAGCCACAGATACACATCTCACCAAAGTGACGTATCACTGTGGGTGTTGTCGGGGTGGTTTTGGCAGCCGTTCGTAAAAATACGCGAATCGCGTCTTGACATAAATATGCAAGGTTACTATTAAAACAGTGGCACAACAACAGGCTGTGCTAATTCACAAGGTCACACGTTTACAAAGCGAGGATACACTGAGACTCGGCACTACTCGAGTGACTTAGTCTACCTCGTTTACATCCAAGCGGGCGTGCCTTGTGGATGTCGAGGCTTCTCCACGGGTCTCAATGTCGGAATTAGCCGGAGAGGGTTGAGGGGCTGCAGGCTCGGGGTAGCGATGATGACCATCTCGGGGATTGTTGGCCACAACCCCGTTGGAGTGTGCTCCCAAGAGGCGACGAAGCGCTTTTGGGGTCATCAAAGCGCCTTTGGCGATGGTCGGGCAGACCTCAGGGACTCGATCGGGTGTCCGAACAGCACGACTGGGTTGTCGGCGTCGGGCTCGTTCTCTTCTCTTGCCGGGGCTCGCCGAACCAGCTCTCCACGAGCTGTGATCAGATCAATGGTGATTTGATCGAACAGATCCTCCAGTGCACCTACATAGCGCACTAGGTGCAATAGTGCAGGATCCGTCTCGTGATCTCCGTTGGCAACCTGGGGTGGTCTACCATACCCTTCACGTCTGGGGTAGTAGAACGGCGACGATTAACTCGGCCGACAACCGCCGGAGTTGAACTATAGCCTCTCGAGCAGCTATTTGGATGGCTTGTGGCTCGAAGGAAGTTGTCCTTCCGGTGAACACTGTAGGGCGTTACGGCGGCAGAGACCCTACCGTAGATGTGCACAAAGGGCCCGTAATTGATGGCTCTCACCGCTCATGGGTCCTTGGTACACAACATATTCGGGAGGCTCTTCTAACGCATAGGCACGACGGGTGAGGTTTGCGAGTATGGTCACAAAACCTCCAAGGTTGGTTGCTGTGGTCTCGTTGTGCACGACGGGGCCAGGCATTATGGCTCGGTTTGGGGTAGAGGATGTGCTGTGTTGGGTTGAGGCGAGCGTGCCCTTTTTATAGAAAAAAGGAACGAAGTCTTCCTTTGTACGCTTGCGAATGAGACATAATAGGCGTCGGTCACTGGCGCGTGATCGACAGTCTAGGTTGATAGGTTGGGCACCAACGCCAAAAGTGTCGGGTTCTTGTGTGGCTATCTTGCACGAGAAGCTTGGCTGGGTTTAGGTTAAGGTCCGGTGGTTTGGCTTACCTAGGTTTATTGAGCCGCTAAGATAGGATTAGCCATTGGTCACTGGCTCGATACCAAGTTTGTGACGACCGGTTTTCGTGGTAATAAATTCGAGAAAATGGCCGTTGTGCTCACCAGCCCAGGATTACTGTTAATGATGAGGCACCAACTTGATACGTAAATTCCAAGCAAAATACAAAATATGTGGTACAAGACCATTACAGTGCGTGGAGTACAACAAATGGTTTCTAGTGGTTGATGGCGGAAGCGGTTTGTGGATCATTAGCGTCTATGGGACTCCATTTCCCACAGGAACAGTGACCAGGTTAACTCCTATCTTCGCGAGGCTGCTATCACCATTGCGTAGGTTTCCGGGCTGTCATCGCAACGCTCCTCTCCACGCAAGAAATCTGGCCAAGACAATAGCGAGGGACAAGCGGTGAGTACTTTGAATGTACTTTCGCAAACATTATAATTTCTGGTATAATATGACAACCGATAATCATGATCTAAAAATATTCTATGATCACAACATCAGTCATAAAAATAAAATCCTTGATGCATGCAGGCAGGTTATTAAATAGCAACAACGAATATGTAATGACAGAGTAGAATGAAATGCACCATTCGGATGTCTGAAGCGACGTCTCGAATTGATGGTAAATAACAAGCATGCCTCAATCAGGCGTCTGAGCGACACCACATAAAGGGCTTATAAAGTAAAATAAATAACAAGCATGCCACAGTCGGGTGTCTCAGCGAGACCACATAAAGGGCTTATAAGGTAAATGAATAACAAGCATGCCAATTCAGGCGTCTGGTGACACCACATAAAGGGCTTATAAAGTAAATGAATAACAAGCATGCCACGATCAGGCGTCTCGGCGACACCACATAAAGGGCTTATAAAGTAAATGAATAACAAGCATGTTATTCAAGGCGTCTCAAATGACACCACATAAAGGGCTTATAAATAAATGAATAACAAGCATGCCATAGTCAAGGCGTCTCAATGACACCACATAAAGGGCTTATAAAGTAAATGAATAACAAGCATGCCACGATCAGGCGTCTCAAATGACACCACATAAAGGGCTTATAAATAAATGAATAACAAGCATGCCACAGTCGGGCGTCTCAGCGACACCACATAAAGGGCTTATAAATAATCACAGTGAATACCCAGGAGGTAGAACCATCTCAGGGATACTCGATAATATCAATAATATAACGGGTTAGCCCACAACAAAAATAATAATCATAATCATCACAAGTCTAAAGTCGTGATCCTAATTCTGGTTTAATAGTTTCTCCTCCGAAGACCGACACTAAGACCGACACTTGACCCATCCTGCATGTAATCCTTAACCATGGACACGGCTATTGAATAGGTTTAATCTCTGCAGAGGCGTACTCTTTACCCACGAGTAACGGATTCCTTTAGTCCATCGGGACTAATCCCGTCACGGTCTTTTGATTGAAAACACACCTATCCGCACACACCAGCCTAACTTACCGGGTGTCCGAAATCACCCACGACACCGTTAAGCAAAACTCTAAGTGGGAGGCTACAACCTCGACTTAGCATGGGAGCACAAAATTTATACCGCTGCGCAAACTAGGGGAGCTACCCTTGGCTACAACCGAAACACCCATGCCCCGGTCGGATGGCATGCCCTCTGGGATGCCTCCTAGATCTTCCACCATGGCCTCTACAGACGGTGTGTGCTAGGAAAGGGTTGACAACTTATCGAACCGTACCCTCACGTATGGCGGGGACAAGTGGTAGTCTGAAACAAGTATCGGGTTACCGGAACAAGACTCGATCTATGGTCGACTCAGGAGGTTTAGGTATTCCTGCATAATTAGCTTAACGAATATATTTCATCCAATGCATGTAATCACCACTCATCATACCCCTCATGCCATGGGGACACACTTCGTCTCGACGAGGAACTAGGGACAAGCTCGGGTCTACCCAAGACAGAGACTTTCCTATTTTCCTTCCGGTAGGCACGAAAGGCATACGAGGATGATCATTATCACAAGCATGTCCATTTCCAACAGCAAGGAAATTTCCAATAAGCATTCATGCAAATGGTCATATCACCACATAAAATAACGAGCTCTAAGTACGGAGGTGGTGTCATAATCGTGTCAAACAACGCATGCTAAATATTATGCCAGAGTTCAGAATGCTTGCCTTTAATATGTGGAAAGGCAGGGTGTACTCCAAAACTTTTGAAAGTTTGCTTCTCTCTCCAAAGTCCTATTTTAAATAAATTTGAATTAGCACACAAATTTAAAACAGCACAAAAAGTTGTCTTGAATTTTTTTTCAAATAAATCTTAAAATAAACTAGATCAAATTTGAGAGAGGTAGGAAAAGGAATCAATTCATTTGGAGTTATCATTAAAAAGTTATAGGCGGTCAAAGTTGTGGTCAAATCTGGTTTTTAAATAAAACAAAAAGAAAAAAGAAACGGTACACGTCGAAGACTTAATTTTTAATCTACTCTTCCAATTACTCCAGCATGGACGGCGCGTGAGTCATCGACAAGGCCCGGGGACCCATCGGTCAGGTTGACTAGTCGACCTCCCTCCTCTTCCTCCGCCCCGGCGAGGCGGACTCAATGATGCTCACGCTAACGACGGCACTGCTCGGGAAATGGAGGTCACCAAGGGCTCGGGGATCGAGGCGGTCACTCCGTAGTCGCTACGGTCTCTGGGTGGACGGAGCTGTCGTGGCGGCGAAGCCAGAATGGACGGCGGCCGTCGGGCAAAGTGATTTTTCTCCCGCGGCGAGTCCCGATTAAAATCGAGAAGGGGGATGGGTTCACTAGGGGGAGAGGGAGTTCCTGGTGAAGTGAGTGGAGAGGGGGAGGCTCTGGTGGCGCCGGAATGGCCAGGGCAGTGGCGGCGACTGCAGTTGGCGGAGGTGGGGAAGAAGACCTCCCTCGGTCGATTGGCTGCCACGGAAGAACTAGGGGAGCATGTTGAGGCTGCCTTAGGAACTAACGATGCTCGGGGCCTCTTTTATAAGCGCAACGAGGTCGGTTTGCGGCGGCCATGGATAAGTTCGCCGTGAACCGCCTCCTCAGAAGGGCAGGGCGTCGTGGCAACGACGAGAGCTAGAGGACGCGCAAGAGGATGAGGCCGAGCTGTTCGAGGGCAGGTGGCGCAGCAGATTGAGGCTTGGGCGGCACCGACTGGCAGAGATGCGCCACGGACGCCGTGCCGCCAAGGGGCTCTGTCGGCGGTCTTTGCAGGGCACCGGCTGCTTGGTGTGATGCGGTGAGAGGGAGAGTGCGTGGTAGCGGCTCTGCGGTCTGGCAAAACTAGGCGCGACGTGGCGACTCAAGCGCACGTGCAAAACGCGATGCTTTCTGCTGGCGCCAGGCTGCACGCAGGGCGTGCTTGACAAAATGCCAGGCGTGCTAGAGGTCTCGGGTGAGGTTGGGGTTTAATGCACCTAGGTTAGGAGTAGCTAGAAGTCTATTGGACAAGGTGGTTATGCAAGGAAGCAAGTTCATAGTGCAAACTAAAACTCATGTCAAAACTGGTCATGCCCATAAAGTGTTCGATAGAATGCCACATGCACCTAGGCATTTCTTGGAGTGGTCAAATCTCCCGGGTGGGGTCTCTTTAGATGAAAGAGAGGGTGGTGAGGTTAGTTTGTCCAAAGCACAAACTTGCTAGTGCAAGTTTTGCAAAATTTCAATTCTGGACAGGAGGTAAATGGCATCATTACATGGACCAAAAATGATCCAATGGGTGCATGCTCCTGGACTTAGGGGTTTAGCAGGGAGGACTACAAGTAGGAAAAGGAATCATGGGCAGAGGAGCAACTAAAATGGTGGTTCTTTGTACAAATCCTCAAGTTGGACTAGAATGGAAAAGAGGTTGATCCACTCAAATTTTTCAAAGAACAAAGCTGGGTTTTTGAATAAAGTTGAATATTATGCTCCTACTGACATCCCACAATTTTGGTGGAAGCTTTAAAGAAATATTTAAATGGGTTGTAGTGTAAAACTGCTCACTGGACCAGATTTGAAAATATGATGTAGGGCTCAAAATATCCAAGGAATGAAATATCTTTTTGCATAAAAGTGGTTTGGTGACATCACATGACATCTCCAAATTTTGGTGGAATTTTTGAATGACTTTATAAAAGGGTTGCAGTGCAAATGGGACCCTAAACTATGAAAAATCAAATTAAAGAGATAAAGCTCAGGGAAAAATAATTATATAAATAATTCCTATTGATAAAGGAATTGTCTTATTTGAGAGGGTAAAAGAGTCCAATAAAAATTGGGAAGTTTTTTTCACTAGGGGTAAAAACTCCATAAAGATCAAGGGAAGAAAGGTTCTGAAATCAATAGAAAATCCAGAAAACCAAAGTTTAAGTTCCTGGCAAAATTTTAATTAATAAAACAAGGCTAAAAATTTTGGGGTGTTACAATTTTGCTTTGTTGAATTTGCGGTTGCATCGTCGTGTCTAGTTGCTGGTCTTAGAGTCTAGCCTTTTAGAGTTTCGAGTTCTGGTCATAAGTTGTCACGCCACTGCCGCACCATCATCATCGCCCCTGCCATCCATATACCACCACCAATCCGTATCCATATACCACCACCAATCCGTATCCATATACCACCACCAATCCGTATCCATATACCACCACCAATCTGTATCCATATACCACCACCAATCCGTATCCATATACCACCACCAATCTGTATCCATATACCAGCACCGCTGCCATATCCTACCACCATATATCCACCAGCAACCCGAGTTACTTTCATATTAGGTTTGTTTTTTAGGTCCGTTTAATTTCCGATTTGATGCGGAGCATCCCTCGCTCATCCCCATGGACGCATCTACATCTTCCTCAACACCACTTGGACCCATGACTCGAGCTCGAGCTAAGGCTATTGAAGATAAAGTGAACTCGCTCCTCTCCGAAATCCCTCTTCCTACACTTGAGACATGGCTACTACCTCAAGCGGAGATGCTTTGTGTGATTAGGTACCAAGTGTAACATCCCAAAATTCTAAATTTTGGAATGTTATAAATAAATAGATAGATTTGATTGTTTGTTTGATAGTTGTTTGATTGATTGACTGAAAGTGAGTGGAATTCGAAACCTTTTTGAAAGTTAAATGAGAGGGAATAAAGGACTTTCCCAAACTTTCATTTTGCTTTTATGATCTTCGAATTCAAATTCTTTTCATCACGAAACCTCGGAGAGAAGATGACATGACTTCTTCCATTTATTTAAATGACAAGGTGTTGAAAATATTTGAATCTCCTTAGAGAATATTTCCAATTCTGAAACTTTATGCAACTCAATGATTTTCACGAGCGAAGATAAAATGACTTCTTCAAAACATATGAAATATGAGTTGGGAGTTTCAAAGAATTAAATTCAGAGTTCCTTTGAATTATTTTCAATTTGGAGTTATTTGAGTTTTATTCAAATTATTTTTCTCCAAAAATAAAATATATGGAAAATAGGATAACATGATTCCCTACATCAGAAAATTGGAGAGAAATTAATTTGAAATCATTTTGGTATTTTTAAAATGATTTTGTTGGATTTTATTGGACCAGAATCACTCTTTGCTTTATTTGAATTTTTGTGTATTTTATTTGAAGCTAGAATAATGTTCAGGTTGTAGGAAATCTTTTTCTGAAAATTTTGATATATTATATGACTATATAATTTTTTCATTTTATTTTGTTTTATTATTATTTTTCTCTTTGTTTTTCTTTTAAAATGGTTCCCCGGGCCAACTGGGCCGAAGCCCAGCCAGCCGGCCCAAGTCGCGCCGCCTTCCTCCTCCCGTGCTCAACTTGGGACTCGCTGAGTCCGGCGAGCCACGCCGCCGCGCCGCCTTCCCCACGCCTCCTCCTCCTATAAATCACTTGGCACCCCCTCTCCCTTCTCTCTCTTCCTTGCCGCCCCCTCGCATCCACTTGTGCTGGTTGCCGCTTGCTTGTGCCTCATCTCCCAGCGCCACCGCGCGGTCCCATGTTGCCCTCGCCCCTCACCGCTCTCGCCTCTACTTGAACCCGCCTGAAGTTCATGGGCCGCCACTCTTCTCATGGGAGATCGCGGAAGCCGCCGACGACGACTCATGACCGAACCGGTATAGCTGTTGTTTCGACCGGTTTATTTAGGGTTATCTCGGTTTTCTTTAAACCGGTTTTCCTAATTAAATCATTAATTAGTAAACGTTTTCAGCTTAGTAATTTTAGTGAAACGAATTCGCTGTTTAGTCCTAAACAGTGAATATATTCGTTAGATTAGCGTTCACAAATGACGCTCGCTATTTAGATTTTTCCTTTTCTGTTTAAATACGCCAGGGACCTTTTCGTGATACTTTTCTTCACAGATTAGTCCCTGTACTTCAATCGATCATTACTTTTTACTCGTAAGTCGGAATTCAATGAAACAAACGCCCACTTCTTCGTTATGATATACTCTATCCAGTAATCCAACTTAAATATGTTTTTGAAAGTTTTAAAATTTGAATTCAAACAGATTTGTATTTGAACTTCGTTTGGTCATAACTTGAGTTTCGTAACTCCGATTTAGTTGATTCTTTTTGCAAATCGAAGCTCTTGACCTAAACTTTCTGATAAGGCCAAATCCATATAATTTTGGTACTGTTAGAAATTGTTTTATGTTGCAAGAGTTATTTGCTTGGTTTTGATGTTTTCCAAATCGTTTTCTTCGTTCTTTCTGATGTTTTGAGTGATTGCTTATGTGTGGCTACTATTGTTTGATTACGATAGATTGACCGTAGTGTGACGAGTAGATCTATCAAGAGTTTTGAGTGCGTATCATCTTCATCAACTTTGCAGGCAAGTAACACTTTGATCATACTCTTCTCATACCCAGTTTTTATGCATTAGATCTATTCCTCAAACACTTGCATGATTAGGATCTAAATAAATTGTGGGATGGGAAGTAGATTGAGGTAGTACCTATTACCTGTTTTACTTATGAAACCTTTGGGAGTTACTTCTACGTTTGCTTATT
Organism: Aegilops bicornis; assembly: GCA_021605145.1. Classification (NCBI taxonomy): domain Eukaryota; kingdom Viridiplantae; phylum Streptophyta; class Magnoliopsida; order Poales; family Poaceae; genus Aegilops; species Aegilops bicornis. Next base: position 265,767,258 of record CM038669.1, read on the forward strand.
ATGCCATGCTATGCTAGTAGATGTGGATTGGGTGAGTGATATCCATGACAGATGTGAGATTGTTAATTTAATGGTTTATCTAAGGTGGCAACTTAAACACACATCTGGGTGGATTGAGGCACCTGGTTTCTATCGAGGACTTGCCTGTTTTCTTGGACCGCCACCCGTGCTCAAAGGGATCATAAGATTATTCATACTAGTAACTTACGTGTGCAGCCACAAGCCATTATGGGCTCTGGCATAGTTGACTAAGTCGTGCGAACTCTTATAGTGGTGGACTAGCAGATGTAGGGGATGTAGGTGTACCGGTCCACCCATCGTAAGGTGCTAGCGCTTCTGAAAGACTATGTCTCGGTCATCCGTTTCTTAAACACCATGTAGTGCGAGAAACCAAGCGGAGGCGATCGAGTCTCGTGGGGAAAAGTCGCTAAACCTCTGCAGAGTGTATAAACTAATCATGATTAGCCGTGTCCCGGTTATGGACAATTTTGAGTAACTAGTTCTTGGATTATCCTGTTGATCTCATCACGTTACTTAATATAATTTGTTTGGGTTTAATGAGTACTTTTAATTGGGATTGAGAATGCTGTCAACCATTCTCAATGTTTCACAACCACCATGATAGTTAATTAAATTTATTCCTTTGCAGTAGGGAAAAATTGGCTTTTCGCAAAAATGTAACCATAGAGTTTTCCACCGGCCATATATGCATGTAGTATAGCTTATTCCTTCATTACTCTCTATGTGTTACATTGCTAGCATATTCCATGTGCTGACCCGTTTTCGGGCTGCAACTTTTCATGTTGCAGACTTTTAGAACTGACGAGTAAGTGATACGTTAGGGTTACGATTTCCTATACTCAACTTTGCCGTTGGTGTTGATGGGAATCCACAACCTTGTTGCTTCCGCTATATTTTGGATTGAGGTAATAATATTTACGTTACTTTATACATGTGATTTACCTCTGTTATAAATCCTCGAGTATTGTGTGTGTCAGCATACCGATCCAGGGATGACACTTTGCCACGTAGACTTGATCCATTCAGGTCGGGTCGCTACAAGATGGTATCGAGCACATGTTGACTATAGGACGTGGCCCTAGAAACCGACAAGCCCATAGGAAAGATTTTTCTACAACTTCATTTTCAAAAAGATCTTTTACCTCTCTTCTCTTCCGAGCTTATTCAAATATTCCCTTTAGTGAGACCATACCCTTTTCCTTTTGACCACTCGAAGATTCGACCGATGAGACCACTCCAAGGAGTACAAGATATCTGACAACTAAGACTACTTTGGAATAAAGAGGATTTTTACCGTGCATTATAATGACGGAAACTATAGCTATTGAAGACTCCTAAGACTATGAGATTTTGAAGGCTCTGAAGAATTTCCAGATTTTTATGACCTAGGAAGGTTACGCTTATGGAATTGAGAGACTATGGAAGTTGTCAATACCCGAGATCAAGGTGTATTGGAGTAAGACCGGAACATGGAGCATCAGAACTCAAAGTTTTGTCAAGGAAACCCCAATGCAGGAAATATCAACTATGGAATGATAACACATGGAAATGACAAGAGCAAAAACACGGCTATCCATGATGTTATCACCCGCTTAGGCTATTGCCACTGTGCGGAGTTAAGCATGCATTTCCTCAGACGGATTGGATGGTAGAAGGTCAAGGAGCATCCGTCAAAGAAAGGATGCAGTTTTAACATTATCGGTGTATCACCAGGATCCGGAGTGTTACATCAAGAAGTTAAGATGGACCCACAAGAAGCGATTTGATAAGCAAGCAATTCGTGAAGAACTAAGAACCGGTTGAAAGTAGCCAAGCTAGAGGAGCAAAACCTTGAGACATCAAAGATTTGTCAGGAACTGAAGGATAGTAGGACCATGGTTCATGTCAAGGAAGTTGAAACCAGAAGTTTGGAAAGCAACTCCAGAAATATTAAAGTACGTCATGATAGACTTTGCGTCGACCAGAGATGATTTGGCAAAAGAACTTGAGCAGGACAAGCACGATCGGAAGGAGCCATCAGAGACATAACCAAGACTTGAAGAGTTTGACGACATTGAACTTTAGAAGACCAAACCCTTGTTATACCCTTACGTTAGACGCGACGATTATGAGCTGTCATTTGTTTGTTGTTTTTCCGACAGCCACAATAAAATCTGTATTTTCAAAATGGTTTGTATTGTGTGCATCCCTCCCTATCTCTCTCTCACCCCAAAACCCTGGACCCAATAGAGGATGAATGGAGATGAGCTTGTATTTTCTGGACTGATGAGTCAATTGGAGACAGACCAATGGATTCAGAACATGGAGGATCACATGGAGAATAACCCTATAGCCAGAAAGGATATGGCCCAGCATGCTCTTCCGTTCTTTGAAAGAGGTGCTGCTATCTGGTGGAGGATGTACCAAACCATCAATGTGGCCAGGAGTAACCACTTGGGAAGAATTTAAGTTGACTTTGCCAAAGTCTCGGTTTGTGTCCTAGAAATTGAGGCCTTATGGAAAAGATATGAAGAAACCTTGTGCATACAAGCTTTGTGGAGAAATAGGACACAACCATAAAGAACACAAGGACGAATACCCTTACAATCAGAGGATTATCAAAGGAGTTAGCCGAGGATCTCAGGGAATTTCGATTGGAGATTGTTCCCAAAGGTTTTGTTGCAGCAATGGAAGTTCAGCCTACATTGTTGAGAAAGATCCGTGAAGCTCAGAAGGATGACAAAGAGATTGCTGAGGTAAAAGAGAGGATGAGCAAAGGAAAGGCCAAAGGTTTTCGTAAGGATGATCACGACACCTTATGGTTTGAGGATTGTGTATATGTGACCAATAATGCAAAGATCAGGAAGTTAATACTTCAGGAGGCTCATGACTCACCATACTCGATTCACCCTGGAAACACCAAGACGTATTTGGATTTGAAGGAGCGTTTCTGGTGGACTGGTATGAAGAAGGATATTGCGGAGTATGTAGCCGTATGTGATGTATGTCAGAGAGTGAAGATGAACATCGAAGCCAGGAGTACTATAGCCTATGCCGATACCGAATGGAAGTGGGATAAGCTTGGCATGGATTTCATTACCGGATTTCCCAGAACCCAAACGGGACATGATTCTATCTGGGTAGTATTTGATTCGCTTGACCAAAGTGGCTCACTTTATCCCAGTGAAAACCACCTATACAAGTGCGAAGTTGGCCAAGATATTTTTTTGACAAGGATCGTATGTCTGCATGGAGTTCCGAGGACCATCGTAGAGGAACACATATTACCTCAAAGTTTTGGGATCAGCTGCACCAGACTTTGGGTACTAGGCTAGAGTTCAGTACAACCTTTCATCCGCAGACAGATTGATAAACCGAGAGAGTCAATCAGATTCTAGAGGACATGTTGAGAGCGTGTGCGCTAGATTATGGATCTAGTAGTGGAGATAATCTACCTTACGCGGAGTTCTCATTCAACAACAACTATCAAGTCAGTTTGAAGATGGCCCCTTTTGAAGCTTTGTATGGGAGAAGGAGCCAGACACCGTTGATGTGGGATGAAGTTGGAGACCGTCAGTTGTTTGGACCAAATGTGATCAAGGAGTCAGAAAAGAATATTAAGTGGATTCGAGATAGACTGAAGGTAGCTCGGTCCGAGCAGAATAATTATCTGACGCAAGGAGGTAGTCTATGAAATTGGAGACAGAGCATGTCTTCGTGTGCCCCTCCGTGAGGAGTTAATTGATTTGGAGTTAAGGGAAAGTTAGCCCCGAGATTGTAGGACCATACCGAGTTTGGAACGTATGGGAGAATTGGCTAACAAATTGGAGTCACCCGAAGGACTGTCAGGAGTTTATGATGTGTTTCACGTTTCCCAAATTGAAGAAGTGCCATGCAGAGATGGCCAATATTCCCTTGTAAGGACGTTTGACCCTGGAAAGGATAATGATGTTCCACAAAATGGAGTATGGATTTCATAAGTATAAGTTTTATCACGGTATGTGGGATATCCCACGAGGATGAAGAGATGAATTACTATTGGATATAAAGGAGGTGTGATGTTGGAAATATGGATTAATGGAAATTCCATGATGAGTCTGAGTAATCATGTCCTAGTTTGGTGCCAATAGAAGGAAGAAAGACAGTACAATTGGATGGATTTTAAGTATGCCAGGAAGTTGGAAGTTGGAATAATGATTAGAAGCCCGAGGATAAGTTCAAGGACTACAAGTATGAGATGGGCCATAACCCACAGGGCCCAGGACCTGCCAAGAAAGCAAGCACATTCTTGCTGAAGGAAAACCCCTGGAAGAAGTTATGCCTTTATCGACCGACGATTCTGTAGGAGTTTACGCAAAAACCTGAGATTTGTTAAGGAACGATAGTTGTTTGTTTGGCTTGCAGAATCATTGGATTTTCCGAACTTGGTTCGTCGACAAGAGAAATTCTGCAATGCTTGTGAGGATGACCGAGTGTTAGAATTCGAGATTCGCTAAACCATGTACAAGGTAATGATTTGGGTGCGGGATGGATTGATCACCATACCGACTTACTCTTATTATTCGCTTTGTTATATGGAATGGTAAATCTGAGTGACTTACCTATAGTAGAGAGACGAGGATTAAACCTTGTTTGAACCTTAGAATGGTATAAGCATTTTCCATTGTACAAGGCAGTTGTTGCCAATCGTAGGTCATACGGTGAGGTTCAGCCCAGACCCTTTCCTGCAGGACAAACCATAAATTGTTGACCACCATGAGATACCGATAGCTGATTAGTATTGGCGCCAGACCCGTCAGCTATGAAGATCCAGTCTTGGAACAACCTTACCAAGAAGTAAAGGACAAAAGGATTGAGGAAAAGGTTATGCCACCACCGGAAGAGCCCAGAGAAGGAATTTTCCTTATGATCTGAGAAGACCGACACTGTCAGTAATAAGGATGGAGTATATGAGTTTTGATGGAACCATAACCATGCTTCTAAGGGTGGTAGCACCCCAGACCCCTTGTGATGATTGATGGATTTTTAAGACCCCCAAACCCTAACCTATTTCTTGCTAGCCTCTCCGAATCTCGAGGACGAGATTCATTTTAAGGGTGGTAGTTTGTAACATCCCAAAATTCTAAATTTTGGAATGTTATAAATAAATAGATAGATTTGGTTGTTTGTTTGATTGTTGTTTGATTGATTGACTGAAAGTGAGTGGAATTCGAAACCTTTTTGAAAGTTAAATGAGAGGGAATAAAAGGACTTTCCCAAACTTTCATTTTGCTTTTATGATCTTCGGGAATTCAAATTCTTTTCATCACGAAACCCTGGAGAGAAGGTGACATGACTTCTTCCATTTATTTAAATGACAAGGGGTGTTGAAAATATTCGAATTTCGTTAGAGAATATTTCCAATTCTGAAACTTTATGCAACTCAATGATTTTCACGAGCGAAGATAAAATGACTTCTTCAAAACATATGAAATATGAGTTGGGAGTTTCAAAGAATTAAATTCAAAGTTCCTTTGAATTATTTTCAATTTGGAGTTATTTGAGTTTTATTCAAATTATTTTTCTCCAAAAATAAAATATATGGAAAATAGGGTAACATGATTCCCTACATCGTAAAAATTGGAGAGAAATTAATTTGAAGTCATTTTGGTATTTTTAAAATGATTTTTGTTGGATTTTATTGGACCAGAATCACTCTTTGCTTTATTTGAATTTTTGTGTATTTTATTTGAAGCTAGAAAAATGTTCAGGTTGTAGGAAATCTTTTTCTGAAAATTTTGATATATTATATGCCTATATAATTTTTTCATTTTATTTTGTTTTATTATTATTTTTCTCTCTGTTTTTTTTAAATGGTTCCCCGGGCCAACTGGGCCGAAGCCCAGCCAGCCGGCCCAAGTCGCGCCTTTCCTCCTCCGTGCTCAACCCGGACTACGGAGTCCGAAGCGAGCCACGCTTGGCCGCCCTTCCCACGCGGCCTCCCTCCTCCTATAAATCTACCAAGACCCCTCTCCTTCTCTCTCTCGCCGCCGTCCCCCTCCGCATCCCTTGCCCGCTGCTTTGGTTGCCGCTTGATTCTATGCCCGCCGCCGCCATCTCCCCAGCGCCATCGCGCGGGTCCCATGTTGCCCTCGCCCCTCACCGCTCTCGCCTCTCGCATGAAGCCCGCCTCGCCAGGGATTCGGGAACCGCCACTCTTCTCATGGGAGATCATGCGGAAACCGCCCGACGGCGACCATGAGACCGAACAGGTATAGCTGTTGTTTCGACCCGGTTTATTTAGGGTTATCTCGGTTTTTCTTTAAACCCGGTTTTCCTAATTAAATCTGTTAATTAGTAAACGTTTTCCAGTTAGTAATTTTAGTGAACGAATTCGCTGTTTAGTCCTAAACAGTGAATACATTCGTTCGTTAGCGTATCACAGCGAACGTACGCTATTTAGATTATTCCTTTTCTGTTTAAATACGCCACGGAACTTATCGTGATACTTTACTTCATGATTAGTCCTCGCATTTCAATCGATCATTACTTTTTACTCGTAAGTCGGAATTCAACGAAACAAACACCCACTTCTTCGTTATGATCTCCTCTATCCAGTAATCCAACTTTAATATGTTTTTGAAAGTTTTAAATTTTGAATTCAAACAGATTTGTATTTGAACTTCGTTTGGTCATAACTTGAGTTTCGTAACTCCGATTTAGTTGATTCTTTTTCCAAATCGAAGCTCTTGACCTAAACTTTCTGATAAGGCCAAATCCATATAATTTTGGTACTGTTAGAAATTGTTTTATGTTGCAAGAGTTATTTGCTTGGTTTTGATGTTTTCCGAATCGTTTTCTTCGTTCTTTCTGATGTTTTGAGTGATTGCTTATGTGTGGCTACTATTGCTTGATTACGATAGATTGACCGGAGTGTGATGAGTAGATCTATCAAGAGTTTTGAGTGCGTATCATCTTCATCAACTTTGCAGGCAAGTAACACTTTGATCATACTCTTCTCATACCCAGTTTTTATGCATTAGATCTATTCCTCAAACACTTGCATGATTAGGATCTAAATAAATTGTGGGATGGGAAGTAGATTGAGGTAGTACCTATTACCTGTTTTACTTATGAAACCTTTGGGAGTTACTTCTACGTTTGCTTATTATGCCATGCTATGCTAGTAGACGTGGATTGGGTGAGTGATATCCATGACAGATGTGAGATTGTTAATTTAATGGTTTATCTAAGGTGGCAACTTAAACACACATCTGGGTGGATTGAGGCACCTGGTTTCTATCAGGACTTGCCTATTTTTCTTTGGACCGCCACCTGTGCTCAAAGGGATCATAAGATTATTCATACTAGTAACTTACGTGTGCAGCCACAAGCCATTATGGGCTCGACATAGTTGACTAAGTCGTGCGAACTCTTATAGTGGTGGACTAGCAGATGTAGAGGATGTAGGTGTACCGTCCACCCATCGTAAGGTGCTAAGCGCTTACGAAAGACTATGTCTCGGTCATCCGTTTCTTAAACACCATGTAGTGCGAGAAACCAAGCGGAGGCGATCAAGTCTTGTGGGGAAAAGTGCTAAACCTCTGCAGAGTGTATAAACTAATCATGATTAGCCGTGTCCCGGTTATGGACAATTTTGAGTAACTAGTTCTTGGATTATCCTGTTGATCTCATCACGTTACTTAATATAATTTGTTTGGGTTTAATGAGTACTTTTAATTGGGATTGAGAATGCTGTCAACCATTCTCAATGTTTCACAACCACCATGATAGTTAATTAAATTTATTCCTTTGCAGTAGGGACAAATTGGCTTTTCGCAAAAATGTAACCATAGAGTTTTCCACCAGCCATATATGCATGTAGTATAGCTTATTCCTTCATTACTCTCTATGTGTTACATTGTCAGCATATTCCATGTGTCAATTGACTGGCTGCAACTTTTCATGTTGCAGACTTTTCAGAACGACAGTAAGTGATACGTTAGGGTTACGATTTCCTATACTCAACTTTGCCGTTGGTGTTGATGGGAATCCACAACCTTGTTGCTTCCGCTATATTTTGGATTGAGGTAATAGTATTTACGTTACTTTATACATGTGATTTACCTCTTTTATAAATCCTCGAGTATTGTGTGTGTCAGCATACCGATCCAGGGATGACACTTAAGCACAGAGACTTGATCCATTCGGGTCGGGTCGCTACACCAAGGAACCAACCTAGGAGAAGCTACGGTACAAGATGGACGTCGAGAGCAAGAGGAGAAGTTTCCTACCCTGGAACGGGCGGTACTACCGCCCCGACAAGCGGTACTACATCCGCCGCCCTACCGCTGAACCCGACAAACTCAAGTGATCGAACGGCTCCAGAGCGGTACTACCGCCCATCACAATGTACTATCATGAAGCTCTAAGCGGTACTACCGCCCGAGGGCAGTACTACCGCCTGCTGCTTGCAACAGATCCAAGCCGAGGCCCATGTACCCGCTTTCGCCTCTTTTACCCATTTGAAGGCTTAGACTATAAATAGACCTTCCCTCGTCCTTTCTAGGGTTAGCATTGGTTTAGCTCATATTTTGTGTGAGAGTTTTGCTCATCCACTTGGTTACTTCTCCTCGGAGCTCAGGACCTCTTCGGAAAAGATCCCCCAAGCGGATTCAAGACCCCTTCAAGGGAAGACAATCAAGACCTCCTCACGGAGAAGAACGGCTACTCGTGTATCTTTCCTTTGTTGATTTTGACTCTTGTGTTACCTTTTGTGTTCAGTGATCTAGCCCTTGTGTGATCGATACTTGTCGGATTAGTGATTCTCTCCTGTGTTTTCCCTTGTGTTCTTCCGCTCGTTCGTCGTGTTTTCCCCGTAGGATCCCCTCAAAACGTGAAAGATCTCCGATTAGGGTTCCACCCTACATCACGATTCGTGTTTCCTTGCCTGAGTAGGTCTCGGAAAAAAAATTAGCAGTTTTTAGGCCAAAATTTTGGCAGCCGAAATTTTTTTAGGCCAAAATTCTGGAGACCCCCGGGCAGTTTTTAGGCCAAAATTTTGGCAGTCGAATTTTTTTCCCTATCCTGTTTTTAGGCTTTTCCGAGTCTTTTGAGCCACGTGCCATCATAGTGATTTTTGTCGCACTTTTTCGTCGTCGCTGCCCTGATTTCCGAAAAAAAGTCAAAAAAATTTCGGGCCCATCCTATCAGTTTGACCTAGGAGAGTTTTGAGACACTCGCCATTATAGTGATTTTTCGCAAAAAAAAGAGCGCAAAAAAAGGAGTGCAAAAAAAACAGAGCAAAAAAAATTTCCAGAGTGTGCTTTTCCCTTGTTTATGTGCAGCGCCATGATTTTGTTAGTGTTCTAGGCTCGCGTCTCTAGCACGGTCTAGCCTAGGACCAGCACAGTATCGTCGTTGAGCATTTATTCAACTTTGCATCTCTGAATTGATTATTGCTGACCCTTTGTGCTACCATATTATAAGCCTTCCCAGCTCCACATACATCTACGTTGTGCGTTTGACTCTCCCTGGTAATCGTTCTATCCAAGCTTTGAGAGTTTTCACTACAACGGTTGCCGATCACCGCCTGCTGATGGGTAAGAACTGGTAAGAATTTGAGATTTGCTTGACGGATTTGTGACACCCACCACCACCTCTTGTTAGTAGTCTCAGAGGATCATATTCTTGTGTGTTTCTATTGCATGCTAACCATGCCAGGATCACAAGTAATTTAGACCGACCGGGAGAACATGACTTAATAAGGAGTTGCATGATAAATTTCAGCAAATGATGAGTGGACAGGTGCAAGATGTGCTAAACAGATTTGAAGAGGCCATGGAGAAGATAGATGGCATGGAGAAGACGTTCAAACAAAGCTTGATAACAAGTTTAATGAATTGCTCGCTGCCTTCCACCACCACCACCGCCGCACCTAACGCACCTCTACAACAACAACAACAACAACAACAACAACAACAACAACAACAACAACAACAACAACAACAACAACAACAACAACAACAACAACAACAACAACAACAACAACAACAACAACAACAACAACAACAACAACAACAACAACAACAACAACAACAACAACAACAACAACAACAACAACAACAACAACAACAACAACAACAACAACAACAACAACAACAACAACAACAACAACAACAACAACAACAACAACAACAACAACAACAACAACAACAACAACAACAACAACAACAACAACAACAACAACAACAACAACAACAACAACAACAACAACAACAACAACAACAACAACAACAACAACAACAACAACAACAACAACAACAACAACAACAACAACAACAACAACAACAACAACAACAACAACAACAACAACAACAACAACAACAACAACAACAACAACAACAACAACAACAACAACAACAACAACAACAACAACAACAACAACAACAACAACAACAACAACAACAACAACAACAACAACAACAACAACAACAACAACAACAACAACAACAACAACAACAACAACAACAACAACAACAACAACAACAACAACAACAACAACAACAACAACAACAACAACAACAACAACAACAACAACAACAACAACAACAACAACAACAACAACAACAACAACAACAACAACAACGACAACAACAACAACAACAACAACGACAACGACGACTACCTCCACGTCATGAAACAACCCTCCGCCGAGCGAGCCGTGTCCCTCTTGCGCTTGGCCAAACTGTTGGTGCTGCTGTTGATACTTCTGTGGCTCTTGCCGATGCGGAGGAGGATGATTATGTGGAGATTACGAGGATGAAGTTGATCAAAATCATAACTACGTGCAACCACCAAAGACCACAACCACCGTGTCGCCCACATGCAAATAATGGCAATGTTCGGGCTCCCCTTCAGGTACGAGATCATGACCATCTCCCTAAACTGAAATTGAATAGTCCACCATTTGAGGGTAGATATGTTCCTGATATATATCTTACTTGGGAGTTAGAAACTGAACAACGATTTACATGTTTACAATATCCTGAGGAGAGATGTGTTCCTGCCGCTGTTTGTGCTTTCACTAGCTTTGCATGTGTTAGGTGGTCTGAACATTGTAGATTATATCTTGTTCCAGCTACTTGGGCTGCTTTGAAAACTGCTATGCGTACTCGTTGGGTTCGACCATATTATCAACGTGAATTACTTCAAAAATTGCAGCGCTTAAGACAAGGAAAAAATTCTGTAGAAGAATATTATCAGGAATTACGAACTGGCTTGATTCGATGTGGTATTGTTGAGGAGAATGAAGCTATGCTTGCACGTTTTATGGGTGGATTAAATAGAGAGATTCAGACCATTCTAGAGTATAAAGATTATAATAATATCACTCGTTTATTCCATCTTGCTTGTAAAGCTGAACGTGAAGTGCAGGATAGACACGCATTGGCGCGAACTAACTTTTCTGCAGGTTGACCTTCATCATGGACACCACGTGCATCATCTACTTCCACGGCACCATCACCTCCTTCAGGTGCCACCTCCAACCGTGATACAAGAAACCGGGCACAACCACCACTATTTGCCAAGAGCACACCTGCCGGGCCTGCACAGAGCTCTTCTTCCTCCATGGCGTCAACAGGGCACACAAGTGATATTATTTGTCGTCGTTGTAAGGGAAGAGGACATTTTGCAAGAGAATGTAAATCTCAGCGTGTGATGATTGCTACTAAGGATGGTGGGTATGAGTCCGCTAGTGACTATGATGAGGAGACTTTGGCTCTTATTACACATGAAGAACACGGTGGAGATGAATCTGATAATGAGACGCAATACATGGCTGTCAAGATGCCGACAGGTATGAGTGCTTAGTTGCTCAACGTGTTTTGAGTGTGCAGGTTACACAAGCTGAGAAAAATCAGAGGCATAATTTGTTCCATACAAAGGGAGTTGTGAAGGAACGTTCTATTTGCGTCATCATAGATGGAGGGAGCTGCAACAACTTGGCTAGCATGGCGATGGTGGAGAAGCTATCTCTCACCACAAGACCACATCCACATCCTTACTACATCCAATGGTTCAACAACAGCGGCAAGGTTAAGGTAACACGCATCGCTCGAGTGCATTTTAGTATCTCTACATATGTTGATTATGTTGATTGTGATGTGGTACATATGCAAGCATGTTCCTTATTACTTGGTAGACCATGGCAATTTGATAAAAATTCCGTACACCATGGTAGAAACAATCAGTATACTCTTGTTCATAAGGATACAAATATTACTTTGCTTCCTATGACTCCTGATTCCATTTTGAAAGATGATATTCATAGAGCTAATAAAGCAAAACAGAAGAAAAATAAGAGTGAAAATCATATTGTGGCAAAATAAATTGAGCAACAAATGAAGCCTAATAATAAACCATCTGGTGTTGCTTCTGAAATTAAATTCAAAAGTGCATGTTTACTTGCCACCAAATCTGATATTGATGAGCTAGATTTTAGCAAATCTGTTTGCTATGCTTTTGTGTGGAAAGAGGCATTATTTTCATTCGAGGACGTGCCTTCCTCTTTGCCCCCTGCTGTCACTAATATTTTGCAGGAGTTCGCTGAAGTCTTCCCACAGGTCGTGCCACCGGGATTACCACTATTCGAGGGATTGAGCATCAAATTGACTTAATTCCCGGTGCATCACTACCCAACCGTGCACCATACCGTACCAATCCAGAGGAGACGAAGGAGATTATGCGTTAAGTATAGGAGCTGCTCGACAAAGGTTATATACGCGAATCTCTTAGTCCTTGTGCTGCTCCTATTATACTAGTGCCTAAAAAGGATGGTACGTCGTGTATGTGTGTTGATTGTAGAGGCATTAATAATATTACTATTCGTTATCGTCATCCTATTCCTAGGCTAGATGATATGCTTGATGAATTGAGTGGCTCTACATATTCTCCAAAGTTGATTTGCATAGTGGATACCATCAAATTCGTATGAAATTGGGAGATGAATGGAAAACAACATTTAAAACTAAGTTTGGTTTATATGAGTGGTTAGTCATGCCTTTTGGGTTAACTAATGCACCTAGTACTTTCATGAGACTAATGAACGAAGTTTTACGTGCTTTCATTGGACGATTTGTGGTAGTCTATTTTGATGATATCTTGATTTATAGCAAATCTTTGGAAGAACATTTGGAACATTTACGTGTTGTTTTTAATGCTCTACGTGATGCACGCTTGTTTGGTAACCTTGGGAAGTGCACCTTTTGCACCGACCGAGTATCTTTTCTTGGCTATGTTGTTACACCACAGGGAATTGAAGTTGATAAAGCCAAGATTGAAGCTATTGAGAGTTGGCCGCAGCCCAAAACGGTCACACAAGTGAGGAGTTTTCTTGGACTCGCTAGTTTCTATAGGCGTTTTGTGAGAGATTTTAGCACCATTGCTGCACCTCTCAACGAGCTTACAAAGAAGGATGTGCCTTTTGTTTGGAGTACCGCACAGGAAGAAGCCTTCACGGTATTGAAAGATAAGTTGACACATGCTCCTTTACTCCAACTTCCTGATTTTAATAAGACTTTTGAGCTTGAATGTGATGTCTAGTGGAATTGGATTAGGAGGTGTGTTATTACAAGATGGCAAACCTGTTGCATACTTTTTTGAAAAATTGAGTGGGCCTAGTCTGAACTATTCTACTTATGATAAAGAATTATATGCTCTTGTTCGGACTTTAGAGACATGGCAACATTATTTATGGCCCAAAGAATTTGTTATACATTCTGATCATGAATCTTTGAAACATATTAAAAGTCAAGCTAAACTGAATCGTAGACATGCTAAATGGGTGGAATTCATTGAGACTTTCCCTTATGTCATTAAACACAAGAAGGGTAAAGAAAATGTTATTGCCGATGCTTTGTCTCGTCGCTATACTATGCTTTCACAACTTGACTTCAAAATATTTGGTTTAGAGACCATCAAAGATCAATATGTGCATGATGCTGATTTTAAAGATGTAATGCAGAATTGTAAAGAAGGAAGAACATGGAACAAGTTCGTTATTAATGATGGCTTTGTCTTCTGTGCTAACAAGCTATGAATTCCTGCTAGCTCTGTTCGTCTTTTGTTGTTGTAGGAGGCGCATGGAGGAGGATTAATGGGACACTTTGGCGTGAAGAAGACAGAGGACGTACTTGCTACACATTTCTTTTGGCCAAAGATGAGATGGGATGTTGAGCGTTTTGTTGCTCGCTGCGCTACATGTCAAAAAGCTAAGTCACGACTCAATCCTCATGGTTTATATATGCCTTTGCCTGTACCTAGTTTTCCCTGGGAGGATATATCTATGGACTTTGTTTTAGGTTTACCTCGAACAAAGAAGGGGAGGGATACCATATTTGTTGTCGTGGATAGATTTTCGAAAATGGCACACTTTATACCATGTCATAAAAGCGATGATGCTGTTAATGTTGCTGATTTGTTCTTTCGAGAAATTATTCGTTTGCATGGTGTGCCAAATACTATTTTTTCAGATCGTGATACTAAATTCCTTAGCCACTTTTGGAGATGTTTATGGGCTAAGTTGGGGACTAAACTGCTTTTTAGTACTACTTGTCACCCCCAAACTGATGGACAAACTGGAGTAGTCAATAGAACATTGTCTACTATGCTTAGGGCTGTTTTGAAGAATAATAAGAAAATGTGGGAAGAATGCTTGCCTCATATTGAATTTGCTTATAATCGTTCGTTGCATTCTACTACTAAGATGTGCCCTTTTGAAATTTTGTATGGTTTCCTACCTCGTGCACCTATTGATTTGTTGCCTCTTCTGATGAGGACATCCCAGGTTCACCTCGTTTATCATCTTCTCCTGATGATAAATCTCAGCCATCAAGTGAAGCTTCTACAAAGAAGATCTATTTGGGGCCCATGACAAGGAGCCGTGCCAAACAAATAGCACAAGAGGTGAACGCGCTCCTAGCTTATCATAATTCAAATGACCATGAGAACTTTATACTGCCTAAATCTCGTGTGCTAATTTTACTTAGGTACAATGTCGAGGACAACCAACAACATTCAAAGCACATGAAGAACCAAGTTTTGGAGCCCATTCAACAAGTTTAAAGAGAACAAGTTTCAACTCTGATGAAAGCCTTGTTTTGGTGACAAGGACAACTAGTTACACCGCAAGGAAGAATAGCAAGTCATCTCAACACTCTATTGTTGCATGTGCAGTTCCAGAATTCGTCCCAGAACTTGCTGAATCATGCAACACAAAAATATGAGCATCCAGCATGTGTGGGAGTATAAAATGGAGAGCATATGAAGTCTACTTTCAGGAAAATCAAACGGTGCATCATTTGGAGTCTTGAGTCAAAGGGTATGAGAGTTCCAATGCAAGCTGTCCAGGGCATTAATTGCTGCGTGAGGCTCCATGAGTTTGCTCCCTTGACCAGCTGGTTAGCACTAATTTGAGCCCCTCTTTTGGCCTGGTTTCACACCTAAACTAGGAGGGCTGTTCCTAGTATAAATACCCTTCCCCACTTCAGCCACAACTCTTTGGCAATTTGATTTCAACATAGGTTAGCTAAGTGCAACCAGAATATTGTTTGAGAGTTCACTTCCTCCTTAGCTCTTGTAATATTGCCTTGTGAGAGGGTAAACTCACTTTGTGATTTTAGAAAAGCAGTCGTTGAGGCGGCGACCAGTTCGTGCTTCCAACTTCGTGCGAGGTTGCGTGGATTGGAACTAAGAGTGTGGTTGGACGAATACTTGTCGCTGGTTGTTGCATTTGCAATAGTTAGCTTCGGTCTCGTCAGGTTGCACTAGTTATCCTTTACCCGACAACGTTGTTGGTTGGGATCGAGGGTTTCCTTCGCATACCTTCGTGTGGCGTTGATTCGCAACATAGAGCAGATCCTCCGTGAAGATTGGGCAACCCCGTATCATCTTGGCATCAGAGCTTCGGTTGACATGGTAGGATCTTGTCTCCCTAGTTTAGTTCGTGTTCTTGTTCATCCTAAAAGTCCAGAAAATAGCACCACAAAAAAATCCCTTTACCTAGCCCTTTGCAGCCTTTAATCTGTTTTTTTGGTGAGTTTTATCAAGTTCTTATCCACTAGATCTTTGTTTTTAGTTGCTGAGTTTTCCCCCATCCAATCTTGTGTTTGTGTTCATTTTCGTGCACAGATTTCATATCTGCATCCTCCACAAAATCATGCATATCTTTGTCATCCGGAGTCCATTTTGAGTGTTTTTGTGCATTCTGAAAAGCCCACACTGTGTGCTCTCCATTCATCCTTGTTAGATCTGATTACCATCGTGTTTTCCACCTAGTAAAATCAGATTAGTTCGTGTGTGTTTGCTGCCAAAGTTTCAGGTGCATGTTCTTGTTGGTTGACTTCATCTATTGTGATTTTCGTGATGTTCAGATTCCAAGTCCCTTGTTGAAAGTTTGTCAAAAAAAGAGCAAAAAAAAGATAAGAGGCAAAAAAAGAGATCTGCCCAAAGAAAGAAAGTGTGTGCAAGAAGCAAAAGAGAGAAAACTTGGGACTGTTCTTCACTTATATTTTGAGAAATCCATGCTTGTGTTGTGAGCTCAAACGTGCCAAGTGTGAAAAGTCTTCAATCCTTGCTTGCAGCAAATCTGATTCCTTGGCGAGAGTTGCATGTACCTCACGTATATCTCATTCAGCAACTAAATGCATTAGAATCTTGTGTGAATGATTACTTGGTTCCACAATATCTAGATTGCAGATTAGTGCATCTTTTGCTACATATATACCCCACCCAAACTCCACCAAACAGCCCCGCATGTGCAACCCTAGACTTGTATTCGCTTGATTATCACTCTTTGTATACCAACCACCGACACCATGGTTGAGCATGATTCTGCTCTCACTTGGAAGTTACATGAGCTTCGGTTGGTAAGTGAGGTGAGCTTGAGTTGTTATCCACATATATGCTTCTAGTACTATAGGGCCTTTGGAGAACTAACCATGGCAGGTGAAGAAAACGAGTATGATGTTGAAGGAAATGGGCATCTCAATCAGCGCGTCACACAGTTCCACTTCAACGCATTACGTGATCATCTACGCCGAGAGTTCAGAAACAGCCTTGACCCAATTGAAGAGAAGCAAGACAAGTTGTCGAGAGATTTGCAACAACTTATGGGTAATGTTGATGAGCAACTCACTCAGAACATGGCAGCCATGAGGACTGGTATTGTTGATGATATTGTGCGAGAGCTTCGTCAGAACCGAGAAGATGCAAGTGTCCATGGTGAAGAACATAATGTAACTGATGGGGAAGGTGCTGCTTCCAATGCACAAGCTAGAAGAAATCGTGCTCCTGCTCCCCATGCCATGAGACCTCCGGTCCCGGCCGTGGAAATGATCATGGTAATGGACGTGGTCATCATGAAGCTGCTGCTGGTCGTGGTCTTAGAGGAGGCCACCGAAGAGCAAATCTGTACCATGAAGGTAGTGGAGATGAGTTTGATGAAGATGAAGAAGGCATGCACCAGAATCACAGATTTCATCATCGTAGAAACTATGGTCGTGGGCGGCAGGAGGAGGAGAGGTTTGGAAAGCTGAAATTTACCATGCCCAAGTTTGATGGTGGATCTCATCCAGAAAGTTATCTCACATGGGAATTGAAGGTTGACAAGATTTTCCGCATGCACAACTACTCTGAAGAGAAGAAATTAGCAATGGCCTCACTTGAGTTTGAAGACTATGCTCTAATTTGGTGGGAGCAAGTTCAGATTCAGTGAGAAGAAGAAGGAGAGCCTGCTGTTGCTACATGGACAGAAATGAAAAGAGAGATGAGGGCAAGATTTGTCCCAAGGCATTATAGATGTGACAGCTTTGATAAGCTCCAGAATTTGAGGCAAGGAAAGTTATCGGTTGAGGAGTATCATAAGGAGATGGAGAAGGCAATGATAAGAGCCAACATACATGAAGATGAGGAGCAGTCCATGGCAAGGTTCCTCTATGGGCTGAATCATAATGTTAAACGAGTGGTTGATTTGCAGCCATATCGTAATGTGGTAGAGCTGGTACATCTTGCTTCTAAGGCTGAACGTCAATTGCAAGAAGACTCAAAGCAAAACAGAACTACGTCCTTCACAGCTCGAGCTACATCAAGTGGGAGTAAGTTTATACCTCAATTCAACGTTGGTCGAGGTATTATGACTAGTTCTGGTGGTGGAAATCAGCCCCATGCACGTGCAGCCACGAGCAGAAATGATGCATCAAATTCGAAGGAGAAGAGCAAATTTGCAGCTCCTAGTTCATCCTCCATTGGCTCCACGGGGAAAACTAGTGAGATAGAGTGCCTTACATGTAAGGGATGTGGCCACATGAAGAGGGATTGTCCCAACAAGCGTACCATGCTGATCACTGAGAATGGAGAATATGAGTCTTGTAATGAACACAAGAAGAAATCAAGATGGTGATGGTTCAGATGGTGATGAGCAAACCTATTGTGATTATGAGCAAGGTGCCTCTCTTGTTGTCACTAAAGTTTTGAGTGTGCAGATCAAAGAAGCTGAGAATGGACAAGACACAATCTGTTTCAAACAAGAGCCAAAGTGCAAGACAAGGTATGCAAGGTAATTGTTGATGGTGGGAGTTGTCACAATCTTGCAAGCAAAGAAATGTGTGATAAGCTTGGGCTGAAGCTGCTACAACACCCTCATCCATATCATATACAATGGTTGAGTGAATGTGGAGAGATTAAGATCACACACATGGTACAGGTGCAATTCAAGATTGGAGATTATAATGACACCATTGAGTGTGATGTGGTGCCAATGAAGGTGTGTCACTTGCTGTTGGGCAGACCGTGGAAATATGATCATTCATCTCAACATTGTGGCAGAACCAATCAATACACCATCAAGTGGAGAGGAAAAGACTTGGTGCTTAGACCCATGACACCTCAACAAATCATGGCTGAGCACTTGCAGAAAGTTTCTGAAGTAAAAATAGTGAGTAAGAAAGAGGGAGAGAAAAAGAGCGAGAGAGAGATCCACAAATCGGTGAGTGAGCGCAACAAGCCAAATCTGAGAGAGAAGAATAAAAGAGAGCGAGAGAACTTAGTAATGTTAGCCACCAAATCAGAACTAAGAGATGTGAGGCTCAACCCAAATCAAGTGGTCGTTGTACTTGTGTACAAAGATGCTTTGCTTTCAGCTAACGACTTAACATGTCTCCCTAGTGCTGTTTGTGATGTCTTGCAGGAATTCGAGGATGTTTTTTCGGAGGAATTACCCGCTGGTCTACCTCCCTTGCGTGGCATAGAACATCAGATTGACCTCATTCCAGGAGCATCACTTCCGAATCGACCTCCCTACCGCACCAATCCCGAAGAAACAAAGGAGATACAAAGGCAGGTACAAGAACTTTTAGATAAAGGTTATGTGCGTGAAAGCTTAAATCCTTGTGCTGTACCTGTGATTTTGGTGCCCAAGAAAGATGACATATGGCGATTGGTAATGGATTGTAGGCCTATCAATATTATAACTATTAGGTATCGTCATCCTATTCCTAGGTTAGATGATATGCTTGATGAATTGAGTGGCTCTACTGTTTTCTCTAAAATTGATTTGAGGAGTGAATACCATCAGATTAGGATGAAAGAAGGAGATGAATGGAAAACATTGCGGGCAAAACTAGGAACCAAGTTGTTGTTTTCAACAACGTGTCACCCCCAAACTGATGGGCAAACAGAGGTAGTGAACCGCACACTCTCAGCCTTGCTGCGTACAATGATCAAGAAGAATTTGAAGGAGTGGGAAGAGTGTTTGCCGTGACGTGGAGTTTGCTTACAATCGGGCAGTTCACTCTACCACAAACATGTGCCCATTTGAGGTGGTATATGGATTCAAACCACTTGCACCAATTGACTTGCTGCCACTTCTATTGCAAGAGAGATGTAACATGGAGGCTTCCAAGCGAGCTGCATATGTGAAGAAGATTCATGAGAAGACTAGAGAAGAGATAGAAAGGAAGTCCAAGTACTATGCTGCTTAGGCAAATAAAAATCGCAAGAAGGTAACTTTTGAGCCCAGAGATCTGGTTTGGATACATTTGCGCAAAGATTGGTTCCCAGAGAAGCGCAAATCCTCTTGGAGATGGACCATTCAAAGTCTTGGCCAAGATCAATGACAATGCTTACAAAATCGAGCTTCCTGAAAACTATGCTGTGAGTCCAACTTTCAACGTTGCTGATTTGTCTCCATGCTTCGATCAAGAGGGTCAAGAGTCGAGGTCGACTCCTTTTGAAGAGGGGGAGGATGATGAGGACATCCCAGGTTCACCTTGTTTAACATCTTCTCCTGATGATAAATCTCAGCCATCAAGTGAAGCTTCTACAAAGAAGATCTATTTGGGTCACATCACAAGGAGCCGTGCCAAACAAATAGCACAAGAGGTGAACGCGCTCCTAGCTTATCATAATTCAAATGACCATGAGAACTTTATACTGCCTAAATCTCGTGTGCTAATTTTACTTACGTACAATGTCGAGGACAACCAACAACATTCAGCACATGAAGAACCAAGTTTTGGAGCCCATTCAACAAGTTTAAAGAGAACAAGTTTCAACTCTGATGAAAGCCTTGTTTTGGTGACAAGGACAACTAGTTACACCGCAAGGAAGAATAGCAAGCCATCTCAACACTCTATTGTTGCATGTGCAGTTCCAGAATTCGTCCCAGAACTTGCTGAATCATGCAACGCAAAAATATGAGCATCCAGCATGTGTGGGAGTATAAAATGGAGAGCATATGAAGTCCACTTTCAGGAAAATCAAACAGTGCATCATTTGGAGTCCTGAGTCAAAGGATATGAGAGTTCCAATGCAAGCTGTCCAGGGCATTAATTGATGCGCGAGGCTCCATGAGTTTGCTCCCTTGACCAGCTGGTTAGCACGAATTTGAGCCCCTCTTTTGGCCTGGTTTCACACCTAAACTAGGAGGGCTGTTCCTAGTATAAATACCCCTTCCCCTACTTCAGCCACAACTCTTTGGCAATTTGATTTCAGCATAGGTTAGCTAAGTGCAACCAGAATATTGTTCGAGAGTTCACTTCCTCCTTAGCTCTTGTAATCTTGCCTTGTGAGAGGGTAATCTCACTTTGTGATTTTACAAAAGCAGCCGTTGAGGCGGCGACCAGTTCGTGCTTCCAACGTCGTGCGAGGTTGCGTGGATTGGAACTACGAGTGTGGTTGGGCAAATACTTGTTGCTGGTTGTTGCATTTGCAATAGTTAGCCTCGGTCTCGTCAGGTTGCACTAGTTATTCTTTACCCGACAGCGTTGTTGGTTGGGATCGAGGGTTTCCTTCGTACCCTTCAAGTGGCGTTCATTCGCAACATAGAGCAGATCCTCCGTGAAGATTGGGCAACCCCGTATCATTTTCCATCTTCGGAGAAGGTTAATTTTGATGCTAAAGAACGTGCTGAATTGATTTTAAAAATGCATGAGTTAACTAAGGAAAACATTGAGCATATGAATGCTAAATATAA
Organism: Aegilops bicornis; assembly: GCA_021605145.1. Lineage (NCBI taxonomy): Eukaryota > Viridiplantae > Streptophyta > Magnoliopsida > Poales > Poaceae > Aegilops > Aegilops bicornis. The sequence continues at coordinate 265,788,769 of CM038669.1, forward strand.
ACTTGCTGGAGATAAGGGTAGAAAACATGTTGTGTTTGCACCTGGAGATCTTGTTTGGTTACATTTGCGTAAGGATAGATTTCCTAATTAGCGCAAATCAAAGCTCATGCCACGTGTTGATGGTCATTTTAAGGTGTTAGAGAAAATAAATGATAATGCATATAAACTTGAGTTGCCTGCAGATTTTGGGGTTAGTCCCACTTTTAACATTGCAGGTTTGAAGCCTTATTTGGGTGAGGAAGATGAGCTTCTGATGTAGGGTGGAACCCTATGGGGAGATCTTTCACGAATTGGAGGGGGAATCCCCAAGAGCAAGATGAACACAATGAGGGAAAACAAGAGAAACACTCAAGAACAAGTCCAATCACACATCCACTAGACAATCAAACACACAAGATCCACAAGGTACATGAACAACAAAGGGAAATAAGATACATGGTAGAGTTCATCCCAAATCCTATAAAGGAGATGAGGGCTTGATGTATCCACTAGGGATCTTCTCCAATGGAGACCTTGAACTCCAATGGAGTGTCTCTCTCTCTCAAGAGAAATCCCACAAGGTTTAGATCAAATCTTAGCTATGTCTAAATGGAGGAGGAAGGGGAGTATATATAGGTCCAAGGGATGAAGGGGTAAGTAGGGACGAGATGGGGATACAAGGGCCAAGCCCCACAGCCACGCACAGGAGGCCCCGTGCGCACGTGGTAAGTGGAGCCCGTGCGCACGGGGTAACCAGAGACCTGGCGCATGAGCCCGTGTGCACGGGGTAAGTGGAGCCCATGCACACGGGGTAAGTGGAACCCGTGCGCACGGGGTATCCAGAGAGCTGGCGACTTAGCCCGTGCGCACGGGCTTGTACCGTGGGCACGGGGTCCAAGGGCCCGTGCGCACGGGGTGTCCTGAAGCTCGCAGCACGTCTTCTCTTGGACTCCCGTCGGTGCAGGTGGAACCTCGCCTTCTCCTTGACGGTTCCTTCTATGTTTCCATGCTTCTCTCGAGGACGGTGTAGGTGCTAGCTTGTGATTGACCTCCTCCATGGCACGTTCATCATCGGGCTCAAACCTATATGGGCACATGATAGGACGGTCAAGTAGTATACCATCCTCAAGGGAACTAATAAGACACGCATTAAGGATGGAGTTCACCTTAGTATGATTGACGTAGAAGTTGAACGTGTCTCTTAGCGATGGGATTCTTGACATGGTGATGTTCATAGGATGCTCCGCATCATTCCCTCCCCCTTGGGAGAGATCCGAGCTCGGATCGAAATCCAAATCACCATGGGAAAGAGATGATGTTGCCGTGTTGAAGTTGACGATCACCAAGCATGCATCATCATGTAGTTGCAAATGGGCACTCTCCAATGTCGCACCGTCTTGTAATTCCTTCAAAAGGAGCAAAGATAACAAGCACTTGGAAAAACAAATGTGGTTGGTGTAAGAGCAAAACCAAACATTCAAGAGGTGATTCACCCAACAAGTGTTGTCAACAAGCATAGCATATGGTTTGACAAAGAAGTGTGGCATGGCATTTAAGCATGTAAGTTGAGCACAAGCAAGAAGATCATGGAAACAAGCATGCATCACAAGTAATATGTGAAAGTCTCCAAGATCAATAAGCATAAATGCAACAATTGGAGGCAATCGACAATGAACAAGATATATCATGTGAGAGGCACGAACATATATGTCATCAACCCAAGAAAGCGAGTAATGGAACATGGGTGATGCAACAAAGCAAGCAATCATAGAGATCAAGTCAAGCCAACTAGTAGTGCGAAGATGCAACGTACTAGAAGGAATCATGGCAAGCATGTCATGTGTGCAAATAGTGGGCATGGATAATGCACATGACATATCCCAAGCATGAAAACAAGATATGAGCAAAATATCATCAATAACATGAGGTACATGATAAACATGGCAATAGCAACAAGGATCTCCACCAAGCATGCAAATACACATATGACTAGCATAATGGTGAATCATGGGTAGATGCAAGCAAGTGTCACAATTGCATGGCAAAGGCATAGGACAAAAATAACATGCAAAGTGAACATGGCAAGATGGGCATAGAGTATGTAATGGACAATAACCCATAACCATGTGAGAGACATGTAGAAGAAATGCACGAAGACTCCGCGTGAAGAGAGCGGTGGGAAAGGCAATCCATGGGATCCCAAGTCACCATTGCTCTCTAGAGCTCGTTTTGTCAACTCGTGGGATTGCGATGTTGACAAGTATTCATGGGTACCTACACAAAAGAGACACAATACAAAGAAATTGTGCGCGTGGTAAATGTACACATCATCCATCATGATGTGTATGTGCACGTGTGAGTTAGCACAAGATAAGCAATGCTTAAAGAAATTTGAGGCATGGTATATGAACATATCATCCATCATGAAAGAATAGTTATTATGTATGACACGATGGGGACACAAGTTGAGCAAGCAAGTAGATGGCACATCGAAAGCATGTTTATTCATGGGGAGCATATGGTGCACACAAGTAGTGTGATCATGCAATGGAGAGGATGAATCAAAATCTTCTAAAATGTATGAGGAAACTATGGGGGTCTCCTCTTGAGCAATAGTGGAAACATCATATGGAGAATATGACCAACATCCAAAACAATGCATATCGGAAGCTAGGAGGTCATGGCATGTCATATGAGATAAATGATGCAAAGGGAGCATATCAATATCATCACAAGAGAAACAAATGCCAATAACCATGGGCTTGTCATCTATGCCATATGTGCAAATTGGGTTTATTTTAATGGCAATGCATAGTCACTATGAAGAGATTGCATGTAAGACATATGGTCGATCTCATGCATAGCATATGACAAGTCAAGCGGATTGTCAAACATGATGTGACCTAGGGAATTGTCACAAGAAATCCTATGTAACATGGCATCACAACTAGGCAATTCAACATGCTCATCATCATAATCATCATAAAGTGGTAAGGCATGACATGAGGAAGTCGCACTAGCATGAAGCATGGGAATAGGTGGATCAACATCATGCAAGCAATCAATGTCAAGAATGTCCACTAGTGGGACTAGAGCATAACGTCACCTTTGTTACCTTTGTCATTCCACTCAAGTGGTGTTGGTGAGGTTGGAAAGACCAAATGGTGGTCATCTTCATCTTTATGGAACCATGTGGGGGGTGCATCATATTCCACCATGGCCATCGTCTTTTCGAAAGGGAGGACGTAGTCGTCGCGAATCGGCGCATCATCATATATGGGACCTAGCACCAAAGGAGAAGACACAATAGAGGTAGAGGTTAAGTTGTTAGAAAGCGAAATGGCCTCATATGCCTCATCAACTACCTCACTCTCTCTATGTGGTGGTGGCTCACTCACTCCCTCAAGGTAGGTGCTCTCAATGTCGCATATGGTGGAGTCACTCAGATCACTCAAGTGGTGGTGGCGGTGGCTCTCCTCACATGGGAATTGGGGCAACTCATGAGATATGGGGCTAGTAGTGAAGTCATTCTCAATCTCAATATGGTGGCTAAAGTCACTCAAGTCATCATACATCACCGTGGTCAAAGGGAAAATCCCATGCTCAACCGTCTCGTAGTCGTCGCCGTGGATGAAGGCCGAAGATGGCACATCATCACTCTCGTCGTGGATGAAGGCCGAAGATGGCACAACACCACTCTCGCCTCCTAAGATAGAAGCATCATCCTTGCTCGCCACTTTGTCGCTCGCCTCCAAAGCTTGGTTCTGGAAGGTCTCCGTAGTCGAACTCGTCGCCGCACCATCTTGAAAAAGAGTCGTGGAGGACTCGACATTATCAATGACACAAAGAGGGATGGCGGTGAAGTCGCACTTGGGAGCATCGTCTTGGAGCTTGTCGGGCTTGGACATCGTGGTGGTACTAGCCTCATGCTCGCCGTGTTGGAGCTTGGTCTTCAAGAAGTATGCTTGGGGTCGAGAAGCCTTGGCCTTCATGAGTTCTTGTTCCACCTTGAGAGCACCAATGTAGTAGTCGTCGATGGACTTGTAGTTCTCGAGGAAGATAGTCTTGGAGATGTCGTTGTTCAATCCCATCATGAAGTGTAACTTCACCGAAATAGGGTCGTCCACGCCGGCACGTCGCAAGGCTTCCTTTATGTTCTTGAAGTACTCGTCGATGGACTTGGATCCTTGGATGGTGTTCTCCAATTGGCGTCGAAGTTGTTCCGTGTAGGTTGGAGGCACGAACTCTTGTCGCAAAGCTGTCTTCGTCTTGGGCCAACTCGTAGCTCTCCGAAGGTGTGTGAAGCCACCATGTCGAGGCGTGGAAGTTTCTTGTGGCGCACTTCACTTAACCTTCGGAAGGGACTTGATGTAGCTTGAGGTAGTCGTCCATCAAACACTCCCACTCGAGGTACTCCTCGGGTTCTTGAGTCCCATAGAAAGGAATTGCATGGTCGATGTCGAGGTCGTAGTAGCTCGAGGGAGTAGTGGACTTGAGCTCGTGTAGTAGGCGAAGATGTCGTACGTCCGAAGGCGAAGATGCCTTGTAGTCACTTGGCGAAGATGCCATCGGTGTTGAAGAAGTTGAAGCCTTGTGGTTGATGTCGCGGCTCTGTATAGCCCATGCGCACGGGGGTGCTGGAGGCTGTGTGCACGGGGTCCCGTGTGCACGGGGGTCGAAGGCCCATGGGCACGGGGGTGGCAGAGAAGCCAACTCTCGTCCAGAAGTGTGCTCTTCATGGTCTTGTCGATGTCGATGCTTGTGTGTCCGTGTCAGAGATGGTAGCTTGGGAGTCTTTGTACTTGAGCGTCTTCTCGAAGATGAGGAAGACCGCTTGCGGTTCTTGATGAGGGCCTTGAGCTCCTCCATGCGCTTGTCCATCTTGGCGTCGGAGTTGTTGTTCGTGGCATCGAACTCGTTGTTGTTGTTGTAGACTAAAGGTGAAATTCCTTGCCTATCCATCACAAGACTCGAGTAGAGGTGAGTAGGAAATGAGATAAACAATACCAAGTTACCTTTTCCCAAAGTTGAGGATGTATCTCGTTTCACTCAATGTGAGATGAAAGAATAGTGGAATTGGTACCGGACTTGTTCACTCACACCTATCAAGTAAAGCTTATGGAGGAGCTTGGTGAGGATAGTGGCACAAAAATTTAATGCAAAATGTTAGCAAGAGTCAATAATGTTGGAAAAGATTCACCAATTCGCAAGTGAAACAAGTAGATCAATAGCAAATGTGGCACACGGAAACACACACCGGATAGATAAATGGGGTCGTGCAACCAAGGAGTGATCTCAAAATGTGGAATCCACCAAAATGCTCGTGTTGCACAACTGAAGAGAGACGCTAGCACGATTGCTCAATAGGCGGATACAACACTTGTGCACAACCTAGTGGTGGAACACTTGTGCTCAATAGGCGGCCTAGTGGTGGGAAGGGGTTGATGCCTTCCCACCCACCCAGGTTCAAGGCATGGTACTTGCAATTTGGGTTTGTTGCACCAATTATACTGTAGGGGTTTCCCTTACAGTCTTTCTGTCAAAAAAAACACTTGTGCACAACCCTATAAGATGCAAAATGGATAAACTTCTATCCCAAGTATGCTATGTATGTATGGTTCCCGGTGTTCTTCGTAAGATGATCCAAGATGATCGGATAGGACAATCTTATGTGCAATGTGGTATGATGCTATGGCACTTGCTTACAAGCTTCTTTGCTCTCTTTCTTTTGCTTAAAAGCTTATTCTTTTTTCTTTTTTTGTATGGCCAATTTGCACAATGCACAAACCAAGATAGCAATTGTGTATATGCGGGAACAAAATTTGTGACACAAGAGATGATATGATACCAAGATGATATGGTATGTATGTAATGGAAGGTATGGACCAATGATCTCTAATGTGCACAAGTAACATTTCCGGCAATACTCAAATGGCTAGTCTCGATAGGCAGGTGACGCAAAATGGGCTAGGGGTTATCAATGCAATTGCAAGGGGGATGTACAATGGTGTCGTCGAGGTTACCGTCCTTTGCGATGATGAGTGGCGGCGTTCTTGATGTAGATACCAAGATGATGGAGACTCGTCCCTAAGTAGCCGAAAGACCTTAGGAAACGGAAAAACCGCGAACTCAAAATCTCAAATGACAAATGTCAAATGGTGGTAGCGGGAAGTGGTGGTGTTGCACTAGGCAATGCAAAAATGGAGGTTTTGGTGGTGGACTATACACGGTGTCGGAGTTGGAGGTCACCATCCCTAAGTAGCCGAAACACCTTAGGAGACACAACTCACAACTCAAAGAATAACAAATGCTAAATGGAGCAAAATGGTTTAGGTTGCGGAAGACTATGGTGGTTTTGCGGATGATATGGTGGAAGGCCTAGGCAAAGATGCCAAAATGTCAAAATTTTGATGGAGTCAAATGGTGTTGGAACCTATCTGGGTGGATGGGGGATGTCAATAGCTACTCAACGAGCTAAAGAACACGAAAATCAGACTCCGGATGTGGAAGATATGGCCGAAATGGTGAAGTGTCAAGGCGGTGACCTTGGGGGTGCGCACGGGGTAGGAGCCCGTGGGCACGGGTCCCGTCGCATTACAAGCCCGTGGGCATGGGGTGTCCAGAGACTTTCCGGGGGCCCGTGGGCACGGGGTAGGCGGATATCTCGCGATTTTAGGGCGGAAATTGAAGATTTCTAGGGCAAAATTGGGGAGATTTTGGGGATGGATGGTGGGGAAAAGATGGGGGAATGCTAGATCCACTTGAAACCAAACAAATCCATGGATCAAATCCAACAAAACATCACCAAACCAACAAATCACAAAAAAATTTGGGGCTATTTTTGGTGGGGAATTTTCGAATTTAGGACGAAATCACACAAAACAAGGCTAGAAAACAAAGAGGGGGGCTCCAATTTCATGATCAACCATGGCTCATTATACCAAGATGATGTAGGGTGGAACCCTATGGGGAGATCTTTCACGAATTAGAGGGGGAATCCCCAAGAACAAGATGAACACAAGGAGGGAAAACAAGAGGAACACTCAAGAACAAGTCCAATCACACATCCACTAGACAATCAAACACACAAGATCCACAAGGTACATGAACAACAAAGGGAAATAAGATACATGGTAGAGTTCATCCCAAATCCTATAAAGGAGATGAGGGCTTGATGTATCCACTAGGGATCTTCTCCAATGGAGGTCTTGAACTCCAATGGAGCGTCTCTCTCTCTCAAGAGAAATCCCACAAGGGGAGGTACATGAGCTAAGCTCTAGTGTTTAGATCTAATCTTAGCTAAGTCTAAATGGAGGAGGAAGGGGAGTATATATAGGTCCAAGGGATGAAGGGGTAAGTAGGGACGAGATGGGGATACAAGGGCCAAGCCCCACAGCCACGCACAGGAGGCCTCGTGCGCACGGGGTAAGTGGAGCCCGTGCGCACGGGGTATCCAGAGACCTGGTGCATGAGCCCGTGCGCACGGGGTATCCAAAGAGCTGGCGACTTAGCCCGTGCGCACGGGCTTGTACCGTGGGCACGGGGTCCAAGAGCCCGTGCGCATGGGGTGTCCTGAAGCTCGCAGCACGTCTTCTCTTGGACTCCCGTCGGTGTAGGTGGAACCTCGCCTTCTCCTTGACGGGTCCTTCTACGTTTCCATGCTTCTCTCGAGGACGGTGTAGGTGCTAGCTTGTGATTGACCTCCTCCATGGCACGTTCATCATCGGGCTCAAACCTATATGGGCACATGGTAGGGCGGTCAAGTAGTATACCATCCTCAAGGGAACTAAGAAGACACGCATTAAGGATGGAATTCACCTTAGTATGATTGACGTACAAGTTGAACGTGTCTCTTAGCGATGGGATTCTTGACATGGTGATGTTCATAGGATGCTCCACATCAGCTTCCGTCGAGGACGACTTCATTTCAAGAAGGGTAGGATGATGAGGACATCAATACCATTGTTACACCCACAGCTCCTGCTGCTATACATACTGGACCAATTACTAGAGCTCGCGCACGGCAATTGAATTATCAGGTACTTCCGTTTCTTGGTAACGATTCCAATGTTCATGAGAATATGATGCTGCCTAAATTGGATACATTTGTTTTGCTTACAAATGAAGGGCCTGTCATGGATAAGAGGGATGAACACTGGAGCAAGACCAAGCATGGAGATGATGGCATGCGCGAGGGGAACAAGAACGGAGTTACAAGTGATGATTTCAGGACTTTGAGACCCCCATAATGTGTGCATGAAGCCTTGGACGAAATATACAAGATGCCACTTCATAATATTCGTCCATAGGCTATTCTAGGTGCTGCGTCACCTTATTATTGGGACAGGCCCACGTAATTTCGAAATACTTAAGTATAGGCTATTTTTAGAGTCCGTATGTGTGGGGAAACAAGAGTTAGGGTTGGTTTCGGACCCCTCCCTCAAGGGCCACGAAATTCCCTCCTCTTCCTCCATATATACAGCCCTTAGGGCGTCGCTTAGACTTTGGGTTTTGTTTAGATTAAAAGTTCGCCCTAGCTGCAACTTCGTGTGCATTTCGCTTGTGTTCAACGACTGCACAAAGGCGCCACGTAACCCCACCTTGATCAATAAAGCTTTCCTCTTATATTCGCAATATCCAGATTGTAATCTTAGTTTCTTGCTTGTTCTTCGTTTGCCTGTAGGAAACAGACCTTAGTGGTCAGGTTGATCGTGCTCCGGCGTGGTGAAAAACCTCTCGGAGTTGGTTTAGCGATTGTAAGGCGCGACGTCCTCGCACGTACGTAGTCGGATCGTCAAAGTCGACTTCATCCTAAACGATAGCCACCATCTCATCGAAAGACGGGATACCTTTGCCTCTATCAAGATCACCATGGGAAAGAGATGGCTTCGCCGTGTAGGAGTGGACGTTCACCAAGTACTTGTCATCTTGAGGCTCGAAATGGGCACTCTCCAATGTCGCACTGTATTGTGATTCCTTGAAAAGGAATAAGGACAACAAACACTTGGAAAAACAAATGTGGTTAGCGTTAGTGCAAAACCAAGCATTCAAGAGGTGATTCACCAAACAAGTGTCGTCATCATGCAAAGCATATGGTGTGACAAAGGATTGTGACATGGCATGTAAGTATATCGATTGATCACAAGCAAAGATATCATGGGGACAAGCATGTAAATGGGAGGTAGATATGCAAATATGTGTGTCAAGAGTATAAGCATCTACCTCAAATTCATAGCAAGCATGGGCAAAGCGCTCAATGAAAGGTCTATGGTAGGCATAGGAATCATTCACAACACCTAAGAAGATGAGATGTCTAAACACATGGGTTAAGTGCAAGACAATCCAAGCATAATGTGCATAGGGTGTAGTGAACATAGTGTGGCACTCAACACAATAGAAAGTGCAATTGTTCATCATGTGTTAGGCAATCAAGTCAATCATGTGACAAGCAATGGGACATGGCATATGTGAAGTGATGACATTGTTGCAAGCAAACATATGAGAGGAGCAAATAATCCAAGAATTAGATGCAACACACAAGGCATATATATCATGATGCATGGAATGGTTAAAATGACAAGTCGAAACAAGATCTCTAACAAGTGTGCAATCAAGTGATCCAAGATGAACAATAAGTCTCATCGTGCAAGCAAAACAAGTAGTATGATCCGCAATATCCATGCTCAAGAAAGATGTCACCTTGAAGGCGTGTCCTTGTGCGTCCTTCACAATGCCGAAGCACAAGCAAGTGCGATGTAGAATCGTCATGGTAGAAGGTGGTTCGCTCTCAAGAGCTCGAATGGTCAATTCACGTGACGTGGAAGTCGACACAAAGTCCAAGTATCCTACACATGCACACAACAAAACAAAGAACGTATGCACATGGTAGATAAACACATCATCCATCATGATGGTTCTCTTCTTTTGTACATAACCATTAGAAGCACAAGTGCATGAATAATATGATGCAACAATGGCTATATTCATGGCACGGGGTATATGGTGCAAAGAGGTAAGACAAGCATGCTTCACAAGGAATATGTCAAAATCTCCAATTATATGTGAGAATGCTATGGGGGCAAACTCATTATCAAGACTAAGGGCATTGTTGCACTCAATACATGGCAAATCATCTAGCATGAGGGAGGCAACATATGGAGAGATGTGACGAGAAGCAATAACAATCATGTGCAAAGCATGTAGATAGTTGTCATCAACCGCATGAAGTGAGCAAGTATAAATCATTGGTGATGCAACAAGGCAAGCAATAGTAATCAAGTCGTGCAAACTAGTGGAGCGAAGATGCAACACACTAGAGGAAATCATGGCAATCATGTCATGTGAGCAAATAATAGGCATAGTCAATGTACATGACATATCGCAAGCACGGACACAAATCAAGATCATAGTATCATCATAGGCATGGGGCACAAAGCAATCATGGCAATAACAAACAATATCTCCACCAAGCTTGCAAATACACATACAAGTACTAGAATCAATCATCATGTGTAATGCAAAGCATGGGTCACAAATGCATGGCAAAGGCATAGGAATGGGCATATCATGCAAAGTGAACATGGCAAGATGGGCAAAGGATATATAATGGACAACAACCCATAGCCAAGTGAGGGCCATGTAAAAGAAATGCGCGAAGTCTTCGCGCGAAGAGAGCGGTGGAAAAGTCAATCTATGGGATCCCAAGTCATCATTGCTCTCTAGAGCTCGTTTTGTCAACTCGTGGGATTGCGAGGTTGACAAGTATTCATGGGTACCTACACAAAAGAGACACAACCCAAAGAAATTGTGCGCGTGGTAAATGTACACATCATCCATCATGATGTGTATGTGCAAGTGAGTGTTAGCACAAGATAAGCATCGCTCAAAGAAATTTGATGCATGGTACAAGAACATGTCATCCATCATGAAAGAATAGTTATTGTGTATGACACGATGGGGATGCAAATTGAGCATAGAAGTATATGGCACATCAATAGCATGTTTATTCATGGGAAGCATATTGTGCACACAAGTATTGGGATCATGCAATGTATAGGATGAATCAAAATCTCCTAAAATGTATGAGGAAACTATGGGGGTCTCCTAATGAGCAATAGCGGGGATATCATATGGAGAAAATGGACAACATCCAAAACAATGCATATCCGAAGCTAGGTAGTCATGGCATGGCATATGAGATAAATGATGCAAATGGAGCATATCAATATCATCACAAGAAAAACAAATGCCAATAACCATGGGCTTGTCATCTATGCCATAAGTGCAAATTGGGTTTAGTTTAATGGCATATGCATAGTCACTATGAAGAGATTGCAAATATGACATATGATTGATCTCATGCATAGCATATGACAAGTCCAGCGGATTGTCAAACATGATGTGACCTAAAGAATTGTCACAAGAAATCATATGTAACATGGCATCACAACTAATAGACTCCACATGACAATCATCAAACTCATCATAAATGGGTAAATCATCGCATGGGGAAATCATACTAGAATGAAGCATGGTAATAGGTTGATCAACATCATCCAACCAATCAATGTCAAGAATGTCCACTAGTGGGACTAGAGCATCACCTTCACCTATGTTACCTTGTTCATTCCACTTAAGTGGAGTAGGTGAGGTGGGAAAGACCAAATGGTGGTCATCTTCATCTTGATGGAACCATGTGGGGGTGCATCATATTCCACCATGGCCATCGTCTTGTCCAAAGGGACGACGAAGTCGTCGCGAAACGGCGCGTCATCATATATGGAACCTAGCACCAAATGAGAAGACACAATAGAGGTAGAGGTTAAGTCGTTAGAAATCGAAGTGGCCTCACTCTCTCTATGTGGTGGTTCACTCACTCCCTCAAGGTAGGTGCACTCAAAGTCACATATGGTGGAGTCACTCATCTCACTCAAGTGTGGGTGTTGTGGCTCTCCTCACATGGGAATTGGGGCAACTCGTCATATATGGGGCTAGTGGTGAAGTCACTCTCACTCTCAATATGGTGGCACAAGTCACTCAAGTCAACATACGTTGTCGCGGTCGAAGTGAAATACTCAACCATCTCATCGCTGTCACCATGGATGAAGGCCGAAGATGGCACATCATCACTCTCGCCTCCTAAGATGGAAGCATCATCCGTGCTCGTCACCATGTCGCTTGCCTCAAAAGTTTGGTCCTTGAAGGTCTCCTTAGTCGTACTCGTCGCCACACCATCTTGTAAAAGAGTCGTGGAGGACTCGACATCATCAATGCCACAAAGAGGGATGGCGGTGAAGTCAAACTTGGGAGCATCGTCTTGGAGCTCATCGGGCTTGGACATCTTGGTGGTACTAGCCTCATGCTCGTCGTCTTTGAGTTTGGTCTTCGAGAAGTGTGCTTGGGGTGGAGAAGCCTTGGCCTTCATGAGTTCTTGTTCCGCCTTGAGAGCACCAATGTAGTTGTCGTCGAGGGACTTGTAGTTCTCGAGGAAGATAGTATTGGAGATGTCGTTGTTCAATCCCATCATGAAGTGGAACTTCATTGACATGGGGTCGTCCATGTCGGCTCGTCGCAAGGCTTTCTTCATCTCCTTGAAGTACTCGTCGATGGACTCGGATCCTTTGATGGTGTTCTCCAATAGGCGTAGAAGTTGTTCTGTGTAGGTTGGAGGCACGAACTCTCGCCGCAACACTCTCTTCATCTTGGACCAACTGATGTAGGGTGGAACCCTAGGAGGGATCTTTTCACACTTGGAGGGGGAAAAGGAGAGAACAACAAGAACACCACAAGAACACAAAGAGGAAATCACTCCAACAATTCCCGATTACACATCCACTAGAGTAACAACACAAGATCCACAAGTCACAAACACAATCAAAGGAAAAATACAATGGCAAAGCTCATCCCAAATCCAAAGGAGGTGGGGTCTTGGAGATAGTCTACTCCTCGAGGAGGTCTTGAAATCCACAAGGATTCTTCCCTAGGGGGTCTTGATTCCACAAGGGAAGGTAGAAAGGAGCAAAGCTCACAAATATCTCATCTAATACTTTGCTAACCCTAAACACGGTCCTTTGTACGGAATATATAGCCTAGGGGTCGAAGGAGACGAAGTGGACCCGAAGATGCAATCTCAGCCGGCCATACTGGGAGGCCCGTGCGCACGGGGTAAGTTGGGCCCATGCGCACGGTACAGGCCCGTGCAAGACGGGTGCTCCAGCTAACTCCCCGAGTAGCCCGTGGGCATGGGGTCTCGGGGTCTTGCACGGGTCGCCTCAAGCTTCCTGTACTGTTGTAGCCCTTCTTCTTGGTTCGCGTGGCCTCCGTGTGGTCCTCCCTCTCCTTGGTGATGCTCCGCTGCCTTGGTGATGTTCCTCTTCATACCTAAGGAGGCATAGCACATTTTGGTGAGGTAGTAAACATGTTCCATTCGTGTCCATATGCAAATCTAGTAGGAAGGAATTCACCTCGGTTTCCAAAGCACGTGCTCTAACTCTTGTCATAGGTCCACGTGGGGCTTGATATGTCGGTATAGAGTCCATGGGGATGATGGAAGGATGCTCCGCATCATCTCCCCTCCCTTGGGAGAGATCCGACCTCGGATCAAAAGCTTCATCTCCATGGTATGGCGTGAGGCCTTTGACGTTGAAGATGTCGCTCACATTGTACTTGTCTCGTGGTAGGTTGATCTTGTAGGCGTTGTCGTTGTAGCGTGCTAGAACCTTGAAAGGTCCATCGGCTCGAGGGAGAAGCTTGGACTTGCATTCGTTGGGGAAGCAGTCCTTGCGAAGGTGTAGCCACACTAGATCACCAATGTTGAAGACCATGGATTGCTTGTCGACGTTGAGCTTGGTCGCTAGTCGTTGTACTTGGCGCTCGATGGTGTGCCTTGTATCCTCATGCACCTTCTTGATGTAGCTTTCTCGTGCACTCGCATGCATGTTGGTGCGCTCTTGTAGAGGAAGAAGTAGGATGTCCAATGGGGACAACGGGTTGAAGCCGTAGACGACCTCGAAGGGGGACTTGCCGGTAGTCGAATGTCTTGCACGGTTGTAGGCATACTCGGCGATGGGTAGACACGCCTCCCACTCCTTGATGTTCTTCTTGATCAATACGCGAAGTAGAGTGGAGAGTGTCCGGTTCGTCACTTCCGCTTTGGCCGTCGGGTTTGAGGATGGTATGCGGATGAGAACAAGAGCTTGATTCCGAGCTTGGCGCATAGGGTCTTCCAAAAGTAACTCAAGAACTTGACGTCACGATTGGAGACGATTGTCTTTGGTACTCCATGGAGTCGCAAGATTTCCCTACAAAATAGATTTGCAACATGTGAAGCATCGTCTATCTTGTTGCAAGGAATGAAATGTGCCATCTTAGAAAATCTATCCACGACAACAAACACGGAATCCTTTCCATTTTGAGTTCTAGGCAAACCAAGTACAAAATCCATGCTAATGTCTTCCCAAGGTTGATAGGGAATAGGAAGAGGCATGTAAAGACCATGAGATTAAGCTTTAGACTTAGCTTTGCGACATGTAGAGCATCGATTGGTGAAGCGTGAGACGTCTCAAAACATCTTGGGCCAAAAGTAGTTCTTGGAGAGTGTGGCGAATGTCTTGTCGCGTCCAAAGAGTCCCATGAGTCCGCCTCCATGAGCCTCTTGCAAAAGGAGCAAACGAAGAGAAGACTCGGGAATGCATAGTTTGTTAGCTCTCATGAGATAATCATCCTTGATGTAATATTGTTCCCAAGAAGTAAAAGGCCAAACACTTAGCATAAGGAATAGCAAAAGATGGATCATTAGCATACAAGTCTTTGATGTGCTCAAAACCAATAACATTCAACTCAAGTTTAGTGAAAAGCGTGCATATGCGTGAAAGTGCATCCGCGACTACATTTTCCTTACCCTTAATGTACTTGATCACATAGGGGAAAGATTCAATAAATTCACTCCATTTGGCATGACGCTTGTTCAACTTAGTTTGACCTTTTAAGTACTTAAGCTGCTTCGTGGTCGGTATGTATGACAAACTCGTGAGGTCGAAGATAATGTTCCCAAACATGTAGCACACGCACAAAAGCATACAATTCTTTGTCATAGATGGGGTAGTTAAGTTGAGCACCAGAGAGTTTTTCGCTAAAATATGCAATGGTTCGTATTTCTTGCATCGAAACTCCGCCAATTCCGGTACCGCTTGCATCACAGTGAACCTCAAAAGTTTTGTCAAAATTGGGCAAAGCAAGAATCAGAGCATGAGTAAGCAAAGACTTGAGCTCATCAAAAGCGGTGGATTGTAAAGATCCCCAAACAAAGGGAGTATTCTTCTTACTTAAAGCATGCAAAGGAGCGGCAATAGTGCTAAAATGTTTCACAAAGCGACGATAAAAACCCGCAAGACCAAGAAAGCTACGCACTTGTTGCAAATTGGTGGGTTGGGGCCAAGTTTTAATTGCTTCAATTTTAGATTCATCAACATGGACACCCTTGGAAGAGACAACAAAACCCAAGAAAACCACTTTGTCAACACCAAACGTGCATTTTTCAAGTTTGCATAAAGACGTTCCATGCGAAGGGTTTGCAAAACAGCCCTAACATGATCAAGATGCTCTTTCATGGTTTTGCTAAACACAAGAATATCGTCAAGTAGACCACAACAAAGACTCCAATATAAGGGCAAAGCACATGATGCATAAGGCGACGAAAGTACCGGAGCCTCCGATAAACCCATAGGCATCACTAACCACTCATACAAGCCAAATTTGGTTTTGAAAGCGGTTTTCCATTCATCACCCTCTTGAATGCGGATTTGATAATAGCCACTTTTAAGATCAATTTTTGAGAAGAAGTTGCTCCACTAAGTTCATCAAGCATATCATCTAAGCGAGGAATGGGATGCCTAGAACGAACGGTGATAGCACTTATAGGTCTACAATCGGAACACAAGCGGAAACTTCCATTGGATTTAGGCACAAGAATAACCGTAATGGCACAAGGGCTTAAGCTTTCACGTACATGACCGTTGTCGATGAGTTGTTGTACTTGCCGTTGAATCTCTTTAGTTTCTTCGGGGTTGACACGGTATGGAGCTTTGTTTGGAAGTGGCGCTCCGGGGATGAGGTCGATTCGATGCTCAATGCCTCGTAGAGGAGGTAGACCCGGAGGTAGCTTATCAGGGAAAACACTTGGAATTCCTGCAAAAGAGATTTAAACACTAAAGGTAGCTCGTGAGAGGTGTTAGTTTTTGGTTCTCCATCCTTGCACACAAGGACAAAGTGCATCACACTTGATGGGTTCTCACACACTTCTCTCATCTCACTTTTTGTGGCAAATAGTATGAGGTTTTTCTCTCTAGGCGAAGAGGCGCTCAAGTTTGGCTTGTGGCTCTCACTCACTTTTGGGTGGATCACTTTCTCACTCTTCTCTCCATAATGGGTGGCTTGCTTGTCGGCGATCACTTGACTAGGAGACATAGGTCGTAGCACATACTCCTTCCCTTTCATCTTGAGGCTATAGTGATTGGTACGCCCATTGTGGATGACTCCACGGTCGAATTGCCATGGTCGACCAAGAAGGAGGTGGCAAACGGTCATTGGGACCACATCACACTCCAAAGTGTCCTCATATGCACCAATTTTGAAGGAGACTTGGACCGTATGCTCGATTCGTATAGTGCCGGAGTCGCTCAGCCATTGAACCTTGTAGGGGTGCGGGTGCTTCCTCTTGACCAATTAAAGCCACGAGCATAGTTCTTGATGAGGACATCAATACCATTGTTACACCCACAACCCCTGCTGCTATACATACTGGACCAATTACTAGAGCTCGCGCACGGCAATTGAATTATCAGGTACTTTCGTTTCTTGGTAACGATTCCAATGTTCATGAGAATATGATGCTGCCTAAATTGGATACATTTGTTTTGCTTACAAATGAAGGGCCTACCATGGACAAGAAAGATGAACCTTGGAGCAAGTTCAAGCATGGAGATGTTGGCATGCTAAGGGAACAAGAACGGAGTTACAAGTGATGATTCCAGGACTTTGAAGCCACCCTAATGAGAGCATGAGGCCTTGGACGAAATATACAAGATGCCACTTCATAATATTCGTCCATAGGCTATTCTAGGTGCTGCGTCACCTTAATATTGGGCCAGGCCCATGTAATTTCGAAATACTTAAGTGTAGGCTGTTTTTAGAGTCCGTATGTGTGGGGAAACAAGAGTTAGGGTTGGTTTCGAACCCCTCCCTCAAGGGCCACGAAATTCCCTCCTCTTTCTCCATATATACAGCCCTTAGGGCGTCGTTTAGACTTTGGGTTTTGTTTAGATCAAAAGTTCGCCATAGCTGCAACTTCACAGATTTCGCTTGTGTTCAACGACCGGACCAAGGCGCCTCGTAACCCCACCTTCATTAATAAAGCTTTCCTCTTATATTCGCAATATCCAGATTGCAATCTTAGTTTCTTGCTTGTTCTTCGTTTGCTCGCAGGAAACAGCCCTCGTGGTCGAGTTGATCGTGCTCGGCGTGGTCAATAACCCTCGGAAGTTGGTTTAGCGATTGCTAAGGCGCGACGTCTCAAGACGACGTAGTCGGATCGTCAAGGTCGACTCCCACGAAACGATAGCCACCATCTCATTGAAACATCGGGACACCTTTGCCTCTATCAAGTGGTATCAGATTTTCAGGTTGCTCGGTGAGATTTTACAGTTTTTCATAGATTAGATCGAGTCTGTTCTTCATACCTAAAGTCCACGAAAAAGCCACAAAAAAAATTAGGTTTAGTTCATCATATCCGAACCAATCTGAGCATTAGAAAAAACTTTTTAGGGTTTTTGATTAGTAGAATTTGCGGTTGCATCGTCGTGTCAATTTGCTGGTCTTAGAGTCTATTCTTTTAGAGTTTCGGTTACGGTCATAAGTTGTCACGCCACGCCGCACCATCATCATCGCCTTGCCATCTACCACCCTTCTTATCCGCCACCGCTCTGAATCCGTATCCATATACCACCACCAATCCGTATCCATATACCACCACCAATCCGTATTCATATACCACCACCAATCCGTAGCCATAAACCACCACCGCTACCATATACCACCACCGCTGCCATATACCACCACCATATATCCACTACCATATATCCACCACCAATCCGAGTTCTTCTCATATTAGGTTTGTTTTCGAGATCCATCTAAATTCGATTCGTGTTTCCTTGCGTATGAGGTTTCGAAAAAAAGAGTCCGGAAACCACCCTCCGTTTAGGCCCAAAATTTTCCGAAAACGCACTTGTCGAAAAATTTTCTGGCTATCCTATTTTTAGGTGTTTCTAAGCATATTGAGACAGTCGCCATTATAGAAAGTTTTTTTTGACCCGTTTCTAGTTTTTGGGTCCGGGCAGTCGAAAAAAAAATTTTTTTTTGGTCGAAAAAATTCCGTGCCCATCCTGTCAGTTTGACCTGGGAAGAGTTTTGAGACACTCGCCATTATAGTGATTTTTCGCAAAAAAAAAGAGCAGCGCAAAGAAAAAAGCAGCGCAAAAAAAATGAGCGAAAAAAAATTTCCAGAGTGTGCTTTTCCGTTGTTTCCGTGCAGCGCCGTGATTTTGTTAGTGTTCTAGGCTCGCGTCTCTAGCACGGTCTAGCCTAGGACCAAAGACAAAGACCGTCGTTGAGCGTTTATTCAACTTTGCATCTCTGAATTGATTATTCTTGACCCTTTTTGCTACCATATTATAAGCCTTCCCAGCTCCACATACATCTACATCGTATGCTTGACTCTCCCCGGTAATCGCTCTATCCAAGCTTTGAAAGTTTTGACTACATCGGTTGCCGATCACCACCGCTGCTGGGTAAGAACTGGTAAGAATTTGAGATTTGCTTGACGGATTTGTGATCGTCCACCACACCACCACCACCACTTCCTATTAGTCTGTCGAATCATATTCTTGTGTGTTTCTATTGCTGCTAACCATGGCAGGATCACAAGCCATTTAGACCGACCGGGAGAACATGACAAACAAAGCGCTACATGATAAGTTTCAACAAATGATGAGTGGGCAGGTGGAAGATGTTCTATATAGATTTGAAGAGGCCATGGAGAAGATAGATGGCATTGAGAAGGCGTCAAACAAAGCTCGATAACAAGTTTAATGAATTGCTCGCTGCGTCTACCACCACCACCACCGGCTGCACCTAATGCACCTCTACAACAACAACAACGACTACCTCCACATCGCGAAGCAGCCCTCCGCCGAAGCGAGCCGTGTCCCTCTTCACTGGCCAAGCTGCCGGTGTCTTGTTGATACTTCGTGGCTCCTGCTGGCGATGTGGGGAGGATGATAATGTGAGAGAGTACGAGGATGAGGTTGATCAACTTCAGAACTACGTGCAACCACCAGCCCCACAACCACCAGCACAACAACCACCTCGTCGTCCACATCCAAATAATGGCAATGTTAGGGCTCCCTCAGTGCACGAGACCATGACCATCTCCCTAAATTGAAGTTGAATATTCCACCATTTGAGGGTAGATATGTTCCTGATATATATCTTACTTGGGAGTTAGAAACTGAACAACGATTTACATGTTTACAATATCACGAGGAGAGACGTGTTCCCGCCGCTGTTTGTGCTTTCACTAGCTTTGCATGTGTTTGGTGGTGCGAACATTGTAGATTATATCCTGTTCCAGCTACTTGGGCTGCTTTGAAAACTGCTATGCGTACTCGTTGGGTTCCACCATATTATCAACGTGAATTACTTCAAAAATTGCAGCGCTTAAGACAAGGAAAAAATACGGTAGAAGAATATTATCAGGAATTACAAATAGGCTTGATTAGATTTGGTATTGTTGAGGAGAATGAAGCTATGCTTGCACGTTTTCCGGGTGGATTAAATAGAGATATTCAGACCATTCTAGACTACAAGGATTATACTAATTTCACTTGATTATTCCATCTTGCTTGTAAAGATGAGCGTGAAGTCTTGAGGATCGACAGGCGTTGGCGCGGACTAACTTTTCTCGCAGGTCGACCTTCATCATGGACACCACGTGCATCATCTACTTCCACACGTTCTACTACACCGGCACCTCCGCCGGCTGCCACCTCCAACCGTGATACAAGAAAGCAGGCACAACCACCACTATTCCGCCAAGAGCGCACTCTTTGGCCTACAGAGCTCTTCTTCTTCCATGGCGTCAACAGGCACACAAGTGATATTATTTGTCGTCGTTGTAAGGGAAGAGGACATTTTGCCAGAGAATGCCAATCTCAGCGTGTGATGATTGCTAACGAGGATGGTGGGTATGAGTCCGCTTAGTGACTATGATGAAGAGACTTTGGCTCTTATTACACATGAAGAACATGGTGGAGATGATTACGATCATGAGACGCAATACATGGCTGTCAAGATGCTTTGTGTATGAATGTTTAGTTGCTCAACGTGTTTTGAGTGTGCAGGTTACACAAGCTGAGCAAAATCAGAGGCATAACTTGTTCCATACAAAGGGAGTTGTGAAGGAACGTTCTATTCAAGGTCATCATAGATGGAGGGAGCTGCAACAACTTGGCTAGCATGGATATGGTGGAGAAGCTTTCTCTCACCACAAGACCACATCCACATCCTTACTACATCCAATGGTTCAACAACAGCGGCAAGGTTAAGGTAACACGTCTCGCTCTGTGTGTATTTTAGTATCTCTACATATGCTGATTATGTTGATTGTGATGTGGTACCTATGCACGCATGTTCCTTATTACTTGGTAGACCATGGCAATTTGATAAAATTCTGTACACCATGGTAGAAACAATCAGTATACTCTTGTTCACAAGGATAAAAATATTACTTTGCTTCCTATGACTCCTCATTCAATTTTGAAAGATGATATTAATAGAGCTAATAAAGCAAAACAGGAGAAAAATAAGAGTGAAAATCAGATTGTGGCAAAAGAATTTGAGCAACAAATGAAGCCTAATAATAAACCATCTTATGTTGCTTACGAAATTAAACTGAAAAGTGCATGTTTACTTGCCACCAAATCCGATATTGAGGAGCTAGATTCTAGCAAATCTGTTTGCCATGCTTTTGTGTGCAAAGAGGCATTATTTTCATTCGAGGACGTGCCTTCCTCTTTGCCCGCTTGTCACTAACATTTTGCAGAGTTCGCCGACGCCTTCCCACAAGACGTGCCACCGGATTACCACCTATTCGAGGGATTGAGCATCAAATTGACTTAATTCCGGTGCATCGCTACCCAACCGTGCACCATACCATACCAATCCAGAGGAGACGAAGGAGATTATGCGTCAAGTACAGGAGCTGCTCGACAAAGGTTATATACGCGAATCTGTTAGTCCTTGTGCTGCTCCTATTATACTAGTGCCTAAAAAGGATGGTACATCGTGTATGTGTGTTGATTGTAGAGGCATTAATAATATTACTATTCGTTATCGTCATCCTATTCCTAGGCTAGATGATATGCTTGATGAATTGAGTGGCTCTACAATATTCTCCAAAGTTGATTTGCATAGTGGATACCATCAAATTCGTATGAAATTGGGAGATGAATGGAAAACAGCATTTAAAACTAAGTTTGGTTTATATGAGTGGTTAGTCATGCCTTTTGGGTTAACTAATGCACCTAGTACTTTCATGAGACTAATGAACGAAGTTTTACGTGCTTTCATTGGACGATTTGTGGTAGTCTATTTTGATGATATCTTGATTTATAGCAAATCTTTGGAAGAACATTTGGAACATTTACGTGCTGTTTTTAATGCTCTACGTGATGCACGCTTGTTTGGTAACCTTGGGAAGTGCACCTTTTGCAATCGACCGAGTATCTTTTCTTGGCTATGTTGTTACACCACAGGAATTGAAGTTGATAAAGCCAAGATTGAAGCTATTGAGAGTTGGCCGCAGCCCAAAACGGTCACACAAGTGAGGAGTTTTCTTGGACTCGCTGGTTTCTATAGGCGTTTTGTGAGAGACTTTAGCACCATTGCTGCACCTCTCAATGAACTTACAAAGAAGGATGTGCCTTTTGTTTGGGGGTACCGCATGTGAAGAAGCCTTCACGGTATTGAAAGATAAGTTGACACATGCTCCTTTACTCCAACTTCCCGACTTTAATAAGACTTTTGAGCTTGAATGTGATGCTAGTGGAATTGGATTAGGAGGTGTGTTATTACAAGATGGCAAACCTGTTGCATACTTTTACGAAAAATTGAGTGGGCCTAGTCTGAACTATTCTACTTATGACAAAGAATTATATGCTCTTGTTCGTACTTTAGAGACATGGCAACATTATTTATGGACCTAATACTTTGTTATACATTCTGATCATTAATCTTTGAAACATATTAAAAGTCAAGCTAAACTGAATCGTAGACATGCTAAATGGGTTGAATTCATTGAGACTTTCCCTTATGTCATTAAACACAAGAAGGGTAAAGAAAATGTTATTGTCGATGCTTTGTCTCGTCGCTATACTATGCTTTCACAACTTGACTACAAAATATTTGGTTTGGAGACCATCAAAGATCAATATGTGCATGATGCTGATTTTAAAGATGTAATGCATAATTGTAAAGAAGGAAGAACATGGAACAAGTTCGTTATTAAGGATGGTTTTGTGTTCCGTGCTAACAAGCTATGCATTCCTCGCTAGCTCTGTTTGTCTTTTGTTGTTGCAGGAGGCGCATGGAGGAGGATTAATGGGACACTTTGGCCAAGAAGACGGAGGATATACTTGCTACACATTTCTTTTGGCCAAAGATGAGACGGGATGTTGAGCGCTTTTGTTGCTCGCTGCACTACATGTCAAAAAGCTAAGTCACGACTCAATCCTCATGGTTTATATATGCCTTTGCACTGTGCCTAGTGTTCCTTGGGAGGATATATCTATGGACTTTGTTTTAGGTTTACCTCAAACAAAGAAGGGAGGGATAGCATATTTGTTGTCGTGGATAGATTCTAAAATGGCACACTTTATACCATGTCATAAAAGCGATGATGCTGTTAATGTTGCTGATTTGTTCTTTCGTGAAATTATTCGCTTGCATGGTGTGCCAAATACTATTGTTTCAGATCGTGATACTAAATTTCTTAGCCACTTTTGGAGATGTTTATGGGCTAAGTTGGGGACTAAACCGCTTTTAGTACTACTGTCACCCCCAAACCGATGGACAAACTGAAGTAGTCAATAGAACATTGTCTACTATGCTTAGGGCTGTTTTGAAGAATAATAAGAAAATGTGGGAAGAATGCTTGCCTCATATTGAATTTGCTTATAATCGCTCATTGCATTCTACTACTAAGATGTGCCCTTTTGAAATTGTGTATGGCTTCCTACCTCGTGCACCTATTGATTTGTTGCCTCTTCCATCTTCGGAGAAGGTTAATTTTGATGCTCAAGAACGTGCTGAATTGATTTTAAAAATGCATGAGTTAACTAAGGAAAACATTGAGCGTATGAATGCTAAATATAAACTTGCTGGAGATAAGGGTAGAAAACATGTTGTCTTTGCACCGGAGATCTTGTTTGGTTACATTTGCGTAAGGATAGGTTTCCTAATTTGCGCAAATCAAAGCTAATGCCACGTGTCGATGGTCCATTTAAGGTGTTAGAGAAAATAAATGATAATGCATATAAACTTGAGCTGCTCGCAAATTTTGGGGTTAGTCCCACTTTTAACATTGCAGATTTGAAGCCTTATTTGGGTGAGGAAGATGAGCTTCCGTCGAGGACGACTTCATTTCAAGAGGGGGAGGATGATGAGGACATCAATACCATTGTTACACCCATAGCCCCTACTGCTATACATACTGGACCAATTATTAGAGCTCGCGCACGCTAATTGAATTATCAGGTACTTCCGTTTCTTGGTAACGATTCCAATGTTCATGAGAATATGATGCTGCCTAAATTGGATACATTTGTTTTGCTTACAAATGAAGGGCCTACCATGGACAAGAAAGATGAACCTTGGAGCAAGTTCAAGCATGGAGATGTTGGCATGCTAAGGGGAACAAGAACGGAGTTACAAGTGATGATTCCAGGACTTTGAAGCCACCCTAATGAGAGCATGAGGCCTTGGACGAAATATACAAGATGCCACTTCATAATATTCGTCCATAGGCTATTCTAGGTGCCAGGCCCATGTAATTTCGAAATACTTAAGTGTAGGCTGTTTTTAGAGTCCGTATGTGTGGGGAAACAAGAGTTAGGGTTGGTTTCGGACCCCTCCCTCAAGGGCCACGAAATTACCTCCTCTTTCTCCATATATACAGCCCTTAGGGCGTCGTTTAGACTTTGGGTTTTGTTTAGATCAAAAGTTCGCCATAGCTGCAACTTCGCGTGCATTTCGCTTTGTGTTCAACAACTGCACCAAGGCGCCTCGTAACCCCACCTTCATTAATAAAGCTTTCCTCTTATATTCGCAATATCCAGATTGCAATCTTAGTTTCTTGCTTGTTCTTCGCTTGCTCACGTGAAACAGGCCCTCGTGGTCGCGTTGATCGTGCTCCGGCGTGGTCAATAACCCTCGGAAGTTGGTTTAGCGATTGCTAAGGCGCGACGTCTCGACGTCACGTAGTCGGATCGTCAAGGTCGACTCCCACGTAAACGATAGCCACCATCTCATCGAAACATCGGGACACCTTTGCCTCTATCAAGTGGTATCAGATTTTCGTGTTGCTCGGTGAGATTTTACAGTTTTTCAGAGATTAGATCGAGTCTGTTCTTAATACCTAAATTCCACGAAAAAGCCACAAAAAAATTTAGGGTTAGATCATCATATACGAACCAATCTGAGCCTTAGCATAATCTTTTTAGGGTTTTTTCTTTGTTGAATTTGAGGTTGAATCGACGTGTCAAGTTCTTTGGTCTTAGAGTCTAGTCTTTAGAGTTTCGGTTCTGGTCATAAGTTGTCACGCCGCCGCAAGACCATCATCATCGCCTTGCCATCTACCACCCTTCTTATCCGCCACCGCTCTGAATCCGTATCCATATACCACCACCAATCCGTATCCATATACCACCACCAATCCGTATCCATATACCACCACCAATCCGTAGCCATATACCACCACCGCTACCATATACCACCACCGCTGCCATATACCACCACCATATATCCACTACCATATATCCACCACCAATCCGAGTTCTTCTCATATTAGGTTTGTTTTCGAGATCCATCTAAATTCCGATTCGTGTTTCCTTGCCTGCGTAGGTTTCGGAAAAAAAAAGAGTCCGGAAACCACCCTCCGTTTAGGCCCAAAATTTTTCGAAAACGCACTTGTCGAAAAATTTTCTGGCTATCCTATTTTTGGTGTTTCTAAGCATATTGAGACAGTCGCCATTATAGAAAGTTTTTTTTGACCCGTTTCCAGTTTTTGGGTCCGGGCAGCCGAAAAAAAAAATATTTTGGTCGAAAAAATTTCGTGCCCATCCCGTCGATTTGACACTGGAAGAGTTTTGAGACACTCGCCATTATAGTGATTTTTTCAAAAAAAGAGCAGCAAGAAAAAAAGCAGCGCAAAAAAAAAGACGAAAAAAAAAATTCCAGAGTGTGCTTTTCCGTTGTTTCCGCACCGCCGTGATTTTGTTAGTGTTCTAGGCTCGCGTCTCTAGCACGGTCTAGCCTAGGACCAGCACTGTACCGTCGTTGAGCGTTTATTCAACTTTGCATCTCTGAATTGATTATTGCTGACCCTTTTTGCTACCATATTATAAGCCTGCCCAGCTCCACATACATCTACATCGTATGCTTGACTCTCCTCGTAATCGCTCTATCCAAGCTTTGAGAGTTTTGACTACATCGGTTGCCGATCACCGCTGCCGGGTAAGAACTGGTAAGAATTTGAGATTTGCTTGACGGATTTGTGACTGTCCACCACACCACCACCACCACTTCCTAGTAGTCCGTCAATCATATTCTTGTGTGTTTCTATTGCTGCTAACCATGGCAGGATCACAAGCCGACGAGACCGACCGGGAGAACATGACAAACAAAGCGCTACATGATAAGTTTCAACAAATGATGAGTGGGCAGGTGGAAGATGTTCTATATAGATTTGAAGAGGCCATGGAGAAGATAGATGGCATTGAGAAGGCGTCAAACAAAGCTCGATAACAAGTTTAATGAATTGCTCGCTGCCTACCACCACCACCACCGGCTGCACCTAATGCACCTCTACAACAACAACAACGACTACCTCCACATCGTGAAGCAGCCCTCCGCCGAAGCGAGCCGTGTCCCTCTTCAGCTGGCCAAGCCGGTGCTGTGCTGTTGATACTTCGTGGCTCCTGCTGGCGATGTGGGGAGGATGATTATGTGAGAGAGTACGAGGATGAGGTTGATCAACTTGAACTACGTGCAACCACCAGCACCACAACCACCGGCACCACAACCACCCGGTCGTCCACATGCAAATAATGGCAATGTTAGGGCTCCCCCTCAGTGCGAGATCATGACCATCTCCCTAAATTGAAGTTGAATATTCCACCATTTGAGGGTAGATATGTTCACGATATATATCTTACTTGGGAGTTAGAAACTGAACAACGATTTACATGTTTACAATATCCCGAGGAGAGACGTGTTCCCGCCATTGCTTTGTGCTTTCACTAGCTTTGCATGTGTTTGGTGGTCCGAACATTGTAGATTATATCCTGTTCCAGCTAGGTGGGCTGCTTTGAAAACTGCTATGCGTACTCGTTGGGTTCCACCATATTATCAACGTGAATTACTTCAAAAATTGCAGCGCTTAAGACAAGGAAAAATTCGGTAGAAGAATATTATCGTGAATTACAAACTGGCTTGATTAGATGTGGTATTGTTGAGGAGAATGAAGCTATGCTTGCACGTTTTCTGGGTGGATTAAATAGAGATATTCAGACCATTCTAGACTACAAGGATTATACTAATTTCACTTGATTATTCCATCTTGCTTGTAAAGATGAACGTGAAGTGCAGGATCGACAAAGCGCTACGCCGGACTAACTTTTCTCGCAGTCGACCTTCATCATGGACACCACGTGCATCATCTACTTCCACACGTTCTACTACACCGCACCTCCGGCCTGCCACCTCCAACCGTGATACAAGAAAGTGCACAACCACCACTATCTCGCCAAGAGCGCACTTTGGCCTACACAGAGCTCTTCTTCTTCCATGGCGTCAACAGGGCACACAAGTGATATTATTTGTCGTCGTTGTAAGGGAAGAGGACATTTTGCCAGAGAATGCCAATCTCAGCGCAGGTGATGATTGCTACCGAGGATGGTGGGTATGAGTCCGCTAGTGACTATGATGAAGAGACTTTGGCTCTTATTACACATGAAGAACATGGTGGAGATGATTACGATCATGTGACGCAATAAATGGCTTCTGAAGATGCTGACAGTTATGAATGTTTATTTGCTCAACGTGTTTTGAGTGTGCAGGTTACAAAAGTACGAGCAAAATCAGAGGCATAACTTGTTCCATACAAAGGGAGTTGTGAAGGAACGTTCTATTCAAGGCCATCATAGATGGAGGGAGCTGCAACAACTTGGCTAGCATGGACATGGTGGAGAAGCTTTCTCACCACAAGACCACATCCACATCCTTACTACATCCAATGGTTCAACAACAATGCAAGGTTAAGGTAACACGCTTTGTTCGTGTGTATTTTAGTATCTCTACATATGCTGATTATGTTGATTGTGATGTGGTACCTATGCAAGCATGTTCCTTATTACTTGGTAGACCATGGCAATTTGATAAAAATTCTGTACACCATGGTAGAAACAATCAAGATACTCTTGTTCACAAGGATAAAATATTACTTTGCTTCCTATGACTCCTCATTCAATTTTGAAAGATGATATTAATAGAGCTAATAAAGCAAAACAGGAGAAAAATAAGAGTGAAAATCAGATTGTGGCAAAAGAATTTGAGCAACAAATGAAGCCTAATAATAAACCATCTAATGTTGCTTCTGAAATTAAACTGAAAAGTGCATGTTTACTTGCCACCAAATCCGATATTGAGGAGCTAGATTCTAGCAAATCTGTTTGCCATGCTTTTGTGTGCAAAGAGGCATTATTTTCATTCGAGGACGTGCCTTCCTCTTTGCCCCCTGCTGTCACTAACATTTTGCAGGAGTTCACTGACGTCTTCCCACAAGACGTGCCACCGGGATTACCACCTATTCGAGGGATTGAGCATCAAATTGACTTAATTCCCGGTGCATCGCTACCCAACCGTGCACCATACCATACCAATCCAGAGGAGACGAAGGAGATTATGCGTCAAGTACAGGAGCTGCTCGACAAAGGTTATATACGCGAATCTCTTAGTCCTTGTGCTGCTCCTATTATACTAGTGCCTAAAAAGGATGGTACGTCGCGTATGTGTGTTGATTGTAGAGGCATTAATAATATTACTATTCATTATCGTCATCCTATTCCTAGGCTAGATGATATGCTTGATGAATTGAGTGGCTCTACAATATTCTCCAAAGTTGATTTGCATAGTGGATACCATCAAATTCGTATGAAATTGGGAGATGAATGGAAAACAGCATTTAAAACTAAGTTTGGTTTATATGAGTGGTTAGTCATGCCTTTTGGGTTAACTAATGCACCTAGTACTTTCATGAGACTAATGAACGAAGTTTTACGTGCTTTCATTGGACGATTTGTGGTAGTCTATTTTGATGATATACTGATTTATAGCAAATCTTTGGAAGAACATTTGGAACATTTACGTGCTGTTTTTAATGCTCTACGTGATGCACGTTTGTTTGGTAACCTTGGTAAGTGCACCTTTTGCACCAACCGAGTATCTTTTCTTGGCTATGTTGTTACACCACAGGAATTGAAGTTGATAAAGCCAAGATTGAAGCTATTGAGAGTTGGCCGCAGCCCAAAACGGTCACACAAGTGAGGAGTTTTCTTGGACTCGCTGGTTTCTATAGGCGTTTTGTGAGAGACTTTAGCACCATTGCTGCACCTCTCAATGAACTTACAAAGAAGGATGTGCCTTTTGTTTGGGGTACCGCACAGGAAGTAGCCTTCTCGGTATTTTAAGATAAGTTGACACATGCTCCTTTTCTCCAACTTACTGACTTTAATAAGACTTTTGAGCTTGAATGTGATGCTAGTGGAATTGGATTAGGAGGTGTGTTATTACAAGATGGCAAACCTGTTGCATACTTTTCTGAAAAATTGAGTTGGCCTAGTCTGAACTATTCTACTTATGACAAAGAATTATATGCTCTTGTTCGGACTTTAGAGACATGGCAACATTATTTATGGCCCAAAGAATTTGTTATACATTCTGATCATGAATCTTTGAAACATATTAAAAGTCAAGCTAAACTGAATCGTAGACATGCTAAATGGGTTGAATTCATTGAGACTTTCCCTTATGTCATTAAACACAAGAAGGGTAAAGAAAATGTTATTGCTGATGCTTTGTCTCGTCGCTATACTATGCTTTCACAACTTGACTACAAAATATTTGGTTTGGAGACCATCAAAGATCAATATGTGCATGATGCTGATTTTAAAGATGTAATGCATAATTGTAAAGAAGGAAGAACATGGAACAAGTTCGTTATTAAGGATGGTTTTGTGTTCCGTGCTAACAAGCTATGCATTCCTGCTAGCTCTGTTCGTCTTTTGTTGTTGCAGGAGGCGCATGGAGGAGGATTAATGGGACACTTTGGCGCCAAGAAGACGGAGGATATACTTGCTACACATTTCTTTTGGCCAAAGATGAGACGGATGTTGAGCGCTTTTGTTGCTCGCTGCACTACATGTCAAAAAGCTAAGTCACGACTCAATCCTCATGGTTTATATATGCCTTTACTGTGCCTAGTGTTCCTTGGGAGGATATATCTATGGACTTTGTTTTAGGTTTACCTCGAACAAAGAAGGGAGGGATAGCATATTTGTTGTCGTGGATAGATTCTAAAAATGGCACACTTTATACCATGTCATAAAAGCGATGATGCCGTTAATGTTGCTGATTTGTTCTTTCGTGAAATTATTCGCTTGCATGCTGTGCCAAATACTATTGTTTCAGATCGTGATACTAAATTTCTTAGCCACTTTTGGAGATGTTTATGGGCTAAGTTGGGGACTAAACTGCTTTTTAGTACTACTTGTCACCCCCAACCGATGGACAAACTGAAGTAGTCAATAGAACATTGTCTACTATGCTTAGGGCTGTTTTGAAGAATAATAAGAAAATGTGGGAAGAATGCTTGCCTCATATTGAATTTGCTTATAATCGTTCATTGCATTCTACTACTAAGATGTGCCCTTTTGAAATTGTGTATGGCTTCCTACCTCGTGCACCTATTGATTTGTTGCCTCTTCCATCTTCGGAGAAGGTTAATTTTGATGCTCAAGAACGTGCTGAATTGATTTTAAAAATGCATGAGTTAACTAAGGAAAACATTGAGCGTATGAATGCTAAATATAAACTTGCCGGAGATAAGGGTAGAAAACATGTTGTCTTTGCACCGGAGATCTTGTTTGGTTACATTTGCGTAAGGATAGGTTTCCTAATTTGCGCAAATCAAAGCTAATGCCACGTGCTGATGGTCCATTTAAGGTGTTAGAGAAAATAAATGATAATGCATATAAACTTGAGCTGCCTGCAGATTTTGGGGTTAGTCCCACTTTTAACATTGTAGATTTGAAGCCTTATTTGGGTGAGGAAGATGTGTTTCCGTCGAGGACGACTTCATTTCAAGAAGGGAGGATGATGAGGACATCAATACCATTGTTACACCCATAGCCCCCGCTGCTATACATACGGGACCAATTACTAGAGCTACAAGACGGCAATTGAATTATCGTGTACTTTCGCTTTCTTGGTAACGATTCCAATGTTCATGAGAATATGATGCTGCCTAAATTGGATACATTTGTTTTGCTTACAAATGAAGGGCCTACCATGGACAAGAAAGATGAACCTTGGAGCAAGTTCAAGCATGGAGATGTTGGCATGCTAAGGGGAACAAGAACGGAGTTACAAGTGATGATTCCAGGACTTTGAAGCCACCCTAATGAGAGCATGAGGCCTTGGACGAAATATACAAGATGCCACTTCATAATATTCGTCCATAGGCTATTCTAGGTGCTGCGTCACCTTAATATTGGGCCAGCCCATGTAATTTCGAAATACTTAAGTGTAGGCTGTTTTTAGAGTCCGTATGTGTGGGGAAACAAGAGTTAGGGTTGGTTTCCGACCCCTCCTCAAGGGCCACGAAATTCCCTCCTCTTTCTCCATATATACAGCCCTTAGGGCGTCGTTTAGACTTTGGGTTTTGTTTAGATCAAAAGTTCGCCATAGCTGCAACTTCAGCATTTCGCTTTGTGTTCAACGACTGGACCAAGGCGTCTCGTAACCCCACCTTCATTAATAAAGCTTTCCTCTTATATTCGCAATATCCAGATTGCAATCTTAGTTTCTTGCTTGTTCTTCGTTTGCTCGCAGGAAACAGGCCCTCGTGGTCAGGTTGATCGTGCTCCGGCGTGGTCAATAACCCTCGGAAGTTGGTTTAGCGATTGCTAACGCGACGTCTCGCACGTACGTAGTCGGATCGTCAAGGTCGACTCCCACAGAAACGATAGCCACCATCTCATCGAAACATCGGGACACCTTTGCCTCTATCAGTTCTTCACTTTCCAAGTTGTGGCAACTACCTCCATCGATGATGACCTTGACGGACCTTCCATTGATGCGGGCCTTTGTGTGGAAAATGTGGCATCGTTGGTCTTCTTCTTGTTGATGTTGGAGAGTCAAGACCTTGGAGACAATAAGAGCGGGACTTGAATCTTCATCACAAAGGACTTGATCATCTTCGTCTTTGTTGTTCACTTGTCGGTGCATGGCCACTTGCTCAAGGGCTTCCATTTCTCCTTCACTCATGGAGTCGTATGTGCCGTCGTCGTTGAAGATCATGGTGCGCTTGTTTGTGCACTCAAAGGACTTGTGGCCTCGGTCGCCACAAGTGAAACACTTGAAGGAGCTTGTCTTGACGGTCTCATCGGTCGGAGTAGAGGACGAAGCACGTGGCTTGAAGTTGCTTGAAGTAGGAGGAGGACGACTTGAACTTGTCGAAGTTTTCTTGTAACTTGACTTGTTGCCGGTACTTGGTGAGGCTCTAGTTAATTTAGGAGTTGCCGGAGTCGCGGGAGCTTGATAAGAGGATCCGTAGGTCTTGGACGAGTACTTGGCGTATTTGAAGTCATCTTGGACTTGTCGCTCGGCCTTGGTCGCTTGATGAACTAGCTCGAGAAGGTTTGAGTATGGTTGGAAGTCGGCAATCCGCTTGATTGGATGGTTGAGGCCGTTCAAGAAGCGCCGCCATTGTTTGCTCGCTGCCTTCCTTGACATCGGCTCGTATCATGGCAATCTCCATTTCTTGGTAGTATTCTTCCACCGTCTTCGCGGCCTTGTTTGAGGAGTTGCAACTTCTTGAAGAGATCACGATTGTAGTGAGTAGGCACGAAACGAGCTCTCATGACATCCTTCATAGCCGCCAAGTTGTGATTGGTGGCTCGCCTTGTACGTCGTCGCTCAATCACTTGTTCCCACCAAATGACAACGTAGTCTTGGAACTCGAGTGATGCCATAGCGATCTTCTTCTCTTCATAAGTTGTGCAACCGGAAGATTTTGTCGACCTTCAATGCCCATGAGAGGTACTCTTCGGTGTCATTGCTTCCGTTGAACTTGGGCATGGTGAACTTTAGCTTGTCAGCGGAGTTCTTCGTCGAAGTAGCGGTTGTGATGTCGCTCTTGTCGTGGAGGAGGATCCTCAAATGCTCGTTCCTCGAGATGTCGCTCTTGGCATGGAGGAAGTCTATGATCCACTTGCTCTTGTTGAACTTGAGGTTGAGGTGGGTCTTGGCGAGCTTGTGGAGTAGCTTGAGGAACTTGACGTTGCCCGCGGGGTTGGTAGTTCCCCTCGTGGATTTCTTCTCGAAGGGCTTCCTCTTGATTGCGCCGTTCGCGATTGCGGTTGGCGATGGCTCGACTTGATTCTTGAAGGGCACGTTGCGCCTCAAGAGCTTGCGCTTCCCGTTGTTGTTGTTGAAGGCGTTGGGCCTCGGCGTCTTGTTCTTCTTGGTGTAGACACGCTCGTTCTTCCTCTTGGCGCCGAAGTCGTTGTCGTTCTTGAGCTTGAGCAAAAGCGTCTTGGTTTGAACAGGGACGAAGAACTTGCTCATAGACTTGCTCTTGTGAATGCTTGGCGTGAAGTGGGTTTCGGGATTCATGACGGTCTTGACGTGCGGCTCGTCGAAGAGTGTTCGATGACGGTGTACTTGAGCCGGAGAAGGTGTCGTCGGATTGTCGACTTGAGTGGCTCCGTCTTGAGTAGGAAGAAGTTGAAGGAGGCAGGTTGACCTGCAAAGCACGGATCTCGTCCATTCTTGCATCGTTCTCTTGCTTGTGCGCATCAAGCTTGTTGTTGATGTAGTCCCGTGTACGTTGCTCGGAGAGTCACAAGTCAGTGGCGAGGTTGTCGATGCGGTCGTTCATTTCTTGTTGCTCTTGATGTAGCGCCCATTGTGCACCAAAGAGGTGGCTCTTGGTGACGAATGATGACATGTCGTCATCTTGCTCGATGAAGAGTGGGTTGGTAGAGGTACTTGGCCTATCCATCATATGAAAGTGGTGGTGAGTAGGAAAATGAGAGAACAAAACCAAAGTTACCTTTCCCAAAGATTGTGGATGCAACAAGTACGATCCAACGTGATGTTACAATAGGGGAATTGGTACCGGGAAATGTTTCATACACCTACAAGTAAATGGTCTATGGAGGAGCTCGGTTAGAATGGTGGCAAAAATTTCAAGCAAATGTTAGTCAAGATATCGATAAAGTTGAGAAGATTCACAAATGGAAAGTAAGACAAATAGATCAAACCCAATGATATCACTAGGAACACACACACGGATGATAAATGGGATCCGCACAACCAAGGGGTGAGCTCAAATGTGCAACCACGGAAAATGCTCTTGTTGTGCGAATACTAGAGAGACGCTAGCTCGATTGCACTAATGGGCTAGATACGCTAGTGCACCAACCTAATAGAGAAACCGGTCGTCTCACAATCCCAAGTATGCTTATGTATGTAATGACCAAGATGATGCACGTATGCTAAGAGGCTCGATGCTATTGCTTATAAGCTCTTTGCTTCTCTTCTCTTTTGCTTAAAAGCTTTTTTTTACTATGTCACGAAGCTTGATGTACGAGCCACACAACGAGGTAACAAGTATCAAATGCACGGGATGGATGGAACACTAAATGGTGCACTAAGGCGTGGCCCGACAATACTCAACAAGCTAGTCTCGATGGGTAAGCTACGCAAAAGGGCTCGAAGCTATCAAGTTAATGGCAAGGGGGGGTACAAAGTGTCGTCGAGGTTACCGTCCTTGCTTACGGTAGTGATGGAGATGATCTTGTCAAAACCGATGTGTTGTCCGAGTTGATGATTGCTTGGCGGTGATGATGATGTCCAAATGCGCCTAAGTAGCCGAAACACCTTAGGACACAAGAGAAACCGCGGTCCGAATCTCAAACAAACACGTGGAATGGTGCGGAAGAACACAAGAGGTGGTGGGGAACCGAAAAGATGAAAAACAGAAACTGGCCGAACCTCCCTGGATAGCCCGTGCGGATGGGGTAAGTGAGGCCCGTGTGCACGGGGTCCCGTGTGCATGGGATCTCGAGGGCCCGTGTGCACGGGGTGTTCTGGGAGCGCAAGAACAGCTCGGGATCCGTGGGGATTATGCAAAGTGAGGTCAAATTCGAGGATTTGGTGGGTGGGGAAGATGGTGGGGGGGGGTAGATGGTGGGGGGGGGGGTAGATGCACTTACCAAACTCCAAATTCGTGGATCAAAACAACCAAATCTCACAAGATCAAACAAATTGCAAGAAAATTTTGGGGGCTATTTTTTGGGTGGGATTTTCGGATTAGGACGAAAAACAACGAAATCAAGCTAGAAAGTGGAAGGTAGGGACTCCAAGATGTGAATCAACGTGGCTCATGATACCAAGATGATGTAGGGTAGAACCCTAGGAGGGATATTTTCACACTTGGAGGGGGAAAAGGAGATAACAACAAGAACACCACAAGAACACAAAGAGGAAATCACTCCAACAATTCCCGATTACACATCCACTAGAGTAACAACACAAGATCCACAAGTCACAAACACAATCAAAGGAAAGATACAATGGCAAAGCTCATCCCAAATCCAAAGGAGGTGGGGTCTTGGAGATAGTCTACTCCTCGAGGAGGTCTTGAAATCCACAAGGATTCTTCCCTAGGGGGTCTTGATTCCACAAGGGAAGGTAGAAAGGAGCAAAGCTCACAAATATCTCATCTAATACTTTGCAAACCCTAAACATGGTCCTTGGTACAAAATATATAGCATAGGGGTCTGATGTAGGGTGGAACCCTAATCGGAGATCTTTCACGTTTGGAGGGGTTCCTACGGGGAAAACGCGATGAACGGGCGGAAAAACACAAGGAAACACACACAAGAGGAACACTAAACCGACAAGTTTCGATTACACAAGGGCTAGATCACCGAACACATAAGGAAGCACAAGATTCAAAATCAACAAACGAAAGATACACGAGTAGCCGATCTTCTCCGTGAGGAGGTCTTGATGGGGTCCACCCTAGAGGGGGTCTTGAATCCACTTGGGGGATCTTCTCCGAAGAGGTCGTGAGCTCCGAGGAGAAGTACCAAGTGGATGAGCAAGGGCTCTCACACCAAAGATGAGCTAAACCAATGCTAACCCTAACTAGGAGGAGGTGGGGGAGTATTTATAGTTTACGGGACGAAAGGGTACACGGGCCTCGGCCCAGGTGGCAGCTCGCAGGCAGGGCCGGAAGTTCCGGGCCAGGCCGGAAGTTCCGGGCACCGGAAGGTCCGGGCAGGGTCCGGCCTAAGCCAAGAGTTGGCGCGGGTGGAGTTGGGTTGGCTTCCGGGGGCCGGAAGGTCCGAACGGGCCGGAAGTTCCGGGGGCCGGAAGGTCGGGGCCGGGTCGATGTCGGCATAAACACAAGGGTTTGCAAAACAGCCCTAACATGGTCCGGGCCGGATGTGCATTTTTTTCATGTTGGCATAAAGACTTTCCTTGCGAAGGGTTTGCAAACAGCCCTAACATGATCAAGATGTTCTTTCATGGATTTGCTAAACACAAGAATATCGTCGAAGTAAACCACAAGAAAGACTCCAATGTAAGGACGTAGCACATGATGCATAAGATGCACGAAAGTACCGGGAGCCTCCAAAAGACCCATAGGCATGACTAACCACTCATATAAACCAAATTTGGTTTTGAAAGCAGTTTTCCATTCATCACCCTCTTGTATGCGGATTTGATAATAGCCACTTTTAAGATCAACTTTTGAGAAAAAGTTGGCTCCACTAAGTTCATCAAGCATATCATCTAAGCGAGGAATGGGATGCCTATAGCGAACGGTAATAGCATTTATAGGTCTACAATCGGAATACAAGCAGAAACTTCCATCGGGTTTAGGCACAAGTATAACGGGAACGGCACAAGGGCTTAGGCTTTCATGTACATGACCGTTGTCGATGAGTTGTTGTACTTGCCGTTGAATCTCCTTGGTTTCTTCGGGATTGACTCGATATGGAGCTTTTTTTGGGAGGGGTGCTCCGGGGATGAGGTCAATTCGATGCTCAATGCCTCGAAGAGGAGGTAGGCCCGGAGGTAGCTCATCGGGGAAAACATCTTGGAATTCCTGCAAAAGAGATTGAAACACTAAAGGTAGCTCATGACAGGTGTTAGTTGTTGGATCTCCATCCTTGCACACAAGGACAAAGTGCATCACACTAGATGGGTTCTCACACACTTCTCTCATCTCACTTTTGGTGGCAAATAGGATGAGGTTTTTCTCTCTAGGCGAAGAGGCGCTCAGTTTTGGCTTGTGGGTCTCACTCACTTTTTGGTGGATCACTTTCTCACTCTTGTCTCTAAGATGGGTGGCTTGCTTGTCGGCTATCACTTGACTATGAGACATAGGTCGTAGCACATATTCCTTCCCTTTCATTTTGAAGCTATAGTGATTGGTGCGCCCGTTGTGGAAAACACCACGGTCGAATTGCCATGGTCGACCAAGAAGGAGGTGGCAAACCGTCATTGGGACCACATCACATTCCAAAGTGTCCTCATATGCACCCATTTTGAAGGAGACTTGGACCGTATGCTCAACTCGTATAGTGCCGGAGTCACTTAGCCATTGAACCTTGTATGGAGTCGGGTGCTTCTTCTTGACCAATTGAAGCTTGTAGGATAGTTCTTCACTTGCCAAGTTGTGACAACTTCCGCCATCGATGATGACCTTGACGGACCTTCCGTTGATGCCGGCCTTTGTGTGGAAGATGTGGCATCTTTGGTCGTCTTCTTGTTGAAGTCCTTGGAGACAACGAGAGCGGGGCTCGAATCCTCATCGCAAAAGACTTGATCATCTTCATCTTCGTTCACTCGCCGGTGCATGGCCACTTGCTCAAGTGCTTCCATCTCCTCATCACTCATTGAGTCATATGTGCCGTCGTCGTTGAGGATCATGGTGCGCTTGTTGGTGCATTCAGAGGACTTGTGGCCTCGTCACCGCAAGTGAAACACTTGAAGGAGCTTGTTTTGATGGTCTCATCGGTCGGAGTAGATGATGAAGCACGTGGCTTGAAGTTGCTTGTAGTAGGAGGAGGACGACTTGAACTTGTCGAATTTCTCTTGTAAGTCTTCTTGTCGTCGTTGTTTGTAGAAGGTTTGGTTGATGTAGATGTTGGAGGAGGTGTTGAAGCTTGGTTGTTGGAGAAGCCAGAGGTCTTGGGCCAGTACTTGGCATTTTGAAGTCATCTTGCACTTGACGTTCCGCCTTTGTAGCTTGATGTACGAGCTCAATGAGGTTGGAGTATGGTTGGAAGTCGGCGATCTTCTTGATGGGATGATTGAGTCCATTCAAGAAACGTGCCATAGTTTGCTCATCCTCTTCCTTCACATTGGCTCGAATCATGGCTATGTCCATTTCCTTGTAGTATTCTTCAACACTCTTTGTTCCTTGCTTGAGGAGTTGGAGTTTCTTGAAGAGGTCGCGGTTGTAGTAGGTTGGCACAAAACGTGCTCGCATGACATCCTTCATTTGAGCCCAAGTGGTGATTGCAGGTTCACCTCTTGCTTGTCGCCTTTCAAGGATTTGTTCCCACCATATGAGCACATAGTCTTGGAACTCAAGTGATGCCATAGCGATTTTCTTCTCTTCATCGTAGTTGTGCAAACGAAAGATTTTGTCGACCTTTAATGCCCATGAGAGGTACTCTTTGGGGTCATTGCTTCCATTGAACTTGGGCATGGTGAATTTGAGCTTTCCATATCGTTGCTCTTCATTGTGTTGTTGGCAATGGTGATGATGACACCCTTGACGTTGATTGCCATCGTCTTCATGTTGCTCTTGGCGTGGAGGAAGACCATGATCAACTTGCTCTTGTTGAACTTGAGGTTGAGGTGGAACTTGACGAGCTTGTGGAGGAGCTTGAGGGACTTGACGTTGTACATAGGGTTGGTAGTTCCTTTCTTGGATTTCTTCTCGAAGGGCTTCATCTTGATTGCGCCGTTCGCGATTGCGATTGGCGAAGGCTCGACTTGATTCTTGAAGGGCATGTTGCGCCTCAAGAGCTTGCGCTTCTCGTTGTTGTTCTTGAAGACGTTGAGCCTTGGCGTCTTGTTCGTCTTGGTGTAGACGTGCTCGTTCTTCCTCTTCGCACCGTAGTCGTTGTCGTTCTTGAGGTTGGGCAAAAGCGGCTTGGTTTGATTGAGGACGAGGGACTTGCTCATCGACTTGCTCTTGTGAATGCTTTTCATGTAGCGGGTTGCGAGATGCATGATGGTCTTGATGCGCGGCTTGTCGAAGAGTGTTCGAAGTAGGTGTACTTGAGTCGTAGAAGGTGTCGTCGGAGTGTCGACTCGAGCGGCTCTGTCTTGAGGATGAAGAAGTGGAATGATGCCGGTTTCTCATCAAAGCGCGGATCTCGCCCATTCTTGCATCATTCTCTTGATTGTGAGCGTCGAACTTGTTGTCGAAGTAGTCTCTTGTACGTTGCTCAGAGAGTCGCAAGTCGGTGGCGAGGTTGTCGATCCGGTCGCTCATTGCTTGTTGCTCTTGGTGCAATGCTCGTTGTGCACCAAAGAGGTGGCTCTTGGTGATGTATGATGACATGTCGTCATCTTGCTCGAGGAAGAGTGGGTTGGTAGAAGTACTTGGCCTATCCATCATTCCAAGCAAAATATGTGAGTGGTAAAAGGAGAAGAACTTATACCAATGTACCTTTGACCGATGTTGATGATGAATCAAGTTCACTCAAATGCGGACAATGAAATAGCACTATTGGTACCAATCCTTGTCGGTTCTCACACCTACACAAATAAAAGCTTATGGTGGAGCTTGGTGAGGATGGTGGCACAAAATTTGATGCAATTGTAAGTGATTGTCAATAATGTTGGAAAAGGTACACAAATTTGCAAATGCAACAAGTAGACCAAGCAAATAATGGTACACGCAAACACACACGCAAATAGATAAGTGGGATTGTGCAAACCAAAAGTGAGACAAAATGTGGAATCCACGAAAATGCTCTTGTTGCACAATACTAGAGAGACGCTAGCACGATTGCACAATAGGCGGATACGAAACTTGTGCACAACCTACTAGGAAAAAATGCAACTATCTCTATCCCACGTATGCTATATGTATGGTATTTCGGTGCTATGATCCAAGATGACCCAATATGAAAATCTTAATGTAGTATGATGCTATGGTTCTTGCTCATAAGCTCTTTGCTTATCTTTCCTCTTTGCTTAAAAGCTTGGGTGGCTCTTTCACTTTTGAGCTCTTTTCTCTTGCAAAACTTCACGAACCAAGATAGCAATTGTGTATGCTATGACAACTTTGTGACACACAAATGGATCCCAAGATATGCACCACGGCGGTATGGTATGTATGCTATGGAGTATGATCACTAATGTGCACAAGTCACGTTGCCGGCAATACTCAATAGCTAGTCTCGATGGGTAAGCTACGCAAAAATAAGGCCATGTGGGTATCAATGCAATTGCAAGGTATGACAAAGATGTCGATGATGTTACCGTCCTTGGCGATGATGTGACCCTTGCGAAGATGAGTCGAGGTGATGATGAAGTCGAACTGTACTCTAGATAGCCGAAACACAATAGGACACGGGAACCACAACTCAAAATCTCAAGGACCAAAATGTGGCAAAATCGTCATAGGATGTATTGGGGAGGATGGTGGTGTATGTGGTTTTGGAAGATGTGGTGGAAGGTGGGGTGGTGGAGGGGGTTAAACTGAAGAATTTCAGTTTCGTCAGAGTTTCACGAATGTCCGGTGTTTTCCGGTCGTCCGACCGTTCTTGGGGATCCGGACGTCCGTAAAGGGTCGGTCGTCCGGCGAGGTCGGGGTCAACACGAGTTGGCCCTGGGCGATTTTGAGGTGGAAGAAGGTGGTGTGGTCAAAATTGAGTGAATATATGGATGGAAAAGGGTGGGGAGGGTGGGAAAAGCTAGATCCACACGTGGCAACTCAAATCCATGGACCAAATCCAACAAAATTTCAACTCACCAACAAATTACAAAAAAACTTTGGGGCTATTTTTGGTGGGGAATTTTCGGATTTAGGACAAAAACAACAAAATCAAGCTAGAAAACAAAGGGTAGGGGCTCCAAAAACATGATCAACGTGGCTCATGATACCAAGATGATGTAGGGCGGAACCCTAATCGGAGATCTTTCACGTTTGGAGGGGATCCTACGAGGAGAACACGACGAACAAGCGGAAGAACACAAGAACAAACACTCAAGAGGAACACTAAACCGACAAGTTTCGATTACACAAGGGCTAGATCACCGAACACATAAGGTAGCACAAGATTCAAAATCAACAAAGGAAAGATACACGAGTAGCCGTCTTCTCCGTGAGGAGGTCTTGATGGGGTCCAGCCTAGAAGGGGGTCTTGAATCCGCTTGGGGGATCTTCTCCGAAGAGGTCCTGAGCTCCGAGGAGAAGTAACCAAGTGGATGAGCAAGGCTCTCACACAAACATGAGCTAAACCACTGCTAACCCTAGAAAGGTGGGGAAGAAAGAGTATATATAGTCTAGGGGGCGAGGGTATACAAGGGCTGCGGCCCCAAACGAAGTCAACACACAGGTGTCGGACGTCCGGAGGTCACGGGTCGTCCGGAGGCTCGAGAGGGTCCGGACGTCCGGAGGCCTTCGGACGTCCGTGAATTCGGCTCGGGCGCACATCGGTCGGAGGCTTTCGGACGTCCGTAGATTTGGTTCGGGCGTGCGTCGGTCGGACGTCCGGAGGCTGTCGGACGTCCGCAGATTCCATTCGGGAGCCCAACTGCCGGACGTCCGGAGGGCGTCGGTCGTCCGTGGCCTGGGGAGTCGCCGGAAGTCCGGACTTGGTCAGACGTCCAAAGCCTGTAGCTTTGGCAGCCTTTCTTCTTCTTCTTCTTCAACATGCTTGGAGTCCTCGTTGTCTTGGCTCTTGGAAGTAGTTGTTCCTTGGCTTATCTCCATGTACCTGATTACACATAGAGTTTCCGAATGAGGTAGTAGCCATGTCTCGTGAGTAGGAGGAGGGAGTTCAGAGAGGAGCGAGTTCACCTTATCTTCGATAGCCTTAGCTCGGGCTCGAGTCATGGGTCCACGTGGTGTTGAGGAAGATGTAGGTGCGTCCATGGGGATGAGTGAGGGATGCTTCGCATCACTTTCTCTTTTGCTTAAAAGCTTATTGTTTTTTTTGTATGGCCACTTTGCGAAATGCACAAACCAAGATAGCAATTGTGTATATGCGGGAACAAACTTTGTGACACAAGAGATGATATGATACCAAGATGATATGGTATGTATGTAATGGAAGGTATGGACCAATGATCTCTAATGTGCACAAGTAACGTTGCCGGCAATACTCAAATGGCTAGTCTCGATAGGCAGGTGACGCAAAATGGGCTAGGGGTTATCAATGCAATTGCAAGGGGAATGTGCAATGGTGTCGTCAAGGTTACCATCCTTGGCGATGATGAGTGGCGATGTTCTTGATGTAGATACCAAGAACAATGACAGGGGCCGGACATCGGGGGTCGGGGTCGGACAACCGGGGTCGGGGCCGGATATCCGGGACCTGATGTCCAGAAACTTGCACGAAAATGCGCTCCAGGAGCCGGATGTCCGGGGAAATGGCCGGATTTCCAGGGTGGCCGGATGTCCGGGGGTCGGGCCGGATGTCCGGGCTCCAAATCCGAGGAGGAACTCGAGGAACTCGATTTGGGGGCGGAAATTGATGATTTCAAGGTCAAAATTGGAGAGATTTCGTGGATGGAAAGTGGGGAAACTTGGGGAAATGCTAGATCCACTTGAAACCAAGCAAATCCATGGATCAAAATCAACAAAACATCATCACACCAACAAATCACAAAAAAATTTGGGGGCTATTTTTTGTGGGGATTTTCGAATTTGGGGAAGAACACAAGAAAATTAGGCTAGAAAACACAATGGGGAGGCTCCGAAATCGTGATCAACGTGGCTCATGATACCAAGATGATGTAGGGTGGAACCCTAGATGGCCGATCTTTCACGAAAGGAGCGGATCCCAACTAAGAACACGAAGAACACGAGGGGAAAACGAGGGGAAACACAAGAGAATCACTCAAACCAACAAGATTCGATTACACATGCGCTAGATCCAAGAACACAGAGAGATACACATGATCCAAGGTCAACAAAGGACGATACAAAGGTAACCGGTTCTCTCCTAGAAGGAGGTCTTGATGGGGCCACCCAAGAGGGGGTCTTGAATCCAAGGTGATCTTCGCCGAAGAGGGGCCACGGTCTCTCTCGTGGAGTAGATCCATAATGGATGAGCAAAGCTCTATCTCACATATGAGCTAACCCTTTGCTGACCCTAGAAAGGAGAAGGGGGAGGTCTATGTATAGTCTAAGCCTCGAAGGGGTAAGTGGAAAGGGATACATGGGCCTCTGGCCCGTGGCTGCACGTAGGC
Organism: Aegilops bicornis; assembly: GCA_021605145.1. Lineage (NCBI taxonomy): Eukaryota > Viridiplantae > Streptophyta > Magnoliopsida > Poales > Poaceae > Aegilops > Aegilops bicornis. The sequence goes on from CM038669.1 coordinate 265,831,876, forward strand.
AGGCGCGGGATGTCCGGGCTGGGGGCCGGATGTCCGGGCTGGGGGCCGGATGTCCGGGGCATCGCGAGGTGCCGGATGTCCGGGGCTCGGGCCGGATGTCCGGGCTGAAGTGGCCAAACTTCGGGTGCGTTCTGTCGTCGATGCCGGATTTCCGAGGGAAGGGCCGGATGTCTGGGCTTTGGCGAGGCGTCGGATGTCTGGCCGCTGATGCTGTTGGTCGTGTGTTGGCGCAACTCCTTGGCGGCTGCACAGGCGCCGGATTTCCGGCCTCTGGCCCGGATGTCCGGCCGCTATAGCTTCAGCAGCTCCGACTTCTTCCGTCGTCGCTTCCAGGCTTCCCTCGCAGATGGGGTAGTTGTTCCTTGGCGCTTGCACTCCTCCTCAACATCCGTGAAGCTCCGACAATACCTATGCATGCACGCGGGAGAAGTGTCAAGTAGTATACCATCCTCGAAGGGGTCAAGTGAGCACATGCAAAGAAATGATTCACCTTTGCGTTTGTGAAGTGGATGTCGCACGTGTCACTTGCCAAACGAACTCTTGACATGGTGATATCCATAGGATGCTCCGCATCAACCCACCAAAACAATCACAACCAAAAGTTGTATGTGCCCGTAACCCACTCGCGGGGTTCGACAACATTTCGGAGACAAGATCCGGCTTGTAAAATTGAGTTCCGGACTATTTTATGCTTGAAGTATACTCTGCCACCCTCTACCACCCTTCCGTGAGTTCACCTACGGACTGATGTATGGACAATACATATAGAATAATGCACCATCCTTCCATTATTCACTAGAAAGACTACAGGTTCAGTCACGACACAAGGAGGCTCTTCGTTTCATCGAAACCCAAGAATTGATGCTTTACATGGTCTATCACCCATCTCGCTACCACCCTCGCGTTTTCACCTGCGGATGCATTATTCTTGGATCATAAAGTACATAAAAGTCCATCCTCACTCCATTTATGCACTCGAAAAATTATATGATGAGGACATCAATACCATTGTTACACCCACAGCCCTTACTACTACATATACTGGACCAATTACTAGAGCTCACGCACGCCAATTAAATTATCAGGTACTGTCGTTTCTTGGTAATGATTGTAATGTTCATGAGATTATGATGCTGCCTAAATTGGATACATTTGTTTTGCTTACAAATGAAAGGCCTGGCAATGATAAGAGGGATGAACATTGGAGCAAGAACAAGCATGGAGATGATGGCATGCGCATGGGGAACAAGAACGGATTTACAAGTGATGATTTGAGGACTTTGAAGCCACCATAATAAGTGCATGAAGCCTTGGACGAAATATACAAGATGCCACTTCATCAACTTTGTCCAGAGGCTATTCTAGGTGCTATGTCACCTTATTTTTGGGCCAGGCCCATGTAATTTCGAAATACATAAGTATAGGCTGTTTTTCGAGTCCGTATGTGTGGGGAAACAAGAGATAGGGTTGGTTTCGGACGCCTTCCCCAAGGGCCACGAAATCCCCCCCCCCCCTCTTCCTCCATATATACAGCCCTTAGGGCACCGTTTAGACTTTGGGTTTTGTTTAGATCAAAAGTTCGCCATAGTTACAACTTCGCGTACTTCGTTTGTGTTCAACGACCAGACATAGACGTCATAGAACCCCACCTTCATTAATAAAGCTTTCATCTTATATTCGCAATATCTAGATTGCAATCTTAGTTTCTTGCTTGTTCTTCATTTGCTCACAGGAAACAGGCCCTTGTGGTCAGGTTGATCGTGCTCTAGCGTGGTCAATAACCCTCGGAAATTGGTTTAGTGATTGCTAAGGCGCGACGTCTCGCACGTTCGTAGTCGGATCGTCAAGGTCGACTCCCACAGAAAATGATAGCCACCATCTCATCGAAACATCGGGACACCTTTGCCTCTATCATAGGTCATTCTGAGTTGTGCAAGATGGCTCGTCGGTGCGATCATGTTACCTTGAAAGTTGTATTCACGATCTGTCCCGCGATGTTGTATCCATAAAACGGCAACAATTTTCCCACAAAAACTCCATTGGAGCTCCATGACTAGCCAATACTATCACAACCAAAAGTTTTATGCGCCTGCATTCTACCTCTCGGCTTCGACAACATTTCGGAGGCAAGATCCGCTTGTAAAGGTGAGTTCCGCATTTATTTTATACTTGAGGTATACTCTGCCACCCTCTACCACCCTTCCGTGAGCTCACCTATGGACTGATCTATGGACAATAACATAAATAACAATGCACCATCCTTGCATTACACACTAGAAAGACTACAGGTTCAGTCACGACACAAGGAGGAGGATCTTCGCTAAGGCCGAAACCCAAGAATTGATACTTTACATGGTCAATCACCCATCTCGCTACCACCCTCACGTTTTCACCAGCGGATGCATTATTCTTGGAGCATAAAGTACATAACAGTTCATCCTCACTCCATTTATGCACCCGAAAAATTATAGGTCATTCCGAGTTGTGCAAGATGGCTCGTCGGTGCGATCAACTTACCTTGAATGTTGTATTCACGGTCTGTCCCGTGATGTTGTATCCATAAACCGGCAGCAATTTTGCCACAAAAACTCCATTGGAGCTCCATGACCAGCCAATACTATCACAACAAAAGTTTTATGCGCCCGTAGCCCACTCTCGGGCTTCGACAACATTTCGGAGGCAAGATCCGGCTTGTAAAGGTGAGTTCCGCATTTATTTTATACTTGAGGTATACTCTGCCACCCTCTACCACCCTTTCGTGAGCTCACCTACGGACTGATATATGGACAATAACATAAATAACAATGCACCATCCTTGCATTACACACTAGAAAGACTACAGGTTCAGTCACGACACAAGGAGGAGGCTCTTCGTTGCATCGAAACCCAAGAATTGATACTTTACATGGTCAATCACCCATCTCGCTACCACCCTCACGTTTTCACCAGCGGATGCATTATTCTTGGAGCATAAAGTACATAACAGTTCATCCGCACTCCATTTATGCACCCGAAAAATTATAGGTCATTCCGAGTTGTGCAAGGTGGCTCGTCGGTGCGATAAACTTGCCTTGAAAGTTGTATTCATGGTATGTCCCGTGATGTTGTATCCATAAACCGGCAGCAATTTTGCCACAAAAACTCCATTGGAGCTCCATGACCAGCCAATACTATCACAACCAAAAGTTTTATGCGCCCGTAGCCCACTCTCGGGCTTCGACAACATTTCGGAGGCAAGATCCGGCTTGTAAAGGTGAGTTCCAGACGATTTTATACTTGAGGTATACTCTGACACACTCTACCACCCTTCCGTGACCTCACCTACGGACTGATATATGGAAAATAACATAAATAACAATGCACCATCCTTCCATACACACTAGAATGACTACAGGTTCAGTCACGACACAAGGAGGAAGCTCTTCGTTGCATCGAAACCCAAGAATTGATACTTTACATGGTCAATCACCCATCTCGCTACCACCCTCACGTTTTCACCAGCGGATGCATTATTCTTGGAGCATAAAGTACATAACAGTTTATCCTCACTCCATTTATGCACCCGAAAAATTATAGGTCATTCCGAGTTGTGCAAGATGGCTCGTCGGTGCGATCAACTTACCTTGAAAGTTGTATTCACGGTTTGTCCCGTGATGTTGTATCCATAAATCGGCAGCAATTTTGCCACAAAAACTCCATTGGATCTCCATGACCCGCCAAAACAATCACAACCGAAAGTTGTATGCGCCCATAACCCACTCGCGGGGTTCGACAACATTTCGGAGACAAGATCCGGCTTGTAAAATTGAGTTCTGGACTATTTTATGCTTGAAGTATACTCTGCCACCCTCTACCACCCTTCTGTGAGTTCACCTACGGACTGATATATGGACAATAACATATAGAATAATGCACCATCCTTCCATTACACACTAGAAAGACTACAGGTTCAGTCACGACACAAGGAGGAGGCTCTTCGTTGCATCGAAACCTAAGAATTGATGCTTTATATGGCCTATAACCCATCTCGCTACCACCCTCATGTTTTCACCTACGGATGCATTATTCTTGGATCATAAAGTACAGAAAAGTCCATCCTCACTCCATTTATGCACTCGCAAAATTATATGATGAGGACATCAAAACCATTGTTACACCCACAGCCCCTACTACTACATATACTGAACCAATTACTAGAGCTCAAGACGCCAATTAAATTATCGTGCTGCTTTCTTGGTAATGATTCTAATGTTCATGAGAATATGATGCTGCCTAAATTGGATACATTTGTTTTTCTTACAAATAAAGGGCCTGGATCGGATAAGAGGGATGAAAATTGGAGCAAGTACAATCATGGAGTTGATGGCATGCGCAAGGGGAACAAGAACGGAGTTACAAGTGATGATTTCAGGACTTTGAAGCCACCGTAATGAGTGCATGAAGCCTTGGACGAAATATACAAAATGCCACTTCATCAACTTCGTCCAGAGGCTATTCTAGGTGCTGCATCACCTTATTATTTGGCCAGGCCCATGTAATTTCGAAATACATAAGTATAGGCTGTTTTTAGAGTCCGTATATGTGGGGAAACAAGAGATAGGGTTGGTTTCGGACCCCTTCCCCAAGGGCCACAAATTCCCCCCCCCCCCTCTTCCTCCATATATACAGCCCTTAGGGCACCGTTTAGACTTTGGGTTTCGTTTAGATCAAAAGTTCGCCATAGTTGCAACTTCGCGTACTTCGTTTGTGTTCAACGACCAGACCAAGACGTCACAGAACCCCACCTTCATTAATAAAGATTTCCTCTAATATTCGCAATATGCAGATTGCAATCTTAGTTTCTTGCTTGTTCTTCGTTGGCTCGCAGGAAACAGGCCCTCGCGGTCAGGTTGATCTGTGCTCCGGTGTGGTCAATAACCCTCGGAAGTTGGTTTAGCGATTTGCTAAGGCGCGATGTCTCGCACGTTCGTAGTCGGATCGTCATGGTCGACTCCCACAGAAAACCATAGCCACCATCTCATCGAAACATCGGGACACCTTTGCCTCTATCATAGGTCATTCCGAGTTGTGCAAGATGGCTCATCGGTGCGATCATCTTACCTTGAAAGTTGTATTCACGGTCTGTCCCGCGATGTTGTATCCATAAAACGGCAACAATTTTGCCACAAAAACTCCATTGGAGCTCCATGACTAGCCAATACTATCACAACAAAAAGTTTTATGCGCCCGTAGCCCACTCTCGGGCTTCAACATTTCGGAGGCAAGATCCGGCTTGTAAAGGTGAGTTCCAGACGATTTTATACTTGAGGTATACTCTGCCACCCTCTACCACCCTTCCGTGAGCTCACCTACGGACTGATATATGGACAATAACATAAAGAACAATGCACCATCCTTCCATTACACACTAGAAAGACTACAAGTTCAGTCACGACGCAAGGAGGAGGCTCTTCGTTGCATCGAAACCCAAGAATTGATACTTTACATGGTCAATCACCCATCTCGCTACCACCCTCACGTTTTCACCAGTGGATGCATTATTCTTGGAGCATAAATTACATAACAGTTCATCCTCACTCCATTTATACACCCGAAAAATTATAGGTCATTCCGAGTTGTGCAAGATGGCTCGTCGGTGCGATCAACTTACCTTGAAAGTTGTATTCACGGTCTGTCCCGTGATGTTGTATCCATAAACCGGCAGCAATTTTGCCACAAACACTCCATTGGATCTCCATGACCCACCAAAACAATCACAACCAAAAGTTGTATGCGCCCGTAACCCACTCGCGGGGTTCGACAACATTTCGGAGACAAGATGCGGCTTGTAAAATTAAGTTCTGGACTATTTTATGCTTGAAGTATACTCTGCCACCCTCTACCACCCTTCCATGAGTTCACCTACGGACTGATATATGGACAATAACATATAGAATAATGCACCATCCTTCCATTACACACTAGAAAGACTACAGGTTCAGTCACGACACAAGGAGGAGGCTCTTCGTTGCATCGGAACCCAAGAATTGATGCTTTACATGGTCTATCACCCATCTCGCTACCACCCTCACGTTTTCACCTGCGGATGCATTATTCTTGGATCATAAAGTACAGAAAAGTCCATCCTCACTCCATTTATGCACTCGCAAAATTATATGATGAGGATATCAATACCATTGTTACACCCACAGCCCCTACTACTACATATACTGGACCAATTACTAGAGCTCGCTTACGCCAATTAAATTATCAGGTACTATCGTTTCTTGGTAATGATTCTAAAGTTCATGAGAATATGACGCTGCCTAAATTGGTACATTTGTTTTGCTTACAAATGAAGGGCCTGGCATGGATAAGAGGGATGAACATTGGAGCAAGAACAAGCATGGAGTTGATGGCATGCGGAAGGGGAACAAAAAACGGAGTTACAAGTGATGATTTCAGGACTTTGAAGCCACCATAATGAGTGCATGATGCGGAGCATCTCACGTTCATCCCCATGTACACTCCGACTACTCTCCAAACCCCAAGTGGACATATGACGAGACCTCGAACATACGCCATTGGACACAAGGTGAACTCGCTCCTCTCCGATCTTCACTTCCCACATGTGAGACATGGTTACTACCTCAAATATATGTGCTATGTATGACCAGGAACAAGGAGGAAGACCATGGACAAGACGGCGAGGACACCAAGTACAAGGACCAATAGAAGAAGGTTCCCGAAGCTACAGCGGCCGGACGTCCGACCAGGACCGGACGTCCGCTGACTCCCAGCCTACGTACGACCAGGCCCCTCCGGACGACCGTACCAGCGACCACCGAACCGAATCTGCGGAGATCAGAAGAACTCCGGACGTCCGGGACCCCGCGAGCCTCCGGACGATCGGGCCCCTCCGGACGACCGTGGCAGCGACCACCGAACCGAATCGCCGGACGTCCGACAAGTACCGGACGACCATACCCTCGTGAACCACCGGACGTCCGGTACCCGTAGGACGACCGGTGCCTGTGCGCTGCCATGTGTTGGGCCGCAGGCCATGTACCCCTTCACTTACCCCTTCGTGGCCCTAGACTATATATACTCCTCCACCTCCTTCTAGTTAGGGTCAGCGTTGATTTCGCTCATTGTTAGATAGAGCTTCTCTCATCCATATCGGATCTACTCCACGAGAGAGACCGCGGCCCCTCTTCGGAGAAGATCCACCTTGGATTCAAGACCTCCTTTGCGGAGAAGACCATCATCAAGACCTCCTCACGGAGAAGAACGGCTACCGTTTGTATCGTCCTTTATTGACTTTGGATCATGTATCTCTCTTTGTGTTCATCGATCTAGCGCATGTGTAATCGAATCTTGTTGGTTTGAGTGATTCTCTTGTGTTTTTCCCCGCGATTTCCCTCGTGCTCTTCCGCTCGTTCTTCGTGTTCCTCGTAGGGATCCTCTCCAAACGTGAAAGATCGTCCACATAGGGTTCCTCCCTACATCATCTTGGTATCATGAGCCACGTTGATCACGTTTTGGAGCCCCTACCCCGTGTTTTCTAGCTTGATTTTGATGTGTTCTTCCCCAAATTCAAAAATTCCCCACCAAAAATAGCCCCAATTTTTTTGTGATTTGTTGGTGTGGTGAAGTTTTGCTGATTTTGATCCATGGATTTGCTTGGTTTCAAGTGGATCTAGCATCTCCCCAAGTTTCCCCATCTTCCATCCACGAAATCTCATCAATTTTGACCCCGAAATCTCCATTTTCCGCCCAAATTCGCGCCCCGGAACTCGCATCTCGCGTTGACCCCGACCCCCCGGACGACGGTGTTTACGGACGTCCGGAGCCCTAGGAACGACCGGACGTCTGACCTTTCCCAGACGACCGGAACCCCTAACCCGAACCAAATTTACGGATTTCCGACTTTCCCGGACGTCCGACGCCCCGGACATCCGACCTTTACGGACGTCCGTAACCTGTAGTTTCAGACTTCGGCTGATTGTTGTTTTGTCCATAACTAATTCATCCGAACTCCGATTTTGACGTTCTTTAGCTCGTTTTGAAGCTATTGACATCCCCTATCCCACAAAAATACCACCAACATCATTTGAATCCATCAAATTTTGTGAACTTTGGCATCTTTGCTTAGGGCTTCCACCACATCCTCCGCTACTCCACCACCGACTTCCGCAACCTAACCAATTTTGTTCCCCATAGCATTTGAGGTTGTTTGAGTAGTGATTCGAGCAAACGAAGAGAAGACTCGGGAATGCATAGTTTGTTAGCTCTCATAAGATAAGAATCCCTGATGTAATATTGTTCCCAAGAAGTATGCATCAAACACTTAGCATAAGGAATAGCAAAAGATGGGTCGTTAGCATACAATTCTTTTATGTGCTCAAAGCCAATAACATTCAACTCAAGTTTAGTGACAAGCATGCATATGCGTGAAAGTGCATCGACAACTACATTTTTCTTACCCTTGATGTACTTGATGACATAAGGAAAAGATTCAATAAATTCACTCCATTTTGCATGACGCTTGTTCAACTTAGTTTGACCTTTTAGGTACTTAAGTGTTTCATGATCGGTATGGATGACAAACTCATGCGGTCTAAGGTAATGTTCCCAAACATGTAGGACACGCACTAAAGCATACAATTATTTGTCATAGATGGGATAGTTAAGTTGAGCACCGGAGAGTTTTTCAATAAAATAAGCAATAGCTCGTTTTTCTTGCATCAAAACTCCGCCAATTCCGGTACCACTTGCATCATAATGAACCTCAAAAGTTTTGTCAAAATTAGGCAAAACAAGAATCGGAGCATGAGTAAGCAAAGACTTAAGCTCATCAAAAGTGGTGGATTACAAAGTTCCCCAAACAAAGGGAGTATTCTTCTTACTCAAAGCATGCAAAGGAGCGGCAATTGTGCTAAAATCTTTCACAAAGCGACGGTAAAAACTAGCAAGACCAAGAAAGCTACGCACTTGTTGCAAATTGGTGGGTTGGGGCCAAGTTTTAATTGCTTGAATTTTAGACTCATCAACATGGACACCGTTTGAGGATACTACAAAACCCAAGAAAACCACATTGTCAACACCAAATGTGCATTTTTTCATGTTGGCAGAAAGACTTTCCTTGCGAAGGGTTTGCAAAACAGCCCTTACATGATCAAGATGTTCTTTCATGGTTTTGCTAAACACAAGAATATCGTCGAAGTAAACCACAATAAAGACTCCAATGTAAGGATGAAGCACATGATGCATAAGACCCACGAAAGTACCGGGAGCCTCCGAAAGACCCATAGGCATCACTAACCACTCATATAAACCAAATTTGGTTTTGAAAGCAGTTTTCCATTCATCACCCTCTTGTATGCGGATTTGATAATAGCCACTTTTAAGATCAATTTTTGAGAAAAAGTTGGCTCCACTAAGTTCATCAAGCATATCATCTAAGCGAGGAATGGGATGCCGATAGCGAACGGTAATAGCATTTATAGGTCTACAATCGGAACACAAGCGGAAACTTCCATCGGGTTTAGGCACAAGTATAACGGGAACGGCACAAGGGCTTAGGCTTTCACGTACATGACCGTTGTCGATGAGTTGTTGTACTTGTCGTTGAATCTCCTTGGTTTCTTCGGGATTGACTCGGTATGGAGCTTTGTTTGGGAGGGGTGCTCCGGGGATGAGGTCGATTCGATGCTCAATGCCTCGAAGAGGAGGTAGGCCCGGAGGTAGCTCATCGGGAAAACATCTTGGAATTCCTGCAAAAGAGATTGAAACACTAAAGGTAGCTCATGAGAGGTGTTAGTTGTTGGCTCTCCATCCTTGCACACAAGGACAAAGTGCATCACACTAGATGGGTTCTCACACACTTCTCTCATCTCACTTTTGGTGGCAAATAGGATGAGGTTTTTCTCTCTAGGCAAAGAGGCGCTCAAGTTTGGCTTGTGGCTCTCACTGACTTTTTGGTGGATCACTTTCGCACTCTTGTCTCTATGATGGGTGGCTTGCTTGTCGGCTATCACTTGACTAGGAGACATAGGTCGTAGCACATATTCCTTCCCTTTCATCTTGAAGCTATAGTGATTGGTGCGCCTGCTAGGAAGACACCACGGTTGAATTGCCATGGTCGACCAAGAAGGAGGTGGCAAACCGTCATTGGGACCACATCACATTCCAAAGTGTCCTCAGATGCACCAATTTTGAAGGAGACTTGGACCGTATGCTCAACTCGTATAGTGCCGGAGTCACTTAGCCATTGAATCTTGTATGGAGTCGGGTGCTTCCTCTTGACCAATTGAAGCTTGGAGCGTAGTTCTTCACTTGCCAAGTTGTGACAACTTCCTCCATCGATGATGACCTTGACGGACCTTCCGTTGATGCCGGCCTTTGTGTGGAAGATGTGGCATCTTTGGTCGTCTTCTTGTTGATGTTGAAGAGTCAAGACCTTGGAGACAACGAGAGCGGGCTCAATCCTCATCGCAAAAAGACTTGATCATCTTCATCTTCGTTCACTCGCTGGTGCATGGCCACTTGCTCAAGGGCTTCCATCTCCTCATCACTCATTGAGTCATATGTGCCGTCGTCGTTGAGGATCATGGTGCGCTTGTTGGTGCATTCATAGGACTTGTGGCCTCGGCCGCCGCAAGTGAAACACTTGAAGGAGCTTGTTTTGATGGTCTCATCGGTCGGAGTAGATGATGAAGCACGCGGTTTGAAGTTGCTTGTAGTAGGAGGAGGACGACTTGAACTTGTCGAATTTCTCTTGTAACTCGACTTGTCGTCGTTGTTTGTAGAAGGTTTGGTTGATGTAGATGTTGGAGGAGGTGTTGAAGCTTGGTTGTTGGAGAAGTCAGAGGGTCTTGGACGAGTACTTGGCGTACTTGAAGTCATCTTGCACTTGACGTTCCGCCTTTGTAGCTTGATGCACGAGCTCAATGAGGGTGGAGTATGGTTGGAAGTCGGCGATCTTCTTGATGGGATGATTGAGTCCATTCAAGACGGTGGCGAGGTTGTCGATCCGATCGCTCATTCCTTGTTGCTCTTGGTGCAATTCTCGTTGTGCACCAAAGAGGTGGCTCTTGGTGACGTATGATGACATGTCGTCGTCTTGCTCGAGGAAGAGTGGGTTGGTAGAAGTACTTGGCCTATCCATCATTCCAAGCAAAATATGTGAGTGGTAGAAGGAGAAGAACTTATATCAATGTACCTTTGGCCGAAGTTGATGATGAATCAAGTTCACTCAAATGCGGACAATGAAATAGCACTATTGGTACCAATCCTTGTCGGTTCTCACACCTACACAAATAAAAGCTTATGGTGGAGCTTGGTGAGGATGGTGGCACAAAATTTGATGCAATTGTAAGTGAGCGTCTATAATGTTGGAAAAGGTACACAAATTTGCAAATGCAACAAGTAGACCAAGCAAATAATGGTACACGGAAACACACACGGAAATAGATAAGTGGGATTGTGCAAACCAAAAGTGAGCCAAAATGTGGAATCCATGAAAATGCTCTTGTTGCACAATACTAGAGAGACGCTAGCACGATTGCACAATAGGCGGATACGAAACTTGTGCACAACCTACTAGGCAAAAATGCAACTATCTCTATCCCACGTATGCTATATGTATGGTATTTCGGTGCTATGATCCAAGATGATCCAATATGACAATCTTAATGTAGTATGATGCTATGGTTCTTGCTCATAAGCCCTTTGCTTATCTTTCCTCTTTGCTTAAAAGCTTGGGTGGCTCTTTCACTTTTGAGCTCTTTTCTCATGCAAAACTTCATGAACCAAGATAGCAATTGTGTATGCTATGACAACTTTGTGACACACAAATGGATCCCAAGATATGCACCAAGGTGGTATGGTATGTATGCTATGGAGTATGATCACTAATGTGCACAAGTCACGCTGTCGCAATACTCAATGGCTAGTCTCGATGGGTAAGCTACGCAAAAATAAGGCCATGTGGGTATCAATGCAATTGCAAGGTATGACAAAGATGTCGATGATGTTACCGCCCTGGCGATGATGTGACCTCATGCGAAGATGAGTCGAGGTGATGTTGAAGTCGAACTGCACCTAGATAGTCAAACACAATAGGACACAGGAACCACAACTCAAAATCTCAAGGACCAAAATGTGGCAAAATCACATAGGATGTATTGGGGAGGATGGTGGTGTATGTGGTTTTGGAAGATGTGGTGGAAGGTGGGGTGGTGGAGGGGGTTAAACTGAAGAATTTCAGTTTCGTCAGTGTTTCACGGACGTCCGGTGTTTTCCGGTCGTCCGGCCGTTCCTGGGGCTCCGGACGTCCGTAAAGGGTCGGTCGTCTGGCGAGGTCGGGGTCAACGCGAGTTGGGCCTGGCCGATTTTGAGGTGGAAGAAGGTGGTGAGGTCAAAATTGAGTGAATTGATGGATGGAAAAGGGTGCGGAGGGTAGGAAAAGCTAGATCCACACGTGGCAACTCAAATCCATGCACCAAATCCAACAAAATTTCAACTCACCAACAAATTACAAAAAACATTTGGGGCTATTTTTGGTGGGTAATTTTCGGATTTAGGACAAAAACAATAAAATCAAGCTAGAAAACAAAGGGTAGGGGCTCCAAAAACGTGATCATCGTGGCTCTTGATACCAAGATGATGTAGGGCGGAACCCTAATCGGAGATCTTTCACGTTTGGAGGGGATCCTACGAGGAGAACACGACGAACAAGCGGAAGAACACAAAACAAACACTTAAGAGGAACACTAAACCGACAAGTTTCGATTACACAAGGGCTAGATCACCGAACACATAAGGTAGCACAAGATTCAAAATCAACAAAGGAAAGATACACGAGTAGCCGTTCTTCTCCGTGAGGAGGTCTTGATGGGGTCCACCCTAGAAGGGGGTCTTGAATCCGCTTGGAGGGATCTTCTCCAAGAGGTCCTGAGTTCTGAGGAGAAGTAACCAAGTGGATGAGCAAGGCTCTCACACAAACATGAGCTAAACCAATGCTAACCCTAGAAAGGTGGGGAAGAAAGAGTATATATAGTCTAGGGGGCGAGGGGTTACAAGGGCTGCGGCCCCAAACGAAGTCAACACACAGGCGTCGGACGTCCGGAGGTCACCGGTCGTCCGGAGGCTCGAGAGGGTCCGAACGTCCGGAGGACTTCGGACGTCCGTGAATTCGGCTCGGGCGCACATCGGTCGGACGTCCGGAGACTGTCGGACTGCGCAGATTCGGTTCGGGCGTGCGTCGGCCGGACGTCCGGAGGACGTCGGTCGTCCGTGACCTGGGGAGTCACCGGATGCCCGGACTTGGTCGGATGTCCGAAGCCTGTAGCTTTGGCAGCCTTTCTTCTTCTTCTTCTTCTTCAACATGCTTTGAATCCTCGTCGTCTTGGCTCTTGGAAGTAGTTGTTCCTTGGCTTATCTCCATGTACCTGATTACACATAGAGTTTCCGAATGAGGTAGTAGCCATGTCTCGTGAGTAGGAGGAGGGAGTTTGGAGAGGAGCGAGTTCACGTCATCTTTGATAGCCTTAGCTCGGGCTCGAGTCATGGGTCCACGTGGTGTTGAGGAAGATGTAGGTGCGTTCATGGGGATGAGTGAGGGATGCTCCACATCAATACACTTGTTGGGTATCTTACCACACGAATGTTAGGTTTTGCATTTACGCTAACCTCATTTGTTTTTCCGAGTGTTTGTCATGTTCGTTCATTTTGAAGGATTCACAAGGCGATACCGTCATGAGACATATTGGTTATGTGAAGGCATACAAGATGCGCAACTCCATCATCCTTGAGAAACTCCTAAAGGTGACCTCCTTCCCTTTGAGACATCCTCAAATACGCATATTGGATGGGCCATTCTTTCATTGTTGTTTCCTTCTTGTTGTCTACATGATACATCTATTGGATGGAGGACCGGCATTGGAGATGGACCCTGTCGGTGTCAAAACCGGCGGATCTTGGGTAGGGGGTCCCGAACTGTGCGTCTAGGCGGATGGTAACAGGAGACAAGGGACACGATGTTTTTACCCAGGTTCGGGCCCTCTCGATGGAGGTAATACCCTACTCCGCTTGATTAATATTGATGATATGGGTAGTACAAGAGTGGATCTACCACGAGATCAAGGAGGCTAAACCCTAGAAGCTAGCCTATGGTATGATTGTTGTTCGCCCCACGGACTAAAACCCTCCGGTTTATATAGACACCGGATAGGTTAGGGTTACTGAGTCGGTTACAATGGTAGGAGATCTACATATCCGGATCGCCAAGCTTGCCTTCCACGCCAAGGAAAGTCCCATCCGGACACGGGACAAAGTCTTCAATCTTGTATCTTCATAGTCCAGGAGTCCGGCCAACGGTGATAGTTCGGCTGTCCGGACACCCCCTAATCCGGGACTCCCTCAGTAGCCCCCGAACCAGGCTTCAATGATGATGAGTCCGACGCGTTGATTGTCTTCGGCATTGCGAGGCGGGTTCTTCTCCAAATTCCATATACTTGTCAAATAGTGTCCGCTTCGATAAATGCTGCGCTCCTTGGCTTCTACGCCCAATAATGGCCATCTTCCACGTGTTTGAATGAATGCGAAAAGCCAGGGTATTTTTACAATTACCCCCCTAGCTGCGCAAATGAGCTTCCTATAAAAGGGGCGAGGTTCTAGATCTGAGTCACACCATCCCCCTTCATGAAGCTTTCATCGGAGCGCCTCGACCAAAGCCCATTCCATCATGGACAATGACGCTGCTCCTCCTTCCTCGGCCCCAAATTTCTCACTGAAATTGGGAGAGATGCTCACCCCGCATAGCGAGCTAGTTATACTCCAAGCCAAGGGATTTCTTCCCCGACCTTCATGGTTCCGTTCGAGCCGGACTTGCCACCTACAAGGGCGGAAAGCAAGCGGAGAGTGTCCCGATCCCTCTAAAGGAGAGCGAGTATGCTTCATCTCTTATCTAGTAAGAGGACTCGGATTTCCAATCCATCCGCTTTCTCCAGGGCTCTTGGAGTTCTACGGCCTCCAGTTGCACCACCTTACTCCTGCCTCCATCTTGCACATCGCGGGCTTCGTGGCCCTTTGCGAACTGTTCTTAGCGCCGAGGCTCATTTCGGGCTGTGGAAGAGATTATTCTGCCTAGTACCCCGCTCTCATGAGGGGTCAATATATCAAGTGGGCGGAGCCGAGCTATGGCGTGATCGCCGGACCGGATACCTATCCGAACCCCGAAGAAGGCGTCCAAGACCGGCCTTCGGAATGGTTTTACATGGAGGACGCCCCGCCGGATCCTGTTCGGATCGGCCTTCCGGAGTTCAGCAATGCTCCTCTGAAGAAGCGCCTAAGCCGGGCGCCTCGGAGCCCCCGGAGGGAAAATGACCGGGATGTCCTTTATTTGATGAGCCGAATAAGGTTAATGGCTCATGTCGGATTGACCATGATTGGAGTCATGGCAATCTGCATTATGAGGGGAGTGCAGCCGCTCCAATATAGGGGCCACCCCACGTGGGACTTCAACGGTGAGGACGATGCCACCCGCCATGGCCGCAAAGGGCCGGGATAGGTCACCGATCTGGTGAATATCTTGTCTGCCATGTATAAAGGGGAGGAGGAGGATTTCCTCGCGTCAATCCACTAAAGGAGTTTTCTTCGAATAATCCTCAAAGCTGGGTAAGCAAACATCTTTGTGATCTGTCCGATCCATGTTCCCGTGGTTAAATATCTCATTTCATGGTTTCTGCGCAAGAACTGCGCCGAACTATGGAGAAGATACACAGCCCGCCCCCACAACCCGAGGATCCGGAACGGTCCCTCGATCCGGCCTCCGAAGAGGATCCGGATATAAAGGTGGAGTCGATCGACGGGGTATTCCACCAACTTAGCATCGACAATGCTTTGGTTGCCATCACGGCCGATTACCCCGGAATACTTCCAAATTTCACAGTAATCGAGACCGAGGTCCCAATATTCGATAATGACCCATCCGTGCTTATTTCTTGATCACCGTATACCAATGGTGTTTCGCAGGGGTACCTTCGAGGCAGAAGCCGAGCTCGCGCGGCTGCCAACAAGGCAGACGGCCTCGCAGTTAAAAAGGAGTGCAGTCCGGATCGAAACTCCATCGCAACGGTATGGCGTGTCACCATGTTCCTGTGATTGATTCTCGAAGGCGATTAACGCCGACGCCTTTTTCGGGAAAAAGAGCGCCGCCAGATCGAGTCCAGAGAGGTTGCCAATCGAACCTCCGCCGCCGTGCTCCAAAGTCGGGTCCAGAAGCGGAGGCGAACACGAGGCGTACGTCGGATGCTCCTCCGACAGAGGATGCCGACAGATTTTCCGCCACCAACTCCGAGGTGGAGAGCGCCTTGAATCACAGGCGCCGCCGGATAGTTCTTCGTGACGCATGTTTCTCCCAAGAGGCCTTGAATGCCTTCAATTCGGGAGATGCGCACCTCCGTGCCGCTCAAGATGGTCTAGCCAGAGCCACGGAGCAGTATGTAAAGGACATACGGGTAAGGAAATTTGATAGTTATATATGCCAGTAGCCCCCAAGACTTAAAATAGTTAGAATAACTGATTTAAGGATCATTTGTTATGCAGGATCTTACAAAAAAGAATACCCGATCGTCTCAGAGCTTGAAGAGTGCAAGGCCCAACTTGAGGCCGACTAGCCGCCATGGGGGAGCCACAGAGACCCCTTCCGTAATATACACTTCAAAAGAGAAATAGTTTATGAAGTGCGGCGGTGTGTAAATCGACAAAAACATTGCAGATGGCGCCGACTAGATCCGGACAAGCAAGCTCTTGCGCCAGCTAAAGGCCGGCGAGAGCGTGCTTACGAGGGTGCGGCAGGAGAAAAATAACCTCCAAGATGCCAACACCAAGCTGGGTGAGGAACTAAAGGATGTTCGTGCTCAGTTGTCCGACCAGAAGGAGAATCGGCGGCTTCGTCGCGGCATTTTCAGTGAGTGCTTGAGCGAACTTTGAAAGAGTTTGGCGAGGAAGGCGACTAACATAAACATGTATGTAGGTTTGCTCACAGGTCGTCCTGAGGAGGAGATGCCCAGTTCTTCGGGTGATCTTCTTCCCGGATTGCGTCAGCTGCACGAACGAGTCCGGCAGGTGATGAAAGGCATCGCCTGTGCCTTGTGGCCATCTATCTCCCCGCCGAAGCCATTGGGGAGCCGGCAGAGCGGCTTCAAAGAGCACGGCGGCGCTTCCGACTATGGAAGATATCGGCCTGCCGTCAAGGCGCCAGGAGGCTCGGGCCATGGTAAAGACGCGGTACACGGTTGTCGACCCAAACCACATGGCCGAGGTCGGACCTGTGGGGCCTGATGGGATGGAGATCCTCAGAAGCTTAGTGTACGGCCAAGTAGAATTGGCCGCCAAGTATTCCCAAAGAAGATTGTAAATTAGATAGCCTATTAGATGGCATTGAGGAGGAATACAATGAGTCGAGTTGACTATGTAAAAATATGACATGAAAAATGTCTTCTAGCCGGATTGTAGATCGCTTGTCATAGCGGACCTTTTCGCTTCGACCTCAGGACCCAATAGTCCAGAGTGTGTCCGAATACCTTTGTGGTTATATAAGAACCGGGGTATGCATGGAGACAAGGCGTAGGGTCATTGTTGCAGACGCATAAGTGCCCAACTAGTTATGTTATATTACATGGGTAGTAAGAAACATCTTCCGTGGAGAATAGTTCCGTTAAGGGTTCCTTTATTTGGGATGCATGCCCTAAAGTGCATGTCAAAGCTGCTATGAAAGCAAAAAATCATCTGGGGCAGATGGGTAAATAATTTAAAAATCATCTTTAGTTCACCGACCGAATATTCCCTTAAGAACGCTTAGCTTTCGGCTTCACCGGGCCCGAGGTACACATCCGCCGACTGGCAAGAATAATCGCAGAGGTGCTCCCTTTACCACCTAGCCGAACAATCGGGAACGTAGGGGTAAGCATGTGAGCCAGCAACCCAGCTTGGCCAAAACTTAAGTCATATCGATGCATATAATGGTGAATAAAAGGTACATGCGGAAGTTTAACGCATGTGTTGGGCGTGAAGCCCGTATAAATAAGCTTTTGTTAAAGAAGCCCCCAGGTATAATGAGCGAGGACAGCGCGTCAAGTATGTGCGAAAAAAGCGCAAACGAGCCTCTAGAGGCTTCAAGAAGAAGGAGGAGGAAGGAGAGAAATAAAAGACAGCAAAAATAGAAAATGTGGATGGAGGAAGGATACGAACTTGGAGTCCAGCGCTTAGGCGTAGAATCTTCGTAGACGGGCTGCGTTCCATGGGTCCGGCTCGAGTCGGTTATCCGACGCGTTTCGCAGACGGTATGCTCCGCCGGTCAGGACCTGGTCGATGATGAAGGGACCTTCCCATTTGGGCTTGAGTTTGTCCTTTTTCTTGTCCGGCAGCGAGAACTAGTTCGCCAACGTTATAAGCTTTGGCCCGCATTTCCTCGCTTTGATATCTTCGAGCCTGCTATTGATAGAATGCGGAACGAGCTTTTGCCACGTCGCGCTCCTCCTCCAATGCGTCCAAACTGTCCTGCCGATCGAGCTCGGCTTCTCTTTCTTCATACATGTGCACGCGAGGTGAGTCATGTATTATGTTGCAGGGCAGGACTACCTCAAGGCCGTACACCATAAAGAATGGTGTGAATCCGTAGTACGATTTGGCATGGTCCGCAGCCCCAGTAGTACGGAGTCGAGCTCCTCAACCCAAAGGCGTGTTAGATTCCTTGAGGGACCGCACTAGTCTGGTTTAATGCCGCTCATGATTAGACCATTTGCTCGTTCGACTTGGCTGTTGGTTTGAGGGTGATAGACTGAGGCGTAATCGAGCTTGAAGCCCATGTTTTTGCACCATAATTTGACCTCATCGGCCGTGAAGTGGTGCCGTTATCAGTGATGATACTGTGGCGGACACCGTAACGGTGCACTACCCCTGATATGAAGTCTATCACTGGTCCGGATTCGCCGCTTTTAATGTGCTTGGCCTCTATCCATTTGGTGAATTTATCCGCCATGACCAATAGGTATTTTTGCTTGTGGGTTCCTCCCTTAAGGGGTCCAACCATGTCAAACCCCCAGACCGCGAACGGCCAGGTGATGGGTATAGTTTTAAGGGCGATGGGTGGCATGTGGATTTGGTTAGCAAAAAGCTGGCAACCGACGCATCGTTGGACTAAGTCCTGCGCATCTGCCCGGGCTGTCGACCAATAAAATCCAGTACGGAAGGCCTTGCCTACAAGGGCCCGGCTGCGGCGTGGTGCCCACCTAGTCCGGCATGAATTTTAGCCAGGAGGTTTCGCCCTTCCTCTTCGGAGATACACCTTTGAATGACTCCGGTAGTGCTTTTCTTATAAAGCTCTCCCTCCTGGACTTTATAGGCTTTAGATCACCGTACTATGCATCGAGCCTCATTTTGGTCTTCGGGGAGTTCCTGCCTAGTTAGGTAGGCTAGGAATGGTTCCGTCCACGGGGCGATAACCGCCATTATTTCATGAGCGGAGGGTGTTATCTCGGGGGCAGAGCCTCCGGTTGTGTCAGAGTGTTCGGCGTCAGCAAAGGCGTTGGGTCCGGATTGTTATTGCGGACTCCTTCCCATAGTATGGATGGCTTTCCAGTAAGATGTTGGGCGGGACGGCATCACGTTTTTCACCGATGCGTGCCAATATATCCGCCGCCTGGTGGTTGTCCCGGGCTATATGATGAAAGTCGAGCCCTTCAACCGCGGCCGACATTTTTAGGAACGTATTGCGGTATGCTGCCATTTTTGGATCTTTGGCATCAAAGTCTCCGCTTATTTGAGATATCGCGAGGTTCAATCCTCGCGCACCTCTAGGCGTTTAATGCCCATGGAGATCGCCATCCGGAGGCCGTGCGTAAGGGCCTCAGATTCGGCTGCGTTGTTGGAGTCCGTGATACATTATCTCAAGAACGATTGGACTGTGTCCCGGTTGGGGACGTCAAGACGATGCCAGCCCCTGTGCCGCCAACATTTTGGAGCCACAAAGTGCATGATCCAATTGGAGTATGTGCCGTACTCTTTAGGGAGTTCGGCTTCAGTCCATTCGGCCACGAAGTCGGCCAAAACCTGCGACTTAATAGCTCGTCGTGGCTTATAAGTTATGTAGAATGGAAGGAGCTCTATGGCTCATTTAGCAATCCGGCCCATTGCGTCGCAGTTGTTTATAATGTCGTTAAGAGGTACTTCGGAGGCTACCGTTATCGAACACTCTTGAAAGTAGTGTCGCAGCTTCCGGGATGCCATGAACACCGCATATGCTATCTTTTGATAGTGTGGGTACCGGACTTGCATGGAGTTAGGACGGTGGACACATAGTAAACCGGTTTTTGAAGAGGGAACTGTGTCCGTCCGCTTTCGCTCGTTAACGAAAGCACCGTGACCGACAACTTGATGTGTTGCAGCGATATATAATAGCATTGGTTCGCCCACATTGGGCGCTGCCAGACCGGATTTGTTGCCAAAATGGCCTTTATTTCTTCGAGTCCGTCGGTATGCATCCGTCCACTCGAAGTTTTCGGTGCATACCGGAGGAGGCGGTAAAGGGGTAACGCCTTTTCTCCCAAACGGGAAATAAAGCGGCTTAGAGCCGCTACGCATCCAGCCAATTTTTGTATTTGTTTGAGGTCTTTTGGAATATCCAATTGTGACAGAGCTCGGATCTTGGCTGGGTTTGCTTCAATTCCTCTACCGGACACAAAGAAGCCTAGGAGCTTTCCGATCGAACGTCAAGACGCATTTTTCCGGATTGAGCCTTATGTCATATTTTCAAGATTGTCGAATGTGAGCCTCAAGTCGCCTACTAGAGTTTCGACATGCTTGGTTTTGACGACCACGCCATCTACATATGCTTCCACTGTTTTGCCGATCTGGTTTGCGGACATATGTCCGAATCATGCAATCGATATGTTGCGCCGGCGTTTTTGAGCCCAAAGGGCATTGTGTTGAAGCAGAACGGGCCGTATGGAGTGATGAATGCTATTGCAGCTTGGTCTGGCTCCGCCATCTTGATTTGGTGGTAGTCGGAGTACGGGTCGAGGAAGCACAATGAGTCGTGTCCTGCTGTAGCATCAATAATTTGATCAATTCGAGGGAGGGGGAAGGGATCCTTTCGGCAAGCCTTATTAAGGTCTTTAAAATCAACACATAGGCGCCAGGATTTATCCTTCTTTGGTACCATCACTAGGTTTGCTAGCCAGTTCGGATGTTTAATATCTCTGATGAATCCGGCTTCCAAAAGTTTGGCTAGCTCCTCTCCCATGGCTTGTCTCTTGGGTTCGGAAAAGCGCCGAAGAGCCTGCTTTGGTGGCTTGAATCCTTTTAGGATATTTAGGCTGTGCTCGGCCAGCCGACGTGGGATTCTGGCATGTCCGAAGGGTGCCAGCAAAGATGTCCCAGCTTTTCTCAGAGAAATTCTCAGAGTGCGCGTCCTACATCAGGATTTAATTGTGCCCCAATGGAGGCCGTCTTTGCAGTGGTCCGTTGGGTGGACTTGGAATTTGACTATTTCATCCGCTGGTTTAAAAGAGGTGGACTTGGATCTTTTATCAAGTATCACATTGTCCCTGTTTCACCCCGAGCGCATCGCGGTGAGTTCCTCGGCCGCTAGGGCTTCGGATAGTGCCTCGAGGGTTAGTGCGGCTGTCTTGTTTTTGGCGCGGAGTGCTATGTTCGGATCACTAGCGAGAGTGATGATTCCGTTCGGTCCGGGCATTTTAAGCTTCCTGTACCCATAATGGGGTATAGCTTGAAAAATTGTGAATGCCTCTCGTCCTAATAAAGCATGATATCCGCTGTTGAACGGGGCCACTTGAAATGAGACCTCCTCGGACCTGTAATTGTCCGGCGAGCCGAACACTATGTCCAGTGTGATTTTTCCTGTGTATCATGCTTCCCGGCTAGGGATTATTCCTTTAAAGGTTGTGCTGCTTCGCTCAATGCGGTTCCAGTCTATTTCCATTTTTCGGAGGGTTTCCTCATAGATGAGGTTTAGTCCGCTGCCGCCATCCATGAGTACCTTAGTAAGGCGAAAGCCGCCCACTATCGGACTGAGGACCAATGCGGCCGGTGCTCGGGCTGTTCGAATTTAGGTTCGCCACCGGCATTAAAGGTAATAGCCGTGTCACCCATGGATTTATTGTTGCTACTTAGTAGACTTCGCAAGGTTATGGAGTGTTCGTTGCGCATGTTATTTGATGCGAAAGTCTCAAGACTATTAACATCAGACCGGTGTTGCTGGGCTGGGATTGAAGCTAGAAGCTCTTCGCCACTTGGCCACTCGCCGTAGTATCCAACATGCTCAAGGCTATGAGTTGGAGTGGCGACCTGTGCTATGAATTTTGCAGGTCCGTTTAGCCAACCCTCCAAAGACGGTTCCGCACTTTTAGGGTTTTTGGATTTTTGGTATTTAACCCAGGTGCTTGATAATGATGCACCCTTTTATTTCGGACTAGGGATGTATTCGGGGCCGTATTATCCCAAAATTTACTTTCGGTTTTCCAGGCGCTCTCCATCGCACAATACTTTTGTACTATGGTCACCAAGTCAGCAAAGCGTGTAATTTTGCGACGACTTATGGCGTTTAGGATTCCCTTGTCCGTGCAATTATTGCAGAAAATTGGGATTGCGTCCTCCTCTCGGTAGTCCTTTATCCTGTTCATAACCAGGAGGAATCGCCCAAGAATGATGTACTATTTCAGCGGGCTCTTGCCGAATTCGAGAGAGATCGCTAATGTTTGGGTGGGCGGTGGAACTAGATCCTAACCCCGTCCAATTTAGGACTCAGGGGCGGAGAAGTTTCCGAACTCGGAAGTTTGGATTTTTGAGTGTTATCCAATGAGTCCGACCCGCCGCCTGACTTTAAGTTCAGGGCTTGATCGACATCCGTCCATCTGCGGGAATCCGGCATGGAGGGATCGGGAATCCGGACATAACTAGTCCTTAAGATAGAAGAAGAATCGCCGCATTGCTCCTCTATCACAGCAACATGATGGGTAGCCTGGGGAGAGTTGATCTCTCTCAGATCGGTTTTAGGCCCGATCCGGTCGTAGTTTGTGGCGACTCCCAGGGCGGCGATGTGATCCAAGAGCTCGTTTACGGAGGAGAGCTCGATCGGATCTAACTGTTCGGCAAGTTCCGAATTAACGTGAAGATTGGTTTCGATGACTCGAGAAGTCATCGTCGGCGCGGCGGCCGAACTAGCGGTCATGAGAAAACCACCTAGCCGAAGAGTCTGACCATGGACCAAGGCTTCTTTGGCGATAGTATCGTCTTTAAAGACGAGATGAGGCATCCTACCTGATAGCGACGGCACAGAGGAACTCTCAATGAAAGCACCAATGTCGGTGTCAAAACCGGCGGATCTCGGGTAGGGGGTCCCGAACTGTGCGTCTAGGCGGATGGTAAGAGGAGACAAGGGACACGATGTTTTTACCCAGGTTCGGGCCCTCTCGATGGAGGTAATACCCTACTCCTGCTTGATTAATATTGATGATATGGGTAGTACAAGAGTGGATCTACCACGAGATCAAGGAGGCTAAACCCTAGAAGCTAGCCTATGGTATGATTGTTGTTCGTCCTACGGACTAAAACCCTCCGGTTTATATAGACACCGGATAGGTTAGGGTTACACAGAGTCGGTTACAATGGTAGGAGATCTACATATCCGGATCGCCAAGCTTGCCTTCCACACCAAGGAAAGTCCCATCCGGACACGGGACGAAGTCTTCAATCTTGTATCTTCATAGTCCAGGAGTCCGGCCAACGGTGATAGTTCGGCTATCCGGACACCCCCTAATCCGGGACTCCCTCAGACTCTATGGACCTTCAAGTTGAGGAGTGCTCGGACTTAGTGGATTCACCAACGGACCACCATTTCCACCACGACATTGAGCTATGGTACAACACCACACATAACAAATTTGCATCTTATACATGGATTGACCCACATTATGATTGCCTTGTTGCATCTTCAATTTCAATGTCATCCATGATATATGAGCTTGTGCATTTTCTTAGCAAATTTGTTGTGATCTTTCTTTATGGCATATTCATACATCGTGATCATATTGCCTATCATCAGTTTCATGATAACATAATCATATTGAGCATCCATTACCATATTCATGCTATTGATGAACCGTCTCTCTATGACATCATTTTGCACAATGGTAGAATTTGTTACTTTGTGCACCATGCTTTTGTTCCCATGAATGCTTTGCATCTCATTCTAGATCATCTCGATAAGCTTCATGCGCTTTGTCACGACCAATCTTGCCGCACGGACTCATTCTTACATGATGGACATTTTGTGTGTGCTAACCATTGTATTTCCGAGTGTCGCTTGTGTTTGCTCATTTTGCATGTACCACATACCGGAGACACCTTGGAGTACTTGGATTGCGTCATGCCTTCAACTCCGTCTAACTACAAGTCCGTCCACGACAACCGTTTCCATGGTGATGAGGATCACGATCCGAGGTCGGATCTTTCCCAAGGGAGGGGAGATGATGCGGAGCATCCCACGTTCATCCCCATGTACACTTCTACTACTCTCCAAACCCCAAGTGGACATATGACGAGACCTCGAACATACGCCATTGGACACAAGGTGAACTCGCTCCTCTCCGAACCTTCACTTCCCACATGTGAGACATGGTTACTACCTCAAATATATGTGCTATGTATGACCAGGAACAAGGAGGAAGACCATGGACAAGACGGCGAGGACACCAAGTACAAGGAGCAAGAGAAGAAGCTGCTCGAAGCTACAGCGGCCGGACGTCCGACCAGGACCGGACGTCCGACGACTCCCAGGCTCCGAACGACCGGGCCCCTCCGGATGACTGTGCCAGCGACCACCGAACCGAATCTGCGGACATCCGAAGAACTCCGGACGTCCGGGACCCCGCGAGCCTCCGGACGACCGGGCCCCTCCGGACGATCGTGCCAGCGACCACCGAACCGAATCGCCGGACGTCCGACAAGTACCGGTCGTCCGGTACCCGTCGGACGACCGGCGCCTGTGTGCTGCCATGTGTTGGTCCGTAGCCCATGTACCCCTTCATTTACCCCTTCGTGGCCCTAGACTATATATACTCCTCTACCTCCTTCTAGTTAGGGTCAGCGTTGATTTAGCTCATTGTTAGATAGAGCTTCGTTCATCCATATCGGATCTACTCCACGAGAGAGACCGCGGCCCCTCTTCGGGGAAGATCCACCTTGGATTCAAGACCTCCTTTGCGGAGAAGACCATCATCAAGACCTCCTCACGGAGAAGAAAGGCTACCGTTTGTATCGTCCTTTGTTGACTTTGGATCATGTATCTCTCTTTGTGTTCATCGATCTAGCGCATGTGTAATTGAATCTTGTTGGTTTGAGTGATTCTCTTGTGTTTTTCCCCGTGATTTCCCTCGTGCTCTTTCGCTCGTTCTTCGTGTTCCTCGTAGGGATCCTCTCCAAACGTGAAAGATCGTCCACATAGGGTTCCGTCCTACATCAGTGCATGAAGCCTTGAACGAAATATACAAGATGCCACTTCACCAACTTCATCCAGAGGCTATTCTAGGTGCTGCGTCACCTTATTATTGGGCCAGGCCCATGTAATTTCAAAATACATAAGTATAAGCTGTTTTTAGAGTCCGTATGTGTGGGAAAACAAGAGATAGGGTTGGTTTCGGACCCCTTCCCCAAGGGCCACGAAATTCCCCCCCACCCTCTTCCTCCATATATACAGCCCTTAGGGCACCGTTTAGACTTTGGGTTTTGTTTAGATCAAAAGCTCGCCATATTTGCAACTTCACGTACTTCGTTTGTGTTCAACGACCAGACCAAGACGTCACAGAACCCCACCTTCATTAATAAAGCTTTCCTCTAATATTCGCAATATCCAGATTGCAATCTTAGTTTCTTGCTTGTTCTTCGTTTTCACGCAGGAAACAGGCCCTCGTGGTCAGCTTGATCGTGCTCCGGCGTGGTCAATAACCCTCGGAAGTTGGTTTAGCGATTGCTAAGGCGCGATGTCTCGCATGTTCGTAGTCGGATCGTCAAGATCGACTCCCACAGAAAACGATAGCCACCATCTCATCGAAACATCGGGACACCTTTACCTCTATCATAGGTAATTCCGAGTTGTGCAAGATGGCTCGTCGGTGCGATCATCTTACCTTGAAAGTTGTATTCACGGTCTGTCCCACGATGTTGTATCCATAAAACGGCAACAATTTTGCCAAAAAAACTCCATTGGAGCTCCATGACCCGCCAATACTATCACAACCAAAAGTTTTATGCACCCGTAGCCCACTCTCGGGCTTCGACAACATTTCGGAGGCAAGATCCGGCTTGTAAAAGTGACTTCCAGACGATTTTATGCTTGAGGTATACTCTGCCAACCTCTACCACCCTTCCGTGAGCTCACCTACGGACTGATATATAGACAATAACATAAAGAACAATGCACCATGCTTCCATTACACACTAGAAAGACTACAGGTTCAGTCACGACACAAGGAGGAGGCTCTTCGTTGTATCGAAACCCAAGAATTGATGCTTTACATGGTTTGTCACCCATCTCGCTACCACCCTCACGTTTTCAGCTGCGGATGGATTATTCTTGGATCATAAAGTACATAAAATTCCATCCTCACTCCATTTATGCACTCGAAAAATTATATGATGAGGACATCAATACCATCGTTACAACCACAGCCCCTACTACTACATATACTGGACCGATTACTAGAGCTCGCGCACGCCAATTAAATTATCAGGTACTGTCGTTTCTTGGTAATGATTCTAATGTTCATGAGAATATGATGTTGCCTAAATTGGATACATTTGTTTTGCTTACAAATGAAGGGCCTGGCATGGATAAGAGGGATGAACATTGGAGCAAGAACAAGCATGGAGTTGATGGCATGCGCAAGGGGAAGAAAACGGAGTTACAAGTGATGATTTCAGGACTTTGAAGCCACCATAATGAGTGCATGAAGCCTTGGACGAAATATACAAGATGCCACTTCATCAACTTCATGCAGAGGCTATTCTAGGTGCGGCGTCACCTTATTATTGGGCCAGGCCCATGTAATTTTGAAATACATAAGTATAGGATGTTTTTAGAGTCCGTATGTGTGGGCAAACAAGAGATAGGGTTGGTTTCGGACCCCTTCCCCAAGGGCCACGAAATCCCCCTCTTCCTCCATATATACAGCCCTTAGGGCACCGTTTAGACTTTGGGTTTTTTTTAGATCAAAAGTTCGCCATATTTGCAACTTCGCGTACTTCGTTTGTGTTCAACGACCAGACCAACACGTCACAGAACCGCACCTTCATTAATAAAGCTTTCCTCTAATATTCGCAATATCCAGATTGCAACCTTAGTTTCTGGCTTGTTCTTCGTTTGCTCACAGGAAACAGGCCCTCATGGTCAGGTTGATCGTGCTCCGGCTTGGTCAATAACCCTCACTCCATTTATGCACCCGAAAAATTATAGGTCATTCCGAGTTGTGCAAGATGGCTCGTCGGTGCAATCAACTTACATTGAAAGTTGTATTCACGGTCTGTCCCGTGATATTGTATCCATAAACCGGCAGCAATTTTGCCACAAAAAACTCCATTGGAGCTCCATGATCAGCCAATACTATCATAACCAAAAGTTTTATGCGCCCGTAGCCCACTCTCGGGTTCCGACAACATTTCGGAGGCAAGATCCGGCTTGTAAAGGTGAGTTCCAGACGATTTTATACTTGAGGTATACTCTGCCACCCTCTACCACCCTTCCGTGAGCTCACCTACGGACTGATATATGGAGAATAACATAAATAACAATGTACCATCCTTCCATTACACACTAGAAAGACTACAGGTTCAGTCACGACACAAGGAGGAGGCTCTTTGTTGCATCGAAACCCAAGAATTGATACTTTACAAGGTCAATCACCCATCTTGCTACCACCCTCACGTTTTCACCACCGGATGCATTATTCTTGGAGCATAAAGTACATAACAGTTCATCCTCACTCCATATATGCACCCGAAAAATTATAGGTCATTCCGAGTTGTACAATATGGCTCGTCGGTGCGATCAACTTACCTTGAAAGTTGTATTCACGGTCTGTCCCGTGATGTTGTATCCATAAACCGGCAGCAATTTTGCCACAAAAACTCCATTGGATCTCCATGACCCGCCAAAACAATCACAACCAAAAGTTGTATGCGCCCGTAACCCACTCGCGGGGTTCGACAACATTTCGGAGACAAGATCCGGCTTGTAAAATTGAGTTCTGGACTATTTTATGCTTGAAGTATACTCTGCCACCCTCTACCACCCTTCTGTGAGTTCACCTGCGGACTGATATATGGACAATAACATATAGAATAATGCACCACCCTTCCATTACACACTAAAAAGACTACAGGTTCAGTCACGACACAAGGAGGAGGCTCTTCGTTGCATCGAAACCTAAGAATTGATGCTTTATATGGCCTATAACCCATCTCGCTACCACCCTCACGCTTTCACCTACGGATGCATTATTCTTGGATCATAAAGTACAGAAAAGTCCATCCTCACTCCATTTATGCACTCGCAAAATTATATGATGATGACATCAATACCATTGTTACACCCACAACCCCTACTACTACATATACTGAACCAATTACTAGAGCTCGCGCACGCCAATTAAATTATCAGGTACTGTCGTTTCTTGGTAATGATTCTAATGTTCATGAGAATATGATGCTGCCTAAATTGGATACATTTGTTTTGCTTACAAATAAAGGGCCTGGATTGGATAAGAGGGATGAAAATTGGAGCAAGTACAATCATGGAGTTGATGGCATGCGCAAGGGGAACAAGAACAGAGTTACAAGTGATGATTTCAGGACTTTGAAGCCACCATAATGAGTGCATGAAGCCTTGGACGAAATATACAAGATGCCACTTCATCAACTTCGTCCAGAGGCTATTCTAGCTGCTGCATCACCTTATTATTGGGCCAGGCCCATGTAATTTCGAAATACACAAGTATAGGCTGTTTCTAGAGTCCGTATATGTGGGGAAACAAGAGATAGGGTTGGTTTCGGACCCCTTCCCAAAGGGCCACGAAATTACCCCCTCTTCCTCCATATATACAGCCCTTAGGGCACCGTTTAGACTTTGGGTTTTGTTTAGATCAAAAGTTTGCCATAGTTCCAACTTCGCGTACTTCGTTTGTGTTCAACGACCAGACCAAGACGTCACAGAACCCCACCTTCATTAATAAAGGTTTCCTCTAATATTCGCAATATCCAAATTGCAATCTTAGTTTCTTGCTTGTTCTTCATTGGCTCGCAGGAAACAGGCCCACGCGGTCAGGTTGATCGTGCTCCGGTGTGGTCAATAACCCTCGGAAGTTGGTTTAGCGATTGCAAAGGCGCGATGTCTCGCACGTTCATAGTCGGATCGTCAAGGTCGACTCCCATAGAAAATGATAGCCACCATCTCATCAAAACATCGGGACACCTTTACCTCTATCATAGGTAATTCCGAGTTGTGCAAGATGGCTCGTCAGTGCGATCATCTTACTGTAGCGACCAGACCCGAATGGATCAAGTCTCTGTGCTCAGGCGTCATCCCTGGATCAGTAATGCTGACACCACACAGTACTTCGAAGGATTTATAACAGAGTAGCAATCACACACTTATTACATCGTTGTCCAAAAGAGGACTTATTACAATAAGTATGGCTTAAGGCCATCTAAATACGATAACAGCGGAAGACTTGGAAGATAAGTGAGTCCATCAACTCCATCGGCATCACTGAGTATAGAACCATGACCTAAAACACCTTACTGTCGTTGAAAAAGTCTGCAACATGAAAGTTGCAGCCCGAAAACGGGTCAGCACATGGAATATGCTGGCAAAGTAACACATAGAGAGCAATGAAGGAATAAGCCTACACTACATGCATATATGGCCGGTGGAAAAGCTCTATGGTTACAGTTTTGCATAAAGCTAACTTTTCCCTACTGCAAAGGAATAAATTTGTTTAACTATCATGGTGGTTGTTAAACATTGAGAATGGTTGACAGCATCCTCAATCCCAATTAAAAATACTCATTAAAAATCCAACAATATTAATTAGAGTAACATGTTGAGATACACAGGATATTCAAATACTAGATACTCAAGATGTCCATAACCGGGGACACGGCTAATCATGATTAGTTTATACACTCTGCAGAGGTTTGCGCACTTTTCCCCACAAGACTCGATCGCCTCCGTTTGGTTTCTCGCACTACATGGTGTTTGAGAGGCGGATGACCGAGACATAGTCTTTCGAAGCACTAGCACCTTACATGTGGGTAGACCGTACCAACCTACATCCCCTACATCAGCTAGCCTACCCGTAAGAGTTCGCACAACTTAGTCAACTATGCGAGCCCATAATGGCTTGTGGCTGCACACGGAAGTTTCTAGTTTGAATAGTCTTATGATCCCTTTGAGCCCGGGTGGCGGTCCAAGAAAAACAGGCAAGTCTGATAGAAACCAGTGCCTCAATCCACCCAGATGTGTGTTTAAGTTGCCACCTTAGATAAACCATTAATTAACAATCTCACATCCGTCATGGATATTCACTCACCCAGTCCACGTCTCATCGGCATAGCATGGCATAATAAGCAAACGAGAAGTAACTCCCAAGGTTTCATAAGTAAAACAGGTAATAGGTACTACCTCAATCTACTTCCCATCCCACAATTTAATTAGATCCTAATCATGCAAGTGTTTGAGGATTGATCTAATGCATAAAAACTGGGTAGTAGAAAAGATATGATCAAGTGTTACTTGCCTTCTTTGACGATCCGTGGAACCTAGAGACTCGAAGTAACAAGCGGCGCACTCCGGGTGATCTATCGCAGACAAACAACAAGCATACAATAAGTACTCATCTAATGCACAGGTAAATCTCGAATGAAAGATCTAACCAGAAAGTTCAACTTAAGAACCCTGGTTGCAAAAGAATCGAATCAAATAAAGCAACGAAAGTCAAACATCGAAAGAAAACGACTCGGTTCTAGCAATTTGAAACTAGGTCAAATTTTACAGTAGCAAAACTTTGTTTAAGTGGATTAGTCGAACGGCGGTTTGAAACGAAACTCCAGGCGCTTGAATCACCTGATTCCGATAAACGAGCGAGAAGATAAACTGATTCGAAGATTGGATCTGAAATCGAAATCGGAAAATAACGGATTAAATCCGATTTAAAAGAAAAACGACGAACGGTTAAACGAACAGACATTCGTTAACGGAAACTAACCGGCGAACGCGTTCGTTAAAACGAACGGATCGATGAACGTTCACTAATTAACTAAACCAAAAAAATAAACCGATCTAGGTTTTTAAAAAAAACCGAACAACGAAAGAAAACCGGACGGTTTTTAAAACAAAACCGGATCGGGGGGTGTGGCGCGGCGGCTACCTCCGGCGAGGTCGCCGGCGGGGCACCGGGCTCCGGCGGGGCACCGGGCTCCGGCGGGGTCGGCTTGAAGCGGCGGGGCGACGGGGGGCACAGTGGCGGGCGACGGGCACTGGCGAGGCGGCCAAGCGGCAAGTGAAGTTGGGCGGCTGGGTGGTGGGGTGGGTTGAGGGGGGCGGCTTATAAGGAGGGAGGTGTGGTTGCTTGGGAGGGGGCAACGGCGGCGGGGGACTCCTCCCAAGGCGGGGAGCGCGAGGAGGCTGGGCCGGCGGTTGGTTGGCCGGGCCCTTAGCCCAAAGCGCAGGTTTTTTTTAAATAGAAAAATGAATTAAAGAAAATCTAAACAAACTCCAAATTTAATAAAATAAAATTTTCCCGACTCCTAAAAATGAGTCGAACAAAATGAACTTTAATACGGGGCCAAAATGCAAATTTTTAAAATACTCATTTTTTCCCTAAAGCAAATAAACTCAAAAAATCCAAAACTTGATTTATCTATTAAATCTTCATTTTTCCTAAATTTTGGGAAAGTCATATTATTCCCTCTCTTATTTTTTTATTGGAAAAAATATTTGAAGATAAAATAAATAAATCCAAATGATCCTATTTTCAAAATTTGAGAAAACCCAAATATGAAAATAATGAAATTTCCAACTCTCTCCGAGGGTCCTTGAGTTGCGTGAAATTTCTAGGATCGGCAAAGTGCAGGAAAATATGATATGCATGATGACGTAATATATAACATTCCAAATTGAAAATTTGGGATGTTACACTTACCTTGAAAGTTGTATTCACGGTCTGTCCCGCGATGTTGTATCCATAAAACGTCAACAATTTTGCCACAAAAACTCCATTGGAGCTCCATGACCCGCCAATACTATCACAACCAAAAGTTTTATGCACCCGTAGCCCACTCTCGGGCTTCGACAACATTTCGGAGCCAAGATCCGGCTTGTAAAAGTGAGTTCCAGACGATTTTATGCTTGAGGTATACTCTGCCACCCTCTACCACCCTTCCGTGAGCTCACCTACGGACTGATATATGGACAACATAAAGAACAATGCACCATCATTCCATTACACACTAGAAAGACGTTCAGTCACGACACAAGGAGGAGGCTCTTTGTCGCATCGAAACCCAAGAATTGATGCTTTACATGGTCAATCACCCATCTCTCTACCACCCTCACGTTTTCACCAGCGGATGCATTATTCTTGGAGCATAAAGTAAATAACAGTTCATCCTCACTCCATTTATGCACCCAAAAAATTATAGGACATTCCGAGTTGTGCATGGCTCGTCGGTGCGATCAACTTACCTTGAAAGTTGTATTCACGGTC
Source organism: Aegilops bicornis (assembly GCA_021605145.1). Taxonomy (NCBI): domain Eukaryota; kingdom Viridiplantae; phylum Streptophyta; class Magnoliopsida; order Poales; family Poaceae; genus Aegilops; species Aegilops bicornis. The sequence goes on from CM038669.1 coordinate 265,864,701, forward strand.
TGTCCCGTGATGTTGTATCCATAAATCGGCAACAATTTTGCCACAAAAACTCCATTGGATCTCCATGACCAGCCAAAACAATCACAACCAAAAGTTGTATGCGCCTGTAACCCACTCGCGGGGTTCGACAACATTTCAGAGACAACATCCGGCTTGTAAAATTGAGTTCTGGACTATTTTATGCTTGAAGTATACTCTTCCACCCTCTACCACCCTTCCGTGAGTTCACCTACGGACTGATATATGGACAATAACATAAGAATAATGCACCATCCTTCCATTACACACTAGAAAGACTATAGGTTCAGTCACGACACCAGGAGGAGGCTCTTCGTGCATCGAAACCCAAGAATTGATGCTTTACATGGACTATCACCCATCTCGCTACCACCCTCACGTTTACAACTGCGGATGCATTATTCTTGGATCATAAAGTACATAAAAGTCCATCCTCACTCCATTTATTCACTCGAAAAATTATATGATGAGGACATCAATACCATTGTTACACCCACAGCCCCTACTACTACATATACTGGACCAATTACTAGAGCTCACAAGACGCCAATTAAATTATCGTGTAATCGTCGTTTTTGGTAATGATTCTAATGTTCATGAGAATATGATGTTGCCTAAATTGGATACATTTGTTTTGCTTACAAATGAAGGGCCTGGCATGGATAAGAGGGATGAACATTTGATGTAGGGCGGAACCCTAATCGGAGATCTTTCACGTTTGGAGGGGATCCTACGAGGAGAACACGACCAACAAGCGGAAGAACACGGGGAAAAACACACAAGAGGAACACTAAACCGACAAGTCTCGATCACACAAGGGCTAGATCACCGAACACATAAGGTAGCATAAGATTCAAAATCAACAAAGGAAAGATACACGAGTAACCGGTCTTCTCCGTGAGGAGGTCTTGATGGGGTCCATCCTAAAGGGGTCTTGAATCCCTTGGAAGGATCTTCTCCGAGGAGGCGCGATCTCCCAGGAGAAGGTAACCAAGTGGATGAGCAAAGGTCTCGCACAAATATGAGCTAATCCTTTGCTAACCCTAACTAGGAGGAGCAGGAGGTCTATTTATAGTCTTAGTGCAAATGGGTGCGAAGTGAACGGGCACAAGGGCTCCAGCCCGCGATCGAGGTCACACAGGTGTCGGACGTCCGGTAGGCGTCGGACGTCCGGGGCTTCGGGACGGTCCGGACGTCCGGAGGCAGTCGGACGTCCGTAAATCTGGCTCGGGTGCTCGTCGGTCGGTCGTCCGGAGACTTCGGTCTTTCGTAGATTTGGTTTTGATCGGTGTGCGCCGGTCGTCCGGAGAGGGCCGGTCGTCCGGGGCTTCGGGACGTCCGTAGATCCGGTTCGGGCGTGCATCGGTCGGACGTCCGGAGGCTTCGGTCGTCCGTGAGTTTCCATTCGGGTACCCAGCTGCCGGACGTCCGTAGGGCGTCGGTCGTCCGTGGCCTGGAATTCGTCGGACGTCCGGACTTGGTCGGACGTCCGATGCCTGAAGCTTCAGCAGTTTTTCTTCTTCTTCTTCAACGTGCTTGGGGTCCTCGTCGTCTTGGCTCTTGCAAGTAGTTGTTCCTTGGCTTGTTCCCAAGTACCTGATGACACATAGAGTTTCAGAATAAGGTAGTAGCCATGTCTCATGAGTAGGAAGAGGGAGTTCGGAGAGGAGCGACTTCACCTTATCTTCGATGGCCTTAGCTCGGGCTCGAGTCATGGGGCCACGTGGTGTTGAGGAAGATGTAGGTGCACCCATGGGGATGAGTGAGGGATGCTCCGCATCATCTCCCCCCCCCCTTGAGAGAGATCCGACCTCGGATCAAAAGCTTCATCTCCATGGTATGGTGCGAGGTCCTTGACGTTGAAGATGTCGCTCACATTGTACTTGTCTCGAGGTAGGTCGATCTTGTAGGCATTGTCGTTGTAGCGTGCTAGCACCTTGAAAGGTCCATCGGCTCTAGGAAGAAGCTTGGACTTGCGTTCTTTGGGTAAGCGGTCCTTGCGAAGGTGTAGCCACACTAGATCACCAATGTTGAAGACCATGGGTTGCTTGTTGACGTTGAGCTTGGTCGCTAGTCGTTGTACTTGGCGCTCGAAGGTTTGTCTTGTATCCTCATGCATCTTCTTGATGTAGCTCGCCCGTGCACTCTCATCCATGTTGGTGCGCTCTTGTAGAGGAAGAGGTAGAATGTCCAATGGGGACAACGGGTTGAAGCCGTAGACGACCTCGAAGGGTGACTTGCCGGTAGTCGAATGTCTTGCATGGTTGTAGGCATACTCGGTGATGGGTAAACATGCTTACCACTCCTTGATGTTCTTCTTGATCAAGACACGAAGTAGAGTGGATAGTGTGCGGTTCGTCACCTCTATTTTGCCGTCGGTTTGAGGATGGTATGCGGATGAGAACAAGAGCTTGATTCCGAGCTTGGCGCATAGGGTCTTCCAAAAGTAACCCAAGAACTTGACGTCACGATAGGAGACGATTGTCTTTGGTACTCCATGGAGTCGCAAGATTTCCCTACAAAAGAGATTTGCAATGTGTGAAGCATCGTCTATCTTGTTGCAAGGAATGAAATGTGCCATCTTAGAAAATCTATCCACAACAACAAACACGGAATCCTTTCCATTTTGAGTTCTAGGCAAACCAAGTACAAAATTCATGCTAATGTCTTCCCAAGGTTGATAAGGAATAGGAAGAGGCATGTAAAGACCATGAGATTGAGCTTTAGACTTAGCTTTACGACATGTAGACATCGGTTGGTGAAGCGTGAGACGTCGCGGAACATCTTGGGCCAAAAGTAGTTCTTGGAGAGCGTGGCGAATGTCTTGTCGCGTCCAAAGTGTCCCACGAGTCCGCCTCCATGAGCCTCTTGTAAAATGAGCAAACGAAGAGAAGACTCGGGAATGCATAGTTTGTTAGCTCTCATAAGATAAGCATCCTTGATGTAATATTGTTTCCAAGAAGTATGCGTCAAACACTTAGCATAAGGAATAGCAAAAGATGGGTCGTTAGCATACAATTCTTTTATGTGCTCAAAGCCAATAACATTCAACTCAAGTTTAGTGACAAGAGTGCATATGCGTGAAAGTGCATCGGCAACTAAATTTTCTTTACCCTTAATGTACTTGATCACATAAGGAAGAGATTCAATAAACTCACTCCATTTGGCATGACGCTTGTTCAACTTAGTTTGACCTTTTAGGTACTTAAGCGTTTCATGATCGATATGGATGACAAACTCATGCGGTCTAAGGTAATGTTCCCAAACATGTAGCACACGCACTAAAGCATACAATTCTTTGTCATATATGGGATAGTTAAGTTGAGCACCGGATAGTTTTTCACTAAAATATGCAATGGCTCGTTTTTCTTGCATCAAAACTCCGCCAATTCCGGTACCACTTGCATCACAATGAACCTCAAACGTTTTGTCAAAATTGGGCAAAGCAAGAATCAGAGCATGAGTAAGTAAATACTTGAGCTCATCAAAAGCGGTGGATTGCAAAGATCCCCAAACAAAAGGAGTATTCTTCTTACTCAAGGCATGCAAAGGAGCAGCAATTGTGCTAAAATCTTTCACAAAGCGACGATAAAAACCCGCAAGACCAAGAAAGCTACGCACTTGTTGCAAATTGGTGGGTTGGGGCCAAGTTTTAATTGCTTCAATTTTAGATTCATCAACATGGACACCCTTTGAGGATACTACAAAACCCAAGAAAACCACTTTGTCAACACCAAATGTGCATTTCATGTTTGCATAAAGACTTACCTAGCGAAGGGTTTGCAAAACAGCCCAAACATGAACAAGATGTTCTTTCATGGTTTTGCTAAACACAAGAATATCGTCGAAGTAAACCACAACAAAGACTCCAATATAAGGCCGAAGTACATGATGCATAAGACGCACGAAAGTACCGAGAGGCTCCGATAGACCCATAGGCATCATTAACCACTCATATAAACCAAATTTGGTTCTGAAAGCAGTTTTCCATTCATCACCCTCTTGTATGCGGATTTGATAATAACCAATTTTAAGATCAATTTTTGAGAAAAAATTGGCTCCACTAAGTTAATCAAGCATATCATCTAAGCGAGGAATGGGATGCCTATAGCGAACGGTAATAGCATTTATAGGTCTACAATCGGAACACAAGCGGAAACTTCCATCGGGTTTAGGCACAAGTATAACGGGAACGGCACACGGGCTTAGGCTTTCACGTACATGACCATTGTCGATGAGTTGTTGTACTTGCCGTTGAATCTCCTTGGTCTCTTCGGGATTGACTCGGTATGGAGCTTTGTTTGGGAGAGGTGCTCCGGGGATGAGGTCGATTCGATGCTCAATGCCTCGAAGAGGAGGTAGATCCGGAGGTAGCTCATCGGGGAAAACATCATGGAATTCCCGCAGAAGAGATTGAAACACTAAAGGTAGCTCCTGAGAGGTGTTAGTTGTTGGCTCTCCATCCTTGCACACAAGGACAAAGTGCATCACACTAGATGGGTTCTCACACACTTCTCTCATCTCACTTTTGGTGGAAAATAGGATGACGTTTTTCTCTCTAGGCGAAGAGGCGCTGAGGTTTGGCTTGTGGCTCTCACTCACTTTTTTGTGGATCACTTTCTCACTCTTGTCTCTATGATGGGTGGCTTGCTTGTCGGCTATCACTTGACTAGGAGACATAGGTCGTAGCACATATTCCTTCCCTTTCATCTTGAAGCTATAGTAATTGGTGCGCCCGTTGTGGAAGACACCACGGTCGAATTGCCATGGTCGACCAAGAAGGAGGTGGCAAACTGTCATTGGTACCACATCACACTCCAAAGTGTCCTCATATGCACCAATTTTGAAGGAGACTTGGACCGTATGCTCAACTCGTATAGTGCCGGAGTCACCTAGCCATTGAACCTTGTAGGGATTCGGGTGCTTCCTCTTGACAAATTGAAGCTTGGAGCATCGTTCCTCACTTGAGAAGTTGTGACAACTTCCTCCATCGATGATGACCTTGACGGACCTTCCGTTGATGCCGGCCTTTGTGTGGAAGATGTGGCATCTTTGGTCATCTTCTTGTTGATGTTGAAGAGTCAAGACCTTGGAGACAACGAGAGCGGGGCTCGAATCCTCATCACGAAAGACTTGATCATCTTCATCTTCGTTCACTTTCGGGTGCATGGCCACTTGCTCCAGGGCTTCCATCTCCTCATCACTCATTGAGTCATATGTGACGTCGTCGTTGAGGATCATGGTGCGCTTGATGGTGCAATCGTAGGACTTGTGGCCTCGGCCGCCGCAAGTGAAACACTTGAAGGAGCTTGTCTTGATGGTCTCATCGGTCGGAGTAGATGATGAAGCACGCGGTTTGAAGTTGCTTGTAGTAGGAGGAGGACGACTTGAACTTGTCGAATTTTTCTTGTAACTCGACTTGTCGTCGTTGTTTGTAGAAGGTTTGGTTGATGTAGATGTTGGAGGAGGTGTTGAAGCTTGGTTTTTGGAGAAGCCGTAGGTCTTGGACGAGTACTTGGCGTACTTGAAGTCATCTTGCACTTGACGTTCCGCCTTTGTAGCTTGATGCACGAGCTCAATGAGGGTGGAGTATGGTTGGAAGTCCGCGATCTTCTTGATGGGATGATTGAGTCCATTCAAGAAACGTGCCATAGTTTGCTCATCATCTTCCTTCACATTGGCTCGAATCATGGCTATCTCCATTTCCTTGTAGTATTCTTCAACACTCTTTGTTCCTTTCTTGAGGAGTTGGAGTTTCTTGAAGAGGTCACGGTTGTAGTAGGTAGGCACAAAATGTGCTCTCATGACATCTTTCATTTGAGCCCAAGTGGTGATTGGAGGTTCATCTCTTGCTTGTCGTCGCTCAATGATTTGTTCCCACCATATGAGCACATAGTCTTGGAACTCAAGTGATGCCATAGCGATTTTCTTCTCTTCATCGTAGTTGTGCAACCGGAAGATTTTGTCAACCTTCAATGCCCATGATAGGTACTCTTCGGGGTCATTGCTTCCATTGAATTTGGGCATGGTGAATTTGAACTTTCCGTATCATTGCTCTTCATTGTGTTGTTGGTGATGGTGATGATGACGCCCTTGACGTGGATGGAAATCGTCTTCATGTTGCGCTTGGTGTGGAGGAAGTCCATGATCAACTTGATCTTGTTGAACTTGAGGTTGAGGTGGAGCTTGACGAGCTTGTGGAGGAGCTTGAGGAACTTGACGTTGCACCCGTGGTTGGTAGTTCCTCTCTTGGATTTCTTCTCGAAGGGCTTCCTCTTGATTGCGCCGTTCGCGATTGCGGTTGGCGATGGCTCGACTTGATTCTTGAAGGGCACGTTGCGCCTCAAGAGCTTGCGCTTCTCGTTGTTGTTGTTGAAGACGTTGAGCCTCGGCGTCTTGTTCGTCTTGGTGTAGACGCGCTCGTTCTTCCTCTTGGCGCCGTAGTCGTTGTCGTTCTTGAGCTTGGGCAAAAGCGGCTTGGTTTGATTGAGGACGAGGGACTTGCTCATCGACTTGCTCTTGTGAATGCTTGTCATGTAGCGGGTTGCGAGATGCATGACGGTCTTGATGCGTGGCTCGTCGAAGAGTGTTCGATGACGGTGTACTTGAGTCGTAGAAGGTGTCGTCGGAGTGTCGACTCGAGCGGCTCCGTCTTGATGATGAAGAAGTGGAATGATGTCGGTTCCTCATCAAGGCGCGGATCTCGTCCATTCTTGCATCATTCTCTTGCTTGTGAGCGTCGAACTTGTTGTCGAAGTAGTCTCTTGTACGTTGCTCGGAGAGTCGCAAGTCGGTGGCGAGGTTGTCGATGCGGTCGCTCATTGCTTGTTGCTCTTGGTGCAACGCCACTGCACCAAAGAGGTGGCTCTTGGTGACGTATGATGAAATGTCGTCGTCTTGCTCGAGGAAGAGTGGATTGGTAGAAGTACTTGGCCTATCCATCATTCCAAGCAAAATATGTGAGTGGTAGAAGGAGAGGAACTTATACCAATGTACCTTTGAACGATTTTGATGATGAATCAAGTTCACTCAAATGCGGACAATGAAATAGCACTATTGGACCAATCCTTGTCGGTTCTCACACCTACACACGTAAAAGCTTGTGGTGGAGCTTGGTGAGGATGGTGGCACAAATTTGATGCAATTGTTAGTGAGCTTCAATAATGTTGGAAAAGGTACACAAATTTGCAAATGCAACAAGTAAACCAAGCAGATAATGGTACACGGAAACACACACGCAAATAGATAAGTGGGATTGTGCAAACCAAAAGTGAGCCAAAGTGTGGAATCTACGAAAATTCTCTTGTTGCACAATACTAGAGAGACGCTAGCACGATTGCACAATAGGCGGATACGAAACTTGTGTACAACCTACTAGGTAAAAATGCAACTATCTCTATCCCACGTATGCTATATGTATGGTATTTCGGTGCTAAGATCCAAGATGATCCAATATGACAATCTTAATGTAGTATGATGCTATGGTTCTTGCTCATAAGATCTTTGCTTATCTTTCCTCTTTGCTTAAAAGCTTGGGTGGCTCTTTCACTTTTGAGCTCTTTTCTCATGCAAAACTTCACGAACCAAGATAGCAATTGTGTATGCTATGACAACTTTGTGACACACAAATGGATCCCAAGATATGCACCACGGTGGTATTGTATGTATGCTATGGAGTATGATCACTAATGTGCACAAGTCACGTTGCCGACAATACTCAATGGCTAGTCTCGATGGGTAAGCTACGCAAAAGTAAGGCCAGGTGGGTATCAATGCAATTGCAAGGTATGACAAAGATGTCGATGATGTTACCGTCCTTGGCGATGATGTGGCCCTTGCAAAGATGAGTCGAGGTGATGATGAAGTCGAACCGTACCTAGATAGCCGAAACACAATAGGACACGGGAACCACAACTCAAAATCTCAAGGACCAAAATGTGTCAACAATCGTCATAGGAGGTATTGGGGAGGATGGTGGTGTATGTGGTTTTGGAAGATGTGGTGGAAGGTGGGGTGGTGGTGGTGGTTAAACTGAAGAATTTCAGTTTAAATCGGGAGTTTCTCGGACGTCCGGTTTTTCGGTCGTCCGGCCGTTCTGGGCTCCGGACGTCCGTAAGGCGTCGATTAAATGCGGAATCAACGCGAGTTGGGCCTGGGCGATTTTGAGATGGAAGAAGATGCTGAGGTCAAAATTGGGTGGATTGATAGATGGAAAAGGATGGGGAGGGTGGGAAAAGCTAGATCCACATGTAGCAACTCAAATCCATGGACCAAATCCAACAAAATCTCAACTCACGAAGAAATTAAAAAAAATTGGGGCTATTTTTGGTGGGGAATTTTCGGATTTAGGACAAAAACAACAAAATCAAGCTAGAAAACACGGGGTAGGGGCTCCAAAAACGTGATCAACGTGGCTCATGATACCAAGATGATGTAGGGCGGAACCCTAATCGGAGATCTTTCACGTTTGGAGGGGATCCTACGAGGAGAACACGACGAACAAGCGGAAGAACACGGGGAAAAACACACAAGACTAAACCGACAAGTCTCGATCACACAAGGGCTAGATCACCGAACACATAAGGTAGCACAAGATTCAAAATCAACAAAGGAAAGATACACGAGTAACAGGTCTTCTCCGTGAGGAGGTCTTGATGGGGTCCACCCTAAAGGGGTCTTGAATCCCTTGGAAGGATCTTCTCCGAGGAGGCGCGATCTCCGAGGAGAAGGTAACCAAGTGGAGGAGCAAAGCTCTCACACAAATATGAGCTAATCCTTTGCTAACCCTAACTAGGAGGAGGAGGAGGTCTATTTATAGTCTTAGTGGAAATGGGGGCGAGGTGAACGGGCACAAGGGCTCCAGCCCGCGATCGAGGTCACACAGGTGTCGGACGTCCGGAAGGCGTCGGACATCCGGGGCTTCGGGACGGTCCGGACGTCCGGAGGCTGTCGGACGTCCGGAGGCTGTCGGACGTCCGGAGGCTGTCGGACGTCCGTAAATCCGGCTCGGGTGCTGGTCGGTCGGTCGTCCGGAGACTTCGGTCTTCCGTAGATTTGGTTCTGATCGGTGTGCACCGGTCGTCCGGAGAGGGTCGGTCGTCCGGGGCTTCGGGAAGGCCCGGACGTCCGTGGATCATCGGACGTCCGTAGATCCGGTTCGTGCGTGCATCGATCGGATGTCTGGAGGCTTCGGTCGTCCGTGAGTTTCCATTCGGGTGCCCAGCTGCCGGACGTCCGAAGGGCGTCGGTCGTCCGTGGCCTGGAATTCGTCGGACGTCCGGACTTGGTCGGACGTCCGATGCCTGAAGCTTCAATGAGTTTTTCTTCTTCTTCTTCAACGTGCTTGGGGTCCTCGTCGTCTTGGCTCTTGCAAGTAGTTGTTCCTTGGCTCGTTCCCAAGTACCTGATTACACATAGAGTTTCCGAATAAGGTAGTAGCCATGTCTCATGATTAGGATGAGGGAGTTCGGAGAGGAGCGAGTTCACCTTATCTTCGATAGCCTTAGCTCGGGCTCGAGTCATGGGTCCACGTGGTGTTGAGGAAGATGTAGGTGCGCCCATGGGGATGAGTGAGGATGCTCCGCATCAACATTGGAGCAAGAACAAGCATGGAGTTGAGGGTGGTAGTGAGATGGGTGATAGACCATGTAAAGCATCAATTCTTGGGTATCGATGCAACGAAGAGCCTCCTCCTTATGTCGTGACTGAACCCGTACTCTTTCTAGTGTGTAATGGAAGGATGGTGCATTGTTCTATATGTTATTGTCCATATATCAGTCCGTAGGTGAACTCACGGAAGGGTGGTAGAGGGTGGCAGAGTATACTTCAAGCATAAAATCGACCGGAACTCAACTTTACAAGCCGGATCTTGTCTCTGAAATGTTGTCGAACCCTGCGAGTGGGTTACAGGCGCATACAACTTTTGGTTGTGATTGTTCCGGCGGGTCATGGAGATCCAATGGAGTTTTTGTGGAAAAAATTGTTGCCGGTTTATGGATACAACATCGCGGGACAGACCGTGAATACAACTTTCAAGGTAAGTTGATTGCACCGACGAGCCATCTTGCACAACTAAAAATGACCTATAATGTTGCAGGTTCATAAATGGAGTCAGGATGAACTGTTATTTACTTTATGCTCCAAGAATAATGCATCGCCGGTGAAAACGTGAGGGTGGTAGCGAGATGGCTGATTGACCATGTAAAGCATCAATTCTTGGGTTTCGATGCCATGAAAAGCCTCCTGCTTGTGTCGTGACTGAACATGTGGTCTTTCTGGTTTGTAATGGAAGGATGTTGCATTGTTCTATATGTTATTGTCCATATATCAGTCCGTAGGTGAGCTCACGGAAGGGTGGTAGAGGGTGGCAGAGTAAACCTCAAGCATAACATCGTCTTGAACTCAACTTTAAAAGCCGGATCTTGCCTCGAAAATGTTGTCGAAGCCCGAGAGTGGGTTACGGGAGCATAAAACATTTGGTTGTGATAGTACTGGCGGGTCATGGAGCTCCAATGGAGTTTTTGTGGCAAAATTGTTGCCGTTCTATGGATACAACATCGCGGGAGTGAGCATGAACTGTTATTTACTTTATGCTCCAAGAATAATGCATCTGCTGGTGAAAACGTGAGGGTGGTAGCGAGATGGGTGATTGACCATGTAAAGCATCAATTCTTTGGTTTCGATGTGACGAAGAGCCTCCTCCTTGTGTCGTGACTGAACCTGTAGTCTTTCTAGTGTGTAATGGAAGGATGGTGCATTATTCTATATGTTATTGTCCATATATCAGTCCGTAGGTGAACTCACGGAAGGGCGGTAGAGGGTGGCAGAGTATACTTCAATTATAAAATAGTCCGGAACTCAATTTTACAAGCCGGATCTTGTCTCCGAAATGTTGTCGAACCCCGCGAGTGGGTTACGCGCATACAACTTTTGGTTGTGATTGTTTTGGCGGGTGATGGAGATCCAATGGAGTTTTTGTGGCAAAATTGTTGCCGGTTTATGGATACAACATCACGGGACGGATCATGAATTCAACTTTCAAGGTAAGTTGATCGCACCAACGAGCCATCTTGCACAACTCAGAATGACCTATAATTTTTCGGGTGCATAAATGGAGTGAGGATGAACTGTTATGTACTTTATGCTCCAAGAATAATGCATCCGCTGGTGAAAACGTGAGGGTGGTAGCGAGATGGGTGATAGACCATGTAAAGCATCAATTCATGGGTTTCGATGCAACAAAGAGCCTCCTCCTTGTGTTGTGACTGAACCTGTAGTCTTTCTAGTGTGTAATGGAAGCATGGTGCATTGTTCTTTATGTTATTGTCCATATATCAGTCCGTAGGTGAGCTCACGGAAGGGTGGTAGAGGGTGGCAGAGTATACCTCAAGCATAAAATCGTCTGGAACTCACCTTTACAAGCCGGATCTAGTGTGGCTACACCTTCTCAAGGACCGCTTCCCCAAAGAACGCAAGTCCAAGCTTCTCCCTCGAGCCGATGGACCTTTCAAGGTGCTAGCACGCTACAATGACAACGCCTACAAGATCGACCTACCTCGAAACAAGTACAATGTGAGCGACATCGTCAACGTCAAGGACCTCGCGCCATACCATGGCGATGAACCTTTTGATCCGAGGTCGGATCTCTCTCAAGTGGGGGGGATGATGCGGAGCATCCCTCACTCATCCCCATGGACGCACCTACACCCTCCTCAACACCACGTGGACCCATGACTCGAGCTCGAGCTAAGGCTATTGAAGATAAGGTGAACTCGCTCCTCTCCGAACTCCCTCTTCCTAATCATGAGACATGGCTACTACCTCATTCGGAAACTCTATGTGTAATCAGGTACTTGGAGACGAGCCAAGGAACAGCTACTTGCAAGAGCCAAGACGACGAGGACCCCAAGAGTGATGGAGAAAAAGAAAAGCTGCTGAAGCTACAGGCGTCGGACGACCGACCAAGTCCGGACGTCCAACGACTCCCAGGCCACGGACGACCGACGCCCTCCGGACGTCCGGCAGCTGGGCACCCGAATGGAGACTCACGGAAGACCGAAGCCATCGGACGTCCGGACGACCCGTACCAGAGCTGAATCTACGGACGTCCGACGACCCACGGACGACCGACGCACCCGAGTCAGAGCTGAATCTACGGACGTCCGAGCCCTGCCGGATGACCGGACCGTCCCGAAGCCCCGGACGTCCGACACCTTCCGGACGTCCGACACCTTCCGGACGTCCGACACCTGTGTGACCGCGCCCGCGGGCTGGAGCCTTGTACCCCTTCACTTCGCCCCATTTGCACTAAGACTATAAATAGACCTCCTCCTCCTCCTCCTAGTTAGGGTTAGCAAAGTATTAGCTCATATTTGTGTGAGAGCTTTCCTCATCCACTTGGTTACTTTCTCCTCGGAGCTCAGGACCTCTTCGGAGAAGATCCCCCAAGCGGATTCAAGACCCCCTCTAGGGTGGCCCCCATCAAGACCTCCTCACGGAGAAGAACGACTACTCGTTTATCTTTCTTTTGTTGATTTTGAATCTTGTGCTACCTTATGTGTTCAGTGATCTAGCCCTTGTGTGATCGATACTTGTCGGTTTAGTGTTTCTCTTGTGTGTTTTTCCTTGTGTTCTTCCGCTTGTTCGTCGTGTTCTCCCCGTAGGATCCCCTCCAATCGTGAAAGATCTCCAATTAGGGTTCCGCCCTACATCATCTTGGTATCATGAGCCACGTTGATCACGTTTTTGGAGCCCCTACCCCGTGTTTTCTAGCTTGATTTTGTTGTTTTTGTCCTAAATCCGAAAATTCCCCACCAAAAATAGCCCCGATTTTTTTTTGTGATTTGTTGGTGAGTTGAGATTTTGTTGGATTTGCTCCATGGATTTGAGTTGCTACGTGTGGATCTAGCTTTCCCCACCCACCTCACACTTTTCCATCCGTCAATCCGCTCGATTTCGACCTCACTATCTTTTTCCACCCCAAAATAGCCCAGTTCATCCCGCGTTGACCCCGACCACCGGATGTCCGGCCTTTCCCGGACGACCGGAACCCTTGACCCGATTTGAAATTACGGATTTCCGAGCCCCATCGGACGTCCGACGACCGGACGGCCGCAATTTCCGGACGTCCGTAAAACCCTGACGAAACTGAATTTTTCAGTTCAGCCACCACCACCACCCCACCTTCCACCACATCTTCCAAAACCACATACACCACCATCTTCCCCAATACCCCTATGTCGATTTTGACACATTTTGGTCCTTGAGATTTTGAGTTGTGGTTCCCGTGTCCTTTTGTGTTTCGGCTATCTAGGTACGGTTCGACTTCATCATCACTTCGGCTCATCTTCGCAAGGGTCTCATCATCGCCAAGGACGGTAACATCGTCGACATCTTTGTCATACCTTGCAATTGCATTGATAACCACATGGCCTTACTTTTGCGTAGCTTACCGATCGAGACTAGCCATTGAGTATTGCCGACAACGTGACTTGTGCACATTAGTGATCATACTCCATAGCATACATACCATACCACCATGGTGCATATCTTGGGATCCATTTGTATGTCACAAAGTTGTCATAGCATACACAATTGCTATCTTGATTCGTGAAGTTTTGCATGAGAAAAGAGCTCAAAAGTGAAAGAGCCACCCAAGCTTTTAAGCAAAGAGGAAAGATAAGCAAAGAGCTTATGAGCAAGAACCATAGCATCATACCACATTAAGATTGTCATATTGGGTCATCTTGGATCATAGCACCGAAATACCATACATATAGCATACGTGGGATAGAGATAGTTGCATTTTGCCTAGTAGGTTGTGCACAAGTTTCAGTATCCGCCTATTGTGCAATCGTGCTAAGCGTCTCTCTAGTATTGTGCAACAAGAGCATTTTCATGGATTCCACATTTTGGCTCACTTTTGGTTTGCACAATCCCACTTATCTATTTCCGTGTGTGTTTCCGTGTACCATTATTTGCTTGGTCTACTTGTTGCATTTGCAAATTTGTGAACCTTTTCCAACATTATTGACGCTCACTTACAATTGCATCAAATTTTGTGCCACCATCCTTACCAAGCTCCACCATAAGCTTTTATTTGCGTAGGTGTGTGAACCGACAAGGATTGGTACCAATAGTGCTATTTCATTGTCCGCATTTGAGTGAACTTGATTCATCATCAACATTGGTCAAAGGTACATTGTTATAAGTTGTTCTCCTCCTACCACTCACATTTTTGCTTGGAATGATGGATAGGCCAAGTACTTCTACCAACCCACTCTTCCTCGAGCAAGACGACGACATGTCATCATACGTCACCAAGAGCCACCTCTTTGGTGCACAACGAGCGTTGCACCAAGAACAACAAGCAATGAGCGACCGCATCGACAACCTCGCCACCGACTTGCGACTCTCCGAGCAACGTACAAGAGACTACTTCGATAACTACTTTGATGAGTATAGGGGTTAAAAGAGTCGATCTACCTCGAGATCGTAATGGCTAAACCCTAGATGTCTAGCCTATGTCAAATTTGATAGCCTCTACGGACTAAACCTCCAGTTTATATAGACACCGAGGGGGCCTAGGGTTGTACAAAGTCGGTTTACAGAGAAATGAAACTACACATCCGGACGTCAAGCTTTCCATCCACGCAAAGGAGAGTCCCATCCGGACATGGGGGAAGGCCTTTTGCCTTGTATCTTCACGGCCCACCAGTCCGGCCCATGTCACATAGCCCGGAGACTCGAGGACCCCTTAATCCAGGACTCCCTCACCTGCGCCGCCTTCGATGAGCGTCTTGGTGATGGCCACATTGCTGATGGTGGCGCTCAGTGCTGCCCTCGCAAAGCAGCTTAAGCTTGTGGTAGTCTTCAGTTCTGTGGGAGTTCATGTTGTGGTAGGCGCAAAAAATACTGTCGTCCTTCTTGGCCTCACTGTGGTCGTGGCCGCGCTTGTAGTCTGGCTCAGCCGCAAGCATGGTAGGGCCCTTGCACTTGGCGTCCTTTCCCTTCGACTTCACTGCACCAGGCTTAGCGTCAGGATCATTGTGGAGGAAGAGGTGGCCCTCCTCAGCCTTGGCACAGCGGTCTGCGAGGACGAATAGTTCTTCCGCGGAGTCGAGCTCGTCGTTGATGGAGAGCTTCTCACACATCTTCACGCCTGTGATGTCGCTGGTGAAGGTGGAGATGATCATGGAGGCTGAAGCGCTGGATGAACTTGCGAAGGGTCTTGCTGAGGCCCTGCCGCATGACTCACATGTTATTGAGTGTGAGAGGGCGGTCACTCATGCCCACAAAGTTGGCGACGAACATCTTGCACAGATCGCCCAACGAGGAGATGGACACCTCTGGAAGGATCATCAGCCATAACACGCGGCGTCGTTGAGGGCCATGGGGAACCAGTTCGCCATGATCTGATCGTCCCCCTTTGCAACCTCGATGCTGATGGTGTAGAGCAGGAGGAACTCCATTGGGTTGGTGGTGGCGTCGTAGCATGGTGGAAGCTCAGGCTTGAACTTGTCGGCCCACACCACGCGATGCAGCTCGGGGGAGATGGCTAGGTAGCCCCCATTGGTGACGGTGCCGCCGGCCAAGGCCGTGCAGTTCTGGCACCCAACTGAAGCAATGTCATGGAGAACGCGGTCCTGGCGGTTGCACTGCTTCTCGAGGATCACACGCGCATTCAAGGGTGCGCAGCGGACGATCTGGCAGCTATCGTCAGCGTTGGCCGGTGCGGATGAACCGTGGGGCTGCTCCAGAGTGCGCGTTGCATGGCGTCATTCGGTCTTGTCATGGCCCAATGGAGGCGGAGGAGGCGCATCGTGCCCTGCCCGCTCGACGCATGATGGTGGAGCAGGCAGGAAGCAGGAGGGCGCCTCGCTATCGCGCGCGCCGTCGACGAGCTTGGTGCTGCGGCTGAGCCAGGCTTCATAGTTGTCCTTGGTGGGACGATGGCGCAGGAGCTCCTGCTCCATGAGCAGCGTGGCGTGCGGAGCAGGAGGGTCGTGACTCGCGAGCGAGGAGGCGGTGACTGAGCGGACACGCGCCTGGTCGTTTACCGACGGGTGGACGGAGGAGGCCACCTGATCCCCAATGGGCTCGGTGGCGGCGCGAGGGCGCCTTCCAGGGGCTCCACGGGCGGCGGGTGCCACATGAACCCTAGCGGCAGCTCGGCGCGCGGCGCGCTACCGGCGAGCGGTGACGTCGTCCATGTCGATATCAATGTCGAGGTCGAAGGTGTGAAGAAGAGAAGTCCCCCCACATGGCGCGCCAAATGTCGGAGTCTGGGATCTGCGTCCAAGAAACTCTCCATCAACAAGGGTTCAAACTCTGAGGGGGTTTGCAAGGCAACCTATGACCTGATGAGGACTATGGCAAGATCACGATGAGCATGCTCACTCACACCAGACGCGACGGGGACGCGGGAGCAACCTAGGTTCGGGCCACCGTGCGGTGTAATACCCTACTCATGCTTGTGTTGGATTGCTGTGTAATGGAGCACTTGGAGCTCGAGGTACACGAGATGTGGGGAGAGAATGGCTCGATCTCCTTACATGGAGGTGGCCCTGCCCTTTTGTAGTGCCTTGGTCCACTTCCCCAAAAATACGAGTGGGAAAGGGTGGCCATAGGGTGGCAACTCAAAGGAGGGACAGGCGCCCAGGCTAATCCTGACTAAATGCGGTCTTCGCCTGCCAAAGATGCCATCCTGACACACTTGTGGGCTCAGCGATGACCTCCACCCTAGCACGTCGATCAGTCCTGATCTCCTTAGACCAAAGCGGAATGCTTTGGGGGAGGCAGAAGCTCCTGCTCCCTGTCACCGGAATGGAAACTTGTCTTGGTCATGCCCTGCCGTCCTTATCTTGACAGTGGGACGTCACCCACGTGATGGACCTGGAGCTTCACAGCTAGCACCGTACGACCTGCTTCGTGAGGCGTCCTCGCAAGGCAACCTGGTACTTGATGGTCTTGACGGGGCTTAGCCTGGCGGCAAGGGGCCTCGTGGAGGGGCTCCCTCCGGGGCGGTCAAGGCAGGGCCATCCCTCATGAGCCGGCCCAAGTGTTGCCTCCTGGGCTAGAGGCAGATGAGCCGTGGTGCCCTGGTTCCCACTAGCCGACAGTGCGCTTTGATTTATATGTTGACCATCATTGGATAACACATGCTAAATTTTGCGAGATATGTTTGATTCCCTCTGATGGGGAAATAAGAGAGCCTAGACCGGAGGAGTTTGAGGGTTTCCTCCATACTTTAACTGTATGAGAGGAAAGGGGCATGTCGAAAGCCCGAGCCACAAGCTTCAATTTCCTGGTGTCCATTACTTTGCTTTATTCCTAGGGAAATGCTTTACTGCTAGAGAGCAAGGTGCCACGCTATGCATCCCTGACTTTGCCATTTTACGCCGCGCACTTCATAATGACAACACTTATAACCTTGGAGCTATCTATCGGATTCAAGGCTCCGCAGACCCAAGAAAGGTTCAAACTCTGGGGCGTGTGCGAAGAACTCAACCTCTCCAGCCAACTAGTTCATCACCCCCATGGCCTAGCTCGATGAACAAGAAGGAAGATTGACACAACACTTTACCCAGGTTTGGGCCACCTTGTGGTGTAAGACCCTACTCCTGCTTTGTGGTGGATTAGCCTCACGAGGGACTGAGGATGAACTAGTACAAGGGAAGAACAGCCTCACGAGGTCTGCTCTGGTGTGGGTGTGAGCTAGTGAGGAGTGGATCTGATCCAACCAGAGCTCTCTTTCCTACGGTAGTGGCTAAGCAATATTTATAGTGGCCTTGGTCCTCTTCCCCCAAAGCGTAGGCGGGAAGGGATCCCACAGTGGCCAATTTGAAAGGGGACAAGTAGTACAGCTTATCCTGATGAAAGGTGGTTTTCTCCTGCAAAGCTTCTGGTCGTGACGCTGCGGTGGGCTCGGTGATGACATCCGTCGTGCTGTCCTGGCGGTCTTGGTCTTATTGCATGGGAATGGAAACCTTAGGATGATTCCTCGGGACCCCGCGCCTACGCTTGCCTCCTTAGCACCGAAGAGGAAATCTGCTCCTCTACGCCTGCTGGCACATGCCTGGCCTGGGTCACCAAGGCTGGCATCACCTCAACGTCACGAGGTGGGCACCTGCCTAGATATCTCCGCTCCTCAGGAGGCAGCCCGGGAAGGCTGCTCCCTCCAGAGGTCTTGATGTCGCCCGCCTCACGGGGCTTGGCCCCTCGCGAGGGTCTTGTCTTAATGATGTCATAGATGGGCCATACCAGACCATCAACAGAGCCACGCCATGGGCTGCTGGTAGGCAAGTCTGGGTACCCTGGTTGCCAGGACACCGACAGTAGCCCTCGGGCCCAAGGCGCGCTCGGACTTGGCTTCAAGACGAAGCCAAAGGGCAAGGGCGAAGCGCCGCGGGCCCCAATTGCCGGCGGACCCAGCCGACGTGTGGCGCTTGATGGGACGTGGGCGTCTCCACTTCCCCACACCGCCTCGGCAACCGCCCGACTTGACAACTGCTTGATGCATGCAGAAAAGCCATCATTGCCTGGAATCGTCAGAGGCCAGCGATTGGCCTCCCTCCAGCTATAAATGAGAGAGGGGGCAGAGCCCCCAGCTCATCCTACCAGAGCGTCCATGGCGCCAGTGAGGACGTTTTCCGCCACGGAGAAAGGAAAGGCTCTCAAGGAAGGACCAGGCTCGCCGCCGCCCAAGAGAGGCCGCGGGCGCCCCCGCAAGTATGTTGCGACACAGGCGGTGGCTCCCCGCGTGCGTGAGGCACCCCCTTGAAGGCTGGCGCCGCCTCCTGCAGCCATGGGGGTGTGTCCTCCCATGGCGGAAGTTGCCACGACCGGGTTGGCCGTGGCGACGGGGTGAGGCTTGTGGCGGCCGTTCTGCCACCACGCCCGCGATCCCACACGGCCGACGTGTCCTCGGAGTTCGTGTTGTGGGCGGAGAGGCCCGCAGGCATCTGTTTCTAGCTCCCGCGCTTCTTTGCGGGCGCGCTGCCGGCCGGGGGACGCAGTGGCCTCTGGCTGGAGGCCGATGGCTGCTGTAGGAAGGCCTCCTAGGTGGAGGTCAAGGTCACCACCGCTGGCACCGTGTTCCTAAACCGCGGGTGGCAGTCGTTTGCCCGCGCGCGCGGCCTGCAAGGGAATTGCACCCTCCACTTCAGGTGTGACGGTGCCGCGACCCTCTATGTTAGGGTCTTCGGGGGAGATGGCTGGCACCTGGGGTGCTGCCCGGACATAGCAACGACAATGCCGACCAGAGGGGCAGCATCATCGCTGGCAGTGAGCTTGCCCTTGGCGACGGTTGCGCCGTCTCCAGCAGCAGCGGATCCTCTTCTAGGAAGAGCACGAGCGATGGCGACTATGACGAGCCGCCTCGCTGCCGGGCTCAGACCAGGGAGGGTGACGAGCTGCATCGCCGGTGCACCCCGGTGAAGTAGGAGGAAAACTCCGACTGAGCTCGGGCGCTGCTGGAGCCAGGCCTCAAGAGCCGCTGTGGTCGCGCGGCTGCTTTTGTTTCTTTCTTTCTCGTGCATCGAAAAAGGTAGAAGGCCCTGTCAGGGCGTGTAATGAACCATGGCGGTTGCGCCATTATGTTATCGTTTTTATATTGCACCGTGATATCTGTGTTGCTGCTAATTGTGATTGGAGTGACTTAGCTTAATATGCTTGTGGTAGACTCCCTTGCCGTGATAGCATGCCTTTTCCTGTACACCCCTTATTCCTGAAGATTCGGAAGTCGTCAAGCCTCGGGAGGCACCCTATGGTTGCAGGATTAGGAAACCTCCAGAGGTGCCACACCTCGTGCGAGCCCCTAAGCGTGGGTTGGCCTCCACTAGTACATCACGTCGTGATGCCCGGAGGCACGGACTCAATAGGGCGTGTGTGCCTGTGAGCTCGTTTGAGAGTGTTGCGCGAGGATAAAGACGCCAATGGCCAGGGCACCGAGGCTTTGGCGAGGTGTGTTCATGGGAGAGCCCAAGCGCACACATCATGCCCAGCCCCCGCGCGTGAGACGTACGAGGAAGAACAACGGGCAACTGCCATTCTCCCTAAGGCGAGAGATGGAAGAGCGAACAATGCAAGGAGAAAAAATTCCCAAACCCTCTCAAAAAGAAGACGCGAAAACTTCAAATTTCATTCAAGAAGTTGCAAACCAGCTACAGAAAGCAAGCAAAAGAACAGCTGCATCCGGCACCTACACTAGTCTTCTTGTGTTCCCACCAGCGCGG
Organism: Aegilops bicornis; assembly: GCA_021605145.1. NCBI lineage: Eukaryota > Viridiplantae > Streptophyta > Magnoliopsida > Poales > Poaceae > Aegilops > Aegilops bicornis. The sequence goes on from CM038669.1 coordinate 265,884,953, forward strand.
AGCATGGGGCCTCCACTAGGACGTGGGTGGGAGCCCCCGAGTGGCCCAGGGGCGGCGCTCAGGAGACTCCGGGGCATGTACAGCCCCAACTCATTATTACGTGAGAGTGTCATGAGCAGAGACTTGAGAGGCGCATGGCCTTGATCATGGATAGAACATCCGGAGGTGCTGGATGTTCCAGGTATTCTAGATGGCGACCCCGTCCTGTGTCTCCAGGTGCGCGACACCAGGCCTGGAGACTCGGGCGATCCTGAACGGCCTCTCCCACATAGGCGAGAGCTTGTGAAGCCCCTCCATGGAGAGCACCCGCCTTAGGACGAGGTCACCCAACACGAGGTCCATCCCCTGAGGCGTCCTGGCGTGCATCGTCAAATGCCAAGACCCATGGGGAGCGATGTTTGACCTCATGAGGGAGGACCGCCTCAGCCCCTAGACGAGGAAGAACGGGGTCTCGCTCGTGGGCGGTGGTGGGGATGGACCATAACACAGACTGGAGCTCATCAAGCCAGCCCTTGCCACGGTCCTCGAGTTTCTTCTTGAAGCTCCACCCCTTGAGGCCCCTCAGGACCTCCGCGTTGGTGCGCTCGGCTTGGCCGTTGCTCCGTGGGCGTGCCACCTAAGTGTAGCATATCTGCGTTCCAAGGTTAGCACAATATGTTTTGAAAAGGTTGCTCATGAACTGAGAGCCATTTTCAGTGATGATACGGTTGGGGACGCCGAAGCGGCTCACGAGGCCCTTGATGAACTTGACGGCCGAGCCAGCCGGAATGGTGCACACGGGCTCTACCTCCGCCCACTTGGTGAACTTGTCGATGGCGACGTAGAGATAGAGGTAGCCCCCGGCTGCTCGAGGGAATGGGCCCAGGATATCCAGCCCTCAGACCGCGAAGGGCCATGACAGTGGGATTGTTTGGAGGCCGTGAGCGGGTTGGTGGATCTGTTTTGCATGGAACTGGCATGCCTCGCAGGATCTCACCAGCTCAGTGGCGTCGTTGAGCACCATGGGCCAGTAGAACCCGCTGAGGAACGCCTTGCCTACAAGGGTACGTGATGAGGAGTGATGCCCGCAGTCCTCGCTGTGGATGTCGGCCAGCAACTCGTACCCCTGCACCTTGGAGATGCACCACAGAGAGACGTCATTTGGGCGCCTTCGGTAGAGCTCGCCGTCCTGGATCCAGTACACGGTGGCCTGGCGGGCCACGTGTTCTGCGTCTTCCTCCTTCTCTGGCAAGGTGCCTCGGAGCAGGTATGCCTTGAACTCCCCGGTCTAGCACCCCCCCCCCCCGAGGTGCAGGCGGGCCCTCAAGGTTGGGCCGCAGGCTGGGGCGCCCGAGAAGGGTGCCATGGGCAGCTCCTCCCGTAGCAGCTCTGGTCCTATAGTGGGGGAGGCCCCGACGGCTTGAAGAGCCGCTCCTCGAAGACGCCAGGCTTTTGGGGGTCGCGCCGGGACGCCCTCTTGGCGATGTCGTCCGCCTCCTTGTTTGTGCCACGCAATACGTGCTGCAATTCCAAGCCCACGAATAGTTTCACAATTTTGTGTACCTCTTCAAGGTATGCCTCCATGTGCTCGTGTTTTGGCTTGTACGCCTTGTTGGAGAAGTTGATGAGGAGCTGCGAGTCGCCCTTGATGGTGAGGCGCCTGACCCCCAGAGCCGCCGCAACCTTGAGGCCAGCGATCAGACCCTCGTACTCAGCAATGTTGTTAGAGACCTTTTCGCCTTGCTGAAAGCAGAGTTGCACGACGTAGTAGAGCTTGTCCCGGGTAGGTGAGATGAGCACAGCTCCAGCCCCCATGCCTTGGTGTGCGAACCTGTCGTCGAAGTACATGACTGAGGGAGTCCTGGATTAGGGGGTGTCAGGATGGCCGGACTATAACCTTTGGCCGGACTCCTGGACTATGAAGATACAAGATTGAAGACTCCGTCCCATGTCCGGATGGGACTTTCCTTGGCGTGGAAGGCAAGCTTGGCGATACGGATGTGTAGATCTCCTCCCATTGTAACCGACTATGTGTAACCCTAGCCCTCTCCGGTGTCTATAAACCGGAGGGTTTTAGTCCGTAGGACGAACAACAACCATACTATAGGCTAGCTTCTAGGTTTTAGCCTCTCTGATCTCGTGGTAGATATACTCTTGTACCCATATCATCAATATTAATCAAGCAGGAGTAGGGTTTTACCTCCATCGAGAGGGCCCGAACCTGGGTAAAAACATCGTGTCCCTTGTCTCCTGTTACCATCCGCCTAGATGCACAGTTCGGGACCCCCTACCCGAGATCCGCCGGTTTTGACACCGACAATGACCCAACCATCCGGTGCTTCGTCCCCGGGTGTGAGGGAGTGGTCCTCGCCCTCCCCTCACTCAGGGGCGTCAGTCCACTCCACCACAAAGTTAGAAAGGGTTGCGCCCTTGATGACTGGTGGTCCTGAATTCTAGCTGGAACGCCTGTAGCTCGATGTTCCACTCAGCAACCCTTCCCGCGGCATTGGGGCTCCAGAGCACCTTCTCCAGGGGGGTATGCGGAGACAACCTTGATGGTATGGCCTTGGAAGTAGTGGTGCATCTTCTGGAGGAGAATGAGCAGGAGCTTCTCTGGCATGGGCTAACGTGCACGCGCGTCACGCGACACCGTGCGGACGAAGTTGTCGGATTCGGGGTTCGGCAGACCCTTGAGAGGTTCGAACTCTGTGGTGTGTGTGAATAACTCATCCTCCCCAGTCTGCCTACTCACTAATCCCATGGCCTAGCTCGATGAACTGAATGAACAAAAGATATAGCAGTTACCCAGGTTCGGGCTACCTTGCGGTGTAAAACCTTACTCCTGCTTTGTGGTGGATTGGCCTCGAGGGGCTGAGGATGAACTAGTACAATAGAGATCAGCCTCTCGAGGAGAGGTGTTCTTGTGCTCGATGAGCTGGTGGGTGTGAGGATGATCTGAATCATCCATCCCCACTATGGTGGTGGCTAACTCCTATTTAGAGTGGCCTTGGTCCTCTTCCCAAACGTAAGGCGGGAAGGAATCCCAGAACGGTCAAATTTGAAGGGGGACAGCCAGTACATGCTATCCTGACAAAAGTAGTCTTCGCCTGGAAAAAGCCTCTGGTTGTGACATCATGGTGGGCTCGACGATGGCCTCTGCTTTGCCGTCCTGGAGGTCTTGGTTTTGTTGCACCAGAATGGAAACCTTTGGCCAATTCCCCGGGACTCTGCGCCTGCGCTTGCCTTCTTAGCACAAAAGAGGAAACTGGTACATTGCACCCGCTGGCGCCCGCCTGGCCTTGATCATCAAGGCTCACGTCATCAAAATTTCGCGAGGTGAGCCTTGCATAGAAATCTCCGCTCCTCCGGAGCCAGCCTAAGGAGGCCGCCCCTGGAGGAGGTCTTGGTGTCGTCCGCCTCGCGAGGCTTGGCCCCTCGTGAGGGTCTTGAGCTGTTGATGTTGAAGCTAGGCCGTACCAGGCCATTGATGGAGACACGCCATGGGCCTCAGGCAGGCAAGTCTGGGTACCCCGGTCCCGTGAAGACGCAATGATAGCCCCTGGGCCCAAGGCGCGCTCGAACTTGGCTTCCGGGCGAAGCCCAGGGGCAAGTGCGGAGCGCCGGCGACCCTAACCGCCTGCGGCCTCGGTTGACGCATGGCGATTGATGAGGCGTAGGCGTCTCCGCTTCCCCATACCGCCTCGGAAACTGTTCGACTTGACATGGCTCTGCTGATTGCAGAGGAAATCCATCATTACGTGCGATCGTGGAGGTCGGCGGTTGGCCTCCTTCTGGCCATAAATGAGGGAGGGCGGAGCCCCCTTTATCATTCCCATCTCCTCGCCGCCCGCTCGTTCTTCTTCCTATTCGCCTTAGCTCCCATGGCGCCGACGAGGAAGTCCTCCGCCGCCGAGAAGGGGAAGGCCCCCAAGTAAGGGTGGCAATGGGTAGGGTATGGGGCGGGTAAAGCAATACCATACCCATACCCGTGTAATCAATGGGTACAAAATTCTACCCATACCCATACCCATGGGTATGACCCTTTACCCGTACCCATACCCGATGGGTAGACATACCCATTGGGTACCCAACGGGTAGATCAAATAATACACAAGTTATTCACAATTTGACAATCATCTATAGCACATGTGACAAAAAAATATTGATCTCAACTCAATAACAGTTAGATGAGTACATGATAATTATCTCAATTCAAATTGACAATTGGTGACAACTTTAACATAAGTTCATAAGCTCATGACACAACTTTAACATAGGTACACTAGTGAATCATGGGTAAAACTCACATGTTAGTATAAATGGGTAGGGTATGAGTATATCCATGGGTAAAAGGCTATACCCATACCCTACCCATGACTTAACAGGTAGGGTACGGCTACTACCCATGGGTATAAATTGTGCCCATACCCTACCCATGCGGTATGGTATCATCGGGTACCCGTACCCATGGGTAAACTTGCCATCCTTACCCCCAAGGAGGGACCGGGTTCGCCGCCACCAAAGAGAGGGCGAGGCCGCCCCCTTAAGCACACCGCGACCCCTGCGGTGGCTCCTTGGGGGCGTGGGTGCACTCCCTCAGGGGCCAGCGTCACCCTGGGCAGCCGTGGCGGTGCTTCTTCTCGCGGTATGAGCCGCCAAGGGAGAGGCAGCCCCTGCGATGAGGGGAGGCATGCCATGGTCGTTTTGCCTCCTCGGCCGTGCTTCCACTCGGCGGAGGCGCTCCCGGAGTTCATGGTGTGGACGGAGAGGCGACCAGCACCTGGCTCCCGCTCCCTCGCTTCTTCACGGGTGAGCTACCAGTCGTGGAGCTTGACGGCCTCTGGCTTCAGGCCGACGGCTGCTGCAGCAAGGCTTCATGGGTTGGGGTTGAAGTTACCACCGCCGGGAGCGTGTCCCTGGCCCGCGGCTAGCAGGCGTTCGCCGCGCGCTCGGCCTGAGTAGGCGGTGCATCCTCCACTTCAAGTTCGACGGCCTCGCGATCCTCTACGTGAGGGTGTTCGGGGAAGATGGCCGTCGTGCAGGGTGCTGCCCTGAAGACGGTGGCGGCAACGATGAGCTTGGTCTTGACGACAGCCGCGGGGACGCTGAGATTGAGCTTGCCCTTGGCGACGGCGACACTTCCTTAAGCAGTGGCGACTCCTCCCCAAGCGAGAGCACGAGCAGCGGCGGTTACGACCAGTCGCCATGTTGCCGGGCCTGCATCGGGGAAGGTGGCGTGTCGTCTTGTCGCAGTGCTCCAGCGAAGCGGGAGGAAGGCTCGGACTGAGCCCAGGGGCCACCAGAGCCAGGCCTCGGGAGCTGATGTGGTCGTGCGGGCCGCTTATTTTGTTTAGCCTTTCCTTTCTCCTGCATTTTAAAAAAAAGTAGAGGGCCTTGCCGGGGTGTGTAATGAACCATGGTACTTATGCTACTATGCTATGTTTATTGTTCTGATGTTATGCTGTGATGTTCATGTTCCGAGTAGGTGCGGTAGGATAACTTAGCTTGATATACTCGCGGTAGCCTCCCACCTCGTGAGGGCGCATCCTTTAGCATTTAGTGAGGCCCCCTTGCTACTGACTTAGGAGCCGTTGGCCTCAGGAGACATCATAATGCTGCAGAATTGGTAGGAAATTTGTTGGGTGTCATGTTCTTCCTTGCGCGAGCCCTCAGGCATGGGCTAGTCGTGGCTTAGTGCATCGCGTCGCGGTACCCGGGGGGCACGGACTTAAGAGGGTGCGAAAATCAAGAGCTCATTCGAGGGCGCCACGCAAAGATCTAGGACGCCAAAGCTCTAGGGTGACCGGGCTTTGGTTAGGTGTGCTCGCGGCGTGGGTGAGCTCAACGCCAAGCGTACACCTCTCCAGCCCCCACGCGAGACGCACGAGGAAGAGCAACGGGTAGCTGCCTCTCTCCCTGTTCCAAAACAAAAAGGCGAGCGGAGCAAAAGGAGAAAAACCCAACTTGGTAATCGAGAAATGCTAGAACTCCAAATTCCATCAAAAGGTTGCAAACCAGCTACAGAAAGCAAGCAAATGAACAGCCGCGTCCGGCATCTAGTCTAGTCTTCTCACCGGCACGGAGCTAAGTGTTGCCACTAGGTCGTGGGAGGGAGTCCCCCAGGCCCGAGGGCGGCACTCCGGAGACTCCGGGGCGTGTACAGCCCCACTCATTATTACGTGAGAGTGTCATGAGCGGAGACCTTCACAGGCACTGGGCATTGTTTCATGGGTAGAACTTCCGGAGGTGCTAGATGTTCCAGGCGTTCTGGATGGGGATCCCGTCCTGCATCTCCAGGTGCGCGATGCCAGGCTTGGAGACGCGGGCAATCCTAAACGGGCCCTCCCCAATGGGTGAGAGCTTATGCAGCCCCTCCCTGGAGAGCACCCGCTTCAGGACGAGATCGCCCACCTCGAGCGTCCTGGAGCGGACGTTGCGGCAGTGGTACGACCGCAGTGCCTGCCGGTACCTTGGCGCCCGGAGCGAGGCTTGACAGCGTCGTTCCTCCCCTAGCACGAGGTCCATCCCTCACGTGGCGTCCTGACGTGCCTCTTCAAATGCCAAGACCCACGCAGAGCGATGCTTGACCTCGTGAGGGTGAACCGCTTTGGCTTCGTAGACGAGGAAGAACGGAGTCTCACCCATCGGCTTGGTGGCGGTGGTGCGGATGGTGCACAACACGGACTGGAGCTTGTCGAGCCAGCCCCTGTCGCAGGCCTCGAGCTTCTTCTTGAAGGTTCTTGTCTTGAGGCCTCTCAAGACCTCCGTGTTGGTGCGCTCAGCTTGGCCGTTGCTTCTGTGGTGTGCCACTGAGGCGTAGCATATCTGTGTTCCAAGGTTAGCACAATATGTTTTGAAGAGGTTGCTAGTGAACTATGAGCCGTTGTTAGTGATGATACGATTAGGGACCCCAAAGCGGCTCACGAGGCCCTTGATGAACTTGACTACCGAGCCAGCCGAGATGGTGCGGACAACTTCCACTTCCGCCCACTTGGTGTGAACTTGTCGATGGCGACGTAGAGGTAGCGGTAACACCCGGGCGCCCGTGGGAACGGTCCCAAGATGTCCAGTCCCCAGACTGCGAATGTCCATGTGAGCAAGATGGTCTGGAGGCCCTGTACAGGCTGGTGGATCTATTTGGCATGGAACTGGCAGGCCTCGCAGGACTTGACCAGCTCAGCGGCATCGTTGAGTGCCGTGGGCGAGTAGAACCCACTGCGGAATACCTTTCCCGCAAGGGTGCGTGATGAAGAGTGGTGCCCGCTGTCCCCGCCATGTATGTCCGCTAGCAGGTCACGTCCCTGCTCCCTGGAAATGCATCGCAAAGAGAGGTCGTTTGGGCGCCTCCGATAGAGCTCACCATCCTGGACGTAGTATGATGTAGCCTGACGTGCCACCCGCTCTGTATCTTCCTCCTTCTCTGGTAGGGCACCCCGCAACAGGTACGCCTTGAACTCCTCAGTCCAACATCCCTCCTGAGGTTCCAACGCAAGAAGGAGGTGAGCTCCAGAGGCCGGGCCATAGGCTGGGCGCCCGACGGAGGGGCCTGAGGGAGGTCCTCGTGAGGCGGTGCTGGTTGTGCTGGGGGCGGAGCTGCAGACGGCTTGAAGAGCCGCTCCTCAAAGACTTCGGGCTCTTGAGGCAGGCGCTGCGACGCCCTCTTGGCGATCTTGTCTGCTTCCTTGTTTGTGTCGCGTGGCACATGCTGCAGTTCCAGACCCAAGAGTTTTTTTTTCAGTTTTGCATACCTTCGCAAGGTATGCCTCCATGTGCTCGTCCTTCAGCTCGTATACTTTGTTGGAGAAGTTGACGAGGAGCTGAGAGTCTCCCTTGATGGTGAGGTGCTTCACTCCCAAGGCTGTCGCAGCCTTGAGACCGGCGATCAAGTCTTCGTACTCCGCGATGTTGTTGGAGACCTTCTCGCCCTACTGGAATCAGAGCTGCACGGCGTAGTAGAGCTTGTCCTGGGTGGGAGAGATGAGCACGGCTCCAGCCCCCGTGCCCTGACGCGCGAAGGCGCCATCAAAGTACATGACCCAGCCGTCTGGCGCCTCGCTTCCTGGTGAGAGTGGGCAGTCCTCGCCTGGTTCGGGGCTAGGAACATCGGTCCATTCCGCCACGAAGTCGGCGAGCGCGGCTCCCTTGATGACTCTGGTGGTGCTGAACTCCAACTGGAACACCTGCAGCTCGATGTTCCATTTGGTGACTCTCCCTATGGCATTGGGGCTCTAGAGCACTCTCTAGTGGGTAAGCCAAGACGACTTTGATGGGGTGTCCACGGAAGTAGTGGCGCCTTGGCCTTGCAGGAGGCGACAAGGAGCGGGAGAAGGAGCTTTTGCGGCTTGGGATAGTGTGCTCGTGCGTCATGCAATACCGTGCTGACGAAGTACACCAGGTGCTCGATGAGGGCGGGAGTGTTGATGGGGTCTTGTACCTCCTGAGGTTGGGGGACCTCAAGAGCTTGGCCGCTTGCGGGGGTAGCCAGGGCCTCAGGAGCGCCATCCCATGGGGCCTGGTCATCTGCTGGTGCCGCCGAGGCCTCAGGAGCACCCTCATGAAGATGCGTTGTCTTGTCCTATCATGGGGCGTTGCCTGGTGGGCCCTTGGCCTGGTGCTCCTCCCGGACTGCCACACACACCGCGCTGGCGGAGTGTGGCGTGGAGGCCAGGTAAGTACCAGGGGCTCAAGAGGTCGCGGCACCACCATCACTGGTGGGCTGGTGAGGTACCTCTTGAGGTCTCGAAATGCTGCGTCAGCCTCCGGAGTCCACTCGGATTGCCCCTTCTTTTTCATTGCATTGAAGAACGGGAGGGCACGTTCTCCCAACTTGGAGATGAAGTGCCCCAATGAGGTCATGCAAACTGCCAGCTTCTACATCTCCTTGAGAGTCTGCGGCGTGCTCATCCTTTCTTCGGCCTTGACCTTCTCTGGGTTTTCCTCGATTCCCATGTGTAACACCAGAAAACCTAGCAGCTTGCTGGAGGAAACACCAAACATGCATTTCTCTCGGTTGTGTCGGCGTTCTGGGAACGGGGGTCCCTAGACTTGGTTGCCTGCGGCCCACGACATGGCTCCACTCGCAGCCAAGTGCGACCCATCCTCACCGGCCAAGCCTCACGAGGCGAACGACACAAGACCCCCTCGGGAGCGGCCTCACCAGGCTGGCTCGTGAGGGGTGGAGAGATCAAGGCAGGGAAACCTCACGAGGTCCAATGACGTAAGCCATGACGACCAAGGCTAGGCGGGCGCTAGGTGGGCGCCAGCGCCCACAGTGTCCTCGTTTCCTCTTTGGTGCTAAGGAGGCAAGCACAGGCGATGAGTACCGAGGCATCACACAAAGGTTTCCATATCAGTGCAACGAGACCAAGACTAGCAGGACGGCAGGACGAAGGTCACCATGGAGCCCAAGATGGCGTCACCACTAGAGACTTTGGCACACAAAGACCACCTTTAGTCAGGATAGCTTGTACTACCTGTCCCCCTTCAAAATGGCCGTTGTGGCATCCCTTCCCGCTCAATATTTGGGAAGAGGATCAGGGCCTCTATAAATAGGACTAGCCACCATAGTAGGAGGCAACTGAGCGGGGACGGATTCAGATCATCCTCACACCCACCAAGCACAAGAACACCTCGCCTCAGGAGGCTGTTCTTCCCCTTGTACTGTTCCTCCTCAGCCCATGAGTTAATCCACCACACCACACTGGAGTAGGGTATTACACCACAACGGTGGCCCGAACCGGTATAAATCTCGTGTCTCTTGTGTTGCGAGTTCGTCGAGCTAGTTGATATCGCGGCGAGGGTGAGGGCGTGATTAGGTAGGGGGAAATCTTCGTGCGCACGCCAGTGTTCGGACCTCAAGGGTTTTGCCGGAACCCGAAATCCAACATTTGGCGCGCCAGGTAGGGGTCCGCCGGAGCTTTCCTTTCGTCGATCTGCGCTTCGCCACCGCGCTTCACCCCCATGGTAGGCGTCGTGCTTCCTGCTTCGACGACTGATGCCAGCGGCGGGGCCAGGGGGCTCCGAGCCTTGGCCACCGCCTTGCGGCAGGTGCAGTGGCCGCCCAAGTTCAAGCCGGAGATGCCACCGGCGCGGCGGACCCTGTGGCTTTCCTGCCGGCATACGAGGAGGCTGTCCTTAAGGCCGGGGGCAACGACAAGGTCATGGCCAGCTGGCTTCCCATGGCCCTCACTGGCGTGTCGTGCGTCTGGCTGCTCAACCTCCCCGGATCCATGGTGGCATCCTGGGAAGAATTGTGCGGCCTCTTCGCCGCGCGCTTCGCGGCACCGGCGCACCATGCGGTCGCGGCCCTCCTCGGCGGCTCGCAGGCGCCGCCCTCAGACCGTCATGCAAAATTGTTCTTTCTCCATATCAGCGCCGCTTCCGCGCGGCACGGGGCTCCCCCGGTTGGGTGGCGCCGAAGGCCGACCTGACCTTCAATTCGAAAGATCACCCCGTCACCACCGTCGGCTCGGGCATGCTCCCAATGCTTTGCACGCCCACCATCTGCCACGTAGCCGTCACCAAGACCCTCATCAACGGTGGCGCCGACCTCAACGTGCTCTCGGTGGAGGCCTTCAGCCTCCTTCATGTACCACTCGAGCGGCTCCGCCCCAGCAAGCCCTTCTCCGGCGTCAGAGGCGGCTCCTCCAGCCCCCTAGGCCAGATCCATCTTCCCGTGACCTTCGGCACCCGCGACAACTACCGCACCGAGCTGATCAACTTTGATGTCGCCCACATCGGTGTGGCACCCCGGCTCAGAGCAACCGGTTTACCTTGCATTTCCAGCCCAAAGATCAAGTCTTCTGGCAATACGCAACAACATGGTACAGAAACAACCGCTTTATTGATGTTAGAGGATTACATAAGTCTGATATTACATCGAGCTACGAGGCCAAGCGGCACGCACGGTGCTGCTAGACAGTATGTACATTATTTAATGAACATGACGGGGGCCTCGATCACACGAACTACGCGGCAGCGGAAGAACGACGAAGTGGAACTCCTTAGCACAGGGACACCCACGTGGACACGGCCTAGACGCGAGATGCGCTCCGATGCGAACCGACTTGCCTGAAAGCTAGCATAACACGCCAGGTCAGTACATTGAATGTACTTGCATGCTCACAACAAACATAAGCACGATGACAGACAATATCATGATATTTAATCAGATTAATGCAATGCAAGAACTACTACCGATGCAATACAAACGATACGTGCACTGAGTCCAACAGACTCGCTTACCAGACAGTTACCTCATAAGCAAACAGTGACCATACCGGGGTCACATCTGAAACCATTCACTCATGAACAACTCCCGAGTTCATGAACCACACGAATCACAATGCATCACAACAATCATTTTAGTTTGCAAGATTAATTAAAAAAGTTGATCCATGGTGTGACTTACTCACGAGTTATGCCCATAACCGAGGACGCGGCTATCGATAGATTAAATACACTCTGCAGAGGTAGCACACTTTACCCACACTACAGAACACCTGGCCTCGCATTCCCATTCGGGTGGACCAAAGCGTTCCGACGAAACCCTCCCTTTGGCATGCACTCTCCCCGGCCACTCCGACCAACTCTCTCTCAGGGCTAGGTCTTGGGTGGCCCCGTGTCTACCAAAGACACCAACGGCCATCGTCATGGCAAAACAGTCCAAACTGGGACAAGGTACCATAAAAACAAAAACGAGCACACAAGGATATGTCTGCCCACCAGGCCACGGTATGCACGCCCATAACCTTCCCTCGCGGGAGGCACCGGTGAGAGTCACAACAAAAGACCGAATCAAGACCTTCCCACAAGGTAAATGTGGTCGCACTGAATAAAAACCCGATTCAGTGGCACCATGATGTGATCAACATCATATTCAAGTTGAACTTAATAAAATTTTACTCTGGTAAAAACTTTTTATCAATAATATGATATAATGTCATAATCATGCAACTATTCGTCACGCAAAGCAATCAACTCATAATCATGGAATCAAACTTAACAATATAATTATCTTGCAATACTTAGAATCAAAACTTCTCTGGTTATAACTCGTTTTTATTATCAAGAAATATTTTTATTAGTTCATCATTTAAATAAAAGTATCACTTAATAAAAGAACTTTCATTATTTACAATAACAATATAGCTAGTGCAAAGTCTTATTCTACTTGACCAAACAAGTTCATGCATTTAACCAGTAACTAAAACAAGCATATCAAGCATGATAAAATAACTAATAATTAACCAAATTTATTCATCAAGTTTTAAATGCAAATAAGAACTCATATTCAAGTAGAAAATCATAGATATTGAAATAACACCATCCAAATGCAGGTGTGGCTTGCCTTAGTGTAGAGGAGGATCACACCCCTCTTGGTTTGATTCAAGACAAGCTTCTCCTTCTGAAAAGAATTTTAAACCAAAAAAACAATTATCAAAAACCACTCTGAAATCACAAGAAATTCTAGACAGCTATGAAAAATCCACCTTTTGGTGTGCTACTAGAGTTTTCTGAAACAAAGATAATGCAAAAAGAATCAAATTATTTGGACTTATGGTTTAGAAATGTTGGCTAGTCAAAGTTTAGTCAAATTTCTGAATAATATTTGAATTAAACAGAAATCCTAGGGGGTGACGTCGAAGGCGTAAACAGAAAAGGCGCCTCCACTCGTACCGCTTTTGGGCGCGAGTGGTGAGGCCGACAGGTGGGTCCCGCACGTCAGGAGAGAGAGGGGGAGCGCAAGATCAAAGAGAGGCGGGGCTTCGCCAGAGCTCACGCTGACGGCGAGGGGGTTTGAGGCTAGGCTAGAGCGATAGGATTGAATCTGGGCTCATGGCGCACCTGCCCGTATCCGTGGCTTGGCATGGGGTGGACGGAGCTGCTCGTGGTTGAGCTCGCTAGCCTCGGTGGTGGACGGGGTTTGCCGAAGAGGTTGAAGACGACAACTAGGGGCGGCTCCAATGGCTCAGCGGCATCCAGGCAGCACCAACAGGTCCCTGATGCCCTGCCCGAGCAGCTCCTTGAGCTCGAGAGCCACCGGAGAGCGGTGGCCGTGCTGTGGAGGTTGCCGGAGTTCTCTGGTAGGGGCGACGGCCAGAGGCCTCCTCGACCGAGCTGCTGCTCGTCTACGTGTTCGTCGAGGTGGTGTGGAGTGGTGCTTGGCTAGAAATCGAGGAGGGAAGCGCTATATATAGCCGGAGAGAGGGGGGACATGTCACCGCCGGAGCTCTTTAGACGTGCAGCGAACGACGATGAAAAGCTCTAGTGCGAGGGGGCAAACACTCAGCGTCAATGCAGGAGCTTGCCCACGCTCACGGACGAGCACAGGAGGCGGTGGAGGAAGCTGACAAGCACACGCGCGCTCTGTGGCTTTTGGCCACGACGTGCCCGTGCTTGCTGTGGCGGCTCCGGCATCGGCGAGCTCCAGGGAGAGGTCAAGAGTGATGGGTCGACGCTGTAGGTGCGGCGCGACAGGCGTCGGCAAGCACTGGAACGAGCATTCGCGAAACAGAGAGGAAAGCGCCAGCTAGAGCGCGTCGAGACGTGGCCAGGCGCCGTGTCTTCACGCGGTCACCACGCTGGCATGGTCAAGACGACGCCCAGGTGCATCCAAACCTTGTCTACGCTTTCGTCCATGAAGTGTTTAGTCTAGGAGTGGTGATAGCTCATACCCAGGCCGACCAGATTGGACTCAACTAAGCTGACAAGTTTCTGACCAGAAACTTGGTCGCCAAGTTAAGCAATCTTCTAGAAGGTCATTAGGGCTGATCTCCTAGGGTTTAGGTTTTCTTAGGAGGGTGTTTAAGCTCAAGAAAGATCAGGGCCAAAAGATCAAGGAAAAAATGTACTTGCTGTACAAACTGGAATTTTGGGCCAAAAGAGAAATGATTTTCTATAGCAAAAATATTACAAAAAATCATGCAATATTTTTGCTTGGGAAGGTGTGCCAAGGTTCAAAGAATATTAAGGATTTATCTTAGTTTTTTGGGAGCAAGAAAAATTAGGGTTGCTTTGGAGCACAAGTTTCTGAATTGAATTTCAGAGAGGAAAATGAATATTTTTGTTTTATGAAAAATATTCATTTGATTATTTTGGGGATTTATCAAGAAAATATAGTTGAATGAGGAGGATATGCCCAAGTGACAAGTCCATTTGAAATGATTCAAAAACCCAAATCAAAGCAAGGCAAAAACCATGTCCGGAAACAGGGAGAAGGCAAGTCTGAAAAAAGGGAGAAGGCAAAATCCAGGCTGTGACAAACCTCCCCCACTTAGGATGAATCTCGTCCTCGAGATTCGGTTGCTTGGGAAAACCATTCTGGGTATACAGTCCTTAAAAATTCCTCTCTTTCCCAGGTAGCTTCCTCTTCGGCGTGATGCTCCCACTGAACCTTGTAAAACCTTATTTCTTTGTTGCAAGTGACCCTTTCTGTCCGATCCAATATCCTGATTGGCTTTTCCTCATAAGTCAAATCCTTAGCCAATTCTATCTCTGTCATATCAGTCCTCTTTTCAGGTGGCGAGATGCATCTCCTCAGCTGCGAGATATGAAACACATTGTGCACTTCTGACAGTTCCGGTGGCAACTCCAACTGATATGCAACTGTTCAGACTCTGGCCATGACTGGAAACGGACCGATGTATCTGGGTGCCAACTTTCTGCGGGTCTGAAACCTCTTGACTCCTTTCATAGGGGTGACTCGGAGAGATACGTGTTATCCGGGTTAGAAGCTGATCTGACGGTGTTTGGCATCATAGTAGTTTTTCTGTCGTGATTTGGCCAGCTGCAGTCTGTCTCAGATTTCCTTGACTTGCTTCTCCGCTTCGAGCATTAAATCAGTCCCCAAAATACGACTGTCTCTAGTTTGAGACTAGTTCAATGGAGTGCGGCATTTTTGGCCATACAGAGCTACATAGGGTGACATCTTTAAGCTGGCCTGGAAACTGTTGTTGTAGGAAAACTCGGCATAGGGCAGACAATCTTCCCACTTGGTTCCTTGGGCCAATACACATGACTGGAGCATATCTTTCAAGTATTTGACTTACTCGCTCAGTGTGTCCATCTGTCTGAGGATGATAGGTTGTGTTGTACTTCAGAGCGGTCCCCCAGGCTTGATGTAGTCGAGACCAAAATGCGGAGGTGAAGAGAGATCCCCTGTCGGAGGTGATAGTCTTAGGTACTCCATGCAGGCTGACGATTCTTGACACATACAGCCGTGCGAGTTGATTTGCACGGTATGTGATCTGGGTAGGGAGGAAGTGTGCCACCTTTGTTAAGGTGTCCACTATGACCCATATTGCGTCGTTTCCTTGGTGAGACCTTGGTAATCCGGTGATGAAATCCATGCAGATGTCGTCCCATTTCCATTCGTTTATCGGCAGAGGTTGAAGGAGTCCGGCGGGTTTCTGGTGTCCCGCCTTTGCCTTGTTGCATATATCGCAACATGCCACAAAGTATGCGATGTCTTTCTTCATTCCATCCCACCAAAACATTTGACGAAGGTCCTCATACATTTTGGTACCACTGGGGTGAATTGAGTATGGCGCTTCATGTGCTTCTGCCAATATTTTCTTCTTCAGGCTTTCTTGATAGGGTACGCAAAGTCTTCCTCAGAATCTTAGCGAACCTCGCTGATCACTAGAGAAATCCTTTGCATGCCCTTGGTGCATCTTCTCGACATATATTTTTCAACATTTTATCATCTTCCTGAGCACTGCGGATTTCTTCTTCGAGAGTAGGGGCAACTTCCAATATGTTGGCAAGGCGGGCATCGGTGATTACCAAATTGAGCTGCATGATTTCTTCATAAAGCTCAGGAGGCAAGGAATCCATTAGAGCATTATGGTTGGCTGGTTTGCGGCTGAGGGCGTCAGCCACCACATTAGCTTTACCCGGGTGATAATTTATTCCAAGGTCATAGTCCTTAACCAGCTCGAGCCATCTTCGTTGTCGAAGGTTCAAATCGGGCAGAGTGAATATATACTTGAGACTCTTGTGGTCGGTAAATATCTGGCACTTCTTTCCAATCAGATAGTGTCTCCAGATCTTTAAAGTGTGCACCACCGCAGCCAATTCCAAATCATGAGTAGGATAGTTTCCTTTGTGTTGCTGCAGTTGTCGGGATGCATAAGCCACCACTTTGCCATCTTGCATGAGTACACATCCCAGCCCTTTTTGGGATGCGTCGCAGTAGACATCAAAACTGCGGTAGATGTCTGGGAGAGTTAATACTGATGCTAATGTCAGCCTGATTTTTAACTCATTGAAACTCCGTTCGTAGTCCTCGGTCCATTCAAACTTCTTGTCCTTTAGGAGCTCAGTCATGGGCTTGGCGATCTTGGAGAATCCTTCAATAAAACGGCGATAATAGCCAGCTAGTCCAAGGAAACTCCAGATTTCTGAAACTGTTGTGGGTGCGGACCAATCAAGTACATCCTTCACCTTGCTTGGATCCACTGTGATTCCTTCTGCCGAGAGGACATGCCCGAGAAATCCCACTTGTTGGAGCCAAAACTCACATTTGCTGAATTTGGCATAAAGTCGATGGTCGCGAAGCCTTTGTAAAACTGCTCGGAGATGTTCCTTGTGTTCGTCCTTGCTCTTGGAGTAAATGAGGATGTCATCAATGAACACCACCACAAATTTATCCAAGAAATCCATAAACACCTTGTTCATCACATGCATGAAGAAGGCTGGGGCGTTGGCGAGGCCGCAGGACATAACGGTATACTCATAAAGGCCGTACCGGGTTGTGAACGCGGTCTTTGGAATATCTTCCTTCTTTATCTTGAGCTGATGATATCCGGTCCTCAAATCAATTTTGGAGAATACTTTAGCTCCGCTGAGTTGATCAAACAGATCATCAACCCTCGGCAGTGGATACTTGTTTTTTATGGTGATGTCATTCAGCTGTCGGTAGTCTACACACATTCGTAGCCTGCCATCCTTTTTGTCCACGAAGATCGCTGGTGATCCCCATGGTGAAGAGCTTGGATGGATGTATCCTTTTTGTAGCATCTGATCCAGATGTTTCTTCAACTCCACCAATTCTGAGGAAGGCATCCGATAATATTTCTTGTGTATCAGGGTGGTTCCAGGCACCAAGTCAATTGCAAACTCAAACTCTCGGTCTGGCGGCATGCCTGGTAATTCTTTAGTAAATACATCTGGATACTCACTGACCACTGGAATTAACTCCACTTCTTCTGCCACGGCTACGAAAACCATGTCCTTCGTTGGTATGCGCTTGTGGGCATAAAAACTTGTGGTGCGACCTTCCATGTTTTTCAGGGTAACTTCTCTGGTCGCACAGCTGATGCATACTTGGTATTGGGTTAACCAATTCATGCCCAGAATAACATCCAATTTTTTGGAGTCGATGGTTATCAAAGATGTTGGAAACTTGACGCCCTTGATGTCAATTTCCAAATTACGGTAGAAGAGATTGCTTCTGAGTAGGGATCCCAGGGATTGTACCACCATCTGCTTTCCCAAAATCGAACAAGGAAAATTGTTTTGGGAAGCAAAACTCCACGAAATAAAAGAGTGGGAAGCCCCAAAGTCAAATAAAATTACGGTGGGTATGTCATTAACAAGAAACATACCAATGACGACTTCCGGGTCCTCTTGCGCTTCGTCTGCAGAGATATGACGAATTTTCCCCTGTATCATATCTGGGGTGGAATACGGCTCCATGTAGTTGACTTGCGGATGGAATGGAGCTGCTTGTTTGTTGTTCTTGGGACACTGCCTAGCATAGTGTCCTGTTTGACCACAGCTGAAGCATGAATTATTGCGCTGACAATCTTCGCGCACCGGGCTGGTCACGACAATTTTCACTTGAGTGGTAGTCTTGTTGACATTCTGCTGCCAGTTGGGTTTGTACTCAACTTGAGTCTGTTGCCAAGTACGAGCCTTCTACACTGGTTGCATATCCTTCTTTGGTCGAACTTGTGCTTGTGGTCGTTAACAGCTGGCTTGTTGTCATGGAGGAGCTTGTGTTCCCTTTTTGTGATGAGGGCCTTGTTCACCAGAGTCAGGAAGTCTGCTGAGAGTGCACCTGAGATGCTAATTCAGTCCTCCAAGAAACCTGTCGATCTTCCGTTCTTCTGTGGCCACATCGTGGAGAGAATTGCAGGGCAAATGGTTGAATCTATTCAGATACTCGTTGCCTGTCATGCTGCCTTGAGTGAGGGCGAGGAATTCGCTTTGCTTGATTTTCATAATCCCGGTGGGAATATGATACTTGCAGAAATGGTCCTTGAATTTTATCCAAGTAATTTCCTCGTTCGCGGGCCATATTGCCTTAGCATTATCCGACCATATTGCGGCAGCCCCTTCGAGATAATGCATTGCGAAGGGAACTTTGTCTCCCTCTTCAGTGCGAGCAATCTCCAGTTTCCTCTCAATAGTCCTAAGCCAGGCGTCCAATGGATCAATAGCTTGGCTGAAGCTGGGAGGCTTGGTTCACTGAAAATCTGATAGCTTGGAGTGATGGCCATTCTGGTTTCCATTCCGCCCAACCATAACTTGCACACTTGTCAGTTTTTCCAGCAGATCGTTGCTCCTTCTTTCTTCAAACATGCGCAGGATTTGCTCAGTGGATGGCGGATTTGGCGATGGAGACGGAGACGGAGGTGGCTGGTAAGGCTCGGGGGAATGTCGTGCCTACCTTGCGGAGCGACGGACAGGGACATCATCACAACCTTGACCGCTGCTGCCTCCACGCGTCATCCTATTATTTGTTTTTCCCAATAATAGCAACCATGATGAGAAAATTCCAAAGTGGGAGGAAAGTCAATGGCAAATCCCAGAAGAAAACAGCGAATGAAAACCAAAGCGAATAAAAGGTTCCAACATAATTATACATAGGCTCAACATGAAAGTAAACATCACAACGGGTTTACTACCCTCATACATGAAACTAAGCATCATGACACGTGCGATTACACCTATACATAATACTCCTGACGAAAGTGATACTCTAACGGTCTACTGCTCGGACTGCGCTGCTGCAGGCTCCTCTCCTGAGCCGGACCCAGATCCTGAACTGATAGTAGAGACCTCCGGGTTAAGAGATACGCGACGGCGCTGCCTCGAGGGCTCTCCCTCATGGGCAGGCACGGAATGGGACCTAAGCATATGAGTGGCAGGAGTAGCGACAAGGGAAGCCCACGGAGCAGGAGCACTGCGAGGGGTCACCGTCAGAGGGTTAACGACACCCTGAGACGTGACCGGTGGAACGGGGACTGGAGGAACTGAAGAAGTATAGATGACAGTGGGAAGAGGGTTCCTCATACGAGCAGTGGCGAGAGCTGTCCGGGCGCGTGAAAGCTCCCGAGCTAACTCGTAGTTCAGGAGATAACTAGCAGTGATATAGCGAGAAAGGTGGCTAGTGGGACGATCGCACGCCAGATTAATCAAAGGAAAGCGGATACGCCCATTCTCGTGCAGAGATAGGTAGTAGAAGAAACTTGTGTGGGTGTGCATGCGAACCTCGTTGTAGCGCAAGTCTACAAGAGCCTCGATAGCAGCAAACTGAACCATCTGAGATGGCGTAGAAGCAATACCACCCTTAGAAGAATGAGTGTAAGCGCCGGAAGGGGAACTGTGGTGTAGCGTGACCTCAGCATAATACTCATACAATGCACCGGCCAGATGCTCCCGGTACACACGATACTCTGGATTGGCACCCTCTAGATAGAGTCGTCGCCACACGTTCTGCAGCAGGTGCGGCGATGTGTACGGAGCTGGCTCAGGATGGTACAAAAACGGTACTGGAGCCATCTACACTCACAAATGATACAGTTAGTAATAACAACAGATAAACATGCATGCGGTGCAACAACCAGTTTCTAGGACTACCGGTATTCAAACGAAACTACCTACTGTTTCACTATCGCACTAACGGTCTAACGTGTCCTACAATCAGCGCGGCTCTGATACCAAGCGTTGTGGCACCCCGGCTCAGAGCAACTGGTTTACTTTGCATTGCCAGCCCAAAGATCAAGTCTTCCGGCAATACACAACAACATGGTACAGAACAACCGCTTTATTGATGCTAGCGGATTATATAAGTCTGATATTACATCGAGCTACGAGGCCAAGCGGCACGCACGGTGCCGCTAGACAGTATGTACATTATTTAATGAACATGACGGGGGCCTCGATCACACGAACTACGCGGTAGCGAAAGAACGACGAAGTGGAACTCCATAGCACAGGGACACCAACGTGGACACGGCCTAGACGCGAGATGCGCTCCTATACGCACTGACTTGCCTAAAAGCTGGCATAACATGCCAAGTCAGTACATTGAATGTACTTGCAAGATCACAACAAGCATAAGCACGATGAAAGACAATATCATGATACTTAATCAGATTAATGCAATGCAAGAACTACTACCGATGCAATACAAACGATAAGTGCACTGAGTCCAACGGACTCGCTTACCAGACGGTTACCTCGTTACCAAATGGTGACCATACCGGGGTCACATATGAAACCATTCACTCATGAACAACTCCCGAGTTCATGAACCACACGAATCACAATGCATCACAACAATAATTTTAGTTTGCAAGATTAATTATAAAAGTTGATCCATGGTGTGAATTACTCACGAGTTATACCCATAACCGAGGACGCGACTATCGATAGATTAAATACACTCTGAAGTGGTAGCGCACTTTACCCACACTACGAAACACCCGGCCTCGCATTCCCATTCGGGTGGACCAAAGCATTCCGACGAAACCCTCCTGTCGGTGTCAAAACCGGCGGATCTCGGGTAGGGGGTCCCGAACTGTGCGTCTAGGCGGATGGTAACAAGAGACAAGGGACACGATGTTTTTACCCAGGTTCGGGCCCTCTCGATGGAGGTAAAACCCTACTCCTGCTTGATTAATATTGATGGTATGGGTAGTACAAGAGTGGATCTACCACGAGATCGTAGAGGCTAAACCCTAGAAGCTAGCCTATGGTATGATTGTTGTTCGTCTCACGGACTAAAACCCTCCGGTTTATATGGACACCGGATAGGGTTAGGGTTACGAGTCGGTTACAATGGTAGGAGATCTACATATCCGTATCGCCAAGCTTGCCTTCCACGCCAAGGAAAGTCCCATCCGGACACGGGACGAAGTCTTCAATCTTATATCTTCATAGTCCAGGAGTCCGGCCAACGGTGATAGTTCGGCTATCCGGACACCCCTAATCCAAGACTCCTCAAGAGCCCTGAACCAGGCTTCAATGACGCATTTAATCCGGCGCGCATATTGTCTTCGACATTGCAAGGCGGGTTCCTCCTCGAATACTTCATAGAAGATTTTGAACACAAGGATAGTGTCCGCTCGCAAAACAAGTTCCACATATCACCGTATAGAGAATAACCTTTGCATGTATCTGTCGACGTATTCCGTGGCGTGACATCACACCACGGGCAGGCCTTTATATGAATCGCTTTCTTGTTCCACCTCAGCGCCATGAGGCGGTTTCCTTGGCACGCCTTATCGTATGGAGATCGTGCCCCTTATTCCGGGATTCTCATCAACACGGACGTGGGTAACCCAACCGCGCTGATTGATTACGGTGCTTGGGAGATAAGCGAGTTTTACCAGTTGGCGGGGGACGCATAGCTTCGTCCGTCCATATAAGGGGATAAGGATCCACCTTTTAACCTACGCCTTCTTCCTCCTTTGCTCATCCATTTCCACGCACTCGAGCTCCAGCGCCCAAGTCCACACATCCCACCTCAACCTTCTCCAACCATGTCCGGAGCGGGAGGCAAGTGGATGGCCTTCTCCGTCACGGAAGGGCACATCAAAAAACTGCGGAAAGCCGGATACTTGTCCGACGACATCGCGTGTCGGCTCCCCAACAAGGGGCAGCTCACCCCCACCCCCAGGCCCCATGAGAGGGTGGTGTTCCTCCCCCGCTTCCTCCGCGGACTAGGGTTTCCACTTCACCCATTCGTCCGGGGGCTCATGTTCTACTACGGCCTAGATTTCCACGATCTAGCCCCGAATTTCATCCTCAACATCTCGGCGTTTATCGTGGTGTGAGGCCTTCCTCTACATCCAGCCCCACTTCGCTTATGGCTGAAGACCTTCAATGTCAAGCCGAAGGTAGTCGGTGACCGCTTAAGCCGGAGTGCGGAGGTGCCATGCTGGGCAGGATGGCCAACGTCCTATGGCTCGAGGGCTCCTTTGTGGAGACCATAAAGGGGTGGCAATCGGGGTGGGTCTACATCACCGAACCGCGCGACTCTCAATGGGCGACGGCCCCCGAATTCCGATCTGGCTTCCCCCACACGGCTCACATCATGGAAAGAGACGGGCCTGACGTGGGGTGATTCGAAAGAGCTGTCCGGACTCCAAACCTACGTCCGAAACCTGGTGGACAAGAATCTCAAGCTTGTCAACATAATCCAGGTGATGCTCATCCGCCGGATTCTCCTATGCCAGCAACGGGCCTTCAATTTGTGGGAGTTTGATCCGGCACAACACCGAACCTTGAGCCGACTCTTCGACACTACGTACGAAGATGCCTGGAAGGTGCTGTTCAAGGGCGCCGAAGCTCCCTCATCCGCTACCGAAGATCACGGATTCAGCTCGCAGCGTCAAGCCAGCGAGGTAAGTTATTTTACCCTTTATGGGACTCTTTTTTCATAGTTTGACTCTATGCGGGATCTAAAACTCCCTAACCTTTGACAGGACTGGCTGAAGACGTCCGGACAGATTAACTGTCCAGCCCCCTTGCCAGAAGACCCAGCGGACGCCCGATTGACGGGGCTGCTGGCTCCGGCACCTCATGTGGTGCCGGAGAAGAAGGCCACGGGAACTCGAAGGAGCTCCCGGCGCCAGGTGCTGTCGAACTCATCGTCCGACGACTCTGAGGCGGAATCCTCCCCTGAGGACGAGGAGGAGGAAAAAGAAGCCTCTCCCCCAGCGGGGGGAGAGAAGAAAAGGAAGGCCGCCTGATCGGGAGGCCAGAGGGTCCAAGAAAGGAAGGACCCTTCCTCCGGACTTCTCCACCAATGCCGATAACGACGAGGAGGAGGGCCACCAAGGGCCAAGCCCTGGCGAGATCGTAAGTGTCCGGGCTGGAATAGCTCAGGACTTTTTATTTGTCGCATAGTGTCTTCTAACGCCGAATATAACCATGTAGCCCGCCTAAGGGCAGGCTCGCTGCTTCGCCGAGCGGCTCCTCAGATTCGTCGGATGTGAATAGCACTTCACTTCCGACCGCCTCCTCTCCTCGTGGACGCAGACGGCACCGCGGTGGAGTCCCAAAAGGGCCCCACCAGAGGAGGTGGTCTCGGAGGTGCCGCAAGGCGACCTCCCGGACTCGGGCGAAGGGGCGAAACCCCAGAGGGCTCTAAGTCCGCCCTGTGCGGACTCCGCATCGAACCTTCAGTGGTTCCGAAGTCCGCAAGCGGCCCCTTCATAAGAAGGGCAAGAGTGCGACGCCGGTGACCTCGTCCATCCGGAGGCACCGGATAGCTTGCTGGAGGCGCTTAAAGGCGCCTCCATCGACGAGGAGCACCGCACTGTTATGAGTATGGTGATCCAGAAAGTTCAGTCCGCCAAGAGCGGGCTGACTGAAGCATGTACCAGCCTTCTAACAGGCTTTGAGGTAAGTTTAGAATATGTAAAAATATTACCGCATAGACAGTAGCCCCTGATGCTTAGTTCGGTGTTCGGAAAGAAAAAGCGGACGGACTGAGGATCTAAAAAGATATACGCAGGAGTCTAACATAAGTATGTCAATATGGGAATTCAGGCTGCGCTGCTGACCTCTGCCGCACTGACTGCGGAGGTCAATGCATTGAAGCAGAGCCTCGAGCGGTCCAAGAACGAGCTTGGCCTTGCCAAGAAGCAGCTCGAGGACAAGGAAGGTAAGTAATACCTTATAGAAAGGATTTGGTTGCAAAAATGATAGGACTAACGTGGGTATTGTAGGGGCCACGAACAAGGTGGCGACCCTGAAGGAAGCGGTGTCCACGGCCGAAAGCAAAGCGGCCGTGGAGCGCACCGAGCGAGAGAAGCAGGAGGCGCGGATGGTGGAGGTGCGGCAAGAGCTCCAGGCTCTCGTGGAAAAACACGAGAGTTTGGAGCGTGATCAAGACTTCGAGAGTCCGAGCTCGCCTCGTCTCTTGAGAGTGCCAAAGCCGCTAAGGCCGAAGCCCAAAACGCCCTCCAGGAAATTGAATCATTAAAGAAGATAGCGGCGGGTAAGGCATTCTTTATGCAAACCAAGCATGTGAAAGTGAATTATCTACTACTTACCCGAATCCGGAGCTCTCCAGGAGCATTTGCAGATCTGCCCCGTAGTGTGTCTGATGCTGCCGCATTCTACCGCGCCAAGGAAGGGAGCTCGACGGAAAAGGTGTTCTGGTCTCAGTATGCTGTGGCCGGACATCCGGTGCCCCTGAGCTACCAGCTGAAGCAGCTGGTCGAGCTCCACAAGGTCGCCGAACAGGCCATGAAGGGCCTCATAATTTGGCTGTGGCCTAAGGAAGCCATGCACAGGAGCTACGCCGGGACTAGTCACGGCGGTGGTGGGCCTTTGTCCATGGATTGAAGTCATCAAGCGCTCCGTGCGCATTGAAGGTGCCCGTTGGGCCCTTGCCCGTGCTAAAGTGCACTGGGGCAAGATGGATCTTGAGAAGCTTATGACGGACGGGCCACCGCCGGGCAAGGAGCATCGCAAGTCTGAAATGTACTATGAGGGCGTCTGAAGGGTGCCCGCCTTATAGCGGGTGAATGCTCCAAAGATGTAATTTTTGAATAGACTCGCATTTGTTATCCTGTATGCTGGAAACTTGTTCATATGCACTAAGCAACGCTTGTGAATTTAAAATATTACCTTCTGTGCGGCCGTTTATCAGATTTGAGAGATGGCAAGTCGTTGGCTTCAGCCCCCATGCCACGAGTGTTGGGGTGTTCGGGATAAACTTGAGCGCTCTTGTTCCCATTCTTGGGTCCTTCGAGGGAGGCGCTCAACGCAGCGAACAAGGCAACCGGACTATAGTGCTTGAACACTCTCACTTAGCCATAGAATTCTATAGTTTTAAATTCCGGCGAAGCCCCTAGTATTCGGAAGACCGAGTTCGTGGCGCTATCCACGCCTTGGCCGGACAATGCCGACTCCTCGCTCTAAGCGGCATAAGTCTTTAGGGACCCGAAAAAACCTCTCGAACAGCGACCGGCTCTCGCCCTATCATGAGGGTCAGTTTTAGCATGTCCACTGAGGTGCTCAACCCATCTCAACGGGGGCACAATCGCAGTGGTTCCCCCAGCGCTACCTTAGCCGATATAACGGAACGTAAGGTACCAAAACATGGGAGCCGGCTAAACCCAACTATTGACCCAAGACATGATTCGGAGCCGATGCATATAATGCTATAAGTTCGGGGTGCCGCACTTGTGAAAGTGTTCGGACTTATCACACCATATATTTGGGGTACTTAAGCCCCTGATGTATTGGCCGTACCAAAGTGTATGGGTGCCACGTGTCATGAATGAACATATATATAGATAAAGAAGGAGTGCAATAATAGGCAAAAGCTATGTATTGTTTATTCAGAAAGGTACTGCAATGAAAGCAGAACGATACAAATAGTGCGATAAGCAAGGGATGGGATTATTTGACATGTCCCCTCCGTGGGGTAAGCTGCGGGATGGTATGTAAAACAGGTATAATGCTCGTAGTAGAGACCACCTGGACACTCGACATAGCTTTCTGCTTTCCTGGCTGTTGCATCGTGAGTTCGGTAATTCTAGAGCCGGACGGGGCTTCTGAAAAACGGAGTCCTGAAAGTAAGAGAAAATAAGAAAGAAAAAGAATGACACACTCGGGAGCCCCTGGTGCGGTCGAGCTGCATTATGGGCGTGCCGTGGTCGTCCCCCTCCCCTTATGCCCATGGTATCTCCAGAGCGTAGTTATGTACGCGTAGTACTGGCTTCGCAATTTCGCGAGGGCTGGGGTTGGGGCCGGATTGCTACGCTGCTTGGATCGTGCCAGCGGTCTTGTTGTAGGCTACTCGGGCGGCTTTGGTGTCCGGACGTTTAGTAGCCGGACTCGAGAATTGCTGTGAGAGCTGCTTTGCACCTCCGCCGCGAGACGCCCGTATGCTCCTCCGTTCGGAGAGAGCGTTCGGTGTTTCCATTGACTGTGATTACTCCTCGAGGGCCTGGCATCTTGAGCTTGAGGTATGCGTAGTGCGGCACCGCATTGAACTTTATAAATGCGGTTTGTCCAAGCAGTCCGTGATAGCCGCTGCGGAATGGGACTATGTCGAAGATTAACTCTTCGCTTTGGAAGTTATCCGGGGATCCGAAGACCACTTCAAGTGTAACTGAGCCTGTACAATTGGCCTCTACACCCAGTATGACGCCTTTAAAGGTCGTCTTTGTGGGTTTAATCCTTGAGGGGTCTATGCCCATTTTGCGCATTGTATCCTCATACAGCAGGTTCAGGCTGCTACCGCCGTCCATCTGGACTCTAGTGAGGTGAAATCCGTCGATGATTGGGTCAAGAACCAATGCGGCGAATCCGCCGTGGTGGATGCTAGTGGGGTGGTCCCTTCGATCAAAGGTGATTGGGCAGGAGGACCATGGGTTGAACTTTGGGGCGACTGGCTCCATCGCATATACGTCCCTTAGTGCACGCTTCCACTCCCTTTTGGGTATGTGGGTTGCGTATATCATGTTCACCGTCCGCACTTGTGGGGAGAAGCCCTTCTGTCCTCTATTGTTCGGTGGCCGGGGCTCCTCCTCGTCATCACTATGCAGCCCCTTGTCATTGAGTTCGCATTTAACTTGCTCATTGTTTGAAGACCCAACAATCCCTGTTGGTGTGGTTGGCTGGTTTTTCGGGGGTGCCATGTATTTGGCACGAGCGATCGAGTATTCGGTCCAGATTGGACGGGCCCTGAGTATTTCTTTTGAACGGCTTTTCCGCTGACCGGGTTTAGAGCCTCTGAATCCGGCATTGACTGTCGTATCTTCAGCATTATCACCGTTAATGTGGCGCTTGTGCTTGTTGCGACGCGACCTGCCATTGCTGTCCTTGGTATCCGAACTACCAGGGTTTTTGGTCAAGTTGTTACTACGAGCTAGCCAGATGTCCTCTCCCGCGCAAAAGCGGGACATAGTGTTGTGAGGGCTGCCATGGATTTCGGCTTTTCCTGTCCTAGGTGCCGGGCAAGCCACTCGTCGCGGATGTTATGTTTGAAGGCTGCAAGGGCCTCTGCATCCCGGACGATCAACGATTTGATTTTTCTTGGTTAGGAACCGTGTCCGTAATTGTGCGGCCGATTCTTCGGCTGCTGAATTATGTGGATGAGGTCATCGGCGTCGGTGGTCGCACATATGTGCCTGGAAGTTATCAAGGAATGCGGCTTCCGTGTCCTCCCAACAACCAATTGATTCTGGCGGCAAGCTGTTAAGCCAATGCCGAGCTGGTCCTTTAAGCTTGAGTGGGAGGTATTTGATGGCGTGTAGATCATCGCCGCGGGCCATGTGGATATGGAGGAGGTAGTCCTCGATCCAAACCGCAGGATCTGTTGTGCCATCATATGATTCGAAGTTTACGGGTTTGAAACCCTCGGGGATTTGATGATCCATTACTTTGTCTGTGAAGCATAGTGGGTGTGCAGCGCCTCTGTATTGAGCTATATCACGACGCAGCTCAAATGAGCTTTGTCTACTGTGTTCGGCCTGGCCGGAATTGTTGTATCCGGCGTGACGGTTATCGTCGCGTGTCGTGGGGTGCCCACGCGATCCGTAGATCGATCTTGTTTGCCTTGCCTTGTCCTCCAATATGTCTCGCAGGTCTGGCGCGTTTCCCCGTGCCTTGGTACTTTTTGAGCGACGCCGGGGTGCGGCTTGAATGGAGGGTCTAGAGGCCACTCTATCGCGGCCACGGGGTGGCCGGTCAGCCGCATCATGCGCTGGTGATGTAGGTTTGGGTGTTGATTCCTCTAATTGGGGTAGCAGCCTTCGTTTTGGGTATCTCTTGGAGGGGCGTTCGAGTTCGTACTCTTCTTGCAAGGACTCCGATCCATCTGTCGGCTAGCAAGTCTTG
Source organism: Aegilops bicornis (assembly GCA_021605145.1). NCBI lineage: Eukaryota > Viridiplantae > Streptophyta > Magnoliopsida > Poales > Poaceae > Aegilops > Aegilops bicornis. Next base: position 265,913,030 of record CM038669.1, read on the forward strand.
GTCGACTCTAAGCTGCTGCTGCTTTTCTTGAGGCTGCTTGCCGTGGCCATAAGCCCGCGTTTGAAACGCCTCTGTTCGGGCGGGATCCTCGGGCATGACAAATTAAGTAAATCGAGGCATACCTCATCTTCGGAGGGAGGCATATAATTATCGTCCTCCACCCCCCTGTCTGCCGCTCTATCATGAGGGCTGGCTTCTCCCTCCTCCTGTGTTGAATCCTGCTGGAGGGGGTTGTCTTCGGCACTGTTCGGGGTGTTATTATCTCCTGTGCCGGAATCACCTTTTTGCTGTGGCTGGATTGTCACGCCCTCGATGCGGCTATATCCCCCACGTGTCGAAGCACGACTTAGAGGCATAACCGCATTGAAAGCAATGTCACAAGTGAGGTAATCTTCACACAACCCATGTAATACATAAGGGAAAGAGATACATAGTTGGATTACAATCGCCACTTCACACAATACATGAGTAAAGCATTACATCATACAGATACAATCAAGGTCCGACTACGGAACCAAAATAAAAGAAGACTACCCCAAATGCTACACAGATCCCCGATCGTCCCAACTGAGCTCCACTCTTGATCAACTGAAAAAAACAACACAAAGAACAAGATCTTCATCGAGCTCCTCCTTGAGCTCGGATGCGCCACCTGCACGGTTTCATCGGCACACTGCAAACTGGTTTTGAAGTATCTGTGAGTCACGGGGACTCGGCAATCTCACACCCAGCGAGATCAAGACTATTTAAGCTTATGGGTAGGAGAAGGTAGTGAGGTGGAGCTGCGACAGCGACTAGCATATATGGTGGCTACCATACGCAAAAGAGAGCGAGAAGAGGAGGCAAAAGCACGGTCGAACAACTATGATCAAGAAGTGATCCTAGAACAACCTACGTCAAACATAACTCCAACACCGTGTTCACTTCCCGGACTCCGCCGAGAAGAGACCATCACGGTTACACACGCGGTTGGTGTATTTTAATTAAGGTCAACTTCGGGTTTTCTACAACCAGACATTAACAAATTCCCATCTGCCTCATAACCAGGCACGGCTTTGAAAGATAATACCGCAGGGTGTCCCAACTTAGCCCATGATAAGCTCTCGCGATCAACGAAGGACATTCCTTCTCCCCGGGAAGACCCGATCAGTCTCGGAATCCTGGCTACAAGACATTTCGACAGCAATAAAACAAGACCAGCAAAGCCGCCCGATGTGCCGACAAATCCCGATAGGAGTCGTGACGTACCTCGTTCTCGTGGCACACCGGATAAGTCAAGCTACGAGTAAAACCAAGCCTCGAAGTTTCCCGTGGTGGCCTGCAGGTTGCTTCGGTTCGGACCAACACTCGGAGGAGCACCGGCCGGGGGGCTAAAATAAAGATGACCCTTGAGTCTGCAGAACCCAAGGAAGGGGTATATGTGGTAGGTAGTCAAATGGTAAAACCAAGGTTGGGCCTTCTTTGGAGAAGTGTTATTCAAAGCGAACTGTCAAGGGGTCCCATAAATCACCCAACCGGCGTTAGGGACGCAAAATCCGGGAACATAATACCGATATGGCGGAAACTAGGGCGGCAAGAGTGGAACAAAACACTGCATAAGGCCGAGCCTTCCACCCTTTACCAAATATATAGATGCATTAATTAAATAAGATATATTGTGATATCCCAACAAGTAAACATGTTCCAACAAGGAACAACATCTCCATGTTCCAACAAGGAACAAACTTCATCTTCACCGCAACTAACAACGCTATAAGAGAAATTTGAGCAAAGCGGTAACATAGCCAAACAACGGTTTGCTAGGAAAGGATGGTTAGGGGCTTGACATGGCAACATGGGAGGCATGATAAGCAAGTGATAGGCATCGTAGCATAGGCATAGCAAAAGAGCGAGCAACTAGCAAGCAAAGATAGAAGTGATTTCGAGGGTATGGTCATCTTGCCCGAAATCCCGCATAAGGAAGAAGAACGAGTCCATGAAGAAGACAAACGGACGAAGTCGAACGAATCCTCACAACCCCGGAACGAAACCGAAGCTAACGAGAGAAGCAAGCCGGAAAGAAGCAAACAACATAGTAAACAACCATCACATAAACATGGCATGATGCACAAACAAGTATGATGCATGTCCGGTTTAAATAGCATGGCATGGCAATATGCACAAACAAAACTACAAGTTAAATGGAGCCCAATATGCAACGAGTTGCATATTGACGAAACACCACATCAATTATTTAGTTCACTCCCGATTAGGTACTCAACAATATTAAATATTGGTTAACATGGCAAGAGGTGAAGCAGAAGTAAACTAACTATTTAGGCAAGTTTAAATGAGGCCGGAAATAAGAAACAACAATTAGATAAATCCTCATGAGCAATATTCGAATTTGGTACTGTTCTGCCTATTACATAATTTTAGAGTTGTTAAACAGGAAAATAAAGTGCACCATGTTAAACTAGGCATTTTTCTACCCCATTTACATATATAATTTATTAAATTTGGAGCTACGGTTATTTAGTTATGAAATAAATCATTTTAACATGGCATTTGAGCAAATTTAAACAAACAACATTTTAAACCTTTTAAACATAGATGAAAATAGCAGATTATGAAACTAGATGAAAAACTAAGCATTTTCCATATATAAAACATTTTAATCCGATGCACCATTTGTGACTTATTAAATGCATGATCTAGGGGGACTATTCAGTAAAACCGATGACTGGAAAATTGATTAAACGTCCGTAACTGAAAAAACGCTATGGGCTGAAATCGAGGCTGAGGGAGCTGCTCACATTGGGCCAAGCCGGTCCGGTGGAGAGGCGGGGCTTTGAGGCCGTGGACGACTGGGCTGGGTGGCTGTGACCCAGCCGGATCGGTCAATGGGCGAGCGAGGGGTCGAGCGAGCTGCTCTGCTCGTTTCTGAAGAACAGAAACACATCATGCCCACGGCGATGCAGGAGACGGCGGCGGCGGGACTTGCAGGTCGGCGCGCGACGGAGGAGGCCCGGACGGTGAGGTCGCCGGGCCTGGCGGCGGCGAGGCAAACGGGCGCGGGACGGAGCTGCATCTACCCGGCGTGGTAGGGGACTTGGCGCGGGCCTCATCCTCGAAGCAGAGGAAGCAGGTCGACGACGCTCGCTCGAACCGGATGAAGCAGAGGCGATGGCGAGGAACTTGGTGCGGGGGTCGTAGGGGCTCTGCAGCGTGGAGGCGCGTCCAAGGCGAGGCAGGGGCGGTCGACGCGGTCGTGCGTGGCTGCCGGAGCTCCTCGAGCAGAGAAGAAGCCGGCGGTGGCTGGGTCGTCAGGGACCTCGTCGGCGGCATGAACAGGAGGGGAATGCCCATGATCCAAGGCGGAGGACGCGCGGGCTCGTCTGGTTCCTGTCCCTAACGAAGAGAGACAGAGAGAGGTGAGACAGAGAGAGGGAAAGGAAGAGAGGGCGCGAGGAGGCCCGTGGCGTGACTGGAGGTGCCGGTGAGCCCGGCAACGACGAGCAGCAGGAGGCCGACCTTGGAGCACTTTGGTGCTCGAGGCGAGGAGCATCTCCTCGAGGAGGAGGAGGAGGCGTCATGGAAGAAGACCCGGGATAGAGGAGGCCATCGGCGTGGGTGCAGAGTCGAGGCGCTCGGGCTCCTAGCGTGAGCAAGAGAAGGGGTGCAAGGGCTGGATGGGCTGCTCGGTGACCGGCCGGCGAGGTCGGATGGCGGCCTCGATGCAGGGAGCAGGAGAAACTTCAGGCAGGAGGCTCTGGTTGGTGGGGAGAGATCGAGAGGTGGAGGGCTCTGGGTTGGAGGCGGAGAGGATTTTTGGATCGGGCATTTGGCTGCCGGTAGGTGGGGAAGGATCCCGAGGGAACTGGGTCATGGCGGCTTGATGGGACAAACTCCCTAGAAGTTAGGGTTTGGCCTAATTTAGACTAGGGAGTATTTATATAAGGAAAGAGGGAGATTAGGATAGGTTTGGACCCTCCGATCGTAATCGGACGGTCGAAGATAAATGGCTTAGGGAGTCCAACAAATAAACGCAGATGTTTAATAGATGTTTGGGGATGATCCGAATCCAACGTGATGATCGAGCTGGTCAGGTTCGGGCAGGTTTTGACGCACGCAACAGGGGTCGGTGGTTGTGCAGAGAGGTTAGGTGGTCGACAAGAGGGACTCGAAAAACCTGGTTGCTCGAAACGATCAACGAAAGCAAGGGGGACGCGGCAACTATTTAACGGGTGCAAGCTTTATGGAAACATATGGATGCCTTGCACATGATGCCATGAGATGAGATGCAAGACATGAACAAAATGCAAAACAAAAGACAAAAACCCAACCACGAAGGAAATAACATATCACATCTCCGGAAAAGGCAAGAGTTGGAGTTACGAATATGGAAAGTTGCATCCGGGGCGTTACATGGATTTAGAGCGGCGCCGCTGATGCTGGCGCTTGGGTTGTTTCTTGGAGGGGTCATCCTCCGCTGTTCCATCGCCGTTCCCATCTTTTGGGATGTCCACCATGTATATGTCGTATGATGAGGTGGCCTTCCGATTGCCTCGTAGGCGCTGGTTCTTGGTCGCTCTCGACATAGATCGTCCATACCGTCGATGTCTTCGAGTCGAAGTCGAGCATGTCGCTTAAATCATCGGCTAAAGTGGCTGCAAAGTGGGTGGTGGGTGGGTGTTGAATTTCTTCGTCGTCGCATCCCAACCTTCCCGACCGCAGTCCGCCAGGCTCTCTGATAAAGAGAGAGACTTTAGTGAATTCAGGATGTCACCAAAGGGAGACTGCTGAAAGATGTCCGCGGCAGTGAACTCCATAACCGGCGCCCAATTGGATTCGATTGGTAGGGGCGCAGAGGGTTCGGAGTCCGGAGAGGAGTCCGGCACCTTGGAGTCACGGTCTTCGCAAAGGACAGGGATGGAGTTCGGCCTAATCGCCGTAGAGATCGTAGCCCCCGAGGCGATGTCCAGCCACTTGTCCTCGATCGGCGGAGTCGGCTCCGAGCTAAGGGTCGGAGCGGACGCTGGTGCAGCCTCCGTGGCAATCGCTCGGGCGGCAGAGCTAGATCGTGCCCATCGAGACAAGTCTGGCGCGCTTGGGCGTGGCTCGAATCCGTCGAAGATCAAGTCTCCGCGGATGTCGGCCGTGTAGTTCAAACTCCCAAATCTGACACGATGTCCAGGGGCGTAGCTTCGATCCGCTCGGATGGCGGTGAATTGGCCCATGATGCAAAGCCGCCCGAATCTGAAGATCTGTCCGGGGAGAAAAGTATCACCCTGGACCGCGTCGTTGTTGATGATCGAAGGAGCCATCGGGCCTAAGGATGACGACACAAAGGAACTCTCAATGAAAGCACCAATGTCGGTGTCAAAACCGGCGGATCTTGGTTAGGGGGTCCCGAACTGTGCGTCTAGGCGGATGGTAACAGGCGACAATGGACACGATGTTTTTACCCAGGTTCGGGCCCTCTCGATGGAGGTAAAACCCTACTCCTGCTTGATTAATATTGATGATATGGGTAGTACAAGAGTGGATCTACCACGAGATCGTAGAGGCTAAACCCTAGAAGCTAGCCTATGGTATGATTGTTGTTCGTCCTACGGACTAAAACCCTCCGGTTTATATGGACACGGATAGGGTTAGGGTTACCTGAGTCGGTTACAATGGTAGGAGATCTACATATCCGTATCGCCAAGCTAACCTTCCACGCCAAGGAAAGTCCCATCCGTACACGGGACGAAGTCTTCAATCTTGTATCTTCATAGTCCAGGAGTCCGGCCAACGGTGATAGTTCGGCTATCCGGACACCCCCTAATCCAGGACTCCCTCACCTCCCTTTGTCATGCACTCTCCCCGGCCACTCCTACCAACTCCTTCTCAGGGCTAGGTCTTGGGTGGCCCCGTGTCTACCAAAGACACCAATGGCCACCGTCGTGGCAAAACGGTCCCAAACGGGGACAAGGTACCATAAAAAAACGAGCACACAAGGTTATGTCTTCCTACCGGGCCAGGGTATGCACACCCATAACGTTCCCTCACGGGAGGTAGTGGTGAGAGTCACAACAAAAGACTGAATCAAGACCTTCCCACAAGGTAAATGTGGTCGCACTGAATAAAAACCCGATTCAGTGGCACCATGAGGTGATCAACATCATATTCAAGTTGAACTTAATCAAATTTAGCTTTGATAAAAACTTTTTATCAATAATATGATATAATGCCATAATCATGCAACTACTCATCATGCAAAGCAATCAACTCATAATCATGGATCAAACTTAACAATATAATTATCTTACAATACTTAGAATCAAAACTTCTCTGTTTATAACTCATTTTTATTATCAAGCAATATTTTTGTAAGTTCGTCATTTAAATAAAAGTATCACTAAATAAAAGAACTTTCATTATTTACCATAACAATATAGCTAGTGCAAAATCTTATTCTACTTGACCAAACAAGTTCATGCATTCAACCAGTAACTAAAACAAGCATATCAAGCATGATAAAATAACTAATAATTAACCAAATTTATTCATCAAATTTTAAATGCAAATAAGAACTCATATTCAAGTAGAAAATCATAGATATTGAAATAACACCATCCAAATGTTGGTGTGGCTTGCCTTAGTGTAGAGGAGGATCACACCCCTCTTGGTTTTCTTCAAGACAAGCTTCTCCTTCTGAAAAGAATTTTAAACCACAAAAACAATTATCAAAAACCACTTTGAAAATCACCAGAAATTCTAGACAGCAAGGAAAAATCCACCTTTTGGTGTGTTGCTAGAGTTTTGTGAAACAAAGATAATGCAAAAAGAATCAAATCAGTTGGACTTATGGTTTAGAAATGGTGGCTGGTCAAAGTTTAGTCAAATTTTTGAATAATATTTGAATTAAACAGAAATCCTGGGGGGTGATGTCGAAGGCGTAATCAGAAAAGGCGCCTCCACTCGTACCATTCGGGCGCGAGTAGTGAGGCTGACAGGTGGGTCCCGCGCGTCAGGAGAGAGAGGGGGAGCGCAAGATTAGAGAGAGGCGGGGCTTCGCTGGAGCTCACGCTGGCGACGAGGGGGTTTGAGGCTAGGCTAGAGGGATAGGATTGAAGCTGGGCTCGTGGCGCACCTGCGAGTACCCGTTGCTTGGCGTGGGGTGGACGGAGCTACTCGCGGTTGAGCTCGCAAGCCTCGGTGGCGGACGGGGTTCGCCGGAGAGGTTGAAGACGATGGCTAGGGGCGGCTCCGAGGGCTCAGCAGCGTCCAGGCAGCACCAACAGGTCCCCAATGCCACGCCCGAGCAGCTGCTTGAGCTCGAGAGGCATCGGAGAGCGGTGACCGTGCTGCGGGGGTCGCCGGAGTTCTCTGGTCGGGGCGATGGCCAGAGGCCTGCCTGGCCGAGCTACTGCTCGTCTACGTGTTCGTGGAGGTGGTGTGGAGTGGTGCTTGGCTAGAAATCGAGGAGGGGAGCGCTATATATAGCCAGAGCGAGGGGGATGTGTTGCCGCCGGAGCTCTCTGGACGCATGGCGAACAGCGACGAAAAGCTCCAGTGCGAGGGGGAAAACACTCAGCGTCAACGCAGGAGCTTGCCCACGCTCACGGACGAGCACATGAGGCGGTGGAGGAAGCGGACAAGCACACGCGCGCACTTTGGCTTTTGGCCACGACGTGCCCGTGCTTGCTGCGGCGGCTCCAGCATCGGCAAGCGCCAGGGGGAGGTCAAGAGTGATGGGTCGACTTGTAGGTGCGGCGCGGCAGGCGTCGGCGAGCGCTGGAATGAGCACACGCGAAACAGAGAGGAAAGCGCCAGCCAGAGCGCGACGAGACGTTGCCAGGCGCTGTGTCTTCACGCGGTCACCACGCTGGCATGGTCAAGACGACGCCCAGGTGCATCCAAACCTTGTCTACACTTTCGTCCATGCAGTGTTTAGTCTAGGAGTGGTGATAGCTCATACCCAGGCCGACCAGATTGGACTCAACAAAGCTGACAAGTTTCTGACCAGAAACTTGGTCGCCAAGTTAAGCAATCTTGTAGAAGGTCCTTAGGGCTGATCTCCTGGGGTTTAGGTTTTCTTAGGAGGGTGTTTAAGCTCAAGAAATATCACGACCAAAAGATCAAGGAAAAAATGTACTTGCCGTACAAACTGGAGTTTTGGGCCAGAAGAGAAATGATTTTCTATAGCAAAAATATTACAAAAAGTCATGCAATATTTTTTCTTGGGAAGGTGTGCCAAGGTTCAAAGAATATTCAGGATTTATCTCATATTTTTGGGAGCAAGAAAAATTAGGGTTGCTTTGGAGTACAAGTTTCTGAATTGAATTTCCGAGAGGAAATGAATATTTTTCTTTTATGAAAAATATTCATTTGATTATTTTGGGGATTTATCAGGGAAATATAGTTGAATGAGGAGTAGATAGGTCACTTGGGTGAAAGTCAAGGATATGCCCAAGTGACAAGTCCATTTGAAATGATTCAAAAACCCAAATCAAAGCAAGGCAAAAACCATGTCTGGAAATAGGGAGAAGGCAAGTCCGGAAAAAGATAGAAGGCAAAATCCAGGTTGTCACAATCGGCCTCCCATACAACGCTATCCTTGGGTACCCGTCTCTAGCTCAGTTCATGGCGGCGACCCATCCGTCCTACAACCTCATGAAGATGCCTAGGAGCAAGGACGTCCTCACCATAGTGGGGGATACCAAGGAGGCTCTGGCGGCACTCAAGCTCGCCCTCAAGACCACCGCGGCAGCGCAACCGGCTGATGCGGGCACCTCCGGAGCTAAGGTGTCCGCACCGACCAAGAAGGAGCAGTTGTTCACCCAAGACCGGGCAGAAACCAAGCAGGTGTCGGTCGAGGAAGACGGGTCCTCAGGAGCCACTTTCACCATAGGCGCCAACCTAGACCCCGACCAAGAGGAGGCACTGGTGAAGTTCTTGCGTGCAAACAAGGAAGTATTCGCCTGGGGGCCCGATCACCTGGTAGGGGTCCCAAGAGGAGTGATTGAGCATCACTTAAAGGTGTGCCCCAATGTACGCCCTGTGAAGCAGAGGGCGCAACGGCAGTCCACGGAGAAGCAGTCGTTGTGCCCAAGAAAGGCAGAAAGGAGCGCATTTGTGTCTACTTCACCAACCTCAACAAGGCATGCCCCCAAGATCCGTTCCCGCTTCCACGCATTGACCAGATCGTCGACTCCACCGCCGAGTGTGACCTGTTGTGCTTCCTAGATGCGTTCTCAGGCTACCACCAGATCAAGATGGCGGTAGAAGACGTCGAGAAGACAGCCTTCCCGACCCCGTGTGGGGTATACTGCTACACTTGCATGTCGTTCGGGCTGCGCAATGCGGGTGCGACCTTTCAACGGTTGATGCACATCGCCCTGGGTCGGCAGCTCAGGAGGAATGTTGAAGCCTACGTCGACGACATTGTGGTGAAGTCTCGGGAGGCGAGAACTTTAATTCAAGACCTGGAGGAGACCTTTGAAAGCCTGCATCAGGTAGACTTGCAGCTTAACCCGGAGAAATGTGTGTTTGGGTCCCTTCCGGCAAGCTGCTGAGTTTCCTCGTGTCCCACAGAGGGATCGAGGCAAACCCAGAGAAGGTCAAGGCAATCGAAGACATGAGTCCACTGCAATCCCTCAAGGAGATGCAGAAGCTCGCTGGTCGCGTGACTGCATTGGGGCGTTTCATCTCCAAGCTGGGAGAGCGCGCCCTGCCATTCTTCAAGCTGATGAAGAAGAAGGGCCCATTCGAGTGGACTCCGGAGGTCGACCAAGCGTTTCAAGACCTCAAGAGATACCTGACCAACCCTCCGGTGATGGTAGTGCCCCGACCTCTCGAGCCTCTGGTGTTGTACCTTGCCGCCACCCCTTACTCCTCCAGCGCGGCTCCGGTGGCGGTCCGGGAGGAGCGACGAGTCAGGGATGCGCCCCGCCGAGCCGCTTCCTTAATCGGAGCGGTGCAAGACCCGGAGGGCATCGCGAAGGCTGCCGCGACGCCAGCAAAGGACCAGGCTCAACAAGACTGCGCGCCTGGGCCTGCGGAACCCCAACGAGTGACCAGGCTTTGGGGGCTTCATTGTCTCAGGAGGCGCCCCAACCTCCGGAAGCCGCAAGCCTCATCGATGCACCTGCTCTCGTCGAGCACCATGTGTATTTTGTCAGCACGGTGTTGCGGGGCCTTGAGCGCGGTACCCCATGCCTCGAAGCTCACCTTTCGGCGCTCTTGGTGGCCTCACGCAAGCTGCGGCACTACTTTCAAGGCCACCCCATCAAGGTCGTCTTGACCTACCCGTGGGAGAGGGTGCTCAGGAGCCCCAACTCCGCCGGGAGAGTCGCTGACTGGAACATCGAGCTACAGGCATTCCAATTGGAGTTGAGCACGACCAGGGTCATCAAGGGAGCCACGCTCGCTGATTTCATGGCAGAATGGACGGACGCCCCAGGGCTTGAGGAAGGCGAGGATAGGTCTCTCTCAACGGGGAGTGAAGCGCCAGACGGCTGGGTTATGCATTTCGATGGCGACTTTGCGCGCCAGGGCACGGGGCTGGAGCAGTGCTCATCTCACCCACTCAGTACAAGCTTTACTACGCCGTGCAGCTCTGCTTCCAGCAGGGCGAGAAGGTCTCCAACTACATAGCAGAGTACGAAGGCCTCATAGCTGTCCTCAAGGCTGCGGTGGCCCTGGGGGTGAAGCGCCTCACGATCAAGGGCGACTCGCAACTCCTCGTCAACTTCTCCAACAAGGTGTACGAGCTGAAGGACGAGTACATGGAGGCGTACCTCGCGGAGGTGCGCAAGATGGAGAAACAGTTCTTGGGCCTGGAATTGTAGCATGTGCCCCATGGCACCAACAAGGAAGTCGACGACATCGCCAGGAGAGCGTCCAAGCAGCTACCCCAAGAGCCTGGCGTCTTCGAGGGGTGGCACTTCAAGCCATCGGCAACACCACCGCTTTCAAGAACAGTGTTGCCTCGGAAGGAACTCCCTCAACCACCTGCCTCGGGAGCCCCGGCCTGTGGCCCGACCTCAGGAGCGCGCTTGCTCTTGGCGCTTGAGACTCAGGAGGCGTGCTGGACCAAGGAATTCAAGGAATACCTGACGCAAGGGACGCTGCCGGAGAAGGAGGAGGACGCGGAGCGTGTGGCCCGACAAGCCACGGCATACTGCATCTAGGATGGTGAGTTGTACAGGAAGAGACCGAATAACGTTTCCCTGCGGTGCATCTCCAGGGAGCAGGGGAAAGAGCTGCTGGCCGACATACACGGCGAGGACTGCGGGCACCACTCGTCGTCACGGACCCTCGTCGTCAAGGTGTTTCGCAGCGGATTCTACTGTCCTACGGCACTCAACGACGCGATTGAGCTGGTGAAATCCTGCGAGGCCTGCTAGTTCCACGCCAAGCAGATCCATCAGCCAGCTCAGGGCCTCCAGACCATCCCACTCTCGTGGCCATTCGTGGTCTGGGGGCTGGATATCTTGGGCCCGTTCCCTCGAGCGCCTGGGGGCTACCGCTACCTCTACATCGCCATTGACAAGTTCACCAAGTGGGCGGAGGTAGAAGCCGTCCGCACCATCCCAGCCGGCTCCGCGGTCAAGTTCATCAAAGGTCTCGTGAGCCAGTTTGGGGTCCCCAACCGCATCATTACAGGCAACGGCTCGCAGTTCACTAGCAATCTCTTCAAGACGTATTGTGCTAACCTTGGAATGCAGATCTGCTATGCTTCGGTGGCGCATCCCCGGAGCAATGGCCAGGCCGAACGTGCCAACGCAGAGGTCCTGAGAGGCCTCAAAACCAGTACCTTCAAGAAGAAGCTCGAGGCCTATGGCAGGGGCTGGTACGACGAGCTCCAGTCCGTGTTGTGGTCCATCCGCACCACCGCCACCAAGCCGATGGGCGAGACCCCATTCTTCCTTGTCTACGGAGCAGAGGCGGTTCTCCCTCACGAGGTCAAGCATCGCTCCACGCGGGTCCTAGCGTTTGATGAGACACAGCAGGACGCCATGCGGGGGATGGACCTCGTGCTTGGGGAGGATCGCCACCGTGAAACCATGCTATGGGCGGCAAGATATCATCAGGCGCTGCCACGGTACCACTGCCACAGTGTCCGCTCCAGGACGCTCGAGGTGGGTGACCTCATCCTACGGCGGGTGCTCTCCAGGGAAGGGCTGCATAAGCTCTCACCCATGTGGGAGGGCCCGTTTAGGGTCGCCCATGTCTCCAGGCCTAGCGCCGCATACCTGGAGACGCAGAACGGGGTACCCATCCAAAACGCCTGGAACATCCAACACCTCCGGAAGTTCTACCCATGAAGAAAGGCCCAGCGCCTGTGAAGAAGGCCCCGCGCCTGTGAAGGTCTCCGCTCGTGACACTCTCACGTAATAATGAGTGGGGCTATACACGCCCCAGAGTCTCAGGAGTGCCGCCCTCGGGCCTCTGGGGCTCCCTCCCACGTCCTAGTGGCAGCACTTAGCTCGGCGCTGGTGAGAAGACAAGAAGACTAGACTAGGTGCCGGACGCGGCTTTTCGTTTGCTTTCCGTAGTTGGCTTGCCCCTCTATAATCGAAATTTGCTTTCTGGTGTTGCTCGCTGATCTTGTTTCATCGACTTCTGCCTTCGGTTCTTTGTCTGACCTGTACCCTCTCTCACGTCCCTCGCGAGGGGGCTGGACAGGTGCCCTCGTGGGCGTCTTGTCTGTTTTTTCGTGAGGCACCCTCGTTCGTGCCGCAAGCTAGCGCACCTCTCTCAATCCGTGCCCCTCGGGTACCACGATACGAGGCACTGGGCCATGGCCAGAGGTGCCTGCGACCAGGGCTTGGATCTCCTAACAAATTTTTGTAGTTCCTCCTCGACAGTCTCGAGAAACGCTACCGAGAGGCAGAAACTACTTCAAGCGCGTCAAGCTAAGTTTTTCCTACGTGCCTATATAAAACATTGATATTGCGACGCAGCACATGAATGATAAACACAGCATAACAACCTGGAAATCATAGTTTGTTGCATGCCCCCCCGGGGCCCCATACTTATCTCTCTCAATGCAGGAAGGAAAAGAAAATGAGACAAAAGCGGCGCGTGCCCCCGCAGCAGCTCGCGAGGACGGGCCCATGGCGCTCTCCCGAGCTCAGTCGGACCCTTCCTCGCGCTTCACTGGGGCGCGGCGGCGAGACGACCCGCTGCCACCTTCGAAGTGAGCGCGGTGGTGTGGCGGCTGGTCGTAGCCACCGCTGTTGGAGCTGTCGCCGGAGGGAGAACCGCCGTAGCTGGGCGCGAGATCGTCCTCACCCTCATCCCGACCGTCGCCAAAGCCAACCACTTCGTCACCGTCGTTTTCCTCGGGGCAACACCCGGCGCGGCGGCCGTCTTCTCCGAACACCCTCACGTAGAGGGTCGCGTTGCCGTCGTACTTTAAGTGGAGGGTGCACCGCCTGCCCAGGCCACGAGCCAGAGCCACATTGCCAGCGATGGAGGTCTCGACCGCGACCCACAAAGCTTTGCTGCAACAGCCGTCCGCCTATAGCCAGAGCCCGCCTGGACCCGTGGCCAGCAGTTCGCCGGCGAAGAAGCGCGGGAGCTGAAGCCAGGAGCCGGTAGGGTTCTCCGACCACACCACGAACTCCGGCAGCACCTCCGTCGTGTGGAAGCACGACTGGGGAGGCCGTGCGACCATGGCACGCCTCCCTTCATCGACGGGGCTGCTTCGACATAGGCGGCTCCCTCCACGCGAAAGGGCACCGCCGCGGCCGCGGGGGGCCGCGGCGGGGGTCGCAGAGTGCTTGCGAGGACGACCGCGTCCACGCTTGGGTGGCGGAGAGCCGGGCCCCTCCTGGCGAGCCTTCCCTTTCTCCGCGGCCGAAAACCTCTTCGCAAGCGCCATGGGAGTCGCTACTGGCAATGGAGCAAGGGTGGAGAAGCGAGCAGAATGGCAAGAGATGGGCGACGGGGGCTCTGCCCCCCTCCTCATTTATAACAGGAGAAGGCCAACCAGCGCCCCCCACGATCACAGGTAATGATTGTTTTCCTTGCATGCAGCAAGGACTCGTCATGTCGGGTAGTTGCCGAGGCAGCGTGGGGAAGTGAAGATGCCCACATCCAATCAATCGCCACGCATCGACCAAGGCTACAGGCTATTAGGGCCAGCGGCGCTCCGCACTTGCCCCTTGGCTTCGCCTCGCAGCCAAGTTCGAGCGCGCCTTTGGCCCGGGGGCTACTACTGGTGTTCTGGGAACGGGGGTCCCCAGACTTGCCTGCCTGCGGCCCACGGCGTGGCTTTACCCATGGCCCAGTGCGGCCCGTCCTCACCAGCTAACACTCAAGACCCTCGCGAGGGGCCAAGCCTCGCGAGGCGGACGACGCAAGACCTCCTCGGGAGCGGCCTCACCAGGCTGGCTCGTGAGGGGCGGAGAGATCAAGGCAGGGCAAATCTCGCGAGGTTCCAATGACGTAAGCCATTATGACCAAGGCCAGGCGGGCGCTAGCGTGCAAAGTGTCCTCGTTTCCTCTTTGGTGCTAAGGAGGCAAGCGTAGGCGATGAGTACCGATGCATCAGGCAAAGGTTTCCATATCAGTGCAATGAGACCAAGACCAGCAGGACGGCATGACGGAGGTCACCGTGGAGCCCAAGACGGCGTCACCACCGGAGCCTTTGGCAGGCGAAGACCACCTTTAGTCAGGATAGCTTGTACTAGTAGTCCCCCTTCAAAATGGCCGTTGTGGCATCCCTTCCCGCTCAATATTTGGGAAGAGGGCCAGGGCCTGTATAAATAGAACTAGCCACCACAGTAGGAGGCAACTGAGTAGGGACGGATTCAGATCATCCTCACACCCACAAAGCACAAGAACACCTTGCCTCAGGAGGCTGTTCCTGCCCTTGTACTGTTCAGCCTCAGCCCACAAGGCAATCCACCACACCACACTGGAGTAGGGTGTTACACCACAACGGTGGCCTGAACCAGTATAAATCTCGTGTCTCTTGTGTTGAGAATTCGTCGAGATAGGCTTTGATATCGCAGCGAGGCTGAGGGCGTGATTAGGTAGGGGGAAATCTTCATGCGCACCCCAGTGTTCGAACCTCAGGGGTTTTGACGGAACCTGAAATCCGACAGGTTGAGCCGCAGATCCACCACGCACAGACTGGGAAATGTTTCCTCTAGGTCCTCGATAAGGGTCCTTGCCTCCCGAGACTTCACTACTATGTCGTCCACATATGCCTCAGTGTTCCTCCCGAGCTGCTGGCCCAGGGCAATGTGCATTCATCGCTGGAAGGTTGCCCCGGCGTTGCGCAGGCTGAATGGCATGCAGGTGTAGCAGTACACCCCGCAGGGGGTCAGGAAAGGCCATCTTCTCAACATCTTGTACTGCCATCTTGATTTGATGATAACCCGAGAAGGCGTCCAAGAAGCACAGCAGGTCAAACTCGGCGGTGGAGGCGACGATATAATTGATGTGTGTGAGCGGAAGGGGGTCTTGAGGGCAGGCCTTACTGAGGTTGGTGAAGTCTACGCACATGCGCTCCCTCCCGCCTTTCTTGGGGACGACGATCGGGTTCGCCAACCATTCCGGGTACCGCACCTCCCGAATGACACCAGCGTCATGCAGCTTGCGGGTTTCTTGGATAATGAACAACTGCATCTCTGTGGACTGCCACCGCGCCTTCTGCTTCACTGGCCATGCGTTAGGGCACACCCTCAGGTGATGCTCGATTATACCCGTCGGGTCCGAACCAGGTCCTTGGGCTCCCACGCGAACACCCCCTTGTTCACGCGCAAGAAGTCGACCAACGCCTTTTCCTGATCTTGAGGAAGGTTCGTGCCTATGGTGAAGGTGGCACCCGATGCTCCATCTTCATTGATCGTCACCTGCTTCGTTTCAACCCGATCTTGAGAGAACAACTGCTTCTTCTTTGCTGGCGCAGCCCTAGGGACCTGTGGGGCCCCTTCTTCGATCGGGTGTGCCGCTGCTGCGGCCCTGAAGGCAAGCTTGAGGGCTGCCAGGGCATCCTTGGTGTCTCCGCCACGACGAGGACGCCGCTGCTCCCCGGCATCTTCATGAGGTTGTAGGCAGGGTGAGTTTCCGCCATGAACTTGGCCAGGGCTGGGTACCCCAGGATGGCGTTGTACGAGAGGCTGATGCGGGCGATGTCGAAGTCGATGAGCTTGGTGCGGTAGTTGTCGCGGGTGCCGAAGGTGACGGGGAGGCAAATCTGCCCCAGGGGGCCGGTGGAGCCATCGACAATCCTAGAGAATGGCCTTGTGGGGCGGATCCACCCATGAGGTATGTGAAGCAGGACGAAAGCCTCCACGGAGAGTACATTAAAACCGGCTCCGCCGTCGATGAGGGTCTTGGTAACCGCCACGTTGCAGATGGTGGGGGTGCAGAGCATTGGGAGTGCGCATGTCCCCGCGGTGGTCGTTGGGTGGTCCCTTGAGTCGAAGGTGTGGTCGGCCTTTGGCGCCACCCACCCCGGAGGGGCTCCCCAATGCACGTGGGCAGCGCCCATTTGGCGGAAGAACTGCTTGACGTGGCGGTCCGAGGGCGGTGCCTGCGAGCCGTCGAGGAGGGCTGCAACAGCATGGGGCGCTGGTGCCACGAAGCGCGCGATGAAGAGGTCGCGCAACTCCTCCCAGGAGGCCACGGAAGATCCCGGTAGGCTGAGCAGCCAGGAGCGCGGTACGCCAGCGAGGGCCATGGGAAACCAGTTGGCCATGACCTTGTCGCCGCCACCAGCCACCCAAAACAGCCTCCTCGTACGTCTAAAGAAAGGCTGTCAGGTCCGCCGCACCGTCATAGCGGGGCGGCATCTCTGGCTTGAAGTTGGGCGGCCACTGCACTTGTCGTCAGGCGGGGGTGAAGGCTCAGAGGCCCACTGCGCCTCCGTGCACGCCCGTCGATCCAGCCAGAGCGGCGGCGCCTGCAATGAGAGCCGAACGGAGGGATGAAACGGATGGAGAGGCGGAGCAGGCGGAGAGGCAAACCTTCGAGCACCCCTACCTGGCGCGCCAAATGTCGGATTCAGGGTTCCGCAGACCCTTGGGAGGTTCAAACTCTGGGGTGCGTGCGTAGAACTCATCCTCCCCAGTCTGCCTGCTCGCTAATCCCATGGCCTAGCTCAACGAACTGAATGAACAAAAGACACATCAGTTACCCCTGTTCGGGCCACCTTGTGGTGTGAAACCCTACTCCTGCTTTGTGGTGGATTGGCCTTGAGGGGTTGAGGATGAACTAGTACAGTAGAGAACAGCCTCTGGAGGAGAGGTGTTCTTCTGCTCAATGAGCTGGTGGGTGTGAGGATGATCTGAATCATCCGTCCCCCGCTATGGTGCTGGCTAAGTATTATGTATAGTGGCTTTGGTCCTCTTCCCAATTGTAAGGCGGGAAGGGATCCCATGATACGTCCATTTTGCATCATGCTTTTATATCGATATTTATTGCATTATGGGCTGTTATTACACATTATGTCACAATACTTATGCCTTTTCTCTCTTATTTTACAAGGTTTCCATGAAGAGGGAGAATGCCGGCAGCTAGGATTCTAGGCTGGAAAAGGAGCAAATATTAGAGACCTATTCTGCACAACTCCAAAAGTCCTAAAATTCATCGTAAGTCAGTTTTGGAATATATGAAAAATATTGGGTGAAGAAAGCACCAGAGGGGGGCCACACCCTATCCACAAGGGTGGGGGCGCGCCTACCTCGGGCACGCCCACGCCTCGTGGGCCCCACAGCGAGCCTCCGGTGCCCATCTTTTGCTATATGAAGTCTTTCGCCCTGAAAAAAAAATCAGAAGGAAGCTTTCGGGATGAAGCGCCGCCGTCTCGAGGCGGAACCTGGCGAAACCAATCTAGGGCTCTGGTGGAGCCGTTCTGCGAGGGAAACATCCCTCCGGGAGGGGGAATTCATCACCATCGTCATCACCATCGATCCTCTCGTCGAGAGGGGGTCAATCTCCATCAACATCTTCACCAGCACCATCTCATCTCAAACCCTAGTTCATCTCTTGTATCCAATCTTTGTCTCAAAACCTCGATTGGTACCGTGGGGTTGCTAGTAGTGTTGATTACTCCTTGTAGTTGATACTAGTTGGTTTATTTGGTGGAAGATGATATGTTCAGATCCTTCATGCATATTAATACCCTCCGATTATGAACATGAATATGATTTGTGAGTAGTTACATTTGTTCCTGAGGACATGGGAGAAGTCTTGCTATAAGTAGTCATGTTGAAGGATGAGAAGCCAGGTACACATCTGTGGAGGGATTGCAGTATAATGAGACACTTTAGGGAGTCTGTCCAGCACAACCATGGCCCGAACGGCGGTTCAGGATCTGGCTCTCATGGTCCGGGTCATGGAGGCGGCGGCTCAAATTTCGGGTTTCACGGCCAGGGCAACCAAGGTGGTTACAACCAGCAGAGTAATCAGGGAAATCAGGATCAACAACAGTCTGGTTATCAGAGCAACCTGAAGCAAGTGAATAGTGGGCAGTATCACGTCTTCACCACCAGTCTGTGTAAGCGCGATCAGAAGCTTCACAAGAGGGCAATGAATGATGTTGAGCCGGTGGTGTCACGTTATTTACGGTGGTCAGAACAACCTATTGTGTGGAGTCGTGAGGATCACCCGCCCCGAGTTGACAATCCGAGTCACCTGGCACTGGTGGTGGCGCCTCGGGTTGGAGGTTATAAATTTACTAAGGTACTCATGGATGGAGGCAGCAGTATTAATATACTTTATTATGAAACCTTCCGTCGCATGGGGCTGACTGACAAAAATCTTAAGACGTCGAACACCGCTTTTCACGGAGTGGTGCCGGGTAAGTCAGCGTATCCAGTGGGTAAGATATCTTTGGAGGTTGCCTTTGGAGATGAGCATGATTCCAGATCTGAGACTCTGACCTTCGAGGTGGTTAAGATCAAAAGCCCTTACCATGCCCTGTTTGGGTGGCCGGCTTATGCTAAATTCATGGCAAGGCCCTGTTATGTTTATTTGCATCTTAAGATGTCGGGTTACAAGGGCACCATTATGATGCATGGGAGTCGCAAGGTGGCCTTGGAGTGTGAAGAGGGTGATGCTGCCTATGCTGAATCAGTTTGGGCAACAGAGGAGCTGAAATTTTACAAAGATAATGATGAACCGGCGGACATGACGTCCTTAAAGAAGCCAACAACGGAGCATGATCCTTTATTGAAGTTTAAATTGGCAGATGACACTAAATTGGTTGATTTTGTTCCTGGCGACTCATCCAAGAAGTTCAGCATCAGTGCCAATCTAGATCCAAAATAGGAAAGCACGCTCATCGAGTTCTTCCGTGAGAACCGGAATATCTTTGCATGGAAGCCTTCAGACATGCTGGGTGTACCGAGGGAACTCGCTGAGCACACTCTTAATATTGATCCGAAATTTAAGCCGGCCAAGCAATTACTCCGTCGTTTTAACGAGGAGAGGCGGAAGGCCATTGGTGAAGATGTGGCCCAGCTCTTAGCGGCGGGTTTATCGTTGAAGTTTTTCATCCTGAGTGGTTGGCTAACCCGGTGTTGGTACTCAAGAAGAATGGCACTTGGCGAATGTGTGTGGATTACACGGACTTAAACAAGGCTTGTCCGACTGATCTGTTTGCTCTCCCTCGTATTGATAAAATCATTGATGCTACGGCGGGTTGTGAGCGTTTGTGTTTTTTGGACGCTTATTCTGGTTATCATCAGATCAAGATGGCAGTTAAGGGCCAGGAGAAGACAACTTTCATTACTCCGTTTGGAGCCTTTTGCTACGTGTCTATGCCTTTTGGGCTCAAGAGTACCCAGGCGACTTACCAGCGGTGTGTGCAAAATTGCCTTCACAATCAGAATTGGGCGTAATGTTCATTCTTTTGTAGATGGCATTGTGGTGAAATCCAGGAAAAAGGAGACCTTGATTGATGATTTGAAGGAGACATTTGACAATCTTCGGGTCTACAAGATGATGCTTAACCCAGCCAAGTGTGTTTTTGGTGTACCAGCAGGCAAGCTCTTGGGCTTTCTGGTCTCTAACAGAGGCATTGAAGCTAACCCGGAGAAGATCAAAGCCATTACTTCCCTAGCTAAGCCGCCATGCGTCAATGATGTTCAGCGTTTGGCGGGTTGTATTGCGGCCCTAAGCCGGCTCATAAGCCGGTTAGGTGAGAAGGCTATTCCTCTTTATCAGATGATGAAGAAGACAGATCATTTTGATTGGAGTGATGCTGGTAATCAAGCATTTGAGGATCTGAAGAAGCAGTTGGTTGAGCCGCCCGTTCTTGTTGCCCCTATTTATAAGGAGCCTCTGTTGTTGTATGTGGCTGCCAATAGCCGGGTCGTCAGCGCAGCTATTGTGGTGGAAAGGAAAGAGGCAGGCAAGGAATACCCAGTTCAACGGCTGGTTTACTTCATCATTGAGGTACTTATTGAGTCCAAACAGAGGTATCCGCACTGGCAGAAGCTTGTGTATGGGGTCTTCATGGCAAGCCGGAAGCTTAAGCAATATTTTCTGGGCCATCCCATTACTGTGGTTAGCTCTGCTCCTTTGGGGGACATCATCCAAAACAGAGAAGCCACGGGCCGGATTGCCAAGTGGGCCATCGAGCTTGGACCCCATGGTTTGAAGTATGTGCCTCGTACGGCCATCAAGTCACAAGAACTCATGGATTTTATCAATGATTGGACAGAGTTGCAAACCCCTGAGGAGAAGCCGGACAATACATACTGGACCATTCACTTTGATGGGTCTAGGCAGTTGGAAGGCTCGGGGGCTGGAGTTGTCCTGACTTACCCACCAGGTGATAAGTTTTCTTATGTTCTCCGGTTAATGTTCCCTTGCACTAACAGTGCAGCTGAGTATGAGGCCTTGTTCAACGGTCTTCGGATGGCGAAAGAGATGAACTTAAGCTGGGTGAGGTGCTTTGGAAATTCAGATCTGGTAGCTCAACAAGTCTCTGGCACCTGGGATTCTAACGATCCACTCATGGCGGCTTATCACCGAGAGGTTGATTCTATTGCAGGTCATTTCAAGGGTTATCAAGTTGAACATATTGATCGTGGGAAGAATGAGGCGGTTGATAGTTTAAGCCGGTTAGGGTCTTAGCGTAAGCCGGTGCCACCTAACACGTTCCTGGATATTCTGCTTAACCCTTCTGTCAAACTACCTACAGAGGAGGATCTTGCTATCCCTGACCTGGAGGTACAATTGGTGGCGGTTCTTCATGCTATTCCTGGTTGGACAGTTCCGTATTTGGCTTACATGACCCGGGGCAAGTTGCCAGAGGATGAGATCTTCGCTAGACAGATAACCTGGCGGTCTAAGTCAATGTCAGTTGTCAATGGAGAGTTGCACCATCACAGTGTCATAGGGGCGTTTCAGCGTTTCATCTCTCCTAAAGAAGGCTGTGAGATTCTACGGGAGATTCATGAAGGAGATTGTGGTCATCATGTCGGCTAAAAATCTCTTGTTGCCAAGGCTTTTCGTCATGGGTTCTATTGGATGACGGCTCATGCTGATGATGTGGATTTGGTCAGCAAATGTGATGGTTGTCAAAAGTTTTCACGACGAGCTCATGTGTCGGCTCAAGAATTGAGGATGATTCCAATTACTTGGCCATTTGCAACTTGGGGTCTTGATATGGTTGGGCCTTTTAAGAGGACCAAGGATAAGAAGCCCACCTTTTGGTGGCAGCTGATAAGTTTACTAAGTGGGTTGAAGCACAGCCGGTTAGTAAGCGTGATCTTCCGTTTTGGCTTTGCACACAGCATCATAACAGATAAAGGTACTAATCTCTCTAAAGACGCTATGAAAGAATTTTGTCAACGGGAGCATATCCGGCCCGATGTTTCCTCTGTGGCTCACCCTCAGTCCAATGGTCAGGCAGAACGAGCAAATCTAGAGATTCTGCGAGGTATCAAGCCCCGGCTTATGGTTCCTTTGCAAAGAACGCCGGGTTGTTGGATGGAGGAGTTACCCTCAGTATTATGGAGTATCAATACAACCCCCAACAGATCTACAGGTTACACACATTTCTTCATGGTTTACGGAGCAGAGGCGGTTCTCCTAGTGACATCCGTCACGATTCCCCCCGGGTGGTGGTTTACGTTGAGGCCGATAATGAAAAAGACCGTCAAGATGCACTTGACCTGTTAGATGAGGAGCATGACCTCGGGGCGGCTCGTTCGGCGATTTATCAGCAACACCTACGACGTTATCACAGCCGCCGGGTCAAAACCTGAACCTTTCAAGAAGGCACTTAGTGCTCCGGCTCATCCAGGACCAGACAGATATGCATAAGCTATCACCGCCTTGGGAAGGACCTTTTGTGGTCAGCAAGAATCTGCATAATGGGTCATATTATCTTATTGACATTCAAGACCACAAGGACTCACGTAAGTAGGAGGAGGAGACCCGTCGGCCGTGGAATATTGCTCATCTTCGGCCCTACTATACTTGAGCCATCGGCTCTCGTGATGTACATAGTTTGATGATGTATATATTATAAACAGTATAATAAAACTGGCATTCCTGATAATTCAGGGTCTCTGTCGTTTCACTTCCTCGACGTTGAGTCTTTAACGTCATCTTACATGTTCACTTAAGAGGCTTGACGCCCAAACTATAGGGACCAAAGAGAGTTGGATGCACAACACAGCTCAAACATAGGTCCCCGATGAGCACAATTTGTAAGTATGTCACTTGGGGGCTTCCTGTTCAAACATAGGCGTATTCGACCAAAGAGAACATAGCGTGACTACCCTCTTGACCAGGTTATATTGTTCAAACATAGGCGTATTCGACCAAAGAGAACATAACCTTTCCAGGTCATCCTACCTGTAGCCAGCTGCTTCAACTCCATCAGGTAATCCTGATTGACCAACCAAACTCTTAACAATCAATCTTTTACGGCGTATTCGACCAAAGATCCCGAGCTCGTTAAGAATCATACGGTGGTTTGTCATGCGAGAGCACGGCTTACAGATAGTCAGGATAGATCCAGGCTTCCTAAGCCGCAGATGCGTCTCCAACGTATCCATAATTTTTTATTGTTCCATGCTATTATATATTCTGTTTTGGATGTTTAATGGGCTTATTTATACACTTTTATATTATTTTTGGGACTAACCTATTAACCCAAGGCCAGTGCAAATTGTTGTTTTTTTCCTATTTCAGTGTTTCGCAGAAAAAGAATATCAAACGGAGTCCAAACGGAATGAAACCTTCGGGAGAGTTATTTTTGGAACAAACGTGATCCAGAGGACTTGGAGTGGACGTCAAGAAACATACGAGGAGGCCACGAGGCAGGGGGCGCGCCTACCCCCCTGGGCGCGCCCTCCACCCTCGTGGGCCCCTCGTGGCTCCACCGACCTACTTCTTCCTCCTATATATACCTACGTACCCCGAAACCATCGAGGAGCACCATAGTTATTAGCTAGATGGCTTCTTCTCTCTCTTTGGATCTCAATACAAAGTTCTCCTCGATGTTCTTGGAGATCTATTCGATGTCACTCTTTTTGCGGTGTGTTTGTCGAGATCCGATGAATTCTGGGTTTATGATCAAGATTATCTATGAACAATATTTGAATCTTCTCTAAATTCTTTTATGTATGATTGGTTATCTTTGCAAGTCTCTTCGAATTATCAGTTTGGTTTGGCCTACTAGATTGATCTTTCTTGCAAGGGAGAAGTTCTTAGCTTTGGGTTCAATCATGCGTTGCTCGATCCCAGTGACAGTAGGGGAAACAACACGTATTGTATTGTTGCCGTCGAGGATAAAAAGATGGGGTTTATATCATATTGCTTGAGTTTATCCCTCTACATCATGTCATCTTACCTAATGCGTTACTCTGTTCTTATGAACTTAATACTCTAGATGCATGCTCGGCAATGGGTCGATGTGTGGAGTAATAGTAGTAGATGCAGCAGAGTCGGTCTACTTGTCGCGGACGTGATGCCTATATACATGATCATGCCTAGATATTCTCATAATTATGCACTTTTCTATCAATTGCTCGACAGTAATTTGTTCACCCACCGTAATACTTATGCTATCTTGAGAGAAGCCACTAGTGAAACCTATGGCCCCCAGGTCTATTTTCCATCATGTTAATCTCACGTCAACAAGCTATTTCTATCGCCGTTTATCTTTCTTTCTTTACTTTTAGTCTTTATCATAAAAATACCAAAAATATTATCTTATCATCTCTATCAGATCTCACTTTTGCAAGTGGCCGTGAAGGGATTGACAACCCCTTTATCGCGTTGGTTGCAAGGTTCTTATTTGTTTGTGTAGGTAGGAGGGACTTGTGTGTGGCCTCCTACTGGATTGATACCTTGGTTCTCAAAAATTGAGGGAAATACTTACGCTACTTTGCTACATCACCCTTTCCTCTTCAAGGGAAAACCAACGCATGCTCAAGAGGTAGCAAGAAGGATTTCTGGCGCCGTTGCCGGGGAGTTTGCACATAATTCAATACATACCAAGTACCCATCACAAACTCTTATCCCTCGCATTACATTATTTGCCATTTGCCTCTCGTTTTTCTCTCCCCCACTTCACCCTTGCCGTTTAATTCGCCCTCTCTTCCGTTCGCCTTCTCTTTTTCGCTTGCTTTTTGTTTGCTTGAGTGTTGGATTTCTTGCTTGTCATGATGGCTCAAGATAATACTAAATTGTGTGACTTTGCCAATACCAACAACAATGATTCTCTTAGCACTCCGATTGCTCCTCTTACCGATGCTGAATCTTGTGAAGTTAATGCTGCTTTGCTGAATCTTGTCATGAAAGATCAGTTCACCGACCTTCCTAGTGAAGATGTCGCTACCCATCTAAATAGCTTTGTTGATTTGTGTGATATGCAAAAGAAAAAAGATGTGGACAATGATATTGTTAAACTGAAGCTATTTCCTTTCTCGCTTAGAGATCATGCTAAAACATGGTTTTCATCTTTGCCGAAAAATAGTATTGATTCTTTTTTTGACAGAAAGACTGTAAGGGAACCCCCTACAGTATAATTGGTGCAACAAACCCAAATTGCAAGTACCATGCCTTGAACATGGGTGGGTGGGAAGGCATCAACCCCTTCCCACCACTAGGCTATGCCTTAGTCTGCAAAATAGTATTGATTCTTGGAATAAGTGCAAAGATGCTTTTATTTCTAAGTATTTTCCTCCCGCTAAAATCATCTCTCTTAGAAACGATATTATGAATTTTAAGCAACTTGATCATGAACATGTTGCACAAGCTTGGGAGAGAATGAAATTAATGATACGTAATTGTCCCACACATGGTTTGAACTTATCGATGATTACACAAAAAAATTATGCCGGATTGAATTTTGCTTCTAGGAATCTTTTAGATTCGGCCGCGGGAGGCACTTTTATGGAAATCACTTTAGGAGAAGCTACTAAACTCCTAGATAATATTATGGTTAATTATTCTCAATGGCACACTGAAAGATCTGCTAGTAAAAAGGTGCATGCAATTGAAGAGATTAATGTTTCGAGTGGAAAGATGGATGAACTTATGAAATTTTTTGCTAATAAGAGTGTTTCTTCCAATCCTAATGATATGCCTTTGTCTACTTTGATTGAGAATAATAATGAATCTATGGATGTGAATTTTGTTGGTAGGAACAATTTTGGTAACAACGCTTATGGAGGAAACTTTAATCCTAGGCCGTATCCTAGTAATCCCTATAATAATTATGGTAATTCCTACAACAACTCTTATGGAAATTTTAAAAAGATGCCCTCTGATTTTGAGACTAGTGTTAAAGAATTTATGATTTCTCAAAAAAATTTCAATGCTTTGCTTGAACAAAATTGCCTAAGATTGATGAATTGGCTAGGAACGTGGATAGAATTTCTCTTTATGTTGATTCTTTGAAACTTAGATCTATTCCACCTAAGCATGATATCAATGAGTCTGTCAAAGCCATGAGAATTTCCATTGATGAGTGCAAAGAAAGAACCGTTAGGATGCGTGCTAAGAAAGATTGCTTTGTAAAAGCGTGTTCTTCTAGTTTTCATGACAATAAGGATGATGATCTAAAAGTAATTGATGTGTCCCCTATTAAATCTTTGTTTTTCAATATGAATCTTGATAATGATGGGACTGGAGATGAGTCAACTTTAGTTAAAAGTCGTCCCAATGATTCGGAGTTTTTAGATCTTGATGCAAAATTTGGTAAAAGTGGGATTGAAGAGGTCAAAACTTTAGATAGCAATGAACCCACTATCTTGGATTTCAAGGAATTTAATTATGATAATTTTTCTTTAATAGATCGTATTTCCTTGTTGCAATCCGTGCTAAATTCTCCGCATGCTTATAGTTAAAATAAAAGCTTTTACTAAACATATCGTTGATGCTTTAATGCAATCTTATGAAGAAAAGCTTGAATTGGAAGTTTCTATCCCTAGAAAACTTTATGATGAGTGGGAACCTACTATTAAAATTCAAATTAAAAATCATGAATGCTATGCTTTGTGTGATTTGGGTGCTAGTGTTTCCACAATTCCAAAAACTTTGTGTGATTTGCTAGGTTTCCGTGAATTTGATGATTGTTCTTTAAACTTGCACCTTGCAGATTCCACCATTAAGAAACCTATGGGAAGAATTAATGATGTTCTTATTGTTGCAAATAGGAATTATGTGCCCGTAGATTTCATTGTTCTTGATATAGATTGCAATCCTTCATGTCCTATTATTCTTGGTAGACCTTTCCTTAGAACGATTGGTGCAATTATTGATATGAAGGAAGGGAATATTTGATCCCAATTTCCGTTAAGGAAAGGCATGGAACACTTTCCTAGAAAGAAAAATAAAATTACCTTATGAATCTATTATGAGAGCCACTTATGGATTGCATGCTAAAGATGGCAATACCTAGATCTACCCTTGCCTTTGTGCCTAGCTAGGGGCGTTAAACGATAGCGCTTGTTGGGAGGCAACCCAATTTTATTTTAGTTTTTTGATTTTTGGTTCTGTTTAGTAATAAATAATCCATCTATCTTCTGTTTAGATGTGGTTTTATGTTTTAATTAGTGTTTGTGCCAAGTAGAACCTTTGGGAAGACTTGGGTGAAGTCTTTTTGATCTTGATGTAAAAAACAGAAACTTTAGCGCTCACGAGATTAGCTACAAATTTTTACTGGAGAGTGATATTTACTTGATTATTTTTGCAGATGATTAATAGATAAATTCCTCACGTCCAGAAATTTATTTTAGAATTTTTGGAGTTCCATAAGTTTGCGTTAGTTACAGAATACTACGGACTGTTTTATTTTTGATAGATTCTGTTTTTCGTGTGTTGTTTGCTTATTTTGATGAATCTATGGCTAGTAATGGAGTTTATGAACCATAGAAAAGTTGGAATACAGTAGGTTTAACACCAATATAAATAAATAATGAGTTCATTACAGTACCTTAAAGTGGTGTTTTGTTTTCTTTGGCTAACGGAGCTCACGAGATTTTCTGTTAAGTTTTGTGTTGTGAAGTTTTCAAGTTTTGGGTAAAGATTTGATGGATTATGGAACAAGGAGTGGCAAGATCCTAAGCTTGCGGATGCCCAAGGCACCCCAAGGTAAAATATAAGTACAACCAAAAGCCTAAGCTTGGGGATGCCCCGGAAGGCATCCCCTCTTTTGTCTTCGTCCATTGGTAACTTTACTTGGAGCTATATATTTATTCACCACATGATATGTGTTTTGCTTGGAGCATCTTGTGTGATTTGAGTCTTTCCTTTTGAGTTCACCACAATCATCCTTGATGTACACACCTTTTGAGAGAGACACATATTAATCGAAATTTATTAGAATACTCTATGTGCTTCACTTATATCTTTTGAGCTAAACAATTTTGCTCTAGTGCTTCATTTATATCTTTTAGAGCATGGTGGTGGTTTTATTTTATAAAAATTATTGATCTCTCATGCTTCACTTATATTATTTTGAGAGTCCTTTAGAACAGCATGGTAGTTTGCCTTGGTTATAAAATTAGTCCTAATATGACAGGCATCCAAGTTGGATATAATAAAAACTTCCATATAAGTGCATTGAATATTAAGAGAAGTTTGATACTTAATAATTGTTTTGAGATATGAAGATGGTGATATTAGAGTCATGCTACTTGAGTAGTTGTGAATTTGAGAAATACTTGTTCCAAAGTTTTTGATTCCCGTAGCATGCACGTATGGTGAACCATTATGTGATGAAGTCGGAGCAGGATTTATTTATTGATTGTCTTCCTTATGAGTGGCGGTCGGGGACGAGCGATGGTCTTTTCCTACCAATCTATCCCCCTAGGAGCATGCGTGTAGTACTTTGTTTCGATAACTAATAGATTTTTGCAATAAGTATGTGAGTTCTTTATGACTAATGTTGAGTCCATGGATTATACGCACTCTCATCCTTCCACCATTGCTGGCCTCTATAATACCGCACATCTTTCGCCGGTATTATACACCCACCATATACCTTCCTCAAAACAGCCACCATACCTACCTATTATGGCATTTCCATAGCCATTCCGAGATATATTGCCATGCAACTTACCATTGTTCCCTTTATTATGACACGTTTCATCATTGTCATATTGCTTTGCATGATCATGTAGTTGACATTGTATTTGTGGCTAAGCCACTTTTATCATTCCTTCATACATGTCACTCTTGATTCATGGCATATCCCGGTACACTGCCGGAGGCATTCACATAGAGTCATATTTTGTTCTAAGTATCGAGTTTGTAATTCTTGAGTTGTAAGTAAATAAAAAGTGTGATGATAATCATTATTAGTGCATTGTCCCATGTGAGGAAAGGATGATTGAGACTATGATTCCCCCACAAGTCGGGATGAGACTCTGGAGAAAGAAAAAAAAGAGAAAAAAAAGAGGCCAAAAAAAAGAAAAAAAGGGAAAGGCCCAAATAAAAAAATGAATGAGAGAAAAAGAGAGAAGGGACAATGTTACTATCATGTTGCCACACTTGTGCTTCAAAGTAGCACCATGATCTTTATGATAGAGAGTCTCCTATGTTGTCACTTTCATATACTAGCGGGAATTTTACATTATAGAATTTGGCTTGTATATTCCAATGATGGGCTTCCTCAAAATGCCCTAGGTCTTCGTGACCAAGCGAGTTGGATGCACACCAACTTAGTTTCTTTTGTTGAGCTTTCATACACTTATAGCTCTAGTGCATCCGTTGCATGGCAATCCCTACTCACTCACATTGATATCTATTGATGGGCATCTCCATAGCCCGTTGATACGCCTAGTTGATGTGAGACTATCTTCTCCTTTTGTCTTCTCCACAACCACCATTCTATTCCACATATAGTGCTATGTCCATGGCTCACGCTCATATATTCCGTGAAGATTGAAAAAGTTTGAGAACATCAAAAGTATGAAACAATTGCTTGGCTTGTCATCGGGGTTGTGCATGATTAAATACTTTGTGTGATGAAGATAGAGCATAGCCAGACAATATGATTTTGTAGGGATAACTTTCTTTGGCCATGTTATTTTGAGAAGACACGATTGCTTTGTTAGTATGCTTGAAGTATTATTATTTTTATGTCAACATTAAACTTTTATCTTGAATCTTTCGGATCTGAGCATTCATGCCACGATAATGAAAATTACATTGAGAAATATGCTAGGCAGCATTCCACATCAAACATTCTGTAGAAATATGCTAGGCAACATTCCACATCAAAAATTCTGTTTTTATCATTTACCTACTCGAGGACGAGCAGGAATTAAGCTTGGGGATGCTTGATACTTCTCCAATGTATCTATAATTTTTTATTGTTCCATGCTATTATATATTCTGTTTTGGATGTTTAATGGGCTTATTTATACACTTTTATATTATTTTTGGGACTAACCTATTAACCCAAGGCTAGTGCAAATTGCTGTTTTTTTGCCTATTTCAGTGTTTCGCAGAAAAAGAATAACAAACGGAGTCCAAACGGAATGAAACCTTCGGGAGAGTTATTTTTGGAACAAACTTGATCCAGAGGACTTGGAGTGGACGTCAAGAAACATACGAGGAGGCCAAGAGCCAGGGGGCGCGCCTACCCCCCTGGGCCTCTCGTGGCTCCACCGACCTACTTCTTCGTCCTATATATACCTAAGTACCCCGAAACCATCGAGGAGCACCACGAAAACCTAATTCCACCGCCGCAACCTTCTGTACCCTTGAGATCCCATCTTGGGGCCTTTTCCGGCGCTCCATGCTACCTCTTGAGCACTACGTTGGATTTCCTTGAAGAGGAAAGGGTGATGCAGCAGAGTAGAGTAAGTATTTCCCTCGGTTTTTTAGAACCAAGGTATCAATCCAGTAGGAGGCTACACGCAAGTCTCTCGTACCTACACAAAAAAATAGCTCCACGCAACCAACGCGATTAGGGGTTGTCAATCCCTTCACGGTCACTTACGAGAGTGAGATCTGATAGAGATGATAGATAATATTTTTGGTATTTTTGGTATAAAGATGCAAAGTAAATAAAAGGCAAAGTAAAAAAAGCAAAGCAATAATAAAGTGATGGAAGATTGATATGATGAGAATAGACCCAGGGTCCATAGATTTCACTAGTGGCTTCTCTCAAGAGCATAAGTAACAAATTACTCTTGAGCAATTGACAGAATTGAGCATAGTTATGAGAATATCTAGGTATGATCATGTATATCGGCATCACGTCCGAGAAAAGTAGACCGACTCCTGCCTGCATCTACTACTATTACTCCACTCATCGACCGCTATCCAGCATGTATGAAAGAATTATGAACGGCGGCTTTGCCACGAATACTATGTCAACTACATGATCATGCTAGCAATATGACAATGATGAAAGTGTCATGATGAACGGAATGCTGGAAAGTTGCATGGCAATATATCTCGGAATGGCTATGGAAATGCCATAATAGGTAGGTATGGTGGCTGTTTTGAGGAAGATATAAGGAGGTTTATGTGTGAAAGAGTGTATCATATCTCGGGGTTTGGATGCACCGTGAAGTTTGCACCAACTCTCAATGTGAGAAAGGGCAATGCACGCATCAAGAGGCTAGCAATGATGGAAGGGTGAGAGTGCGATAATCCATGGACTCAACGTTAGTCATAAAGAACTCATATACTTATTGCAAAAATCTACAAGCCATCAAAAACCAAAGCACTACGGCGCATGCTCCTAGGGGGTGGATTGGTAGGAAAAGACCATCGCCGTCCCCGACCGCCACTCATAAGGAGGACAATCAAATAACACCTCATGTTTCAAATTTGTTACATAACGTTTACCATACGTGCATGCTACGGGACATGCAAACTTCAACACAAGCATTTCTCAAATTCACAACTACTCAACTAGCACGACTTTGATATTATCACCTCCATATCTCAAAACAATTATCAAGCATCAAACATTTCTTAGTATTCAACGACTCAAAAGAAAGTTTTACAAATCTTGAATACCAAGCATATTATGATTTTTAAGCAAATTACCATGCTATTTAAGACTCTCAAAATAATCTAAGTGAAGCATGAGAGATCAATAGTTTCTGTAAAACAAATCCACCACCGTGCTCTAAAAGATATAAGTGAGGCACTAGAGCAAATCTATAAAGCTCAAAAGATATAAGTGAAGCACATAGAGTATTCTAACAAATTCCAATTCATGTGTGGCTCTCTCTAAAGGTGTGTACATCAAGGATGATTGTGGTAAACTAAAATAAAAGACACAAATCATACAAGACGCTCCACGCAAAACACATATCATGTGGTGAATAAAAATATAACTCCAAGTAAAGTTACCGATGGAAGTAGACGAAAGAGGGGATGCCTTCCGGGGGCATCCCCAAGCTTTGACTTTTTGGTGTCCTTAGATTATCTTGGGGGTTCCATGGGCATCCCCAAGCTTAGGCTCTTGCCGCTCCTTATTCCATAATCCATCAAAAGATTTCACCCAAAACTTGAAAACTTCACAACACAAAACTCAACAGAAATCTCGTGAGCTCCGTTAGCTAAAGAAAACAAAAGACCACTTCAAGGTACTGTAATGAACTCATTCTTTATTTATATTGGTGTTAAACCTACTGTATTCCAACTTCTCTATGGTTTATAAACTATTTTACTAGCCATAGACTCATCAAAAGAAGCAAACAACACACGAAAAACAGAATCTGTCAAAAACAGAACAGTCTGTAGTAATCTGTAACTAACGCAAACTTCTGGAACTACAAAAATCAGCCAAAATAAGAAGACCTAGGAAATTTGTTTATTGACCAGCAGCAATTGGAATCACTATTTTATCAAGTTCTGGTGATTTTTAACAATTGTTTTCGTGAACAGAAAGTTTCTGGAAATTACAGCAAGATCAAATAACTTTCGTCCAAGAAGATCCTATAAGTTTAACTTGGCACAAACACTAATTAAAACATAAAACCACATATAAACAGATGGTAGATGGATTATTTATTCCTAAACAGAAACAAAAAGCAAAAAAAACTAAAATAAAATTGGGCTGCCTCCCAACAAGTGCTATCGTTTAACGCCCTTAGCTAGGCATAAAGCAAGGATAAATCTAGGTATTGCCATCTTTGGTAGGCAATTCTTCAATGAGGCATCTATCTTCCTTAGGATTTTCTTTCTTTTTAGTACTTATCAAACTTTTAGGCACAAAATCAAAAAATTCATTTTTAGCAAATGGTTCCTTAATGATAGCAAAAAGGTTGGGATGAATACTTATAGATTTAAGATCCGCAGTTTCCTTACTAGAGGATTCACCCTTATTTTTAGGAACATACATAAGTTTGGCAACTTTAGTGGGAGGACTAGGAGTATTTTTTACAGAAGAAAAAGCGGTTCCCAAATTGGTAATGATACCCCCATGTTTATCGATTCTTGTAGAATCTAGATTTATTCTCTCATTAACTATGGGTTCCTTCTCCTTAATATTTTTCAAAGTTACTCCTACCTTAGATCCATATTGTGTAATTTTGTTCTGGATCTTTTTATCTAGATTTTCAATTAACTCTACGGTAGCAACTTTGTTTTCAATAATTTCAAGTCTTTGCATTACGTGTTCCAAAGTTAACATAGTTCCATTAACCAAAAGAGGGGGTGAGCCAAACAAATCTATCATAGCATTATAAGAATAAAAAGTATGGCTACCCAAGAAATTCCCTACGGTATGGTATCAAGGATATATCTATACCAAGGATTAGCACCTATATAAAAATTGCGAAGAAGAAATGAAGTAGATTTCTTCCTGGTAGATCATTTTGAGCATTGCAAATTCTATACCAAGCATCTTTCAGATTTTCTCCCTCCCTTTGCTTAAAATTTAGAACTTCATTCTCGGGAGATAACGGCGAAGATAGAGGACTAGCCATGACAACAGGCAAGCGGGAAAAAGGCAAATGGAAAAGAGAAGGCGAATAAAATGGCAAGGGTGAAGTGGGGGAGAGGAAAACGAGAGGCAAATGGCAAATAATGTAATGCAAGAGACAAGGGATTGTGATGGGTACTTGGTATGTTGACTTTTGTATAGACTCCCCGGCAACGGCGCTAGAAATCTTCCTGCTACCTCTTGAGCACTGTGTTGGATTTCCTTGAAGAGGAAAGGGTGATGCAGCAGAGTAGAGTAAGTATTTCCCTCAGTTTTTTAGAACCAAGGTATCAATCCAGTAGGAGGCTACACGCAAGTCCCTCGTATCTACACAAAACAAAAAGCTCCACGCAACCAACTCGATTAGGGGTTGTCAATCCCTTCACTGTCACTTACGAGAGGGAGATCTGATAGAGATGGTAGATAATATTTTTGGTATTTTTGGTATAAAGATGCAAAGTAAAATAAAAGGCAAAGTAAGAAAGCAAAGCAATAATAAAGTGATGGAAGATTGATATGATGAGAATAGACCCGAGGGCCATAGATTTCACTAGTGGCTTCTCTCAAGAGCATAAGTATTCTACGGTGGGTGAACAAATTACTGTTGAGCAATTGACAGAATTGAGCATAGTTATGAGAATATCTAGGTATGATCATGTATATAGGCATCACGTCCGAGACAAGTAGACCGACTCACACGCATCTATTACTATTACTCCACTCATCGACCGCTATCCAGCATGCATCTAGAGTATTAAGTTCAAGAAAACAGAGTAACGCCTTAATCTAGATGACATGATGTAGAAGGATAAATTCATGCAATATGATAAAAAACCCATCTTGTTATCCTCGATGGCAACAATACAACACGTGCCTTGCTGCCCCTCATCACTTGGGAAAGGACACCGCAAGATTGAACCCAAAGCTAAGCACTTCTCCCATTGCAAGAAAGACCAATCTAGTAGTCCAAACCAAACTGATAATTTGAAGAGACTTGCAAAGATAACCAATCATACATAAAATAATTCAGAGAAGATTCAAATATTGTTCATAGATAAACTTGATCATAAACCCACAATTCATCGGTCTCAACAAACACACCGCAAAAATAAGATTACATCGAATAGATCTCCACGAGAGAGGGGGAGAACATTGTATTGAGATCCAAAAGAGAGAAGAATCCATCTAGCTACTAACTATGGTCCCAAGGTCTGAGGTAAACTACTCACACTTCATCGGAGGGGCTATGGTGATGATGTAGAAGCCCTCCGTGGTGGATTCCCTTCCCATGGAGCTCCTAACAGGCCCCAAGATGGGATCTCGTGGAGTACGAAGGTTGCAGCGTGGAATTAGGTTTTTGGCTCCGTGTCGACCGCTTGGGGGCAATGAGGTATATATAGGAGGAAGGAGTACGTCGGTGGAGCAAAGGGGGGCCCACGAGGCAGGGGCGCACCCTAGGGGGGGCGCCCTCCACCCTCGTGGCCACCTCCTTTCTTTCTTTACGGGGGGTGCAAGTCTCCTGGATCGTATTCGGTGAGAAAATCACGTTCCCGAAGGTTTCATTCCGTTTGGACTCCGTTTGATATTCTGTTTCTTCGAAACATTGAAATAGGCAAAAAACAGCAATTCTGGGCTGGGCCTCCGGTTAATAGGTTAGTCCCAAAAGTAATATAAAAATGGAAAATAAATCCCAATATGGTCCAAAATAGTAGATAATATAGCATGGAGCAATCAAAAATTATAGATACGTTGGAGACGATCACTCCACCGGAGGGGGAATCAATCACGGAGGGCTTCTACATCAACACCATAGCCTCTCCGATGATGTGTGAGTAGTTTACCACAGACCTTCGGGTCCATAGTTATTAGCTAGATGGCTTCTTCTCTCTCTTTGGATCTCAATACAAAGTTCTCCTCGATGTTCTTGGAGATCTATTCGATGTAACTCTTTTTGCGGTGTGTTTGTCGAGATCCGATGAAGGGTTTATGATCAAGATTATCTATGAACAATATTTGAATCTTCTCTGAATTCTTTTATGTATGATTGGTTATCTTTGCAAGTCTCTTTGAATTATCAGATTGGTTTGGCCTACTAGATTGATCTTTCTTGCAATGGGAGAAGTGCTTAGCTTTGGGTTCAATCATACGGTGCTCGATCCCAGTGACAGTAGGGGAACGACACGTATTGGATTGTTGCCATCGAGGATAAAAAGATGGGGTTTATATCATATTGCTTGAGTTTATCCCTCTACATCATGTCATCTTACCTAATGTGTTACTCTGTTCTTATGAACTTAATACTCTAGATGCATGCTGGATAGCGGTCGATGTGTGGAGTAATATTAGTAGATGCAGGCAGGAGTCGGTCTACTTGTCACAGACGTGATGCCTATATACATGATCATGCCTAGATATTCTCATAATTATGCACTTTTCTATCAATTGCTTGACAGTAATTTGTTCACCAACCGTAATACTTATGCTATCTTGACAGAAGCCACTAGTGAAACATATGGCCCCGGGTCTATTTTCCATCATATTAATCTCCCGTCAACAAGACATTTCTATCGCCGTTTATTTTGCTTTCTTTACTTTTAGTCTTTATCATAAAAATACCAAAAATATTATCTTATCATCTCTATCAGATCTCCCTTTTCAAGTGGCCGTGATGGGATTGACAACCCCTTTATCGCGTTGGTTGCAAGGTTCTTATTTGTTTGTGTAGGTAGGATGGACTTGCGTGTGGCCTCCTACTGGATTGATACCTTGGTTCTCAAAAACTGAGGGAAATACTTACGCTACTTTGCTGCATCACCCTTTCCTCTTCAAGGGAAAACCAACACATGCTCAAGAGGTTGCAGCCGCCTTCTTGAAACTTGGATAAATCGGCCCGTGATGAATGCTGCGACTCTGACCCCGCGTACTCCTGATAAGTCTATCTTTAAACAAGACCTGACTTTATCTGGGTTCAAATGTCGATTGGGTACTGTGAGTGCCGGCTCACGGAAAGCACGTACCTTCCAGTGGCTCAGGCTAGTTTCATCGAAGAAGACACTTTGGCTTGGCGGCCTTTAAAAAGCCTCAAATTTTTTGATTTTCCTTTCTTTATATGATCTCTTTTTTGCCATCTGGTTTTTACACATCAGGCCAAGCTGCCCTACTTATGGCTCATATTTGAAGCATCTTTTGGGTCTCTACAACCCGCCAGGATGGCAGACTCTACGTCATCAGAGTATCATAATACTAGGTTTGGAGTTATAGTTCTACAAACTCTAAACTGCATAAAGCTGCTAAGCTGGCAGTCTAAGCACATGCCACAAGTATGATATTTTATTATGTTAAGCATTATGGCTAGACCAGCCCTGGTTATGGACTATTCGTCCCTAGCGGCTTTAATTGGGTATCATGACCCACCCGGCGGTAAACCGCCAGGGCACTTGTGATTTGTTTGTGTGCAGGAGAATAATCAAGTCTGATCTGCATAAATCAATACTATCATAAGAATAAAATGATTGTCTTTCAAATTGGTGGATCAGCAGTATTGCGCAAAATAGAAGCGTGCACGATGGCACGACAGATTCAAGTTTTACTACCCTATTACATGACTCCATGAGCCAAATGGGATCAAGTGTTTTTTCAAGAATCAAATATGTAAACCACCCGGCGGTTCACTCTTCTTGGCCTTGCTGGCCTGAGGCTTCTGGGTCATCCTTTTCCGGCTCTTCATCTTCTTCTGTCATCTAGAAGTTTGGTGATGACCAGTCGATGTCACATAAAGCTTGAAATTCAGCTCCATCATCTATAAGATCAGACGTCTCAACTTCAGGGGCAAAAGTATGCTTATAGATTGGACGAATTAGGTCCATCGCTCTATAAGTCGGGGTCGGCATCTTCTGTTTTTCCTTGTTGTAAGCCAGATGGTACTTTGAAAGGTCCGAGTCATTGGCAATCATAGTTGCCATTGGACGTATCTCTTTCACGCAAGCCGAGAAGTCCTTCTAATCAAATGGTGTACCATCTTCTTTCAAGCTTGGGTACCCAGTGGCTACCTCAGACGGGTCAAGTTCTGGTACCCATGCCTTGGCCCGGCTCAAAGTCATCCACAAAGACCGGCTCTTGCAGACGACCGCTTCATCTCATCAATCCTGGCAGGTAGCACAGAAAGTCTTTTCAAGACATCTATCAACAGAGTTGGTGCTTGATTAGTCGAACATATTGTAGCTAGTGTACGTTGAGCTCCAGTATACAGTTGCTAAACAAGGGTGTAAACCGCTTTC
The DNA here is from genome assembly GCA_021605145.1 of Aegilops bicornis. Taxonomy (NCBI): domain Eukaryota; kingdom Viridiplantae; phylum Streptophyta; class Magnoliopsida; order Poales; family Poaceae; genus Aegilops; species Aegilops bicornis. The sequence goes on from CM038669.1 coordinate 265,950,662, forward strand.
AGCTTCACAAGCATGTCTTGGTTCAGGTTGCTGCTCCTAGGACCTGCGTAAGTTATAAGATTGGTTAGTGGCGGATTTTTACTATCACAAGAAAAGATTCTCATTTGATGTTTAAGTAGGCGACTCGCCAAAGATAGCAGAAACCATCTGAGATACACGGTGTTTTAAGCCGGTGAGCTCAGTGGTTACCTCTTGAAGAGCCGCCTCCGGTTTTTCAACTCGCTGGGTTAAAGCAGTTTTTTCTTCAACCCAAGTATTTCTCTCCAACTCAAAGTTGGTTTTCAGTTTTTCCGTCTCAGATATGTTGAACTGGAATTTTGACTCAGCCTTCCGGGTCTCAGACTCTTGATTCTTCAGTCGGGTCTTTGCATCAGACAATTGTGCTTGGAGATCAGCAGTGGCATCCTGCATAAACACAAAAATTGCAAACAATATTCACCTCTAGATTACAGAAGTATAAGTCCCAAATATTTTGCAAGAAACAACAGTTGGCACTTGGGGGCTAATGTCTGCCGAAAATCTGTTCATATACCGGCTCATGACAGTAAGTCCCAAGCACTTTGCAAGCAAGAGTACTTGGCACTTGGGGGCTAATGCATATCGCTTATGTCTATTTACTGCTTTATGATAACCCAGTTATGTTGTAACAATCATAGCCAGGTCATGGGAGCTATACATGTCAGTTATTTTTATCAACAATAATGCAACAGGACCGGCTCATTCATGCTGATAAAACCGGCCCTTGGGGGATACAGACGCAAAGTTAATTGTCAGAAATTCCAGCTCAATTATAAAGACGAAAGCTGGTTTTGGAATGATTTCACTCCAGATGTTTACGATTATTCTAAGGCTACAGCCTATTCAATCTCATCATACCCAGTAGACTTGGGGGCTGGCTAGATGGACGTAATTTATTTAAGCAGGAAGTCATACCTCATATTTCTGATGCATTTGCTTCACCATATCAACTTCAAGATCGTGGCTGGAGTGTACTTGGCTGAGGTAGCCAGAAAGTATCTCACTGCTGCTCAATTGTGCATAATGGGAGACGTCAAATTTCATTTTCCGCCTTTCAATAACCTCTTGCTTGGCAGTATGCTTGGCCAAAGCTGTTGGATTTCCCGGATCTGTAAAGTCGGTGCCGGTGATCAGAACATCATCAGTATGAGTCTCCGACGGCTAAAGCGGGCTTGATGGTGCAGGGTTCAAAGAATTGATATTGGTGTCATCAATGCAGAGATCCGGAATCTCAGGTGGAACATCAGGGGCAGGGGCATCTGGTTTTTTTTCAGAAGCATCAGGTGCAGAGACTTGCTATTCCGGTTCAACAACTTTAGGATCCTCGGCTGGCTTGGAAACCCTTGTTTTCTTGCTAGGCTTTGCTTGTCCACTGCACAGGTGGTGACAAATCAGTATAATTGTAAGTGTATAAAGAGGTACAAAATAAAAGGTAATTATTGTTGCCCAGGGGCGGTTTTAAAAGCTGGCAACTCGGTTTGCGATGAGTCGCCAGAGGAAGGACAGGCAATCTCCTGGTCAATTGAATCAACCAAGTTAAGTGGTTAACAATTGAGACCCACCAACGGGTAAAAAAGAGTTTAAGTTAAGAAGAACCTCGTTTCAACATTTTCGAGGAGCGAGAGTGTTCGGTAAGCCGGAGGACAATTCTTCACCTCCACTGGTCCAGGTCTGAAGTCGATTCTCATGTTGCTATTGCTTCAAAAGAAAGTGAGGAACTAAATGAGCCAAGGGGTGTGAAAACCTTACTTTCCGGGTTACTTGTCGAAGTTTCTGTCTTTAGCAAAGGTTTTGAGCCGGAGGAAATAATAGTTACCTCTTCTTCAGCTGCTTGGCTAGCTCCCGTGTCATCCTGATAATAGTCAGTGTTAATAAGATGATTGAAAAAAGAGCGAATAGAGTCAAGGGCTACCTACGACTCAGAGGTATCATCCAGATTAAGCATGTCAGAGGCGCTTGGTTTCTTCTTTCTCTTGGTGGTCTTCTTGGCGGCTTTCTTGGCAGCCCTGGCCTTTTTGGCAGCTTCATGATCATATCTCTTTTTCCAAAAGTCAGACTTAGCCTGTAAATGTCATCAAAGGTTGAGTTAATAAAGTATTGGAATAATGAGGTAAAGGTAAGTAAGTTTAGAGACTCACATCCGGTGGCGGGTTAAGTTTCAAGAAAGGGTCCAGACCCACTTTAATGCAATCTTCTGGATCTTCATTCAGAAGGGACTTAACCATTTCGTTAACTGCCTTGTCAGTTAATGGCGCAGAGCTGTGGCGCAGTGGATCCTTTACACCACCAGTGTAAGTGCACATTAAGCCGGTGCGGCGACTCAAGAGTATGATCCACCAAGAAACCCAACACCTGACCAAATCAACGTTGATTAACATGTTTCCTAGCAGAGCTTTAACCTTTGTAATGGTAGGAGTAATTTTTCCCGTTTGGCAGTGGTAAGTTTTTCAGGAAGATTGTGCTTTGGGTCTAGGTGCTCGACACGGCAACCCGGCAGTGGATTCTCGTCAGCCGGAGAGGTATCTTTGCAGTAAAACCACATCTGGTTCCAATCCTTGGGGTGACTCGGCAGGCAGGCATAAGGGAAGATGGCATCTCTTCTGTGTTGAATCGAGATTCCGCCAAGTTCGAAGTTGGGCCCGTTCATGAACTCATTCTGGCGGTTCAAGTAAAAATATTCTCTAAAGAGGTCTACGCTGGGCTCCTCTTGAAGGTATATTTCGCAGAACACTTGAAAGTTGCAGATATTTGACACGGAGTTGGGTCCAATGTCTTGAGGATGGAGTTGGAAGAAGTGCAGAATGATACGTCTCCAACGTATCTATAATTTTTGATTGCTCCATGCTACTTTATCTACTGTTTTGGACTATATTGGGCTTTATTTTCCACTTTTATATTACTTTTGGGACTAACCTTTTAACCGGAGGCCCAGCCCAGAATTGCTGTTTTTTTGCCTATTTCAGTGTTTCGAAGAAACGGAATATCAAACGGAGCCAAACGGAATGAAACCTTCGGGAACGTGATTTTCTCACCGAACGTGATCCAGGAGACTTGGACCCTACTCCAAGAAGTGCCAGAGGCAGTCACGAGGGTGGAGGGCGCGCCCCCTGCCTCGTGGTCCCCCTGATGCTCCACCGACGTACTCCTTCCTCCTATATATACCTACGTACCCCCAATAGATCAGATACGGAGCCATAACCTAATTCCACCGCCGTACCTTCCTGTATCCACGAGATCCCATCTTGGGGCCTGTTTCGGAGCTCCGCCGGAGGGGTCATCCACCACGGAGGGCTTCTACATCAACACCATAGCCCCTACGATGAAGTGTGAGTAGTTTACTTCAGACCTTCGGGTCCATAGCTAGTAGCTAGATGGCTTCTTCTCTCTTTTTGGATCTCAATACAATTTTCTCCCTCTCTCGTGGAGATCTATTTGATGTAATCTTTTTTTGCGGTGTGTTTGTTGAGACCGATGAATTGTGGGTTTATGATCCAGCTTATCTATGAATAATATTTGAATCTTCTCTGAATTCTTTTATGTATGATTGAGTTATCCGTTTGGTTTGGCCAACTAGATTGGTAGTTCTTGCAATGGGAGAAGTGCATGGCTTTGGGTTCAATCTTGCGGTGTCCTTACCCAATGACAAAAAGGGTTGCAAGGCACGTATTGTATTGTTGCCATCGAGGATAACAAGATGGGGTATTTATCATATTGCATGAATTTATTCCTCTACATCATGTCATCTTGCTTAAGGCGTTACTCTGTTTTTACTTAATACTCTAGATGCATGTTGGATAGCAGTCGATGAGTGGAGTAATAGTAGTAGATGCAGAATCGTTTCGGTCTACTTGTCTCGGACGTGATGCCTATTGTCGGGGAGGCTGATCGTACCCGCGGGCACCTATGGGGCCGGCGGAGCAGGCCCCTTGTGGTTCGGAGGGGGGCGGAGATCGCGCGAAGAGCGGATCGAGGCGATGCACACGAGCAGTTTACCCGGCCGGAGCTCTGGAGAGATAAAACTCTTCTTGCTGCTTGTTTGATCTATTGTCTTCTTGCCAGGGAGCAATGCGAGCTACAAAACCTAAGCGTGAGTGTCTCCGGCCTCCGGTGGGTCGAATGAACCGAACCAGCCGAACCTTGCGAAAAACGCTGAATCGAACCCCTCTACGTTGCCCTCGGGCCTCCTTTTATATGCTCAAGGGGTCTCCGACGGTGGCAACATAGGCGAGGGTACAAATGTAAAACAGGAGTTGGTACACCTACTTGAACAGTGTACGATTGCAAAATACCTAACTCGACGGCAAGGGACAAAAGCAATAAATGCCCGTCATTGTCGCCAAACAGTGCAGAGAGGCCGTCAGTGCGCCTCGCCGCCACGATGGCGAGCCTTGTCGGCGCCAGCGTATCGCTTTTCTCCGTTGGCTGCACCGCCGACACGCCGCCCATGGAACGGTCCCATGGCGACACGTCGCTGGGTGAGCTGGAGCGGGACGGAGAGAGGTTGCATGCCGCGTCAGCGCCTTGCCGCGGCGAATCCTTGTCGCGCCGGAGACTTGCCGCGCTCGAGCCTTCCCGACAAGCTCCTCTTGCCGGGCCTTGTCTTCTGCGTGCTCAGGTGGCCTTCCGACAAGCTCCTCTTGTCGGGCCTTGTCTTCTCAATCAAATACTTTGTTCTTGAATGGCTCCAAAGGAGCCACGGAGGATATTGGCGGTGACGAGGCAAACCTTGCCGCTGGTGCTGCAATCGTCCGTGCACGCAGTACGGGATACTAGGGTACCCCTACTCTAGTACAATCGACAGTGAGCCCCGGCTGGGCCGTACACGGTGCCGAAGCGCTTGTCGGGCCAGGCCTAGAAGCGCACGGACACGCGGCCTCGACCACGCCGCAACTCGCCTGCACCCACCACGATCCCCATTAACGGCACGACGGACGTGGCATCGTGCGAGAGATCATGGGCGCGGTCGTGGGGGTTCTTTATTAATATAAGCGGAGCGTCCGCCCCTCCTCCCTTTATAAGCGGAGGAAACAGAGGCAGCCGACCACCCCTGCCATTGCTGTCTTGTCAAGAAACCACCGCCGCTCCCTCTTCTTCTCCGGGGTAAGAGAGCAGCGCGCTTCTTTTCGCGCAAGCACACTCACCGCCGGCGACCTCCTCCGCCTCGCCATGGCTCAAGGCCGATAAGGAGAAGGGCGTCAAGTCGGCGCAGCGCTTGGCTCATGGCCTTCTGCGCAAGGAGCGGGCCGTCTTCCCCCGCAGCTCGGGCGCGCTGGAGCCGCGGACGTCTTCTACCTTTTGGTCGACGGAGACTTCGTGCGCATCCGCTGCCGCAGGGTGCTCCCGCCGCCGCTGATCTGGCCCCAACAGGTACCCTTTCTTCGCCTGTTCTTCTATTGCGGTCTTTGCCCGCCGTTTTCCGGAAGTTCTTTGCGACATAATGAACACCTTTGGCCTCCACCTCCTTGATTTCACCCCCAACGCCATCTTAACCATGGCCGTTTTCGCACATTTGTGCGAAAACATTGTCGGGTCCACCGAACGTGGCACTCTTCCGCCATTTCTTTGTTCCCAGCGTCGAGAGAGGAGAGCCACTTGCGAAGGAATAGCCGGTCTCTAGGATCGGCAAGAAGGAGGCCTACCTAGAGGGGGAATTCCGGAACAAGTGGGAGGTGGAGAGCCAACTGGTGTTGGGTCGTGGAGGAGAACCCACAACCCTTCACCGCTGCAGAAACCCCAATTGCGCGCGGCAAGGATTGGAGTAACTTGGCGCCGGAGGATGTGAAGTGAAGATATTTGTGACCCAATTCTGCGCCTCGGGCTTGCCGGGTTGTGATGGGAAGCAGTTGGCGCAGACTTCATTCGCCGCAGACGCTTCCCTTGCAGGAAAGGAGGAGGCCTGCTTGGGAGTTCGAGAACGCGGCGGATATCATGAGGCTGCGCCCGGGCCTGAATTGGAACTTCACCGTCATGGAGCTGGATTCGATGCATGCTCGAGCTGTTCAAGAACGACCGAACATCCCGAGTGGTTCAGGTTGCCGCGGGGGGTAGTCCCATTGTGCAACAACTTGGCGCTCGACCGCATCCGCGCCATGATGCCACTGTGCGACTCCCACGGGATCGTCCCGACCTGGCAGGAGCCCCCCCGACGAGGTCGTGCAGCAATTTTTCGATGACTTGCAAGAGGTGCCGATCCGCTCCGACGAGCAGAAGAGGCTCACCCGAGACACCACCGAGCAGGAGATGGCGCGGATTGCCACCAAGGTGGAGGAGGCGGCAGCAGCCGCTGCCGCTGGAGCCTTTGGGTTCACCGTGGAGGAGGCGGAGGCGGCGAAGGCGGCAAGCCTTGCCGAGCGAGGGGAGGTCGCCGGCGAGGACGAGCTTAGCCGGGACCGAGGCCGGGTCGAGTGGACCCGCCGAGGGCGCTTCTTCTCCTCCGCCGAGCGACTTGCCGCTGAGCCTGCTCCGCCGAGGAGGCGTCTCCGCTGGGGTTGGAGACGAGTCGGGCGGCAGACCGCCCACAGCAGCAGCGCGCCGCCGACGCTCCCACCGCGGCAAGCGAGGTTGCCTGGAGCGCCTCTAAACTGCAGCGACAACTGGGCGGAATCTTCTCAGGCCGCCGACGCCTCCGCCAAGCGGCCAAGAGAGCCCACTCCCTCGCCTCATCGCACCGGAGGCGGGCCGGAGTTTGATTTCTCCGCGCTCAGCTCCGAGGAGGAAGGCGAAGAGTAAGCTTCTCGCGATTGTTCTTGTATTTCTTCAATTTTTATTGCTTCATCTTGAATCTGATTTGCTTTGTTCTGGACTCTTTCCTTTTCAGGACACTGGCCCAGAGAGCGGCGAAGAGGGCCAAGATCCCAGCGGTTGTCGTCGAGGACGATTCTCCCGTGGCGACGGGGGACGCGTCCGAGACTGCCTTGCTGGACCCGGCAACCTTTCCTCTGAGCAGCCCCCAGCACAGCCCCTAGAGTAAGTGTGTAGTTTTCTTCTTACTATTAGGTGTGCAGGGGTGCTCCTTCTCTGTTGATATCTGACTGTGTGCTTGTGTAGGAGCGGAGCAGCCTCATCAGGAGGGCTCGGAAGCCGCCCCCGAGATCCTGCCCGCTGCCACTACGCCGCCAAGATAGAACTCCCCGGCAAGGGAGCTCCCTCCGACAAGGGAGGCCACCCCGGCAAGGGAGGCCACTCCGGCAAGGGAGGCTACCCCGGCAAGGGACGGCGCCAGTGACCCTCCAGCGGTCGAGGTCATAGTTGTGGATCCCGTTGCAGGTAACTCCCTTACACGAAATTTTCCCTTGGGCTTGCTTTCTTTTGTTTCTCTTTCTGAACATCTGCTTGACTGTCCCTTCTTCGTCTGACGCAGACCCGATGGAGGTCGAGGCCGCCCGCGAGGAGGAAACGCGGCAACACCGACGCAGGCCGCCGCCGAGGAAGAAGAGGTCATCGTCGTGGAAGAAGAGGCCGCCGCCACGACGAGCCTGTTGGCAAGGAGGCCACCGAGGCTGCCGACGCAGAGGCCGGGCGAGGGGTCGGGCGGTCAGCATCGACGCCCCGAGGCCGCAGGAGCGGCAAGCGCTACACCGACAGCCGATTCCCCGCTGCCGCTGCATCAGTTCGAGGAGCCCCAGCCCGCGCCTACCAAGGCCGGGCGCGTTTCATCAAGCTCCCCGGGAACCGAAGTTCCAGGTGTGGTCGAGGGCGAGACCTTCGACGGCGAAGCTATCAAGGCCCGCTGGCCGACGCTGGTGGATGCGCCAAAGCAAAGAGCGGAAGTCCGAGGAGGAGCAGCCGAAGAAGCTGTCTCTACCGCACCCGGCCAGCGTTAGAGACCCGGGAAGCCCTTGTCGCGAGGGCGGGAGCGGACATGGAGAAGCGCGCCGAGGAGCTCCGGAGCGCCAACAAAGAAGCACTCCGCGACGTGGCGGACGCGCGGGCGCAGCTCGCAGAAGAGCGCACGGCCTTCATCCTTGAGAAGGCCGCAGCTGATGAGGAGCAGCGGCTGGCTGCCGAGAAGCTCGCCACAGAAAGCGAAATGCGCAGATGGAAGGTCAATCTGTACAGCCATGAAGAGGACCTTGTCGCGCGAGGAGTCGCTGGCGGGCGCTCAGAAGCGGCGACGCTGCCGCAGCCGCCGAGGCCGCCAAGGAAGAGCTGAAGGCGAAGGTGGCACTGGAGGCCACTCTCAAGAAGAGCGGCGAAGAGCTTGCCGTGCTCAAGCGTGAGCGCGAGAAGGACGCCTACACGCTGGGCGAAGCTGCAGAGCCGCCTCGGCCGACAGGCCAAGGAGCTCGACGCCGCCAAGGACTCCAAGGCGGATCTGGAGCTGAACCGACCACTCGACGCAGACGTTGGATGGTGCCGAGAGAGCGGGAGGTGGGCTTGTTGGAGGCGATCAAGGCCAAGGAGGAGCTCTTTGGCGAATGCTGCCTCCGTCGAGAACACCTTGAGGGAGAGCGTGGAGCACTGCATCAAGGTCTTGTGGACACCGCCACGACATCCACAACGAGTGATGGAGCTGGGGATGGCGGACCTATGCATTCCTCCGGCGAGCATCTCCAACCCAGCGTCAAGCTTAGCCTATTCTTCAAAGGCGTGGTGACGGGCCTCCGGCGACTCCGGGAGGAGGTCCCGAAGCAGCTTGCCGAGGAATCTCGCCAGGTTTGTGCAGGGGCCCTTGAGAAGGTGTTGATGAAGGTGGCCTTCCGCAACCCGGGCCTCAACCTTAACGGTGTCCTCAGATCCTTGCCATCCGACGCCAACGTGGAAGAGCTCAAAGCCCTTGTCGCACCCATTGTGGACAAGGTGAACAAGATCAAGCGGATCGAAGGCGACCGCGTAGACTAGGCCGCCAACCTTATCTTTCCCTTGTCGCTGCTGATCATGTTTGGCAAACTTTGTTAGATCAGCGACAAGTTATTCTGTAATATACTTTATCTTAGGTGAATCGATCAATGCAACGTTATTTCCTCTACTTGATTCCTTCCTTTGTAATGCGTTCGCCTTACGCATTTAGGGGACTTGTCGGTGCGAGCACTTTTTGTCATGTTGAGTGCTGAACATCGGCTGACTTCTTTGGCGGTCATACTCCGACAAGCAACCTTGTCGCGACTAGCCGCAGCTCACTTAAGTTGTTGAGCGGACTCGAAACAAAGTAAGGGCGCGACTAGCCGGCGAGTTGGTTCCTCTGCGCACAGGTTTTCCATACGAAGTACTATCGTTCGAGGAAGATAACTTAAAAATTTAAAAATTGATTGCTCAAACTTTGGCAACTTGCTTTTCTGTTTCTTGCTTCCCGATGAGGTGAAACTTCCTCGAGCGGTGCCTGGTCCATAGTATTATGTCCTCCTCCCCCCTGGTTAACTTGTGCGCGAGGGAGCCCTCCTTTCTTTGAGAGAAGAAAAAGAAGAGGAAATGACGTTATGGAGCCTAGCGGCTCGATTCTGCTTACCAGGTGTGGTTGCTGCACAAAGTGTTAGCCAAAGCATGCAATAAATTGATGAAAGCATGAACTTGACAAGTCTGCGCAACACACGAAGCTTCTTGATGCATCGGGTCTGCGCCCGCTTTGTAATGAAGGATTACATGCAACAGCGGCAAGACTTGTACAAAAGGTGGTTGCCGAACGGATTCCGACAACCGCGCCCTATGGGTAAAACTTACGAAGATGCTCAATGTTCCGTGAGTTGCTCACCGGAATGCCATCTTCGGTCTCAAAGCGGACGGCGCTTGAGCCTAGTGACTCGTTTCACCCGATAAGGGCCTTCCCACTTTGGCGTCAACTTGTTTGAATTCTTGGCGGATCGAACGCCAAGAACAAGGTCGCCTTCCTCGAGACTTCGGCACTAACCCTGCGGCTATGGTAGCGACGCAGGCTTGTCAGAAGCGAGCGGCTCGCAATGACGGCTGAAGACGATCCTCCTCGAGGAGCAGCGCGTCATCTTGTCGCAGCTGCTCTTGCTCAAGCTCATCATAAGCGAGTACTCGAGGCGATCCGTATCACGAAGTTCCGTGGGGAGAAGCGCCTCTGCTCCATAGACTAGAGCAAAGGGTGCACGACCCGGTGGCTCGATTTGGCGTCGTCTGATCGACCAACGAACCCCCGACAGCTCCTCGATCCAGGTTCTTCCGCACTTGTGCATCTGGTCGAAAGGTCTGGTCTTGAGCCCGCGCAGCAGTTCAGCGTTGCCCTCTCGCTTGACCGCTGCTTCTCGGGTGAGCAATGTATAAAGCAGACCTTGGCGCCAAGGTCTTGGACGTCTTGCATGAAGGTGCGATCGTAAATTGCGTGCGTTGTCGGTGATGATCCTGTTAGGGATTTCGAAACGGCAAACAATCGACCTGAAGAACTTGACTGCTGACTGTGCTGTCACCTTCCTCGCTGCTTCCACTTCCGGCCACTTTGTGAACTTGTCGATGGCGACGTACAAGTACACAAAGCGCCCGACAGCTCAGGGGAAGGGGCCGAGGATGTCGAGCCCCTGCCGAAAATGGCCAGGATAAAGGGATCGTCCGGAGAGCTTGAGCTGGCTGGTGTATCTGTTCGGAATGGAACCGCACGCTTCACACTTGGTTACTTGTGCAGTTGCATCACGGAGGGCTGTCGGCGGAAGAAACCTTGCCGAAAGCTTTGCTTAGGCAAGTGCCCTTGCGCCAATGTGGTGACCACATGTGCCTCCATGTATCTCTGCCAACAGCTTCTGTCCATCTTCCCGGACAATACACTTCAATTTCACACCGTTGAGTCTTCTTCTGTACAGTATGCTATCGACAAACTGGTACATACTTGACTGCCGGGCTACTCTTTCCGCTTCTTCTTGCTCCTTGGGAAGTTCTCCGTCTCAAGGAAATGGACAATCTGCTACGCCCATGTTGGAGCTTGTGGCTCGACAACAAGGACTAAAGGCATATCTGCTGCTGCGGGAACATCAGCTTCTCTGGCAAGAGCCTGCGGCTCGCCGGAGTTAGATGCTCCCAACAAGCTTGCCGGAGCAAGACTTGTCGGAGCGCCCGCTTCAACGGAACAAACCTCGGGTGCAGCCGGAGCAGCATCGCTTCCTCAAAGATCTTGTTGGTGTTGATCTTGGGGACCTTTGCAACGACGGCTTTGGGAAGCTCATGGAAAGTAGTCACCAGAGGCCAACTTCCTCTTCTTGCTCTGTCCAAATGACGGTGTTACGGTTGGCTGAGTCACTTGAGCACGAAAATCCCTGGTTCCACAGTGTAACTTAAGCCTTAGCCAAGACTTTGACAGGCCGTCAGCAATATCATTCTGAGCTCTTGGAAAATGTTCCATTTGCAGGCCGTCAAAGTGCTCTTCTAGCTTCCTCACTTCATCAACGTAGGCTTCCATCGACGGACTCTGCTAATCTTTGTTGACTTGGCGGACGACAAGTTGCGAGTCACCCCTGACAATAAGCTTCTTGATCCCAAGGTCCACGGCGATCCTGAGACCGGCAAGCAAACCTTCATACTCTGCAGTATTGTTTGTCGCTTGCTCCTTGGGAAAGTGCATCCGACGACGATTTGAGGTGTTCTCCGGTGGAGTGCGATAAGCAAGACGCCGGGCACCGGGCGCCTTTGCAATGAGAAGGCACCATCAAAGTACATCGACCACTCTTGCTGGCTTCTTTGACGGGAATGCTCGTCTCGGAATCTCTTCATCCGGCGTTGGCGTCCATTACGCTATGAATTATGCCAATGCTCGCTTTGGATGGTTGATGTGCTTTCAAACTTAAGACCAAAGCTTGACAGCTCCAAAGTGCCCACTCGACAATCACGCACCGTAAACACGGATTCTGATATCCTCTTCGGGAAAGCGAGTGACAACCGTGATCTCATGTGCTTGGAAGTAATGGCGCAGCTTTCTCGAGGCCATGAGGAGGCCGAAAAGCAATTTCTGCACACCAGAATACCTTGACCTAGCCCCTTGCAGGAGGGAGCTGACAAAATAGACTGGGCGCTGCACCATCCTTTTCTGCATCTGCTCATGCGTCTTCGCGGACTCGTCCTTGTCGGGACCAGAGCTTGTCGGCGAAGCCCCCTGCTTGTCATTGGACGTGCTTGCCGCGATTCTTTGGCTAAATCATCCGCCTCCCTCTCCGCCACTAACGCAGCACTAACCACTTGATTGGTCGCCGCTATATACAGCAGCAACTTCTCTTGTGGCTTAGGTGCGACAAGTGTTGGAGTGGAGGACAGGTATCTCTTCAAGTCTCGCAGCAGACCTCCACTTCGAGTCCATTTTATCGACCTGCCTTTTTAAAATCTTGAAAAATGGCAGGCGCCAGCAGACCTAGAAATAAACCTGCCGAGAGCAGCCACACAACCGCAAGTCTTCGTGACATCCTTGACGCGCTTTGGTGCTTCAATCTGCTCAATGGCCTTGATCTTGTCGGGATTAGCTTCAATCCCCGCTGAGACACGAAGAACCCGAAGCTTGCCGGAAGGGACTCCAAACACGCACTTCTCGGGGTTGAGCTTGAGGTTGATCTTGGCGCAGATTTGCAAAGGTCTCGGCCCAAATCTTGAACCAAAGTTGCTTTGTCCTTGCTCTTGACCACTATGTCATCCATGTAGGCTTCTACATTTCTCGTGCATTTGCGGCTCAAAAGCGTCATGGACTACCCTTGCAAATGTTGAACCAAAGCATTCTTCAAACCAAAAGGCATCCGTATGAAACGGTATGTGCCACATGGAGTGATGAATGCGGTCTTCTCCTCATCTTCTTCAGCCATGAAGATCTGATGGTATCTCGAGTAGGCATCAAGAAGCGAAAGCAAATCACATCCGGCCGTGGAGTCAACAATCTGGTCAATGCGCGGCAAGGGAAATGGATCTTTGGGACAAGCTTTATTAACATCCGTGAAGTCAATACAAAGTCTCCATTTCCCATTTGCCTTGGCGCATGCGACTTCTGTGATTGGCCAACCACGTAGGATGGAGCACTCCTCGACAAGGCCTGCTTTGCTTCAGTTCTTGATCTCTTCGCTATGAATTCTTGGCGCCCACCGCTTGCTTCCCGACTTTTTGCTTGACGGGCGCGCGATGAGGACAAAGCGGCCAGGCGGTGCTCAATCACTTTCACAGGAACACCGGGGATATCGACGGCTGCCATGCAAACTCGTCGACGTTCGCCACAGAAAGCAACGAGCGCGCCTTCCTATTTAGGGTCGAGGGAGGCACCGATGGTGAAGGTACCACCGCTGCCGTCCTCCTTGGCGGGCACCTTCTTGGTCTTTGGCGGAGCCACCATCTTCTTGCACTTGCGGTGGAGCTCGATGGTGCGTCCTCGACGGTACCGTAGCACTCAAGAGGTGCGCTTGCGGAGTGAGCATCGAGCCCTTGCCGGACTTGGACTTGGTCTTCTTCCCCGGGAGCTTCAGCGGCAAGTGTTGGGCGATCTGTCATGACTGCTGCATCCCGGTAGATCTTGTCGGCACGAGATAAGGGCATCCTTCTTGTCGCCGTGGATGAGATGACGCTTATCGGCCCGGCATCTTGAGTAGGTTGTAGGCGTAGTGAGAGGCCGCCATGAACTTGGCGAGTCTTTGGGCGGCCAAGTATCCCATTGTAAGGCAATGGGAAATCGGCAACGCCAAATGTAACCCTCTCAGTCTGAAGTTCAGCTCACGCCAAATGTGACCGCAACGTAATCTTCCCTTCGCTTGCTCCTTCCCGGATTGATTCCTTGGAAGGTACCGGTCTCTTCGAGCTCGCCGTCCGAGGATTTGAAGCTTCGGAGCACCGCGGAGGAGATCAGGTTCAAGCCGGCCCGCCGTCAACTAACATTTTGTGACCTTGAGGTTGCGGATGGTTGGAGAGACCAACATCGGCAAGCACCCGACCGCAGATTATGCGATCGTGGTGGTCCTCAATATCAAAAATGATAGGCGTGTTGGACCACTTCAGAGGCTTGCGTGACTCTACGGATGGTTCCGCTGCATTGACCTCCCGCATCCATTGCTTGAGTTGACGGTGGGAGGTATGCAGGGAAGCACCTCCACAACGCAGAGAACCTCTCGTGGCTACGAAACTCCCGCCATCGGGCGCTGCCGTCCTCCATATCTTCGTCGTCATCATCATCTTCATCCTTGTCGCGGCCGCGGGGAGGTCGATCTCCTTGTCGCTGCTTGACTTTGCCGTGGCGTCCTCCCCGGCCGGGACGTTTCTTGCTTGCTCCCCCAGCACCTTCCTGGGCCTTCTCCTTGTCGCGCCGCTCATACTCAACTCTCTGCTGTTTGACGAGCTGCTCGACCTTCTTGCAGCTCTGGAGATCGTGGCCCTTGGTGCGGTGGATCTTGCAGTACTGCTTGCCGGAGCCGTCCTGCTTGTCGGCGGCCGCCACCGACTAGTGGTTGGCGTCAGCGGCAACCTCCTTGCCGGAGCCACCAGCCTTGGCATTCTTGTCGCCGCCTCCGTTGCCGGACTACTCGACAGCTAACACTTCTCTGCTTTTCTTCTTCCTGTTGCCTCGCCGCCGGCCCTTCTTTGCTGGGGCGGTGTCATCACTGTCTGATCCTGCTTCTGCATTCTCTCCTGGGAGTCTCCTCCCTTCCTTAGCTGCCAAGACACTTGTCGGCCAAGGCGCAGCTCACCGACGTCCTTGATTTTGCACATCGCCATCTCCTCCTCATCCTGCGGTTCCGCACATTACGATGAAATGCGCCGATCACCGCGGCAGGGTGGACGTCTCGGGATGTTGTAGTGCACTGCTGAATCTACGAATGAACTTGCGCAGGGACTCTCCTTCCTTCAGGCGAGCAAGTGAAGGTCGCTCTCTTGGCCATGAGGTTTGTGGCCACCGTGAAGGCGCCAACAAACCGATGGCACAGATCTGCCCAAGAGGATATGGAGTTGTCCGCAAGTGCATGAGCCAAGATCCGACGTTGGGCTTGAGCACGAGCGGGAAGTAGTTGGCGAGGATCTTGTCGTCTCGCCCCCCGCAGCCTGCACCGCGATGGTGTAGATCTTGAGGAACTCCGACGGCAGTGCGCCCTGCCATCATACTTCTCCGCACGACGTCTGGTTTGAAGTTTTTCCGGCTGGGCCATCGGACTTGCCGCAGCTCACGAGTGAACGCAGGGCAACCTACCGCGTCACGGCAAGTCGCTGGCCCCTCCGGGCGTGCATGTCAACAGAAGGCCCGGTAGCTTGTCGGACCGACGTCGGCGCTTCTCTTGGCGCCGATGCGAAGTTCGAGCGCCCTCTTGTTGTCGCCATGAAGAACTTGGCGCTTATCGCGGCAAGCTCGCGGATCCGGACGACGCAGCGGAGTCGCTGTCGAGGTGGATCCGGCGAGTCGGAGATCTTGGCCTTCTTGGCGGAGAGTGCACGGTGGTTGCACCTCCGGCGATCTGCCGCCACCGCTCGTGCCTTGTTGTCTCGCCGCGGCAATGATGGCGTTGGTTGCCGCGAGCGCCGCCGCTGGCAAAGCCGATGAGGCTCGATAGTGGCCCTCCACCGCCGACCTTGTCGGCCGTTGGAGGGTAGTCGAGAGCAGCTGAGCTCGCCAGAGCTTCGCTGGAGTAGTGGGTGGCATTGGAGAACGGTGCGAGGAAGCGAGGACACGCTTCGGACTTCTAACTACGTTAGAAGGAGCAGCGCCCGTCCGGCGCATCGTATCTCACTCGTGCCCGGCATGTTGGCGCCGCATGCTGGTCTTGAGGGTCTCGATCCAACGAACGTATGGCGTTGTGAACGCCATGACGTTGTTGGTCTCGCGTCTCCTGAGATGGACGCGGGGGATGCGCGGACGCCGAGGTCTGCGGTGCCTTGTCCTTGGACTTGGCAACGTCGCGAGCACCTTCGTCGGCGCCCGTTCCTCCGCCAGTGTCTGCACCACCACCGGTTTGCTGCGGTGAGGGCGGGTACGACGCGGACGGCTCTGCTGCCGCCGAAGCCTTCTTCTTCGGTGGCATGTTGAGGAAGATGTTGATGACGCTGCTCGTGTGAACGCCGGATCAGATTCACACGGCCTCGACGCCTTTACCGGGCGCGCCAGAGATGTCGGGAGGCTGATCGTGCCAAGGACACCTATGGGGCCGGGCGGAGCAGGCCCCTTGTGGTTCGGAGGGGGCGGAGATCGCGAAAAGAGCGGATCGAGGCGATGCACACGAGCAGTTTACCCAGCTTCGGAGCTCTCCGAGAGATAAAACTCCTACTGCTGCTTGTTTGATCTATTGTCTTCTTGCCGGGAGCAATGCGAGCTACAAAACCTAGCGTGAGTGTCTCGGCCTCCGGTGGGTCGAATGAACCGAACCAGCCGAACCTTAAAACGCGAATCGAACCCCCTCTACGTTGCCCTCGGGCCTCCTTTTATATGCTCAAGGGTCTCCGGCAGGTGGCAACATAGGCGAGGGTACAAATGTAAAAGGAGTTGGTACACCTACTTGAGCGATTACGATGCAAAATACCTAACTCGACGGCAAGGGACAAAAGCAATAAATGCCCGTCATTGTCGCCCAAACAAAGGCAACAGAGGCCGTCAGTGCGCCTCCGCCGCCACGATGGCGAGCCTGTCGGCCACACAGATCGCTGCTCTCCGCTGGCTGCACAGCCGCCGACACGCGCCCATGGAACGGTCCCATGGCGACATCGTCATTGGGTGAGCTGGAGTGGGGACGGAGAGAGGTTGCATGTCATGGCAAGCGCCTTTGCCGCCGAATCCTTGTCGCGCCCGGAGACTTGCCGCGCTCCGAGCCTTCCCGACAAGCTCCTCTTGCCGGGGCCTTGTCTTCTGCGTGCCTGGAGTGGCCTTCCCGACAAGCTCCTCTTGTCGGGGCCTTGTCTTCTCAATCAAATACTTTGTTCTTGAATGGCTCCAAAGGAGCCACGGAGGATATTGGCGGTGACGAGGCAAACCTTGCCGCGGGGTGCTGCAACTGTCCGTGCACGAGTACGGGATACTAGGGTACCCCTACTCTAGTACACCGACACCTATATACATGATCATACCTAGATATACTCATAACTATGCTCAATTCTGTCAATTGCTCAACAGTAATTTGTTTACCCACCGTAGAATACTTATGCTCTTGAGAGAAGCCACTAGTGAAATCTATGGCCCCCGGGTCTATTCTCATCATATCAATCTCCATCACTTTCTTTACTTGCTTTGTTTTTACTTTGCTTTTACTTTTTACTTTGCATCTTTATACCAAAAATATTATCTCTATCAGATCTCACTCTCGTAAGTGACCGTGAAGGGATTGACAACCCCTAATCGCGTTGGTTGCGTAGTAGCTATCGCTTTGTGCAGGTCACGAGGGACTTGCGTGGCCTCCTCTTGAATTGATACCTTGGTTCTCAAACCGAGGGAAATACTTACGCCATCTTGTCTTGCATCATCCTCTCCTCTTCGGGGAAAACCAACGCAAGCTCAAGACATAGCAAGAAGGATTTCTGGCGCCGTTGCCGGGGAGGCCTATGCAAAAGTCAACATACCAAGTACCCATTACAATCCCTATCTCTCGCATTACATTATTCGCCATTTGACTCTCGTTTTCCTCTCCCCCACTTCACCCTTGCCATTTTATTTGCCCTTTCTTTCCCAATCTCCTCCTCTTTTTCCCTTTGCCGCTTGTTTGCTCATGTGTTAGTTTGTTTGCTTGCCGTTATGACTAGTCTCATATATTCTCCGTTATCTCCCGAGAATGAAGTTCTAAATTTTAAGCAAAGGGAGGGAGAAAATCTAAAAGATGCTTGGTATAGAATTTGCAATGCTCAAAATAGATCTACCAGGAATCAATCTACTTCAGTTCTTCTTCGTAATTTTTATGTAGGTGCTAATCCTTGGTATAGATATATCCTTGATACCATTACCGGAGGGAATTTATTGGGTAGCCATACTTTTGATTCTTATAATGCTTTAATAGATTTATTTGGCTCACCTCCTCTTTTGGTTAATGGAACTATGTTAACTTTGGAGCATGTTATGCAAAGGCTTGAAATTATTGAAAACAAAGTTGCTACCATTGAGTCCATTGAAAATCTAGATAAAAAGATTCATAATCAAATTACTCAATATGGATCTAAGGTAGGAATGACTTTGAAAAATATTAAGGAGAAGGAACCCATGGTTAATGAAAAAATAAATATAGACTCTACTCGAATCGATAAACTTGAGGGTATCATTACCAACTTGGGAACCGCTTTTTCTTCCGTAAAGAATATTCCTAGTCCTCCCACTAAAATTGCCAAGCTTATGTATGTTCCTAAAAATAAGGGTGAATCATCTAGTAAGGAAAATGTGGATCTTAAATCTATAAGTATTCATCCCGATCTTTTTACTATCATTAAGGAACCATTTTCTACGAATGAATTTTTCGATCTTGTGCCTAAAAATTTGATAATTACTAGAAAGAAAGAAAATTATAAAGGAGATAGATGCCTCATTGAAGAATTCCCTACAAAAGACGGCAATACTTAGATCTATCCTTGCTTTTATGCCTAGCTAGAGGCGTTAAATGATAGCGCTTGTTGGGAGGCAACCCAATTTTATTTTTAGTTTTTTTTTGTTTTTTGCTTCTGTTTAGGAATAAATAATCCATCTATCCTCTGTTTAGATGTGGTTTTATCTTTTAATTTGTGTTTGTGCCAAGTTAAACCTATTAGATCTTCTTGGGAGATAGTTATTTGATCTTGCTGTAATTTCCAGAATCTTTGCGCTCAGTGCCCGAATTGTTAAAAATCACCAGAACGTGATAAAATAGTGATTCCAATTGCTGCTGATCAATAAACAAATTGTACAGGTCGTCGAATTTTGGTAGAATTGTTTGGATTCCATAAGTTTGCGTTAGTTACAGATTACTACAGACTGTTATGTTTTTGACAGATTCTGTTTTGCGTGTGTTGTTTGCTTATTTTGATGAATCTATGGCTAGTAAAATAGTTTATAATCCATAGAGAAGTTGGAATACAGTAGGTTTAACACCAATATAAATAAAGAATGAGTTCATTACAGTACCTTAAAGTAGTCTTTTGTTTTCTTTCTCTAACGGAGCTCACGAGATTTCTATTGAGTTTTGTGTTGTGAAGTTTTCAAGTTTTGGGTGAATTCTTTTGATGGATTATGGAACAAGGAGTGGCAAGAGCCTAAGCTTGGGGATTCCCAAGGTACCCCCAAGATAATCCAAGGACACCAAAAAGTCAAAGCTTGGGGATGCCCTGGAAGGCATCCCCTCTTTCGTCCACTTCCATCGGTAATTTACTTGGAGCTATATTTTTATTCACCAACATGATATGTGTTTAGCTTGGAGCATCTTATATTATTTGCATCTTTGCTTGTTAGTTTACCACAATTATCCTTCCTGTACACACCTTTTGAGAGAGCCATACATGATTTGGAATTTGTTAGAATACTCTATGTGCTTCACTTATATCTTTTGAGCTTGATAGTTTTGCTCATCGTGCTTCACTTATATCTTTTGAGCGTGATAATTTTTGCTCTAGTGCTTCACTTAGATATTTTAGAGCACGGTGGTGGATTTGTTTTAAAGAAACTTGATCTCTCATGCTTCACTTAGATTATTTTCAGAGTCGTTAATAGCATGGTAATTTGCTTAATGTTAATATACTTGGTATCCAAGATATGTGAAACTTTCTTTTGAGTGAATTGAATACTAAGATAAATTTAATGCTTGATAATTGTTTTGAGATATAGAGGTAATAATATCAAAGTCGTGCTAGTTGATAATTGTGAATTTAAGAAATAGTTGTGTTGAAGTTTGCAAGTCCCGTATCATGCAAGTATGGGTAAAGTTGTGTAACAAATTTGAAACATGAAGTGTACCTGGCTTGTGCATCCTTATGAGTGACGGTCGGGAACGAGCGATGGTCTTTTCCTACCAATCTATCCCCCTAGGAGCATTGCGCGTAGTACTTGATTTTTGATGGCTTCTAAATTTTTGCAATAAGTATATGAGTTCTTTTGACTAATGTTGAGTCCATGGATTATACGCACTTTTACCTTTCCGCATTTGCTAGCCTCTTCGGTACCGTGCATTGCCCTTTCTCACCTTGAGAGTTGGTGCAAACTTCGCCGGTGCATCCAAACCCCGTGATATGATACGCTCTTTGTGACGCCCCCGATTCAATCGTACACTAATCATGCACGCAAACGTGTACGATCAAGATCAGGGACTCACGGGAAGATATCACAACACAACTCTAAAACATAAATAAGTCATACAAGCATCATAATACAAGCCAGGGGCCTCGAGGGCTCGAATACGTGCTCGATCATAGACGAGTCAGCGGAAGCAACAATATCTGAGTACAGACATAAGTTAAACAAGTTTGCCATAAGATGGCTAGCACAAACTGGGATACATATCGAAAGAGGCGCAGGCCTCCGCAGGATCCTCCTAACTATTCCCGGTCGCCGCCGCCGGGCTGCACGTAGTAGTAGGCACCTCCGGGGTAGTAGTCGCCATCGACGATGGCGATCGCTCTGGGCTCCATCGTGCAGTCGCAGCAATCGAGTAGAGATAGGGGAAAAGAGGGGAACAAGGCAACCGTGAGTACTCATCCAAAGTACTCGCAAGCAAGGAGCTACACTACATATGCATGGATATATGTGTAAAGGGCCATATCGGTGGGTGAACTGCAGAATGCCGTAATAAGAGGGGATAGCTAATCCCGTCGAAGACTACGCTCGCAGCCTCCGCCTTGCCGCATGTAGCAGAGTAGATCAAGTCCTCCAAGTAGCATCACATAGCAATAATCCTACCCGCAATCCCTCCTCGTAGCCCCGAGAGAGCGACCACCGGGTTGTATCTCGCACTTGGAAGGGTGTGTTTTATTAAGTATCCGGTTCTAGTTGTCATAAGGTCAAGGTACAACTCCAAGTCGCCCTGTTATCAAGATCACGGCTATTCAATAGATTAACTTCCTGCAGGGTGCACCACATAACCCAACACGCTTGATCCCATTTGGCGGACACACTTTTCTCGGGTCATGCCCGCCGCTGAAGATCAACACGCCGCAGCCCCACCTAGGCACAACAGAGAGGCCAAAGACGCCGGTCTAAACCTAAGCGCCACAGTCCGGGCCCATCGCCTTAGCACACTCGCACGTTGAGTGGGCGGCCGGAAGCGTAACTAGCCCCTTAATACAAGAGCAGGCCTACGTTCGGTCCGTGGCGCGTCGCTCGATCGGCCGACGTCACGAAGTGCTTCGGCTGATACCACGACGTCGAGTGCCCATATCTTTCCCACGTAGTTGGTTAGTGCGTATAGACCAAATGGCCAGACTCATATCAAATACCAAGAACTCGTTAAGCGTCTTAAGTATCCGCGAACGCCGAACAGGGCCAGGCCCACCTCTCTCCTAGGCGGTCTCAACCTGCCCTGTCGCTCCGCCACAAAGATCCACTCGCGGGTGCTCCACAAGCCGACCGGACTTTAGTGACCACATGTATCATGTATAAAGTATATAGTATATACCCGTGATCACCTCCTGAGTGATCACGGCCCGATAGTATAGCACAACAGACGGACAAGAATGTAGGGCCACAGATGGAATACTAGCATCCTATACTAGGCAAGTAGGATTGCAGGTAAAGGTATCAACAGAGGTAACAAAGACAGGCTATGCATCAGGATAGGAATAACGCAAAGCAGTAACATGCTACACTACTCTAATGCAAGCAGTATAGAACAGAATAGGCGATATCTGGTGATCAAGGGGGGCTTGCCCGTTCCTCCGGCAAGAGAGAGGGTCGCCAACTCCAGAGTCGAATCGGCAGCAGCAGCAGCGTCGGTCTCGTAGTCTACCGGAGAGAAGAGGGGGGAGAAACAGTAAATACATAGCAAGAAAGTGCATAACAGGACAACAAGCAGAGCTAGGCGTGTTCTAACGCGGTATGAGGTGATACCGGTGAAGGGGGAAACATCCGGGAAAGTATCCCCGGTGTTTCGTGGTTTTCGCATGATGAACCAGAGGTGAAATGTTGCAGGTTCACTATGCTAGGGACACGTGGACGATTTAACGGGCTGCGATCCGGATTCGCCTCGTCGTTGCTCGAGCAACTTTCATGTAGAAAGTATTTTCATCTGAGTTACGGTTTAATTTATATTGATTTTTAAAGTTTTAAATCATTTTCTAATTTATTAATTATGAATTAAATTAACATTATCCAGAATAGTGTTTGCTGACATCACCATGACGTCAGCATGGCGTCATCAGTCAACGTTGACCGTTGCTGACTGGTCAACTCCGACAGTGGGTCCCACCGTCAAGGATCAAGTATATATAAAACATGTTTAATTAATCTGTTAATTAGCTAGGGGCCCACTTGTCATTCCTCGTTAGCTTAATTAAATTAGTTAGTTACTTTAATTAATTAAGTGGGCCCATAGGTCGCTGTCACTGTGGTGGATTAGGGAGGTTAGCTTAGGGCTAACCACCGTGGTTAGCGCCGGACCCACAGTGGAGTGGCCCACTGCAAAATCGCGCACGCCCGGGCGATGAGGTTCGACGCTGGTGGTAGACGGAACAGGCCGCCGGCGACCATTTGGACGGTGGAGCGGCTCGTTCGAACCGGAGGAGCAGCACCCGTGCAACGGCGGCATCGCTCCGAGCAGGGGTGGGCTACAACGGCGACGGCGTGCAGCGGTGGTCGGAGCTGGCGGGCACGGCGGGACATGCGTTCGAAGGCCGCGCTGTGGGGTGGGTAGGCGTGCGGCGCACACGGACGGAGCGGCGCGTTCGGGCGCGCCCGATCATGAGCGCGCAGCGCGAGTAGAGGAGGTCGGGCCGCGAATGGCCGGGCGACAGAGGGAAAGGGGAGAGGAGGGGTCCTCACGGCGGTTCGTAGGGTCAGGGGCAGCGGGCGTGAGGAGGAAGACGGGACGACGCCGGGCGGAGAGGACGGCGAGGAGGCGACGAGGTCGCCGAGGCGTAGTCGTTCCGGCGGCGACGGGCGGGGCCCTCAAGGGCGACGCGCGAGGGAGAAGGAGGGGCGAGGAGGAGGTCCTGTGACGGGGCGGGGCGGCATCGGGGACGGGCGTCGACGTCGCGGCGCGAGGCGCAGTCGTTGGGGAGGCGCGAGGCGTGGTCGTCGTGGTGGTCTCCTCCTCTCGATCCCGATCCAATCGGGGGAGAGAGGGGGGAGATATTTCATGGGGGAGTGGGGGTAGTGGGCTCTAGGGTTAGTGGGGTGGGGGGTTATACAGGGCACCGGTGGGCGGCCTCGACGGTGAAATTTGGCTGGCTGGGCCGCTTGGCCTGGGCTTGTGGGGTCTCCCTCATTTGTTTTTTTCTGTTTTGTTGTTTTTTTTCTTTTATTTTTATTCCTTTTCTGCTTTTTGCTCATTTTAAATATATAGGCCTTATATAAAAAACATGGTTTCTATATGACAAATAGATAGGGAATATTTTCAACACATCGAACATTTTAGTTCTGACTTTTGAAAACTTTAATTGTTTTAACTTTAATTCAAATTTTGAATTTGAATCCGCTTCGAACTAACGCGAGATTATCAGTAGTAACCGAGGTGACATGTCATCATTAACGCGGGATTACTGTAGCCTAATTATCCGGGCGTCACAAATCTCCTCCACTTTAAGAAATCTCGTCCCGAGATTTAGGAGCGGGAGTAAGGGGAAATGGCTTTTGTTACGAAATTTTGACGAGTGTCCTTGGTCTTGGTTGCTCTTCTCGAAGAGATCGATCCATTACGTTGATGTCTTCATTTCTCCGCTTCAGGTCATCATGGTGAATTCGCCCTTGCTTCAGAACTCCAACGCATTTCTACGAATAGGTAAGGGCAGCTTGACTACTGACATTGCTTGTGAGGGAAACAATCTAAGGTTAACCCATGAATGAGCATAAGATTATCTCTTGAGTTGAACATATAAAATACCTCGAGAGTAAGGTACGAAGGTACAATAAGAGGTTCCAAGCAGATAGATAGTTGCTCGAAGTCCGAACTCGAGTGAGAAAGGGGTTCAGAGTAGCGAGAGTAAGTATTAAGGGCCCCGATACCAGAATAGAGCACTAGGAAGGTGGCACATGAATTAAATCTGAAGCCAAGCATGGAGAATAACCATTAGAAACAGGGTTGTACAGGAGAGTCAGGTTTCGATCCTGTGGAACTGTGGGTTATGGGCCCACCATGTGGGTTAAAGTAGAAAGGGGGGTTGACATCTTGCACGGTCATGATAGCAAGGCATGTCAGAGGGTAGCCTCTCAGTTATGTCGGCAACAACATCGATACCAAGGGCGAGGGACGAAGAGAACCATTTTCCCGCTCGTTGAACGAGGCGGACCAATAGGCAAAGTTCTCGTCCATCAGTGGTTATCGAGATGTCATCAATGATAGTAACAGGGTCTTATTGACAGAGTTGTACAACTGAGGTGTTTATATAAGCAGTGAATCATTACCGCTTAGATCATATAAACCACGAGAAATGTTAAACAAGACAATGGAAAGGAAAATGTGATCATCAGATTAAATGTAACAATGGAAAGAAAAATGTGTTTAAACACATATGTCGTGGGTATATCCTTCCCAAGGACAAAGCGTAACATGATAACCATGACATGATATTAAGTTG
Source organism: Aegilops bicornis (assembly GCA_021605145.1). Lineage (NCBI taxonomy): Eukaryota > Viridiplantae > Streptophyta > Magnoliopsida > Poales > Poaceae > Aegilops > Aegilops bicornis. Next base: position 265,975,235 of record CM038669.1, read on the forward strand.
AAAAGCCTCTTGGTGAGGGGAGAGAAATTTTCATGACATTATCCATACAAATGGTGTTTTGATAATTGAGCAAGAAACGTTTAGCATTGGGATTCAAATGTTCTTGTTGAAACATCGGAGTACCATAGACATGCTTCGAGATAGCATTGACATGGTCAACAGGTGAAGATCAGACTTTGGAAACAAAAAGGATCCATCAGGAACAACTTATAGAATAAGTCTTACAATTTCCTCATGGAAGAATGGATAACCTTGCTAAAAAGGAAACTATAATGAGGGTCCTCCGGCCGGTGTCTTTGGGCATGACATCACCTTACCGGGTCATATACAGACCAATGTTGTGACTCTTGGAAAGTGTTCCAACCATCATATCTGACCGAGATTCAGATCTGATCGGTGTTAGGATACCCCAGACTCAGGATGCTTGAGAAGAAAAGGTGCGACACAATTTGACGGGATGACACTGTAAGATTCTCGAGAAATGAACTATGAAGTGATTTCCGTTAACAAGAGTTCATCATTAACCCAAGGAGAGGACAAGGAGGTGGCTGATGAACTCAACGACAAATCATTGAGATTTCCAAGAGATTGATTTCCACAGTTATGTGAACAAGGAGATAACATTTTTCGGATCAAAAGATATAATGAGGTATACTCGACAAAAACATACACAATTAAACATTGATTGAAAGGTGCACCCGAAATATTGGTTGGGTTGCACGACCAATGTCAGAATGGTGATTCAGTAATCAATAGTATAAGAGTGAATGGCCGACCATTAACTTCAAAGCAATATGGTTGCTAGGAGGGCAGAATCCAAACAGCACCGATCAATCAACACGAGGACCAAGAAAGAATGGTGACGGTGAGAAGTATCACTATACCAAGAATTCTTAAGAGGTGGTGAAATTCCCACGACATTCTTGACATAAAAGGTGGTAATATTCCAAGGTAAAGAAGAACAATCTTTGGGTAACAAGGAACTCAAGGTATAACACAAAACACGAACAAGTTTGTGTCGGAGGGAAGGCAATCGAGTGGTCGATGATAACACAAATCATCGAGAGCAAGGATGGTATTTCTCATCATGAATTCAATTGATATCCTTGAGGAGCTCGGAATGTTGATGATGATCATGACACATTTGTCGGAGGTTTCATGAAGATATAATCTCTCATCGACGACATCAAGCAAAAGGAAGGATGGAGCGAAAAGTTATTGAAACCACGGATACGACACAAACTCGTAATCAAGCTTGTTGTTCAAGGCGAAATGATATGACGAGGGAAGTCGACGTAAGCTTAGCTCATCGTCGAAAATTGTGCTTCGGAAAGAAGGACCAGATAGCACAGTTAAAAAGTTGCTCGATAATGATATAGCCATACAGGCTAGGAATGACATGATGGAGTATTAAACTACTCAACAACAAAGTACTAGGAGTACTAAATCTCAGTGTTGATTCGATTCACAATTCGGTGTTCTTGATTGACGACAACCCAGAACCTAGGAAAATTGGAATCGGTGAGAAATAACAGTTGATGAAGAACCCATAAGAAGTTATGTAGTTCCATGATATTCTGCGTACGGAGGGTATACTCAAGGGTAGAGCGGGATAGAGGTTGGACAAGTGAAATCATTTGCAGAAGGCAAGCACTTAAACTTGTCCAAGAAATGGGATCAAAGAAGAACAATATGGTCGAAACCACGGTCGCAAAAGACCAAGCATAGATAAGAGAAGAAGTTATAACAAGGGGATTATTATCAAGAAGCTTCCATGATAAGTTCCACCTCGGGTCCATGGGCATGAACACAAAGTTCAAGGTCGACTCCCACTTCTCCAAAGCATAACCTTTCATTCACTTCTCGCGTTCGACGAAGTTGCAGTGCTGAAATTTTATCCGGCGAAGCACCGAAGAGTATGAATCGTGAAAACTTTCGAGTTCACACGGTTTAGAGAAGGCATATGTTCAACCCATAGGGGCTTCTTAGAAACATATACCACAAGTTTCAAGAGTAAATAACACAAGCCCGAAAGCGAGCATGGTTGGCCAAGCAGAGGATACAACTTGACAAAGGCATTATGTATCGTGGAAAGAACTCACAAAGTGATCAAATGTGAAGGACACCATCGGATAAAAATCCAACAAAGGACTTGATGGTCCACAAAGGATCTGATGAGTATCGATACTCAACCGTAAGAGGAAGGAATGCAAATGCAACAGGTTATGGAATCATCTGAATAATTCAAAGCTTAAATGCAAAGGAATTATGATTTGAAAACAAAGGATCGAAGCGGGCGTTACGATCAAGGATGGATCAATTGAATATACGGAGGCACAATCGACGACAGATAGTTTGGTCGAGAACCAGCTCATGTTCAAAATGACATCTGAGCCGGAAAGATAATCCTAGGACTCGACTGATGATTGCGAACATTCACAACGTATTGAATCAACAGACTCAAAAATGATGGTGACAAAGGATGCCAATATGATTACTATACTTATGGGATTAATCATAATGAAAGCAAACAAGAAATTCCAGAGCAATAGGTTGTTGAGGATTTTCGGAATATCGAATGGTATTTCGAAGACTTTTGTGTAACACATGAACAACTTTGGACGAACGGATACTCGGCAAGCGCGAGTAATTATCCGTAGGGGTATTCATGCAGCAATGAACTGCAGGGCAGTAAGCGTAAAGAATTCTTGGAATATCGAAGAGTATTTCAGGACATCTTGTAATAACAAGAGCAACTGGGGATGACAATATGAACGATAGGTGTAAGTAGTTATCCAGAGGGATTTATCGATGGAAGTGAATTGCAAAAGCGATGGCACATAGTCTCGAGCACATCATAGAGTATCTTCGGAATCTTCAAAAGTGCGAGAACCTAAAGTTAGTTTTGTTTTAGCAAAATCATTTAACCCGAATAGAAGAGAGCTCAGAGTCCCGAGTAAAGATTGAGGAGTAAAAGATCCTAATACCACCTAATGGCGATGGGCCCATGGGCCACACAGCCAAGTTAGTAAAAGTTTTGTAATGTCTAGACTCGACTTCGGCCAAGGAGTGTGGAAGGGGGATTCCTACAGGCAGTCGGCTCTGATACCAACTTGTGACGCCCCCGATTCAATTGTACACTAATCATGCACGCAAACGTGTACGATCAAGATCAGGGACTCACGGGAAGATATCACAACACAACTCTAAAACATAAATAAGTCATACAAGCATCATAATACAAGCCAGGGGCCTCGAGGGCTCGAATACAAGTGCTCGATCATAGACGAGTCAGCGGAAGCAACAATATTTGAGTACAGACATAAGTTAAACAAGTTTGCCATAAGATGGCTAGCACAAACTGGGATACATATCGAAAGAGGCGCAGGCCTCCTGCCTGGGATCCTCCTAACTACTCCTGGTCGTCGTCAGCGGGCTGCACGTAGTAGTAGGCACCTCCGGGGTAGTAGTCGTCATCGACGGTGGCGTCTGGCTCCTGGGCTCCATCGTCTGGTCGCAGCAATCGAGTAGAGATAGGGGGAAAAGGGGGGAACAAGGCAACCGTGAGTACTCATCCAAAGTACTCGCAAGCAAGGAGCTACACTACATATGCATGGATATATGTGTAAAGGGCCATATCAGTGGATTGGACTGCAGAATGCCAGAATAAGAGGGGGATAGCTAATCCTGTCGAAGACTACGCTCGGCAGCCTCCGCCTTGCAAAAGATGTAGCGTAGAGTAGATCAAGTCCTCCAAGTAGCATCACATAGCAATAATCCTACCCGGCGATCCCTCCTCGTAACCCCGAGAGAGCGACCACCGGGTTGTATCCGCACTTGGAAGGGTGTGTTTTATTAAGTATCCGGTTCTAATTGTCATAAGCTCAAGGTACAACTCCAAGTCGCCCCGTTAGCAAAGATCACAGCTATTCGAATAGATTAACTTCCCTGCAGTGGTGCACCACATAACCCAACACGCTTGATCCCATTTGGCCGGACACACTTTTCTGTGTCATGCCCGGCCGCGGAAGATCAACACGTCGCAGCCCCACCTAGGCACAACAGAGAGGCCAGCACGCCGGTCTAAACCTAAGCGCACAGGGGTCTGGGCCCATCACCCTTAGCACACCTGCACATTGCGTGGGTGGCCCGAAGCAGAACTAGCCCCCTTAATACAAGAGCAGGCCTACGTTCCAATCCGGCGGCGGCGCGCTCGATCGATGGCGTCACGAAGTGCCGGTGATACCACGACGTCGAAAGTGCCCATATCTTTCCCACGTAGTTGGTTAGTGCGTATAGACCAAATGGCGGACTCAGATCAAATACCAAGAACTTCGTTAAGCGTGTTAAGTATCCGCGAACGCCGAACAGGGCAGTGCCCACCTCTCTCCTAGGCGGTCTCAACCTGCCTGTCAGCTCCGCCACAAAGATCCACTCATGGGTGCTCCACAAGCCGATCGGACTTTAGTCACCACATGTATCATGTATAAAGTATATAGTATAGACCCGCGATCACCTCCCGAGTGATCACGGCCCGATAGTATAGCACAGCAGACGGACAAGAATGTAGGGCCACAGATGGAATACTAGCATCCTATACTAGGCAAGTAGGATTGCAGGTAAAGGTATCAACATAGGTAACAAAGACAGGTTATGCATCAGGATAGGAATAACAGAAAGCAGTAACATGCTACACTACTCTAATGCAAGCAGTATAGAACAAAATAGGCGATATCTGGTGATCAAGGGGGGGCTTGCCTGGTTGCTCTGGCAAGAGAGAGGGGTCGTCAACTCCGTAGTCGAACTGGGCAGCAGCAACGTCGGTCTCGTAGTCTACCGGAGAGAAGAGGGGGGAGAAACAGTAAATACATAGCAAGCAAGTGCATAACAGGACAACAAGCAGAGCTAGACGTGTTCTAACGCGGTATGAGGTGATACCGGTGAAGGGGGGAAACATCCGGGAAAGTATCCCCGGTGTTTCGTGTTTTCAGACAGATGAACCGGAGGTGAAATGTTGCAGGTTCACTATGCTAGGGACACGTGGCGGACGAACGGGCTGCGCATCCGGATTCGTCTCGTCGTTCTGAGCAACTTTCATGTAGAAAGTATTTTCATCTGAGTTACGGTTTAATTTATATTGATTTTTAAAGTTTTAAATCATTTTCTAATTTATTAATTATTAATTAAATTAACATTATCCAGAATAGTGTTTTCTGACGCCAAGATGGCGTCAAGATCAACGCTGACTGCCGACTGGTCAACCCGACAGTGTGGGTCCCACAAGGATCGTTATATATAAAACATGTTTAATTAATTGGTTAATTAGCTAGGGGCCCACTTGTCATTCCTCGTTAGCTTAATTAAATTAGTTAGTTACTTTAATTAATTAAGTGGGCCCATAGGTCGGTGTCACTGTGGTGGATTAGGGAGGTTAGCTTAGGGCTAACCACCGTGGTTAGCGCCGGGACCCACAGGGAGTGGCCCAGCCGGCAAAATCGCGCACGCGCCGGCAATGAGGCCCGACGCGTTGGTGGTGGCCGGAATAAGGCCTCCGGCGACCATTTGGACGGTGGAGCGGCTCGTTCGAACCGGAGGAGCAACACCCGTGCAACGGTGGCATCGCTCCGAGCAGGGGTGGGCTACAACGGCGGCAGCGTAGGCGTGTGGTCGGAGCTGGCGGCACGGGACATGCGTTCAAGGCAGCGGCGAGGTCTGAGGTAAGCGCGGCAGTGCGCCGCAGGACGGAGTGGCGTGCGGCTTTGGCGCGGCCCGACCAAGGGAGCGCGCGTGCGCAGTAGAGGAGGTCGGGCGTCGCGAACAAATACCGGGCGACGAGGGAAAGGGGAGAGGAGGGGTCCTCACGGCGGTACGTAGGGTCAGGGGCAGCGGGGTGTGAGGAGGAAGACGGGGACGACGTCGGCGGAGAGGACGGCAAGGAGGCGACGAGGTCGCCAAGGCGGAGTCGTTCCGGGCGGCGACGGCGGGGCCTTCGGGCGGGCGATGCGCGAGGGAGAAGGAGGGGCGAGGAGGAGGTCCTGTGACGGGGCGGGGCGGCATCGGGGACAGGCGTCGACGTCGCGGCGCGAGGCGTAGTCGTCGGGGAGGCGCGAGGCGTGGTCGTCGGGGTGGTCTCCTCCTCTCGATCCCGATCAATCGGGGAGAGAGGGAGATATTTCGGGGAGTGGGGGTAGTGGGCTCTAGGGTTAGTGGGGTGGGGGTTATCTGAGGCACCGGGTGGGCCGGCTGGACGGTGGGCTGGCTGGGCCGTTTGGCCCAGTTGGCCAGGGGGTCTCCCTCATTTGTTTTTTTTTTCTGTTTTGTTGTTTTTTTTCTCTTTTTATTTTTATTCCTTTTCTGTTTTTGCTTATTTTAAATATATAGGCCTTATATAAAAACATGGTTTCTATATGACAAATAGATAGGGAATATTTTCAACACATCGAACATTTTAGTTCTGACTTTTGAAAACTTTAATTGTTTTAACTTTAATTCAAATTTTGAATTTGAATCCGCTTCGAACTAACGCGAGATTATCGGTAGTAACCGAGGTGACGTGTCATCATTAACGCGGGATTACTGTAGCCTAATTATCTGGGCGTCACACTCTTTCACACATAAACCTCCTTATATCTTCCTCAAAACAGCCACAATACCTACCTATCATGGCATTTCCATGGCCATTCCGAGATATATTACCATGCAACTTCCATCATCATCATTATGACATACATTACTTTTGTCATATTGCCATTGCATGATCATGTAGTTGACATCGTATTCGTGGCAAAGCCACCATGCATTATTTTCCATACATGTCACTCTTGATTCATTGCACCATCCCGGTACATCACGGAGGCATTCATATAGAGTCATATTTTTTCTAAGTTTCGAGTTGTAATTGTTGAGTTGTAAGAGAAATAAAAGTGTGATGATCATCATTATTAGAGCATTGTCCCAAGTGAGGAAAGGATGATGGAGACTATGATTCCCCCATAAGTCGGGATGAGACTCCGGACGAAAAAAAAGAGGCCATAAAAAAAGAGGAGAAAAGGCCCAAATAAAATAAAAAAATTAGAGAAAAAGAGAGAAGGGACAATGCTACTATCTTTTTACCACACTTGTGATTCAAAGTAGCACCTTGTTCTTCATGTAGTAAGTCTCATATATTGTGCTTCAAAGTAGCACTAAGATCTTCATAATAGAGAGTCTCTCATTTTGTCACTTTCATATACTAGTGGGAATTTTTCATTATAGAACTTGGCTTGTATATTCCAATGATGGGCTTCCTCAAAGTGCCCTAGGTCTTCGTGAGCAAGCAAGTTGGATGCACACCCACTTAGTTTCTTTTATAGAGCTTTCATATACTTATAGCTCTAGTGCATCCGTTGCATGGCAATCCCTACTCCTCATGTTGACATCAATTGATGGGCATCTCCATAGCCCGTTGATTATCCTCGTCGATATGAGACTTTCTCCTTTTTTGTCTTCTCCACACAATCCCATCATCATATTCTATTCCACACATATTGCTATATCCATGGCTCACGCTCATGTATTGCGTGAAGGTTGAAAGAGTTTGAGATTATTTGTGTATGAAACAATTGCTTGGCTTGTCATCGGGGGTATAGAAGTTGGGAACATCTTTGTGTGACGAAAATGAAGCATAGCCTAACTATATGATTTTGTGGGGATGCACTTTCTTTTGCCATGTTATTTTGAGAAGACATGATTGCTTCGATTAGTATGCTTGAAGTATTATTATTTTTATGTCAATATGAACTTTTGTCTTAAATCTTTCGGATCTGAATATTCATATCACAAGTAAGAAGATTTATATTGAAATTATGCCAACGTATCCTCCGCATCAAAATTCTCTTTTATCATTTACCTACTCGAGGACGCAGCAGGAATTAAGCTTGGGGATGCCTGATACGTCTCCAACGTATCTATAATTTTTTATTGCTCCATGCTACTTTATCTACTGTTTTGGACTATATTGGGCTTTATTTTCCACTTTATATTACTTTTGGGACTAACCTATTAACCGGAGACCCACCCGAATTGCTGTTTTTTTTTGCCTATTTCCGTGTTTCAAGAAAGCGGAATATCAAACGGAGTCGAAACGGAATGAAACCTTCGAACGTGATTTTCTCACGAACGTGATCCAGAGACTCGGACCCTACTCCAAGAAGTGCGAGGCGGTCACGAGGTGGAGGCGCGCCTGGTGCGCCCCGCCTCGTGGGCCCCGACGCCCACCGACATACTCCTTCCTCCTATATATACCTACGCATTTCCCCCAACCGATTAGATACGGAGCCAAAACCTAATTCCACCGTTGCCTTTCCCCAGATCCACGAGATCCCATCTTGGGGCCTGTTAGGAGCTCACGGAGGGGCATCCACCATGGAGGGCTTCTACATTAACACCATAGCCCCTCCGATGAAGTGTGAGTAGTTTACTTGCAGACCTTCGGTCCATAGCTAGTAGCTAGATGGCTTCTTCTCTCTTTTGGATCTCAATACAATGTTCTCCCCTCTCTCGTGGAGATCTATTCGATGTAATCTTCTTTTTTGGTGTCTTGGTTGAGACCGATGAATTGTGGGTTTATGATCCAGCTTATCTATGAATAATATTTGAATCTTCTCTGAATTCTTTTATGTATGATTGAGTTATCTTTGCAAGTCTCTTCGAATTATCCGTTTGGTTTGGCCAACTAGATTGGTACTTCTTGCAATGGGAGAAGTGCATGGCTTTGGGTTCAATCTTGCGGTGTCCTTTCCTAGTGACAGAAAGGGTTGCAAGTCACGTATTGTATTGTTGCCATCGAGGATAACAAGATGGGGTATTTATCATATTGCATGAATTTATTCCTCTACATCATGTCATCTTGCTTAAGGCGTTACTCTGTTTTTAACTTAATACTCTAGACGCATGCTTTGGATAGCGGTCGATGAGTGGAGTAATAGTAGTAGATGCGTAATCGCTTCGGTCTACTTGTCTCGGACGTGATGCCTATATACATGATCATACCTAGATAACCTCATAATTATGCTCAATTACATCAATTGCTCAACTGTAATTTGTTCACCCACCGTAGAATACTTATGCTCTTGAGAGAAGCCACTAGTGAAACCTATGGCCCCCGGGTCTATTCTCATCATATCAATCTCCATCACTTTATTTACTTGCTTTGTTTTTACTTTGCATCTTTATACCAAAAATATTATCTCTATCAGATCTCACTCTCGTAAGTGACCGTGAAGGGATTGACAACCTCTATCAGATCTCACTCTCAGTAGCTATCGTTTTGTGCAGGTACGTGGGACTTGCGTGTGGCCTCCTACTGGATTGATACCTTGGTTCTCAAAAACTGAGGGAAATACTTACGCTACTGTGCTGCATCATCCTCTCCTCTTCGGGGAAAACCAACGCAAGCTCAAGACGTTGTACAGAACATCTCGGAAAAACTTAGAGCCGGGTGGTGAGAAGCCCTGGTTCATGTGATCAGTGAATACAATGACTTCACAATCCTTTTGTTGAGGTCTTTCTTCGCCCGGTTCAGGGGCACGATAGTGCATAACACTCTTTGCGGGCAAGTACCCAATTTTGACAAAGTATTTGAGTGAGCCCTCGGTGATGATGGAGGGAACCCAATTGCATGTATAGACTGTCTTTGGCGGCATTGTGAAAAGAGAAAGCCTAAAGGAAAGGAAAAAAAATCCTGTTCAAATCAGTTGGTGAAATCACAAGTTAACAATTACACTATATATTCAGAATGGCGGCTTAAGTGAGGACTAATGATATATGAGTAATTGTAAGCCGGTCAGGTAAGCCGGCATGACACGTACTGGTATTCAAGATCTGACAAGAGCAAATTTTTATTAAGTGTTGGGACGAATAGGTTTCAGAGATTGAAGCTATAAGATTGGATCTGCACCTATTCAGAAAATGGACTAAAATCTAAACCTAAGGTGGAGGCAGCAGAGAAGTGGGGATGGCTAGATGAGATCTGTTATTATGAGGATATATTCTAATATTACAAAACAAGTGCTAAAACTGCTACTGCGCGAGATCTGTGCTATTCTCAGATAAAAAATATGCGATCTGGGACGGAGAAAGGGAAGAACGGTGATGAACACCGATGAACAGAGAAACCCTAACACAAATCTATGAAGAGGAAAGGGGAAGACTTAGCGATGCTAGTTGACAGCGGAGGAGCGCCGAGGCGTTCTGGTCCTTTCACGGTGATGCAGCGGCCGAAGTCGAAGCAGGAGACAAAGGTCGACGGTGGTGGAGCTCGGCACACAGGAGCGCCGCGAAGAGGAAGAAGAAGGCGAGAAGTCAAAGGGGGAGAATGAAAAGTGAACTCGTGGGCCTATTTATAAGGCTGGAAGGATAAGTGGCATGCGCGGGAATCGAGGAGACAGGAAAATGGATATGTGACGGCGTGAGCGCCTCTATTTTCGGAGGGTCAGTAAAGGAAAAGATTTATTAAGATTCGGGCTGTGTGTAGTATTAATCACAGGTGATGTCACGAAGGGTTACCGCAATTTCAGGAGATGACGTCATGGCGGGTTACAATATTTTACAGGAAGATGAAGAAGGATTTTTCTAAATGATGAAGATTAACATGAACAAGTTCAAATCAACCTGGGGCCTAATGTTGGGGATATGACCCGCCCAGGAGGGGCCGGGTTATCTCAATGGCGGTTCATCTAGACAAAGCCCATGAGTGTGTTGAAGATGGCAGTTCATGAAGTAGGCCTGTCAAACCCGAAAGCGGCTTAAGGCCCGTAAGTATAAACCACCATGTATATGTAACTTGTATTATAAGGCATGTAAGATAAGTCACCGAGCCGGACACGTTTGTATAAGCCGGCCGGGACTCTCTAGGCTGCAGGGCGTCAACCCATGTATATAAGGGGACGATCCGGCAGTGGCTTAGGGCAAGAAACAATAGATCAAAAGCTAGGCAAAGCGTATTCGTTCCCTGGTAATCAAAACCCAAGCAATACCACCTCAAATTGGATTAGGCTTTCACCTTCACCGCAAGGGGCCGAACCAGTATAAACTCCTCGTGTCCTTTGTCCCGTTTTAACCCCTTTAAGCTAACCAGGTCGCCATGGCTCCACAACTAAGTCCTTTCGCTAGGACATCTGCCGTGATAACTCCACGACACATGGTTTAGGCTATGCGATGATATTGGATCATGGAACTACAACCGATTGAAATTGGAATTTCATCAGAAGTTTTATACTATGCATCTGGTTCATCGTGATCGTAAATATATATATAATTTTTGGCCTCGCGAAGCAGAAAGCATCGCTCAAGCTTGGGGGAGGCTTAAGTCAATGTTATATTCATGCCTCAATCATGAGCTCTCAAGAGAAATTATTATCCAAGATTTTTATGCTCGGCTTTCTCTCAATAATCGCTCCATGCTCGATACTTCTTGTACTGGTCCTTTTATGATGAAGACTATTGAATTTAGATGGGATTTATTAGAAAGAATTAAACGCAACTCTGAAGATTGGGAACTCGATGAAGGTAAGGAGTCAGGTATAACACCTAAGTATGATTGTGTTAAATCTTTTATGGATACCGATGCTTTTCGTGAATTTAGCACTAAATATGGACTTGGATCTGACATAGTAGCTTCTTTTCTGTGAATCCTTTGCTACACATGTTGATCTCCCTAAAGAGAAGTAGTTTAAATATCATCCTCCCATTGAAGTAAAGGTAGTTGAACCTATTAAAGTTGAGGAAAATACTATCACTTATAATGTTGATCCTATTGTTCCTACCACTTACATTAAGAAACCACCTTTCCCTGCTAGAATAAAGGATCATGCTAAAGCTTCAACTGTGGCCAACAAAAGTAAATTAGAACACCCAACCCCTTTGAGCAAATTAAAGTTGAACCTAGTATTGCTATGGTTAAATATCTCTTGGTTGATAATATTGATGGGCATGTTATTTACTTCTGTCATGAAGCTGCTAGAATTGCTAAACCTGATACTAAAGATAAACATAGACCTGTTGTTGGCATGCCTGTTGTTACGGTTAAAATAGGAGATCACTGTTATCATGGCCTATGTGATATGGGTGCTAGTGTCAGTGCAATACCTTATACCTTATATAGAGAAATCATGCATGATATTGCACCAGCTGAGATAGAAGATATTGATGTTATTATTAAGCTTGCCAATAGAGATACTATCTCACCGGTTGGGATTGTTAGAGATGTTGAAGTCTTGTGTGGGAAAATTAAATATCCTACTGATTTTCTTGTTCTTGCTTGCCCACAATATAACTTTTGTCCCATTATATTTGGTAGACCCTTCTTGAATACTGTTAATGCTAAGATAGACTGCAAAAATGATATTGTTTTTTTTCGTTTAGGGGATATGTCTCATGATTTTAGTTTTTCTAAATTTCATAGACAACCCCATGATAAAGAATTGCCTAGTAAAGATGAAATTATTGGTCATGCTTCTATTACCGTGCCTCCTAATGATCCTTTAGAAGAATATTTGTTAGACCATGAAAATGATATGTTTATGAATGAAAGAAGGGAAATAGATAAAGTATTCTTTAAACAGGGACCTATTTTGAAACACAACTTGCTTGTTGAAATTCCAGGGGATCCTCCTCCACCCAAGGGTGACCCCGTGTTTGAGCTTAAACCATTACCTGATACTCTTAAATATGCTTATCTTGATGAAAAGAAGATATATCCTGTTATTATTAGTGCTAACCTTTCAGAGCAAGAAGAAGAGAAATTATTGAAAACTCTAAAGAAGCACCGTGCTGCTATTGTATATACTCTGGATGATCTTAAGGGCATTAGTCCCACTCTATGCCAGCATAAAATAAAATTGGAGAAAGACGCTAAACCGGTTGTTGATCACCAACGACGGTTAAATCCTAAGATGAAAGAAGTAGTAAGAAATGAAATACTAAAGCTTCTGGAGGCAGGTATAATTTATTCTGTTGCTGATAGTCAGTGGTAAGTCTTGTCCATTTGTCCCTAAGAAGGGAGGTATTACTGTTGTTCCTAATGATAAAGATGAATTGATTCCACAAAGAATTGTTATAGGTTATAGAATGGTAATTGATTTCCGCAAAATAAATAAAGTTACTAAAAATGATCATTACCCTTTACCCTTTATTGATCAAATGCTAGAAAGACTATCCAAACATACACCTTTTTGCTTTCTAGACGGTTATTCTGGTTTCTCTCAAATACCTATGTCAAAAGAGGATCAAGAAAATACCAATTTTACTTGCCCTTTCGGTACCTTTGCTTATTGACGTATGACTTTTGGTTTATGCAATGCACCTGCTACCTTTCAAAGATGTATGAATGCTATATTCTCTGGCTTTTGTGAAAAGATTGTTAAGGTTTTCATGGATGATTTCTCCGTATATGGAACTTCTTTTGATGATTGCTTAAGCAACCTTGATCGAGTTTTGCAGAGAAGTGAAGAAACTAATCTTGTCTTGAATTAGGAGAAGTGCCACTTTATTGTTAATGAAGGTATTGTCTTGGGGCATAAAATTTCTGAAAGAGGTATTGAAGTTGATAAAGCTAAAGTTGATGCTATTGAAAAGATGACGTGTCCTAAGGACATTAAAGGTATAATAAGTTTCCTTGGTCATGCTGGTTTTTATAGGAGGTTCATTAAAGACTTCTACAAAATTTCTAGGCCTCTGACTAATCTCTTACAAAAAGATGTTCCTTTTGTCTTTGATGATGATTGTGTAGAAGCATTTGAAATACTTAAGAAAGCCTTGATTTTTGCACCTATTGTTCAGCCACCTGATTGGAATTTACCCTTTGAAATTATGTTTTATGCTAGTGATTATGCTGTAGGTGTTGTTCTAGGACAAAGAGTTAATAAGGAATTAAATGTTATCCAGTATGCTAGTAAAACTCTAGTCAGTGCCCAGAGAAATTATGCTACTACTGAAAAAGAATTTTCAGCAGTTGTATTTGCTTGTGATAAGTTCAGACCTTATATTGTTGATTCTAAAGTAACTGTTCACACTGATCATGCTGCTATTAAATATCTTATGGAAAAGGAAGATGCTAAACCTAGACTTATTGGATGGGTTCTCTTGCTACAAGAATTTGATTTGCATATTATTGATAGAAAGGGAGCTGAGAACCCTCTTGCAGACAACTAGTCTAGGTTAGAAAATGTTCTTGATGACCCACTCCCTATTGATGATAGTTTTCCTGATGAACAATTAGCTGTCATAAATGCTTCTCATACTGCTCCATGGTATGCTGATTATGCTAATTACATTGTTGCTAAATTTATACCACCTAGTTTCACATACCAGCAAAAGAAAAAGTTTTTCTATGATTTAAGACATTACTTCTGGGATGACCCACACCTTTATAAAGGAGTACATGGTGTTATTTGACGTTGTGTACCTGAGCATGAATAGGAACAAATCCTACGCAAGTGTCACTCCGAGGCGTATGGAGGACACCACGCTGGAGATAGAACTGCGCATAAAGTATTGCAATCCGGTTTTTATTGGCCTAATCTTTTCAAGGACACCCGTAAGTTTGTCATGCCTTGTGATGAATGTCAAAGAATTGGTAATATTAGTAGACGTCAAGAAATGCCTATGAAATATTCACTTGTTATTGAACCATTTGATGTTTGGGGCTTTGATTATATGGGACGGTTTCCTCCCTCTAATGGGTATACACATATTTTAGTTGCTGTTGATTACGTTACTAAGTGGGTAGAAGCTATTCCAACTAGTAGTGCTGATCATAACACCTCTATTAAGATGCTTAAAGAAGTTATTTTTCCGATGTTTGGAGTCCCTAGATACTTAATGACTGATGGTGGTTCGCATTTTATTCTTGGTGCTTTTCGTAAAATGCTTGCTAAGTATGATGTTAATCATAGAATTGCATCTCCATACCACCCATGCCTAGTGGTCAAGTAGAACTGAGTAATAGAGTCAAATAAATTTTGCAAAAGACTGTTAATAGATCTAGAAAGAATTGGTCTAAGAAACTTGGTGATGCATTGTGGGCCTATAGAACTGCATATAAAAATCCTATGGGTATGTCTCCGTATAAAATGGTTTATGGAAAAGCATGCCACTTACCTCTCGAATTAGAACATAAGGCATATTGGGCCATTAAAGAGCTCATTTATGATTTCAAACTTACCGGTGAGAAGAGACTATTTGACATCAGCTCACTTGATGAGTGGAGAACGCAAGCATATGAGAATGCCAAACTGTTTAAAGAAAAAGTTAAAAGATGGCATGACAAAAGGATACAAAAGCGTGAGTTTAACGTAGGTGATTATGTTTTGTTATACAACTCGTTTAAGATTTTTTGCCGGAAAACTCCTCTCTAAATGGGAATGTCCTTACGTTATTAAGGAAGTCTATCATTCCGGTGCCATAAAAACCAACAACTTCGAAGGCACAAATCCGAAGGTGGTGAACGGTCAAAGAATCAAACATTATATCTCAGGTAATCCCATAAATATTGAAACCAATGTAATTGACACCGTAACCCTGGAGGAGTACATAAGGGAACTTTCTAGAACGTTTTAGACTCTGAAAAGGAATAGGTATGTGGTACGGTAAGTAAACCGACTCCAAAACAGTTCTAATAGCAAATTTTCTCCGTTTTGGAATATTTAAGGAAATGCGAAAATAAGTAGTCCGAAAAGGACACGAGGCATCCACGAGGGTGGAGGGCGCGCCCTACCCCCTGGGCGCGCCCCCTGCCTCACGGGCACCTCGTGTGCTCTCCAGACTCCATTTTCTTGCATAATACTTCTTTTGGTTAGTAAAAATTCATTATATAATCTTCCGAAGGTTTTGACCACCGTACCATGCAAATATCCTATGTTTTTGTTTCGAGTTGTTTTTCTGACAGATCTAGGTCATCATGACGTTTTCAAACACCCCCAAGGACAAGTTTTTTGAGAAGGTTATCAACCCCTACCTCGCGGAGGTGCTGCAACACCCTCAAACAATTGAGATGCGTGATGGGTTGCTGCACATCCGCGATGTCGAGGGACCAAGGAGGACCGGAAGCGTGGAGACAAGACTCGAAGCAATGGAGCAACAAGTTTTCAAGTGCCAGGGGATGGTGGAACGCGGACTCAACGCCAACCACATGATGATCGCGGAGTTCAACAACAACCACAAGCTGGATGCCAAGAACATTGGGGAGACCATCTTCAAGCTTCACGAGAAAATCGAGCATCTCCAAGCCCAGATCTATGACCTGCAAAACCAAAACTATGAGTATGAATATAGATTCAAGAGGATGAGTTTGGCTGCAGATTTGAGGATCCCGGAGACTCGATCATCCTTCTATGATGGTGAGCCTATGCCTTGGAAGATGGACGACAAGCCTACATCATCAACAACTCCATCATCACCACCTCCGAGGAAAGAGACATAAGCACATGGGTATGGACACTCCCCTTGGCAACTGCCAAGCTTGGGGGGGGTGCCCCGGTATCGTATCACCATCACACTCCTCTCTTTACCATTTTTCTTAGTTCGATCCTTTTCGTAATATCTTGATCTAGTAGAATAAAGTTTTAGTATGATCTAGTTTGAGCTATGCTTTATGATCCTTCTATGTAATCGAGTCTGTGAGCTATATATAATAAAGATTAGTTTTGAGTCAAGGGCTTGATTATCTTGCTATGATCTTGAGGGAATAAAAATAAAAAAAAGAGAAAGAGTAAAAAGAATTAAATAGATCATATTGATCTTATGGAGAGAAATGACTTCACATATAAAGAGTATGATGAATAAAAGTTGTTGAGAGTTGACAAACATATTTTTGGTCATCGTTGCAATTAATAGGAAGTAATAAAGAAAGAGAGGTTCTCACATATAAATATACTATCTTGGACACCTTTTATGATTGTGAGCACTCATTAAAATAGGACATGCTAAATAGTTAATGTTGGACAAGGAAGACAACATAATGTGTTATGTTTTCTTATATCCGAAATAAAGTATATTGTCATGGATCATCCAACATGTTGAGCTTGCCTTTCCTCCTCATGCTAGCCAAATTCCTTGCACCAAGTAGAGATACTACTTGTGCTTCCGAATATCCTTAAACCCAGTTTTGCCATGAGTGTCCACCATACCTACCTATGAATTGAGTAAGATCCTTCAAGTAAGTTGTCATTGTTGCATGCAATAAAAATTGCTCTCTAAATATGTATGATCTATTAGTGTGGAGAAAATAAGCTTTATACGATCTTGTGATATGGAAGCAATAAAAGCGATTTTGGACTGCATAATAAAGGTCCCTATCACAAGTGGAAATATAAAGTGACGTTCTTTCACATTAAGATTTTGTGCATCCAACCATAAAAGCACATGACAACCTCTGCTTCCCTCTGCGAAGGGCCTGTCTTTTATTTCTGACTTATACCTTATGCAAGAGTCGCGGTGATCTTCACCTTTCCTTTTTACACTTTATCCTTTGGCAAGCACATTGTGTTGGAAAGATCCTGATATATATATCCAATTGGATGTAAGTTATCATAAACTATTATTCTTAACATTACCCTTGAGGTAAAAGGTTGGGAGGCAACACTATAAGCCCCTATCTTTCTCTGTGTCTGATAAAAACTCCATACCCATAAGTATTGCGTGAGTGTTAGCAATTGTGAAAGACTAAATGATAGTTGAGTATGTGGACTTGCTGAAAAGCTCTTATATTGACTCTTTCCGATGTTAAGATAAATTGCAATTGCTTCAATGATTGAGATTGTAGTTTGTTAGTTTTCAATGAAGTTTCTGATTCTTACTTTGCGTTGTGAATAGATTGTTACTTTAGCATAAGAAATCATATGACAATATATATATATATGTTGCTTTCATAAAAATGATCATGGTGCCCTCATGTCCGTATTTTATTTTATCGACACCTCTATCTCTAAACATGTGGACATATTTTTCGTTATCGGCTTCCGCTTGAGGACAAGCGAGGTCTAAGCTTGGGGGAGTTGATACGTCCATTTTGCATCATGCTTTTATATCGATATTTATTGCATTATGGGCTGTTATTACACATTATGTCACAATACTTATGCCTTTTCTCTCTTATTTTACAAGGTTTACATGAAGAGGGAGAATGCCGACAGTTGGGATTCTGGGCTGGAAAAGGAGCAAATATTAGAGACCTATTCCATACAACTCCAAAAGTCTTGAAATTCCACGAAAGTCAGTATTGGAATATATTAAAAAAATTGGGCGAAGAAAGCACTAGAGGGGGGCCACACCCTATTCACGTGGGTGGGGGGCGCGCCCTACCCCCTGGGCGTGCCCACCTGCCTCGTGGGCCCCATGGCAGGCCTCCTGTGCCCATCTTTTGCTATGTGAAGTCTTTCGCCCTGAAAAAAAATCAGAAGGAAGCTTTCGGGACGAAGCACCGCCGTCTCGAGGCGAAACCTGGCGAAACCAATCTAGGGCTCCGGCGGAGCTGTTCTGCCGGGGAAACATCCCTCCGGGAGGGGGAGATCATCACCATCATCATCACCATCGATCCTCTCATCGGGAGGTGGTCAATCTCCATCAACATCTTCACCAGCACCATCTCATTTCAAACCCTAGTTCAACTCTTGTATCCAATTGGTACCTGTGGATTGCTAGTAGTGTTGATTACTCCTTGTAGTTGATGCTAGTTGGTTTATTTGGTGGAACATCATATGTCCAGATCCTTCATGCATATTAATACCCCTCTGATTATGAACATGAATATGTTTTGTGAGTAGTTACATTTGTTCCTGTCGGATTTCGGGTTCCGGCAAAACCCTTGTGGTTCGAACTCTAGGGTGCGCACGAAGATCTCTCCTCCCCCTAGCTCACGCTCTCACCACAATGTCAAAGCTTGGCACGTCGAACTCGTAGAACAAAGGACATAGGGTTTATACTGGTTCGGGCCACCGATGTGGTGTAATACCCTACTCCAGTGTGGTGTGGTGGATTGCCTCTTGGTCTGAGGATTGACAAGTACAAGGGAAGAACAGCCTCCTGAGGAGAGGTGTCCTTGAGCTCGGTTAGCTTGTGTGGTTCAGGATGATCTAAATGGTCCAAGATCAGTTGCCTCCTACTATGGTGGCTAGTCCTATTTATAGAGGCCCTGGTCCTCTTCCCAAATGTAGGCGGGAAAGGATCCAACATCGGCCAAATTTGAAGGGAGACTGATAATCCCCAAGTGCAAGGAATCATCGTAGCACTTTCCAAAGGTGGAAGTGATAAGTATGGAGTGCCAAACCCACAAGGAGCTAAAGGTAAGATCAATATTCTCTCAAGCCCTATCTTCCACTGATACGAATCTACGTGCACCGGACGTTTGCTTCCAACTAGCAACGAGAAATAAAACTATGTTGTGGGTATGAAGAGGATAACTTTGCATGGTAACGGCGAGCTAAAACATAAAAGTAGGTGCTGTCATCGTAAAGTTAGAATATATTACTAAATAATATAAATAGCGAGTGTGGAATAATGGTGGATTGGTGTGCGGAATTGTCCTAGGCAATTATTAACAAGACCGGTAATCACTATTGCAGTTTCATATGAGGGAGAGGCATAAGCTAACATACTTTCTCTACTTGGATCATATGCACTTATGGATTCGAACTCTAGCAAGCATCCGCAACTACTAAAGATCATTAAGGTAGAACCCAACCATAGCATTAAAGCATCAAGTCCTCTTTATTCCCATATGCAACAATCCCTCTTACTCGGGTTTGTGTTTCAGTCACTCGCGCAACCCACTATAAGCGAATCATGAAGGTATTGCAACACCCTACAGCGGGAATCCCTCACGCTTGCGCGACACGGAGGGCACCATAGGACAGCACCAAAGTAAAACATACAACTCATACCAATCTAGATCATCAATCAACCCAAAGACAAAAGATATCTACTCAAAACATCATAGGATGGCAACACATCATTGCATCATAATATGTGGCATAAAGCACCATGTTCAAGTAGGAATTACAGTGGGGTGCGGGAGAGTGGACCGCGTAAAAGAGATGAGGATGGTGATGTTGATGAAGACGATCACTGTGGCGATGATTCCCCTCCCGATGGCACTCCAGCACCACCGGAAGAGAGGAGGAGAGGTTCTCCCCCTTGTGCTTCCTCCTCCATGGCCTCCACCTTCTGGTCCTTGGCCTTCACGATGATGAAGACCCGTCCGGGATATTCGTCCATGGCCACCGGTGATGATGGCCCCCTCCGGCAGGGTGCCGGAGAGGGCCCCGATTGGTTTTTCGTGACTACAGAGGCTTGTGGCGGCGGAACTTCTGATCCAATCTCCGTTCTGGAATTTTTAGGGTACGAGAGTATATATGGGTGCAGGGAGGACGTCGGTGGACTTCCGGGCTGGCCACGAGGTAGGGGGCGCCTGTGGGGGTTGGCGCGCCCACCCTCATGGGAAGCCAGGACTCCACTGGTGAGCTTCCGGTACTCCATGGGCTTCTTTTGGTCCAAAAACAGGTTCCGTGGAGTTTCAGGTCTTTTGGACTCCGTTTGATATTCCTTTTCTTCGAAACACTGAAATAGGCAAAAAACAGCAATTCTGGGCTGGGCCTCCGGTTAATAGGTTAGTCCCAAAAGTAATATAAAAGTGGAAAATAAAGCCCAAAATAGTCCAAAACAGTAGATAATCTAGCATGGAGCAATCAAAAATTATAGATACGTTGGAGACGTATCAGGCATCCCCAAGCTTAATTCCTGCTCGTCCTCGAGTAGGTAAATGATAAAAAAAGATAATTTTTGATGTGGAATGCTAGTAAGTGCTTAAGTTTGATCAATGATAATTCCAATCACTTTCTCTAGCATCAATATGTGTCATAATAGCAGCTTATCGCATAAAACTTTTCATGATCAAGTAACAATCTATTCACAATGTCAAGTATGGTTCAAAAAACTTCATTGAGAACTAACAGACTATAATCTCAGTCATTGAAGCAATTGCAATTTATCATAACATCAGAAAGAGTCAAGAATAGAGCTTTTCAGCAAGTCCACATACTCAACTATCATATAGTCTTCTACAATTGCTAACACTCACGCCATACATGTGGTTATGGAGTTTCAGCCGGACACTGAGAAAGATAGGGGCTTATTGTGTTGCCTCCCAACGTATTCACCTTTAGGTGATGTCAACAATAATAGCCCATGCTAACTTACATCCAATTGGATATATATATCATGATCTTTCAAACACAAGGATCTTGCCAAAGGATAAAATGAAAAAGGGAATGGTGAGGATCACCTTGACTCAAGCATAAAGCAAAAACATAAAGTAAAAGATAGGCCCTTCGCAGAGGGAAGCAGAGGTTGTCATGCGCGTTTAGGGTTGATGCACAAAATCTTAATGCAAAAGAACGTAACTTTATATTGCCCCGTGTATGTGGACCTTTATTATGCAGTCCGTCGCTTTTATTACTTCCACAACAAGTTCGTACAAAGCTTATTTTCTCCGCACTAATAAGTCATGCATGTTTAGAGAGCAATTTTTATTGCTTGCACCGATGACAACTTACTTGAAGGATCTTACTCAATCCATAGGTAGATATGGTGGACTCTAATGGCAAAACTGGTTTAAGGATTTTGGAAGCACAAGTAGTATCTCTACTTGGTGCTGAGAATTTTGGCTAGCAGGAGGGGGAAAGGCAAGCTCAGCATGTTTGGAAGGTCAATGAAAATATACTTTAACTGAGATGTCCGAAAACATAAACCATTACGTTGTCTTCCTTGTCCAACGTCAACTCTTTTAGCATGTCATACTTAATGAGTGCTTCACAATCATAAAAGATGTCCAAGATAATATATACGTATGTGAACCTCTCTTTCCTTATTACTTCCTATTAATTGCAACGATGACCAAAACTACGTTTGCCAACTCTAAATAACTTTTATGCCTCATACTTTCTATGTGTGAAGTTGTCACTAACCATGTTATAAGCATATGAAACATATAAAAATTCAGGTTTATGACATTCAATTTATTCAACCATTTACTCATAGGATATACATGAAGCACATGAGCAATTGACAAACTACTCCAAAAAATATGAGTGAAGAACACTGAGTAGTAAAATTATTAACTAGCCATGGGAGGATTCTTTTTCATTCAATAATTCAGATCCAATGATTTTATTCAAACAGCAAGAAAAACAAAATAAAATAACATTGCAAGGATAGCACAACTCATGTGAAGAAGCAAAAACTTAGGTTCAACCGATACTAACCGATAGTTGTTGAAGAGCAAAGGTGGGATGCCTACCGGGGCATCCCCAAGCTTAGATGCTTGAGACTTCTTGAAATAATGTCTTGGGGTGCCTTGGGCATCCCCAAGCTTGATCTTGTGTGTCTCCTTAATTCCTTTTATACGTCGGTTTCCTAAATCTCAAAAGCTTCATACACACCAAACTCAACAAGAACTCATGAGATAGGTTAGTATAAATCAATGCAAAACCTTATCATTTTCTACTGTAACAAATTACTAAAATTATTATTCAACACTGCATACTAAATGCCTCTGCATATTTAACACTCCTATCCTCAAATAGAATCATTAAACAAGCAAACATATGCAAACAATGCAACCATAACAGCAATCTGCCAAAACAGTATAGTCTATAAAGAATGCAAGATTCATCATACTTCCCTAACTCCAAAAATTATGAAAGAAAATTCCCACTGTAATAAATTTATCATAGCTAATTATGCAAAAGGTTTCATCATTATATCATTCTCTAGCTTTTCTAGGGAATTTTTGCAACAGTGGTAAACTTTCTGTTTTCAAACAGCAACATGTATACTTGCAAAATAAGCATGGTAAAAGGCTATCCTTGACAATTTTATTGAAAATAAAGATGAAAAAAATTATTCTACATAACAGCAAGCAAATACTAGCAAAATAAATTGACTCTCCAAGCAAAACACATATCATGTGACGAATAAAAATATAGCTCCGAGTAGGGTATACCGATAGTTTTGAAGACGAAAGAGGATGCCGTCCGGGGCATCCCCAAGCTTAGGCGCTTGAGTCTTCCTTGAATATTACCTTGGGGTGCCTTGGGCATCCCCAATCTTAGGGTCTTTCCACTCCTTATTCTCCTCATATCGATATCTCACCCAAAACTTGAAAACTTCAATCACACAAAACTTAGCCAAACTTCGTGAGATAGGTTAGTATGATAAAGAGGAAACCTTTCACTTTGGTACTGACAAAGACAAGGTTCATAATTGTTTTCACACAATTCCTACTGTACCATATCATTTCTACAATTTATATTGAGGAATATAAGTCATAGAAACTAGCAAACAAGCAAACTATGCAATGAAAACAGAATCTGTCAGAAACAGAACAGTCTGTAATGATCTGAACAATAACCATACTTCTGCTACTCCAAAAATTATGAAATAAATTGGTGGACGTGAGGAATTTGTCTATTAATCTTCTTCAAAAATAATCAACTCAATATCACTCTTCTGTAAAAAATGACATCTATTCTCGTGAGCGCAAAGTTTCTGTTTTTTACAGCAAGATCACATTAGCTTTCACCCAAGTCTTCCCAAAGGTCTTACTTGGCACTTTATTGAAATAAAAACTATTAAACATGATTACTACAGTAGCTTAATCATGTAAACACACAAAAACAGTAAGGTTAAATATTGGGTTGTCCCCCAACAAGCGCTTTTCTTTAATGCCTTTAGCTAGGCATGATGATTTCAATGATGCTCACATAAAAGATAAGAATTGAAACACAAAGAGAGCATCTTGAAGAACATGCCTAGCATATTTAAATCTAACACACTTCCTATGCCTAGGGATTTTGTGAGCACACCACTTATGGGAACAAGAATCAACTAGCATAGGAAGGCAAAACAAGCATAACTTCAAAACTTTAAGCACATAGAGAGGAAACTTAATATTTTTGCAACTCCTACAAGCATGTATTCCTCCCTCATAATAATTTTCAGTAGCATCATGGATAGAAAATTTGTTCTCATACTCAATTGGAACCTCTTCCGAAATAGTGGAGTCATTACTAGCTAAAGTTGACACTCTTCCAAATCCACTTTCATAAATATCACTCTAAGATTCAACATTCTCCAAAATAGTGGTATCACTAATTCCTAAAGTTGACATTCTTCCAAACCCACTTTAAATGATAGTATTATTCATACTCCAAAATATATAAGTGAAGTTTATGGAGCATTCTACAACTAACCAATATCCAAGCTCAAAGTGTATAAGTGAAGCACATGAAGCATTCTATAAAACCATACTCAAAAGACTTAAGTGAAGCACAAAGAGCAATTCTATAAGATCATACTTAAAAGATTTAAGTGAAGCACATGAAGTATTCTATAAATCACTGAAGGGATATCTCATGCTAGCATGGTTCTTGAAGAAAAAGAAAAACACAAAGGACACAAATCATGTGAACAAAACAAAAACCGAGGTATACCGATATTTGTTGAAGAAGAAAGATTGGATGCCAACCGGGGCTTCCCCAAGCTTAGATGCTTGAGTATACTTGGAATATTTACTTGGGGTACCTTGGTCATCCCCAAGCTTGAACTCTTGCCTCTCTTTATTCTTCTCATATTGATAGCTCCTCGACCTTCGGACACTTCATCCACACAAAACTTTAACAAAAACTTGTGAGATCCGTTAGTGTAATAAAGCAAATTACTACCTTTAGGTACTGTAATGAACTCATTATTTATTTGCATAGGTGTTAAACCTACTGTATTCCAAGTTCTCTATGGTTCATACCCAACAATACTAGCCATAGATTCATCAAAATAAGCAAACAACACATGCAAAACAGAATCTGTTAAAAACAGAACAGTCTGTAGTGATCTGGAAGTTTGCCAAACTTCTGTAACTCCTAAAATTATAAACTAAATTTGAAAATTTGAATAATTTGTACAGAAGTAATGTGCAAAAGTAATCATAACCATTTGTCTTTCCAGTTAAAAACGTAAATTCATGCACTACAGCCAAAGTTTCTGTTTTTGTTTTACACAAAGCAAACAAGCAATCTAATCATCCTAAAACCAAAGCTTGGAATATTATTTTTATAATACAAGGAACATATAAAAGGGGATAATTATTTACAGAGAAACTTCCATGAAAAATTCTACATTGTTTCCGTGAGCATGATCACAAGTGCTCAAGGTCGACCCTCACTTCTTCAATGCAAAACCTTCCAATCACTTCTCTTTTTGAAAAACTTTTTAGGCTTGAAAGGCAAGTAATAATTTTTTTTTTCATTTTAATTTTTTTTGTATGTTTCACCCACAACTAAACAGAAACAAAAAGGAAAAACAAAATCTACTTAGTGAAGGAAGCAAACAAGCACACACGAGAATATCAACCCCACGCTATTGCTCCCCAAGAACGGGCGCCAGTAAAAGAGCTTGATAATCCCCAAGTGCAAGGAATCATCGTAGCACTTTCCAAAGGTGGAAGTGATAAGTATGGAGTGTCGAACCCACAAGGAGCTAAAGGTAAGATCAATATTCTCTCAAGCCCTATCTTCCACTGATACGACTCTACGTGCACCGGATGTTTGCTTCCAACTAGCAACGAGAAATAAAACTATGTTGTGGGTATGAAGAGGATAACTTTGCATGGTAACGGAGAGCTAAAACATAAAAGTAGGTGCTATTATCGTAAAGTTAGAATATATTAATAAATAATATAAATAGCGAGTGTGGAATAATGGTGGATCGGTGTGCGGAATTGTCCTAGGCAATTATTAACAAGACCGGTAATCACTATTGCAGTTTCATATGAGGGAGAGGCATAAGCTAACATACTTTCTCTACTTGGATCATATGCACTTATGATTGGAACTCTAGCAAGCATCCGCAACTACTAAAGATCATTAAGGTAAAACCCAACCATAGCATTAAAGCATCAAGTCCTCTTTATTCCCATATGCAACAATCCCTCTTACTCGGGTTTGTGTCTCAGTCACTCACGCAACCCACTATAAGCGAATCATGAACGTATTGCAACACCCTATAGCGGGAATCCCTCACGCTTGCGCGACACGGAGGGCACCATAGGATAGCACCACAGTAAAACATACAACTCATACCAATCTAGATCATCAGTCAACCCAAAGACAAAAGATATCTACTCAAAATATCATAGGATGGCAACACATCATTGGATCATAATATGTGGCATAAAGCACCATGTTCAAGTAGGAATTACAGCGGGGTGCGGAGAGTGGACCGCGTAAAAGAGATCAGGATGGTGATGTTGATGAAGACGATCACTGTGGCGATGATTCCCCTCCCGATGGCACTCCAGCACCACCGGAAGAGAGGAGGAGAGGTTCTCCCCTTGTGCTTCCTCCTCCATGGCCTCCACCTTCTGGTCCTTGGCCTTCATGATGATGAAGACCCGTCCGGGATATTCGTCCATGTCCACCAGTGATGATGGCCCCCTCCGGCAGGGTGCCGGAGAGGGCCCCGATTGGTGTTTCGTGGCTACAGAGGCTTGCGGCGGTGGAACTTCTGATCCAATCTCCGTTCTGGAAGTTTTAGGGTACGAGAGTATATATGGGTGCAGGGAGGACGTCGGTGGACTTCCGGGCTGGCCACGAGGTAGGGGGGCACTCCCCAGGGGGTGGGCGCGCCCCCCACCCTCGTGGGCAGCCCGAGACTCCCCTGGTGAGCTTCCGGTACTCCAGGGGCTTCTTTTGGTCCAAAAACAGGTTCCGTGGAGTTTCAGGTCTTTTGGACTCCATTTGATATTCCTTTTCTTTGAAACACTGAAATAGGCAAAAAAACAGCAATTCTGTGCTGGGCCTCCGGTTAATAGGTTAGTCCCAAAAGTAATATAAAAGTGGAAAATAAAGCCCAATATAGTCCAAAATAGTAGATAATCTAGCATGGAGCAATCAAAAATTATAGATACGTTGGAGACGTATCAGAGACAACCAGTACAAGTTATCCTGACTAAAGGTGGTCTTCGCCTGCCAAAGGCTCTGGTGGTGACGCCGTCCTGGGCTCCATGGTGACCTCCGTCCTGCCATCCTGCTGGTCTTGGTCTTGTTGCACCGATATGGAAACCTTTGCCTGATGCCTCGTGACTCCTCGCCTACACTTTCCTCTTTAGCACTAAAGAGGAAATGAGTATGCTGCATGTGCTGGCAACTGCCTGGCGCCCGCCTGGCCTTGGTCGTCATGGCTTGCATCACAGGAACCTCGCGAGGTGCCCCTCGCCGTGATCTCTCTGCCCCTCGCGAGCCATCCTGGTGAGGCCGTCCCCGAGGAGGTCTTGCATCGTCCGCCTCGCGAGGCTTGGCCCCTCGCGAGGGTCTTGAGTGTTTGCTGAAGAAGATGGGTCGTACAGGGCCGCTGGTGAAGCCACGTCATGGGCCACAGGCAGGCAAGTCTGGGGACCCCCGTTCCCAGGACACCGACAGTAGCCCCCGGGCCCAAGGCACGCTCGGACTTGGCTTTGAGGCGAAGCCAAAGGGCAAGTCGGCGCCGCTGGTCCCAATAGCTCTTGACCTCGGTTCACACGTGGCGATTGATGGGATGTGGCGTCTCCGCTTCCCCATGCTGCCTCGGCAACTGCCTGACTTGACGAGTCCCTGATACATGCAGAGAAAACCATCATTACCTATGATCGTGGGGTCACCGGTTGGCCTTCTCCTGCTATAAATGAGGAGGGGGCGGAGCCCCCATCGCCCATCTCTTCATGCCTCGCTTCTCCTCCCTTGCTTCATCGCTCGCAGCGACACCCATGGCGCCTGCGAAGAGGTTCTCGGCCGCAGAGAAGGGGAAGGCGCGCCAGGAGGGGCCCGGCTCGCCGCCGCCCAAGAGGGGGCGTGGTCGCCCACGTAAGCACGTCGGACCCCCGTCGTGGCCCCATGCGGCCGCGGCGGCGCCTCCTCGCGCGGTGGGAGTCGCCCAGGTCGTGGCAGCCCCGTCGATGAAGTGAGGCGCGCCATGGTTGAGGGGCCTCCCTGGTCACGCTTCCACTCGGCGGAGGTGCCGCCGGAGTTCATTGTGTGGTCGGAGAACCTGTCCTGCACCTAGCTTCAGCTCCCATGCTTCTTCGCCAGTGAACTGCCGGCCACAGGTCCAGGCGGTCTCTGGCTGCAGGCAGACGGCTACTGCAGCAAGGCTTCATGGATCACGATGGAGGTCTTCTTCACGGGCAACGTAGCCTTGGCTCGCGGCTGGCAGACGTTTGCCCGCGCGCGCAGCTTGGGAAGGCAGTGTACCCTCCACTTCAAGTACGACGGCAACGCGACTCTCTACGTGAGGGTATTCGGGGAAGATGGTCGCCGCGTCGGGTGCTGCCCTAAGGATAACGACGGAGGTGAGGTGCTCGGGCTTGGCGACTGTCGTGTCGATGGTGATGGTGGACTTGTCCTCGGCACCGTCCGCGGCTCATCCAGCTACGGCGACTCTTCCTCCGGTGACAGCTCCAGCAGTGGCGGCTATGACCAGCCGCCACGCCGTCGTGCCCGCTTCGAGGGCGGTAGCGGGTAGTCTCGTCGCCGCGCCCCAGTGAAGCGCGAGGAGGGGTATGGCTGAGTCCAGGAGAGCGCCAAGGGCCCACCCTCGCGAACTGCTGAGGGGGCGCGCACTGCTTTAGTTTTGTTCTTTCCTTTCTTCCTGCATATAAAAAAGAAACAAGTATGGGGCCCTGCAGGGGCGTGCAACGAACTGTGATTTCCAAGTCGCTATGTTATGTTTATCATTCCTATGTCGTGTTGCAGCATCAGCGTTTTATGTAGGCATGTAGAGATAACTTAGCTTGACGCGTTTGAAGTAGTTTCCGCTTCGTGAGGCGCACATCTCCCAGTACCTAGTGAGACCTTCTTGCCGTTGGCTTGGGAGGCGTCGAGGAACTGCAAAAAAAATTTTAGAAACTTTTATTCTTCCAAGCCCAGGTCGTAGGCTTAGCGGCCATGACCCAGAGCTTTGTATCGCGGTACCCGAGGGGCACGGATTAA
This sequence comes from Aegilops bicornis, assembly GCA_021605145.1. Lineage (NCBI taxonomy): Eukaryota > Viridiplantae > Streptophyta > Magnoliopsida > Poales > Poaceae > Aegilops > Aegilops bicornis. The sequence continues at coordinate 266,004,286 of CM038669.1, forward strand.
GGGAGGAGTGCCAGCTTGCGAGCTCGAGCGAGGGTGCCTCGAGAAGAACAAGAAAAATGAACGCTCTGCACCTGTCCAGCCCCCTCGCGAGGCATGTGAGGGAGAGTACGGGCCAAAACAAAGAACCGAGGGAAGAACAGAGGAAAAAGGCGATTGAACCAAGACGACAAGAAACACCAGAATGTGAACTTCCATTAAAAAGGGGCAAGCCAACTACATAAAGAAAATGAAAAACCGCGTCCATCACCTAGTCTAGTCTTCTCAACAACGCGGAGCTAAGTGCTGCCACTAGGACGTGGGAGGGAGCCTCCGAGGCCCAAGGGCGGCACTCCTGAGACTCCGGGGCGTGTAGAGCCCCACTCATTATTACGTGAGAGTGTCACGAGCGGAGACCTTCACAGGCACGGGGCCTTGCTTCACAGGCGCTGGGCCTTGCTTCATGGGTAGAACTTCCGGAGGTGCCGGATGTTCCAGGCGTTCTGGAATGGGACCCCGTCCTGCGTCTCAAGGCGCATGGCGCCAGGCCTGGAGACGTGGGCGACCTAAACGGGCCCTCCCACATGGGCGAGAGCTTATGCAGCCCTTCCCTGGAGAGCACCTCGAGCGTCCTGGAGCGGACGCTGCGGCAGTGATACCGCCGCAGCGCCTGCTGGTATCTTGCCGCTCGAAGCGTGGCTTCGCGGCGGCGTTCCTCCCCCAGCACAAGGTCCATCCCCCGCATGGCATCCTGCTGCGTCTCATCAAATGCCAGGACCCGCGCGGAGCGATGCTTGACCTCGTGAGGGAGAACCGCTTCTGCTCCGTAGACGAGGAAGAACAAGGTCTCGCCTGTTGGCTTGGTGGCGGTGGTGCGGATGGACCACAACCTGCATCGGAGCTCGTCGTGCCAGCCCTGCCGCAGCCTGGAGCTTCTTCATGAAGGTCCTGGTCTTGAGGCCTCTCAGGACCTCCGCGTTGGCGCGTTCGGCTTGACAATTGCTCCCGGGGTGTGCCACCGAAGCGTAGCAGATCTGGGTTCCAAGGTTAGCACAATATGTCTTGAAGAGGTTGCTACTGAACTGCGAGCCGTTGTCAGTGATGATACGATTAGGGACCCCGAACCGGCTCACGAGACCCTTGATGAACTTGACCGCAGATCCAGCCGGGATGGTGCGGACAGCTTCTACCTCCGCCCATTTGGTGAACTTGTCGATGGCGACGTAGAGGTAGCGGTAGCCCCCAGGCACTCGAGGGAACGGGCCTAAGATATCTAGCCCCCAGACTGCGAATAGCCACGAGAGAGGGATGGTCTGGAGGCCCTGAGCTGGCTGATGGATCTGCTTGGCATGGAATTGGCAGGCCTCGCAGGAATTCACCAGCTCGGTCACGTCGTTGAGTGCCATAGGCCAGTAGAACCCGCTACGGAACGCCTTGCCGACAAGGGTTCATGACGATGAGTGGTGCCCGCAGTCTCCGTTGTGTATGACAGCTAGCAACTCGTTCCCCTGTTCCCTGGAGATGCACCACAAGGAAACATCATTTGGCCGCTTCCTGTATAACTCACCGTCCTGGATGCAGTATGCCGTAGCCTGTTGGGCCACGCGCTCCGTGTCCTCCTGTTTCTCCGGCAGCATCCCTTGCGTCAGGTATTCCTTGAACTCCTTGGTCCAGCACCCCTCCTGAGGCTCGAGCGCCAGGAGTAGGCGCGCTCCCGAGGTCGGGCTGCAGGTCGGGGCTCCCGAGGCAGGTGGTTGGGGGAGTTCCTCTCGAGGCGGCGCCGGCCCCAAAAGAGGAGGTGCTTCCGAAGGCTTGAAGAGCCGCTCCGCAAAGACGCTAGGCTCTTGGGGTTGTCACTTGGACGCCCTTTTGGCGATGTCGTCGGCCTCCTTGTTAGTGCCACGGGGCACGTGCTGCAACTCTAGACCCAGGAAATGTTTTTTCCATTTTGCGTACCTCCATGAGGTATGCCTCCATGTGCTCGTCCCTCGGCTCGTATACCTTGTTGGAGAAGTTGACGAGGAGCTGCGAGTCGCCCCTGATGGTGAGGCGCTTCACCCCCAGGGCCACCGCAGCCTTAAGGCCGGCGATGTTGTTGCAGACCTTCTCGCCTTGCTGGAAGCAGAGATGCACGACGTAGTAGAGCTTGTTCTGAGTGGGCGAGATGAGCACTGCTCCAGCTCCCGCGCCCTGGCGTGTGAACGCGCCATCGAAATACATGACCCAGCCATTTGGTGCTTCACTTCCTGGTGAGAGGGATCGGTCCTCACCTGCTTCAAACCCCGGGGCATCAGTCCATTCTGCTACAAAGTCGGCGAGCGCGGCTCCCTTGATGAACCTGGTTGTGCTGAACTCTAGATGGAATGCTTGCAGCTCGATGTTCCATTCGACGACTCCTCCAGCTGCGTTGGGGCTCCTGAGTACCCTCTCTAGAGGGTAGGCCGAGACGACCTTGATTGGTTAACCTTGGAAGTAGTGTCACAGTGTCAAGACCTCGATCCTAAGTCACATCCACCTAGCATGTAACACATCATATCACTTTGCGACCTCACGCACGGTATTCCCACGGGTGCCACCTTACCTGAACTGGGACCGTTCACACATTTTGGCTCACGTATATGATATTGTCGCTAGCATCCATATGACAAAGAACCGGGGCCGACATGACTAGTCGTAAACCCAAAGTGGCACTAACTTACAGGGACAGAGCATACATGACCCAAAGAACGAACGTGTCGGTCATCAAGGAGTGAATCCCGGTCAGAGTAGCCGGGCTAACAGGACTCAGAGAACTGGGCTGTAGCAGGCTAATGTGACTACGCTTAGACACCACGTGACATTTCTCAAGGGGACGTATACAAGAACGAAGAAGGACACATGCTGGCCAACCTAAGTGTTCCAGAGAAGTAGCAAGCTACCATGGCTCAGTGGAAGCACTAGGAGAAATTTCCCCATAAGAGATGCTACCAAGAATAAACAACTAGGTTGTCGGATCCCACACATACCAAGCATTTCAATAACATACACACAATATGCTCGATATGTGCAAATACAACATGGCATCACAACATAACTCTATGACTCAAGTATTTATTCATTAGGCTCCGAGGAGCCAAGTATTACAAACATGGGTCTCATGACCCAACATACAGAGCATACAAGCAACAATCAGAAGCATAAACATGTCTGAGTACAGACAACTACAAATGAAATAGTCTGAGAAACCCGACTATCTACAAGACCCTCCCAAGGGTACAAGATCGTAGCTGAGGTAACAAGCTAAACGTCGAAGTCCATGCGGTACTACTAGTGAGACTGAAGTCTCTCTGCAAAAACATAAATTAAGCAAACGTGAGTACAAATGTACCTAGCAAGACTTACATCAGAACTATCTACATATGCATTAGTAACATCAAAGGGGGTGGTGGAGTTTAACAGCAACAAGCCAGCTTTGATTCAGTGGCTATCCTGAACTACGACTGCAAGTAACTCTTTTGAGGTGGCGCACACAAGTCCACATATTCACCATATCAATACACCACTATGGATCCGCTCCCGTCTCCCTACGAGAACGCCATCCATAGCACTCACGCTTATCTTGCGTGTTTTAGAGTATCCACTTTCACTTGTCTATGAATTGTATAGGCAACCCAGAAGTCCTTTACCATGGACGCGGCTATTCGAATAGATCATTTATAACCCTGTAGGGGTGTACTTCTTCACACACGCTCTCGCCACTTACTGCCATGTAGACGTCATGTATCTCGGCAACCTTCAAGCGGAAGCCTGGCGAGGGTGTCGGCCACGACCTGACTAACCACACAACTCCCTAATCTAGGTTTATCGCCTATTCAGGATCCATCCCCAGGGAGTCCGGCCGAGGTTTCCACATACCGCCCCGAACGATGTGTGCAGGGTTACTGAGGCACCAAACGGGCGACTCGGTACACCAGGCCACGTGCCTACCGCATCACAACCCACCCCTCGGGTCAGCGCTGTGCACGGCCTCCAGCATACTACAAACACCAGAAACTACTTGCAACTCCTGGACAGAGGACAGGGGCGGTTAATAAGTCGAGAGAGTCAATTAAGGATCCCAATGTGTGGAAGTAGTTGTTCATGGATCACAAACACAGAACTCAGTTCCTGAGGACAGTTTCAATGAGACAACCCACCATGTACTCCTACATGGCCTCTCACTGCTACCTTTACCAAATCGTGTTAACACACTTAGCTCTCAACAGTAGGACATGTTCACCACATTCCAATTCATTCCCGATGAATCAGACCTGACTCAACTCTAAACAAAGAGGGTGCATGACAACCAGCATGAATGAGTAGGCACATCAGGGCTCAAACAACTCCTACTCATGCTAGTGGGTTTCATCTATTTACTGTGGCAATGACAGGTCATGCAGGGGAAGGGGGTTCAACTACCACAGCATGTAACAGTTGAATCATTGTTGTCCTAATGCAGTAAAAGAGAGCAGGAGCGAGAGGGTGGGGTTGTATCGGAATGAACAAGGGGTTTTTCTTGCCTAGCACTTCTGAAGATAGTAATAGCACTTCATCGGTGGCATCGATCACATTGTCGAAACCACGTCTACTGAGAGGGGACAAATACCGGTAAACAAGAAAGAACACAATCAATGCAATGCAACAATATGATGCATGAATGTGACATGGCAATATGTTGTTGATTGAGATAATTCAACTAGCAACAAGTTAAATGAAGTTGGTTTGTACCCTAGTTTCAAATTCAAACTCCATATGTGAAGGTTTAAATGCCCTTTATTTGATTTGTCCTAAACAGTAGCCATAAGTTGTTCTAACATGCATAAAAATGGTACAGATGGATATATTGGATTTTTTGATAATTTTTCATATATAAATCTTTTCAATCTGAGTTATAGATTAATTTCTATGAGTTTTTGAAGTTTATAACAATTTCTGGAATTTTCCGAATAAGTTTAAATCCAGAAAATTCTTTACTGCGTCAGCCACTACGTCTCTGTGATGTCAGCAGGTCAACGGGGCGGTCCAGGTCAAACCTGACGTGTGGGGTCCAAACGTCAGTGACACAAGGCTGGTTAGTATCGCTGGCAGGTGGGCCTGGTCAATGGCCACGTCAGTAGGGTCAATTCGACGCTCGGGTCCTTACCGGGTTATAAACTAATCTAAGGTGAAATAAACCTGTGGTTAATTAAGCATGGGGTCCATCCATCAGTGAGCTAGGGGGTTAGTTAGTGGCGTCATTAACGTTTAATTAACCCGGCCACGTCAGCGGTTATTGCCGGCGACCAAAAGCACGGCGGTGGCACACCAGAGTTGCTCGGGTCGGTGCTACAGAGCACCAATTCGTGTGTGGTTTGCGGATACGGCGAGCTGGCAGTGCGACGCATCTTCTAGGGCAAGCGCCAGGAGCTGGGGTGGCCTACAGAGATGGTAGCAATGACGGAAGCGGCGGCTGGAGCTCGTGCAGGACCGGCTACTCGCTACGGCGCACGGGAAGGCAAGCTAGCAGGTGAGTTGATCTCCTGGGAGCAGCCTGAGCACGATGACATGCTCAGGGGCAAGCTGAGCTTGCTCTAGCCATGGTGACAACTTCACCGGCGGCGTGAAACTCACGGGCTGGGCGGCTGGACTGGTTAGAGCTCGTGTGCGGACGTTAGAGGAGAGGGGCGAGGAGCGGGAGCTCACGTAGAGTCTGCAGAGGTGGTTAGTGGGCTCGGGGAGGACTTTAGTCCGGCGAATCGAGTGATGGCATCCGGCGGCCGTAGACGGGGAAGAAGGTCACCACGTCGTCTTGGGGTCTTCCGAGCTTGCGTGGGTCGGCGGAGAGGTACTTGGAGCCTGGGCGGAGCTCGGGGCATGGCCACGGGGCAAGGGGACGGCAGTGGTAGCGGTGTTCTGCAGCGGCGCACTCCGGTGCGTTGAGTTGGCGAGAGAGAGAGAGAGAGAGAGAGAGAGAGAGAGAGAGAGAGAGAGAGAGAGAGCAGAGGAGGGAGATGAGATCGAGGGAGTGAGGGAAACGGTCCAGGGGGTGTGTGGCGCTCGTAGGCGCTTCGGGGCAACGGCGGGAGGCAGGAGGTGGCGCGGCGCGTGGTCGCGCGCATGGGGCACACGCCTCCCATCCTTCTGGCGAGAGGAGGGAGATGACTGGCACGGGCCAAGACAAAGGTTGGCGGCGGATGGGCTGCACAGGTAAGTTGGCCCAGGTGAGTTTTGCTCTGTTTTATTTTTCCTGTTTGTTTTCTTTTATTCAATTGCCACTGAATTCAAATTCAAACAAATTGAAAACAGTGCCAAAACTCCCCCGTATATTTTTATGTCACTTAATGGACTTCTCCACATATACATAAAATATCTCAGGGCATTTGAAAAAATATTCATTATATATTATGAATATAACTCCAAATTAAAATAGAATGTTGATTTAAATTCAGAGACCAAATAATTCCTTAAAAATGTTCCAGAATTTTGGTTTGGTAAATAACTCCTGCCAAAATTCACAAAGCTATTTTTAGGGCATTTTGGATTCACCGAATGCAATTTAAAGGGTTCTTGCCCTTCTTTTTAAAATAATTCATGAGGCTTAGAATATTCCTCAATTCAATTTATTGAATTTAACATGATGGATGATGCTCACTAATGCAACTATTTACACTCAGATATTCTAGGGTTGTGACAACTCACCCCACTAAACAAGAATCTCGCCCCGAGATTCAAGACGTAGGGTAAGGCAGAGGGGAACACAAAGCTAACAGAATCTTCTTGATCCAATTGCCCTTCTCGAAGATGTTGATTCATTGTTCCAAATTGATCTTGACATCTTTGCTTTTGAGATTTTCATCCAACATGATGACGATAGATGGAAATTCTACAAGAATTGATCTTCTTACAGATCGAGCAACTCAAAATCAACCCATGAAATGAGATGTGGAAACATCTCTTGAGCTGGCACACAAAATATACATCAAGAGGGATGGATGGTAACAGATGACGAAAGTTCGAATTGGCAGGAAACAATTCCACGCTTGAGTAAGATGGTGCGTGCATTTCAATGTAGCGAGGATTGAATTGCCATGATTCCATAACGGGACACCGTAGGGAAGGTGACTCATAGAATTATTACCTTAAGTGGAAAAAAAGAATTACTTTTGATATCTAGATCATAGAAACTCTCTATACCAGCCTAAGGCAATTCATAATTGATCGTTTGACAGAGTTCAAAGAAATGTCAAACTCAGTTCGGAAAGGAAACTACGGTTATAGAATAGCTCGGCATACGGAAGGCACATTCCAATTGATATCGGGGATATAACCTAGTGCCTGAGTGTGCTTTCAAGAACTTGAGCATCTCCATACTCATCAAGGTCTTACCAACATCCGTGCCGAGGATCCTGGCAACACATCATACTACCATGACGAATAGTGAAGGGTGATGCAGATGCAAAGGAAGACAACACTTTCTCAGATTTGTCCCTAGGAAATCCAAGGAACAATACCTGAATGGTCAACCGAGAGACATTTAGCACTCTGCTTCTAATGTTCTCGTGGATGTACTAGATACCATGATCATACTTAAAAGTATTAACATGGCCATCAAGTGTAGGTCGGACTTCAGGAGCACAAATATCCATAAGGAACAACTTCTACAATAAGTCACTCGAAATTCTCATGGAGAAGATTTTCAAGTTACTCAATCAAGATACTACAATGATAGATCTTCCGGCTAGGTGTGTCAGCCAGAACATCAACCTTGTCGGGGCCCACATCATAGATCTTGGAAAAGTTCCAACCATCGTATCTGCCTGAGATTCAGATCTGGTTGGTAACAGAATATTTTAGACATCATGTCTGGAAAAGAAAGTTTGCAACACAAACTGACGAGATGACCTTGCGAGATTCTCGGGAAATGAACTACGATAGCAAGCTCCAAAACATGAGCTGGTTCTGCTACATACATGTGAACACCATGTCCCTGACAAGCATGACCATGTAGTAGTCTTATAATAAAACACTACCGAGTTCAGGTTGGGAACCATCATTGAAGATAATGAAGTCATGTTCATGACCTAGGATTAGCACATGAGACTCCCTTTTCTTGAACAAATCAATTAGTGGCTTGGTGTGCAAGGGCATACATATGGAGTGGAGAGATAATTAATCTACCAAACCATAGAATACATTCACACATGCATAACTGACTTGGGCTGATTCCAAAGGAAACAAAAACAAACTTTCTCAAATTCACGGCAGCAACTTGCATCAAATGCATGTGAACTTAGAGGAAGTCACTTCTTACATCAAACATCTACTTCATGAGCTGGCATGAAGAAAATGCTTACACAAGTTTCCAACACTAGTTTAATGTTCAACATAAATCATGGAGGGGATGGAATGCTGTTGATGGGCTCAACAACAATTCATCGGGATTTCCATATCACTGGAATTCCGCCATTGTGTGATCAAGGCGATAGTATTTGTCAGAACAAAAGATATAACGGTGCATGATCAAGGAAAAAACCACGAGTAAGACAACATTACGAACATCGTTGGTACTGATTCGATTTGATGATAGCCCATGCGCAAATCAAAGATTGGATAAGACAATAGCACCGACAATTGATCACGAGGATCAATCGATGAAGATATCATCTTTCTTCAACAAACACACAAACACAAGGATATCCCTTTGGAGATGAACTAAGCGAGACAAGCTTTCATCTTCCAACTCTCCAAGTTGTTGTTTAGCTTAACCAACCAGCTCAGGGGTATCCAACCAAGATTCTTGGAGAAAGGGGTGGCTACAAGAAACCAACTTGATCATGAACTCAGCATAGCGGTCAGGTGACAACCTGGTAACACTTCCGAGAAGATATTTAGAAAATCGTGAACCATCGATACGTTACTAAGCTCGAGAACAATCTTGCTTTTCAGGGAAAGACAATGTGACCAAGAGAGTGATGGATTGACACAATCCTATCTCATTGATCGAGGAGCGCACCAAGGAAAATGGACTAGATAGCACGATCAATATCAGGATGATGGTTCAGTAACCAACACGCTAAGAATGGAATTATCGTACATTAAGTACCAAGCAACATAGTTGCTAGGGGTATTGATTTCACACATCATGATTCACTGGTCGGCATTCCGGTTACATAACACGGGAACCGAGGAATGAACAATGATGGCGAGAAGTATCACTGCATCAAGAATTCATAAGAGGCGGTGCAATTCTCATGACATTCTTGACATAAAGATGGTAACACTCCAAGGTAGAATAGAGCAAAAGCTGTATTGGCATTTTGATCCACGGAATACAACTACTTTGACCCAATCCTCGAAGTGGACAAGGTACTGGAGTTTGTTTCTCCTAGTAATTCCAGAATAGAATGGCTTGACGGACCACAAGAATAATAGGCATCGATAACACGAATGCACAACTAGTCTTGACTATCAATTGATAGACGAGGATAGAATACAACTAAAGAGAGACAACTCAAGGGAACATATGGTTTTCTGAGTTGCTGATGCATATATTTAGTATGTCAAACAAGTTCAACATATTTCTTCTTGATAATCCATGCAGAAAGGTAGGACTGGCAGATTCACAATGCAGAATGGAGAACTCATCAAGAGCACTCTGGTTGTGATCTTTCGGTTCAAAGAACTTCTGCCATAATGATTCATGGTATTGAAAGAATGATATACCACACACCTCGAGGACTATCACAAAGGTTACTAATATTCTAAAGGAACGAGCAAATACTATCAACATGAGGTAGGTAGAGTGAATCTTGGGTTTAAGAACCAAAAAATAGAATACCTACATACTAAATGGCATCACGGGATGCTTTCGAGGATGGTGGTCAGAGTTATCACACTGGGAATACAAAACGTGGCTAGACTACTAGGTGATTCTCTAAGACACCTGGGGTCATAATAATAGCTTCAACATATATGTCGAGGCAATGGAGTACCTCAACACACCGATTAGTGTGCTTAATCTGGCCCAAAAGGGCATCGAGAACATGGAGGAAAGATTTGAAAGTGCATCAGATTATTTAAAAACCTGGGATGACTCGGACAACATAACGACTGTAAATGCTCAAAAATATTTGAGACATCCTACAAAATAGTGGCATGACCACTCAAAATCATAATATCAAGGTTCTAAGATCAACTGTCAGCACATGGAAGTAGTAGGAACGGAGCTGAGGCTTGGGACCAACAATCCTAAGAGTCTACAGATTAGTAACACGTGATCCTGATAGAAAGACGAGAAGCCTAGTTCTTAATCCCCGTAGAAAATAAGAGGCTGACTCAGATTAGAAGGGCATAAGGTATAAGGAGTGAAAAGAGCCTCACGTTCCCTTCCACAATCAATTCCCTTACATAACTAAAGCATTTCTAAACTCAACTTCGACCAGTTTGGCTTCGTAATCCTATAGGCAGTGAGGCTCTGATACCAAGCTGTCAAGACCCTGATCCTAAGTCTCACAGATCTAGCATGTAACACATCATATCACTTTGCGGCCTCACGCACGGTATTCCCACGGGTGCCACCTTACCTAGCCCGGGACCGTTTGCGCCTTTTGGCTCATGTATATGATAGTGTCGCTGGGATCCATATGACAAAGAACCCGGGCCGACATGACTAGTCGTAAACCCAAAGTGGTACTAACTTACAGGGACATGCATACATGAACCAGCAATGAACGTGTCGGTCATCAGCGAGTGAATCCGGGCTGTAGCAGCTGGGCTAACAGGACTCCGGATAATCCAGGCTATAGCAGGCTAACAAGACTCCGGTAGACACCGCGTGACATTTCCTCAAGGGATGCACGTGAACGAAGAAGGACACATGCCGGCCAGCCTAAGTGTTCCGGAGCAGTAGCAAGCTACCATGGCTCAGTGGAAGCACTATGAGACATTTCCCCATAAGAGAGGCTACCAAGAATAAACAACTGGGTTGTCGGATCCCACACATACCAAGCATTTCAATAACATACGCATAATATGCTCGATTTGTGCAAATACAACATGGCATCACAACATAACTCTATGACTCAAGTATTTATTCATTAGACTCCGAGGAGTCAAGTATTACAAACATGGGTCTCATGACCCAACATACAGAGCATACAAGCAACAAGCGGAAGCATAAACATGTCCGAAAGTACGCATAACTACATATGAAATAGGCTGAGAAGCCTGACTATCTACAAGACCCTCCCAAGGGTACAAGATCGTAGCTGAGGTAACAAGCTAAATGTCGAAGTTCATGCGGTACTACTAGTGAGAATGAAGTCTCTCTGTAAAAACATAAATTAAGGAAACGTGAGTGCAAATGTACCCAGCAAGACTTACATCAGAACTATCTACATATGCATCAGTAACATCAAAGGGGGTGGTGGAGTTTAACAGCAGCAAGCCAGCTTTTACTCAGTTGCTATCACGAACTACGCATCGCAAGTAACTCTTTTGAGGTGGCGCACACGAGTCCACATATTCACCATATCAATACACCACTATGGATCCGCTCCCGTCTCCCTACGAGAACGCCGTCCATAGCACTCACGCTTATCTTGCGCGTTTTAGAGTATTCACTTTCACTTGTCTATGAACTGTAATAGGCAACCCAGAAGTCCTTTACCACGGACGCGGCTATTCGAATAGATCATTTATAACCCTGCAGGGGTGTACTTCTTCACACATGCTCTTGCCACTTACCACCATGTAAACGTCATGTATCTCGGCAACCTTCAAGCCTGGCGAGGGTGTCGGCCACGACCTGACTAACCACACAAGTCCCTAGTCCAGATTTATCGCCTATTCAGGTTCCATCCAAGGGAGTCCGGCTGAGGTTTCCACATATGGCCCTGAACGATGTGTGCAGGGTTCCCGAGGCACCAAGCGGGCGACTCGATACACCAGGCCACGTGCCTACCGCATCACAGCCCACCCCTCGGGTCAACACAAGCACGGCCTCCAAAGATACTACAAACACCAGAAACTACTTGCAACTCCTGGATAGAGGACATGGGCGGTTAATAAGTCACGATAGTCAATTAAGGATTCCAATGTGTGGTAGTAGTTGTTCATGGATCACAAACACAAAACTCAGTTCCTGAGGACGGTTTCAATGAGACAACCCACCATGTACAACTACGTGGCCTCTCACCGCTACCTTTACCAAATTGTGTTCACACACTTAGCTCTCAACAGTAGGACATGGTCACCACATTCCAATTCATTCCCGATGAATCAGACCGGACTCAACTCTAAGTAGTAGCAGGCATGACAACAAGCATGAATGAGTAGGCACATCAGGGCCCAAACAACTCCTACTCATGCTAGTGGGTTTCATCTATTTACTGTGGCAAAGACTGGTCATGCAGAGGAAAGGGGTTCAACTACCGCAGCATGTAACAGTTGAATCGTTGTTGTCCTAATGCAGTAAAAGAGAGCAGGAGCGAGAGAGTGGGGTTGTATCGGAATGAACAAGGGGGTTTTGCTTGCCTGGCACTTCTGAAGATAGTAATAGCTCTTCATCGGTGTCATCAATCACATCATCGAAACCACGTCTACTGAGAGGGGACAAATACCGGCAAACAAGAAAGAACACAATCAATGCAATGCAACAATATGATGCATGAACGTGACATGGCAATATGCTTTTGATTGAGCTAAGGCAACTAGCAACAAGTTAAATGAAGTTGGTTTGAACCCTAGTTTCAAATTCAAACTCTATATGTGAAGGTTTAAATGCCCTTTATATGATTTGTCCTAAACAGCAGCCATAAGTTGTTGTAACATGCTTGAAAATTGTACAGATGGATAGATTGGATTTTCTGATAATTTTTCATATATAAATCTTTTCAATCTGAGTTATAGATTAATTTCTATGATTTTTTGAAGTATATAACAATTTCTAGAATTTTCTGAATAAGTTTAAATCCAGAAAATTCTTTACTGCGTCAGCACTACGTCTCTGTGACGTCAGCAGGTCAACGAGGCGGGCCAGGTCAAACCTGACGTGTGGGGTCCACACGTCAGTTACACAGCGCTGGTTAGTGTCACCGCGTGTGGGTCGATCAACGGCCATGTCAGCATGGCCAATTCTGACGCGTGGGTCCTGCTGGGTTATAAACTAATCTAAGCAGGAAATAAACCCAGTGTTAATTAAGTGTGGGGTCCATCCGTCAGTGAGCTAGGGGGTTAGTTAGTGGCGTCATTAACGTTTAATTAACCCGGCCACATCAGCGGTTATTGGAGGCGACCAAAAGCACGGCGGTGGCACGCCGGAGTTGCTCGGGTCGGCGCTACAGAGCACCAATTCGTGTGTGGTTTGCGGCTACGGCGAGCTGGTAATGCGGCACATCTTCTAGGGCAAGCGCCAGGAGCTAGGGTGGCCTATAGAGACGGCAGCAACGACGGAAGCGGCGGCCGGAGCTCGGGCAGGACCGGCTACTCGCTACGGGGCACGGGAAGGCGAGCTAGTAGGTAAGTTGGTCTCCTGGGAGCAGCCCGAGCATGATGACGTGCTCAGGGGCAAGCTGAGCTTGCTCTAGCCATGGAGACAACTTCGCCGGCGGCATGAAGCTCACGGGCTGGGCGGCTGGGCTGGTTAGAGCTTGTGCGCGGACGTTAGAGGAGAGGCGCGAGGAGCGGGAGCTCACGTAGAGTATGTAGAGGTGGTCAGTGGGCTCGGGGAGGACTTGAGGCTGGCGAATTGAGCGACGGCATCCGACGGCCGTAGACAGGGAAGAAGGTCACCCCGTCGTCTTGGGGTCGTCCGAGCTTGCATGGGTCGGTGGAGAGGTACATGGAGCCTGGGCAGAGCTGGGCACGACCACGGGGCAAGGGGACGGAGGTGGTCGTGGTGTTACAAGGGCGCACTCCGGCATGCTTGAGTTGGCGAGAGAGAGAGAGAGAGAGAGAGAGAGAGAGAGAGAGAGAGAGAGAGAGAGAGAGAGAGAGAGAGCAGAGGAGGGAGATGAGATCGAGGGAGTGAGCGAGAGGGTCCAGGGGGTGCGTGGCGCTCGTAGGCGCTTCGGGGCAGCAGCGAGAAGCAGGAGGTGGTGCGGCGCGTGGTCACTCGCATCGGGCACGCGCCTCCATTCCTTTTGGCGAGAGGAGGGAGATGATTGGCATGGGCGAGCACAGTGCTGGGCCGGCTAGATGGGCTGCATAGGTAAGCTGGCCCAGGTGAGTTCTGCTATGCTTTATTTTTCCTGTTTGTTTTCTTTTATTCAATTGCCACTGAATTCAAATTCAAACAAATTGAAAAGAGTGCCAAAGCTCCCCTGGATATTTTTATGTCACTTAATGGACTTCTCCACATATACATAAAATATCTCAGGGCATTTGAAAATATATTCATTATATATTATGAATATAACTCCAAATTCAAATAGAATGTTGATTTAAAATCAGAGACCAAATAATTCCTTAAATATGTTCCAGAATTATGGTTTGGTAAATAACTCTTGCCAAAATTCACAAACTATTTTTAGGGCACTTTGGATTCACCGAATGCAATTTAAAGGGTTCTTGCCCTTCTTTTTAAAATAGTTCCTGAGGCTTAGAATATTCCTCAATTCAATTTATTGAATTTAACATGATGGATGATGTTCACTGATGCAACTATTTACACTCAGATATTCTAGGGCTGTGACACACAGTTTACGCGAGGCCACCAAGAGCGCTAGCAAGAGCTTTTGAGGCATGGGGTACCGTGCCCTTGCATCCCGTAGTACCGTGCTGACAAAGAATACTAGGTGCTCGACGAGGGTGGGAGCATCGAAGGAGCCTGTGCCGGTCGGAGGTTGGGGAGTTTCCTGACGTGACGGGACCTGATGCGGAGCATCCTACAGTCATCACCATGTCAAGAGTCCGTTTGGCAAGTGACACGTGCGACCTCTACTTCACATACACAAAGGTGAATCTTCTCCTTTACACGTGCTCACTTGACCCCTTTGAGGATGGTATACTACTTGACCCTCCACTCATGTGCATGCATAGGTATTGCCGGAGCTTCACGGACGACGAGGAGGAGTGCAAGCGCCAAGGATCACCTACACCATCCGCAAGGGAAGCATGGAAGAGAAGGAAGAAGAAGCCTGGACAAGCTCGAAAGCCCGAACTTCGGCCGCCTCGAACTTCCGCCCGGAACCACCGGCGTCCCGGAACTTCCAGCCCCGACGCATCGAAGCTGTCCGAGAGTGTGCCAACTCTCTGGATAGACTGGACCCTGGCCGGATCTTCGCCCGGAACCTCCGGCGCCCGGACCTTCCGGCCGTCCCCGGAACTTCCGGCCCTGCCTGCGCGCAGAGACTTGGCACATGGCCATGTACCCTTTCGCCCCTCACTTACCCCTTCGTGGCTACTACTATATATACTCATCCCCCTCCTCCATTCTAGGGTTAGCAAATATGATAGCTCATTCTTAGGTGAGCTTTACTCCTACCTCTACTCTTGAGAGAGAGAGAACATTACTCCATTGGAGGCCAAGACCTCCATCTAGGAGAAGGTCCTGCGGGATATATCATCAAGACCCCCTCTTGGGCGGCCCCCTTCAAGACCTCCTCACGGAGATGAACTCTACCTTGTATCTTTCCCTTTGTTGTTCATGTAGCTTGTGAATCTTGTGTGTTTGATGGTCTAGAGGATGTGTGATTGGACTTGTTCTTGAGTGTTTCCCCTGATGATTTCTCCCCGTTCTTCCCCGTGTTCTTCGTGCTCTCCGAGGGATTCCACTCCAAACGTGAAAGATCGGCCTACACCGGGTTTGCCCCGTATCATATGGTATCATGAGCCACGTTGATCATGTTCTTGGAACCCCTACCCTTTGTTTTCTTGCTTGATTTTGTTGATTTCGTCCTAAATTCGAAAATCCCCACCAAAAATAGCCCCTAATATTTTTGTGATTTGTTGGTTTGGATGATGTTTTGTTGATTTTGATCCATGGATTCATTGTGTTTCAAGTGGATCTAGCTTTCCCCCATCATTTTCCCCCTTTCCATCCACAAAATCTCCCCAATTTTGACCTTGGAAATCAAGTTTTTCCGCCCCCGTTCTCAGATCTGGAATTTAGGGTTTGTCCCGGAAGAAATTCCACGACCCCCGGAACTTCCGTCCTAGCCCCGGAACTTCCGGGCTAAATAGAAAGTTTACCCCAAATTTCCCCCTGACCCCGGCACTTTTTCCGCGACCCCCGGAACTTCCGGAGCCCGGAACTTCCGGCCCTAACCCCGGAACTTCCGGCCTAACCCGAAAAATTCCACGAAATTTCAGCATCAGCCTTCTCCACCGTTTTCATCATAACTTTTCACTCCGAACTCCGATTTGAGTGTTCTTTCGCTCATTTTGAAGCTATCGACGTGCCCGAGGTCCTCCCCTTTGTTCCACCACCTTTTGACACCATCGAATTTTTGGTACTTTCGCATCTTTGCCTAGGGCTCCCACCATATCATCCGCATAACCACCATAGCCTTCCGCAACCTAACCCTTTTTGTTCCCCATAACATTTGAGGTTGTTTGAGTAGTGACTTGAGTCTCCTAAGGTTTTTAGGCTACTTAGGGACGGTTGCTTCTTCATCAACCACCACCATAACTTCCGCATAGGCTTATGCACCATACACTTCCGCCACCTCAACTTAACCCAATTTTGTTGTGTTGAGAGTAGTGTCTCCTAAGGTGTTTCGGCTACTTAGGGACGTGCTTTCAAATTTGACTCCGTGTATAGCCCATCATACACTTCCACCATCATAACCCGGTCAACTTCGGCTACTCGGGTTTCCACCAATACTTCCGTTTTGCCAAGTGCAAACCACCACCGCATTCCCGCTACCACCATTTGACATTTGACGCTTTGAGATTTTGAGTCATGGGTTTTTCCGTTTCCTAAGGTGTTTCGGCTACTTAGGAACGAGTCTCCATCATCTTGGTATCTACATCAAGAACACCGCCACTCATCATCCCAAAGGACGGTAACCTCGATGACACCATTGTATATTCCCCTTGCAAATTGCATTGATAACATCTAGCCCATTTTGCGTTACTTGCCTATCGAGACTAGCCATTCGAGTATTGCCGGCAATGTTACTTGTGCACATTAGTGATCATAATTACCATAGCATACATACCATACCATCGTGGTGCATATATTGGTATCATATCTTGTGTCACAAGTTTGTTCCCACATATACACAATTGCTATCTTGGTTTGTGCATTGTGCAAAAGTGGCCATACAAAAAAAAGAATAAGCTTTTAAGCAAAAAGAAAGAGAGCAAAGAAGCTTGTACGCAAGAGCCATAGCATCATACCACAATACATCATATGGTATCATACTTGATCATTTTGTGAGAAACATCGGGAACCATACATACATAGCATACTTGGGATAGAGAGTTTATCCATTTTGCATCTTATAGGTTGTGCACAAGTGTCGTATCCGCCTATTGAGAAATCGTGCTAGCGTCTCTCTTGAGTTGTGCAACACGAGCGCTTTTGGTGGATTCCACATTTTGAGCTCATTCCTTGGTTGCACGGCCCCATTTATCTATCCGTGTGTGCGTTTCCGCAGCCATTCATTGCTATTGGTCTACTTGTTTCACTTGCGAATTTGTGAATCTCTTTCAACATTATTGACTCTTGCTAACATTTTGCATCAAATTTTTGTGCCACTATCCTCACCGAGCTCTACCATAAGCTTTACTTGATAGGTGTGAGTGAACAAGTCCGTACCAATTCCACTATTCTTTCATCTCACATTGAGTGAAACGGGATACATCCTCAACTTTGGGAAAAGGTAACTTGGTATTGTTTATCTCATTTCCTACTCACCTCTACTCGAGTCTTGTGATGGATAGGCAAGGCATTTCACCTTCGGTCTACAACAACAACGACGAGTTCGATGCCACGAACAACTCCAACGATGCCACGATGCAAGCTCAAATGGAGGAGATCAAAGCCCTCATCAAGGCCTACAAGCGATCTTCCTCATCTTCGAGAAGACGCTCAAGAGCACATGCTTCCGAGCTACCATCTCCGGCAAGATCACATCGGCATCGACACCATCACCACCAAGAACGTGAAGGTCAAGAGCTCTACATCAACAACCGCTCAATGACTTCACCATCTCCTTGGCATCTTCGCCAAGCGACTTCAAGTCATCTTCGCCTACGGACATACGGCATCTTCGCCAACAAGCACCCCAAGACGACGCTCAAGAGAAGCTCCCCAAGCTCAAGTCCGCGACTTCCACGAGCTACTACGACCTCGACATCGACCACGCGATTCCTTTCTATGGGACTCACGAACCCGAGGAGTATCTCGAGTGGGAGCGCTTAATGGACGACTACCTCAAGCCACATCAAGTTCCTCCCGAAGATCAAGTGAAGTGCGCCACAAGAAACTTCCACGACTACGCCTCGACATGGTGGCTTCACACACCTTCGAAGTACTATGACATGAGTTGGCCCAAGACGAAGAGAGCTTTGCGGCAAGAGTTTGTGCCTCCAACCTACATGGAACAACTTCGACGCCAATTGGAGAACACCATCCAAGGATCCAAGTCCATCGACGTGTACTTCAAGGAGATAAGATTGCCTTGCGACGAGCCGGCGTGGACGACCCCATTTCGATGAAGTTCCACTTCATGATGGGATTGCACAATGACATCTCCAAGACCATCTTCCTTGAGAATTACATGTCCATCGACGACTACTACATTGGTGCTCTCAAGGCAGAAAAAGAACTCAAGAAGGCCAAGGCTTCTCCACCCCAAGCAAACTTTGCGGTGACCAAGCTCTACGACAAGCATGAGGCTAGTACCACCAAGATGTCCAAGCCCGACGAGCTCCAAGACGATGCTCCCAAGTTTGACTTCACCGCCATCCCTCTTTGTGGCATTGATGATGCCGAGTCTACTTCGACTCTTTTTCAAGATGGTGCGGTGACAAGTACGACTACGGAGACCTTCAAGGACCAAGCTTTGGAGGCAAGCAACAAGGTGGCGAGCAAGGATGATGCTTCCATCTTAGGAGGCGAGAGTGATGATGTGCCATCTTCGGCCTTCATCCACCGTGATGGATTTGAGATGATCGAGCATGGGATTTTCCTTCGGTCATGGAGGAGAGTGATGATGTGCCATCTTCGGCCTTCATCCACGGCGACCACGACAAGATGGTTGAGCATGGGATTTTCCCTTCGACCACGGCGATGTATGATGACTTGAGTGACTTGTGCCACCATATGGAGAGTGAGAGTGACTTCACAACTAGCCCCATATATGATGAGTTGCCACAATTCCCAAGTGAGATGAGTGACTCCACCATATGTGACTTTGAGTGCACCTATTTTGAGGGAGGGAGTGAACCACCACATAGAGAGAGTGTGATAGTTGATAGGTCTCGTGAGGCCATTTGCATTTCTAACAACTTGACCTCTACCTCTATTGTGTCTTCTCATTTGGTGCTAGGTCCCATTTATGTTGACGCGCTGATCCTCGATTTACTTCGCCCTCCCTTTGGACAAGACGATGGCCATGGTGGAATATGATGCACCCCCCACATGGTTCCATCAAGATGAAGATGACCACCATTTGGTCTTTCCCACCTCACCTACACCACTTGAGTGGTATGACAAAGGTAACAAAGGTGACGGTGATGCTCTAGTCCCACTAGTGGACATTCTTGAGATTGATTGATTGCATGATGTTGATCCACCTAGTACCTTGCTTCATTCTAGTATGATTTCCCCATGTGATGATTTGCCCATTTATGATGAGTACGATGATTCTCATGTGGAGTCTATTAGTTGTGATGCCATGTTATATAGGATTTCTTGTGACAATTCTTTAGGTCACATCATGTTTGCTAATCCGCTTGACTTGTCATACGCTATGCATGAGATCCATCATATGTCTTATTTGCAATCTCTTCATAGTGACTATGCATATGTCACGCCGGCAGTGGTTAACCGTTACCCGTGTCCCCACGGGCAATTAATCTATTAGGGCATGGGTATATGCCAATTGTGATATCCATGGGGAAGCTATTGGGTGAACTACCTTACCCAATGGGTAAACGGGGATGGGGACGGCATGGCATTACCCATACCCGATACCCGGCTTACCCGCAATATTCCCGCCACTAATACCCCGAAACTTCGCCCTCCCGCCCAAATGCCTGAATATGGGCCAAAAAGCCCACCAATTCCTAACCTAACCGCACCCCACACCTTCTCTCAGCGCCTCTCGGCCTTTCCACACACACGAACACACCCACGCTAACCTAGCCGCCACCCCCACCCGGCCACCCCCTGTTCCCCTTCCCTCACCCACGCCCGATCCAGATCCATCCCATTGCCGCCATGCTCGCTGCAAGCTCCACCACCGGCTCGCTGCCTTGCACCGCCTCAGCCTCAATCCTGTGACATGCATCGCCTCTGCGACCGGCGGCCCCTCCATCTTCTCCCCGTTCCACCCCCAGCGGCGCAAGACGGCGCCCACACGAGCTTCTATCTGTCCGTCTCCTCCCACGGCCGGAGCAGTGCGGGGTGGCGGACGAGCTGGTCGTGGGAGTGGGAGAGGAGGAGGACGCCCCCCCAAACCGAAGCCTCCATCAAGCACTATCCCGTTCCCGTCCGTCATCGGCAGCGGCAAGACTCCACCAAGTCCATCCTCATTCATCACCGGCAAGTCTCCGCCGAGTCCAATCTCGTCCATCACCGAAAGGAGCACGAAGATTGGGTGAGAATCACTTGCACTAGTTCATCACCTAGGGTTTGTAATATATGCAGATGTAGTGTCTAGTTCATCATTTTTTGTTAGTATATATTGCTGTCTAGTATATATAGTTGTTATTCCATCACTTTTTTGTTAGTATATATTGCTGTCTAGTATATATTGTTATTATTTCATCACTTTTTGTTAGTATATATTGCTGTCTAGTATATATTGTTTGTTTCCTAATGCATGATCATGGCAATTGCAGCATGTCTAGTGGCAAGATGCCGACACCACCAACAGAAAGTGGTGACCAAGCTGTAGTTGCATATTCTGGGACAGGAAGTGCACCTCAAATTGACCACATGGAAGAGGAAGAGGATGACTTCGACGAGTCCGTTCATTATCATGAGTTTGCAGATCCTATTTTTGTTTCTGATGAAGAGGAAGATGGGGTGGAGGGGATGAGCATGAGACCAAGAAGATGGGGCTGAAGAGGAGGAGGAGAACATACAAGTTGCTTCCAAAAGAAAACTTACCTCAACTGTGTGGGCTGAGTTCAAGAGAGTGAAGGTTGCTGGAAAATGGAAGGCAAAGTGTGTTTATTGCAATAAGGAGCTTGGAGGAGAACCAAAGAATGGGACCAAACATCTTCATTACCACTTAGGTATTTGTGTTCGAAAAGATCAAGACCAGGGGTAAAACCCTTAGTCAATCTTCTTTGAGGTTTGGTTACGCAAGCCAAGGAAAAGTAAATGTGGAGAATTACACATTTGATCAAGATCTTGCTAGAAAGGAGCTAGCATCCATGATTGTTGTGCATGAGTATCCCTTATCTATAGTCGATCATGCAGGTTTTCGAAGATTTGTTATTGCCCTTCAACCCTTATTTAAAATGGTCACAAGAAACACTATTAGGTATATTTATGTTAGTGCTCTTATCTTGTTTCATATGCATTTCCATATTGTCAACCTTCAATATATGATTTATGTTCCAGCTCCTCACACCGGAGAAGTTATAGCTGAAGAACTTCATGAAACTTTGATATCCTGGAATCTGGATGAGAAGCTATCAGCTGTGACGGTTGACAATTGCACCACCAATGACAAGACGGTTGAGTTGTTGGTGACCAAGATAGGAAAAACCAAGCTCATGCTGAAAGGTACTTTGCTTCACATGCGTTGTTGTGCACATATTTTGAATCTAATTGTCAAAGATGGCTTAGATGCTATGAAACCAGCCATAGAAAAGGTTAGAGATAGTGTGGCCTTTTGGACTGCTACACCAAAAAGAGTAGAGAAGTTTGAGGAAATTGCAAAATATCAAAAGGTCAAAATTACAAGAAGATTAACACTTGATTGCAAAACTAGGTGGAATTCAACTTTCACAATGCTTAGTGTGGCTCTGCCATATAGATCTGTTTTTGCGAGATTAAAGAAGGTTGACAAACAATATGAGAGTCTCCCTAGTGAGGAAGAGTGGGATTTCGCCACTCATGTTGTCGAGAGGTTGCGGTTGTTCTTTGACATCACCGCACTATTTTCTGGAACTGATTATGTAACAGCCAACATATATTTCCCCAAGATTTGTGAGATCAAAATGAACATGAGACAATGGTCAACATGTGGCAATGCTGTGATAGAAGCCATGTCCGCCAAAGATGATGTAGAAGTTCAATAAATATTGGACTGATATTCAAAGTCTAATGGGCATGGCTACAGTTCTTGATCCTCGTTACAAAAATGAGATGTTGCTTGTTTGCTTTGCAATGTTACATGGTGTCAACATTTCTTCTGCAGAATGTGAGGGGTATGTGGCGGAATTAGTTGCCAAGTTATGCAAATTGTTAGAGGAATACAGTCTTGAGAAGGATGATGATGAAGCAGCCCTTCTTCCTCTTGTTCTTCTATGCAAGCCCCAGCTCTTATGTCACTCTTCAATGAGCGTGTTGCTCAGAAAAGGCCAACAGCTTCTAGAATGAAATCTGAGCTAGACCGCTACTTAGAAGATGAGCTAGTTCCAGTTTCCCAAGACAAATTTAATGTGTTAGATTGGTGGAAAGTGGCTGGAACACGCTATCCTACTTTATGGATGCTAGCCCGTGACATCTTTGCTATTCCAACAAGACCGCTGTTGCTTGAATCTGCATTCAAGACAAGCGGTAGAGTTCTATGTGACCATCGTTGTAGTCTTACTCCAGATATGTTAGAGACTCTAATGTGCTCACAAGATTGGATACGGAACAAATATAAAGGTGTGTGTGCTGCTGTTTATATTCATGTTGATCTTGCTGCCATGTTTCCTTACATGTTCATATGTACTAACTTGTTTTCTCATAGATGGCAACAATGCAAACTCGCCAAGTTTCGGACTTGTCTCCAAGACAATCAAGAGGTGAAGCACTTCCTCATTGTTACTAACTAGTGTTCATAATTTCCAAGTTTTAAATCACATGTGTGATCTCATTGCATGTTCTTGTGTAGGTTCTCGCCCCACCGATCTAGAAAGCTGCGCTTGATGCTTCATGAAGAATGGAGATTTGGAGGTTGCCATGTTGAACCATTGATGACTTTCTGCTGTTCTTTTGGTCCCAAAGACTTATTTGCTTAAATTTGTGTGTGAACCTATTAATTGTAATGCCCTTATTGTAAGATTGTGAACTACTATGTGTTGGTGTGTGAAAATTGAGATTTGGATACTGATTATGTGCTAAATTGCTGCTATTTACTATGGAACCTAGTTATATATTATGCTAAAGTACTACTGATTATTGCGATGAAATGCTATTGCTTTTATGTTCAAATGCTGTTGTTTATTGAGCTGAAATGCTACTGTTTTTTTACTGTAAGTGCTGCTATTTATTGCAATGAAATGCTGCAGTTTTTTGATTGAAATGATGCTGTTTTTGGTTCAAATGTTACTATTTTTTGGGCTGAAATCTTGTTATTTTCATGATGAAATACTCCTGTTTTTATGTTCAGATTGTGGGTGTGAGTGGGGAAGGGGATGGGGATGATATGCCCATGGGGATGATATGCCCGATGGGCACGGGGATGGGAAATTTTCTTTCCCCGTGGACGGGGATGGGGATGGGGATGGGGCTGAGATTGTCTCACGGGCACGGGGATGGGTGGGCAATACCCGGCTGGGTATTCCCCATTGCCAGGTTGATGCATATGCCATTAAAATAAACCCAATTTGCACATATGGCATAGATGACAAGCCCATGGTTATTGGCATTTGTTTTTCTTGTGATGATATTGATATGCTCCCTTTGCATCATTTATCTCATATGCCATGCCATGCCCACCTAGCTTCAGATATGCATTGTTTTGGATGTTGTCCATTTTCTCCAAATGATGTTTCCAATATTGCTCATGAGGAGACCCCCATAGTTTCCTCATACATGTTAGGAGATTTTGATCCATCCCATCCATTGCATGATCCCAATAATTATGTGCACAATATGCTCCCCATGCATCATAATGATATTGATGTGCCATATACTTGCATTCTCAATTTGTGTCCCCATCGTGTCATACATAATAACTATTCTTTCATGATGGATGACATGTTCTTATACCATGCATCAAATTTCTTTGAGCGATGCTTATCTTGTGTTAACTCACACGTGGCCATACACATCATGATGGATGATGTGTACATTTACCACGCGCACAATTTTTTTGGTTTGTGTCTCTTTTGTGTAGGTACCCATGAATAGTTGTCAACTTCGCAATCCCACGAGTTGACAAAACGAGCTCTAGAGAGCAACGATGATTTGGGATCCCATGGATTGTCTTTCCCACCGCTCTCTTCACGCAAAGTATTCGCGCATTACTTCTACATGGCCCTCACTTGGCTATGGGTTGTTGTCCATTACATATTATATGTCCATCTTGCCATGTTCACTTTGCATGATATGCCCATTCCTATGCCTTTGCCATGCATTTGTGACCCGTGCTTTGCATTACACATGATGATTGATTCTAGCACTCGTATGTGTATTTGCAAGCTTGGTGGAGATATTGTTTGTTCTTGCCATGTTTACTTTGTGCCCAATGCTTATGATCATGCTATGATCTTGCTTTGTGTTCATGCTTGCGATATGTCATGTGCACTAACTATGCCCATTATTTGCTCACATGACATGATTGCCATGATTTATTCTAGTGTGTTGCATCTTCGCTCCACTAGTTTGCACGACTTGATTACTATGCTTGCTTATGTTGCATCACCATTTCATGCGATTGATGACAACCATCTATATGCTTCGCACATGATTCATATTGCTTCTTGTCATATATCTCTACGTGTTGCCTCTCTCGTGCTAGATGATTTGCCATGTATTGAGTGCAACAATGATTCTCTTCTTGCTCATGAGATTGCCCCCATAGCATTCTCGCATATATTTGGAGATTTTGACATAATTCTTGTGAAGCATGCTTGTCTTACTTCTCTGCACCATATACCTAGTGCCATGAATATTTCCATTGTTGCATATACTATTCATGCACTTGTGCTTCTAATGGTTATGTGCAAAAGATGAGAACCATCATGATGGATGATGTGTTTATCTACCATGCTCATACGTTCTTTGTTTTGTTTTGTGCATGTGTAGGATACTTGGACGTTGTGTCGACTTCCACTTCACGTGAATTGACCACTCGAGCTCTTGAGAGCGAGCCTCATACATTCTACCACGACTCGCTTCTACACCGTATTTGCTTCCACTTCGGCATTG
Source organism: Aegilops bicornis (assembly GCA_021605145.1). Lineage (NCBI taxonomy): Eukaryota > Viridiplantae > Streptophyta > Magnoliopsida > Poales > Poaceae > Aegilops > Aegilops bicornis. The sequence continues at coordinate 266,029,751 of CM038669.1, forward strand.
TGAAGAATGCACAAGGACACACTTCCAAGGTGACATCCTTCTTGAGCTTGGATATTGTGGATCATACTTCATGTGTTGCTTGCACCATTTGCATGCATGTTCGAGATATTGCTTTCAACCATGATTGCCACATTTCCATGCTTCATGACAAATATACCTTGTGTGTTGCATCCAATTCTTGGATTACTTGTTCCTATCTCATGTTTGGTTGCAACAATGTCACTCCTTCACATATGCCATGTCCCATTGATTGCTACATGCTTTCCTTGATTGCCTCAGACATGATAAACAATTGCTCCTTATATTGTGTTGAGTGCCATACTATCTTCACTACACCCTATGCAAGTTATGCTTGGATTGTCTTGCACTTCACTTTATTTGGTGTTGTGAATGATTCCTATGCCTACCATAGACCTTTCATTGAGCGCTTTGCTCATGATTGCTATCACCATGAGGTAGATGTTTTTTCTTTCTCTTGTCACACACATTTGCATCACTGCCTCACATTTGCAAACTTGTCCCCATGATATCTTTGCTTGTGCTCAATTCATATACCTACATGCCATGACACAATCCCTTGTCACACCATATGCTTTGCATGATGACGACACTTGTTTGGTGAATCACCTCTTGAATGCTTGGTTTTGCACTAACGCTAGCCGCATTTGTTTTTCCAACTGTTTGTTCTCCTTGCTCCTTTTGAAGGAATCACGAGACTGTGCGACATTGGAGAGTGCCCATTTCAAGCTTCAAGATGACGAGAACTTGGTGATCGACCACTACTACACGGCGACGCCATCTCTTTCCCATGGTGGTTTGGATTCTGATCCGAGGTCGGATCTTTTCCAAGGGGGAGGGGATGATGCGGAGCATCCTACAGTCATCACCATGTCAAGAGTCCGTTTGGCAAGTGACACGTGCGACCTCTACTTCACATACACAAAGGTGAATCTTCTCCTTTACACGTGCTCACTTGACCCCTTTGAGGATAGTATACTACTTGACCCTCCACTCATGTGCATGCATAGGTATTGCCGGAGCTTCATGGACGACGATGAGGAGTGCAAGCGCCAAGGATCACCTACACCATCCGTGAGGGAAGCGTGGAAGAGAAGGAAGAAGAAGCCTGGACAAGCTTCTGGAAAGCCCGGAACTTCCGACCGCTGCCCGGAACTTCCGGCCACCGGAACCTCCGGCCGTCCCGGAACTTCCGGCCCCGACGCATCGAAGCCGTCCGAGAGTGTGCCAACTCTCTGGATAGCCCGGACCCTGGCCGGACCTACGCCCGGAACCTCTGGCACCCGGACCTTCCGGCCGTCCCCGGAACTTCCGGCCCTGCTTGCGCGCAGAGACTCGGCCCGTGACCATGTACCCTTTCGCCCCTCACTTACCCCTTCGTGGCTACTACTATATATAATCATCCCCCACCTCCATTCTAGGGTTCGCAAATATGATAGCTCATTCTTAGGTGAGCTTTGCTCCTACCTCTACTCTTGAGAGAGAGAGACCATTACTCCATTGGAGGCCAAGACCTCCATCTAGGAGAAGATCCTGCGGGATATATCATCAAGACCCCCTCTTGGGCGCCCCCCTTCAAGACCTCCTCAGGGAGATGAACTCTACCTTGTATCTTTCCCTTTGTTGTTCATGTACCTTGTGGATCTTGTGTGTTTGATGGTCTAGAGGATGTGTGATTTGACTTGTTCTTGAGTGTTTCCCCTTGTGATTTCTCCCCGTTCTTCCCCGTGTTCTTCGTGCTCTTCGAGGGATTCCACTCCAAACGTGAAAGATCGGCCTACACCGGGTTAGCCCCGTATTAGGACCCCAAGAACCTGGTCCCCACTGGGGCCTCTGCAGGCCCGCGAATGCCGCCTTGCTGGGCCTGGTCACTCGTTGGCGTTGCTGCAGCCGTTGCGGTGCCCTCTTGGTCCCGTATCTCCCCAACTGAAGGTACGGCACGACGCGGCTGACCCTTGGCATGGTGCTCTTCCTGAACCACCACTAGGGCTGCGCTAGGGGAGTAGGGAGTGGCGGCTAGGTAAAGCACCAGGGGCTCGAGAGGGCGGGGCGCCACCATCACCGGAGGGCTGGTCAGGTATCTCTTGAGGTCTTGAAATGCTTGGTCAGCCTTCGGGGTCCACTCGAATGGGCCCTTCTTCTTCATCAGCTTGAAGAACGGCAGGGCCCGCTCTCCCAGCTTGGAGATGAAGCGCACCAGCGAGGTCACGCAGCCCGCAAGCTTTTGCATCTCCTTGAGAGTTTGTGGCGGGCTCATGTCTTCTATCGCCTTGACCTTCTCCGGGTTAGCCTAAATCCCCTTGTGGGACATGAGGAAACCCAGCAGCTTGCCGGAGGGGACATCGAACACACACTTCTCTGGGTTGAGCCACAGGTCCACTTGGCGCAGGCTTGCGAAGGTCTCCTCCAGGTCTTGAGTCAAGGTCCTCGCCTCCCGACACTTTACCGCAATGTCGTCGACGTAGGCTTCGGTGTTCCACCCGAGCTGCTAACCCAGGGCGATGTGCGTCAGCCGCTGAAAGGTCGCGCCTGCGTTGTGCAGCCCGAATCGCATGCAAGTGTAGCAGTACACCCCGCACGGGGTCAGGAAGGTCATCTTCTCCACATCCTCCACTGCCATCTTGATCTGGTGATAGCCTGAAAATGCGTCCAGGAAGCACAGCAGGTTGCACTCGGCGGTGGAGTCGACAATCTGGTCGATGCGCGGGAGCGGGAACAGGTCTTGGGGCATGCCTTGTTGAGGTTGGTGAAGTCGACACACATGCGCTCCTTCCCGCCTTTCTTCGGTATGACGATGGGGTTCGCCAGCCACTCAGGGTACCGAACCTCGCGAATGACGCCTGCTGCCTCCAGTTTGTTGGTTTCCTGGACGACGAAGGACTGCTTCTCTGTGGACTGTCGCCGCGCCTTCTGCTTCACAGGACGCACATTGGGGCACACCCTCTAGTGAGGATCCATCACCCCTCTTGGGACCCCTACTAGCTACTTAGGTTCCCAGGCGAATACATCATTGTTCACGCGCAGGAACCTCACCAATGCCTCCTCTTGGTCCGGGTCGAGGTTGGCGCCTATGGTGAAGGTGGCTCCTGAGGACCCATCTTCCTCGACCGGCACCTGCTTGGTTTCGGCCTGATCTTGAGTGAACAACTGCTTCTTCTTTGCTGGCACGGCCTCCTTCAGCCTAGGGGCGGCCTCGTTGGCCGGTCGCGCTGCCGCAACGGTTTTGAGGGCAAACTTGAGCGCTGCTAGAGCCTCCTTGGTGTCTCCAACTACGGTGAGGACGTCCTTGCTCCCAGGCATCTTCATGAGGTTGTAGGCCGGATGGGTCGTCGCCATAAACTGAGCCAGAGCCGGGTATCCGATGATGGCGTTGTACGGGAGGCCAATGCGGGCGATGTCGAAGTCGATCAGTTTGGTGCGGTAGTTGTCGCGAGTGTCAAAGGTCACGGGAAGGCGGATCTGCCCCAGGGGGCTGGTGGAGCCGCCGCCGACCCCGGAGAAGGGCTTGCTGGGGTGGAGCCATTTGAGTGGTACGTGAAGAAGGCTAAAAGCCTCCACAGAGAGCACGTTGAGGCCAGCGCCACCGTCAATGAGGGTCTTGTTGACAGCTATGTTGTAGATGGTGGGCGTGCAAAGCATTGGAAGCACGCCCGAGCCGATGGTGGTGATGGGGTGATCCCCCGAGTCGAAGGTGAGGTCGGCCTTGGGCGCCGCCCAACCCGGGGGAGCTCCTTGCCGCACGGAAGCGGCGCCAATCTGGCGAAAGAACGACTTGGTGTGACGGTCCGAGGGTGGTGCTTGCGAGCCGCCGAGGAGGGCCGTGACGGCGAGCGGCGATGGTGCCGTGAAGCGCGCGACGAATAGGCCGCACAGCTCCTCCCAAAATACCACTGAGGATCCTGGGAGGGCAAGCAACCAGGCGCATGGCGCACCAGCGAGGGCCATGGGAAGCCAGTTGGCCATGACCTTGTCGTCGCCCCCAGCCTTCAGGACGACCTCTTCATATGCCAGCCGGAAGGCCGACGGGTCTGCCGCGCCGTCATAGAGCGGCGGCATCTCCGGCTTGAACTTGGGCGGCCCTTGTACCTGTCGCAAGGCGGGGGCAAAGGTCTTGAGCCCCCTGGTAGTGTCGTGGGCGTCTGTCATCCCAACTGAGGGAGCAACACCGACGATGGGGACAAGGCGCGGAGGTGGCAGAGCGTGGATCGACGGAAGGAAAGCTTCAGCGCACCCCTACCTGGCACGCCAAATGTCGTATTTTGGGTTCCGGTAAAACCCTTGAGGTTCGAACTCTGGGGTGCGCACAAAGATCTCTCCTCCCCCTAGCTCACACTCTCACCACAATCTCAAAGCTCAGTACGTCTAACTCACAGAACAAAGGACACATGGTTTATACTGGTTTGGGCCACCGATGTGGTGTAATACCCTACTCCAGTGTGGTGTGGTGGATTGCCTCTTGGGCTGAGGATGAACAAGTACAAGGGAAGAACAGCCTCCTGAGGAGAGGTGTCCTTGAGCTCGATGAGCTTGTGTGGTTGAGGATAATCTGAATGGTCCAAGGTCAGTTGCCTCCTACTGTGGTGGCTAGTCCTATTTATAGAGGCCCTGGTCCTCTTCCCAAATGTAGGCGGGAAGGGATCCAACAATGGCAAAATTTGAAGGGAGACAACCAGTACAAGTTATCATGACTAAAGGTGGTCTTCGCCTGCCAAAGGCTCTGGTGGTGATGCCGTCCTGGACTCCATGGTGACCTCCGTCCTGCCGTCCTGCTGGTCTTGGTCTTGTTGCACCGATATGGAAACCTTTGCCTGATTTCTCGGGACTCCTCGCCTGCGCTTGCCTCTTTAGCACTAAAGAGGAAATGAGTACACTGCGAGCGCTAGCGCCCACCTGGCCTTGGTCGTCATGGCTTGCGTCACAAGGACCTCGCGAGGTGCCCCTCGCCTTTATCTCTCCGCCCCTCTTGAGCCAGCCTAGTGAGGCCGTCCCCGAGGAGGTCTTGCGTCGTCCGCCTCGCGAGGGTCTTGAGTGTTCGCTGATGAAGATGGGCTGTACAGGGCCGCTGGCGAAGCCACGTCATGGGCCGCGGTTTGGAAAGTCTGGGGACCCCCATTCCCAGGACGCCGACAGTTCCTGAGGACATGGGAGAAGTCTTGCTATAAGTAGCCATGTGAATTTGACATTCGTTCGATATTTTGATGAGATGTATGTTGCCTTTCCTCTAGTGGTGTTATGTGAACATCGACTACATGACACTTCACCATTGTTTGGGCGTAGGGAAAGGCATTGGGAAGTAATAAGAAATGATGGGTTGCTAGAGTGACAGAAGCTTAAAACCTAGTTTATGCGTTGCTTCATAAGGGGCTGATTTGGATCCATATGTTTCATGCTATGGTTAGGTTTACCTTAATACTTCTTTTGTAGTTGCAGATGCTTGCAAGAGGGGTTAATCATAAGTGGGATGCTTGTCCAAGGAAGGGCAGTACCCAAGCACCGGTCCACCCACATATCAAATTATCAAAGTAACAAACGCGAATCATACGAGCATGATGAAAACTAGCTTGACGATAATTCCGATGTGTCCTCGGGAGCGTTTTCCTTTATATATTTTTCCAGGCTTGTCCTTTGCTACAAAAAGGATTGGGCCACCTTGCTACACCTTATTTACTTTTGTTACTTGTTACCCGTTACAAATTACCTCATCACAAAACTATCTGTTACCGATAATTTCAGTGCTCGCAGAGAATACCTTACTAAAAACCGCTTGTCATTTCCTTCTGCTCCTCGTTGGGGTCGACACTCTTGCTTATCGAAAGGACTACAATAGATTCCCTATACTTGTGGGTCATCATCTCACAACGTCCAAATTTGAAGGGTAACAACTAGTCCATGCTATCCTAAAAAAAGTAGTCTTCGCCTGCAAAAAGCCTCTGGTTGTGACGCCGTGGTGGGCTCGACGATGACCTCCGCTCTGCCGTCCTGGCGGTATTGGTCTTGTTGCACCAGAATGGAAACCTTTGGCTGATTCCTCAGGACTCCATGCCTACACTTGCCTTCTTAGCACAAAAGAGGAAACTGGTACACTGCGCCCGATGGCGCCTGCCTGGCATTGATCATCATGGCTCACGTCATCTAAACCTCGCGAGGTCAGCTTTGCATAGAAATCTAAGCTCCTCGGGAGCCATCCTGAGGAGGCCGCCCCTCGAGGAGGTCTTGGTGTCGCCGGACTCGCGAGGCTTGGCCCCTCGCGAGGGTCTTGAGCTGTTGATGTTGAAGTTGGGCCATACCAGGCAGTTGATGGAGCCAAGCCATAGGCCGCAGGCAGGCAAGTCTGGGTACCCCCGGTCCCAGGACATCGTCAGAAGTACACGGGGTGCTCGATGAAGGAGGAGGCATTGACGGTGTCCTGCCCCTCTTGGGACGAGGGAGGCTCAGGTGCCTTGCCGCCCAGCGGGGTAGGCAGGGCCTCGGGAGTACAATCCTGAGGCGGCGACAGCGCAGTTGTGTGCGGGGCGCTAAGCCACGCACCCACATCAGCACGCTCTTCCCGGACCGCCACGAGTGCCGCGCTGGCCGAGTGGGGTGTGGCAGCCAGGTAAAGGACCAGGGGCTCAAGAGGACGAGGTGCCACCATCACCAGCGGTCTAGTGAGGTACCTCTTGAGATCTTGGAAGGCCGCCTCGGCCTCCGGAGTCCATTCGGACGGGTCCTTCTTCTTCATCAGTTTGAAGAACGGGAGGGCGCGATTGCCCTACTTGGAGATGAAGCGCCCCAGTAAAGTTACGCAGCCTACGAGCTTCTGCATCTCATTGAGGGTATATGGTGGGCTCATCCTTTCTATCGCCTTGATCTTCTCTGGGTTAGCCTCAATCACTCTGTGCGACACCAGGAAACCCAGCAGCTTGCCGGGCGGGACTCCGTACACGCACTTCTCCGGGTTGAGCTGCAAGTTTACCTTGTGTAGGTTGGCGAACGTTTCTTCCAAATCTTCAATGAGGGTCCTCGCCTCCCGTGACTTGACCACTATGTTGTTGACGTACGCCTCAGCGTTCCTTCTGAGCTGCCGGCCCAGGGCTATGTGCATCAATGCTGGAAGGTTGCGCCGGCATTGCACAGCCCAAATGGCATGCAGGTATAGCAGTACACCCCGCATGGGGTCAGGAAAGCCGTCTTCTCGAGATCCTGCACCGCCATCTTGTTTTGGTGGTAGCCTGAGAAGGTGTCTAGGAAGCACAGCAAGCCTCACTCGGCGGTGGAGTTGACGATCTGGTTGATGCGCGAAAGAGGGAAGGGGTCTTGAGGACAAGCTTTGTTGAGGCTCGTTAAGTCGATGCACATGCGCTCCTTCCCGCCCTTCTTGGGGACGATAACTGGATTCGCCAGCCAATCCGAATGTCGCACCTCTTGTATGACGCCGGCCTCTTGCAGCTTGTGGACCTCCTGGATGATGAACGATTGCTTCTCTAGGGCTTGTCGCCGCGCTTTCTGCTTCACCGGGCGCGCGCCGGGGCACACCATCAGGTGGTGCTCGATCACATCTCTTGGGACACCGGCCAGATCTGTTGCCTCCCATGCAAACACGTCCTTGTTCGCACGGAGGAAACTAACCAGCGCATCCTCCTGGTCAGGGGGGAGGCCAGCACCTACGGTGAAGGTGGGGCCAGAGCCCCCATCGTTGATCGGCACCTGCTTCGTCTCCGCTCGGTCCTGCGAGAACAACTGCTTCTTCTTTGTGGGCGCGGCCTCCGGGACCTCCAGAGCATCTTTGGCGCCCGACCATGCCGCTGCAGCAGGCTTGTAGGTGGGCTTGAGGACCAGGAGCAAATCCTGAGAATCCCCGTTATAGTGAGAATGTCGTTGCTCCCCGGCATCTTGACGATGTTGTAGCCGGGGTGCGAGAGTTGGGTACCCAAGGACGACATTGTACGGGAGGCTGATGCGGGCGACGTCAAAGTCGACGAGCTCGGTGCGGTAGTTGTTTCGCGTGCTGAAGGTGATGGGGAGGCGAATCTGCCCCAGGGGAAAAGTGGAGCCGTCAACCACCCCCGAGAGAAGGGCCTGGTGGGGGTTGATCAAAAGCTTCCACGGAGAGGACGTTGAGGCCAGCTCCGTCGCCATTGAGGGTCCTGGTGACTACAATGTTGATGATGGTGGACGTGCAGAGCATGGGGAGTGCACCGGCACCGACCGTGGTCATGGGGTGATCCCTGAAGTCGAAGGTGATCTTGGTCTCAGGCACCGCCCTGCCTGGGGAAGCCCCATGTTGCGGCCGGACGGCCCCCACTTGCCAGAAGTGCCGCTTGACGTGGCGACTCGAGACCGGCGCCTACGACCTGCCGAGGCGATGGCCGCAATGATGTGGGGCGTCAGCGCCATAAAGTGTGTGATGAACAGGTCGCGCAGCTCCTCCCAGGAGGCTACCGAAGACTCTGGCAGGTTGAGCAGCCAGGTGCGTGACACACCTGTGAGAACCATAGGGAGCCAATTCGCCATGACCTTGTTGTCACCGCCTGCTGCTTAGATGGCCTCCGTGTACACCCGGAGGAACTCCGCAGGGTCCACCGCACCGTTGTACCACGGTGGCAACTCTGGCATGAACTTCAGCGACCACTGCACCTACCGCAAGGCGGGGGAGAAAGCTAAAAGGCCCACAATGCCCCCGAACGCGTGTGGCAGCCTGGCAAGTGGAGCAGCGCCTGCCATTGGAACCACGTGGCGCGGGACGGAGCGCAGTTGATGAAGAAGTAGATCTTCGACACGACCCTACCTGGCGCGCCAAATGTCGGATTTAGGGCTCCGCAGACCCAAGAAAGGTTCGAACTCTGGGGCATGTGTGAACTACTCAACTTCTCTAGCCAACCAGTTCATCACCCCCACGGCCTAGCTCGATGAACAAGAAGGAAGATTGACATAGCAGTTTACCCAGGTTCGAGCCAGCTTGTGGTGTAAGACACTACTCCTGCTTTGTGGTGGATTAGCCTCACGAGGGACTGAGGATGAACTAGTACAAGGGAAGAACAGCCTCACGAGGTCTGCTCTGGTGTGGGTGCGAGCTAGTGAGGAATGGATCAGATCTAGCCAGAGCTCTCTTTCCAATGGTGGTGGCTAAGCTATATTTATAGTGGCCTCGGTCCTCTTCCACCAGAGCGTAGGCGGGAAGGGATCCCACAGTGGCCAATTTGAAAGGGGACAAGTAGTACATCTTATCCTGGTGAAAGGTGGTCTTTGCCGGCAAAGCTTCTGGTCGTACCGCTGCGGTGAGCTCGGTAATGATATCAATCCTTCTATCCTGGTGGTCTTGGTCTTGTTGCATGGGAATGGAAACCTTTGGCTGATTCCTCAGGACCTCACGCCTGCGCTTGCCTCCTTAGCACTGAAGAGGAAACCCATCGCTTCAAGGCTCGCTAGCGCTCACCGCCTTGGTCATCATGGCTAGCGTCACCTCTACCTCACGAGGTGGGCACCCGCCTAGAAATCTCAGCTCCATAGGAGGCAGCACGGGGAGGCCGCTCCCTCCGGCAGTCTTGATGTCGCCCGCCTCGCGAGGCTTGGCCCCTCGCGCGGGTCTTGTCTTGACGGTGTCGTATATGGTCCATACCAGGCCGTTGATGGAGCCACGCCATGGGCCGCAGGTAGGCAAGTCTTGGTACCCTGGTTCCCACAACGCCGACACTATCATTGCACGCCGCCTGCACACTAACAGGACTAAGGGTAAAATTCAAGGTGGTATTTATGCTACTCACTTAGCGAGACGTTTTGATGTTAACATACGCCCACATGATTATTTGTTGCCTAGAGTTTACTTAGATCACCAGTCTATGCAGGATCACCACTTCCTTGATACCCCTGAGCCTCCTCACCACATTCGTTATAGCTTGGTGTTTAGTGAGGTTACTCGTGATGTTATTCTATTGCCAGCACCTGCTTTGTTTGACTCTCATGCCAGGAACGGATACACTGTTGTGCCACCAGACATCGTTTCTTACTGGAATGCGTTGGTCGCGGCTGAGGATGAGGTCCAGGATTGGGACACTCAGGTGTCGCTGGCGCAACACTTCCACATGGGACCAGATGGCTACTATGGATGGTGATTGCCAAGGTAGGCAAAGGCCTAAGCTTGGGGGAGTGTGTTTTCTCACCCACATTACATTCAGGTTCACACATTTCATTCCAGTTGTCGGTGTTCATCGTCTTTGATGAGGACATGGCTACCACAGTTACACCCACAACCCCTGCTACTATACCTATTGGACCAATTAATAGAGCTCATGCACACCAGTTAAATTATCACGTAGTTTCGTTTCTTGGTGATGTTTCTAATGTTCATGAGAATGTGATGTTGCCTAACTTGGATACATTTGTGTTGATTACAGTTGAAGGGCCTAGCATGGACCAGAAGGATGAACATTGGAGCATGATCAAGCATGGAGATGAAGGCACGAACGAACGGAATAAGAAAGGAGTTTCTGGTGAAGATTTCCGCACTTTGGAGCCACCATGATAACATACAAGAAGATGGACGAAATATACAAGAAGCCCATTTATAAAATTCATCCATAGCTTATTTTAGGTGTCGCGCCACCTTATTTTTTTGGCCAGGGCCATGTAATTTCGAAATACCTCTTATTAGTTTGTTTTTAGAGTCCGTATTGAAGGGGAAACGACTCAAGAGGTGTTTTAGTCCCAGCATGCCAAGGGTGGACGAAATCCTTCTCTTTTCCCCTATAAATACATCCCTTAAGGCACCGTTTAGACTTGAGTTTTAATTAGTTAAAAGTTAGCCACTGCTGCAACTTCGTGTACTTCATTTGTGTCCAACGACCAGACTAAGACCGCTTTTAGAACCCCACTTTTATCAACACTTCATATATATTCACAATATTCAGATTGCTTTATCATATTCTTTCTTGTTCTTTGATTGCTTGCAGGAATAGACCTTCATGATCAGGTTGATCGTGTCCCGACGTGGTCAATAACCTCTCGGAGTTGATTTAGCTATTGCTAAGGCGCAATGTCGTGCATGTTTATAGTCGGGTCATCAAAATCGTATCCACCAAATCGATAGTTATCATCTCCTCGAAAGATCGGACACCCTGGCCTCCATCAAAGTTTTAAGGTTGCTTGGTGAGATCTTTCCAGTTTTTTGTAATCTTGTTTGCATCTGTTCTTCATACCTAGAGTCCAAGACAAAAGCAACAAAAAAGTGTAGATTAGTTCATCTGTGTTCCAGACAGTCCGATCCTTTTTGCCATTACAACTTAGTTTTTGTTTTGTTGAATTTTTGGTTGCATCATATGTCGAGTTGCTGGTTTTAGTGTTAGTCTTTTAGAGTTTCGAGTTCTAGTCACTTTTTGTTCATGCCGACTCCGCACACACGATAATCCACTATTGGGCAACGTTGCATGGAAACCAAAAAAAATTCTACGGACACGCAAGATCTATCCATGGAGATGCATAGCTACGAGAGGGGGAGAGCATCTACATACCCTTGTAGATCACTAAGCGGAAGCGTTTATCAACGCGGTTGATGTAGTCGTACACCTTCACGATCCATCCTGATCAAGTACCAAATGTACTGAACGTAGTAGGTGATGGTCTTGGCCAGCCGGGCCAAGGCGCATGGGCGCTCGGGCACGTGGTAGCTAACAGGGCATGGTGGCGACGACTAGGAGCGATGCAACGACTCCTGTTGGTAGGCATGAAGCACGCAACAGTGCACACAGGATGAAGGCCAGCGGACAAGAGTGAGTGACGCGCATCTACCCTCATAGGGGCTCCGCACACCAGCGGCAGTCGACAACATAGCGGGCGGTCTATGGCACATCTGCAATGGTCAGAGGGAGTGGCTCGTGTGACATGATGGTGGTAGTACGTGATGCTCGCGGCGTGCCAAGCCAAGCGTGTGGTTGGCAGCGGTAGCGGGCCATGGTGCCGATCACTAGGAGTGGTGCGACGACTTGTGCTGACGGGTGTGAAGCTTGCGTCCATGCACACATAGCGAAGATCAGAAGGCGAGAGCTGGCGATGTGCATCTGCCGGCAGGGGCTTGGCAAACCAGCGGCAGCTGGCAACGCAGTGGGCGGCAACATCAGACCACGAGGCTAAAGGTAGCGGTGGCGCGAGCAAGCACAACAGCCTGTGGAGCTAAAGCACGGTGGCACACTCGAACAACACTGGCGCGTGGCGGCCGGGACTGGCTGCGTATCGTGCAGCCTCTCCAGTAAACGGTTGCACATTTACTGTGCAAACGTCAAACGGAGGCCGGCTTACTTGAGGCAGCTACCAGCTAGTAAGCATATTTCTATGAATGTTGCACATGTATTTAATTGGATTTTCTCCATAAACTTAATTTTGAGTTTGATGAGACACATAGCAATATTTGCACACTGCCAATGCAGTTGGTAGCAGATGTTCCGCGGGATCAGATATCCTCCGTCTTGTCTCTGCATTCGAGGAATGCTTATGTGATAACAATGCAAGTTCCATCGCACATTGTATATTGTTTTTATTTGGTAGATTACATCATTTTGTAAGTGCCCATATGCCAACATCAAAGGGTAGCAGTTAACGTCCTTTTAGTATGAAAGCAGCAGCATGGCACAGTCGTGCAGTCGTGCAAGATCATTTTTCCTTGCTTTGTCATGATCTGGTGTAGGTGCCAATTATGTAAGCTGCAACATGGCAACGGTAGTGCATCCACCTAATGACTCTTCTAAAGTTGTCATGCTTTAGAGTTTAGCCGATTCTATGTTGACGGGTTACGAGGATCAACATAGATGAGCTGGGTGTGTGTTGGCCGAGTCCATCGCCTTGGAATTGACCATGGCCAGATGTCTCATTGCCACCATGCATTGACGAGTGTTGGAAAGGAGGATAAGCAGTGATCAAAGTTTTAAATAGCACGCTAAGGCTCTTAGCGGCGGACCTCTTCTAAATGCTATAGCGTGCTATAACGATGCTATAGCGCCCTATTTAAAATGTTTGCTCTTGTGTTTGGACAAAAGATCCTTTGCGCGGGACCTTTTCTAAATGCTATAGCGTGATATAGCGGAGCTATAGCGTGCTATTTAAAACCATGGCAGTGATACGGGTGAAATGATGCATTGAAATAAAGGGCGTATACATTGCGAAGTCTTGAGCCATGCTTATCACACAATCAAGGTGTGTGCTCTTTTTATCTCCGGTTGCAACGCACGGGCATTTTTTCTAGTCATGATTAAGGAAATATAATAATAACCACTTTATTATTGCCTCTAGGGCATATTTCCTACAGTCTCTCACTTGCACTAGGGTCAACAATCTAGATTACATAGTAATGAATCTAACATCCATGGAGTCTTGGTGCTGATCATGTTTTGCCCGTGGAAGAGGTTTAGTCAACGGGTCTGCCACATTCAAATACGTATGTACTTTGCAACTATGTCTCCATCCTTGACCTTTTCATGACTGGAGTTGAAACGTCGCTTGATGTGTTTGGTTCTCTTTGCAATTGCTCTAGTGTTGTCACAAAAGATTTTCATTGTACCCGATGCACTGGGTATTACACCCAGACCGGATATAAACTCCTTCATCCAAACTCCTTCATGCGTTGCTTCCAAAGTAGCTATGTGCTCCGCTTCACATGTAGATCCCGCCACGACACTCTGCTCAGAACTGCACCAACTAACAGCTCCACCATTCAATATAAATATGTATCCAGTTTGAGACTTAGAGTCACCTGGACCTGTGTTGAAGCGCATTGACGTAACCCTTTACGATGAGCTCTTCATCACCTCCATAAATGATAAACATATCCTTGGTCCTTTTCAGTTACTTCAGGAAATTCTTGACCGCTCTCTAGTGATCACCTCCTAGATTACTTTGGTAACTCCCTGCCAAACTTATGGCAAGGCACGCATTAGGTCTGGTACACAGCATGGCATACATAATAGAACCTATGGCTGAGGCATAGGGAATGACTTTCATTTTCTCTCTATCTTCTGTCGTGGTCAGACTTTGGGTCTGACTCAATTTCACACCTTGCAACATAGGCAAAAACCCTTTCTTTGACTGGTCCATTTTGAACTCCTTCAGAACTTTGTCAAGGTATGTGCTTTGTGAAAGTCCTATTAAGCGTCTCGATCTACCCCTATAGATCTTGATGCCCAATATGTAAGAAGCTTCACCGAGGTCTTTCACTGAAAAAATCTTATTCAAGTATCCTTTTATGCTATCCAGAAATTTTGTATCAGTTCCAATCAGTAATATGTCATCCACATATAATATCAGAAATGCTACAGAGCTCCCACTCACTTTCTTGTAAATACAGGCTTCACCGTAAGCTTGTATAAAACCATATGTTATGATCACCTCATCAAAGCGTATATTCCAACTCCGAGATGCTTGCACCAATCCATAGATGGATCACTAGAGTTTGCACACTTTGTTAGCTTCTCTAGAATTGACAAAACCTTCTGGTTGCATCATCTACAACTCTTCTTTAGGAAACACGTTAAGGAATGCAATTTTGACGTCCATTCGAAAGATTTCATAATCATAAGATGCGTCAATTGCTAACATGATTCAGACAGACTGAAGCATCACTGCGGGTGAGAAAGTCTCAACTTAGTCAACCCCTTGAACTTGTCAAAAAACTTTTGCGACAAGTCGAGCTTTGTTGACAGTGATATTACCGTCAGCGTCCGTCTTCCTCTTGAAGATCCATTTATTCTCAATGGCTTGCCAATCATCGGGAAAGTACACCAAAGTCCACACTTCGTTCTCATACATGGATCCTATCTCAGATTTCATGGCCTCAAGCCATTTTTTAGAATCTGGGCTCATCATAGCTTCTTCATAGTTCGTAGGTTCGCCGTTGTCTAACAACATGACTTCCAGGACAGAATTACCATACCACTCTGGTGCGGTACGTGTTCTGGTCGATCTACGAGGTTCAGTAGTAACTTGATCCGAAGTTTCATGATCATCATCATTAGCTTCTTCTCTAGTTGTTGTAGACATCACGGGAATGGTTTTCTCTGATGTGCTACTTTCCAATTTGAGAGAAGGTACAATTACCTCATCAAGTTCTACATTCCTCGCAGTCACTTCTCTCAGGAGAAACTCCTTCTCTAGAAATGACCCATTCTTAGCAACAAAGATCTTGCCTTCGGATCGGTGGTAGAAGGTATACCCAATAGTTTATTTAGGGTATCCTATGAGGGCGCATTTCTCCGCTTTGGGTTCGAGCTTATCAGGCTGAAGCCTTTTGACATAAGCATCGCATCCCCAAACCTTAAGAAAACGACAGCTTAGGTTTCTTGCCAAACCATAGTTCATACGGTGTCGTCTCAACGGATTTAGATGGTGCCTTATTTAACGTGAATGCGTCTGTCTCTAATGCATAACCCACAATGATAAAGGCAAATTGGTAAAGACATCATAGAACACACCATATCTAATAAAGTACGATTACGACGTTCGGACACACCATTATGCTGTGGTGTTTCAGGTGGCGTGAGTTGTGAAACAATTCCACATTGTCTTAAATGAAGGCCAAACTCGTAACTCAAGTATTCACCTCCGCGATCAGATCATAGAAAAATTATTTTCTTGTTACGATAATTCTCCACTTCACTCTAGAATTCTTTGAACTTTTCAAATGTTTCCGACTTGTGTTTTATCAAGTAGATATATCCATACCTACTCAAATCATCTGTGAAGGTCAGAAAATAATGATACCCGCCGCGTGCTTCAACACTCATCGGACCGCATACAGCAATATGTATTATTTCCAATAAGTCATTAGCTCGGTCCATTGTTCCGGAGAACGGAGTTTTAGTCATCTTACCCATGAGGCATGGTTCACAAGTATCAAATGATTCACAATCAACTGATTCCAAAAGTCCATCCGCATGGAGTTTCTTCATGCGTTTTACACCAATATGACCTAAACGGCAGTGCCACAAGTATGTTGCACTATCATTATCGACTTTGCATCTTTTGGCATGATTATTATGAATATGTGTATCACTACATCGAGATTCAACAAGAATAGACCATTCATTAAAGGTGCATGACCATAGAAGATGTTACTAATATATATAGAACAACCATTATTCTCTGACTTAAAGGAATAACCGTCTCGCAATAAACAAGATCCAGATACAATGTTCATGCTCAACGGTGGCACCAAATAACTATTATTGAGGTCTAAAACTAATACTGAAGGTAGATGTAGAGGTAGCGTGCCGACGGCGATCACATCAACCTTGGAACCTTTCCCGACGTGCATTGTCACCTTGTCCTTAGCCAATCTTTGTTTATTCCGCAGCTCCTGGTTTGAGTTACAAATATGAGCAATCGAACCAGTATCAAATACCCATGCGCTACTACTAGCATTAGTAAGGAATACATCAATAACATGCATATCAAATATACATTTGTTCACTTTGCCATCCTTATTATCTGCCAAGTATTTGGGGCAGTTCTTCTTCCAGTGACCATTTCCTTTGCAAGAGAAGCACTTAGTTTCAGCCTTGGGTCTAGCTTTGGGCTTCTTCACGGAGCAAAGAACTTGCTTTCCATTCTTCTTGAAGTTCCCTTTCTTTCCCTTGCCCTTTCTCTTAGAACTGGTGGTCCTGTTAACCATTAACACTTGATGCTCCTTCTTGATTTCTACCTCCGCGGCCTTAAGCATCATGTAAGAGCTCAGGAATCGTTTTATTCATCCCTTGCATATTATAGTTCATCACGAAGCCTTTGTAGCTTGGTGGCAGTGACTGAAGAACTCTCTCAATAACACTCTCAACTGGAAGATCAATTCCCAGCTGAGTCAAGTGGTTGTTGTATCCAGACATTTTGAGTACATGTTCACTGACAGAACTGTTCTCATCCATCTTACAGCTAAAGAACTTGTTGGAGACTTCATATATCTCAACCCAGACATTAGCTTGAAATATCAACTTCAGCTCTTGGAACATCTCATATGCCCCGTGGCGTTCCAAATGTTTTTGAAGTCCCGGTTCCAAGCGGTAAAGCATGGCGCACTGAACTATCGAGTAGTCATCAGGTCGAACCTGCCAGAAGTTCATAATGTCTACATCAGCTCCTGTAGCAGGTCTGTCACCTAGCGGTGCATCAAGGACATAACCCTTCTGGGCGACAATGAGGATAATCCTCAAGTTGAATACCTAGTCCGTGTAGTTGCTACCATCATCTTTCAACTTAGCTTTCTCTACGAACGCATTAAAATTCAAGGGAACAGTACCACGGGCCATTGATCTACAACATAGATTTGCAAAAACTATTAGGACTAAGTTCATGATAAATTTTAGTTCAATTAATAAAATTACTAATGAACTCCCACTTAAATCAACATCCCTCAAGTTGTCTAAGTGATACATGATCCAAATCAACTAACCCATGTCCGATCATCACGTGAGATAGGGTAGTCTTCAATGGTGAACATCTCTATGTTGATCATATCTACTATATGACTCATGTTCCACCTTTCGGTCCCCAGTGTTCCGAGACCATGTCTGTACATGCTAGCTTGGCTTGTCAAGTTTAACCCAAGTATTCTGCATGTGCAAAACAGGCTTACACCCATTGTATGTGAACGTAGAATCTATCACACCTGATCACCACGAGGTGCTTCGGAACGACGAACTTTAGCAATGGTGCATACTCGGGGAGAACAATTTTATCTTGAAATTAAGTGAAGGGATCATCTCATAATGCTACCATCATTCTAAAAAAAATAAGATGCATAAAGGATAAACATCACATGCAATTAAAAAATGTGACATGATATGGCCATCATCATCTTGTGCTTTTGATCTCCGTCTCCAAAGCATCGACATGATCTCCATCATCACCGGCACGACACCTTTATCTCCATCGTTGCGTCGGGGTCATCTCGCCAACTATTGCTTCTGCAACTATTGCTAACACATAGAGATAAATAAAGCAATTACATGGTGCTTAAGTGATTGACACGCAGGTCATACAATAATTAAAGACAACCCTAAGGCTCCTGTCGGTTGTCGTACTCATCGACATGCAAGTCGTGAACTTATTACAAAACATGATCATCTCATACATCAACATATATCACATCACATCTTGACCATATCACATCACATAATGCCCTGCAAAAACAAGTTAGACTTCCTCTACTTTGTTGTTTCAAGTTTTACGTGGCTGCTACGGGCAACTGATGTCTACTAAGTAACTTTATTCTTGTAGACTCGTGTTGGGCCTCAAAGTGCAGAGTTCTGTAGGACAGTAGCAATTTTCCCTCAAGTGGATGACCTAAGGTTTATGAATCCATGGGAGGTGTAGGATGAAGATGGTATCTCTCAAACAACCCTGCAACCAACTAACAAAGAGTCTCTTGTGTCCCCAACACACCCAATATAATGGCAATAGGTGCACTAGTTCGGCGAATAGATGGTGATAAAAGCGTAGTAATGATAGTATATATTCATTTTTGTAATAGGAACAATAAAAAACAGCAAGGTAGCAATTGACAAAACGGAGCACAAACGGTATTGCAATGCTTGAAAATGACGCCTAGGGTCCATACTTTCACTAGTGCAATCTCTCAACAATACTAATCTAATTGGATCATATAACCATCCCTCAAAGTGCGATGAAGAATCACTCCAAAGTTCTTATCTAGCAGAGAACATAAGAATAAATTGTTTTTAGCAATTCTTCCCAATCGATCTATCCAAGAGTTCGTACTAAAATAACACCAAGTTATTCTTTCCGATCGATCTATCATGAGTTCGTACTAGAAAAACACTAAGCTATTCTTTCCGATCGATATGTCAAGAGTTCATACTAAAATAACACTAAACCAAACCAAATTTAGATACATAATACTCAATCCACCACAAAGAACCTTAAAGAGTGACCCAAGATTTCTACCGGAGAAACAAAAGACGAGAACGTGCATCAACCCCTATGCATAGATTACCCCAATGTCACCTCAAGAATCTGCGTGAGTGCCCAAACATATCTCAAGTGAATCAATATAATACCCCATTGTCACCGTGAGTATTCATATGCAAGAAAGAAATCAAGTGCTCTCAAATCCATTAAATTATTCAATCCGATAAAATGAAATCTCAAAGGGAAAACTCAATTCCTCACAACAAGATAGAGAGGGGAAAACACCATATGATCGAACTATATTAACAAAGCCCACGATCATCAAGATTGTGACATCTAAAGAACACGAGAGAGAGAGAGAGAGAGAGAGAGAGAGAGAGAGAGATTAAACACATAGCTACTGGTACAAACCCTCAACCCCGAGGGTGGACTACTCCCTCCTCATCATGGTGGCCGCCGGGATGATGAAGATGGCCACCGATGATGATCCCCCCCGGCGGAGTGCCGGAACAGGGTCTAGATTGGTTTTTCATGGCTACAGAGGCTTGCAGTGGCGGAACTTCTGATCTAGGGTTATTTTTTATGGTTTCTCTATTTATAGGATTTTTTGGCATTGGTTTCACGCGAAGATGGGCCTCGAGATGAGCACAACCCACCGGGACGCTCATAAGCCCCGAGCACGCCCCGGTGTCTTGTGCCCTACTCCTTCACCTTCTGGTCCTTCCAGGAAGCTTTGGCTGTCTCTTTTGTTCCAAAAAAATCGTCAAAAAGTTTCAGCTCATTTGGAGAACTTTCATTTCTGCACAAAAAACAACACCACGGTAGTTCTGCTGAAAATAGCGTCATTCCGGGTTAGTTCCATGCAAATCGTACCAAAACCATATAAAACTATTGTAAACATGGCATGAATACTTCATAAATTACAGATACGTTGGAGATGTATTAGCAACTAGCAAGAACCATTCTTACCTATGCATAACCAGAACGGTGGTTATCAAGTTCGTATTTAACCTTCTGCAAGGACTGCCGTAGTCAAATCTGATTCAACTAAAGTAGGAGAAACAGACACCCACTGCCGCCTTTTATGCAAAACAAGTTGCATGTCAAGAGGTGGAACCGGTCTCATGTGTGTGGACATGTAAGGTTGGTCTAAGTTTTCATCCCACAATGCCGCCGAATCAAAATACGACATTGGTGGGAAGCAATATGAACATCACCGCCACAACTCCTTTGTGTTCTACTCGTGCATATCATCTATGCATAGACCTGGCTCATGATGCCACTGTTGGGAAACGTTGCATGGAAAACAAATTACCTTTCTACACACACGCAAGATCTATCCATGGAGATGCATACTTACGAGAGGGGGAGAGCATCTACATACCCTTGTAGATCGCTAAGCGGAAGCGTTTATCAACGCGGTTGATGTAGTCGTACACCTTCATGATCTGTCCCGATCAAGTACCAAATGTACGACACCTCCTCGTTCAGCACACGTTCAGCTCGATGACATCCTTTCCTTCTCAATCTAGCAAGAGAGGTGAAGTAGTAGATGAGTTCCGGCAGCACGATGGTGTGGTGACGGTGGTGGTGAAACTATTCCACAGAACTTCGCCAAGCTCAACAGTTTAGGATGGAGGACGAACTAGAGGGAGAGGGGGCGCCGCACACGACTTGGGAATCGAGGTGTGTGTTTCCCCCTCCTATCTTCACATATATATAGGTGGAGGGGAGAGGGGAGGATTCCTAGGGCGCGCCCTAAGGGGGCCGGCGGCCGCCCTAGGCGCCTACCCTAGTCGTGCCCCCCTTTCCTTCCTGGCGCATGGGGGGAAAGGCAGGAGGGGAGGCACCCGCGTTTCCTTGCATAGCATGTGGAAGAGAAGGAATGAGGGGGTTGGCCCTCTTCCTTCCTTCCGTAGAGCTGGCTGCCATGAGGTGGGGTGCACCAGCCCCATGTGGGCTGGTGTGCTCTCCCTCGTTGGCCCGTTTGTCCCAATATGCTCCCGTGGCCTCCCGGAACTTTTTCGGCGATCCGATAATTGTCCGGTGCATTCCGAAACCCTCCAGGAGACCAAATACTATCATCTTATATATGAATCTTCTTCACCAGACCATTCTGGAGCTCCTTGCCATGTCCGTGATCTCATTCAGGACTCCGAACAACATTCGGTCACCAACATACATAACTCATATAGTACTATATCGTCAACGAATGTTGAGCATGCGGACCCTACGGGTTCGAGAATGATGTAGACATGACTGAGACGCTTCTCTAGTCAATAACCAATAGCAGGACCTGGATGCCCATATTGGTTCCTACATATTCTACCAAGATCTTTATCGGTCAAACCTTTATGACAACATACGTAGTTCCCTTTGTCTGTCGGTATGTTTCTTCCTCGAGATTCGATCGCCGATATCTCCATAGGTAGTTTAATCTCGTTGCCGGGAAGTCCCTTTACTCGTTCTGTAATACATCATCTTCCAACTAACTCCTTAGTCACTTTGCTTTCAAGCTTCTTGTGATGTTGTATTACCGAGAGGGCCCAGAGATACATCTCCATCATAATGGAGTGACAAATGATCTCGATTCAGTCCAACTCAAAAGACACCTTCGAATATACCTGTAGATCACCTTTATGATCACCCAGTTATGAAGTGATGTTTGATAGCACACATGGTATTCCTTCGGTATCCGGGAGTTGCATGATCTAATGGTCGAAGGAATATGTCTTTGACATTAAGAAAGCAGTAGCAAAAACTGAACGGTCATACGCTATGCTAACGGATGGGTCTTGTCCATCACATCATTCTCCTAATGTTGTGATTCCGTTATCAAGTGACAACACATATCTATGGTTAGGAAACCTTAACCATCTTTTGATCAATGAGCTAGTCTAGTAGAGGCTCACTAGGGACACGGTATTTGTTTATATATCCACACATGCATTTAAGTTTCCAATAAATACAATTATAGCATGAATAATAAACCTTTATCATGATTTAGGTAATATAATAATAACCACTTTATTATTGCCTCTAGGGCATATTTCCAACATCCACCTCACTGTCATATTCCGCTACTAGGACATGGCTTTGCATTGAACTTTCATTGAAAACCAACACCTTGGTTCTTCCGGTGCCTTCCTTGCCTGCGTACAATTTCCTCAAATTGCTTACTCCTGACAAGGGTCTTGTAGACACCCGTTTCTATAATTCCATTCAATAAATTGTTTTCTAGCTCAAGTGTCACTTGGCTAAGAGAATCATTAGCGGAATCAATAGAACTACTAGAAGCAACAACATTTGATTTAGCATTGTTATTGTTACTACTAGAGGTAGAACCTTTCTTACCCATGCTACTAGTTTGCATAGATTTGACTTGTGGCATAAAAGTAGACAAGAGAAGACATTTGATAATGAAAAAAGAACTCTTCTTTGGAAGATCTTCATTGTTAGCTTTTAGAAGCTCATGCTCTTGCTCTAAATTTACCTTCTCAAAGCGTAGCTTCTTCTGAGTTCTTAGGAGCTCTCTATGATCTTCTTGATTTGTTTCATGAGATAACTTAAGAGTGTTTAGTTATTTAGTTAAACACTCAATCTACTTAGCATTGTCATTCATTTCGTCTTGACTATCATGATTACTATCAAGTTCATTATAGCTCACATCACTAGTTTTATCAACAAGCAAATCGTCATCACCTAGCAAATCATCCTCATCACTATTGAAATCAAGATAGTCGGGGTGTGGTGCCTTGGGGCATTTAGCCATGAAGCATCTTCCAATTCCTTCATTTGGTGAATCAAATAGATCATATGAGTTGGAGGATACGCGAGAAAGTCCAGCAAGACATTCATCTTGACTATAGTCGGAGTCGGAGTGATAACTTCTGTCGGGGTGGTTGTCATAGTTGGAGCCAGAAAGCCATTCACCACCATGAGCTTGATGACCTCTTCTAGAGTAGCTCTTGGTTGACTTGTCTTTCCTTTCCGAATCCTTGTTTCTTCAAGAAGCTGCAGCAACACCTTCATCTTGACTATAGTCAGAGTCGGAGTGATAACTTCTCACGGGGTGGTTTTCAGAGTTGGAGCCGGAAAGCCATTCACCAACATGAGCTTGATGTCCTCTTCTAGAGTAGCTCTTGGTTGACTTTTCTTTCCTTTCCGAATCCTTGTTTCTTCACTTCTACTCTTCCTTCTAGGCGACTCATCTCTTTTCTTGTGAGGTGTCTTACACTCGCTGGAGTAGTGTTCGGGTCTTCCACAAATGTAGCAATTACGGTCACGACTTGAAGATCTTTGCTCATAGTGTCTTGAGTTGGAGCTTCTCTCTTTGCTTCTATTCTTGTAGAACTTCTTGAAGTTCTTCGCCATTAGGCTTATCTCTTCATTGGATACTAGTTTGTCACCTGATGTTGTGGGAGCATCGCTTGAGGCTTTGTATGCACCACTTGACTTGTTATGGAGCTCCTCCTTGTCCTTAAGTGACATTTCATAAGAAACAATCCTTCCAATGACTTCTGTCGTGGCTTTTCCACGACATATGTCCTCATGAAAGAACTAAGTGTTGAGGCCATTGCAACCAGGTGGTTGCTTGAACGGGGTTGATCGGGAACGAAGGACATTTTACCATGGTTCGGCCCCATGCGATGGAGGTAAAAGACTACTCTTGCTTGATTGATATTGACGATGATCTCGATTACAAGGATGTGGATTCGCCAACCTAGCTTTTGAGGGATTGCAACTTAAGTCTTTTCGTCCTAGGGACTCCCCTTTATATAAGAAGGTCGAGTTCTTTGGTTTACAGGAGATTCTGGGATGCACTGCTAACCCGTATCCTACTCTAACTCTCATTAGACTTGTTCCCTAAGTTTGGGTAACTTGTCTTCTCGGCCATCTTGTCAAGTCGTCCTATAGCGGTTCCTCCTCCAGCCGGCCTCGTGCCGGGTCTCTTTCTGGGCCTCCGGGCCTTTCTTATCACCTTATCATGACCCAAAAAATGAAGCGGCCCATGGAGTCTCTGTGCTCCTGGCCGGGTCATAAATTTAGCCGGGTCTTAGTCGTGGGGAACATACCCAACATTAGCGCCTAGTTTAGCTTGGATTTATCCATGTTAAACTCCATCTTGAAAATAAGACAAGGAAAAATGTAAAGAATTAAGATCTGGGTCTTGATTTCTAGTTGAGCGAGCCTCTTCTCATCCTCCCAGTCCTCATCATTCCTTCAGGTGAAAACACCCAGCCGAGTCAAATATTTTGCCAGGTTGCACGACTTGCTCCACTCTTAGCATTTTTCTGATATTCCATATCGTGGCATCACCCCACTCATGATATCCACGCATGACATCATAAAGAATCTTTGGGTGAATATGTCAGGTCATGTTAATCGCGAAAACTGAGGCATCTGTTTGGCCAAAATTTACTGTGCCCCCTAGGGTCTCACGCCTGCCGTTTTGAGTTCTCTTACCTTATAAATAGAGTGGTGCACTGTGGAGCTCACTTTTACCCTCTCTTCTCCTTACTTCTTCGCTTTCCTCTCGCCGAACACCGTCAAGACCTCCTCTAGCCCTCTGACCTCAAAGACAGCGGCTACAACAACACTCACACCGTCGCTGGGACCGACAAAGAATACTGCGGCCACACCCACGAACATCAAAACCCGCAAGTCCTCCTTCATAGATATATAAGTACACTATTGCATCTTTGTACTCTTATTCACCGTAGTTCTTCACTTAGCTCGTCAGCGTTCATCCATAGTTCATTGTTAGGCACAGTTGGAAATTTAGTCCCAAATGGACATGTATCCGCGGGGCCTTGGACTTCTTTTGCAACGTAGTTATTTTCCCCATAGATCCGCCTTTGTCTCCTAGATGAAATCCAATGCCGCACTATAACAAACCATGACCGCAAACCTAGGTCATTTATTTTCCTTTTGCAACCATTTTTCAGATCTATGTTGATGTTAAATATGCACAATAGTTGTTTGTAGCCTCCTTGACCTGTAATCTGCTTTGCATCACTAGCCACGCCACAAATCATAGTGGTAGCTTCACTGGTTATGCTTATTCTGGCTCACCATATCTTGAGTCATAGTAGTCCATATTAATTTAGATATTTATAATAATCTTGAATAATAGCTCTTATAACCCAGAAAACTGATCTCGTAGTCCTCCACTGGGTCTTAGACCTCAATGACATTTTTGTCGGCTTGTATTCGTTTTGTTGGTTTGTACATACTTTGCCGGCTTGTGCTCATTTTGACAGCTCTAAAATTGCAGTAATCCATAATCATGGCTCCTAAAGTTGCAAAGGCTATCAACTGGAGCAAATAAAACATGTCCCAACTTGATCTTAACAACTTGGTCAACTCTGGTCTACTGCCGGCTCAGAACGAAATCGAGTGGCGAGCTCCAGATGAAGAGACCCGACCTGCACCGGGTCCAAATGGAATCATCATTTTTGGTGATCACCTGGACAGAGGTTTCCGCCCTCTGGGTTCCAAATTCTTCCGTGACATCCTCGCATCAGGCCACAAGACCTTGGCCCGAACTCGATGCTCAACTTGAGCAACTTCCAGGGTGCGCCTAGGGGGCCAGGCGCGCCCTGGTGTATTGTGCTCACCAGGTGGCCCCCCTCCCGTGGTTATTTGCTCCAATATTTCTTATTTATTCCATAAAAAATCATCGTGAATTGTCATCTTGTTTGGAGTTGTGAGGAATAGGTGGCCTGACGTAGCTTTTCTAGGTCCAGATTTCCAGCTGCTGGAATTCTCCCTCTTTGCGTGAACCTTGCATATTATGAGAGAAAAGGCATTAGAATTACTCCAAAAAGCATTATTATGCATAAAAATATCATAAATAACAGTAGGGAAACATGATGCAAAATGGATGTATCAACTCCCCCAAGATTAGACCTCGCTAGTCCTCAAGCGAAAACCGAAATCGAAAAACATGTCCACATGCTTAGAGAGAGAGTTGTCAATAAAAAACAAAATACGGACATAGAAGCATCATGTGAATTATTATAACAGCAACAAACGTTAGCATAAATTTTTTATCATAGAACTTTTATCATAGACTTCTCATGAATAAGTAATAATTCATCACACTGTCGAAGTATAAAGCATAAACTCTATTGGAAACCAACAAACTATGTTCTCAGTCAACTTTGCAACTACAATTCATCATATTTTCAAGAAGGGTCACGTATGGGAGCCTTTAGGAAAGTCCACATACTCAACTACCATATAGTCTTCTATGATTGCTAACACTCACTGCATTCACATGAGCAAAACGTTTCAATCGGACACATAGAAAGATAGGGGCTTATAGTTTTGCCTCCCAATGTATTCACGTCAAGGGTGATGTCAACAATAATAACTCATGCTACCCATATTCAACTGGACATATGTGCCTAGATCTTTCCTCACCACATGATGCTTGCCAAAGGAGAAAATAAAAAGGAATAGAGAAAGAAAAAGTTTGACTCTTGCATAAAAGTAAATACATAAAGGTAAAAGATAGGCCCTTCACAGAGGGAAGCAGAGGTTTCCAAGCGCTTATTTGTTTGTATGCTCAACCCCTTAGTGCAAAAGAACGTCACGTTATATTGCCCCTTATGATAGCAACCTTTACTATACAGTTTGTCGCTTTTATTTCTTTGCTACCACAAGTTCGTATAACGCTCAATTTTCTCTTGCACTAAATCAACAAACACTTTTTAGAAGCAATTTTTATTGCATTATTGCACTAATGACAACTTACTTTAGGGATCTTGCTCAATCCCTAGGTAGGAATGGTGGAATCTTGAAAATAAGATTTGGGTTTAAGGGTTTTTTGGATGCACAAGTAGTATCTCTACTTGGTGCAGAATTTTTGGCTAGCAAATATGGGGGGCAAGCACCATATGTTAAAGGATCTATGACAGTATAACTTCTATGTGAATATGAACAAACATAAATTATTATGTTGTCTTCCTTGTCCAACGTCAACAATTTTGGCATATAATATTTTGATCGGGGCTCACAATCACAAAAGATTTCCAGGATGGTGTATTTATATGTGAACCTTCTCTTCCCTTATTAATTCTTTCATGAGTTGCATCACTGACCAATGCTATGTTTGTCAATCTCCAATAAAATTTTCTACTTATACTTTTCCTTATGTGGTGTCATCACCTACCATAAGATTATCATATGATCTTTTTCATTTATTTCCTTTCCCTTTTTATTGAAACATGGAAGTAAAGAAAGCAAAAACTCAAACTAAACTTTCTTATATATCTCGCACACGATTACAAGGATAGATCACTAACCAAACTCTCAAAAAGAAAGGATCGAACTAATTTTTTATTCATCTAAAGCAAAGGATAACTATGGGTCAAACTAAGATAAGTAAAAGCAAAAGATAGCGGGGGTGATATGATATCGGGGAACCTCCCCCAAGCTTGGCGAAAGCCAAGGGGAGTGCCCATACCTAATACTCGATTTTCTTTTGGTGATGAAGAAGGAGGTGGTGGTGATGAAGTAGAGGCAATCTTGTCCTTATTCCTTAGCTTATGCTTGAAGATGGAATTTTCCTCTTTCAATTCACCAATCTCTTGCTCAAACTCCAACGCCTTTTTGCATAAATCTTGCTTGCTTTCCTGCAAAAGGCGAAAGGGTATAAACTGAACCTTAGGCCTCTTTGCTTTGTTGGGGAGGCTTGAATTCTTGAATTCCACATGTGTCCCCAGGTTGAGGCGATGGGGTTTCGTCCTCGTCTGAGCTCGTCTCTTCCTTATCCCTAGGATAATAGTCTTCGTCTCTTCCTCCAAGTCCAGCCATAGTGCTCCACATCCCCATAAGACTTGGGGTTTGCGGTAAAATCAGCAACATAGCTCTCACCCTCCGAGTCTTGGGATGACATATTGTCAGATCTATCAGGAAAACAACAAGAAAAGAGAACAGAAGATTTCTCTGCGATACGGTGGCCAATAGGTTCAGGGAGTATATAAAAAATTATCTTGGGAAACAAGCAAACGGGAGAAAAACAGAGTCCGGAAGGTACCTGAGGTGGGCACAACCCACCTAGGCGCGCCTGGGAAGCCATGCGCCCTGGTGTCTTGTGCCCACCAGGGTGACCTTCCCGGTAGTTCTTATTTTCCTAAAAAAATTATATTCCAAAACGGACAGAAAAATAATTTTGCAGATTTTTCGGAGTCTGTTTACTTACCGTATCACATACCTCCTCTTTTTTCACGATTCTGGAGTGTTCCGGAAGGTCTCTTTTATGTGTACTTTCGGTGTCATAGTCTGCATAATATTACTTTCAACATTAATGGACGTACCTGAGATATAATGTTTTATTCTTTGCCTGTTAACAACCATCGGGTTAGTACCTTCGGCATTATTCATTTTGATAGCTCCAGACCGTTAAACCTCCTCGATAACATAGGGTCCTTCCCATTTGGAGAGGAGTTTTCCGCAAAAAGAATCAAACGAGAGTTTTACAAAAGAACATATTCTCCAACTTTAAACTCACTCTTTTGGATTCTTTTATCATGCCATCTTTTAACTTTTTCTTTAAATAACCTGGCATTTTCATAAGCTTGGGTTCTCCATTCATCTAATGAGCTGATATCAAATAACCTTTTTCACCATCAAGTGTAAAATCATAATTGAGTTCTTTGATTGCCCAATATGTTTTATGTTCTAACTCAAGAGGCAAATGACAAGCTTTTCCATAAACCATTTTATAAGGAGACATACCCATAGGATTTTTATATGTTGTTCTATAAGCCAAGTGCATCATCTAATTTCTTAGACCAATTCTTCCAGGACCTATTTATATTCTTTTGCAAAATTAATTTTATTTCTCTATTGCTAAGTTCAACTTGGCCACTAGACTGAGGATGATAGGGTGATGCAATTTTAGGGTTAACACCATACTTAGCAAGCATTTTACGGAAAGCACCATGAATAAAGTGTGAACCACCATTAGTCATTAGATATCTTGGGACTCCAAACCTTGGGAAAATAACTTCCTTAAGCATTTTAATAGAGGTGTTGTGATCAGCACTACTAGTTGGAATAGCTTCTACCCACTTAGTAACATAATCAATAGCAACCAAAGTATGTGTATACCCATTAGAGGAAGGAAAAGGTCCCATGTAATCAAATCCCAAAGCATCAAATGGTTTAACAACAAGTGAATAATTCATAGGCATTTCTTGACGCTTACCGATATTACCTATTCATTGACATTCATCACAAGATAAGACAAACTTACGGGCATCCTTGAAAAGAGTAGGGCAATAAAACCCAGACTGCAATACCTTGTGAGTAGTTTTGTCTCCCGCATGATGTCCTCCATAAGCTTCAGAGTGACATTTTCATAGGATTTGTCCCTGTTCATGCTCAGGTACACAACATCTAATAATACCATCTACTCCTTTATAAAGATGTGGGTCATCCCAAAAAGAATGTCTTAAATCATAGAAGAATTTTTTCTTTTGTTGGTATGTAGAGCTATGTGGTAAATATTTAGCAACAATATAATTAGCATAATCAGCATAGCAATGAGTGTTATGAGAAACATTTATTGCAGCTAACTGCTCATCAGGAAAACTATCAACAAGAGGTAGTGGGTCATCAAGAACATTTTCAAGCCTAGACAAATTATCAACTACGGGATTCTCTGCTCCTTTTCTATCAGTGAAATGCAAATCAAATTCTTGTAGCAAGAGAACCCATCGAAATAAGCCTAGGCTTAGCATCTTTATTTTCCATAAGATATTTAATAGCAGCATGGTCGGTGTGAACAATTACTTTGAATCAACAATGTAAGATCTAAATTTATCACAAGAAAACACCACTGCTAGAAATTCTTTTACAGTAGTAGCATAATTTCTTTGTGCACTGTCTAGTTACTAGCATAATGAATACCATTTAGTTTCTTATCAACTCTTTGTCCTAGAACAACACCAACAGCATATTCACTAGCATCACGCATAATTTCAAATGGCAAGTTCCAATCAGGTGGTTGAACAATAGGTGCAGAAATTAAGGCTTTCTTGATTGTTTCAAAGGCTTATAAACAATCATCACCAAAAATAAAAGGAACATCCTTTTGCAAAAGATTTGTAAGGGGCCTAGAAATTTTAGGGAAGTCTTTGATAAATCTCCTATAGAAACCACCATGACCTAGGAAACTACGAATACCTTTGATATCTTTAGGACATGGCATTTTCTCAACTGCATCAACCTTAGCTTTATCAACCTCAATACCTCTTTCAGAAATTTTATGGCCCAAAACAAAGCCTTCATTAACCATAAAGTGGCACTTCTCCCAATTCAATACAAGATTTGTTTGCACACATCTCTGTAAAACTCGATCAAGATTGCTTAAACAATCATCAAAAGACTTCCCATAAATGTAAAAAGTCGCCCATGAAGACCTCAACAATCTTTTCACAAATGTCAAAGAATATAGCAGTAATACATCTTTCAAAGGTAGCAGGTGCATTGCATAAACCAAAAGGCATACGTCTATAAGCATAAGTTCCAAAGGGATAGGTAAAAGTGGTCGTTCTTGATCAGGTTGAGAAACAGGTATTTGTGAAAAACCAGACTATCCATCAATGAAGTAAAAAATGTGTGTGCTTAGATAATCTTTCTAGCATTTGATCAATAAAAGGTAGAGGGTAATGATCTTTTCTAGTAGCTTTGTTTAATTTTCTAAAATCAATTACCATTCTATAGCCTGTAACAATTCTTTGTGGAGTAAGTTTATTCTTATCATTAGGAACAATAATAATACCTCCTTTCTTAGGGACACAATGAACAGGACTTACCCATCTACTATCAGCAATAGGATGGATTATACCTACTTTCAGAAGTTTTAATATTTACGTTCTTACCACTTCCTTCATTTTTGGATTTAACCAACGTCGGTGATCAACAACGGGTTTAGCATCAGGTTCCATATTAATCTTGTGCTGACATAGAGTGGGACTAATTCCCTTTAAATCATCAAGAGTATATCCAACAGCGGCTCGGTGCTTCCTTAGAACTTTCAATTATCTTTCTTCTTCATGTTCTGAAAGGTTAGCACTAATAATAACACGATATATCTTCTTCTCATCAAGATAAGCATATTTCAAAGTATCTGGCAATTGTTTTAATTCAAACACAGGATCACCTTTAGGTGGAGGAGGACCTCCTAGAGTTTAAATAGGCAAATAGTGTTTAAGCAAAGGACGTTGTTCAAAGAAAATCTTATCTATTTCATTTCTTTCATGCATATGTAAATCATTTTCATGGTCTAGCAGATATTGTTCTAGTGGATCAGTAGGAGGCACAACAATAGAAGCAAGACCAATTGTTTCATCCTTACTAGGCAATTCCTTTTTATGATTTTTTCTACTAAACATGGGAAAATTAAACTCATGAGACTCACCACCAAAGCTAACACCAACAGTTTGTTTCTCACAATCTATTTTAGCATTAATGGTGTTCAAGAAAGGTCTGTCAAAGATAATGGGACAAAAGTCATCTTGTGGGGAACCAAGAGCAAGAAAATCAGTAGGGTATTTTATTTTCCCACACAAGACTTCAACATCTCTAATAATCCCAATTGGTGATATAGTAGCTCTATTAGCAAGTTTAATAGTAACATCTATATCTTATATTTCATGGGTGCTATGTCATTCATAATTTCTTGATATAAAGTATAGGTGATAGCACTCACACTAGCACCTAGGTCACATAAACCATGATAATAGTGATCTCCTATTTTAATCGAGACAACGGGCATGCCAACAACAGGTCTACGTTTATCCCTTTTAACGGGTTTGGCAATTCTAGAAGCTTCATCACAGAAGTAAATGACATGCACATCTATGTTTTCCTCCAAGAGATCCTTAACCATAGCAACACTAGGTTCTACCATGATTTGTTCATCAGGTTTAGGTGTTCTAATATAACTTTTGTTGACCATGCTTGAAACTTTAGCATGTTCCTTCATCCTAACAGGAAAGGTGGTTTCTCACTATAAGTAGTAGGAACAAATGGATCAACATTTTAAATAATAGTTTCCTCTTTAGCTAGTACCGGTTCTTTAATTTCTTCTTTAGTAGGTGGGTGATATTTAAACCACTTCTCTTTAGGGAGATCAACATGAGTAGCCAATCATTCACAAAAAGAGGCTACAATCTCAGAGTCAAGTCCATATTTAGTGCTAAACTTTTGAAAAGCATCGATATTCATAAAAGATTTAACATAATCAAACTTAAGCTTAATACCTGACTCTTTACCTTTGTCGAGTTCCCAATCTTCAGAGTTGCGTTTAATTCTTTCTAAAAGATCCCGCCTGAATTCAATAGTCTTCTTCATAAGAGAATCAACACAAGAAGTATCAAGCATGGATCGATCATTATGAGAAAGCCTAGCATAAAAATTCTGGATAATAATTTCTCTTGAGAGCTCATGATTGGGGCATGACGAATATAATATTGACTTAAGCCTCCCCAAGCTAGAGCAATACTTTCTCCTTCACAAGGCCAAAAATTATATATGTAATTCGGTCGCGATGAACTAGATGCGAGGGATATCTCTTTTGGTGAAACTCCAATTTCAATCGATTCCAATTCCAAGATCCAATATCATCGCATAGCCTATACCATGCCAATGCTTTTCCCTTCAAAGATAAAGGGAAACCCTTCTTCTTAACTTCATCTCTAGGTAAACCTGCAAGCTTAAACAATCCACAAATTTCTTCCACATATATCAAATGCATATCAGGATGTTCGGTTCCATCTCCTGCATAAGGATTAGCTAGCAGTTGTTCTATCATACTCGATGGAATTTCATATTAAATATTTCAATAGGTGCAGCAGGTTGAGGGGTAACTAATTGTGGATCTGGTCGAGGTGAAGATACCCCGAACAAACCCCTCAAAGGATTACTTTCCATAGTAACAAGTGACAATAAATTTCAGCACGTAGTAATAATTTTTCCTTGCCAATTTCCACTTACCAAGAGTGCTTCACTCCCTGGCAACGGCACCAGAAAAGAGCCTTGATGACCCACAAGTATATGGGATCAATTCTAGCCTTTTCGATAAGTAAGAGTGTCGAACCCAACGAGGAGCAGAAGGAAATGACAGGTGGTTTTCAGCAAGGTAATGTCTGCAAGTGCTAAAATTGTAAGTAACAGAGTAGTTTGATAGCAAGATAGTTTGTAACTAGCAAATAATGATAATAGTAGAAAAAGTGCAGCAAGGTAGCTCAATCCTTTTGAGGCAAAGGACATGCCAAAATGGTTTATTATAATAAGCAAATTGTTCTTGAGGGTTCATGGGAATTTCATCTAGTCACTTTCATCATGTTGATTCGATTCGTGTTCGCTACTTGATAATTTGATATGTGGGTGGACCGGTGCTTAGGTGCTGTTCTTACTTGAAAAACCTCCTACTTATGATTAACCCCCTCACAAGCATCCGCAACTACGAGAAAAGTATTAAGAATAAATTCTAACCATAGCATTAAACTTTGTATCCAATCGGTCCCTTTACGGAATAACGCATAAACTAGGGTTTAAGCTCTCGCCACTCGCAACCCATCATCTAGTTGCTACTCAACAATGCACTCCCTTAGGCGCAAATTTGGTAAACTATCATGTAGTCGACGTTCACATGACACCACTAAGGGAATCACAACATACCTACTATCAAAATATCAAACACATATCAAGTTCACATGATTACTTGCAACATGATTTCTCCCGTGACCTCAAGAACAAAAGTAACTACTCACAAATGATAATCATGCTCAAGATCATAGGGGTATTAAATAGCATATTGGATCTGAACATATAATCTTCCACCAAATAAACCATACAGTAATCAACTACAAGATGTAATCAACACTACTAGTCACCCACAAACACCAATCTATAGTTCTGGTTCAAAGATTTAACACAAGAGATGAACTAGGGTTTTAGAGGAGATGGTGTTATTGAAGATGTTTATGGAGATTGCCCTCCCAAGATGGGAGAGTTGTTGGTGATGATGATGACGACGATTTCCTCCAGGAGGGAAGTTCCTGGTGGAATCGCCTCCACCGCAGGCAAAAGTGCTCTTGCCCAAGTTCCGCCGACATCAAGGGCGCCCGTCCCAAAATCCTCTCCTTATTTTTTCTAGGTAAAATGAGTTATATACTGTAAGATGGGCACCGGAGGTGGGCCGAGCACTGGAGGTGGCCCCTGTGTGCGCCTGGTGTCTTGTGCTCACTGTGTGGCCCTCCGGTGCTTATTTGCTCCAAAGATTTCTTATTTAGTCCAGAAAATATCCTCGTGAAGTTTCAGCTTGTTTGGAGTTGTGCGTAATAGGTGGCCTCGACATAGCTTTTCCAGTCCAAATTTCCAGCCGGAATTCTCCTCTTTGTGTGAACCTTGCATCTTATGAGAGAAAAGGCATTAGAATTACTCCAAAAAGCATTATTATGCATAAAACATCATAAATAACAATAGGTAAACATGATGCAAAATGGATTTATCCCCTGTGGCATGCCCTCGGAGGCTTGTGACCTCCTGACTCTTCTCGACTTCATCTCCAAGTCCTACGTGTGTCTTCTAGTCCAAGAAAAATCATCATGAAGTTTTATTCCGCTTTGGACTCGCTTTGATATTCCTTTTCAGAGAACTCAAAAACAAGAAAAACAGTAAACCGCAATCGGGCTCTAGGTTAATAAGTTAGTCCACAAAATAATATAAAATAGCATATTAATGCATATAAAACATCTAAAAACAGATAATATAATAGCATTGAACAATCAAAATTATAGATACGTTGAGACGATCATGCATCATTGGCCAAAACGATGCTTGTTAACTTCCAACAAATTTATCACTTATACTTTTATTTGTGTAAAGTCATTACTTTCCGTGGGATTAGAATATGATCTTTTATTATTTTTATTGCTAAGATTGAAACAAAAAAGTAAAGAAGGAAAACTCAAACTACTCTTTATTATATAAGTCTCAACTCGATTACATAGATAGATAGATCACTTAAACTAGCACTTGAAAATAGATCATACTAAACTTCTATTCTACTAAATCATGAAATAGCTAAGGATCAAACTAACATAGCTAAAGATAATAAAAGTGATGGTGATACGATACCGGGGCACCTCCCCGAAGCTTGGCACAAGCCTAGGGTGGTGGCCATAGCGTGTACTCAAGTATCTTTCGTCGTGGACTATAGTGATGATGATGAGGTAGGCTTCTCCTCCGTCTTCCATGGAATAGGTTCCCCGTCATAAAAGGATGAACGAGTCTTTGGGGTCCTGAAACTTGCACCTAAACTCATACCTTTAAATCTTGCCTCATACTCAATTTTTTTATTTTGGAGATCATAGATTTGGCCCTGGAGGTAGTCAATTCGATTGTTGAGCTTAAAGATGGTGTCTCCAATCTCCTTGCCATCCACCTTGTGCTCATGGGTGCATTCCGTGATCATGGAGTGGTTGGCATTGAGTACGCGTTCCACCATCCCTTGGCACTTGAAGATCTCCCTGCCCACTCCTTCGAGCCCGGCCTCCACGCTCCTGCCTTCTTAGGTCCTTGAACGCCCCGGATGTGAAGCACCTCCTCACGATCTCAATGGCTTGAGGGTGTCTCATCACCTTCTGTAAGTAGGGGTTGGTGACCTTATTGTAGAACTTGTCCTTGGAAGAGCTTGGTGGGGCCATGGCGATCTAGATCTGTCAGAAAATAGTACGAAACAAATACAGAGGAGATTTCTGCTACATGGTGGTCAAAACGTCCCGGAGTATATATATAAATAATTTTTATCCTCCAAAATAAGTATTCTCATGGAAAACAGGGTTCGTAAGGCACACGAGGGGCCCACAAGGCACCGGGTGCGCCCAGGGGGTGGGTGCACCTATCTACCTTGTTGGCAGTTTGTGGGTCCCCTTGGTTGTTTCTTATTTTGTTTTTTATATAATATTCCAAAACAGGGTGAAAATATTTTATGGAGTTTTTGGAGTCGGTTTACCAACCGTATCACATACCTACTCCTTTTCGTGAGCTCGAAGGTCTCTTATGTGTTCATCCGGTGTCATAGTTTGAACAATGTTTGTTTCAGCATTAACATGAGATATAATGCTTAATTCTTTGTCCATTGACCACCCTCAGAATGGTGCTCTGGAGTTGTTGATCTTGATAGCTCCGGAACGATAAACATCTTCGATGATATATGGTCCTTCCCATCTAGAGAGAAGTTTTCCTGCAAAGAATCTGAAACGAGAGTTGTATAGTAGAACATGCTAACCTTCATTGAATTCCCATTTTTGAATTCTTTTATCATGCCATCTTTTAACTTTTTCTTTAAACAACTTGGCATTTTCATAAGCTTGGGTTTTCCACTCATCTAATGAGCTAATATCAAATTACCTATTTTCACCAGCAAGTTTGAAATCATAGTTAAGTTCTTTAATTGCCCTATATGCTTTATGTTCTAACTCAAGAGGTAAATGACATACTTTTCTATAAACCATTTTATACGAGACATACCCATAGGATTCTTATAAGAAGTTCTATAAGTCCATAATGCATCATCAAGTTTCTTAGACAAATTCTTTCTAGATCTATTAACGGTCTTTTGCAAGATTAATTTAATTTCTCTACTGCTCAATTCAACTTGACCACTAGACTGAGGATCATAAGGGGATGCAATTCTATGATTAACATCATAGTTAGCAAGAAGTGTACGGAAAGCACCATGACTAAATTTGAACCACCATCAGTCATTAAATATCTAGGGACTCCAAACCTTCGGAAAAATAACTTCTTGAAGCATTTTAATAGAAGTGTTATGATCAGTACTACTAGTTGGAGCTTCTACCCACTTAGTAACATAATCAGCAGCAACTAGAATATGTCTATACCCATTAGAGGAAGGAAAAGGTCCCATATAATCAAATCCCCAAGCAACAAATGGTTCAATAACAAGTGAATAATTCATAGGCATTTCCTGACAACTAACAATATTGCCAGTTCCTTGACATTCATCACAACATAAGACAAACTTATGTGCATCCTTGAAGAGAGTAGGCCAATAAGAACCAGACTATAATACCATATGTGCGGTTCTATCTCCAGCATGGTATCTTCTGTATGCCTCGGAGTGATTTCTCTTCATGCTCAGTTACACAACGCCTTCATGCTCGCCACACAACGCCTAATAATACCGCCCACTCCTTCTTTATAAAGATGTGGGTCATCCCAAAAGTAATGTCTTAAATCAAGGAATAACTTTTTCTTTTGTTGGTATGTGAAACTAGGTGGAATATATTTCGCAAGAATCTAATTACCATGGTCTGCATACCATGGAGTATTACGAGAAGCATTTATAACAGCTAATTGTTCATGAGGAAAACTAACATCAATAGGCAGTGGGTCATCAAGAACATTTTCCATTCTATACAATTATTAGCTATGGGGTTCTCAGCTCCCTTTCTATCAATAATATGCAAGTCAAATTCTTGTCGCAACAGAACCCACCTAATCAACCTAGGTTTAGCATCTTTCTTTTCCATAAGATATTTAATAGCAACATGATCAGTGTGAACAATTACTCTATAATCAACAATATAAGATTCAAATTTATCACATGCAAATACAACTACTAAAAATTCTTTCTCAATGGTAGCATAATTTCTTTGAGCACTGTCTAGAGTTCTACTAACATAATGGATAACAAATAGTAGGTTCCAATTTCAAATGGTAGGTTCCAATCAGTTAGTTGGATGATGGGTACATAGATTAAGGCTTTCATAACTATTTCGAAGGCTTCTACACAATCATCATCAAACATAAATGGCACATCTTTTTGCAAAAGATTAGTAACAGGCCTAGAAATTTTAGAGAAGTCTTTAATAAACCTCCTATAGAAACCAGCATGACCAAGGGAACTTCTTATATCTTCAATATCTATAGGACATGGCATTTTCTCAATTGCATCAATTTTAGCTTTATCTACTTCAATACCTCGTTCAAAAAATGTATGCCCAAGTAGTATACCTTCGTTCACCAAAAAGTGGCACTTCTCCCAATTCAAGAAAAAAGATATGATTCTTCATATATTTTGATACAGAGCATCCCATGGTCATCGCCATGGACACTACACCAACTACCCGAGCACCAAGTGGACCCATGACAAGAGCTCGCACGTGCATTTCAATCCGAGGTGACATCTCTCCTACTTGAGCTTCCATTACATGCCAATGATACATGGTTGCTACCTTAATCAGAGATACTGCGTATGATTAGGTACAACGAGCATCCCGAGGATCCGAGAGCTCAAGTAGAAGAAAGGGACAATAACGCAAACTCTCTGTCTAGCGCTCAAACTTCCATCCTCGCTCAAACAACCGGTGTTCAAACCTCCGCCAGCCCGAACAACGGTGCCGAAACTTCCGCCCCTGCGGCGTAAAGTCTCTATTCAGCCGTAACCAGCCCGACCTTCCGCCCCTAACTTCCGGCCGACCTGCACCTTCCGCCCCGGACTACAACTCTCTAGATAGTCTTGACACCGCCCCGACCTTCACCTCGAACCTCTCGCCACCCGGACTTTCATTCCTACTCACAAGAAGGATTCGGGCCGAGGTCCATGTACCCTTTGGCCCCTAGACTATATATACTCTTCTTCTACCTCTGCTTTTAGGGTTAGCATTGTGATAGCTCGTTTTGGAGATAGAGCTTTGCTCATCCACTTGATACCTACTCCATTGGAGACCCAGGCCTCCTAGGAGAAGATCCCCAAGTGGATTCAAGACCCTGCCTAGGGAAGATCCCTCGTGGATTCAAGCCCCATCTCCTCACGGATTGGGAAGAACTTGCTACCGCTTGTATCGCTTTTTGTTGGATTTGGATCGTGTATCTCTCCTTGTGTACTCGGATCTAGCACATGTGTAACCATTTCTCATTGATTTGTGTGTTTCCTATCATTTCCTCGTGTTTCCACTCGTGTTCATCATCTTCTTTGGGAATCCCTCCAAATCATGAAAGATCGGCCCCTAGGGTTCCACCCTACATCATATTGGTATGATGATCCACGTTGATCCCGATTTTGGAATCTCTCCCTTCGTTTTCTAGCCTAATTTTGCCCAATTTTGAAATCCCCGCAAAATAGCCCTACCAAATTTTTCGTGATTTGTTGGTTTGATGAAGTTTCATTATATTTGGTCAGTGGATTTCATTTGTAGCTTGTAAATCTAGCTTTCCCACCCTTCTCCAAACCACAAAATTTTCTTTTCTACCTCCGATTTGGGGTTTTCCAAGTTGTTCCATCCAAATCCTCGATCTGAAATTCCCTGCTCATTTGTTTTCACGACCTCCTAACTTTCGCCCCGCACGGATCTTTCTTCCTACTCGTGACATTCGCCCCTGACCTTCCATCTTCCCCTAACATCCGCCTAGACAGGAAGTGTGCGATCTTCGATCGCTTCCTCAACTTCGCTAACCTCAACTACGATGCAAATGACATCTTCACCAACATACCGAGATCGTGCACCACGACATCAAGTGCTCATTCACTTCATCCGCCACGATTCGACATCAACAATGATCATCTTTGACATTGACTACTTCATTATCATACGCCTTGCTTACAAATGCGAAACCCTCGCCGTAACTTTTGACGACACTCTCAGATATTCTCCCTTGCCTTGTGTTGATAACCCATAGCCCATTTTGCATCACTTTCCTATCGATACTAGACATTGAGTATTGCCAACAACGCTACTTTGTGCACATTAGTGATCATCATTTCCATTGTATACATACCATCTAATATTGGTATCTTTTTCTTGGTATGGGCATCTTGGTATCATCTCTTGTGCAACAAGGTTGTCACCGTGATATATACAATTGCTATCTTGATTCATCAAGTTTTGCATAAGAGGCCAAAGAAAGATCTCAAAAGAGAAAGATCCAAACAAGCTTTTAAGCAAAGAAAAGATAAGCAAAGAGTTTGTATGTAAGAACCATAGCATCATACTACACTACACATCCTTGCTCTCCCGCGGCGAAGCAGCTTGGCCCTCATCCGGTTATGTGTTCTCAAGGCGATGCCCACGCACATCCTGATTGCCTTTGTCTCGCACCCTCCTTTCTTCGCCATGTGAATCGCCTCCTCCGTTCTTTTCTCTGGCAAGGGCGGAAGACCACCAATGGAGGCCACTGCCTTGTCCGCTGGGCCAAGGTTTGTCGCCCCTTGGCATGCGGCGGCCTTGGCATTCCCGACCTGCAGCGTTCGCCACACCCGCAGTTCGATGGCTTTTGGCTGCAAAATGGACCTCACCCGGCCACCGGGCAAAGATCTTCACATTCCTTGCAGCCCGGTCGTCAAGGCCATCTTTCGAGCTTCTACCTCCTGGACGATCGGTGATGGCGCCACCTGCCTATTCTGGGAGGACCACTAGATTGACGGGTTCTCCATCGCTGAGCTGGCTCCCCTTCTCCACGCCCTCGTCCCTCACCGACATAGCAGAGTCTGCACCGTGGCCGCGGGTCTAGCCTCCCATGCCTAGATCCATGACGTGCAGGGCCATCTTTCCCCCGAGGCGCTGCTCAATTCATCCTTCTTGACGCTGCTCCATCAGGTCATGCTCTCCGCCTCACCAGACGCCTCACCTAGCGTTGCTGACCCCGAGCGGGGTATACTCCGCCAAATCCTGCTACAAAGCTCTGCTCACGGCTCTACTATCGAGCCCTCCCGGCGCCTCACCCGGAAATCCTGGCACCCCTACGCATCAAGATCTTTCTCTAGCTCGCCTACCAATGATGATGTTGTACCACGACCGCTTGCTCGCCAGAGCCTCACCCACGCCTCTTTGCCTCCTCTCATGACCAGAGCCCGAGAACATGGCGCACTTGCTTGCGGGCTGTGTCTTCTCAAGGCAAACCTGGCATGAAGTCCTTTCTTGGCCCGGGTCCCCAACATGCTAATCCTGTGCCCCGGTTGTCTTTTTCGTGGATCGGGTTTGCCCAAAGATGTGGAGGACGCCTCATCGCCTTCGCCGCACCTAGCCTCGCCATCTTATCGATGCATGGGCGATCTCGAAGGCGAGAAACGATGCGCCTTCAACGGAGCAACCTCTATTTCGCCTCCTCGCCCACGGCAGATCAAGGAAGACGCCTCAAGAATCGGCCATTGCCGGAGCCAAGGGGCTCAAAGAACATGCTCCGCCGCTCACAGCATTATATTTTTTAGGGACGCACCCCCTTCTTCTCGTGTTTGCGCCTTTGTAGCTCTCGGCCACGCCTTGGCGACGTGCTTGTGAGGCCAACCTCAGAATCGCTTTTTGTTCCTTCCTTCTATCAATGCAATGATACGCAAAGCTTTTGCGTATTCGCAAAAAAAATACTACACTACACTTAAGATTGTCATACTCGGTCATCTTGGATCATACCACCGGAACATAATACATATGGCATATGTAGGATAGAAGTCGCTGTAATTTTGCTTTTATAGGTTGTGCACAAGTCTCAGATCCACCTTATTGAGAAATCGTATAGCTGCCTCTCTAGCGTTGTGCAACAAGAG
Organism: Aegilops bicornis; assembly: GCA_021605145.1. Classification (NCBI taxonomy): domain Eukaryota; kingdom Viridiplantae; phylum Streptophyta; class Magnoliopsida; order Poales; family Poaceae; genus Aegilops; species Aegilops bicornis. The sequence continues at coordinate 266,071,239 of CM038669.1, forward strand.
CATTTTCCGTGGATTCCACATTTTGAGCTCATTCCTTGGCTGCACGACCCCATTTTTCTATCCGTGCATGTGTTCCCATGTGCCACATATTGATATTGGTCTACTTGTTACATTTGCAAAATTGCGAATCTTTTTCAACATTATTTGAATCTCCCTAACAATTGCATAAATTTTGTGCCACAATCCTCACCAAGCTACTCCAAATGCCTTATTTGTGTAGGTGTGAGAAATCGACAAGATCCGGTACCACTTGTGCTATTTCCTTGTTACACTATTGAGTGATCATTGATCCATTTTCAACATCGGATAAGGTACATTTGGTATAGTTATTTCCTTTCTTCCACTCACATACTTTCTTGAGATGATGGATAGGCCAACTACTTCTTTGAATCCACTCTTCATCGAGCAAGACGAGGACCCGAACAACTACGCTATGAGGAACCACCTCTTCGCCACGCAAAGAGCTTTGCATCAAGAGAAAGAAGCGTTGAACAACCGCTGGACCTACTCGCCACCGACTTCATGCATAATCCGAGCAACGACAAGAGACTACCTTGACCACAAGCTTTCCAACCAAATGGAAGAGGTTTGTGCCTTGTTGGTCAACCGTTCTTCTACATCCTCGACATCATCAAGCCGGCGCCATTCAAGCCGACATTCCTCGAACACGCCCTCAAGCAAGTCCTCCACCAGCTCATCCACAACGTCGTCAAGTCAATGAAGATCATCAAGCTCCACAAAATCCATTCCATGGTAATGGTTTACAAGGCCGCCTCTGGGAACGTGAACGCGTATGGCGACAAGCTAATGAACCTCGAGTCCAAGAGCAAGCTCCAATACGCCAAGAACAACAAGAACATCTACATGGCGATGACCCTCAACAAGAGCAACACCATCATGAGGAACAATACATTGAAGCCCAACATGCTCTACGTGAATCAACAAGAGCCGTCAATGAGCTCAACCGCCAAGTACGTCTACAAGAAGAGGCCCTACGACATGAGCGACAAGAAGAAGCCACACGCCTTGATGAGCGCCAAGAATTGAGGAACCATGCACGAATTCCACAACCTCAATGGCAAGCTAATCAAGTCGAGAAAGAGGAGCAAGTGGCTCAAGACTCTCCACCATCACAAGAGCGTAAACCCCGTCAACAACAATGAAATGAAGAGCACTGCTACGGCAAGCTCACACCATGCCTAAGTTCTCGGAAGTAACTATCCCGAAGACTACCTTTCATGTGCATTGAAAGTTGACAAGATCTTTTGCTTGCACAACTATGAAGAAGAAAAGAAGATCACCATGGCATCTCTTGAGTTCCAAGACTATGTCCTCATTTGGTGGGAGCAAGTCATTATGCGCCGAGAAGCAAGAGGTGACCCACCCATCACAACATGGAATCAAATGAAGGATGTCATGCATCAGCGCTTTGTACCCACGCATTATAGCCACGACCTCTTCAAGAAATTGTAACTTCTCAAGCAGGGCACCAAGTCCGTTGAAGAATACTACAAGGAAATTGAGATTGCCATGATTCGAAAGCAAATGTCACGGAAGACGAGGAGAAAACCATGGCACGATTCTTGAATGGACTCAACCATCCTATCAAGAAGATTGCAGATTTCGAACCGCATTACCTAACATGCTCGAGCTAGTGCACCAAGATACCAAGTTGTATCGACAAGTGCAATATTTTTTTAAGTACGCAAAGTACTATTCCAAGACATACGGTTCATGAAATCAAGCTTCAACGACTACACTTCCTTCTACCTCAACCAAACCTTCTACAAGCAACGGCGACAAGTCATGTTTCAAGAAAACTTCGACATCTTCAAGTTGTCCTCCTACTACAAGCAACTTCAGGCCGAGGGCTTCATCATCAACAACTCCAAACGATGAGACCGACATGTCATGGGAAACCATGGCCACCTATGGGACCAAGGGTTCCTTGCTGGTTTGGCAGGGGGGATGTCACATTGCACAAAGAGCAGAAGAGCGTGGGGCAGCATGGCAGAGATCACACAAGTAATTTTACCTAGGTTCGTGCCGCCGCGAGGCGTAAAACCCTACTACTGCTTTGGTGGAATGATGGTGGGAAAATGGTGGTGGTCGAAGCGCTGCTTTGCCAAGTGGTCGCCGAGGACGAAATGGCTACGTGTGTGAAATGTGAGGGTGTGGACTAGCTAACTGGGGTCCAACCCTTTCTAAGGTTGCCATGGGCCTCCTTTTCTAGGCTAAGGGGTCACCACAAGGGCAAATCACCATTATGCACGGATAAGATAGCAAATAGTGCTATCATACCTAACTCTCAAGGGTCGATAGAGCGCATTAAATGCGTCGCTCAATGTCAAATTGGCGCTTGCCCAGCAAGCCTTGCAAGGCTATCTTGCCAGCTTCGCGCCTGCTCGCTCGACACGTCGTAGGACGGGTGTCATCTGTAGGTATCTTATGTAAAAAGAGGCCGCCATGTGGCAAATGGCTACCACTTAGTCACTTTGCGGCTTGCCACCAAGACTAATTGACGACGCAAGGCCATGGTGAGGTAGTTTGGTGAGGTGGTTTTGCCTCCACGAGTCCCAAAGATGCCTTGCCGGAGCTGCCTTGAGGGTTTTCTTCCGGGGTAACCCTGTCTCATAGGCCTTTGCCCGGCAAGGGAGGCTTTACTCCTAGTTGCTTCTTACTTCCTTGGCTTGTTTGGTCCTCTTGATCTGCAGGTTGGTCCTTTGAAGACCTTGGTCTCTTGTACTTTGGCTTGGTCTGTGATGTAATCTTGCTCCGTGGTTCTGTGGCATTAGTCTGGGAAACAAACCTGTGGTTTGCTGCACCGACAGAAGCCCCGGCCTGCCCCCTTAACGCTACTGCCGAAAGTGTCAGCCGGTAGGCCCTAATAAATGCACAGCAGGGGTGTAGAAGAGGCTGGCCCCTTGTGGTCTTCGTGGCTTCTTCACTAATCTTGAGTCTGGGCCAGCTTCTCGGTTTTCCTCAAGGCCATGCGTAATGTCACGGAATGACTCAGATTGTGGCATGCGGAGTGCCCATGCCCCGCGATCACGGGCGGAAATCGCCATCCCACTTGCTTCCACTCTATGCGCGCGCCATGTGTACCTCAAGCGTTGGGATGGGTAGGTGGTGGATGTGGAGAGCGGGGATGAGTGCCGTGGGCGTAAAAACCAGCATCGATGGTTGGAGGAGGAGGTCGGTCTTGATTCCCAAAGTCGCCAAGGCACAGGAGGTCAGATTGGGGAGCGGGCGGCCGCCTTCCTTCGAGAGGGCAGCCCCCTCCCTTATCCCTTTATAAAAGGGGGTGAGAGTGAGGGAGTCCTGGATTAGGGGGTCCTTGGACAGCCGGACTATATACTTTGGCCGGACTGTTGGACTATGAAGATACAAGATTGAAGACTTCTTCCCGTGTCCGGATGGGACTCTCCTTTGCGTGGAAGGCAAGGCTGGAAATTCGGATATGTAGATCTCCTCCCTTGTAACCGACTCTGTGTAACCCTAGCCCCCTCCGGTGTCTATATAAGCCGGAGGGTATAGTCTGTAGGACGAAAACAATCATAATCATAGGCTAGCTTTTAGGGTTTAGCCTCTACGATCTCGCGTGGTAGATCAACTCTTGTAATACTCATATCATCAAGATCAATCAAGCAGTGAAGTAGGGTATTACCTCCATCGAGAGGGCCCAACTCGGGTAAACATTGTGTCCCCCGCCTCTGCTACCATCCGCTTTAGACGCAGCCTGGGACCCCCTACTCCGAGATCCGCCGGTTTTGACAATCGACATTGGTGCTTTCATTGAGAGTTCCACTATGCCATCACCATAAGGCTTGATGTCTCCTTCGATCATCGGCAACGATGTGATCCAGGTGAGGTTTTTCTCCCGGACAGATCTTCAGATTCGGGCCAAGCTTCGACCACGGGCCAACTCGCTTGGCCATCCGAGCAGATCGAGAGCTACGCTACCGCCGCCGCGTCAGGTTCGGAAACTTAAACTATACCGCCGACATCCGCGGAGACTTGGTCTTTGACAGATTTGAGCCCATGTCGCAAGGCCAAGACACTTACGACGTAGCATGACTTAGCTCTGTCGTCGGACGGTGTTCGGGAGATCACACATGTGGTTACTTCGGCCCTTAATCCAGAGCAGATTGCGCCGTCCGAGGACGGGTGGGTGGACCCCGCCACGGAGGCTGCACACTCAGTGGCGATAGAGCCAACATCGACTTCACCTCCTATGAGACCTGTGTCGTCGGACTCTTGGATTCGTCCCCGGCCACGGGCTCCAAACCGCCTGCGTCAATGCCTATCGAATCTGATTGGGCACCGATCATGGAGTTTTCCTCCGTGGATATCTTTTTCAAGACTCGCCTGGGCGTATAAAGTGCTAAATTCATTAAGGTCTCTCTCCTTGTCAGAGGCCTTGGCCGAACTGTGTCCGCTTGAGTGGGAAGCGGACGACGAAGAAATTCGCTCACCCACCACCCACTTAATAGCCACTGCCGATGACTTAACCGACATGATTGATTTCTATTCAAGACGCTGATGGTATGGACGACGATGTAGGAGAAGAACAGAACCACCGCCTATTGTATACCGGATCGCCACCTCATCATATGATATGTACATGGTGGACACCCCCAAAGAAAGCGATGGCAGTATGGCAACGGAGGATAATCCCCTCAAGAAGCAATCTAAGCACCGGCATCATCGGCGCCGCTCTAAGCCCCGCCATAGCAAAAGCAGCGATACCGGAACAAGGGACAATAACACTACGGATAGTGCCAAGACAAAGACAATCCTCTAGCCAAGCTCCGAAAGGTGAGGATGGGCAAGCTAGACCTAAGAAACAGTGACAGACGGAGTATCAAGATGACACTTACATGTCCCTCTCCGAAGACGAGGCGAGCCTCGGCGATTTAAGAATTTATCGTGGCTCGAGGATCCCACGAACAGAGCGCTTCAAGCGCCGGGCTTATAGCCACAAAGAAAAGCTCAAGAAAGGCAACAGCAGCTTCAAGCTGACCAAGATCTGCTAGCGGATAGATGGATTGAGGTCCTGGCGGCCGAGGAATACGAACTCGAGCGCCCAACCAAAAGTTGCCCAAAGCGCAGGTTGCTACCCCAACTTGAGGAGGAAGCATTAAAGCCTACGCTTGGTGCCAGATGATGCGGGCCGACCGCCACCTCGCGGGTCGTAGACAAAGCGCATATTCGTCAAGTCCAGCTCGCACTTCCCCGCCGCCATTAAACAAAAATACTAAGGTTCTGGGTAATACGCAGGACTGTGAGACGATTGGAAAACAAAGCAGTGACATGCAAGATCGATCTATGGATCACGGGACGCTACCAACGCGTGATTTCCAAGAATCGCTATGCCGGATATACTAAAAGCAAATCCGTCGGGCCGAACACAGCAGACACGACTCATATGAATCAAGGCCGTGATATAGCCCGCAAGATGTAGGCGTCAGACACCCCCTATGCTTCACCGATGAAGTAATGGATCATGAATTCGTAAGGGTTTAAACCCGTGAACATTGAATTGTATGAAGGCACTATGCACTCCTGCATATGGATAGAGGATTTCTTCCTCCACATTCACATGGCCCGCGGGATGATCTACATGCCATCAAGTATCTCCCGCTTAAAACTCAAAGGGCCGGCTCAAGATTGGCTGAATAGCTTGCCAGAAACTCCATCGGAAGTTGGGAGAACCAGACGCATTTATTCCTGGATAACTTCCAGGGCACTTATGTGCGGCCACCGGATGCTAACGATTTAAGTCACATAACACAACAGCCCGGAGAGTCAGCCAGGAAATTCTGGACTCGGTTCCTAACTACAAAGAACCAAATTGTCGACTGTCCGGATGCCGGTTTTAGCGGGCTTTAAACATAACATCCGCGGTTGAGTGGCTCGCCGACATCTCGCCAAGAGAAGCCAAAATTGCAGCCCTCACGACACTCATGACCCGCTTATGCTGGCGAAGATAGCTGGTTGGCCCGTAGCAACAACACAACAAGCAACCTCGCACATCGTGGCCGTAGATAGCAACAAAGAAACCCCGACACAACAAACACAAGCGCCGCAAACATGGTGAAAACGCCAAGATACGACAGGTCAATGCCGGATTTAGTGGCTCTAAGTCCGCCAATGGAAGGGGCCACTCAAAAATGACAATCCGTCCGTCTGGGCCGACCAGATACTCGCCACCCATGCCAAATTCATGGAACCCCGAACACCAGCCAATCATACCAACAGAGAATGATGGGTCTTCAAACAAGCCGCAGGTGTCGACGCCAAAAACAAAGATAAGGGGTCTCAAAGCGATGATGGCGATGAGGAGCCTGCATCATCGAAAGCTGTGGAGGGCAAAAGAAATTTCCCACACAACTCCAAACGGTGAACGTGGTAAACGGCACCCACACTCCCAACCCGGACCGGATGCGCACCCTTAGGGATATCGACTTAATGGAACCGGTCGTCCCACAATATAAACTCAGGCCGATCACCTTCAACCGCATGGACCATCCGGTTACCACCAATCAGGGCAATCCAGCCACACTAGTCCTCGACCCAATAATTGACGGGTTCCACCTCACACGAGTCCTTATGGACGGAGGCAGCAGTCTAAACCTGCTTTACCAGACACAAAGGCGCAAGATGGGAATCGATCATTCGGTGATCAAACCCACTAAAACCACCTTCAGAGGTATTATACCGTGTGGAGGCTAGCCGCAGTGCTCCATCGCCCTTAAGGTAGTCTTCGGATCACCAGACAATTACCGTGCCGAAGAGCTAATCTTCGACATCGTGCCCTTTCGCAGTGATTATCAAGCACTGCTCGGACGAACCGCGTTCGCTCAATTCAACGCGGTGCCACATTATGCCTACCATAAGCTCAAGATGCCCGGTCCGCACGGCGTCATCACGGTTAATGGCAAGGCCGAACTTTCCCTTGGTACCAAAGAGTATACCACTGCTTTAACAGCGGAAGCAACGAGTGGCACCTTTCAATCGAACCTCGAGTCGACGGCCAGTTCTTGACACCGCCAAAGGACTAAGAACTACTTCATGCAGAATAAAAAGGCTCTGCCCAGAGCTCAATTAAAACACTCTCGAAGGCCATGACAGGCCACATACCGCTGCTCAACCGCCTCATGGCACGCACGCATTTCTTACATTTTCCTTGTAGGTTCAACTTTGCGCATCAGACTAGCGATATGGAAGCAGCTTGAACGCCGCAAGGGAATCCTTAGATATTCTCCGATGACCATCCGAATATACTCCGATCCGCACAGCCTTTTCTTCCCCGGGTCTCAAAGAGGTTCCATACCATATTTGTTTTTTATCACATTACTCAGACTCATACGCATCGACGTACTATGCAAATACAATATGTGGAATTATACGATGCTTATATACTGATATTTCTTACTGAAATTCCTTTGTCAAGTGGCATCCCTACACCGTGATATGTCTTAAATACGCCAGCGGCTTCGTCTTACTCATAATACGCCAATAAAGTCCGAACACCTTCATGGAAGTTCGGCACCCCGAACTTATAGCATTATATGCATCAGCTCTGAATCATGTCTTGGGTCAAATTTTGGGTTTGCCCGGCTCGCATGTTTTGCTGCCTTATGTACCGCTATATTGGCTACGGTGGCATAGGGAGAACTACTGCGATTGTGTCCTGGTTCTTCCGGACGAGCACCTCAGTAGAGAAAGCCGAAAACTGACTGTCATGATATGGAGAGAGGTGGTCAGTTGTTCGAGAGGTTGTAGAATCTTTAAGGATTTCTCCCGCATAATGCCATAACCAATGCAGCGTGCGATGGATCGGTTTTTCTTCCGATCAGGTGCTTATAAGAGCCCCTCGTGCGGTCTTCCGAATACCGTGGGCTGCGCCTACCTTCCTTTCCTAAAGCTCCTATGGCTAAGTGAGAGTGATAAAGCCCTATAGTCCGATTGCTCGGTTCACAGTGCTGAACACCTCCTTCAAGGACCCAAAACTGGGATAAAGAGTGACCAGGTTTATCTCGAACACCCCGCATTTCGTGACGACGGGGGTAGAAGCCACGCATCGCCAACTCTCGTGATTAATATACAAAACGGTCACAAGCAGAGGATAAACTTTATACAACAGTAATAAATAATGACCTTGTTTAAACATTACAACATGATTTGCATTCATGGAAATATAACGCCCTTGGTGCATAGCTCCGCCGCAAGGTAGGATCCTTCATGACACTTTCATAATATAATTCGGCTTGTGGTGCTCCTTCCTCGGGCGGTCCTCGTCATCAGCTTTTCAGCATCCATCTTCCCTAGTGCACCATTGCGCGGAGAAGGCCATTCACGCACCTCTATATGCTGCAATCGACGCTGATGACATCAAATCAAGGGCGTGCACTTACAAGCCGCTTCATGAGCCCGAAGTAGCTGCTTGAATCGGCTCGGCGGGCCATAGCTGGATAATCAAATCCTTCATGGCTAGTTCCGCCGCCTTATGCAGTTCAATCAGCTATTTCAGTTGATCGACAAAAGGCACAGGATAATTCGGTGCCAGATACTGCGACCAGAAGAGCTTATCCGCAATGTTCCTTTCTTCGGCTCGGTAGAATTGGGCGGCATCCGATATGCTGCGGGGCAGTTCCGCAAACACCCCTGGAGAAATCCGAATTCAAAATTAGAAACATGATTTTCTCCTCAAATACTTGATTTACATGGAAAAGAGCCTTACCCGCCGTGGATCTTCCTCGCTTCTGGATCTCTCTGCAGGGCGCCTTGGGTTTCGGGCATCGCGCTGGCCCGATGAGCCCTCGTGAGTTCAGATTCTTTCTCCGTTAAACTCTGCTCCAAGGTCTCGTGATTTCTTAACGGCCTCTTGAAGCTTCGTCAGCTTCAATAACCCCGGCCTCGTGCTTCTCACTTAAGAGCCCGCTCAGAAGCTGCCTTTTCCTCGCCTTGGCCACAACCTTCTTAAGAGCCTCGACTTTGGTCATCGCCCCTAGAGAAAATCATGGAACATATTTTATCATAGTGGACATTCATTCGCACTAAACACTAACAAGGCTTATGATACCTTGCTTATCTTCCAACCGCCTTTTCAACTCGCCAAGTTCTTCTTTGGTCCGCTTCCAGACTTTGATTCAGTCCGAGACCTCAACAAGATAGCTGAGGCAGCAAACACGCAGACGCTTGGCTTATAAAAGAGAGATAGATGTCATCAAATGAGTCTTCCTAAAAATAAATTTGATCCTCTCGTCCGGTTCTTTTCACCGAACAAAGGTATCAAGGGCTACTATCCATACTATGACATCCTTCAAACCTCATAAAACATACCTCAAAGCCTCTTATAAGGCTGATGTAGTGCTTCATTCACCTACTCTCGCCAGATCGAATCTTCTCAATCACCGCACCCATAAGGGCACAAAGTGTCCATCGATTTATGGAGGAGCTCTTCGGCGCCGCCAACAAAGCATCCGCACCTCTGGTTGACAGAGATTGCCGATGGAACAGCACGCCTCCAAATGAGGGAGGCCGCCTGCTTGATTCTGGAGCCGTATTGGTCTCCGGAATTGCGTCCGGCTGGGAGCCGAATTCAAGATGGCTACCACCGACGACTCCCACGGGAATCTTCTCCCCCATGTCTCCGACCCCTGAAGTTTGACCTCCAGGTGCCGCTTTCACGATCTCTTCCTCCCCTCCTTGGCCGGGGTCCTTCTGGGACGAAGCCTCGGTGTTATCCACATGTTTGGGGGAAGAGGTCTTCAGGTGTCCCGCCTCCATAGCATCCGAGCTCAGCAAATCCTCCGATGAGGATCGCTCAAAAGGGACCTCGCTGGACTACAAAAAATATGGCTCAGGTTGAAATATTATGCCATGATGAGTCTGGACGCATAAATGTGTTCGGATTTTATACTCACGAGTTCACCAGGGGCTGGGCCCTGGGATCCCACACCGGGTTGTTGTCGACGGTGGCAGTGGACTCTTCCTAAGAGGAGCTTTTTCCCTTTTAGATGCGACTCACCTCCAAGTGTATGGAGGCCGCCTCTTCTTTCTTCCCTCACTGGGATTCGCCTTCCTCCTCCTCCTCCTCCTCTTTTGGAGGCGTAACGGGCGTTGGAACCTTCGGATATTGTGTCTAAAGTGCCGTCAACTAAGGCCACCCCTCGGTCTTTTGGCCTCCTTCTCGGCCTTCTTCTTCGCGCCTCAGACGACGCCGGGACCAGATCTTCGCTGGAAGTTCGGGGCCGGTCCTTTTGGGTAGCGGGCTGATAAAGGATCCGCTTCCGCCTTTCTTCATCCAGCTCCTCGGAGGAGTTGAGGAAAACACACTAAGCATTTCCCTTGGGTCATGCGGATAAAACGAAATAATCTTACCGAGCTTGCAGTATGGGATGACGCTTTGTACTGCGGGTCCTCGGCCGAAGTCCGCCATGATTTTTTCGGACTTTAAAAGCACCTTCCGATGTCTTTGTGTGAGGAGCCAAAGAGGTCTCGCAGGGTCTGGTGCTTGGCCGGATCAAATTCCCATAGATTGCAAGCCTGGTGTTGACAAGGCAGGATTCGGCGAACTAACATCACCTGGACTACATTGACAAGTTCGATGTTCTTGTCTTCCATATCCTTAACGCTGGCTGGAGCACCGACATAGCTCGCCGGACGAAGACCAAGTTCAGCCCTTTTTAGGCCAGGACGAAGCCGCAGAGGGGCTCCGGATCGGAACTCGAGCAGCTGCCCATTCCGCGCCGCTGCCTGTGGATGTAAAAACCACCGTTGTTGCCACTCTTTGACGGAATCATTAAAAGTACTCTGCTGGCCATGTGGACGTTGGGCATCTTGTTTCACCATAGCGCCTTCAAGACTCAAGCGCAGGCTTGCCACTCACTACCTTGGGCTTCACGTTAAAGATCTTCAGCCATAAGTCAAGTGTGGCGAGATGCTAAGAAAAGCCTCGCATTACCCACGATAAATGCTCTAGATGTTGAGGAAGGAATTGGGGATACATCATGAAAATCAATCCCATAATAATACATGATGCCACTTAACGGCGGGGTGGAGGGGAAACCCTAGCCCGTGGACAAAATGAGGGAGGAATACAACCTCTCGTGGGGTTCCAGAGTAGGGACGATCTGTCCCCGCCGTCGGAAGACGGTGGCTGATTTTCTTGGCTAGTGTAATTCGCCTCCCGAAGCTTTTTTGATATCCTTCTCCCGGATGATAGAGGCCATCCACTTGCCTCCTACTCCGGATTCGGACATTTTGGAAGGCCTTTGTGGGTGGAGAAGATGAACGCTACTGGAGCTCGAGCTAAGGGGGATGAATCGAAGAAGAAAGCGTGGTGCGAAGGGAGTCCTTATCCCCTTATAAAGGCAGAGGGATTCTGCGCCCCCACTTGCCTCGGTAAACTCGCTTATTCCCCAAGCACCGTGGATTGATGGCGCGGTTGGGTTACCCACACCAGACATTGATGAGAATCCTGTGATAAGGGGGACACGTTCCGCTTCCGACAAGACGTGGCAAGAAAACCGCCTCGCAATATGTGCAATAGCTGGTTGAGAAAAACGGTCCGAATGATGACCGGGCCATGGCATGATGTCACGTTATGAAAAGTTGTCAGCAGATCAGATTTGTGGAAATATTATACTCTCTACGGTGGTATGTGGAATTTGTTTTTTAGAGTCGGACACTATCCTGGTGTTCGAAATCTTCTATGGAGTATTCTGAGGAAGAACCTGCCTTCCAATGCCGAAGACCATCTCTACACGGACTCATCGTCATTGAAGCCTGGTTCAGGGGCTACCGAGGGAGTCCTGGATTAGGGGGTCCTCGGACAGCCAGACTATATACTTTGGCCGGACTGTTAGACTATGAAGATACGAGATTGAAGACCTCGTCCCGCGTCCGGATGGGACTCTCCTTTGCATGGAAGGCAAGGCTGGCAATTCGGATATGTAGATCTCCTCCCTTGTAACCGACTGTAACTCCCTAGCGCTCCGGTGTCTATATAAACCGAGGGTTTAGTCCGTGGACTAAAACAATCATAATCATAGGCTAGCTTTTAGGGTTTAGCCTCTACGATCTCGTGGTAGATCAACTCTTGTAATACTCATATCATCAAGATCAATCAAGCAGAAGTAGGTATTACCTCCATCGAGAGGGCCCGAACTGGTAAACATTGTGTCCCCGCCTCAAGCTACCATCCGCCTTAGATTTACGCTTTGGGGACCCCTACCCGAGATCCACGGCTTTTGACACCGACAGAGAGCGTGTGTTCGCCACACACACTCCCTTCTTCCTTTTCTTAGTCTTTCCTTTGTCTGCTCCATGGTGAGGGGCAAGGGCGTGGCGGTGCCTCAGCGATGACGAGAGCTTCTGCTAACTGTGCATACCTCCTCCTCCGGACCCTGCGTTGGCTGAACCCGCTATGAGAGGAGGAGGGAGAGGGTGAGGTCGTGGTTTCCGTGGTGCTCCAGGAAGAGGAGGACGAGGCGGTGCTCTGGTTGTGCCTCTGCTGGCGGCTTCTCCTCCGATGGAAGGCCACACCAAAGACCAGCCTCGAGACTTCATCATCAGCTGTACAAACCTCCATGCGCCACCTCCGCCTCCCCTACTCCGCTTCCATGAAATGGAGCCTGAATCGCCACAGGCTCGAGGTTGCATTTGAGGGGCCGTGGGAATGGCCGCGATGTGGGTAGATGTCGACTTCAGGCTCCTCATGTTATGTACCTTCGCCGTGGCTGGAAGACCTTCGCCGGGCCCATAGCTTGGGCGGAGGGGCACGCTTCTCCGCTTAAAGTTAATGGAGAGCGGCCTGCTCTCCGTTTTTGGGTGCTCGAGAACTCGCTTAGGGTGCTACGCGGAGAGCTCCGGGCCGACGATGAAAGCTCCTCCTCGAGCGTATCAAAGGATGGTGATGACGACGGTGGCGCAGTGGGAGGCGATAACTCCGACCGTACCGAGCATCGCTCAAGCACCATCTTCATCAGCGGCAAAGCACTATCATCTACACTCGCTTCTTCCGGCAAGGTGATTTGCCAAGGAGTTGGGTGAAGTGGTGCGGATGGTGCCTCCCGGCTTCTCCAAAGAGCCTTTCCAGCTAGACCTCAAGAAGCTTCGCCGGATGTGGGGTTCCGCAAAACCTTAAGGTTCAACACTAGGGTGCACGCCAAGTCTTTCCCTCCTACCGATCTATGCTCTAGCTCACTGAGATCTTATGACGTAACTTGATTTAACTCACAAACACGTAAAGACACGGGGTTTATATCGGTTCGGGCCACTGTTGTAGGTGTAATACCCTACTCCAAAGGTGGTAGTGGTGATGGATTGCCTCTGGCTGATAAAGAATAAAGATAAGGGGAGAACAACCTCTTGAGGTTGAGGTGTTCTTAAAGCAAGATGAACTTGTGTGTGAGGATTCGATGCGCAGCTCCATCCCCACTACTTTGGTGGCTAGTCCTATTTATAGAGGCTCTGATCCTCTTCCCAAATATCGAGCGGGAAGGGAGCCAACAACGACGGGGAAATTTGAAGGGGGACAGCTAGTACAAGCTATCCTTACAAAAGCGGTCTTCGCCTGCGAAAAGCTCTGGGGTGACACCGTCTTGGGCTCCACGATGACCTCCGCCTTGCCGCCCTCCCCGGTCTTGGTCTCTATTGCACCAATTTGGCAACCTTTGCATGATGCCTCAGATTTCTTTCGCATGTGCTTGCCTCCTTAGCACCAAAGAGGAAATAAGGACGCCACAAGACCGGCACGGGCCGGGCACCGTCATTATGGCTCACGCCATGAGAGCCTCGTGGAGGTTTGCCCCGCTTGATATCTTCGCTCCTCGTGAGCCTCGCTTAGCTAGGCCACTCTAGAGGAGGTCTTATGCGTCCCGCCAGGCGAGTCTTGGACCTCGCGAGGGTCTTGGGTGCCTTGTTGACGAAGATGGGCCAGATAACTCCTGCCGCTTGGCCACGCTGCGGGGCCGCAGCCAGGCAAGTCTGGGGACCCCTGCTCCTGTAACGCCGACAAGAGCCCCATTTGGCCCAAGGTGCGCTGCTTTCAAAGCTAGCTGGCTTCACAAAGCTAAGGGTCAAGTTCGTGAGCACCACGGGCTCCCAGAAAGCTCAAGGGTCTTTGTTCGGGACGTTGCGAGCGTGTTGATTGGACGCGGGCGCCTCCGCTTTTCCCCATAGCCGCGTTTTGTGAATCAGCTTCGCTACAGGCGTCTTCGCGCCTCGCGCTTACATGGGGCCATTTCCTCCGCTTCCTCGCTACTTTTGCTTCCCCAATTTCGCTGCCTTTTGGCTCGCTTCCTTCTCATTTAATCTGAGCCTCCATTCGCCGTCAGCTTCCATATAACCAACTATGCATGCCTTGCTAAGCTGAGAAGGGAAGAGTCCCTTCCTCTCTCAACAGGCCAGACTTTCAGATTTCGCGCCGGCGCGCTTCGGACGGTCTCTCGAAAAGTTTAACGACGGTAAGCCATGGGACAACGTATACCTGATGCTTGCCTTCAGCTACCAATGAGTGGGGGGTATGGGTGGTTTGGCCCGTGGTCTCGCGACTGCAAGATGTGGCCCAGAGCGGCCACCGAGATCCCACCTTTTCATAGATGCCCTCAAGGCATCCGACTTCCTCCTTTCTCCGCTTCTTCTTCCATGTCAGATTTGAGCATTATCAGATCCACATGTCGAGATCTCAATTCTCGAGTCGTCCGTGACTCTTTCGCTGCCGTTTCTGCCGGCTTTCATTGCAGCGGTTACAGGCAGATCGCGTGATCGCTTCTTCGGGTGGCTCTCCTCCGCCACTTCTTCTTGCTGTATCTTGGTTTCCACCCTCGCTAATGCTCGGGTGCGCGGAGCTTCCACGCCGTGGGTCGCATTTGACGGTGGGCTACAGGGGTCGACTTCAAGCTTCCAATCCATCCACAAAGCAAATCTCCGACACGATGGGTGTCTCGCCGCATGCCGTTTTACTCACTCCTCGCCTTTCCAGTTCTCCTGGGCCCGCTGTTCAAGTAACTGACCATTGTGGGCCACTGGCCAAGGCTCATGAAAGCCCCGGCCTTCGCCCCGTCTCGGCCCCACGTTGAAGGTTGCCGAAGGATCACAAGGTGAATCAGACCACCATGGTGGTGAAGGAATTCGCCTGACGCTGTAAGGTCGCCTCCGCTTCAACGGCCTATTTCGCCTAATGTGGACCTTTACTCAGCAGCCAGGACCACATGAGGTTATAGGAGTCTCGGCCCTTCTGGGACGCTGGGGGACAAGGTTTCAAGGTCCCGACGGGTGTGTCTCTCACGCCGGCCGAGTCATTTCTGTGAATACGTTGCTCATTGCATCACAATTGGCCAAAGAATAAGGATGAATTTGTAAAGCGACATGCCTCTCTTTGATGAATGGGGGCGCGCGCTAATCATCTGGCCTCGAGGGGCCTCGTGGGCACGCTCTGGGTCGCGCGTGGTTTCCCTTCCTTGCTCCTCGACGCACTGGGCTCGCCCCTCAAGTGATTTGCAAGGGGTGTGGGGGCGAAGCTCAGCGGAGAAGTGAGACCGGCGGCTCGATGAGGTTGCGTCGAGGGAGCACGCCACGAGTGGTGATCCTGGGGCATCATCCTCGGGGAGCTTGTTGTCACCCCCTCCCCAGGGCGCCGCCAAGGCCGAGAGGAGACGCTGTGATGCGATTCCTAAGGCCAAGGCTCCGGAGCCTCGGACAAGGTGTCATGGTGAAACGGGTGCCCGCTGTTCGCCGCAACCGGCACCCCTCGAAGATATTCCCCTGAGTTTCTATATGGCTGGCCCATCAAAGCAAGACCGCCGCCACATCCAGCCAAGCATCCAAATAAGCTTCGCCGCCTCGCCGCCTTGTGTGGACTTTTGAGGAGCTCCGCAAGAGTGAGAAAGGATCTCCCTAAAGCAGCAGCAACATCTCTCGGACTCATCGAAGCGGAGGAAGTACACATCGCCATTGGATTTGTGAGGTGAGTATCAGGTGACAGCCAGGGCTTTCCGCCGTATGCTGTTTTCTTTCTTCTCGACTAAAGAGCCAAAGGTTTCGTGGCCCCTTCCACTAAGGTTGCTGAAGCCTCCCGAGAGAAATGGCCTCCTTTCTTCCTTAACTCTTCCGCACGGCCTCTTTGAAGGCGCCGAAGTTTGCTGGAAGTTTGCTGTTGCCTCGGAGCAGTGGTTATTGAAGGGGCACATTTTTTGTCTTCCTTATGCTTTAAGTGCTGAACCGGTGGCTCCATCGCTTCCTCCTCCCCTTGTCGGCATGCTGGAGCTATGGCAGGCGTGCCCAAGACTCCTCCGCACACTTTTGATTTTGACGGCATTTTTAACTTGTTGGGCTTTTGATCCGCTGGTTTCCTCCTCCGAGCAATGAGCGAGCCTCAAAGAGAAGCTTGGGCTTTCGCATGAGGACGGATCAGGTGCCTGTGGCAAGCCACTCTCAGCCCTCAGCTGAGGGGTGGAAGGCCGCTTGACGGACGCCGACGGCCTGCAGCCCCCAAGGTGGAGGGGGAAGGAGGCCGTGCTGCCTGAGCCTCGAGCGCGATGGGCGTGAAGCAGTGGTTCCTGCCACGAGCTCTTCTTCCAGCAGGCAATGAACGCTGATGAGAGCCGGCTCGGTGGAGAGCTCATGAAAGTGTCGATTCGCAGGTCTTCGAGGGTCTGGAAGATCTCCTATTAGCTTGGAGGAGCGCGCGTGTTGAAGGTATTATCAACCTCGGCTGCTATCAGTCACAGGTGGACTCTTGAGAACGCTGGGTTGGCCGTGAGGGCGCTCTCTCAAGGATTCTCTACGGCCCGGCCACGAACCTTTTGAGGAGGTGAGGCTCATGAATACGGCTGACACCGGTCGAGGCTGCGTTGAGAGAAGCGTATGCGTGAGCTTCCAGTGTGCCCAGGAGCAAGGCGCTCTCTTTGGAGCAAAGCAGTGTGTGGAGGTAAGACGCAGGGCCGCCTTAAGCGCCGCCGAGGGAGGACGCTCATGCGAGGAAGAGGGGAGGTCCGAAGGCCGAGGAGGTGTGCTGGGCCCTCGGAGGCCATGGAACGTGAACGACAGCTCTCATGGAGCCTTGTTAATCGAGACGCAGGGAGTCTGCTGCCTCCAAGCAAAGACGCTGGGAGGGCTGCAACGGTCTGGAGTTGGAGGAGGAGGTGAACCGGGTGGCCGAGGTTCGCGGGACTGGAGGGTGGGGTACACTGGGGTGAAGTTGAAGGCGTGCGGCGCGTGGAGGATGAGGGCAGGCCGCCGGGCCAAGCCGTGCCTGTGTTGGACGAGAGGGTCGAGAGGCGCGGGGGCCACTGCACGCTGCCTTGGTCACGGCAGTGTGTGGACTTGGCCTCGGGCCACAGGGCCGAATAAGGCGTTGGGCCTCGCCCGGCAAGGCCCGGCGGGTTGATGACGCAGAGGCAGGTCGTCACAGACAGACGTATTGACGGAGGAGGTGCTCCAACATCGGACGACTGGAGCCAGGCATGCCCTTTATACTCGTGAGACCTCCTAATGCAGGCCAATATCGCGACTGGGCCACATTCGCGACCGCGATGGAGGCGCCAATTCCTCATCACTCATCAATGACTACGCCAGCCACCGACCTTCTTTTCACCGAGGTGGTGATCGCTACTTCTCGGAGGCTCGATCTGCCAGAGCTCGCCAACTCAGGAGGAAAGGGGGCGTATTGCTTGGAGCGCTGCTTCGCGTAATCTTCGCCACCTTCCTCAATGTCAGCGTCGCATCCTAACTTTGATCTTTGATTCGACCGGACATTGCCCCCTCGCTCCCGATCGGGTTACTGGGCTACGCGGACCTACACGCCACGGGTACTGGCCAAGGGACAATGTGGAACGCTTGGTCAGCGTGGCTTTGCTTCTCGAGGATGACACGGTGGTGGTCGCTACAGTATGAGGGAGGCGACAAGAGCGCTGGCTGATGACGATGGGGGCGCCGGGCCGCCATGGCGATGAGGCTGGCGAAGAGGAGGGCCAGATGAAGATGCCGGAAAGTCGACGACGCGAGCGATTCGATCGGGCGTGGTGATGCAAATGAAATGAGCATTTCCGGGCTGATCCCTTGTTCCTCTCCTGCCATTGCTTCTCACTGCTAAGGCACAAACTCTCCTGGGCGTGGCCCTTGGAAACTTGTAAGAGCATTTTGAGAGGGGGGAGCCTCATGTAAGCAAATTGTAGTTTTTTACTTTTCCATGCATGCGAGTTTGTGTCCTCGTGAACTTGTGAATCCTGGATGAAGCTTTTCTCGTCTTGGTTTATTTTAGTCAACACGGGCCATGGGCTGGCCTGCGAGTATGTTGAGTCTCCCAGAACCTTGCGGTACTTCATTGCCCTTACGAATTTATGAGAGGCTGAGCACTGTTGCCGAGAGGTTAGGCTCGCCATGAGAGGTGAGCACCCACAGGCACATGCTGAAGGCCGACATGCTGCTGGCAGCCACAGGTAGTCCCGGGCCCACGAGGAGCTCTTTGAGGGAAAGGCGATGGACATGAGTCCTGCATAAAACGCAGATCTGCAGAAGGCAAGGAATTGTTCAAACGAGTAAAAGCCTGCCTGCGCAAGGCATCAATAAAACTCAGCAAGCTCTTCCAACTCAAAAATCAAATCCGAAACTGTAAGGCTACAGAAGAGAGAGATCCAAAGTTGTGTTACTAAAGGTCATCCCGCAAGACTAGGGGTTCTAGACTGGGTCTTCAAGTTCCCTCTCACCAACAAGGAATATGTGAATCTGTGCTGCCACTTACTAGAGCGTGGGAGGGAGCCCTGTGGCTCCCCGAGTAGGCCGCACCCTGAGACCTCGGGCGGCAATGTACAGCCCCTAACTCATTATTACAAGTGAGAGTGTCACGGGCGGGCGAAGCTTCACAGCACCGGGCCTCTTCTTCTGGCTGTGTGCACCGCCTTGCTTCATATCGCCAGACGAGGCCTCTACCATGCTGAGTCTGCGCTCGACCTTCACCTCCGAGCCGGACTCTGGTCACCATGTGATTTCAGACAGAGGAGGGAAAGAGGATCGCCAAGCGGTTCCTCTGGGCGACCACAGTGTCCTCTACTGTGGGGAAGGGCTGGGCTAAGCCTCCCGGCAAGTGCAGGGCCTACTCCCGGCAAGTGTCGTGAGGGCGCCGGGTGACGCCCGCTGGAGGGGCCCTTGCTCCCTGCTCCTCCTCTTTGTCCCCAAAGCAGCGCCTCCCATGTTGGGGCTGCAGGTGAGGGAGTCCCGGATTAGGGTATCTGACAGCCGGACTGCATCGTCCGACTATTGAAGCGTGAAGATACAAGACTCAAGACTCGCCCGTGTCCGGATGGGACTCTCCTTTATGCGGGAAGGCAAGCTTACGATCCGGATATTGTATTTCCTTCCTTGTAACCGACTCCATGTAAACCCTAGCCCTCCTCCTGTCTATATAAACCGGAGAGGTTGGTCCTAGAAGGCCGATCACAATTACAATCATAATCCATCATAGGCTAGCTCTAGGGTTTAGCCTCTACGATCTCGTGGTAGATCTACTCTTGTACTACTCATATTCAATATTAATCAGGAAGTAGGGTTTTACCTCCATCGAGAGGGCCCAACGGTAAACATTGTGTCCCTTGCTTCGTTACCATCAGCCTAAGACGCACGTGATCGGGACCCCTACCCGAGATCCGCCGGTTTTGACACGACATTGGTGCTTTCATTGAGAGTTCCGTCATTGTCAAAGGCTTGATGGCGCCTTCAATCATCAACACGGTCCGGGGAAGACTTTTCCTCGGACGGATCTTCGTGTTCATTTCGCTTTCACATCAAGGCCAATTGCCATTATCCGGAGCAGATCGACAACACGAACCTCGCCGGGCTACTGGTGAGGTTCGAAACTCGAACTACACGGCGAATATTCAGGATACTTGATCTTCGGGACGAATTTGTTTCATGCCTGAGCACCAAACGACCACGATGAGACGACTTTAGACTCCGCCTGGGACGATGCTCGGATATCACCCCTGAAGAGTTCCTGACTCCAACCGGCTAAGCTATGCTGCCCAAAGACTCCGATGATGGACTCGCCTGTGCCACACACACTCATTGGTGGTGGAGCCGAATACGTGTCCCACCAGGAAGCCCGGTGATTCTTGACCCCTGACCGTGACATCCTGCTGTTGGTTCCAGCACTCTCACGCACTCTGTTTGTTCGGGCTCCGTGATCGAGTTCACTACAGTGATATTGTCCATGCCGCGCCTTTGGCTTACATGTCGAACTCATTGAAGTTCCTCTCTTGTCGAGGCCTGGGTCAACACTATGTCCGGCTCGAGGGGAAGCAGGAGACTGGAGGAATTCATTGCCCACCCACCACTCCACTTCATTGCCACGGTCGATGATCTAACTGACGTGTTTTGACTTAACTCAAGACATCGACTACAGTATGGACGACGATGCAGAGAAGAACATGAACCACCGATCACAAGGCGTGTGGAAAACCACCTCCTCATACGACATATATATGGTCGGAAACCCCACGGAAGCCAATGGCGAAGGGGAGGCAACGGAGGATAATCCTCGTGGAGAAAACAACAAAGCATGGGCGTTACATGCTTCGGCGCCGCCCAAGCCCCGCCACGTAAATACCGTCCAGGAGGACGAGAACAATACGAATGGCACTAAAGATGAATACTAATTCTCGATCAGCCTACCTTCAAGCTGACCGGATCGGCCATGGTGGATATACTTGGAGAGGGACAACTAGACTTACCCTCCGAGGGATCTAGGTAAGCCTCTGGGCAATGACGACCATGCGGCTCGAAGACCCAAAGGAACAAGTTCGTCTGCTTACTACGGCTCATGGCCACGACAAGGAGCCCGCAAAATTCAAGCAAGAGTGCCTTAAAGCTGACCAAGATAAAGCTTCATGGATAGGTGGACCAAGATCCTGGCCACCGAAAAATACTTGACTCGACCGCCTGACAAAGGGCACACACTAAGACAATCACACTAACTCAAGGTAAGCAGGAGAACCCAAGGCACGCCTCCCCGACTTCAACACATCACTACGGTCCAAGACAATAAGAAGGATACACGAAGAGGCATCCTCGGCCCTCGCTAATGGTCATAAACATCAAGTCGGTGAAGCTAAAAGCCAAGTCCAAGAACTCCCATTCCGTCTAACGGACAAAGAACAGTGCCTGCCTATCTCGCCCGAGCCACATACTCGGGATCAACTATGTGAAATTCATGGTAATTCTTAAAGGATGGCAAAGACAAATTGTTAATAGAGATCGGGGCCGAATCCTTAAACAAAGCGGCTTCTGGGTCAGGTGTCGGAATAATGAGGGGAGGCTGCCTAGCTGAAGAGACCCCCCAGAGCATTGGGGGCACTACTGATCGCTTCCGGGAATACACCAACCACAACAATTCAATTGCCAGACTTAGACCTAGTAGTCCCAAATTGCATGACACATAAAGCCTCATGGGTATGAAACCACAACAATATCTTTCTAAAAGATGCCAGGTGCAAAGGCCAAGTTTATTGGGCTCCACCACTCTAATCTGCTGTTTTCGGATCTACCAAAAATGCCAGGTAAAAGAATAATTCTTCTAAGACCTTCCCTCATAATTTATAATTTCATCAGATGCTGACCGGATGAACCACATTGACTAGATTCCACGTGGTAAACCATTAGGCCAACACCGTTAAAGGTGATATAATCACACTTATAGGCAAGGCCGAACCCCGCCTCTTAGAGCGAAACCATACACTGCCGGAGCAATGTAGTCGCAGGCATGCCTATCGTACCTTTGATATGACAGCCAACTATCCCACACCCAATCGAGGAGTCCGCTGCCATTTCACGGCAGATAACGGTCAATAACCAGTATCCCATCAGAACCTCAAATCAACTGCAAGAGGACGTTTCCACCGTTCTGTGCATCCGGCTTTGCAAAACAAACTTTGACGCAGCATCATCGACATGCGACGCTGAATCGACCCGACACACAATAGCATGGAACATGCATGTGTGAACCCCTCATTAAAGAAGGCAACCGGATTCACTTCAGATCCACTCAAAGCCCCTCCAACGTCTGCCATCACAAAGTTTCATTAAAAACACCTCTTTTTCATAATCATAAATAGTACTCCACATGCATAGACATATCATCCTACTACAATGCGTAGATCCAAATTTACCGGCCATCGTTTATCATCGATGCCTCTTTGCCAAAAATGGCAGCCACGCCTCATATTACGCCCAATTATGCGGGGGCTTCTACAAAGATTTTGCAATAAAGTCCGACCAATTTTCTGGCCGCTTCTACATTCCCCAACTTATAGTGCACTATAAGCATCGCCTCCTCAATCATGTCTTGGGTCATTGGTTGGGTTTGCCCGGCTCCCATGTTTTGGTACCTTCCATGCCTCATACCATCAGCTAAGGAAGCGCTCGGGAGAACTACCGCGACAGTGTCCTGCTCACGGACGAGCACCTCAAGTAGGTGGTGCCAAACCGATCGATCATGATGCAAAATGAGAGCGTTGGTCACTGTTCGAGAGGTTTTAAAATCCTTAAAGATTTATTCCGATAACGCCATTACAAATGCAGAGTGCGATGGATCGGTCTTCCGATCAAGCGCCAATAGAGCCCCTTAGTTCGCCTTCCGAACACTAGGTGTCAAGGATTTACCATACTCGAATTCCTATGGCTGCTAGAGAGTAGTAAAGTCTTATAGTCCGATTGCACTGCCCAGGTGAGAAACACCTCCTTAAAAGGACCCAACCATGTGGAGAAAGAGTACCACATATGTCCCAACACCCCGTAGATTTTTTTTAGTAAAGGTAGCCGACGAACGCTAACTCTCAGATTTACATACAATAAAACAGCCGCACAGAAGAAGATATGTTCAAAACAAACAGTAATATATAATACAAAAGTGCCATGATCCCACATTACAAAAGAACGTAACGTAATGCTCCCCTCGTGGAAATATATATAATGTCTTTGGTAATAATTTATCCGCCACAAGGCGTCTCTTCAAAGACACCTTCATAGGCTGTACTGGGCTTATGGTGTTTTGTTACCCTCCGCTGCCCTCACTATCAGCTCCGCCAAGCTTTCCCCAATGCACTTCTTTGCACCTGCTAATGCCATGCGCCAACACTCTTCTATATAGACCGATCGCTGATAGCATCAAGCCGAGGACAGCGCCCACAATCCGCCTCACATTTGAGTCCGAAGTAATCGCTGAATTGGTCTACAACATACCGGATAACCAAGTCCCTTCATGGCGGTTCGGCCACCGTGCAACGACTAGCTTGCTTCAATTTAATCAATAAAAGGCACCTGGATAGTTCAAGGCCAACATCATGCGACTGTAAGTTCCTCTCTGCAGACTTCTTCTCCTGGCCCCAGAGAATTGGGCTGCATCTGACATGTCACATAAGTGATCCGCAAATGCCCTCAGAAGAACAAGAATTTAGCTTGTCGCTTAGGAGTTCTCCCCACTATCATGTAAAATGGCCATGAATACAACAGGCCTTACCAAATTGCAACTTTCTCTAGCCTCTTGAATGTCCCATACAAAGACCTCCTGTGCTTCTTCCCCAGCATCTTCATACCGAGAGCTTGGGCCAAGTTCGGATTCTTTCCCTACTAGACTCTGCTCCAAGCCCTCGCTTTCTTCATAGCCTCTGAGCTCCCGCCACCTGTGGATGACCCTTACCTCAAGTTTTTCACGGTTACCTGCTCACAAGCAGCCTTCTCCTGGCATCAGCCACACCCTTCAAAGGCTCCTGTCTTAAGATCACTCGCCGGGGCATACAACACAAATACTTTTCAATAGGCACAATTACTCATTCGTGTTTTAATGCAAGACAATGTTTCAACATACCTTGCTTATCCTCTAATTGCTTCTCTTCACACGGCTGTTCCTCCTCCGCCTGCTCCGTGCTCCGCTTCAGTTTCCGGACACCTCCAAGATTATGAGCTTATTGCCTTTCTCCTTGTACCGCCATTGAAGGGGTATACGCCATTACAATAAAGGTTCTACAAAAACAGAGGATTTTATCCTCGCCCGGATCTTTCACGGACAAAGGTATCATGGCCAACTAATCATATTATGATGATTCCTCAAAAGGTTTCTTAGAAAATACACCTCAAAAGCCTTTATATGTCATAGGCAGGACTCATTCAAATTTCCGCTTTCTAAGCAGTAGAGACTCCAATCTTTTCAACCACCGCACTCTATGAGGGTCCGATGTTCATCGATGATATGACGCATTCTTTAACGTCGTCGATAGACCGCCCGCAGCTCATGCTGCACAGAGGTTGCCGGGCGGAGTAGGCAAGCCTCCTCCGTGGTAGGTGGTCGCCGCCCGATCCTCGTAGCCTTAGAGGTCTCCGTAACTCATATCCGGCCATGGTCCTAAACTCCCATATTGCCTCCCATCGCCGACACGCCGAGGAGCCGCCTTTTCCCATGTGTCCCGGCCTCCAGAGACATGCCTCCCCGATCCAGGTCTTTGAGACGACACCTCGGTGTCGCGCTCGACTTTCGGGAAGGAGCTTCCCGAGGCGCCCTCATTACCACAAAGATCTCGAGGCTCACCGAATCCTCCGATGAGGACCGTCTGAGACGAGACCTCGCCGATGTACGAGATATGCATGCATAATTGAAACCATCGCATCTAAAACGACCTCGGATGCATATGCTGCTCGATTTCAGATACTTATGATTTTTCCAGGGTCGGGCCCCGGGATCCCACTCGCCATTATCTAAGAACTGTATGATGCCCCTCGGTGGGAACCTCTCCCTCTTGGGAGATCTTTACCTGTGACGGGAAGCCGCCTCTTCTTCCCACCTTCGTAGTAAGGCTCGCTCCTCCTCTCGCTTCCTCCTCTTCGCTCTTTAAGAAGGAGTATCGCTGGAAGTCTTTTGACGGCGTCTGTCAAGCCTTGCGGCATTTTGACGCCTAATTCGTGTATTTCACCTTCTTGGAGGCCTCTTTCTTTGGCTACCAGAAGGCGCCGGGACCAGCATCTTCGCCGAAGAGGTCCTACGGCTCCTTCAGTAGTAAACCGAACAATGTATCCGGGCCCACCTTCTTTATCCATCCCCGGGTCACGATGAAATGTATGAAAATGTCTCCTCAGACATGCTAGTCGGGCGCATGGATGGACATGGTAATGAGTAACTTACCGTGAATTTAATTGATACCCAAGTCTTGCCGCCACGATTTGGACTTAAAGAGCACCTTCCAGATACCCATGTCCCTACGGAATCATAGAGCTCCCGGAAGGGTTTGGTGCTCTGCTGGGTCGAACTCCCACAAAGTGTGCTCGGGCGATGGGTGCGGAGAATCCAGGCTAACTAGCATCACCGTGACGCCGACTAAGTTTGACGACCACGAGCAAACGATGTTTTACTTCCTCGGACGAGGACCAGTTTGGGCCTTTCTTGGGCCAGATGTGAGCCACAAGGGGGTCTTATCTCGAACTCTGGGGAGCTGCAGCCCACTCTTTTGCAGGCCGCTGCGGTCTGCAATATAGAACCACTGCTGCTGCCACTCCTTGACCTGAAATCGTTGAAGGCACCCTTCGCCAAAACGGCCTTTGGGCATCTTTTGCTCACCATGGCGCCAACACTGGCCGTGTTCACCACTCACCACCTTGGGCTTCACATCGAAAATCTTCAGCCACAGTGCCGAAGTGAGGCTAAATCCTGAGAAAGGCCAGACACGACGATGAACATCGAGATATTGAGGAAGGAGTTGGGGAAAGATCATGAGAATCAATCCCATAGTAATACATGACTCCACTAACAAATGGGTGAAGGGGAAACCCGAGTCTGCATACAAAATGGGGAAGGAACACGCACTCTCTCGCTGCGGAGGCTCCTGAGTAGGGACAACTCCGGTTCCACGGTGGGAGATTTGCGGTGGCCGATCTTCTTGGCCGACATCCGGCTTCCCTTTGAGCCTCTTGATATCCTTCTCCGGAGGGTAGAGGCCATCCATCTGGCCTCCTGGCTCCTGATCCTGACATCTTTGGAAAACCTCTCTTCGATGGAAAAGGAGAATGCTTGGGTTTAGGGCTCAAATCTGAGGGGAATACTAGCTAAGGAGAAGGCAGTAAAGAAGAAGAGACCTTATCTCTTTGCAGAGACGGCAGGCTTTGGCGCCTCCCCACTTGCTCAGTGGAACCCGCCGCTTCCCCACTTGCCGCGACATAAAAGTGCGGTTGACTATCCATACCCGTATTAATGAGAATCCCATATCAAGGGGACACGATCTCCGCTCGGCCAAGACGTGAACAAGGGAAACCGCCGCAATATATACCGAGGTCAAGTTGTGGGAAAACGGTTCTAAATAATAACTCAATTGCACGACATATCACGTCATCTAAAAATTTGTCAGCTGAAACATCGTTCTCTCTATGGTGGTATGTGAAGATCATTTTGCAGATCCGGACATGGTCTACGTGTTCGATGGTTAATTTGGAGTGTTCGGAGAAGGAACCCGCCTTGCAATGCCGGGCGACAAGATCGCGGCGCCGGACTCGTTATCGTCATTGAAGCCTGGTTCAGGGTATACCGAGGGAGTCCTGGTTTTAGGGTATCTCGACAACCGGATTCATATGCACTGTCATCCCATTTATCAAGTGTGAAGATACAAGACCTAAGACTCTGCTCCGTGTCCGGATGGACAGACTCTCCTTTGCGTGTATGGCAAGCTTACGATCCAAGATATTGAAGCTCCTTCCTTGTAACCGACTCCATGTGGTTAATTCCCCAGCCGCCCTCTCCGGCGTTCATATAAAACCGGAGAGAAGGTCCTCAGAAGGCCGCATCGACAATTACAATCATAATCATCATAGGCTAGCTTCTAGGTTTTAGCCCCTATGATCTCGTGGTAGATCTACTCTTTGTACTACTCATATCTTGAATATTAATCTGCTATAGCAGGGTTTTACCTCCATCGAGGGGCCTCGAACCTCGTAAACATTGTGTCCCTTGCTTCCTGTTACCATCACCTAAGACGCATTGCATCAGGACCCCCTACCGAGATCCGCCGGTTTTGAAACCGGTAATTACATGGGTCGCCGCTCGATGCACTAACCTCGTCTATCTCAGAGTCCATGGTTAAGCTGTAAGTTTGCTCTTGAGAGAATAGCTGCACTGTGAATTGCCGCTGGCCGGGCGCCATCGTTGTGGTTCCTCCGTTGGCTCTTGGAAGGCTTGACTTCATCTCGGTCCCCAATCTTCCAACTAATGAGCCGCTGTCGCCCTTCCTCGGGTGCGCACTTTGGTCCATCATGCGGGGCACGAGAGTTTCCGTGACGCCACCTTAACACCTCGCCGTGGTGCCCCACACTCCATGTTGCTCCATTTACGATGGCGCCCCGGGATGACGAGCACGGCACCGACCCAACCATGGGGGTGACGCTGGCGCTTGTACTTGTCGAGGGCGGCATGGGGGCCGAGCCCCCCACGCCGCCCGGCCGTGTTGATGCCGACGAAGCTCCCATGCGCAGCAGCTGATGGCGCGCATGTGGTGAGGCTCGCCGCCACACCGCACGGCTTAGGGGGAAGTCGATAGTGTATGGGTGGTGCTCCCGACGCCAGGTCTGTCCAAGAACAAACCAATACGCCAAGCAGCCGTGTCTCGACCGCTCTCCATCAGCCGCATCGCGGCAAAGCACCTTTGCCACCATGAGTGTCACCCAGACATTCTCCTTGCTCCCCGGCCAGAGTGCGGCGCTGTTGTTACAAGCGTGATCAAGGGCCTCGCCATTTTATTGCATTTACCGCGGGGTGAGGGTGGAGGACGCCTGCCGTATGGTGTCCATGCCTGAGCTTGCAGGCACCGTGCCGCTTAAAAGGGTCGAGATCTCCATGGGTAGCGGCGCCGTCTGGCCGGGCCAGTCACCAGCTGCTCAGAGCAGCCCCTTGGGTCAGCCAGACATCGCAATGGTGAACGCCTCGGAGAGCTGATTGGTGGAGAAGAAGCTCCGCAAGACTCCCTACCAGGTGCCAAACGCCGGATGTGGCGCTCAAGAACCTCCTTAAGGTTTGAACACTAGGGTGCGCTGCCAAGTCTTTCCCCTAACGATCTACGCCTAGCTCAGCCAAGATCTTACATGAACTTAGCGAACTCACAACACAGGAGAGACACGGGGTTTATATCGGGTTTAAATACCATGTGGTGTAATACCCTTACTCCACCGTGAAGGTGGATTATCAATGATGATGAACAAGATAAGGGAAGAACAGCCTCCCTAGGTTGAGGTGTTCTTTTTCAATGAACCCTGTGCCATGAGGGTTCGGCCTCCCAACCGCTTCTCGGGATCCATCCTCCTAATGTGGGTGGCTTAGTCCTATTTATAGAGCTCCTGGTCCTCTTCCCAAATATCGAGTGAAGGAGCCAAATAACGTGCTTAATTTGAAGGGGGACAACTAGTACAAGCTATCCCGATAAAGCGGGTTCACTGCTAAAGCTCTCGGGGTGACGTCAGTTTTAAACGCCACGATTCTCCGCCTTGCTGTCCCTCCCGTCTTGGTCATGGTAATCAATATGGAAACTCTTTTGCCCCGATGCCTCAGTACTCTTGGCCCACGCTTGGCCTCCTCAGCACCAAAGAGGAAATAAGGATGCTACAGACCGGCCGCCTCGGGCCGAACCCGTCAGCATCGCTCGGGTTATGGCTCACGCCACGCGAGAGCCTCGTGAGGTTTTCCTCGCTTTGACATCTCCTGGGCCCTCGTGAGCCTGCTTGGCCAGGCTACTCTAGAGGAGGTCTTGAGGCCGTCCATCAAGAAGCTTGGACCCTCGCAAGGGTCCAGGGTGTCTTATTGACGCATTTATGGGCCGCCTGACGGCTTGTCGCTTAGCCACGCCTGTGGGCCAGGCAGTGCAAGTCTGGGACCCCCTGTTGCCTGAACGCCAACGCTGCCTGTGACTTCTCAGCAAGCTAGGGCGTAGATTGGTAGGAGGGAAAGACTTCAAGAGACCTCAGTTGTTCGAATCCTCAAGGGTTTGCTGGACCTCACATCCCAGCAAAGGTATCAATCCAAAGAGGAGACCACGCCGAAATCCCACGACCTACATAATAAAAACAAATAAGAACCAAGCAACCAACGCGATAAAGGTAATATTTTGGTATTTTTATAATAAAGAGAAATAAAGATGCAAAGTAAAATAAACTAATAGAAATAGCTAAGTGTTGAAGATTAATCTGATGGTAAATAGACCCTAAATATAGGTTTTACTTTAGTGGCTTCTCTCAAGAGCATAAGTATTACTTGGCAGGAAAAATTAATCACGAAAGCACCGATAGAATTGAGCATAGTTATGAGAATGCCCAGGTATGATCATGTATATAGGCATCACGTCCACGACAAGTAGTAGGACTAAAACGATTCCAAGCATCTACTACAATTACTCCATTACAATGTAGACTCATTATCCGCAAACATGCATCTAGAGGACACAAGTTCATAAGAACAGAGTAATTGTGACACTCTTTCTACGGAAGAAGGGATTTCTACATGAGTTCTCACATGCATACACACCTCAACAAACGGGAGTTGTTGAGGAAGTACCAGACGCCATCAAATGGCGAACGACAAGCTGTGATGAGTACAAGATGTAGAAGCACTTTTGGGCTGAAGTGGTCGAGACAGCTTGTCATAAAACAAATTCCTTTGTATCTTCTTCACAAGCTACTTCCAAGAACAAGCTTCTCAATTTAAGAATAAACCCCAAGTTGGATACTTTCAAGTATTCTGCCCAAAGTGTTACATTCTTGATAAGCATCGTTGTTCTAAATGGCTCCCAAGTCTCATGAAGGTTTCCTACTTGTTATGGCTTTCAAACTTCACACATACTGCGTGTCTACAACAATTCCAATCTGAAAGGTTGAAGAAACGGTAGATGTGAAGTTTGATGAATCTAACTACCGCAAGTAGAGCACCGCTAAACGATGTAGGAGACAAAGAACCCTCGTATAATCCAAGACTTGTCTATTGGCAAGATTCGTCCAACCTGAGGTGAAGGAGAGTACCTCGTCCATTCAAGTGGGAAGCTTCCACCCCACGACATGGAGAAACCAAGAGTTGATACATAAGCATCGTATAAGTGGGACACACCAAGATGAAGGAAAACGACGTAGCGTACCAAGATAAACGCCAACAACCTCCTTCTTCTCCACCACGACACGACAAGAGAACGATAACGCCTAATAATGAAGAAGGCCAAGAAGAAGAACAAGATGAAGAAGATGTTCAACCAAGACTCAAGCAAAAAGTTGACACGAAGTTCTAGTAAGAATTTAAAGACCATCCTATTTGTTAAATTCCACAATGATATCCAAACCGAGAATCACTTGCTCTAAAACTCACATTAGCTAACTTTTTGTGAACATCATTCATTCATCTCTAGCATTGAACCTATGAAGGTTGAAGAAGTACGAAGATCCTGGATTGGATAAATGCCATGCACGAAGAGCTACACAACTGCAGTGAGAAATCAAGTTTGGACATTGCTGAGAAGCCCGACAACAACCACAACATCATCTGCATTACCAAATGGGTGTTTCAAGAACAAGCAAGATGAAGATGGACAAGTAGTTCTGCGAACAAAGCACGCTCCGCCTCCCAACGCCACATTACATAAGTCAAAGGTATGGACTATGGTGAGACTTTATGCTCCTGCTGTTGTAGACTTGGAGTCCATTATCGCATCTTACTTGCCTATACTAATCACCATAATATCACCTTTGTACCAAATGGACATTATTAAAAGTGCTTTTCTAAATGGTGAAATAGAGGAGGAAGTTTATGTTAAAATAACCTCCCGGCTTTGTTAATCCCAGAAAACCTGATCATGTTTACAAACTCTCACAAAGATCTTTATGGTCTTAAATAAGTTCCTACAAAGGTGGTATAAATGTTTGACCAAGTTCCTTATTGAAAAAGGTTTTGAAATTGGAAAAAATAGATTCTACTCTTTTTACAAAAAGGTTCAATGGAGAACTATTTGTGTGCCAAATCTATGTTGATGATATTATATTTGGTTCCATTAACCCTCATTTTAGCGAAAAAGTTTGGGAAGCTAATGCTCTGAGAAGTTTGAGGATGTCTATGATGAGTGAACTCACCTTCTTCTTTGGTTTGCAAACTGCTAAACTAAGGAAGTGTACCTTTTGTCTCAAAACGAAGTACACCAAGGACTTATTCAAGAAGAAGTTCAATATGCAAGAATGCAAAGGTATGACTACACCCATGCTCATTTAGTGGACATCTTTATTCGATCAGCATGGTGAACTGCTGATCAAAAGGTTTATCACTCTATGATTGGTTCTATTGTTATATCTATGTGCATCACGCCCTTACATCATGCTAAGTGTGTGCTTGTGTGCACGACATCAAGTCGCTCCTAAGGAATGTCATCTTTAAGGCCAGAAAAGGATAGTGAGATACTTAATCCATACACCAAATTTTTGCATTTGGTATCCTAAGAGGGCCTCTTCGATCTTTGCTGGTTACTCCTCACACTGCACTATGCTCGGTGACAGTGCTTGATAGAAAAGTCCACTTCGGTACTTGTCTATTTCTTGGTAGATCTCTTGTGTCTTGGTCTTCCAAGAAACAAAACTCAGATTCTCATCCACCGCCAAGCGGAATATATTGTCACCGCTGATTCATGTTATTCTCTAATTAATACTTTGGATGACCCAGACTCTTAAAGATTATGGGATATATGTGGAACATGTTCCATTACTTTGTGACAATGAGAGTGCTATCAAGATTGCTCACAATCCCGTGCAACACTCTTGAACTAAGCATAATCGGGGTTCGCCATCATTTCATTCGAGATCATGTTGTTGGCGGTGATATTAATCTTAAGCATGTTCGCACTTAAAAGCAATTAGCTGACATATTCACTAAACCACTTGATGAGAAAGTGTTTTGTGTTACTGTGTGAATTGAACATCATTGATAAGTCAAAACTTGGAGTAGGAACTCCATTGGATACATGCAAGACATGAGCTTATGACTAATCCTTTGATATTTCTCTTTTTTATGATGATAATCTTATATCTTGATAGATTTGCATCTTGTATGTTATCTAACCCTTGTAGGTACTCTGATGAATCTAGCTCTATGAGATTGTGTCCCATTCACATCTTTGAGCAATCTCTACATCACCAAGCCCCTACACAATGGTGGTTGAAGACAAGGAAGCATTGTAACCATTCAAACATATCCTTTGACAAATTCTATGTTGATCTTCATGACTGCCATTTTGGATACACAAGTGCTCTTCCTTGCAAAAACTAACCCATGTAGGTAGATGAACTCAAATTCCAAGTGAGCTCCTAACTCTTGATAAGCTACACTAACCTTGAGCAACCCACACAAGTTCAACTACATGACGATCAACACCACCACTCAAGGTATGCTATTCCATCTTAGAGAAGCTTTTTACTCCAAGTCATGAGTCAAAGCACCTCGACAAGATGTGAATACATCAAGATGCTTAAAACTAAAAATGGTAACCCCATTTTGAGCTTAAACGATGAGTATGACCTATGATCAAGTGGATCTCACTTGACTCCTCAAGTCAATATACTCTAACATAGGTGACTCTTGGGGTTCGCCACCATTTCTAGATGAAGTTCTCTTTGAGTTCCTTTTCTTTTCTATTTGTTCTGCATTCCCCGCATCCAATTCATTGCAAACCTTTCTGCTTAATTCCTTGCAAATCTCTTGTGAGATCTCACTTGTCTAGTGACCTGAGGTGACAAGTGTTTTCTCCGGTGATGAACTCTGGCCACTGCCGGTTTCTTTGTCTTTCGGTCCTAACTGAAATCATCATCGCAACCAAAGCATACCACCCTAAGTGTCACTGATTTCACTACATGAAAAATATTTTGCCACTTGTTCCGGTGCATTACTTTTTTGATCTAGCTCCACTTCAATCTATCTTGTCCTCTATAAGCATCACATTTTTTTTTATCATTGCTTTATGTCAGTGACTCCAAGACCAAACCCATTCACGACAAATTCCGTGGCTGGCCCTTTCTTGGAAATTGATGTCAAAGGGGAGAGTAGAGATCACATCAAAGCCTATCACTTCAACAGTGGGGAGAAAGATATTTCCGTGGGGGAGAGAATACTCAAGAAGAGAGTAATCTTTCAATGATCCCGTATGCTTGGTGTTCAAGAGGAAGATATGCCACATGTCTTTTGAGGGGAAAGAGACATGTTTATATGTGCTTATTTCGCATTAGCTCAGCCTAGTTTGTTTCCTTTTGAGCTTCCACTTTTCTGCTCCCCATCTTGTCCCAAAGATCCCATGCTAGATTCTGGGGGAGCAAGATATCTAAGGGAAAGAAATTATTTAAATTCCACGCACATCTTTACCTTTGGGGACATGTGTCTATATTCAACTGCATTTAGTACTCACTCTACATGTCATCCTGTACTCTTGGTACTATTGTGGTTTCTTTTGCTTGCTCCGCCAAAGAGGGTGTATCTGTATATTCTAACCTTGTTTACACAGGTTCACTTCATCCTAAGCCAACTCAAAAACCACAAGGTAAGTATATGCATCACAGTCATGTATGTGAGGAATTCTTGCCTATGTACATATCAAGCTTCCAAGAAGAACTCATGAGCATGAAGGTACATTTCCCACATTCACACTACTATGCTCGATGCATATACCCAAGATATATGTAAGAGATTACATCACATATCATGTTTATGCTCTCACATGCTTCTCTATATATTCCATATCCACATGATTGCATAATATGTAGTGGTTTATGCATGTTACATGTCTTTCCAAAGCTTTTACTCGTTATTCTTTATATCTTTATCTAAAAGCTTTTTGATATAAGTTGTCATCAATTACCAAAAAGGGGGAGATTGGTAGCACAAGTGCTCCCTGGGTGATTTTGGTAATTACTACCAACATATCTCTTGTTGGACTAACACTTTTACCTCTAGTATGTTTCTGCATAAGTTCAAATAAATGAAGTGGCATGGACTAGAGGATGTGGAAACCCCTCAAGATGCTAAGAACAAAGGATTGGCTCATAAGCTCCAAGCTCTCAAGACTCTACACTTTCTATTTTAGTGATCCAAGATCACATTGAGCCTTATAGGAAAAGCCAATACTATCAAGAGGGGATGAGGTGTTGCTTAATGAGTTTCTCGCTCTACATTGCTTCGTTGATATGCTCCGTAGCCCCTCAATCACTTCTCTCTCTCATATCCACATATGTCCTTAAACCAAAAAGTCTGCTAACTCGCCCCACCCATTCTTTTCTATCCGGCGCCACCTAAGTTCGTATGTCTTAGCCACGCCACAAACCCTAGGCAACCTAAGCCACCAATAGGGATCTCGGTCTCAATTTGAGATGGGATTGTAACTTCTCCGTATGTCCATTACCAATTTATCTCACCGAAGTTGAAGTAATCGGCACCCAAGATTACCGAGATTACAATGCAAACTCTCTAGTTAGCGATTACCAAAATCAACTCACCGACAGTAATCGGGTCTCACCGAGTTTGCCCGACTAACTCTCGGTTAGCTTATTACTAAAATCGGTCTCACCGAGTTTGTGTAAATCGTTCTCACCGAGATTGCGTTATGCCCTAATTCTCAACTATATCGCCCCAATGAAGTTGCATGCTGCCTGGCCTCACCGAAAATCCTAAAGTTCACTAGATTTGCTGAATCGGTCCGGACCGAAGTTTACTCTATTCGGTCCCACCGAAGTTTGGCAAGTTGTGTGTAACGGTTAGATTTTGTGTGTGGAGGCTATATATACCCCTCCACCCACTCTTCATATTCGTGGAGAGAGCCATTAGAACTAACCTACACTTCCAATACATATTTTCGAGAGAGAACTACCTACCCATTTTGTGCTGAAAATAAGATATTCCATTCCTACTATATGAATTTTGATCTCTAGCCTTCTGTTGCTTTCCACTCAAACCTTCTTTCCACCAAATCCAAATCCCGTGAGAGAGAGTTGAGTGTTGGGGGAGACTATCATTTGAAGCACAAGAGCATGGAGTTCATCATCAACTACCATTTGTTACTTTTGGAGAGTGGTGTTCTCCTAGATTGGCTAGGTGTCACTTGGGAGCCTCCGCAGCATTTGGGGAGTTGGAACTTGCTGAGTTTGTAGGCGGTAAGGATTCGCCTACTTCGGTGGAAGATGATCTACCGCTAGTGAGGCAAGTCCTTCGTGGGCTGACGGCCATGGTGGGATAGACAAGGTTGCTTCTTCTCGTGGACCCTTCGTGGGTGGAGTCTGGTGGACTCAAGGCACGCCTACCCTTCGCTTGAAGTCTCCATCAACGTGATGTAATGATAATGACCATCGAACGCATTTGCTAAAAACATCCGTGTCTACCAATTGGCGCTTTGAAACCTTCAAACCCTTCCTTGTACATTCCTGCATATTGCATGCTTTACTTTCCGCTGCTCATACTCTTTGCATACTTGCTTGATATGTATTGTGAGTGTTAAATGTTCCCACTTTAAACTTAAAGTATTAAAATTGCAACTTTTTGGTACTTAGTGTCTAATCACCCCCCTCTATACCTCTTCTCGAATTCCCTTCTAATTGGTGGTACCAGCTTGTACCATTGGGTTTAAACACCAATGAGGAATATGGATGAGTTCACTATTGGGCTTCAGAC
This sequence comes from Aegilops bicornis, assembly GCA_021605145.1. Lineage (NCBI taxonomy): Eukaryota > Viridiplantae > Streptophyta > Magnoliopsida > Poales > Poaceae > Aegilops > Aegilops bicornis. The sequence goes on from CM038669.1 coordinate 266,106,937, forward strand.
AGAGTGCCCATACTTTGATGGAGAATAGTTTCGTTGAATGAAACTGAGATGCTTGTGATTTCCTCAAGTCAATATCATTTGAACAAGTACATTGCTGTAGCCTTGTGCACCATGTTGATCCTATGTATCCATCAATGGCGTTCTGGGAACGGGGGTCCTGCACTTGCTCACCGCTACTGTGGCGTGGGTTTGCTGGGAAGCCCAAAGACGGCCCATCTTCATCAACATTAAGCTCAAGACCTCACGAAACCAAGTTTCGCTGGAGCTAAACGACAGAAGCTTCCTCGTGCACTACCTCATTAGGCTGGCTCATGAGGAGGCGAGATCAAGGCTTAGGTACCTCATTTAGGTGCCCAGCTTATCACGTTTATACTAAGGGCGCTGAAGCGGCGCCTTTCAACAAGGCAGAAGGTCCTCTTCCTCTTTTGCGTAAAGGAGCAAGCTACAAAGTAGAGCATCAAGCAAAGGGCATCCATTTATAACAAGACCAAGACTGTCAGAACGGCAGGAAGGAAGTCATTAGGAGCCTGCTGTGGGTCACCACCAAGAGCCTTTGATGTGCTGCAGGGACCAACTTTAATGTGATAAGTGTACTGCATGTTCTCTTCAAAATGGCCAATTGTTGGCGCCTCTTCCCGCCAATATTTGGGAAGAGGGCCAGGCCTTTGCCTATAACAGGACCAGCCACCCATGTAGTAGAGGAAAAGTAACTGATCCGATCCGGCCCAGAGAGAGAGAGAGAGAGAGAAGCCACCTGAACTCCCATATAGCAGTTCATCACACCACCAAGAACAGACCGCGAGGCTGTTCTTCCTTGTATTGTTCATCACCATCAGCCCAAGAGGCAATCCACCACACCACAAACTAGAGTAGGGCATTACACCACAATGGTAATGTAACTAGTATAAACCCCTGTGTCTTTGTGCTGTTATTTTCATAGCTTAGATCCCAGCGAGGCGAAAAGTGTGCAGGTGGGGGGCGAATCTCCATGCGACTCCCTGTTCGAACTTAGAGGGTCTCGCCGAACTGAACTGGACATTTGGCGCGTGGTAGGGGTGCGCCGAGTCTTCCTTCCGCCGACACCTGGCCTGACACCGCAGCTCACTCCACGTATGAGCAAAGGCCGCCACTTCCCGGCCGCCAACAGCGCAGACGGGGCTGGGGCTCGAGGCCCCTGCCTCAAATTTCTTTGCAAAGAAAAAGTGTGGCCAAACAAGTTCAAGCTTCTATGACGCTGGCCAAGGCTAAGACGAGACAACCGATCCCTTCTAGCCTTCCTGCTGGCATACGAGGAGGACGCCTCAAGCGGAGGGGCAGACATGGCAAACTGGCTTCCTATGGCCTCACCACGCCTGCTGCATGTGGTTGCCCACCACAAGGCTTGTGGCTCAAGAGCTCAAGGCTTTCTCGCCAAAGACGTTGGCGCCGGTGACTGACGCTTACTTGTGGAATCTCCCCAGGCTGACGGCGCTTGGGGTCAGTTTCATCTTCAAATGGAGACCACCCTCCAATCCTTCATCTCCCGCTGAAGGCCCCACGTCAGTGCACCTCACCATCTGGGCCAGTGGTCATTACCAGACTCTCATCAATCTATGCTGGGTCTCAACGTGTTTCCTGGCCGAAGCCTCCTTCACCTCTCCTCCACATACCCCGGAGCGGCTCAGCCTGCCTCTTCATGCTGGGGCGGATCGTCCAGCTCCTAGGGCAGATCCCACCTGCAACCTTGGCACCCACGATAACTTCCGCGACGGAGTTGGTCGATTTCGACATCGGCCCCCATCGGCCTCCCGCATACCGCTTATCTCATATCCTAAGACTGCCCGGTCTATGGCCACCACCCAAATAAGATAACCTCATGAAGATAGCCCGAGCAACGACACCACTGCCCGGGATGGCCTGGGACGCACAGAAGTGCTCAAGCTCGCCTTCAAGACGGAGGCCAAGCAGGCCCGCCACTGTGATGCCCATTAAGCCCAAGGGGGGCTGCACCAACCAAGAAGAAGCATGGTTCACCTTAATGGCAAGACAGAAACTAAGCAGATATTTGCCGATGAGAACGTGGATCCATCGACGCCATTCTTCACCATAGGCCAACCTCGAGCTCCGAAAGTAGAGGAAGCCCCGGTCAAGTTCCTCACGAATAAGAAGGTATTCTCGGCCGATCAACTCGGCGGGATCCCCGTAAGCGTAATCGAGCATCACCTCAACGCAGCTCCCAACGTGGCGCGGGAAGCGTAAAGCGAGACGGCAGTCCACAAAAACAGGCTATCGCTCCAGAGACCCGCAAACCGAAGCTTTCAGGGCCATTCGCGAGGTCCGATCTGCATTGGCCGCCAACCCTTTTGTGCCGGCGAAGGGGGAAGGAGCGCATGTGTGTCGATTTCAACATCCTCAACAAAGCTGCCCGCAAGATTCTCCCCGCCTCAAGATTTCATCGGGATTGCCGATTCCACCGCCGAGTGAGACTTGTTATGCTTCCTCGGATGCCTTCTCCTGCATCACCAGATCAAGATGGCGTAGGGACATGGAAAAGACGGCTTTCCCGACCCCAAGGGTGTACTGCCACACGCATGCATGCCGCTTGGGATCATAACTAGTGGGCGACCTTCCAACAATGATGCACATCACCTTGGGCCCGCAGCTCGAAGAATGTGGAAGCTATTGGGCCGACGACATTGTGGTTAAGTCTCGCGGTACAAGACCCCGAGCATAAGACCTGGAGGAAACCGCGAAGCTCAACGCAGTGAGCCTCAAGTGCTCAACCTGTAGAAGGCGTTTGGGGTCCCTGCAAGCTCTGGGTTTCTCGTGTCCCACCGAGGCATCGGTTAACCTGCAGAAAGGTCAAGGCGGTCGAGGACATGAGCCCACCAAGACCTCGTGAGAAATGCACATGCTCACTGGGCGCGTGATAAAGACTTAGGCGCTTCTATCTCTGTTGGGGGAGCGAGCTGCCTTTCTTCCACCTACGAAGAAAAGGGCCCTTTGAATGGACTGAGAGGCCGACAAAGCTGCCCAAGATCTCAAAGAAAATTTCACCAGCCTCCGTAATGGTGGCCCCACGCTTCACAAGAACCTTCGGTGTTTCTACTCATACTATTTCCTCATTCGCTTAGCGCCTCCGGTGGCGCTTAGGAGGAGCGTCAGACTAAAACCACTTCAAGTAAAGAGCCTGTGCCAAGGCGAAGCGGATCAAGGAAGACCATACGTGTCACCACTACAATGAAGGACTGCAGGAAGCCGCACGGACTTGAGACTCCTCCTCTCCCCGCGACCGCCTGGGGCCCATTGCCTCAGGAGGCGCCATTTGCCTCCGGAGGACGCCCCAACATCACCGCCTAAACCTCATGGAGCATCCTGTATCACAAGACGGCAAGGCGATGTGAGGGACATCTATACCCCATGCCTCGTAAACTCCTCCTGCTTATTGGTGGCCTCAAGGCGAAAGCAAGATTATTTCCGTGGTCACCCTATCAAGGTTTAACTCAAAGGTGTATCCTTGGAAAGTGAGTGCTCAGGAGTTCTAACTTAGCCTAAGAGTCGCTGAGGGGAACATCGAATGCAATGCTTCACTTTAATTCAAAGACAACCAGAAATATCAAGGGGGCCGTGATTAGCGGATTTCGTGGCAGAATGGACGGAGGCGCGGGCCTCAAAGCTGATGAGGACTTGGTCCTCACCCGAAGCGAGGCGCCCAAGGATGGGTCATGTACTTCGGGACGGGCGTTTCTGTGCACCAAGGCCGGGCTGGGGCAAGGTTTACATATCTCCCACTGGGAGAAGCCCACGCTGCAGCTCGCTTCAAAGAGGGAAAAAAGGTCTCCAACAACATAGCAGAATAAGGAAGGTCTCTGGAGAAAGGTGCATGAAGGCTGCAAATGCCTTAGGGTGAAGCGCCTTACCATCATGGGCGGCCCAACTCCTCAACTTCTCCAACAAGGTAAGGAGCCAAGGGATGAGCACATGGAAGTCACCTATGGAGGTCCGCAGGATGGAGAAGCAGTTCGGGGGTTGAGTTGCAAGACAGCCCCTGTGGCACCAATTGTGAGGCCGACGACATCGCAATGAGTATCCAAAGTGGGCTACCTCAGAGCCCTGCCTTGAGGAGCTGCCTTCAAGCCCTTCATTGCCATCACTATCAAGCGCGTACAGAAGCCGGAGGAGCTCCCAGCCACTGTACCGTGAGCTCGGGTCTGGTGGGTTCATCAGAGCGGCCGTCGGGACGATGGAGCTCTCTAAAGAGGGTGTCGATCACAGAGCTCCTGAGCTACTTGACACAAGGGACCCGCCAGAGAAGGAGGAGGAAGCGAGCGTGGATGCGGCAAGCCACCGTGAGATACCGTGAGATTAGGGGATGGAGGCCCATCAAGTTTAATTAAATGATGTCCGTATGGCGCCTGTGGAGCAAGGGAAGGAACCACTGACGTATATACACTATGACATCAGGTATCATTCATCATCATGGACCGGTTGCAGCATGCTCCGCAGTCAAGCCTTGCTGGGTCATTTTGCAGTTTACTACGCATTGAGCTAGTGAAAGCTATGGCTTTCGTTAATTCCACGCCAAGCGCATCCATCACCTGCTGGAGGTCTAAACTATAATTTCCCTCTGGCTGCTGCTGGTCTGGGCCGGATATCCGCCCGCTTCTCGAGCCCGGGGCTATCGCCATCTACGCCGTCGGGACAAGTTCACCAAGTGGCGAGGTGAAGCCGCTCACATCATCCTCGGTGTTCTGCGTTAAGTCTATCAGGGTATCAGAAGTTTACCGGTGCTTAACGATTATCACCGACATAACGGGTTCAGCTCACCAAAGAATCTCTTCAAAACATACCGCAAGCTAATCTTGGGACGAGATATGCCACGCCGGCATGCACTCCACGGAAAGGCAAATCTGGCCGTGCCGAGCGGGCTAATGCGGAGGTCCCAGGAGGCCTCAAGACTAGGACGCTCAAGAAGTCGAGGCTCGCCGAGGTTGGTACGACGAGCTCCAACTGCTATGGAAGTCCATCCGCATCACCACAACCAAGCCAATCGGCGAGACCCCATTTTTCCCGGTTTATGGGTTGAAGCAACCCTCCCTCACGAGATCGACAATGCTCCACACGGGTCCCGCATCTGACGAGGCATGCGCAGGATCTAAGGCGCGGGGACTAATTTCGTCAGGGAGGAACGCTGTCAGTCAAGCGCTACAAGCAAATGAGATACTGAACAGCCCGGGCAGATACCACTGCTGAGAACATCCGCCTCAGACTCCCTCGAGGTAGGGGACATCGTATCAAATGGTTCTCTGTGGAGGATTGGATGTTTTCTCCCAGCGTGGGAGGGCCTGCTCAAGGTTGTTCATGTTTCCAAAGCTCCAGTTCAAGGCGCTGAGACTCGTGGAGGGTGCCCAGTCTGCAACGCGTGGGAACATCCAACTCCTCCGCCACTCCCTAGAAAGGCCCTATACTCAGAAGAAGGCGGATGCTCATGGAAGTCACTGCATGGAAAAGGCCCAGACGTGAAGAGGGCGACGCCTGTAGTCAAGCTGCTTTGGAAAAGGGGCCTGTGAGCTCGAAGAGGGCGACGCTCTGGAGTTGCCGCTGCTTTTGGAAAAGGCCCAGAGTCAGAGGCGAATGCCCAGCTGTCACATGGAAAAGGGGCCCAGCTCAGAAGAGGGCTAATGCCCAGAAGCTGCTGCTTGGAAAAGGCCCAGGTCAGGAAGAGGGCAACACTGTGGAAGTCTATCTTCCTAAGAAAGGCCTAGACCAGAAAAGCCCAGCCTTGAAGAAGAAGGCCACGCCTGCAGCTCGCCGCCCAGCAAGACACTCTCACGTAATGGAAAGTTGGGGCTATACACGCCTCAGAGTCTCTGGGGAGCGCCATGCGCCCCGGGGTTCTCTCCCACGCCAAAGGGCGTGACTTAGCTCTATCAAGCAGGAGAAGACGTCAAGACTAGACTAGGTGCCTGACGCTTCGCTTGCTTTCTCGTAGTTGGCTTGTTCATCTCATTCAAGTTTTATTGGAGCCGGTGCCGCTTTGGCCGATGACCTTTTGCCTTTTTCGCTTCTCCTTATTACAGAACATCATGTAGGAGCAACGCGAGCACTTCTCGCGAAAGTGTTTCTACCCCTTACCGGTCGAGGCTTCCACCGGGTCCACTACGTGAGCACCCTCCATCTTACGCCTCACTGGCACCACGACACAAACATAGACTCCTACCTACGCCCGCTGGCCGAGGCCGGAATAACCTGCATGCCATGGGCGGAGCACTAAAGCACAATACCGTAAATAGTGTAAATAAAGACGCAGAATTAAAAGCACATCCAAGCACGCCTCATCGTGCCCTACACTACTTTCTCTTTGTGCAGGAAAGGAAGGGAAAATAAAGCGCCACTCGCCCGACACTGCAGGAGGGGCTCGGCTGGGTCGTGAGCTCAGCACTCTCGCTGGGCCACCAGACACGATGGAGGCCGACCTGCTGCCTCCTGCTGGCGGCGACGCTGGAGGCTGATCGGCCACCACTGAAGAGCCGCTGCACGAGGAAGAACCTATGAGGCTTGAGGAACCTCGAAGGCCGACCACGCCAAGGCCATCTTCATCATTGCCGGGCTGTGCTCACGCCACTCGTGGCAGCACCCAGCACGCCACCATCCTCCCCCGAACACTTTTAGAGGGTGGCATCGCCATTTAACCAGAAGTGCAGGGTGCACTATCGCTCACGCAAGGCACGCAAGCAAATGCCCGGCCACCACGCGTCGCACAGTTCCCACGCAGAGACCTCCAACAAACCTGTGGAGCCAAGGCAGCAACCATCCTACTGGGCGAGGGCACCCGACGACCAGCCGGAAGCTCACCTGTGAGGAAGGGAGCTGGAGCCGGTGCTGGTTTGCCCGCCGACCACAACAAACTCCGGAGAAGACCTCACCCACGCCACACGGGGTCGTGACAAGTCAGAAGGGCTGGGCTTCGCAAGAACGGCCCGCCTGGCCACTGCCAAGTGGGAGGCCACCTCACGGCCATGGGAGCCACCATGGGAGCCACAGGGTGCTTATGGCGGCCTCGGGCCAGCGGAGGAGAGTCAGTTCAACCTTCTGCCTTTCTCGCAATGAGAACTTCTTCGACGGAGCTATGACTAAAAGGAGAAGCCAAGAGGGATAGATCGGGAGGCGACACACCCACTAAAGCCAGAGAGGCCAACCATCGACCTCCACGACAGGTGTAATCATGTAATTCGCTTAGCGCCAGCAGGATTGGGCGCCCACGCGGCAACAGAGGCGCTGTGGGGAGCTGAGCCACCATCTCCAATCAATCAACACGCTGCACCTAAGGCCTAGGCTGTTAGGCCTGCTTCGCAGACTGCCCCTTGCTTCTCCGTCACCAAGTCCAAGGCGCCGCCTTTGGGCCCGGGGCTATCATATGCTTCTGGGAACGGGGTCCTCAGACTTGCTCGTCATACTGCACAGGGTTTCAAGGGAAGGCCCAAGACGGCCCATCTTCGCTAACACAAGCTCAAGACCTCGCGAGGCTGAGACCATGGGCGGGGACGATGTGAGCTTCTCAGCACGGCTCGTCAGTCAAGCTCGCGAGGAGGCGAGAGAGATTACATGGGGTACTCACGTAGGTGCCCATGATGTGCTTATGACGATCATACGCCAGTAAAGGGCCACCTCATAGCTAGTCCTCCTTTCCTCTTTGGTGCAAAGGAGCAAGCGAGGCGCAGAGCATCAAGCAAAGGCATCCATTTCTGCAACAGACTAAGATCACTAACTACAGGGAAGGAAGGTCAGGAGCCCAAGCAAAGGCCACCACCAGAGTTTTGATGCGAGAGGACCAACTTTAGTCAGATAAGTACCAGATGTTCCTTCAAATGGCTAATTGTTGGGCGCCCTTCCCACTCATTATTTAAAGAGGTCATTTTGCCTATAACAGGACTAGCCACCCACAGAGTAGAGGGACGAGTAACTGACCGATTCAACGGAGAGAGAGGGAGAAGCGATCGAACTCCCATAGCAGTTCATCGTGACCAGCAAAGAACAGACCGCGAGGCTGTTCTTCCTCATTGTTCATCACCATCACCTCAAGAGGCAACTTACTGTACTCACAAATTAGAGAGGTATTACACCACAATGGTGGCCCGAACTAGTATAAACTCCCCGTGGTCTCTCAGGCCACATTTTCATAGCTAGATCCTAGCGAGGCATGAGGTGTAGGTAGGGGCGGAATCTCACACAGCACCCCAAAGGTTCGGCCTCAGAGGGTTCGCTGAACCCGAATCCGACATCCTACCCCTTGATGAGTCAATTGACATGATCTACAATCTAGAACCTGCTAATCTTATCACTAGAGGCTTTCTGCTCTAGAAACTTAATTGGGTAATCTTGCCTACTCTTGGAGTGGGGGTGCCTTACACTATATGGAAATTTCTTGAGGAATGCTTTCCAAATTATTCCTTGAAAAATCTAGATGAAATTTCCATAAGTCTATTGCCTTGAGTAAGATGAATACTAGTCGATCCTAATATGTTTGGTGATCGCCTATTTGAGCTTACAAATCTTATATGCGTGCCAAAGGAGATGTTGGAATTATTAGTGATATTATTTCAAGCTTATAAGAATTCATAAGCAAGATTATTGTCAAACTCACTCTAACGAATTACCCTCTCTAGGACTTGATCCACCACATGACGATGTTGAAATATGGATACTATGATGAGGATGATGATAGTGACTTTGGATCTTGATGATGCAATGAGTTATATTTTCGGTCTTTTATGGCAAATCTTCTGTGGGATATATAAGGGGTCAGAGTGAAAGGAATGGGTTCTTGATGAAGGGATGGATACCTGATCACATGACCGTGAGATAAAGACATGTTTCAGGAGCTTGCTAAAAAATGATAGTCCTTCGAAAAGTATGTCACTTTCAAAGTGATGTCAACTCAAAGGGTAAGGTGGTTGGCCCTTTAAGGTGGCCATCTCACATGATAGCTCCATCTCTTTAATGTTATGCCTGGCTGGAATCTCTTGGCTACAACTTTACTTTTTCAAGATTCTAGACTTGCTGATTTCTTGGTCTCCAATGTTCTATTTCACGTCAAGTAGATTGCCAAGTGTTCCGTCCTTTGAGAGACAATCATACAAATGGTCTTTACCGTGTAATGATACGAGGTGGATCTTTACATTGTTGATTTCACTAAAAAGGCACAACCTAAAACTTATGCTTCTATCAAGTTAAATCCTCAAAAGGTTGGTTTTATGGCATAGATCACTAGGTCATGTTGGTATGGAGAAACCTCGACAAGCTTGGCTAGCTTAAAGGAAATCATATCCTTGGAGTTAACGATGTCATATTTGATAAGGATAGACTCTTGCAAAGGTTTTGTCAAGCGTGCAAACAAAGTTGGAGGAAGGCATCCCGTGAAGAACATCATGACCACAAGGAGGCCACTCTGAGCTACTTCACAGTGGATCTCTTTGGTCCCAACGCCATACATAGAGTCTCGGTGGAAATTCTTTTGGTCTAGTTATAGTTGATGATTTTTCAAGATTTACGTGGGTGTTCTTTTCTCGATGATAAATCGCAGTGTCCAAAAGATCTTCAAAACTTCGCTTAGGAAGGCCCAAATCAATTTGAAGTGAAGATCAAGAAGGTTCGCAGAAATGACAATGGAACGGAGTTCAAGCACCTAAATGTGGGACACCTTTTCTTGATGAAGAAGGAATTTCACACGAAGTTCTCATTATTTAGCACCACCTCAACAAAATGGAGTTGTTGAGAGTGAAGAATTTGACGCCATCGAAATGGCGAGAACGATGCTTGATGAGTACAAGACGCCGCTAGCACTTTTTAAAGGAAGGGGTTGAGACAGCTTGTCATGCAACAAATCGCTTGTATCTTCACAAGGCTTACTCGGCAAGAAGATGGCATACGAAAGCTTCTCAATTTCCAGAACAAACCCCAAGTTGGATACTTTCGAGTATTCGCCTCAAAGTGCTACATTCTTGATAAGCATCATTGCGTTTCAAAATTTGCTCCTAAGTTTCTTCATGAAGGTTTCCTTACTAGGTTATGGCTTCAAACATCGACACATACCGTAGGTTCACAAATAATTTCAATTTCGAAAAGGTTGAAGAAGAGACGCAGTAGATGGAAGTTTGATGAATCTAACGGTCGCAAGTAGAGCAATTGCCAATTGATGGTAGGAGACAAAGATCCTTTGAAGCAATCCAAGACTTGTCTATTGGCAAGGTCCGTCCCAATCTGGAGGTGAAGGAGAGTACCTCGTCCGCTCCAAGTGGGAAGCTTCTACCTCAATGGCCTGAAGGTGAACCAAGAGTTGATACTGGAAGCATCCACAAGTGGGACACACCCGCTAAGATGAAGAAAATGAGGAAATGCATCTAGATGAACGCCAACAACCTCCTTCTCCACCAATGGACAAGAGAAATCGATGTAACGCCTAACAATGAAGAAGGCCAAGAAGAAGAACAAGATGAAGAAGATGTTCAACCAAGCACCCAAGCAAAAGCTTTCTACGAAGTTCGGAAAGCAAGAATTGCTAAAGACCATCCCGTACGAGCAAATCTACAATGATATTCAAACCGAGAATCACTAACTGCCTAAAACTCGCTTTTTAGCTAACTTTGTGAAAACTATTCTTTCATCTCTAAAGCATTGAACCTATGGAAGGCCTAAGAAGCATTGGAAGATCCGGGATTGATAAATGCTGATGCATGGTAAGAGCGTACACAACTTTGAGAGAAACCAAGTTTGACATTGGTTGAGAAGCCCCACAACAACCACATAAACATCATCGGTACCAAATGGGTGTTTCAGAACAAGCAAGATGAAGATGGACAAGTAGTTCGCGAACAAAGCATCGCCCCGTCCGCCCACAGGCTACAGCACAAGCCTAAGGTATGGACTATGGTGAGACTCTATGTCTCCGTCATTGTTAGACTTGAGTCCATTCAAGCATCTTTACTTGCCTTTCATGCTAATCACTTCATGATATCACCTTGTACCAAATGGACATTAAAAAAGTGCTTTTCTAAATCGGTGAAATATTAGGAGGAGGAAGTTTATGTTAAAACAACCTCTCTGGGGGCTTTGTCAATCCTAAGAAAACCAAATCATGTTTACATAAAACTTCACAAAGCCCTTTTATGGTCTTAAACAAGCTCCTAGGAGAGCGTGGGTATAAAATGCTTCACCAAGTTCCTTATTGATCAAAAAGGGCTTTTGAAATTGGGGAAAATTGATTCTACACTTTTTTACTAAAAAGGGTTAATGGAGAAACTATTTGTATGCCAAATTTATGTTGATGATATCATATTTGGATCAACTTCAACCTCATTTTAGTGAAAAGTTTGGAAAGCTAATGTCGTAGAAGTTTGAGATGTCAATGATGAGTGAGCTCAAATTCTTTCTTCAAGGTTTGCAAATCAAGCTAAACTAAGGAAGGTACTTTTGTCTCTCAAACGTAAGTACACTAAGGTCTTATTCAAGAAGTTCAATATGCAAGAGTGCAAAGGTATGTCTACACCCATGCCTACTTCAGTGGATATCTTGACTTTGACCAAAAGATGGTCAACCGTTGATCAAAAAGGTTTTATCGCCCATGATTGGATCATTGTTATATCTATGTGCTTCACGTCCCGATATTATGCTAAGTGTGTGTGCATGTGTGCACGATATCAAGCTGCTCCTAAAGGAATGCTGTCATCTTAAGGCCGTAAAAGGGATAGTGAGATACTTTGAATTTATACACCAAATTTTGGCATTTGGTATCCTAAGAGGGCCTCTTTTCGATCTTGTTGGCTACATCTGACTAGGACTATGCCGAGACAAGGTTGATAGAAAGTCCACTTCGGTACTTCTGTCAATTTCTTGGTAGATCTCTTGTGTCTTGGTCTTCCAAGAAACAAAAACTCGGTATCCTCCATTCATCAACAAGCGGCTTTTAGTACATTGCCGCTGGTTCTATGTTGTGCTCAATTACTTTCGATGACCCAAACTTTAAAGATTATGTGGATATATGTGAAACATGTTCCATTGCTTTGTGACAATGAAAGTGCTATCAAAATTGGTCATAATCCTGCATACAACATTTCTCTAATCCAAGCATTATTGAAGTTCGCTATCATTTCATTCGAGATCATGTTGCTAAGGGTAAGACATTAATCTTAAGCATGTTCGCACCTAAAAGCAATTAGGCTTAGATATATTCACTCAAAAACCTCTTGATGAGAAAAGTGTTTTTGCAGGTTGAGAGGAGAATTGAAACATCATTGATGCTTCTCCAAACTTGGAGTAGAAACTCCATTGGATACATGCAAGACTTGAGCTTAGTGACTTTCAATCCATCGATATCTCTCTCTTCTTAAGATGAAAAATCTTATGTCTTGGATATATTTGCATCTTGCATGTTATCTAACCCATGTAGGTACTTCTGGTTGAATCAAATTCCATGGAGATTGGTAATCTACTCACATCTTGAGCAATCTCTTTACATCACCAAGTCTTTTTACACTATGGTGGTTGAAGACAAGGAAGCACAGAATCATTCAAACATATCCTTTGCACAAATTCCTCTATGGTTTTGAGTTTCATAACTGTCATTTTGGATACACAAGTGCTTCTTCTCCTTGCAAGAACTAACCCATGTAGGTAGATGGACTCACATTCCAAGTGGTGCTCCTCAACCTCCATGATGAGCTACATCATCCTTGGAGCAACCCACACAAGTTCAACTACATGGTCAACACCACTAACCACAGGTATGTTATTCCATCTTAGAGAAGCTTTACTCTAAGTCATGAGCTAAAGCAACTCGACAAGATGTGAATACATCAAGATGTTTAAACGAAAAATGGCAACCCCATTTTGGCTTAAACGATGAGTATGACCTATGATCAAGTGATCTCACTTGACTCCTAAGTCAATATACTCTAACATAGGTGACATTGTCGCCACCATCTCTAGATGAAGTTCTCTTGTGTTCTTTTCTGTGTTTTTGCATTTGTCTAATGCATATTTGTTTCTTTCAAAAAAAACTTCATCTAGATTTTTTTCATTTCTTTCTTGTTTGATCTGCATTCCCTGATCCAATCTATTGCATATCATTCAACAAATTCCTTGCAAATCTTTGTGAGATCTTACTAGTCTAGTGAGCTGAGGTGACAAGTGTTTTCTATGATGAACTCTGGTTTCACGCCGATTTGTTGTTTTCGGTCCAACGAATCCTTTCGCAGTACAATCAAGCATACCACTACAGGTGCCACCGATTTACTTTCCACAATACAGAAAAAACAGTTTAGTGTTTCTTTTTGATCCCGCTCCACTCAATGAATCTTTGTCCTCTACAAGCATCACATTTTATTAAAAGCTTTTGCGTTGTGACTCAAGGATCAAACCCTTCTTGGAAATTGATGTCAAAGGGGAGAGAGAGATCAAAGCTCAAAGCCTTATCACTTACATCAGAGAGAGAGTATCACCTCCTCGTGAGGAGAAAGAGATTCCTGTGGGGGAGAGAATACTCGGTAGAAAGTATTTCTCAAGGATCCCAGATGCTTGGTGTTCAAGAGGAGAGATGACACATGTCTTCTTTGAGGGGAAAGACATGTTCATATGTGCTTAGTTTGCATTTGCTCTGTTCATTTATATCTTTCAGGCTCGACTTTCTCTGCATCCCTATCTTCTCCTCAAAAGAGATCCCATGCTAGATCTTGTGTGGGGAGCAAGACATCTAAGGGAAAGAAATCATTTAAAATTCATTCCATATCTTTACCTTGGGGACATGTCTAATCCAATGTGGTACTTAGTACTCACTCTCTACATGTCATCCCAGTCTTTGGTATTCTTGTGGTCTCTCTTCCGCTTGCTCCTGGCCAGTAGATGTACCGTGTTATCTAACCTTGTTTACGCAGACCATTCCATCCTAAGCCAACTCAAGACTACAAGGTAAGTATATGCATCACATTCACGTGGTATGAGGAATTCTTGGGCTGATGTACATACCGCTTGCAAGAAGGACTCCATGAACATGAAGGTATCTTTCTTTAATATTCTTTTGCTCTGATGCATATGGCCAAGATACATGTAACACATTGCCTACTCTATCATGGTTACGCCTCACATGCTTCTATATTCCATATTCACATGATTGCATACATGTAAGGGGGAGCCCTAAAAGCTTGTTACATGTCTTTCCAAAGCTTTAGTTGCTATTCTTTATATCTTTATCGAAAAGTTGATGTATGTTGTCATCAATTACTAAAAGGGGGAGATTGAAAGCACAATTGCTCCCTAGGTGGTTTTGGTAATTAATGTCAATATATCTCTTGTTGGACCAACACTTTTATCTAGTATGTTTCAGATAAGTTCAACAATGGAGTGGCATGGACTAAAGGATGTGGGAACTCCTTCAAGATGCTAAGGACAAAGGATTGGCTCAAGCTTCAAGCTCAAGACTCTTCATTTTATATTTTAGTGATCCAAGATCACATTGAGTCTATAGGAAAGCCAATACTATCAAGGAGGGATGAGGTGTTGCTTAATGAATGTCTTGCTCCACAATGCTGCTTTTAGTGATATGCCCAAAACCCTCAACTACTTTCTCACTTCCACACATATGGACCTAAATCTCTAAAGTCAAACTCGGCCCCACCGCATTCTTTTCTATCCGGCGCCACCGAAGTTCGTATGTCTTCAGCCAACGCCACAAACCTCAGGCAAATCGGTCTCACCGATAGGGGATCCTTGGTCTCACCGAGATGGGATTGTAATCTCTCCTGCAGTATGTCCATTATCAATCGGTCTCACCGATTTTAGTTTGAGTAATTCCAGACTACCGAGATTACAATGCAAACTCTCTCGGTTAACTTATTACCAAAATCGGTCCCATCGAAGTTTGAGTAATCGGTCCCACCGAAGTTTGCTCGACTACAACTCTTCCGGGTTAGCTAATTACCAAAATCGTGGGTCTCACTGAAGTTTGTTTAATCGGTCTCTGAACCGAGCATTACGCTATGCCCTAACCCTAACCATATAGGTCCTACCGAAGTTGCATGTCTGGTCCCACCCCAAAAACCCCTAACGGTCACATTAGGTTTACTAAATCGGTCCGACCGAAAGTTTGTTGATTCGGTCCCACCGAGTTTGGTAAATTGTGTGTAATTTGTTAGATTTTGTGTGGAGGCTATATATACCCTCCACCCTCCTCTTCATTCATGGAGAGAGCCATCGTATCAAACCTACACTTCCAAAGATCCTATTTTCTGAGAAAGAACCACCCACTCATGTGTTGAGACCAAGATATTCCATTCCTACCATATGAATCTTGATCTCTAGGCCTTCCCAAGTTGCTTTCCACTCAAATCTTCTTTCCACCAAATCCAAATCCTGTGAGAGAGAGTTGAGTGTTGGGGAGACTATCATTTGAAGCACAAGAGCAAAGGAGTTCATCATCAACACACACCATTTGTTACTTCTTGGAGAGTGGTGTCTCCTAGATTGGCTAGGTGTCACTTGGGAGCCTCCGACAAGATTGTGGAGTTGAACCAAGGAGTTTGTAAGGGCAAGGAGATCGCTTACTTCGTGAAGATCTACCGCTAGTGAGGCAAGTCCTTCGTGGGCGATGGCCATATGGTGGGATAGACAAGGTCGCTTCTTCGGTGGACCCTTCGTGGGTGGAGCTCCTCCGTGGACTCAAGCAAGTAATCGCTATCCCCTTCGTGGGTTGAAGTCTCCATCAACGTGGATGTACAATAGCAAAGACCTCCACTCTGGAACCACGCTAAAAGCATCCGTGGTTCCAATTGCGCTTGAATCCTCGAAACCCTTCCCTTTACATTCTTGGCAAGTTGCATGCTTTACATTTCATTGCTCGTGATACTCTTTTGCATGCTTGCTTGTTATCGGCTAAAATGCGAATGTTAAACTTGTGCCTAAACTCCACTCTAAACCTAAAGAAGTTAAAATCGCAACTTTGGTACTTAGTGTCTAATCACTCCCCTCTAGACACCTCTTCTCAAGGTCCCATAGCTTCAGCTCAAAACGGATTCATGCCATTCCTGCATTTCGCACCAAGCTACACAATGTTCCTTGATCTTCTACAAAGAAATCCATATACAGCGCTGAATGCTCTCCAATCGCTACCATCTATGAGGTGTCTCAACCTTGGATCATCTCCATCAAGCCGGGCTTTCTTCCTCTCCGCTGCAAAAGTTGCTGCCAAGATGAGCTATGTTTCTAGGATCTAGGAAATACTCAGCGCAGACGGGAGTGGGGATTGGAAAGTACCATACAACTTCTTCGAGGGAGAGCTTTCTTCCTTCCTTCTTGTATCGAGAAGCATTGCAATAATCGGACAACTGGTTTTTTTTTCGTGTGCTCTCCCTTATAAATGATGCAATCGTTGATGCTAAGCGTGGTACCTTTAATGTGCGGCAAATCAAAAGGGCAAACGATTTTCTTGGCCTCCTCGACATTAGTAGGACACAGGTTCCCCTCATGGAAGAACTTTATTATGTAGAAACTTCAAATGCTCATCGAGGCTTTTGTCCGCTCCATTTGTTTTTTTGCCCTTTGTCTTTAGGAAGTTCAAGCCGTGAAACTCAAGCGGTCACCTCGGGATCGCAACTCATACAATGGAGTCCCCTCGAGTCTACTTCAAGTTATGCTACTTCTACTTTTTGGCCCCCTCCTCAGAGAAGTCAGCTCTTCGCTTAGTCGTGCACTTTCTGTGAAGCGAGGTCTCAACATGAGGGTCCCGGACGATCAGCGATTAGTAGCGCCGGCGATCGGCATGTATGTGATCGCCGCTTCTTCTCCGCCATGTCTCGACTCTTCTTCGCCATGTCCGGAATTCTCCGGCCGTCACATTTTCCGGATTCTTCTCGCGTCACGATGTCTCGGCCGCCATCGTCTTCTTGTCGAGATCACCATCTCTTCATCTATCCCCATGTCGTTATTCCCTGCCATGTGGACGTCCTCATCATCATCATCTTCTTCACTTATCCACTAAGTATAGCCATCCATGAAACCATTCATCAGCAGGTGCGCCTTCAAAGTGCCATGATCAAAAGGGTCCAAAAGGACTCCTTCCTTGCATCTTGTAATACCTAACATCTAATCCTAGTCCGATTATTTGCATACATGTCCATCATCATGGGATTACATGTACCGCTCTCCATCTACTCACCTTCATGACTTAACGCGATCGTATAACAAGCAAAAGGGTTAAGGAAATAAATAATGCATGCTTCAAAGTCATATATATATATATATATATATATATATATATATATATATATATATATATATTATATACACATAAACAATATTCTTCATCATTTAGATCAGAATTATTATCTCGATCACAACATGAATCTTCATGGAGTTACACGCTCACCAACTTCCTCTCAGAGGAACCCGACCTTCTAGCTATCTTCTCAACCGTGGGCTTCTATCGTGAGTTTTCCGATCATTCGTGTTGTTTGTGATGTAAGTGAAATGTGGACACGGTTTTTAGCAACTAAATGCCCGCTTTTAAATAGAGAATATCGCCATTACGGCGGATTTGCTCTTCGGGTCGTGATGAAATGCTTCTCCGCATGTAATTTTATATCACCGAGTTGTTCGACTAATCTCTCGTAAGCAGGTTGAACTTCTCGTACCAACATTGCCCAAATGGGGATTGTATGAGACACTGCTGCTGGAAAGCTATGGACACCAGATTGCATGACCCAAGTTAAATTTTTGGCAAATGTAAGCGGTTTAAGAGCAAGTTTTGAAAAACCGCTTTATACAAAAACGTGAATCATATTTTCGATCGTGATTTCTAAAACTGTTTATTGGAATGAGGAAAATAATATATGCGCTGGAAAGCTACCGCAAAACCGCTTCTTCCACATGTTGAAAGTCTTCCATTTCCCTATGGTTAAAGAAGAATCTGGAAAATCGTGAAAATTCTTTACGTAACCAAACAAACCGAGTTCAGTATTTTCGGCGTCATTTTTAAATGAAGCTAATATAATATTGGAGACAAATGATATGGCGCTGGAAAGCTTATGGAAAATGCGCTCATCCTCTATGTTTAAAGTTTTTTTCTAATTCTCGATAGTTTAAAAGTAATTGTAGAAAATGGCCAAAGTTGCACCGAAGTTTGTATTTTCGAGCTAATTTTTTAACCGTACGTATCGGCAATGTGTGCAAATGATATGGCATTGGAAAGCTTGAGTCAATGTAAACTTTTTGGTATATATTGTTTATCCCAATTCTCATCCGTTTAAGTCAATTTTGAAAAATGGCTAAAAATGTATTTTGCCGTAATTTCTACAAACTTTACCGAATGGGGTAAATAATATACCATTCAAAAGCTACGGAAATGCAAAACTTTTCATGTTGATGGTTTTCCCGATTCCTAGCCGTTTTCAAGTCATTTCGAAAACGGCATGGGATCATTTAATTCCGCCTTTTATCGCTAAAATGCATTCTTCGAAAATGCATCCGCTGTGGAAGAACTTTAGAACTTCGCGCATGCCTACCTCGAACTTCACTGCTTTTCACGTGGCTTTTTTTGCCCAGAGATCTCCATCCACCACCGGAACAAACAGTACACCGGAATTGAGCAAGTGATATACCGTGAAAGTCAGACCGTAGTGATGCAACTTTCCTGCAGGTAGTCGATCGCTTTTTTCTATATTCGCGAATGCATTTTAAAAGTTTTTCATCCGAAATTCATCCATTGTAGTAGTTGAACTTCCCCGGCCGCTTTCAGTTTGAACTTCTATGACGATTTTCGCTTGTAATTTTCTCATCCATCGCCATGGTTACACAAATGATATTCCTTTGTACAAATCTCTCTCTTACAATATTTTTTTAACTTTCTCTCACCAAGGACTTGAAACTTATAACAACAAAACTTTTAGTCTTTGCTTTTATTTTATTTTTAGTACAAAATGCACACACTGTAGTATATGAACTTCCCGCAAGCTTATCAACCTCGAACCTCTCCTAAGCAAGTTACGTGAAAATATTTGAGTTTTTCTATGGAATTTTTAATCTAATTTTCCTTAGAACTTTTTTGTGAATTTTGAAGGCGCTTTTAATAGTTGAACTTTGTTCTTTTATTTTGAACTCTTGTTTCCATTCATTAATAACAAGGAAAAATCTAGTTTTCTATAATCATCAACTTCTCCATCTTTTTTAATATGGACTTCTGGTTTTATTTCCTAATCTTTTTTTATCATTTAAATTTTTGAAGCGCCTATTATTAAAAGTTGAACTTCTTTGTTTTCTATTTTTTAACTTCTTGTTTTCATTCTTTAATAACGCAGGAAAAATCCGAGTTTTCATAATCATTGAACTTCCATCTTTTCTTTCAAAGATGTGGTGTACACGTGGAAATTATAGGAATTTCGGAAACATGAACTTCGCATGCTATTGAATTTTTAAGAAACTTACACAACAATACATTATACACTTCGTGCTAAAGGCATGCGTATTTACACAAAAAATGAATGAACACATCTGAAAGAGCATAAAGTTCTCATGCAGTAGTCAAAAAAATAGGAGTGAAATTCTTTTTCCACAAGAAATGTTGAACATTTTGGTAGGCAAACTTGTACAATATTTCAATTGGTTTGCACGTTGAATGTCATTATCACAAGATAACCTGAACATCTCTTTTCTTCTACAAAAACAAACACTATAAATTATAATCTCCTCAAAGATTTTAATCTCTAACTTCTTGGTATGCGATCCATGTCGGCAAGCAGCTGTTGGCCGATTCGTGGAGGAGTAGGGTTCACCGATGTAATGATACAACAACCGCACTCAAGGTGCATTTTTTTTCTTCTACAAACTTCCAAGATTCTCATATTAATTGAACCTCTAAAATTATACTTATTGAACTTCATGTGGTTTTTGCACAGAACTCGCTAGAATTTTTTGTTTTGTTGAATTCCATTTTGCTTTCCAAGGCTTTTTTAAACATAAAAAACTTTATTTGTTTTCAATGAATTTTTGGATTACAACAAGCACCCATGCAGCATGCGACTTTGGTACAAACCAATTTTGAATGAAGTGCTATTTTTTGTGCACTTTAAAGTACATATAACACGGTGCCAAACTGCAGAAAATTCCAAATCAAATCGCATCGTATATATTAGCGAGCTGGAACTCTCAAGCATGGAACCTCAAGCATCGACAAACATCAAGACCAATAGTCGAAACCTAAAGCATTATACCACAACTAAAGCTATATCGGGCAACTAGCAATTTGCAAAACAAAACAAAACAAAGGAACAGCCGGTGCTCCATCAAAGGAACAATTTTTTCTTTGAAACCACCTCTAATTTGCTTGGTGTCTACAACAATCACAAAACACAACATTTGAACCTACTGTGTTCTTTTTCTTCTTCTCCAATATACATTGAACCGCTCACGGGAGGTGCCATAGTTGAGCAGTTGCCGAGGTGTCATGCTACCGGGCTGTAGGTGGTGGACCCATAAGTGGCAATGGCATGCGTGACTGTAAAGCGGTTGAGACTTCTCCTCACCGCAGGTCGAGACCTCCCCCATCTGCAGAGATGGAGCTACTCTAACGCTAAAGAGCAAAATGCAAGATGATAGGTAGGTCTTTCCAAAAAACAAAAAGGAGAGAGACATTGTTTTGATCTCTTAGGCATTACACCGAATGTACTGTGGAGCGCCATCTTGGCCACCTAAAACAAAACCCAACATAGATCGTGCATGGACACTTTACTGTAGCACATGGTACATCGTGTGAAAATTTATGATTGTGGATCATTTTACCTGTGGATCTTGAGGGGGTTGCGGTGAGAGTTGGAATTTCATCTGGCTCACCACATGACTATGGCCGTGAACTGGTGGTGGCAAGGCAATTGACCCTGAGGGAGCATGGTGGGGGAGACCAAAATGGATCCCTTTAAATGTGGTGGTATGTGAACACCCTTTCTACACACAAAAACAAAAAGGAAAAATGTGTGCCACGTGAGAGATGTGGCCTTCGGTGGCACCACATGTTGCCTTTCTATCTTGTCAAGCTCTGCTTCATCGGTTATGAGCTACAGTTTTACCAAAGAGTAGCATGGCGTGGAGCAACTAGTACTTGCTTACTGTAACAAAAAGAGCTAAGCACAAAATGCTTCAGCTTGTAGCACGACAATAGCAAAACACATAGAGTGCACCCGGTTCACATTCTGAATACATAAAGATTGGCTTTCTCGCTAAGCATCACTACTTCCAATTTTAAGACTAACAAAAAACATGGGTGTGCCAAATCTGAGATAAGAGAGACCGAGAGGTAGCATCAGCACATGAGATCGTGGAAGAGAAAGAAAGAGCTTGACCACACATCGACATGCCCAAAAGCTACGTGCATGCGTGAGTCAAGTAGTAGGAGCTCACCTGGCTTTGAGCCAGCTAGCTATAGGAGTTGAACGGGCGTGGAGGGAGGCTGCGCCGGACCTGCTGCATCTCCCTGGGCCGGGCTTGAGCCACCTCCGGTGACACCCTTGCAGCCTAGATGCGGTTAAGTTATGTGCAGTTCAATCAGTAGAGATGGTAAAGTTTAGTTAACAAACCTGCGGAACAGAGAAGAAATGCATCAGTTTTGTATAGAAGAAACACAAATACTTCACGGCAACCACTAGTCGAGGTCGGTGACATCCGCTGGGAATGAGACAGATCATGTAGATAGCTAGTGGGAGCTTCGAGTGTGAGTAGCCTCAAGCAACACGACTCAAAGAATCGAAAGTAGATCCAAACAGAGCAAAGAGGGGCGCAGCTTGATTCCTCGTCAAAAATGGCCAAGTGATACGTCCTCCAACGTATCTATAATTTTTGATTGCTCCATGCTACTTTATCTATTGTTTTGGACTATAATGGGCTTTATTTTCCACTTTATATTATTTTTGGGACTAATCTATTAAATCAAGGCCCATCCTGAATCTGCTGTTTTTGCCTCTTTCGGTATTTCTCAAGAAATGAATATCAAACGGAGTCCAAACAGAGAGAAATCTTTCGTAAACGTGATTTTCTCATCGAGATAAGACCTGTGGAGACTTGGACCCTCCTCATTAAGAAAAGCCACGAGGCGGTCACGAGGGTGGAGGGCGCCTCTAGGCGCGCTGGCCCGCCTCGGGCCCTCTAAGCTCCACCGACGAGAGATTCCTTCCTCCTATCTGTACCTACGCACTTCTCAAACGACGAACAGGAGCCAAAAACCTAATTCCACCGCATGACTTCCTCAGATCCATTTAGATCCCATCTTGGGGCTCGCTCTTTAGAACTTCACGGAGAAGGCATCCACCATGGAGGGCTTCTACATCATCATCAAAGCCTCTCCGATGAAGTGTGAGTAGTTTACTTCAGACCTTCGGGTCCATAGTTAGTAGCTAGATGGCTTCTTCTCTCTTTTTGAATCTCAATACAATGTTCTCCCCTCTCTCGTGGGAGATCTATATTCGATGTAATCTTTCTTTTTGCGGTGTGTTTGTTGAGACCGATGAATTGTGGGTTTATGATCCAGCTTATCTATGAATAATATTTGAATCTCTTCTCTCGTCAATTCTTTTATGTATGATTGAGTTATCTTTTGCAAGTCTCTTCGAATTATCCGCTTGGTTTGGCCAACCAGATTGGTAGTTCTTGCTTGCAATGGGAGAAGTGCTTGGCTTTGGGTTCAATCTCATGGTGTCCTTACCCAAAGGATGTAAAGGGTTGCAAGGCACATATTGTATTGTTGCCATCGAGGATAACAAGATGGGGTATTTATCATATTGCATGAATTTATTCCTCTACATCATGTCATCTTGCTTACAAAGCATTACTCATTATTTTTAACTTAATACTCTAGATGCATGCCGGATAGCTAATGTATGAGTGGAGTAATAGTAGTAGATGCGTAATCGTTGATCTATCTGTCATCACGGACGTGATGCCTATATACATGATCATACCTAGATAACCTTACAATTCATGCTCAATTACATCAATTGCTCAACAGTTAATTTGTTCACCCACCGTAGAATACTTATGCTCTTGAGAGAAGCCACTAGTGAAACCTATGGCCCTCGGTCTACTCTCATCATATCTCAATCTCCATCACTTTTATACTTGCTTTGTTTTTACTTTGCCTTTACTTTTCACTTTGCATCTTTATACCAAAAAATACCAAAAATATTATCTCTATCAGATCTCACTCTCGTAAGTGACCGTGGAAGGGATTGACAACCCCCTAATCGCGTTGGTTGCGAGTAGCTATCGCTTTAAAGCAGTGCAGGTACGAGGGACTTGCGGCGTGGCCTCCTACTGGATTGATACCTTGATTCTCAAAACTGAGGGAAATACTCGCTAATGCTGCGATCATCATCTCTCCTCTTCGGGGAAAACCAACGCAAGCTCAAGACGTAGCACCAAGTTCTGGGAGCAAGCCCCATGGACGCACATGAGGTATAGAAGAGCTTGACCGACGTGATGCACCGGTGACCGATCTAGCGAGAACAGAGAATATCAAGCGGGCGCCACGTTTAATCCATCCGCTTGCTGCTACGACATTTGAACTTCAGGCGGTGGCGGGGAGGCTTTGCGGCAGCCAAGCGGCGAGCAAGAAGTTAGGGGCACGCGCCCGCATCTGTGTGCGGTTGGCGCATCATTGCCATTCTCCCGGCGGGCGGCAGGGGCGATGTAAGGGAGGCGCGGTGGCAGGAAGAAGGCGGCGCGACGCGGTGCCCATGGTGGCCGAAGGTTTCGGGTGCGGTAGCA
This sequence comes from Aegilops bicornis, assembly GCA_021605145.1. NCBI lineage: Eukaryota > Viridiplantae > Streptophyta > Magnoliopsida > Poales > Poaceae > Aegilops > Aegilops bicornis. The sequence goes on from CM038669.1 coordinate 266,130,709, forward strand.
CACCTGGAGCGCCGGGTGAAGGTCGCGACCTTCGTTGAGGTGGTCTTGGAGCTCGTCGTGAAGCGAGGTGATCCGGTGCGTCATGGGGGGCTGTTGGAGGTGGGCTACGACGGGATCTTGAGTGGAGGCGAGCGGGCGCGACGAGGGAGGTGGTGAGAAGCCGGGATTCACGCTGGGCGTCGGATGGAGGTGGTGGGATGGTGCCGCGGTGGTGAAGCTGGAAGTCGGTCAAGCGGCGAAAGGGGCGGGTTGTATGGGAAATTTAGACCTCGAGGACGATGGACGGGGAGGTTGGGGACAGGAAGTGGTGGAGCCAGCAGGCGTGAAGTGGACTTTTTGGTTTTTCTCTGCGGGTTTGAAGTTCGGGAGGGCCTGTCAAGCCTATATAGATAGTCTCGTGATCCAAATAGTTATTCTAATCCTGTGATTAGAGAATAGTGCCACTATATATATATCCCAAACACACATATTCTCATTCACACACATATTCCCATTCTTGAAATGAACAACTTTTTACTCACCTATATATATATACACTACAAGAATACCCCTTATAAAGGAACGCACATTCTACAGAATTTTAGCTATATGTTGTAAAATTCATAATAGATCATATATTAAAGGTTGCACGATGTATTTGCGAGAATGCTTGATTTTACATCTCTTTTGACCAATTCTATCGTGGGACATATACAAAAAAGGGAAGGAGAGAGGGATACATGAGAAGCAGATCGCCTGGATGCCCCTCCTCTCTCCCAAGTCGCCGCCACCAACCGCCTCCATCACTCTCCTCTCCCTGCGCTGGCCCTCCCTGCCCTCCTCCCACCTCGCAGCTCCGGAGGATACCTGGATCCGCCGCATCACCCACCCACCACCCACCCTTATCCCTCTCACATCCCATCTCTCTCTCTCTGATGCGACTCCTCATTGCAGCCACCAAGGGCTGATTCAGAGGCGATGTCCGGCGAATCCATGTCATCACAAGTACAGCCCGACGTCCCCTCACCGTGATGCGGGCGCCTTCCATGCTTGACTAGATCCGCGGTGATGGCTTACCAAAGCCCACCCATGACCTTTCCCAGATGGCTAGGGCTTTGCAAGGCTCGAGCGCGCCGTGGCCATATGGCGTTGCCCCGTCTCGTCCGATGAGTGAATCCCTCCCCTCGCTTTGGCCTCTCTCTCTTCCCCTTTTCTCTAACCTCCTCTCGCTCTTCTAAAAATTTATATCTGTTTTGCTAAGTGCTAACTCATCCATCCTTGGTAGATGAGTCGTTAATCCTTTCTATTTTTTTATGTAGAGAAGCACTACTTATATGTGGACCCCATGTTAAATAGTCTATTACAAGAGTTACAATATTTAAAGAGGGATCCAGTCTTAATAGATCTCTGTATTGCAGTTTTGATGAGTTACTAATCAAAGTTTTTGTTGCAATTTCACACTTTTTGGGAGTCTGATCATCAGGTTATTCAGGTGGAGGTATGTCGGTGGAAACGGATCCACGAACACCTATGGGATCAAGTGGACCGAGCCTTTCTCGGTTCGGGCAGGGGCGGAGGTCGCACGTAAGAGCGGATCGAGGCGGGTTACACACGAGCAGTTTACCCACTGAGCTCTCCGAGAGATAACACTCACCGCTGCATGTCCGAGGTATTGAGTTCTTGCTCGGGAGCGCTGAGTGCTACAAGACACACTAGCTGCTAACGAGACCGAGTGTGAGTGTTTTTCGCCTTTGAACCCCCTTCTACGCTAAGCATGGGCCTCCTTTATATGCTAAAGGGTCTCCGGTTGTGGCAACGAGACAAGGGTAAAATGGAAAAGGAATTGCAGTTGGTACAACTACCGCACAAAGCAGTATCATACCTAACCTCGACGGGCAGGGACAAAGCATTAAATGCCCGCTTCACGCCGCCCAAATAGTGCAAAAGGATCATTGTGGACGCCACCGCTTGCCACGATGGCAATCTTGTCATTGCCACCATCAAGACCGCCGCAAGACAGCCTTTCTTGCCACGCCGCTACCGAAAGGTCCTGTAGGCGACACGTTGTTGGATGTGCTGGAGCGTGAGTATAGAGGTAGATTGCCGCTGCAAGCACCTTGCCGCCGTTGTTGTCTTGTCGCGTCTTAAGCTTGTCGCCACTGGCTTCGCCGGACGCGTGGCGTCAGCCGCGGCAAGTTCCTTGAGATGCCTTGGTTGGCCTTCCCGCAAGCTCCTCTTGTCGGGCCTTTGTCTCCTTGGCTTGAACACTTTGTTCTTGAATGGCTCCAAAGGAACCACGGAGGACCTTGGCGGTCACTCCGGCAAGCCCTGCCATGGGTGTCAAGAATCGCCTGCACAAGTTCGTGGATACTAGGGTACCCCTTTACTCTTGTACACCGACAGAGCCCCGGCTCGGGCTACACATGCCAGCCGAAGGCGCTGTTGGGCCAGCCCAAACAGGGCATGGGCACGCGCGGCTTCCTGGGTTACGCCAGATCTCACTTTGCATCCACCGCGCCTCTCGAACGGCACGCTACCGAATGCGGCGTCGTGGGAGAGATCGTGGGTGGTTTCTTTATTCGAAAGACGGAACGCCCGCCCTCCTCTTTATAAGCAGTGGAAACAGGGGCAGTTCACCCATCTCGCAGTTGCTTGTTCCAATCTCAAAAACCTCCACCGCTTCCCCCTTTTTCCCAAAGCTGAAGAGAGCAGTGTTTGCCCTTCTAATCGCCACCGGGCACCACTAACGCCGCCGATCTTCTCTCACCACCTCCGCCATGGCTCAAAGCCGAAGGTTGTGAAGTCGTGGCCGAGGCGCAGTTGCCCGCGAAAGGAGCTGCACTTCCCCTCACTACCGCAAAGGAGCCGAGGGAGAATTACTATCTCTTCTCGTCGATGGAGACGCGAGCGATCCGACACGAAGGGTACTCAGCTGCCGCTGCCGCTGAACTGGGGCTCGAATGGATATCCTTCTTCGCGTTGTTCTCTATCGCGGCTCGCTTCGCTTTTCTTCCGAAGTTTTTCGTGATATTATGAACACCTACAGGTTCCGCCTTGACTTCACCTCACCGCCGTTCGATTATGGCAGTTTTTACATCTTCGCGATAAACTTTGGCGGAGTCTCATCCAAATGTAGCTCTTTTCGCCACTTCTTTATGCCCCGAGTTGAGAGAGGGAGCCTTTATCGGCGGAATCGCCTCGGATCTCGAGGATCGGCAAGAAGGAAGCTTATCTCGGAGGAGAGCTCCGCAGCAAGTGGGATGAATGGAGAAGGCGGTGGTCTGGATTGTCGAGGAGAACTGCAGCCATTTACCGCCCAGCCGCCAAGCCCTCAGATGGCCAGCGGGCAACGATTGGAGCAACGTGGCCCGGAAGACGATAGGTGAAGATTGCCGTCACCCGGATCCTACGCCTCAGGCTTGCGGAGCTCATCGAGGCGCCCGTTGGCGCAGATTTTCTTCGCCGCCGACGCTTCTGCAGAGGAGAGGAGGAGACCCGCCTGGAGTTCGAGTATCGGCGGATATCATGAGGCTGCGCCGGGCCTCAACTTCAACTTCACATCACAGGCTGGAACCGACGATGCTCCTGGAACTGTTCAAGCATGATCCTCAACATCCCGAAGCGTTCAGGTTGCCGAGGGGTGTCGTTCCGCTGTGCAACAACTCCTCGCTCGACCGCATTCGTGCAATGATGCCGCTGTGCGATTCGCATGGAATTGTCCCAACTAGGCAAGAGCCCTCGCAGACGCTGCCGTGCGTGAGTTCTTGACGGCTTGGTAGAAATGCCGGTCGCTCTGGCGAATGTAAGAGCCTTACTCGCGAGACCACCGATGCGGAGATGCAGCATCGCCACTAGGGTCGGAAGAAGCGGCGGCAGCCGCCGCTGATGGGCGAAGCTTGGATTCACCGTGGAGGAGGCAGAGAGGCAGGCGTGAGGCGGCAAGCCTTGTCGAGCAAGGGAGCTTCTTGCCGGTGAGGGAGAGCTTGTCGGGAACTGAAGCTGAAAGCCGAGTCGAGCGAGTTCGCCCGAGGGCGCGAGCGATTCGTTGAAGATCGACTCCTCCTCTTTCTCACCTTCAGACACAGGCTACTTGCGCGGAGCCCCAGCTCCACCAAGAAGGCGTCTCTGCAAGGCCGGGGACGTGGCGGGGCAGACGGGTCGGTCAAGCCGGCCGCCACGCGACGCGCTCCACCGTGGCAAGCTTGTGTCGTGGGAGCACCTCACGCCTCAAGCGTAATCGGAGCGGGGCCTCCTGACCACGGCTTCGCTTCCCCGCTTAAGCGCCAAGGAACCTACCTCCGCCTTTGTCGCTACCAAGGTGGGCCGGACTTGACCTCTCCGCTCAGCTCCGGCGAGGAAGAGGAAGAGTAAGATTCTTTGCTTTGTACTTGTAGTTCTTCAATTCTGCTGTTTTGTCTTGTATCTGATTTGCTTTACTCCGAACTCATTCCTTTCTGTGACTCGCCTACAGAGGAGCGGCGAAGAGAGCCAAGGTCCCGGTGATTGTCATCGAGTGACGAACCCACCGCGATAGCGAGGTGTGTCCGAGACCACCTGCCGGACCCGACAACTATTCCCAGCATTTCAGCGCAGCCCCCCAAACAGTAAGTGTATGGTTTACTTCCTCGCTGTTAGGCGCACATGGGTGCTCTTTCTTCTTGCGACATCGACTATTGGTTTACGAGGGAGCAGCAGGATCTCACCAGAGTGCCCGGAAGCCGCTCCCGACATGCCATCTGCTTCAACTACACCGCCAAGGGAGGATTCCCGGCAAGGGAGAATTCTCCGGCAAGATAGCTTCTCCAAAGAAGAGGCAAAGACCAATGACCCGTGGCGGAGACCACGAATCGTAGATCCTAGTACAGGTAATCCTCTTGCTTGAAAAACTTCCTTGGGTTCTTCTTCTTCGATTTTCTTTTTGAATATTTGCTTGACTTTTCTTCCTTCTCGGTCGTCAGGTCCATCTACCACGGAGCCGATGGAAACCGAGCCCGTAGAAGGAGAACGCAGCAATACCGACGCCTTGCTGTCATCAAGAAGGAGCGGCGCTGATGATCCTGGCCGGCGGAGAGGCCGCTAAAGCTGCCGCCGCAGGCCGGGCGAGGTCCGCGATGATCGACCGACGGCCTGATGTCCGCAGAGCGTTGTGCACTACGCCGACCGTCGATCCCTCTCCGTCGCCGCCGCAGCTGCCAGTTCAAAAGAGCCCTGGCCGGTGCCTATTTGAAGGCGGCGATGGCGTCTTCATCAAGCTCCCACAAGGCGTCGAGCTCCTGTGGCACCGATTGAAGGAGAAACCTTTGACGAAGAGTTGCTCGCCTCCGCCGGCTGGGAAATTGGTCGACGTCGGCCAGCAAAGCGGCGGCGGCCGAGCCTAAGGAGGAGCAGCTGCGGAAGTCTGTTGTCGCTCTATCGCTACCGACAGGCCAAGCTGGTATCCCGAGAAGCGCTTTGTCGCCAAGGCGGGAGTGGACATCGAGAGGCGCTCGGAGGAGCTCCGGGGACTCAACCACGAAGCTCTCCGGTCCCTGGCAGAGGAGCGGGAGCAACTCGCCGAGGAGCGTAAAGCCTTCCTCCTCGAGAAGGCTGAAGTTGAAGAGCAACAGCGGCTTGCTGCCGAGAAGCTGTCTGCACAGGAAGGCGAGTTGGTGCAGCGGAAGGTTAACCTTGACAGCCACGAGGAGGAGCTTGCCGCGCGCGAGCAAACATTCGGCGGGGCTCTCAAGGAAGCAGAGGATGCTGCCGCAGCTGCCGAGGTCGCCAAGAAGGAGCTGGAGACAAAGGTGGCGCAGCTGGAGGCCGATCTCAAGGTGAGCGGCGAGGAGCTTGCTGCGCTCAAGCGTGAGCGTGAGAAGGACACCTACACCCTTGGCGAGCTGCGGGGTCGCCTCGCCGAGAGGAGCAAGGAGCTTAGCACCGCCAAGGACTCCAACGCAGATCTTGAGTTGAAGGCGACTACTTTGACCAAGACGCCGGATTCGCGCCGGGAGCAGGCGGTGGCCTTGGAGGAGAGGATCAAGGCCGACGAGGCGCTGCTGGCGAGTGCTGCTGCCGCCCAGAACACTTTTAGGGAGAATGTGGAGCACTGGACTGTGGGTCTCGTGGATGTTGCCGCAGCCATCAACAGGGAGGAGGCGCCAGCATTGGGGATGGAGGATCTCGGGTATTCCTCAGATGAGCACCTCCAACCCAGCGCCAAGCTCGGCTTGTTCTTCAAAGGCGTATGACGGCCCTCCAGCGACTCGGGAGAAGATCCCAAAGCAGCTAGCCGACGAGTCACGCCCAAATTCGCGCTGGAGCTCTTCAAAAGTCTTTGGTGAAGGTGGCCTTCCAACCCAGTGTGCCTCAACCTCACCAACGCCCTCGGGACCCTGCCGCCGGATGTTGATGCAGGCGCTCAAGACCCTTTGTCGCACTCCATTGTGGACAAGGTGAGCGGGATCAAGAGGGTTGAGGGCGATCGCGTAGATTAGGGCCGCCTGCTTTCTCTTTTCCTTGTCGCTGCTTTGGTCATGTTATGAGAACAATCTGTTAGAGCTACGACAAGCTATCTTGTAATATGACTCTATTTTGGGTAGCGATTGCTATGTTATTTCCTTTACTTGATTCCTTCCTTTGTATGTTTTTGCCCACGCTTTTAGGGAACTTGCACGGTATGAGGCACTTTAGTCATGATACCGAAAAGGGACATCAAGAAATCTTCGGTCAAGTGTGCCGCCACCTAATAAGAAACCTTGTCGCAACTAGTCGCAGCTCACTTAAGTTGTTGAGCGGACTCGAAACAAAGTAAGGCGCAACTAGCTACTGAGTTGGTTCCTCCGCGCACAGGTTTTCCATACAAAGCACGGTCGCTCGAGGAAGATAACTTAAAATTTTAAAACTGATTGCTCAAACTTTAGCAACTTAGCTTTTCTGTCGCTTGCTTCCCTAAGAAGGCTTAAACTTCTTCTAACGACGCTGGGTCCACACCATTATCTTCTCCTTTCCCCCGGCAAACTTGTGGGCGAGGGAACCTTCCTTTCTTTGAGAAAGAGAAAGAAGAGAAAATAAAGATATGGAGCCTTATGGCTCGTTATTGCTTACCGGGGGTAGGCGCTGCACAAAGTGTCAGATAATGCATGCAAAAAAAGTAGAAAGCATGAAATTGACAAGATGTGCGGAGCACATGAGCTTTACTTATGCACGGGGTCTGCGCCCGCTTCAGACAAAAGGATTATATGCAACATCGGCAAGACTTGTACAAAAGGTGGTTGCCGAACAGGTTCCGCAACCGGCAGCATGGGTAAAACTTACGAAGATGCTCAATGTTCCAGGAGTTGCTCACCGGAATGCCATCTTGGTCTCAAGGCATGACAGCGCCCGGACCTAGTGACTCGCTTTCACCCGGTAAGGCCTTCCCACTTCGGCGTCAACTTGTTCGAATTCTTGGCGGACTGAACGCGCCGAAGAACAAGGTCACCTTCCTCGAGACTTCTAGCATTAACTTTGCGGCTATGGTAGCGGCGCAAAGCTTGCTGGTATCGAGCAGCTCATACAGCGGCCTGAAGACGGTCTTCCTCAAGGAGCAGCGCGTCATCTTGTCGCAACCGCTCTTGCTCAAGCTCATCATAAGCGAGCACTCGAGGTGACCCGTATACGAGTTCCGTGGGGAGAACTGCCTCGCTTCCATAGACTAGGAGCGAAAGGTGTCCGGCGTTGGCTCGATTCGGCGTCGTTCCGATCGACCAAAGAACCACCGGCAGCTCCTCAATCCAGTTCTTTCCGCACTTGCGCCTTCGTCGAAAGTCCTGGTCTTGAGCCCACGCAGCACTTCAAAGCATTCGCCTCTCCGCTTGACCGTTACTTCTCGGATGAGCACGAAGGCGAAAGCAGACTCTTGGCGCCAAGATCTTGGACGTCTTTGCATGAAGGTGCGGCTCAGGAATTGGTGCGTGCGTTGTCGGTGATGATCCTGTTAGGGATCCGGCGGCAAACAATCGACCTGAAGAACTTGATCACGATCGCGGCTGTCACCTTCCTCATCGCTTCCACTTCCATAGGCCACTTTGTGAACTTGTCGATTGCAACGTACAAGTACTCAAAGCCCCCAAACGGCTTCGGGGAAAGGGGCGAGGATGTCGAGCCCCCGGACCGAAAATGGCCAGGATAAAGGGATCGTCTGGAGAGCTTGAGCTGGTTGGTGTATCTCGCTTGGAATGGAACTGCACGCTTCACACTTGGTTACTTGTGCAGTTGCATCTGGAGGCTGTCGGCCAAAAGAAACCTTAGGGAGCGCTTTGCTGGGCAAGAAGTGCTTTTGCGCCAATGTGGTGACCACATATGCCTCCATGTATCTCATGCCAACTTTTGTCCGTCTTCGGTGAATACATTTCAATTTCACACCGTTGAGTCTTCTTAGACAGGTGTCTTTGTCGACAAACTGGTACATACTTATTCGCCGCTACTCTTTCCGCTTCTTCTTGCTCTTCGGGAAGTTCTCACATACGAAGGAAACGGACAATCTCTTTGTGCCCATGCTTTGGAGCTTGCGGCTCGACAACAAGGACTAAAGGCACATCCGGCTGCTGCGGGAACATCCGCTTCTACGGCGAGAATCAGGGGCTCAGCCGAGCTTGGCGTTCCCGGCAAGCTTGCCGGAGCAAAACTTGCTCGGAGTGTTCGCTTCAGCGGAACAAACCCTAGGGCTTGCCGAGCAGACTGCTCCTCGGCACCCTTGGTGTTGATCTTGAGGACCTTCTTGGCGGCGGCTTCGGGAGCTCTCTAGGAAAATAGTCACCAGAAATCAACTTCCTTCTCGCCATGAAGATCTCGATGATATCTCGAGTATGCATCAAGAAATGAAAGCAAGTCACATCCGCCGTGGAGTCGACAATGCAGTCGATGCGCGGCAAAGGAAATGGGTCTTGGGACAAGCTTTATTAACATCGGTAAAAGTCGATACTGAGCCTCCATTTCCCGTTTGCCTTGCGACGACCTACTGTGGTTGGCCAACCACGTAGGGTGGAGCACTCCTCCGACAAGGCCTGCTGCTTCCAATTTCTTGATTTCTTCTGCGATGAATTCTTGGCGCTCCACTGCCTGCTTCCTGACTCTCTACTTGACGGGCCGCGCATGAGGACAGACGGCAAGATGGTGCTCGATTACTTTCTTGGGAACACCGGGGATGTCAGACGGTTGCCATGCAAATACGTCGACGTTCGCCCGCAGGAAAGCAACGAGCGTGCTTTCCTATTTAGGGTCGAGAGTGGCACTGATGGTGAAGGTACCACCAGTGCCATCCTCCTTGGCGGACACCTTCTTGGTCTCTGGTGGAGCGGCCATTGTTTTCTTACACTTGCCGGTGGTGCTCGATGGTGCGTCCTCGACGTTAGCGCAGCTCTCCGAAGAGGTGCTCTCTCCGGAGTGGGCATGAGAACTCTTGCCGGACTTGGCCTTCTTCTTCGCCCGGGAGCTTCAGCGGCAAGTGACTTGCGATCTGTTGCGGTTGTCGCTTCTGGTAGATCTTGTCGTCAGCAGATAAGAGCATCCTTCTTGTCGCCATGACAGAGATGACATTTATCGGCCTGGCATCTTGACATGTTGTATGCATAGTGAGAGGCTGCCATGAATTTGGCGAAAGTCTTCCGGGACGGCCGAGTATCCCATTGCAAGGCAATGGAAAGTCGACAACGTCAAAAGTGACCCTCTCGGGCCCCGAAGTTCAACTTCGCCAAATGTCACCGCAAGCGTGATCTTTCCCTTCGCTTGCTCCTTCCCGGATTGATTCCTTGAATGTGCGGCCTCTTCGAGCTCGCTATCAGGGATCTGGAGTTTCTGGAGTACCGCGGAGGAGATCAGGTTCAAGCCGGCCCCGCCGTCAACTAGCATCTTAGTGACCTTGAGGTTGCGGATAGTTGGTGAAACCAACATCGGCAAGCACCCGACCGCAGTTATGCGATCGGGGTGGTCCTCAATATCAAAGATGATAGGCGTCTGGACCATTTCGAGGCCTGCGTGACTCGGCGAGTGGTTCTGGCCGCATTGACTTCCCGCACTCCATCGCTTGAGCTGGCGGTGTGAAGTATGCGCAGAGAAGCACCGCCGTCAACGCATGGGACCTCTCGTGGCTTTCTCGGAACTCCTGCTCATCGGTCTCACATCGTCCATATCCTCATCGTCGTCGTCATCTTCATCCTTGTCGCGGCCGCGGGGAGGTCTGTCTCCTTGCCGCTGCTTGGCCTTGCCGCGGCGTCCTCCTCGGCCGGGGCGTTTCTTGCCGGCTCCTCCAGCACCTTCTTGGGCCTTCTCCTTGTCGCGTCGCTCGTATTCAGCCTTTTGCTGCTCGACAAGCTGCTCGACCTTCTTGCAGCTCTGGAGGTCATGGCCCTTGGTGCGGTGGATCTTGCAAGATTGCTTGTTGGTGCTGGCCCGCTTTGTCGGCGACCGCCACAACCTGGTAGTTGGTGCCTGCGGCAATCTCCTCGCCGGAGCTACCAGCTTTGGCTTTCTTGGCGTCACCTCCGCTACCAGACCGCTCAACTACTAGCACATGTTTGCCTTTCTTCTTCCTGTTGTTCCACCGCCGGTTTTTCTTTGCCGGGGCAGCCTCCTCACTATCAGATCCTCCTGCTTCTGTATTCTCTCCGGGGAGTTTCCTCCCTTCCTTAGCACGTGCACACTTGTCGGCCAGGGCATATAGCTCACTGACGTCTCTGATCTTGCACATCGCCATCTCCTCCGCGATCCTGCGGTTTCGCACGATCGATGGAACGCTGATTACCGCGGCAGGGTGGAGATCTAGAGATATTGTCTTTGTCTGCTGAACTGAATCTCTGAATGTACTTGCGCAGGGGCTCTCCTTCCTTCGGGCGGCAGATGAAGGTCGCTCTCTTGGCCATGAGGCTTGTGACCGCTGTAAAGGCGCCGACAACCGATGGCATAGGTCTGCCCAGGAGGATATGGAGTTGTCCGGCAAGTGCATGAGCCTGGATCTGACATTGAGCTTGAGCACCAGTGGGAAGTAGTTGGCCAGGATCTTGTCGTCCCTCCCCCCGGCAGCTTGCACCGTGATGGTGTAGATGCTGAGGAACTCCGATGGATGCGACTTGCCGTCGTACTTCTGCGCACGCCCGTCGGCTTGAAATTCTTCGTGGCCGGGCCACCGGACTTGCCGCAACTCACGAGTGAACGCAGGGGCAACCTACCGCGTCACGGCAAGTCAACTGGTTCCCTGACGCGCATGCATGTGACAGAGGGCCCGGTAGCGCTGGTCCGATTGACGCCTTGGCGCTTCTCTTGGCGCTCGATGCGAGTTCGGCGTCTTCTTCTGTCGTTGTGAAGAACTTGGCGCTGATCGCGGCGAGCTCGTGGATCTGATGATGCGGTGGAGTCGCTGTCGAGGTGGATCCGGCGAAGTCGGCGATCTTGGCCTTCGGGTGGAGGGTGCATGGTGGCTGCACCCCACGGTTCGTCGCCATCGGCTCGTGCAGTCCCTGCCGCGGCAGCGATGTACTCGGCCGTTGCGGAGTGTCGCCGCTGGCGTAAGCCGATGAGACTACGAATGGTGGCCTCCATTCATCGATCTTGTCCGCCGTTGGAGGGTAATCCAGGAAGCGATTGAGCTCGCGCCAAAGCTTCTGCTGGAGTGGCGGGCGGCGATGGCGAAACGGTGCGAGGAGCGGATATGCTCGGACTTCTAACTATGTTAGAAGGAGCGATATCCCGTCCGGGCGGCAAATGCGTGCTTCGATGCCAGGCATGTTGGCGTGCATGCGGTCTTGAGTACCCCGAGATCCACCAGCTCGATCTTGGTCCAACGAACGTATGGCATGAATACCATGACGGCTGTCGGTCCTGCGCCTCCCGAGATGGGCGCGGTGAATGTCTGGACGCCGAGGTCTGCGCAGCCTTGTCCTTGGACCCGGCAGCACCGTGGGCTCCCTCGTTGACGTCCGTTCTTCCGCCGGCGTCTGCCCCACCATCCGTTTGCTCCGGTTGTGGTGGGATCGACGTGGACGGATCAGCTGCCGCCGAAGCCTTCTTCTTCGGTGGCATGTCGATGAAGAAGATGAAGATCTAGCTCGTGTGAACGTCGGATCAGGTTCACACAACCTCGACGCACCTACCGGCGGCGCCAAAAGATGTCGGGGAAACCGATCCACGAACACCTATGGGACCGGTGGACCGAGCCCCTTTCGGTTCGGGCAGGGGCGGAGGTCGCGACGAAGAAGCGGATCGAGGCGGCTAAGCACACGAGCGCTTTTACCCAGCTTCGAGCTCTCCGAGAGATAACACTCCTACCGCTGCATGTCCGAGTGTATTGAGTTCTTGCTCGGGAGCGCTGAGTGCTACAAGACACACTAGCTGCTAACGAGACCGAGCGTGAGTGTTTTTCTGCCTTCGAACCCCCTTCTACGTTGCGCATGGGCCTCCTTTTATATGCTAAAGGGGTCTCCGACAGGTGGCAACGTAGACAAGGGTTAAAATGGAAAAGGAATTGCAGTTGGTACGACTACCTGCACAATGTATCATACCTAACCCTGACGGCAGGGGACAAAAGCATTAAATCCTCGTCTACGTCGCCCAAATAGTGCAAAAAGGGACCGTCAGGGACGCCACCGCTTGCCACGATGGCAATCTTGTCAGCGTCGCTTGCCACCGCTAAGATCACCGGCCGCACAAGACCTCTTGCCACGCTGCTACCGAAAGGTCGAGCGACACGTTGTTGGATGTCTTTGGAGCGGAGTGCACAGTGGTAGATTGCTGCGGCAAGCACCTTTGCCGCATGATCGTTGTCTTGTCGCGTCCGAAGCTTGTCGCCATCGGGCCTCGCCGGAGCAGCGTGGCGGCGTCGCGGCAAGTTCCTTGAGATGCCTTGGTTTGGCCTTCCGGCAAGCTCCTCTTGCTGGGGGCTTGTCTCCTTTGCTTGAACACTTTGTTCTTGAATGGCTCCAAAGGAACCACGGAGGACCTTGGCGGTCACCCGGCAAGCCCTGCCGCGGGGTGCTGCAACTGCCCGTGCACAAGTTCGGGATACTAGGGTACCCCTACTCTTGTACACCGACAAGGTAGTAGCTTGCTAATGGTGGCTTTCACGTCCAGCGAAAATACTAGTGGACATGGACCTGTTGGGGAAAGCACGTATATCTTTGTGTTTAGTGAGCAGGTGAATTAATAATCCACATTGTTTCTTCTATGATGTTGCTTTGATGCTGTTGATATGATTCAGAACAACGATAAATAAGACAAGACACATTTTCTTTGTCATTTGGTTATGTGATTGTCCTCTCATACACTGGAGGAGGGTAGTGGAGGCGAAACTGGGCCACGACCCCCCCTTCCAAAATTACAAAAATAATTTTATACAAAGTTTATTCACTACTTTAGCATAGCCCAGGAGATAATGCCCAGTAGCAGTCTAGGAACAGCGTCCATCCCCGATTCTCCACGGTTCGATGGATCGCTCTTTGCGAGGCTAGATCACTACTGTGCCACGCTTATTGTGAACCATCCTCCGCTGACATGATTTGAGTGACCGACCATTGCGAAGTCATCCGTTCGTCTGATGACCTCCTTGGCTCCTCCTCTTTATCGACTTGTCTATCCCCTTCTTATCGGTCGGAGGCTTGGAGCTGCATGCCGCTGTCGCCGGCAAACCACCACGCCGGACGGTGGACGACCAACACTTCAGCAAGTGACCGGACCTTAATCCTCTTGCTGGGTTGCGGCTCCTTGTTGATTGAAACCAAACGCCTTGGACACTGCTGGTTGGTGCTTCGTGCTTGCCTGGCTAATCGCTTGGTTAGTTTACTACAGAAAGTGTATGTCCTATTTTTTGATTGGAACAGAGAGAGTAAACTGAGAAGCGAGGTGTGATGATAATTTATTCATATAGATGTCCACTGCATCGGCTAAATGCTGGAAAGTTTGATTCATTATAAATTCCTGATTTAGATATATAGCAACAATGGAAACGACATATTATCTAGTCATATAATTATAGGATCCCTACAAATTATCGCCTACACATGTTCTATGATGAGTAGCTTTTTCATGCATATTGTGTGTTTTTAGATGGATTTGGCCCCCTCTTGTGTCATGCTCCACCACTGCTCTCATAGCATGCAGTTATTATATATGCACTTGGGTCAAGTCAATGCAAAGGATTCATCTATACCAAGTACTTATCTACTAATCTAAAAAAGATACTTATCTACTACCGCTGTACATCATAGTGTAAAAAAAAACTGAATCCCAATACCCCACTTAGATGCAACCTTCACTTGAGCTTTATGCATGTTCTTGTGCAAACATTCATATACTAAAGCTTGCAGCAAGCACACGCACATATACACCGGCAGCAGCTCACTGTTAATCATCATATTAGTCATTCATTAAATAGAGGCTCACTGTTTGTTTGTGCGCAGGTTTCCGAAGAAAGAAATACTCAATGCCATTCGGTGGTTTTCAATGTGCCAGTCTCTACATTCATAGTACATCATTGAGTTTTACCTTCAACTAAGACTATTTCCGTTGAGGTGATTATTTATTTATTCCTTTATTGCTTAGATTAGCTCTAACCATTTTTAGCCTTCTTTTCTGCTCTTATTCAACTATTTATGTACTCCTATCTCACCAATTGTGTACCTATTGTTGTGTATAATTTAATGTGAGGCGCCAAGACCATCCGTTTTGACCGCCGAGATGGAGGCGACATCACGGACGGCTGGAGCTGCGAGTAGATTTGTCCAAGATACAGCAGTGTTCGTAGTCATAGTTTTGGTAACTGTCTGCGATCTCCATATGTTAACTGTTTGCAAAGACGGAAATGCAAGTAATTTTCTTCTTAGATGCTCTTGCCTTTTTGATTTGTACATTGCTAAAGTGACCACTAAGCTCATACCACTTTGATTCATAAATTGCTAAATTACCCTCATGAACTCTTGCTTTGTCATGGTTTGTAAATTGCTGAATTTCCCATTATGTCGCTTGCACCTTTGTTCCATACAAGCAAGTGTCTATTATGCTTTTAATCCGTCAACTAAGTAGGTACTATGTTATTAGTGGCTTGCTTTTAGGCCACAACCACATCTGTTTATTTTTCTCCGAGTCTGTTTATGTTTGTTTTGTGACCTGAGGTAGTATATTGAGTTGTAAGGGAATACTTTCAGGTCACAACTTTTCTTTGTAATAGTTGTAATCTAGGCGGGCAACCAATGTTTCGAAAGTAATGACCCATTGTAAGAAGTAATATTTCCTATTTGGGCAACCCATCACTATTTGCATCATGTCAATGCATTGTGTATTAACAGTTCATTTTGTTATTTTGTTTGTAGATTCAAAAGATATCTGAACGATTATATGGGTGTGGCAAGTATACTGCAATGATGATGACGATGTTCCCGGTTCACGATGAAGACGATGATGGCTGTTCTCAGTTTTAGTTTAGTTGTAGGGATGCTTTTCCTGTTGGATGATGTTCCTCGGTTAAGTTTTTAAGTTGTAGGGATGTTGATGGATGATTTCAGTTTAAGTTTTGCTGTCAAGAGAATATTCAGGTTATGCATCACATTTGGATGTTATTCCTCCTGTAATATCAACTATTGTAATCCCACAGTTGTTTTCAATATATGATTTCTTCCTGTCGTGCATATATTTTTTCTTCCGACTAGATATATCATCATTATGTGGAGCATTAATTTAATTACTGGAAATATATAAAATATTATTCACATTTTATATGTAAAACACCTGAAGCGTTGCAAATTCTTTGGTGGCCAAGCAATGGGATTTGAAATCCTGTAGATGAGATTTGAATTCCTGGACATTAACCACCAACGTATATGAGTGTTGTAAAAGTCGGTTTTATGTGTTGTACTCTTGGAACGGTTCCTTTTACCAACGGAAGTATAACCGTTGCATTATGCGCTAGCAAAACTGGATAAGGCTACGCATCCAAAACCGTTGGTAAAGACGCTAGCAACGCATATATGGACATTTAGATACGGAAAAATGCGTTTCTATATGAGGGGTCCTGTTGTAGTGATATATATATATATCCCGAGAGAGACCGAGAGCACGCGGTTAATTAGATGATGAGAGAGAACGATCGACAGAGCACGTGTGGTTGGCTAAATAGCTAGCTAGATCTAGTTGTTGGGGAGGAGAGGTGAATCTAGCTAGCTAACTAATGGAGAGGGGTTATGGTGGATGGGCATTAATGGCGTAGAGAAGAGAGGTGTAGGAGAAAGAGAGAGGCCATTTATGGAGGAGGGTGCCATTAATGAGGAGAGAAGAGAGGTAGGAGGAAGAGAGAAGAAGAGAAACAATGGTGGAGCTAGAGTGGAGAGGGGAGAGGGGAAAGGAGGGGGAGAGAGGGCAAAGTGGGGGAGAGGAGGGGAAGGGGGTGGAAAAGGTGGCACCAGCCGCAACTAGCAGTAGCGCTGCTTTGCAAAAAGCGCTGCTGCTATTGGACTTAGTAGTAGCGCTTTCCAGGAAAAGCGCTACTACTAAGAGGGGCCCACTAGCGATGTAGCAAGATAAAAACAGAAAGCGCTACTAAACCTGTTAGTAGTAGCGCTTTTTTTCGTACACCGCTACAACTACGAAAACAGTCGGTGGCCTCGTCTGGTCCCACATAGTAGTAGCGTGATTCTGCTTCACAGCGCTACTACTATGGAGTTACTAGTAGCGCTTCCTAGAAAAGTGCTACTGCTAAATAGCAGCAGCATTTACTTCTTTCCAGCGCTACTACTATGCTACTGTGTATAAGCGTTTTCCTAGTAGTAACATTTTACTTTTAGTGATCCAAGATCACATTGAGTCCATAGGAAAAGTCAATACTATTAAAAGGGGATGAGGTGCTGCTTAATGGATTACTTGCTCAAAGTGCTTAGTGATATGCTCCAAAACCCTCAACCACTTTCTCATATCCACATATGTCCCAAACCAAAAGTCAAACTTGGCCCCACCGAAACTTTCTATCCGGCGCCACCGAGTTCAGTTGACATAGCCACTGCCACAAAACCCTAGTCACTTCGGTTCTACCGATAGGGATCTCGGTCTCACCGAGATGGGATTGCAAACTCTCAGTTTCCCTTCGTAATGTTTCGGTCCAACCGAGATGAGCAATCGGTCCCACCGAGTTTGCAATGCAAACTCTCTGTTTCCCTTTCGTAACGTTTCGGTCTCACTGAGATGAGAGAATCGGTCCCACCGAGTTTGCCTGACCAACTCTCTGGTTAGCTTATTACCAAAATGGGTCCCACCGAGTTTGTGTAATCCGTCTCACCGAGATTACGTTATGCCCTAACCCTAATGAAATCGGTCCCACCGAGTTGACATGTCGGTCCCACTGAAAAACCTAACGTTCACATTTTGAACTAAATCGGTCCGACCGAAGTTCTCTCGATTCGGTCCCACCGAGTTTGGTGATTTGTGTGTAACAGTTAGATTTTGTGTGGAGGCTATATATATCCCTCCACCCACTCTTCATTCGTGAGGAGAGCCAATGTAACATGCCTACACTTCCATCATACATTTTCCGAGAGAGAACCACCTACTCATGTGTTGAGGTCAAGATATTCCATTCCAACCATATGAATATTGATCTCTAGCCTTCTCCAAGTTACTTTCCACTCAAATCATCTTTCCACCAAATCCAAATTTGTGAGAGAGAGTTGAGTGTTGGGGAGACTATCATTTGAAGCACAAGAGCAAGGAGTTCATCATCGACACACCATCTATTACCTTTTGGAGAGTGGTGTCTCCTAGATTGGTTAGGTGTCACTTGGGAGCCTCCGTCAAGATTGTGGAGTTGAACTAAGGAGTTTGTATGGGCAAGGAGATTTCCTACTTCGTGAAGAACTACCCTAGTGAGGAAAGTCCTGCGTGGGCGATGGCCAAGGTGCGATAGACAAGTATGCTTCTTCGTGGACCCTTCGTGGGTGGAACCCTCCGTGGACTCGCGCAACCGTTACCCTTCGTGGGTTGAAGTCTCCATCAACATGGATGTACGATAGCACCACCTATCGGAACCACGCCAAAAATCTCCGTGTTTACATTGCGGTTGCTCCCTCCAAACTCCTCCCTTTACCTTCATGTGCAATGTTTTACATTCCGCTGCTATACTCTTAGACTTGCATGTGTAGGTTGGTTGCTTGACTAGTGCTAAGTTGCTAAAATCTGCCAAGACTTAAAATTGGGAAAAGGCTAGATTTTTTGGTCAAGTAGTCTAATAAGCCCCCTCTAGACATACTTTCGATCCTACAAGTGGTATCAGAGCTATGGTCTCCATTTGCCTTGATTTCCATAGCTTTCGGCTATCATAGCCTTGGTTTCACAACCTAGGAGAGTATGGCGTCTAGCGAGGGAAATTACCACCGTAGAGGTCCTTACTTTGATGGTACTAATTTTGCTAGTTGGAAGCACACGATGAAAATGCATATTCTTGGACATAACCTCGCCTGCTTGGGCTATTGTGTGTATTGGCTTGCAAGGTGAATTCTTTGATGGGAGAGAACTGAACCGTGAAGCTACCGCAGAAGAGTTGAAGATGCTGCAATACAATGCTCAAGCTTGTGATATTCTCTTCAACGGATTGTGCCCCGAAGAATTCAACAAAATCAGCCGTCCTAAGAATGCAAAGGAAATTTGGGATACTTTGATTGATATGCACGAGGGTACCGACTCCGTCAAGGAATCCAAATTGGATGTGCTTCAAAGTCAACTTGACAAGTTCAAAATGAAGGATGGTGAAGGTGTCCCGAAATGTACTCTAGGCTTGCTCTCATCACAAATGAGATTGCCGCTTAGGAAGTGAAGAGATGACCGACAGATTCATCATCAAGAAGATCCTAAGAGCCTTGGATGAAAAATATGATACCGTGTGCACATTGATCCAAATTATGGCCAACTACAAAGATCTCAAGCCAACGGAAGTCATTGGAAGAATTGTTGCTCATGAGATGTCACTTAAGGATAAGGAAGAGCTCCACAACAAGTCAAGTGGTGCTTACAAAGCCACATGTGAAGCTCCCACATCATCAAGTGAGAAACAGACCTTCAATGAAGAATCAAGCCTAATGGTGAACAATTTCAACAAGTTCTACAAGAGTAGAAGCATGGAAGGAAGTTCCAAGTCAAGGTCCTACAATGACAAAAGATCTTCAAGTCGTGAACGAAATTGCTACAATTGTGGAAGACCCGAACACTACTCAAATGAGTGTACGGCTCCCTACAAAAGAAGAGAAGATTCTCCCAAATGAAGAAGTAGAAGAGAAGAATCACCACCAAGAGAGAGAAGGAGTAGAGATGATCGTTATGAATGTAGAACCTCTCGGAGAAGCAAGGATTCGAAAAGGAAGGACAAATCATCAAGGGGCTACACAAAGCGAAGACATCAAGCTCACGTTGGTGAATGGCTATCCGGCTCCGACTCCGACCATCACTCCGAAAGAATTATCACTCCGACTGTGAATATACTCAAGATGAAGGTGTTGCCGGTCTAGCACTTCTGTCAACCAACTCCTACGACATATTTGACTCACCAAATCACTACAAAAAAATACACTTCCGTGATGATACATGTTTGTCACAGTAGGTCGCGTTTTTTGTCATGCATGTACATCCATGACAAATTTATGATAGAATCAAGATAGTCATACTGTCTTTGGCGAGAAGTGTTCCATGACATTACCAAATTATCATCACGGAAGTGTCCACTTCCATGACGATAAATCGCGCATCACAGAAGTGCTTTCGTCAAGGGTGACCGACACGTGGCATCCACTGTAACGGAACGCCGTTAAGCTATCGGGTCGGGTTTTGGATCCGATAACCCGTTAACAGCCCCGACCAATGGGAAATTTCCACGTGTAAAATTCTTATTGGCCGGACGAAACACGTGTCACCGTCAGGGGTCGATAGGCGCTGTGATATGTCGACACGTGCCACGCCCACCATCGGCCCATTTAGCTTACAAAGCCGCCCGCTTGACTTGGTCGAAAGTTAACGGCCGCCCATGAAAAGCTCGTTAACGGTCTGGTAAATAGCCCATTTTACTGACCCGTTAACTCACGGCCCGTTAGGCACTAAAGGAAATCGCCCAACAACATCATGTGGGCCGTCGAATATAACACCGGCCCATTTCACTTCGGCCCATGTATGGCCCATGACGTCTTTCGGCCCATATGAGGCCTTTCAGATCTTCGCCCTTTACAGCCCACGGTGACTCTAGCCCATAATGAACGGTAATTTTCTTTTGTACCCGTTAACGGCCCGTGATTTACATGGGCCGTTTCTGCCGTGTTAGTTTTCGGCCTATTGACGGCCCATACGTTCTTGGGCTCCTTTTCGCCCTTGATTACTTCCTACTCACATCGCCTTCTTCCCTAATGGGCCAAATTCGTCCCATGGCAAGAGTCGCCCATTCGGCATGTTCCCCAAATGGGCCAAATTCGCCCATGGCAAGAGTCGTTCACATCGCTGTTACCCTAATGGGCCAAATTCGCCCATGGCAAGAGTCGACCCGCTTCCGACCAGCCCGTCCTATATTCTCGGCCCATTAACGACCCGTTATGCCTATGATGTAATTGCTTTTGCACTCCTACTACCTGTTAACGGCCCGTTACTGCGGCCGGGCCGATACCAATTACACGCCCGACACGCACCCATGTAGACCCATTTATCCGACGGCCGAGGACCACCGATTACATAGGCCCATTTATCGACGGCCGAGGCCCACCGATTACAAAGCCCATTTATCGACGGCCCAGGAGAGACCCATGGATCCTACGGCCCGTATATGGCCCATGGTAGTTGCGGCCACTAGCAAACCAGGGGAAAAGAAGACTAGGAAATAAATAAGGCCGAAACTAACGCTAGGCTATTAAGGCGATTGCATAGATTACATCCACTCGGCATCAAAGATCGCCACCAGTGCAAATATAGGGAACACCCTACACTATACAAAAATGGCTTGCTGTTTTCTTCAGCCGGTGGCTGGACGTTAAGAATAAATTTTGTATCGCACCAAAACAAATTACAACTATATAACAAAAGGAAGGTTGGCATAAAACTTAACAGTCTAGCAGATAAATGCACCACCAGAAGTTCAGAAGCTTCGGTTCATTTGACCTCGACCGCTACGTTTTCATCTTTGTATTGTCCGATGGAGCACCATAACCCTCGCCTTCATTTCCCTAGGCTCTCGAACAACATAGCAAATGTCCGATAGTCCGGTTTCAAAACCATGCATATCTTGACGACATTGAGCAATGTTTCTCCTTGTTTCACAACGGCCTCTGTTAGGGAATGGATTTGTGTCCGGAGCGCAGACATCATTGCTTTGAGCTTGCATATCTTGATCATGAGGCAGTTTGGACGATATTGCCTTAACAACAAACCCAAGATTATGCAGAACGTGCTTTTTGGCAATCGTTAGTGGATGTGCATCTTGACCCACCGTAGCAAGAGTCGACATTGCGGTTATAGTTGCCTCGCCACCTTCGGAAGGTGGCAGTTCCACCATTTTTCCATAGCCCATTTGAAAAGTTGAGGTTTTACATTAGTAGTACCGTAATGTAAGATATAAAGGAGGCAGCAAAACCAAACAAAATAGCTTTAGTCTATATACGTAACTTATTACGGTGAACCCATGTAAAATATTAGTTGTATTTTATTGCAAAGTACATAATAAAACCAGGTTCCAAACATATGACCATGTACCATCGCTAATGTATTGTCTATTTCTTCACATTGTATTGAGGGCTAAGGATAAAGAGACGAAGTTTATAATACGATAAGCATAGTATGACATCATTCATATCACAAAACAACTGAGAACAGACAAACAGGCAATTGTAACGTTGTGTGGGCAAGTCCAAAGACGGAACTAGATTACGGGTCAAGATCAAAGGAACATCACTCCTCCCTTTTAAACCTTGTAAGGTGCAATGATACGCTAAAACAATTGTGTATAAAATTGAAAAGAGTAATAGACATTGGCTGCAAACCATGCAGTTCAAGGCACAAGTCAGAGTAAGTAGTAGTTAAAAGGCATGAGGATTAAGGACTTACAATAGCGGCTTTGACTGGTGTAGTCATGCCCTTCTTCTTGCTGGTGTGACTATCCTTGAAGATTTCCACAGCATTTGGTTCAGGTACTTTTTGGTCCTTGCGGGCTTTCCTCTGCATTTCGAACAAGTCAATATAGATCTGATAATATGGTACAATGAAAAGAGTGAAACAGCCAGCTAATTACAAGAGCCTCGCGATTGTGCAATATAGCTACGAGATCCCGTAAATGCATTGGAATTTCACTTTCGTACAGTTGGCCTTGTTCTTTGAACAGTTCACCTACAAGAAGATAGATTTGTGTGGCACATGCGTCAATAGGACTTGAACATGTGATCTGATCACATATATATAATGTACCTGATACTTCGGATCAGACCACTGTTTAATAAGGCCCCTCCAATCTTCATCCGATATATTTTCCACTGGAGATGTTTGGGAAAGTTCACTGTTAGCCTTGCCTTCAAAGTGAGTTTTCCTCAAGTTATACCCGACATCTTTGTCGCAGAGCGGAGACTTGAAAACATGGGTGCAAGCTTGTCTGGTTGCATCATCTTGGCTATCCAACTTGAACCTCATCTCATTGAAAATTATGGGAGTCTCATTATCGACAACCTAGAAAGTATGGGATAGAGCAAGACGATATTACTAGTTTCCATACATAACCATACTTACAGATAAATGGTCGAGGAAGGTGTTGAACTGGGTTTCGTCTTTGTCATTCCTGTACTGAATCCATGTTGGGAGCATACGTACATGACACTTAACGGCAACCGCCGCCTCTGATACTAACTTGGCTGACTCTGTAGCATCACGTGGCCATTTTAAACCTGCCTCAAAACGGATCTCCATTCTTCCTCCTCTAGATTTAGTTAACCTATCGAGCATTATCCCTGAAGTTTGTTTCCTCTTGCGCCTAGGTGCTAGTCCAAGAACGAACATAGGAAGTGTTAGTGTACATCAAACTGTGAGACTACATATAAAGAAGTATGCAATCAGAACTTGACTCAAAGAACTACCTTCTTGCTGTTGAAGCTCACAAGGTTCATCTGATATTGCCAACTCGTCTTGTGTCAAGAATGCTTGGGAAGTAGTGTCGGTGGCAAGGGAGCTTGGGAACGTCTTTGCTTAGTTCGCTTGATGCACGAGTATGTCGTGCCGTTGGTAGTATCTTGTGGTAGGTGTTGCAAGAATCGGGCTGTCTGCACTGTTTGGTGGCAACTATTTGTTTCTGTTTGGCTTTTTGCAGCTCGTGTAGCATGGGATGCCGTGTTTGTAGAATTTTCCACTGGACTTTCACCTTCTATTGCACCATCGATTACCGGTGAGAATCTGCAGGATTCATCCGCTACTCATTCCTGCCATTACGTGTTTCTTCCTCTTTCTACATGCCATGTTAAGTCAAGCCGACAAGAAAAGCGAATAACAATTTAGTTCTTCGTAACAAATTGATGCGTGATGCGCATTTAACTGAACTTTGATGTTAGACAACCACATGATAGGAGGATGTAATATGTATGAAAAACAGGACGGAAGAGATAACAGAACTATGATGTGTAAACTAAGAAGAAGACATTTCACCAAATTAGAAGCAATGCAATGGAAGGTAGACACCATATGAAAGATGCTACAAATATCGCTCGCCAAGTTAACAGTGTCTCAAAGATAAATGGCGTTTAAACAAATGTGAAGCAAGTACAAGAAATAAATCATATGCAAGATGCAAACAACATCACACTACCATGTTAGAGGTCTCTCGTCATTAGTGCCATTGCATATTCACATCATTGCATATTCACAGCTTATGATGTGTAAACTAAGGAGAAGGCATTTCAACAAATTATAAGCAATGAAAGCTAGACACCATATGAAAGATGCAACGAATATCACTCTACCAAGTTAAAACTGTCTCGTCATAAGTGCCATTTCAACAAATTAGTAGTACAAGCTAGAAAAGAATGTGAGATGTAACCTATATCACCTCAGAAGTCAAACGTGTCTTATGATAAGTGATTGTTGCAGGTTACACAACAGTAGTAATTTTATATAAGAACATGGTGTGATAGACAGATATTGTATGTTCTAGAAACAGGAACACGTGTCTTATTCAAGTATAATGTGTAAAGTAAGCAGATGGAATTTAACAAAATTAGAAGCAATACAAGCTAGACATCACACATAACATGCAACCACATATAACAGTGCCAAGTTAGAGGGAGCACCGGTGACTAGGGGAGACGTGCTCATCATAAACACAACTTTGTTGAGTGTCTATGCATGTGTTGTCTTGGAAATCATCTTGGGGGTGTGGAGGAGTAGAAAGCGAGAGGCCCTCCGCTTGGAAGGAGCACCTTTATCCGTTGCCTTGCTAACTTCCTTCCGCTTTATTGATTTTGAATTGTCAAGTAAAACCGACAAGAAAAAGCAATAAAATTCTCTTCGTAACTCATTCATGCATGATAATCGACAATCACTACTTTGATGTAAGGCAAACACATGATACCAGGATGGAATATGTACGAAAAACATGTGACGGCATGGCATGTTCACAACTGTTTGTGTAAACTAAGGTAAACCATTCCAGCAAATAAGAAGCAATGCAAGCTAGACACCACATGAAAGATGCAACCAATATGACTCTGCCAAGTTAAAAGCGTCCCATCATAAATGGAATTTCAACAAATTAGAAGCAGCACATGCTATAAATCATATGAAAGATGCAACTAATATCGCACTGCATATACTAAAGGTGTCTCATCATATTGATTGATGCGGGATACAAAAAAATAGTTTTATGTAAGGACATGCTTAATAGACAGATGTACTATGTACTGAATACAGGAAGGCATGTCACATTAACAGGTATAATGTCACATTTAGAGGAGTATAACCTAAGCAGACTAGCACATGCAGTTTAACCAGATTGGAAGAATTACAATCTAGACACCATATGCAACATGCAACCACATATCACGCTGCCAAGTTAGAGCAAACACCTGTGATGCTAGTGTAGGGGAAATGCTGTAATCAACTACAGAGCTACGTTCACTATCTTCATCTAGCATTTTTGTTTCTTGAGAATCATGTCGGGAGGCTGACGCTGCATTCTTTAAATGAGGAGTAGTCCCCTTGCCTGCCTGCCTCGTCATAAGTGATTGATGAGGGATACACAAGAACATTAGTTTGATGTAAGAACATGATTAATACACGTATGTACTAGTATGTACCAAAGCGGAAAGACATGTCATATTCAAAGGTATAATGTGTAAGCTAAGCAGATGCAATTTAACCAAATTGGAAGCAATACAAGCTAGACATCCGGCTGGAGTGGTGAACATGATCATCTAGGACCTGAGAGCCTCGTGGGAGGTGGGCTGCTTCGCCACCATCACGGCTTTTTAGTTGGCTTCAGTGATGCCTATCTTTCTTTGGGCTTGTCATCGGCTCGGCCAAAGGCCCTCGACTAGCAATTTGTCTTCCGGTGCTCACGGGATGGTGGTTCATGTAAAAAATATCTTTCCTTATCTTAATAAAGACCGACTTCGGCCTTTCGAATACAAGCTAGACACCATATGGAACATGCAACCACATATGACACACGAAGTTAAAGCAAGCACCTGGGATGGTGGTTCATTGCGAGCGAGGTCATCAACTCCAGAGCTACGTTTAACGTCTCCATCTGCTGACACTGCACCCTTTATAGCGTTGTAACGTGTCTTGCCTACCAGCATACGAAGCTCGAGCAACTTCTCTCTTTTCTTTTTGGCTTCTCTCATGGCAGCAGAGTCTGAAATACCCTTGCATAAAAGCAAAATAGTGAGAGTAAGGGTGAAGTGTGTGCAGAACTAGTGCACTGTAAAAGTAGCAGATAGCAGGTGGCTGAAAAATAAATGACAAGAGACATAGGATAGCTCTACAACATTGCATGGCAAAGCGAAATTAGATTCTACTCCGTATGATTTTGTAATATATGAGCACAGGAAATGCACGGTACTCCTCCAAAGACACCACCACATGTGGTCATATCTAAGATAACAATGATCGAAAATAAATAGGTCGTCGATTTTTTAATGAACCGTCCGATCTGTAAGGAACGGGCAGATGGCCTTCGTCTACCTCCCGCCAACATCACTTGTTGGCGATCTTTCTCGAACCGCCAGCGACCATCGGCCTGCACCGTGGCTCCGCCCGCCCTCCCATCGACCTCACACCACCGCCGTGCTTGGCAGCGCCCCAAGCCATCCCTTTAATCCTGGCCGACCTCCGGATCGGCGCCAGATGTCAGAGGCCGCATGACGCCCCTAAGATAAACACCAGAGCATGCTTCCCGGCGTAATAGTCGTACTAGCGCCTGTTACGCTGGGAATGCTTCTGCTAATTGAGAAT
The DNA here is from genome assembly GCA_021605145.1 of Aegilops bicornis. NCBI lineage: Eukaryota > Viridiplantae > Streptophyta > Magnoliopsida > Poales > Poaceae > Aegilops > Aegilops bicornis. The sequence goes on from CM038669.1 coordinate 266,157,127, forward strand.
CAATCGCCAGAAATTGAAATTCAGGGGGGCGACGGACCTCTAACTAAGGTGAAATAGTATATGAGGAGAAACCTTGTGCATCGCGAGTTACTAGGAACATCTAGTATCAAGAAGAAGCGGTCAACTAGTGTCTTCTGTGGGATGAATACCGTGCAAGCAGAGACGCACTACACCACAACACTTAATTAGGGGCAGTTAACTGCCGAGAGAAGTTGCTGAATAAGGGCAAACTATCTGCCGGGACATTCGTTACTGCCGGTACATATACTTCAGGGCACGCAAACTGCCGGTAGAACTTGAGCCGCAGAGGCATTTACACTGCCGGTACGCCTTGCAGGCGCATATACTGCCGGGACAACACAACCACGGCCCATTTTCTGCTGGGCCCCTTTATTTGGCGCCAAACTGAAATAGTATCGGGTCTAGCGCGGGAGACACCCAAAAGTCCGCCCCTTTGCTTCAAAAAAAGAAAAAACCTCTCTTCCCCAAATCCCTCTGTATCGACCCAGGCACTCCCGTCCCTTCCTAACCCTACTTCCCCAAATAACAGACCCGCCGCCGCCGCCGCCCCCCACTCCACCGCCGCCCCTTCCTAACTCTACTTCTGGCCGGCCCGTTCTCCCCTTCCCTGTGCGCCGCCGCCCTACCTCTCTTCCTCCGCTGAGCTGCCATTTCCATGGAAGTGGCCCGGCCTGGCCATTGCTGGATCTGGCGGTCAGGCCGCACTGGTGGTCGATGCTGCCGGATCTGGCCCGGGCCTCATCAACGCCGCCCCGGTTGTTTACCTCCCCATCACCACTTCCCCCATCGTCATCTTGTCCGCCTCGCCCAGATCCGCTGATAGGGTGAGACCGGGAGAGTAGCCGCCTGTCTCCTGAGGAGTTCGTCCCGACGGCCTCTCCAAGGACTCCCTCCTCCTCACTCCCAACGCCACTGCCTTCGGAACACGCTGCTCTTCTTCGTGGCATCGAGTTCAAGCAGGGTCAACCGCGAGCTGTATCGTCATCGAGCGTTCCTCTTCTTCGTCGGGCCTGCACCTTCTCGGGGTGCAGCCGTGCAGCACCTGCTGCTGTGGAAGACAGATGGCGCGGTGCTGGCAGAGCTGCTCCACGTCAGCCCTGTCGAGCTCAACCACTAATTGTTCAACCACGCGCTGCACCACCAGTTCCTCTACACTCGCTACCAGTGAGCACCACAACGCCTCTATCATCATCGAGCTCATCACTTTTATGTATGGATCAAGATGCTATCACTTGTTTGTTTCCCTGTATGTCTTTTCTCTCCTTAACAAGGACACTCACGGTCACAATGCACCAACTAAATCTTTTGTAGCAAATAACCATTATTGTAAAAGAATTCTCAAGTGATTTTCTTTTATAATCTTCTCTAGTATTCTGATAGCCTAGTGAAACTTTTACCTTTAAGGCTCCGTTTGGATTATCATTTGGCCTCTCAATACCCCCGTAAAAAAGATACGGACCGACCTCTAGGCGTCGTTTTTTCTTCAGGCGGAACTCACGACTGTGGCCGGTATAATACACGTGTATACTAAATCCTGATGTAAAATCTTACACCGATTCCAAGCGGGCCCTAATTAACCAATATACACCACAGCACACATGGTTTATGCCTTGAGCATTAGTTCAGTTATGCGTACATTTTGTGAAGGTTTGTCGCTCCAACTTGTGAAGCCATATAGTTGAGTTTGTACCTATCAGCTGTAATAGCAAAAGTATATGGTCCTATTTCAGGTGTAAGAGTCATTTCCTATTTCAGGTCTAAGAGTCAGTTTAGAAAACAAAACAAGTAAAGGCTCAGGTATACGAGGTCATACGGAAGATTCTTAAAATGTAGGCCATGTTTCGTTTAAAAAAAGAAGGGCATGTTACTGGCTTTCGCTTTCATTTCTGATCCATCTGTCAAAGATAAATATTGCGAGCAAGATCACCGCCCAAATATGAACAGTTAAGAATCTTCAAACTTATGCAAAGTTCTTCTCCTAACAAAATCTTGAGAATTGGAAATTTTCATCAGTTGTTTCGATTATGTTTTCTTATTTCCCATGCCTTAATTTTTCTATTGGTTGATTACATTCCTCCAGCTAGAACTTATTTTTAAGCTCAGAACCATACAGAAGTGGTAGCACTGAATGTAGGGCCTGTTTGGATACAATGGCTATGCAAGCAGTGACAGTGGATTGGGTTGTTAATTATTCGGGTTTAGGATTTATTCTGACTCTATTAGGATTTCAGTTATATTTGTTCCAATGTGGGTTAAAACTCCTTATTATTTCAGTAAAGTGCATGCCCTTGGTTTTCCCCATTGACCTTTGTTGCTCTGAATTTGGCCACCTGGGTAGTGTAGCAGTACTTGTTACATGCAGAGTGTTAGAAATCAGCACTAATTCCGAATTTTTTCCATCATTGCTGCTTAGCACTCACATTTCTTCGCTGAAGGATAGAATATGGAGTAATAGAAGCTTTGGGAAAGGGCTGGAGCTCTAGGGCTTATGGTGGTTCTGCCTAGAAATTGTTACAAACAATCTTGTCCCAGAATTTAAACATAACTAAATCTAGGCTCTTCTCAAAAGCCTCTCACTGTTGATATATATTGACATTGTAGTTAACCTGTATCCTGCTTCGAGTAGTACACCTTATATTGTTAGTATATATAATCACTCAATGGTTTTGAATTAAGTTATGCATTTTTTCTATTACACTCTAGCCGAATCTGATAAAAGAGAACGCTACAACAGCCATATCGAATAACTCTGACAAGGTGTAATGTAAGTTCCTTCTTGGAAGATGTTCTTTTGAGATTGATGTCTGGCAGGCATTATCTGTCTCTGCATGTTGCAGACTCCAATGTATATCTTGAGAAAGAAATTTGCTTGAGTAACAAAGAAGTTTCCCATATGATGTTTATGGATTACTTCTAGCAAGGAATCAGAGCTTGGAACCACATGCTTATTCATTGTTATTGTTGGCCTAAAACTTAATATATAACTGCTACTCTGCTTCTGCACTTTTGAAAGCTTAGATTTGTTAATATGATTCAGTTTCTTAAATTAAAGCTGATTGTGGACATCTTTAGTGTCTCTGCCTTATTAGGAGTGTCATTTGATGATAACGTACTTGCATTCAAGTTTTTTCGATGGTAACACCTTCGTCATATTCCGAAGTTTTATATTATTATTCTTAAGATATTTGCAAGCCTGTCAAACTGTTTTCTCAAAATTCCTGCCATCTTGCAGTGACAATCCTCAAGCTGATAAGGATTCAAATTAGTTTTCCTTTTTTTGCTGGCTAGTACAGTAACTTTGTGCATGTAACATGATTATACCACTTTCTGCTGTACAAGATAAGTACACGTACTATTTACTGTTAATATTTGTATCCGTATGATAAAAATGGACATGTTCTCTACTAAAGTAGAGATTACTCTAGAGATGTTACTAGTTGCTCTATGTTTCAGAACATATTCAGCTGTTGTATGTGGCCATGCGGCTGCTGTATATACATATTCCTGTTAATATTTGTACAGACTTTGCACACTACATTTTGATGAGAAGATAAGCTTGTTACTTGTTAAGATAATAAAAATGGACTTGTTCTCTACTATAGTAGAGATGTAGAGATTACTCTAGAGATGTTACTGGTTGCTCTATATTTCAGAATGCTATGCAGCTGTTGCATGTGATTGTTGTAACTCTTCTTCCTTAAGTGTTGAATACAATTGTTGTATGTAACATCTTCCGATTTGTTGCAGGTTTCCCAAAGGTACAAGTTCACTAAGGTTTGGAAGATCTTCAAGCTGCTGGAGATTTGGAAGATCTACAAGTAAGATGGAGTCATAATGTTGTATGTCTTGTTTGTTGAACCTAGAGATTTGTTCTGTCCATTTTGGTGCTTGTTAAGCTCATTTTGGTTTTGTGGCACACATTTAGAAACATATGTACATCTCCTCTTGTGGCAGTACTTTATTCTGGTTGTGGCAAACATATATGTACTCCTTTTGTGAACAACCTCCTTATATATGGTCGTTCTGTTTATGGAATGAAGTTTAAGATTTCGATGAAGCCTGTATGTTACTTTGATTGAATTACATGTATAAATTGTGTGATATGTCCTGGTTGTCTAGACATATATAGTGGATGGATATTACATAATACGAATGCCTAGAAAATTTTGCTAGCGAAATCAACCTGGTGGCGTAATATCTGTCGGGTAAATGTGCTTGTGCAGGCAGTTGAACTGCCGGCAATTGTAGTTTCCCTTGCCCCGACCAATCTGCCGGGAGAAAATAGACTGCCGGCAAATGCATGGGCCAGGGCAGAAAAACTGCCGGGAGAAGTTTATCTGCCAGGACAAGTAATCCCCGGCAGCCGTTCTCGTGGCGGTTCTATCTGCCGGGAGAACCACTGTCCCGACAGTTTATTTGCCCTTTAAAGAGCCTTTTCCCGGCAGTTTATTTGTCCTTACATCAGTGTTGTGGTGTAGTGACGTAAGATTTGCACGAATAAGGGAAGATGAGTACCTTCTTCGGTTGCCGGTGTGGTCACCTCCACATGTCGCGGCGATCTTCTTCTTTTTACCGGGGAAACCGATGTTCTGGAGGGTGCAGGCTTGGACGAACCCATGGCCAAATTGTTGACTGTGTTGCCGTGGCCGTATGTCGGCGGAGGGGAAGCAGATCCGAGGCGACGAAGGACGGCGTAGCACGAACAGCTTCGGTGCGGTGGAGGGTGGCAAAGCTGAAGCGGCAGCGGTGAGGCGCAGGACGGCGTGGTTGAAGCTGGCTCGAATGCAGACGGCTCGGCCTCGGCTTCAAGTACTAGCTGTGGAGGGCGTTGCGGTTGAGGTTGCGGTGGACGACGACGTCGGGTATCAGCTCCGGCGTGATGGAGGAGGGCGGCGGTTGATGGGTGGGATGGGGTGGCGGACGGAGGACGCCGGGGTTTCGCGGCTGGTGGAGAGGTAGTTTTGGCACCCACGGAGTACGAATGGGGAATCGGACGGGTGGGGGGGAACCATGTTTCGGTCTGGGACGCGCTTGTTTTTGGCTTTTTTGAATGTAAGATGGGGCGCGCTTGTTTTAAATTTGGGAAAGTAAAAACTTTGCCCCCTCTTAAATTTCAGACCCTCTTGCTGGTCGGGGTAGGATGGTAATCCTGTGTGTCCCAAATAGTGGGCGGGGGCGATTTCGGCCACAAGGCATGTGTGCTTAGGCGGCCATTGTGTATGAATGTTTTTCGGAGGCGGTTGCGTGGCGTCTAGATGAAGCTACAAACCTACCTCGATTTAGACCTTTGGACATCGGGCCGGTAGGTTCACGTGTCGGAGTTATTAGAAAAGTAATTTCCTTGTACTACCAAACATTGGTCTCACGCGGTTTCGGGCGAGTAGAGGCTCTTTTAGCGCTTCGTTCAAAATTTTGAAACACAAGCATTCACGTTTAGAGTACTCTTGAACTATGAGGATTGACCTAAATAGACAATGTTATATTTGACCTTGTATGTTTGAAAACCTCATTAAATTATCCGCTTCCTTTTGAAATTTTGACACTTGAAAATCCTATAACTACGATTATTTTGGAATGGAGGAGCTAAATTTGAATCTATTTTGTACACGACTACATATGCTATTATGTACAAAATCAGAGCAAAGATAGTTTAGGTATGGTTTACAAATGCCATGATATCAAATTCAAATAATTGAATGGACTTCATGTTGAATTCGATTTTTTTAAACCACCTTAGGTTGAATTCAAATGTATGCTAGTTCATAGGTAGCTATTTATAAATGTCCATTGTGTAACTTTCATATGTATAATGTGCTTTACACACACAACATGAACTATACTCACGTTTATATTCGATTGCTAAAGCGATGCATTGTCTGGAGTTCAAAATACTAACTATGTGGATCAATTGTGTCGAATAATAACATAGACATGCTGAAATTTGATAGAATCTAGATGTCTGATGGATCAATGACCGCTCCTTACGCTTAATTGCAAATATCATGATCCCATCCTAATATTTGGATAAAATTTATATCTTTAATCAATGTGTAGAGCAGTCTTTACGTGTAGTTTCACTCTCCATCGGTGGTCTCTCACACATGCTCACACACTCTCTCCCGAGGTGTCTTTCTCGCACACATGCTCTAGATATAACCCTCCTCCCTGTCGTAACCATTTACAACTGTTTTCACTAACCTTCATCACAAGCACTCTTCCTCTCGCAAACATACACACGCACAATCCTCATCGACCCTTTCTATATACATGGACCTGCCTACGTGTCTCATGTACGCACATTATCTTTACGCTTGTCTCTCACGCATTATCTCACACCTCTCTTCCTAATCGACGAGTATGATTCTAGCAGAGCATTTTGTAGGATGCCCTTAAAGTTAGGTTGGATGAATAGTAATATCGAGAGGTAAAGGGGTTACCTTAGTCCAAGAACCTAGGGTTACAAATCCTAGCGGCTTTGTCAGTGGACACAGAGTCCTTCACAATTCTGCTATCTTTGTCTTGTACGACTAGTCATCCATGGGTCTTCCTAAATGTGTCATGGGCCGACCAATGTGGCGCAGGACGAAACCGAACGAAGGGCCTCACCTCGACCCACCGGACCTCACGCGGTGATACACCCTCTGCCCCCACGTCTCATTATCTTCCCACACCCACACATACCAACACAAACACCACACACACAGAAAATTTCTCCTGGTGCCTCTATTCCTCCCCCACTTGCATATACACACTCAAGGGAATGGAAACTCTTGTCGTGACGTCATATTCGTCTCTCTCTCTCTAGACCACTCTCATTTCTCGTGCTATCTCTCCCACGCCCCCCCGTCGGCCCCTCTATCCATGTCTCTCTCGAATACGTAATACACACACATACCTCTCTAGGCCCCGCCAAATGCATCAACTACACATTCACACATGTTACATCACGTACCCCATTGATCTAAAAGCCCTCTCTTCACGCTTATTTCGTGATACAACATTCCTTTTGAATAAAGTGTGGCCAAAAATTATTTTAGAGTTTCTACATATATACAACATTACAAAGTTATATGGAGGCGCATTTAACGCTTAATTTGTATTGCATGGTGCCCACAATGATATTTATTCCGCACTGTGAATTTGTATATTTTTATACTATATACAAAGTTAGTCATAATAAAGAGAAACGAAGAGCATCTCTCTCCATCGCATACCCCCCCGGTACGCCCCTTTCACGGATGCACCCAAAACTATCTCCAGGTCCTCTAAAAGTAAGACCCAAAAAATTCACGTGTTTCATCTTTCTCTCGCGATATATGCAATGACGATCATTGTATTTGAAGCGAAAAACACGATACATACATTGGACTTCATAATCCACTCATTACGGTCACCGTTTACGTTTAGTGGTTATTATACTGATCACGGGCTTACCGCATACAACTTTGTATTTGCTCATGACATGACTAGTTGACTAGTTAAACGTTCCACGTGGCACCTCTAGTGTTGCATCGCATTATCTCACTAACATCGTGCCCACCTGTCGACTTGTATCTACTCTACATCTACACTATTATAAAATACATAAAATACACTCTTATAAAAAACAGAGTTGGTGATGATGGTGTGCCTGCCATCCTGCAATATAGGCCGTCCAATTTATATCTGACGGATAGGAAAGAAACTATGGCAATTTTGCAAAAAGGTACCCACACACCTCTCCACATTTGCAAATAAGGCCTTCCCTCGTTCATCCTTTTCTCTCACAAGATAAACAAGTCATATAAATGCATCTTGATGTTACGTGCAACGCACGGGCATCTTGCTTCTAAGAATGAAAACAAACGACAAAAAAATATTTTGACGGTGGTTCAGAGTCATGACCGCGGGCACAACGGACAAGGTGGCCTTGTATTGGTATGCTGAGCCGTCTGTTTTAACACACAGGAGCTGGTGTGGTGATTATACACACACGCACGCATGCACACGAACTCCATCCATGCAACACTCACACAAACACATGCACCCACGCACGCACGCAACACTCACACGTACACACGCAGCCATACACGCATGCAACACTCACACGCACACACGCACGCATGCATGCACACACCAGTACACCACACGACCAACACACACTCTCACGCTCAAGTGCTCAACCTACACACGTGCATGCGCACACATCAGGCCCTGATGCACACATACACAACCAGGTGATTCCCGCGACGGGTTGGAGCCTTGTCGCGCTGCGTAAATTTGTGTTTATCCGACCTTTTCCCTATGGCGCGAATCGACAGGTGGGACCCACAAGGAACGTGGTCAATTTAACTAGTCAACATGGCGCCACGCAGACTATTTGGCCGGTCAACAAGTGCAATCCGATGCTGAACTGTGAGCAAGTGACCGGATAATCACCGCAAAACGTATATAGTGACCGTAATCAGCTTATTCTGAAGTTCGGTGACCATATTACGCTTTTCTCTCTGTAGGCCCTCCAAAACTACATCTCTACACGTTCTCGCATGTTACATCTAACAACTATGCAATACAGCACTACTACTACACTCTAACACAATAAATCATATGTGTTTTTAGTTTTACTAGATACCATATTGTTACTTATAATTATTCAGTTTGCATACATTAAAATTGCCTTTGAAATGTATGGCCAGTATCATCTACCTGGGGAAAAATCCCGCCTTTCCTGTTTAATCGGGTTTGTATCGATGGATCGTATAAACAAAGCAAAATTATAGTACTATACAAAGCAAGTGACAGTTCACTGGGCCGTCGTGTCGTCTACTCCTCCGTCGTAATAGTGGAGCGCTCGCTTTCATAAATCTTCTAGTCCCGTTCGCCGACATGTGGGACATCAAGCTAACGGGTCCACGTGCCATACCGGAATATAGTGCAGAGCAGCCGGGGTGAAGCACCCCAGTCATGGCGCCGGCGTAGTAATGAGCAATGAGGCGTCAAATCACAAAGCTGCACCTTTCCCGCAATTAAGTTGGAGGGACGAAGTAATAATGCTAAAAAAAGAAGTTGGAGGGACGAAGCAACCATCATTTCACTCGTTGCTGAATCCGCTTCTCCCTCATCTTCTTCAACTTAACCACGTGTTGCTTCTGTCGTTGTTCTGCCTCATGTGGGACGCGGATCAGCTTGGTAAAGCACTGACACGTGGGACCGCATGTTAGCAAACCGCCAGGACAACGTCCTCCGAAAATAAGAAACCTCCCCTGCCATCCGCTGCGTGGCAAAATCACCTCCTTTTACTAATCTTTGATTCTATAATTTTTAGATCAATATAATTGAGATTTGTATAGATAGCACACAGGAGCAAAACCAAGTGGTAGGGTTAAGGGCATCCACAATGTGTAGCCAAATGTGAAAATAGCTTTTGGCATCGTGGGAACCATTGTGGACGGTGTTGCCAAAGCCAAAAGGATGGAACCAAGCTCCTGATTGATTGATTGATTGATTGAAGGAATAGAAAAATGCAACGTCTCTCCTCTTTCTCCCATGCTTGGACGCATGTAGTACAAGATAGAGAACAGAGTCTACTCCCTGTCCCTTCTATCACAAATCACAAAGCGGTGAGGCGCCAAATCACAAAGCACAGACGAAGCAACTATCATTTCACTCTTAGCTGACTCCGCTTCTCCATCGCCTTCTTCGAGAAACCATCTCACCGCACTAGTACTCCTAGTAGTAGTACTAGTAAAGGACTTCGGATGCAAATAAGGCGGTTGTCTCGGCTGCGGTGCGCACTTGCGAGCGACTTACCGTGGTCTCCCTCAATGGCATTCTCCGTCGAACGCACTTCTCCAAACCACAAAAAAAAGTCGTCAACGTCACCGCAATGGGCAAGGAATTCAAATATAGTTACTACCTCCATTTTTTTGTACACAAGGCCAGTATATCAAAATTACAATTTGCAAAGGGCCACTAACACTAATCGAGGCAAAATTGATGGGGTTAGCAACCAAGGACATTAATATCCCCTGCATGCATGCGGAAGTGAGAAGGTTCGTTTGCATGGCGCTGCATTAATCAAGCAATGAGGAGTGAGATGGTTAGATCTTTGGTCTTTCGAGAAAAAAATACGCATTAATTGACACGAGAAACGAGGATTTGTATCGATTAAATCCCGTGAAGGAAAACCCCGCCTTTCTTTTTTAACACTAGTACTCCTAGTAATGCACGCATTTTATCCTGTTTGGGTCTAGGCCTTGCATTGCCAAACTTTGCCACACATTTTGCCAAGCTTGCCTAAAATTTTCAAAATGAGAAGGAGGTACACTTAAGACGGCTGTCATGCGGTCGCACCGCACCCTCACACGGTCGCTCCTGCACGCCAAGGGTCGCACCGCACCCTCACATCGCTTCCCGCACGCCGCAAACCCAACCAAGGAACGCACCCTCATCGACACGCGTCTGTCGCATGTAACAAACCAAACTCAGCCATCCTATCGCTGACACATAATTTTTGTTCATAGAGTATGTTTATCCAACCGCATGTTGGGGAGTATCCGTACGACCCGTGCGGTGGTCTGTTGGGGAAGAAGAAGAGGTGAGGAAGAAGGAAAGAAGGGTTAGGAGACGAGGGATATTCATCCAACCGCTGAAATGGTAGACTGACCCAAGTCAGCGACTTGCATAACAAATAGTATGTTTTACACAGAAAAGATCCATAAAAACAACAACATAAAGAAAAACTATCACTTTGCTTTCGCGGAAAGAGACGGCCTCGTCGTCTTTGGCTGCCGGGCGCGAACCAGCCGACGTGTGTCTCGCACTGTGGTTGTCCTCGGCCTCCGACTACTCGTTCAAGCGGAGCGTGCGGGCGCTCTGCACGGACGAGAGCACGGCCCGGTTCAAGTCGAGGACGTCCAGTTCCGCTTGCAGGAGGGCCTCGATGGCAGCGGCATCCGCGCGCTTCGCGTCGAGTCGAGCCTCCGCCGCTCGGTTCAAGTCCAGGACTTCCGGTTCCGCCTGCAGGAGGGCATCGATGAGAGCGGCATCCGCGCGCTCTACGTCGAGTCGAGCCTCTGCCGCCCGGTTCATGTCCAGGACGTCCGGTTCCGCCTACAAGAGGGCCTCGATGGCAGCGGCATCCGCGCTCCGCCTCAAGTTGAGCCTCCGCCGCCCGGTTCACATCCACGACATCCGGTTCCGCTGCAGGAGAGCCTCGATGGCAGCGGCATGCGCGCTCGCTGCGTCGAGTTGAGCCTCCGCCTCCGGTCCTCCTTTAATATCGCCATGTTGAACCGCTGGTCCGCTTTGCACCATGGGGACTCGGACGCCGCACGAAGTCGACGTCCATCGCCTCATAGCCATCGGGGCCTTCTGCGCCGCGACCTCCGCAAAGGAACATTGGATCGGCTTCCTCCTCCTCGTAGCTTGGCTCCGAGAACTTCGGGATTGGCCCGCCGCAGCGAAGCTTGGTAACGGAGGTGCAATGGCGCCCGACCGCCGCGCGATTTTCTGCTGGCACTCGGCGTCAGCATCTTGTAGTAAGTGATCTTGCGGCGCACCATGGCTTTCCGCGAACTAGAGGACGCTTGATGCGGGCTAGGGGATCGAAAGGTGGGGGAATGGGCTGGAGATTTGGTGTGGTTTTAGGGCAGTGGCTGGCGTAGGCCGAGCAGCGAAGGTTCTGGTGTGAATAGTGGTTCCGATGATGACCAGTCAATCGGTTTTGACTGTACATCGCTCTTGTCGCGTTCGAGTTGCACCCCGGCACGCTGGACCCTCCACGTTGCTCACCGAATGGAACGCGCCGCCTTGCATTTTCGCCGCTTGTGGGACCGCGGTTGAGAGCAAACCGACATCCCTCCTCCCCGCCCGATAATCTCACGCTCACGTAAGGCCTACGAAGACTAACGTAACCTTCCTAACAAATTAACTTCGGCCCCCCTGATTTTCAGGTGGGTGGGGCCCCTTCCTCCCCCTTCTCCAATACTAATTATCCACGTTGCACTTTACGTAAAACACGTAACATTATTTACGTAAGTGTAGCATTGCGCCCCCCGCGGCCATTTATTATACCACCACTCCCTCCGCTTTATGCGGAGTAAATAAATACAGAGGGAGTATACTACGAATGAGGATCCTCGACGTGGCCGAACCCATTAAGTAACCGACATGCGGGCCTAGCAAGCATGCGGTCCGCCAAAGAATCGACCGAAGGGAGGGTAAGGCAGGGATACCTACGTCAGAGGATCCACTTCCACTATACTACTTTGACCAAATGTTAGAGTAATAATATATGACATGCAACTTACACAAATGTTAGAGTAATAATATATGACATGCAACTTACACAAAGCATATAGGGTCTAATGCGTTTTTCGAGGCTAACTTTGACCAAATGTTAGAGTAATAATATATGACATGCAACTTACACAAAGCATATGGTCAATTTAGTATTTGAAATGAGTTTCCAATTTTATAATTTTCAAATTATTCATCTCATGTACTACCTCCGTCTTGTTGTGTATGTAATCTTTAGAAAACCATATTTTCCCAATACACGTAGGCGCGGTGCATTAACTTCTACCTCGCTTTCTTGTTTCTTGACATATGAACCAATAAGAGATGAGGGTGTGCATGCTTTTAATGACCTGAGACTATCAAACATGACATGCTGATGGTTACTTCATTGCATGCAATACTATTAATTAGCAAATAAACATTAATGTCTCTCGTTTTCCCCTCCTCCTTGGTCACGGTGCACAGCCTAAGATGACTTACTCACCTATGTGAAATGAGTACTATTAATCTTGTCAATAGTCAAATTGGAAACCATCTCGAGTACAAATCTAGGAGTACGTACGAATCTAACAATATTGATTGGGCGTTGTTGAATGTTGATACCTTTTTTTATCATAGTAGAGATACTTTGACTACACATAAAACTTATACTCCTATCATAGTATGTAAAGTAGAAAGGATAGGAGGGAGTATATTGTACGTTCAAAAACGAAACGAACATTGAATACCCTTTATATATGATTTGCGGATGCTATGATCACCGTTCAAAATTTTGACTCCGCCTTAGGTATCACGTGCCCCCACTCGTTCCCTCTCGATTTCATCTCGGGGTCCGGAGATCTATTGAAAGAGGACTAGGGTGGGTACATGCAAATGATACTCGGTGGAATGTTCAAATGAGGCATGCGGGAGGATGGACTCGATCGAGGCGACATGATCGATGGAGAAGAGGGTTGGAGAGGAATGAGAAATAAGCAAATGCCACATGATTACACTTGAACGGCTCAAATAAACAATAAGTTGTCTCGCTTGGCCTGCATAGTGAAAGGCCTAATGCGCAACGCGGAGCACTGACGCTCGAATATGGCCGGGAAAACAGGGAAACCGACATAGCGCAGACTAGTCCAATGGAGGAGCTGGCCCACGACCTCCTCGCCACCGACAACCATTCATGTGGGTCGTTGGGGCCAACAACAGGGCGCAGCTCCAGCACCGCCTCTGGACACGGCGACCGCGGTGAGCGACACGCTCATATCGTCGATAGACACGGTCGGTTTCAGTGTGCCAAGGGTGGCGTTAGTGCTGTGGCACGACCAACGGTATGTTTGGTTTGTGCCCAAGGTTGCCCCATCAAAGCATTGGGTAGCCAAAATTTTGGTTGAGGTATTGGTTGCCCATGATTTGGCCGACATTGGCAATAAAATGAACTAGAGTTGGCTAGAGTTCATTGGCATGCCAAAGAAATGGCAACCATCCAAACAAAGACCAATCTTTGGGTCATGACCAAAATTTTGGTAAGGTGCACTTTGACCACAATCCAAACACACCCCAACACCCGGCTCGTCGAGGATACACGGGGCGCCGCGACGCGTCCGGGGAGTGGTGTAGCGCGGCCAACTGCATCCTCTGGACCTGAGACCATGCCGGATCGTCTTGCTTTTTCAATGACATGCGGGGATCGCATTTGAGCAAAGGGCATCTCAACGCTGTTAATGACCGCGCTGACTACCCCGCACACCAAAGCCCTCGTCCCTCGTATTTGTCGCTACAGTGCGTTCCAACCGGCGCCAGACTGCCGCATTCATGCCGTCCCATTCAGAGTATGTCGTTAAGAGGCTCGGTGCCCGAGGAACCAACTCCGGCGACTTAATGACGCACCCGGACGCTTGGCCTCACCGGAACGTGCTTAAAGCGGCAACGCCCAGCTAACCTGCACAACATAGCGCATCGCCCTCCTACCGCACCAGATCCGCCATGACCGCAGTGCGAACGCTCTGCGGGAGAGCTTGTCTTCGGGATGAAGCTCGAGGTCGCCGCCCTCGCTCAAGTCGCCTCTCGCGATGCAATAACGGCAGAGTCGACGCTTGACGCTGATCAAGACAAGCGGTGGCCACGCTGGCGGCCGACGATGGGAGCACCGTCAGCCACGCATCCTACTTGCCGCCGTCCAACGTCCGGCACCGCCGAGGTCGCGGACTCCTCTGAGGATGAGTAGGGCATGGGAGGCGGCAGGCATGGTGCCAACCGGCGGTTCGTATCCCGTGTTCTACTCTTCCTCGCCGGAGACCGCACCTTCACTTCACGTGTCTTGAACCCCGCCCCCCAACATGGACGTCAGTCGCCGCCGTAGAATAGGTTTAGGGTCGGGTTTCTTTTATTTTTCTGTCCTATAAAAGTTCGAAATGTAATGAAAATCCGCCGTTTTTGCATTAATCTCGGCCGGTGTATATGAACTTTCACAATAATATACATATTGTAGGAGTACTAGCAAGATGCCCGTGCGTTGCACGGAAGAACAAGATCTTGTGGGAGAAAAAGATGAACGAGGGAAAGCCTTATCTGCAAATGTGGAGAGGAGTGCGGGTAAATTGTCATAGTTTCCTTCCTATCCGTTAGATATAGATAGGACGGCCTATATTGCGTGATGACAGTACACCATCATCACCAACTCTGCTTTTTATTAAATCGAGACAAATCTAAAAAAACCCAACTAAGCCAACCTCCCAGCATATCGCGCGGGAAAAGACCCGGTCGCGCTGTTTTAGTCGGGATTACCAGATTACTAGTAGTAGTATCGATGGATCGCGCGAAGCACCTAGTTTAAAAGGAAAAAAGGCGGTACACTCACAGCACTCCTGTCGCGGTCGCATTGCACCCCACACACGCTCGGTCCTGCACATGGCTCACATAAACGGAACGCGCCGCCTTTGCCTCTTCAGCGACACGTGGACTGCACTTGGAGAAACCGACGATGCGCCAAACGCCCGCCCACCGCTAAAAAATCCCCCACACACGCAAAAATTCCCCCAAATTGATTCAACCGCCTTCGCCAAATATTCCCCAAACCCCCTCCCCATGCCTCCTCCACTCCATTCGCTCCGCCAAAAGCTGTTCTCCCCGCTGGGCCGACACGCCGGGCGCTCGCTGTTCGTCGAGGGGACGACGGCGATCCTCTCGCTCCACAATACGCTCTCAGAGATCGCCGTCCTCTAGCCGCTACCGCCACCTCGCTACGTTCTTGTGGAGGCGACGGCGGCGGTCGGTCGCCATCACGGGCGACGTTTCAGGTGGAGACGCACGGCGGTCAGCTTCTCCCACGGTACGCGCATTCTAGACTGAGGCCCCGTTCATGTCGGTGTAGCGCTGAATGTTAGCTGATAGACGCTGTTAATCTCACTGTTTGCCGAAGTAGTTTACTGTCAATATGCTCTGCTTAAGAAGCTTCCTTGCCCTGTTCTACACTCAATCTGCTTAGCTGAGATGGCATGCCAAGGCCGATTAGTTGCTAAAATATCCTGCCATATATTTATTGTGACGTAGATTGCCATGGTCTAGTACCAATCTGTTAGGTGAAATAGCTCTACACCGTTTTATACTCGATATTTGTTGCTGCGATGGCCTTCAATAGTTCGATGGCTGTGTGCTCGGCCTCATTGACTGCTGAAACAGCCTGCCATAATTTAGCACTCAAATCTGTTTGCTGAATTAGCTTTACATATATTTCGTTACTTAGATCTGCTCGTCCAAATATCTTGCCATAGCTTTAGACATCGACGTAGGTATTTTTTTTCTGGACTTCATAAAAAAGCATATATGTTTTTCCTGTAATATCTAGTAGAAGAACTAATTTGTATGTCTAACCGATGGACAGGACTTGGATAACTTCATCAAGATTCTCCATTTGCATGTGTCGAGGGGTTGAAAACTTCATGAACTTTATCGTAGCTGAGTACGGTGGTCCGAAATCAGATGTGCTCGCCTGCGTGTAGTAGTTGTATGAATTCAGTTACAAGACCCCTACCAACTGTGCAAATCATCTACACTTGTATGCGATGTCGGTCACATATACTAGGTGGGTTCATCATGGTGAAGCTGTGAACGTCAATGTTATTGACTACGTGGAAGCAGCAGATCACCATCTTGATCTCGCTCGATGCTCGGAGTGGAAGAGGAGGAGGAGGAGGTGGTGGCGAAGCGATGAGTTTGACCAACATTGAAATAATGCTACGAAATGCTCGTGCATTCCGTGAACTTTCCCTCGCAGAAGAAAAATGGTGGGCCCGCATGTTGGAAAATGCAACGTTGCTTTGTCACCCTGTGAAATAAGTTGTCAGTATTCTTAGCTATGTTCACCTTTCTTCAGGTGAAGACATCTGAGCGGATGACCAACAAATCATTCGATGCGATGTTGGCTGCTTTCCACAAATCTTTCCCAGATGCGTCTGAGCTGCCACACACCTACAGTAAAATGAAGAATTTCCTTCATGCAGTTGGAATTGGATATGATATGATCCATGTTTGTAAGAATAATTGTCTTACATTCGGAAGGATTATGCCAACTTAAGTGAATGCCGAGATGCAAATCATCAAGATGGAAAGATGGCAATGCTGTGAAGAGGGTTCCTCATAATGTTCTCGAGACATTTTCCAATTACACCAAGATTGCAGAGGTTGTTTCATGATCTTTGAAACAAGAGAGGATGTACTGTGGCATTCTAGGAACCAGAGTACAGAGATCAGAATGTAATGAGCCATCCATCTCATGGTAGTGAGTGGAAAAGCTTCAATGATAAACACAAAAGAGTTTGTTGTCAATTCAGAAACATTAGACTTGGCTTAGCACGGATGGATTTAACCCATTTGGCCACCAGAGCGCCTCATATAGCATGTGGCCAGTGCTTGTTATCCCTTACAACATGCCTCCAAATGTCTGCACCAAAGAATCAAACTACATGATGGACTTGCTCAATCCAGGTCCAAAAAGTCCTGGAAAGGATTTTGATTTGTTCATGGAGCCTCTTGTGGAGGAACTTCAACAGATATTAGAGAAGGTCAGGCATATTAGAGAAGGTCAGGCATATTACACCAGGAAACCATCCTGGTAATGGTAGCGGGAAAAGGAAGCGTGGCACGGTAGAAGAGAGATTATTGTTTACCGCGGTTCCACTTTGTGGGACTTGGAGTATTGGAAAGATTTGGATCTGCGGCATAATCTTGATGTGATGCACATCGAGAAAAATATATGTGACAGCATTATCGGCACACCTCTTAACATTGAAGGCAAGACGAAAGATACCTTAAAATCTAGGATTGATTTGACACACAGGTATCATAAAGGATTTGCGGTGTGCAAGATGAAGGTAAACCACGGGATATGGCACCGGTAATGCGTCTTGGACAAGGTAAAAAGAAAAGAATGCGCAAGGTCCTGTCACGTGTGAGATTCCCACATGGATTTGCTTCCAACCCTGAAAGGAGAGTCAGTGCAGATGGAAACAAGGTACAAGGGTTGAAAACTCATGACCGCCATGTCCTACTTCAAAGGGTTTTACCTGTTATCCTTAGAGGATTGGGCTGCCCTGACTTATACAGAGCGATTCTTGAGTTGGGACAATTCTTCGTGGAACTCTGCAGTAGAAATATCAGGATAGATGCTTTGGAGCGTCTTAGAGACAAGATACCAACTATCCTATGCAACCTTGAGAAGATATATCCTCCAGCCTTCTTTGATGTGATGGTACATTTGGCTGTTTATCTACCTGATGAGGCACTACTTAGAGGTCCAGTACAGTATGGCTGGATGTACCCTATTGAAAGACGGCTAGGCACTTTCAAGGGCTATGTTAGGAACGAGCTAGACCCGAGGGTTCCATTGGAGGCCTACATTGCTTTCTGAAGCGTTGACATTCTGCTCAAAATACATTGAAACAACCGATCACCTTAGCAAAGAGGTGGGTGAAGACAATCCCGGCTCAATGTTTTTGATTATTCTGCTCGAAAGTTACGGTGGAAGAGTCGACAAGAGGACAAACCTAAAGATTTGGAAAAAATGGTTTGGTATGTGTTGAATAACTGTCACGAGATACTACCTTATATCAAGTAAGTGCAAGATCGCAGCTTATACATCATAATCTACTAAACTTGCAGCACATTCTTATATATTTAGATGTTTGACGCGATCACTATGTTGTGCAAAGCATCTACAAAGAGGAGTTACCGCCAAGAAAATCCAAGAAACATTGACAAACTGGTTATGGCAGGATTTGCGAAATGGTTCAAGAACCATGTAAGCTTTTGAAGTGCACCGCCAGCTTTTTTTTTTTTAATATATTGAGTACATAAGATGATCAGCTTGTCTATTTTTCTAACCATAGGTTAAGAAGATGCGGGAGGATGGGCAGGCAGTTGATGATGCCCTTTACTCACTAGCAATGGGTCCCGATACTCGGGTAAGACATTATGAATCTTGCATTGTTGGAGATGTGCGCTACAATACCCTTTTGCACGAGACGATAAGGCAGGAAGACACAAAACAGTGCCATCATGAGCACGGATACGTATGACAAAGAGACAACTGAAATGTATGCTAACATAATGGACACTGTTCAGTTGCAGTATATCTCCAGTTTCGAGGATCATCGGTGTGTGGTTCTTTTGTGATGTCGTTGGTATAACCCGTTTTCTAGGATCGCAAAACCTAGAGCTGATGATTATTTCAAATCCATCAATGTCAAGGCGGCGTACCAGACCAACGAGCCTTTTATTTTGGCAAATCAAGCAACACAAATATTTTTCTTGGAAGACACATTTGCACGTAGTGATGACTGGAGAGTATTGCAAAGGTTTGAGCAGAGGAATTCGTTTAATGAAGTTGCACAACAAGATGATGCTTACATCGCCCCGATGTATAAGATAACACAGATGTTCCTAATATCTTTAAGAACCATCACGTCAATGATGCCGGTGAAAAGATTGCCCGTCGTGCTGTGGACATACAAGAGTTGATCAAGAAGAAGCCAACGTTCGAGGACGTTGAGGACGAAGAAGAAGATGACACCGTGGAGAATTACGATTCAGACTGATACACATGGCGAAGATGTTGACGCTGCTGCTGCGGATGATGATTACATTGCTTTTGTCGTACTTGCCTGTCAGAAGACGTTTTTTTATCTACTATGTGAAATTGTGTTTGCTATGACAACTGAAAAATGATGAACATGTTGTTTAGTATTTTGCTGTGAGAACATCACTTGTTATGTGCGCTGATTTGTGTTTGGTGATTGTATGACAACTAAAACATGATGACATTGTTGTTTAGTTGTACTCATATTTGGCTCTGAAACTTGAATTTTATGACATAGTTTGCTGTTGGACTGCAATTTTCTCGACGTCTTCGAATGAGAACAAAGCTGACCCGACAGTGGCCTCTCGCTATTTATTTATTTATATGAGCAAAAGGGGATACCCCTGATTTCCTTTAATAGAAATCATTAGATGTTCACAACACTACGCCCAGACCTTCTACATGTGTTTCATTCATTACTAGTTTCAAAGAAAGTGCTCATGTCGTAGCCACTCGAATACATCACGCAAAGTGCTACATACACTACAAATAAAGAGACAATCATCCTCTGAGCACATCGATTTTGCCCATTATCTTCACAAGCTCTTTCATCTCCTCATTGTTGTCAAGGCCGTTCAGCAGCTTGTTGCTTGGCCATGATCGAGGAACTGCATCTTTAACCTTCGCTGCATGTTCCTCTTCCGCCGTTCCTTGATTACTTGTCCAACACCCCAACCTGCTAGTATTGGGATTCCTCGGCTAACAAAATAATCAGCGTAGTTGCATTCCCCCACATTAGCAACTTCCCAGAAATAAAAATCACACGAATCTTCCCTTTTCTGCACGAATCAAATTGGAAGATCATCAACCAAACTATTAAAAAAATCAGCAACTAAAAGCAGCTTAAACATATTATTACCCCATGATTCGGGCATTTGTAGAAGACTCGGCCAGGGTTGCGGATTGTGGTTGAGACGCGACGGATGACTCTGCGTGATTTGCAGCAGTGGCACCACACCAACGGCAGCGGGTTGCGATGAGCAATCGGCTGCGGTGCGCGTGTCGGCGAGGGTGTGATGAGACCCACAAGCGATGGTACGGGTGGCGACTTGGTGCATATCTGGTTGTTGCTGTCACGAGAGCGGTGGACGAGCAACCAACGGACATGGTTGCTTTGCGCCGAGCTTCGATGCTAGGAAGAGTAAGTAGAGAAGAGGAGAAGCGAACGTTGGATATGTCGGGCTTTCATTACTTGGCAGAGTAGCATAGCACCATATATAGTCATAGTCTAGGTTTGGATTCGAACCAGCCATCGGAGCACGTCGTTCTTTTTTCTAAAACTTGGCAACGCCTCTTTACTGGTACACTAGCTTGTTCTGTACGCCTTCTCAAGTCTTTGATTTTATTTCCTTTTTTTGCTAGGAAGGAAGGAGGACAAAATTGAGAGTTCCTGGGACTCGAACCCAATACCTCTCGGTTGAAAACCAAGGATGCTAGTCACTTATGTGGCTTAACGTTCCTCGTGAGGAGGACGGCAAATCTAACGCATTTTCCTCGCAGCTTTTCTTCCTATATATAAAAAGTATGCTACTTGGTGTCCGCTTAGTCAAAAAACGATTGTGCCAACTCTTGACCGCTCGATTGACATTCAACGCTCTGTCGCATTTCTTGATCTCTTCTTCCTCGAGCCGCCAAAAGCCAAACCCGGCCGGCGGGACCACCTGCCTCCCGCCTCCCACGGCTGGCTTGTGATCTTCCCCGGCTCCTATTCGCTCCCGTCCGAGGCCTCACCATCGCCCTCCGCCTTGGTTCCTCGCTATGGCGCCCGCCCGGTGTTGTCAACATGGTCAACAACCGTGAGGAATAAGGAGATGACTGTACATGGTGAGAATGACAAGAGGGACCCAAAGAGGCTGCAGTAATTTTGTTTTTTCGGGACGGAGAAGGGTATCAACTGGGTTGTAAAGGGACCTTGTCTGCCTAGCCCAGTGCTTTTATTTCATATGTTTAGCACATGACCAACCCAGCTTGTTTTTTTTTCCTTTTTCAAAAATGGCTAGCCAGCTATTTGTTTTTTTGCAGAATAACCAACATAGGCCTACATGCTTTTCTATGCCCCCGGGCCGGAAATCTTTCAAGACGTGGAGGGATGAATTTTGCCCATAAAATGGGCTATTAGTAATAAGAAATGGGCTATAAGTAATAAGACATGGGCTATAAGTAATAATAAATGGGCTGTAAAATGAAAAAATACAGCAAACAGTGCAATTAGTTCCCAAATACTGCTTTCCTTCGATTTTGATATTTTAAATTTCATGGTTTTTAAAGCGGTAAAATTTCATTGAATTTAAATTATGGTATATTTAGATTTAAAATTAATTTGAATCTGGCTAGAAATTTCGTTGTATGCTGTTTGGGGACAGATTTGGAGGCTGAATTGTGGGTCTACTAGGTTGACGTGTACTTTGGCTTTGTCAACTTAGTCCACAAAGCGATTCAAATTTAGTCCACAAACGATTCTAGTAGTAGTGACCGTTGGATGTTAATCCAACGGCTTCTGCTTCTTCAATATCTCGATCTTCTTGCTCCAAATTACCAAACCAACTCCGGTGGGACTGCTCCCTGGCCTGCGGTCGGTTGCCGCCTGACAGTGCCGCACCGCCCCACCCTACTTCATTGCTGGCCCGGCCATTACTCTACTCACCCACACCTCCTGTTATTTTCCGGCGACGGCAGCCGGACCAGTAAACCCTCGTACTCCCCACCGTGTGGGCAACCATTGCCGACTCTTCCCGGCCCGTGTCGTTCCTTCCTAGGCCTCGCGCCGTCCCACCGCCATGGTGCTCTCGGCACGGCCTGGTCAACGTGGTCAACGGCGACATCCATCGGCCGTGGACTGCAGACGCAAAATAATGATTCCTCCACACGATAGCTGGGACCCACCGGAAGGGCCTCTCAGATTTCGCGAAAAAACGTTCCCCGCCGACATGCTCGGACCCACCAGCTATATCTTCGCACGCAAGGAAGTGCCTCCTTATTACGCACAAAAATGAATACCCACCTGCTAGATGGGACCCACCATAGTGGGAGGATGACTTAGGGGCCAACTAAGTTGACGGGACGGAGGGCTTTGTCAACTTAGTCAATATGAACGATTCTAGCTGCAAAGTGACCGTGACGATGTCCATCCAACGGCCATAGTGCTTCTTCAACCTCTGGTCTTCTTCCTCCGGCCGCCCAAAGCAGCGCCCGGTGCCCGCGTGCTGGCCTCTCGTGGCCGGCTGTGATGCCGCTGGAGGCCTCACCGCCTACTACTCCCACCGCTGGCCCAGGGTTTCCCTCTACTCACCCACACCCCCTGTTATTCTGCGGTGACGGCAACCTCACGCCGCAGCCGAACCAGTGAACCTTCGTACTCCTCTCCGCGCGGGCTACCACTGCTGCGTGTTCCCCGGCTCCGCGTCGTCCACTTCCTAGGCCTCGCCGTCGTCCAGACCACCGCACTGGTGCTCTCGGCGTGGCGTGGTCAACGTGGTCAACGACCGACTTCCATCGAAAGAGTACTGTACTTGGAGAGGCTGATACTGGGTCCAGCGGCCGCAAGGAAGTGCCTCCTTATTACGCCGCAAAATAATTATTCCTCCACCGGCAGCAGGGACCCACCGGACGGGCCACCTTATTTCGCTAAAAAATGTTTCCGATTGCCGGGACCCACCGGACGGGCCAACGTATTTGCGAAAAAAACTTTCCCCGCTACCGTTAGCTCGGACCCACTGGAAGTACCTCCTTATTACGCACAAAAAGAATGAATACTCCTCTTGTTAGCTGGGACCCACCATGGTGGGAGGCTGACTTAGGGCCTAATAAGTTGATCGACGGGGCCTTTGTCAACTTTAGTCAATATGAACGATTCTATCTCCAAAGGACCGTGACGATGTCCATCCAACGGCCGTAGTGCTTCTTCAACCTCTGGTCTTCTTGCTCCCGCCAGCAAAGCAGTGCCTGGCCGTGCCACATGCTCCGCCTCCCGTGGGTCGGTCTGTGCCGCCATGGAGGCCTCGCCGCCTACTATTCCCGCTGCCAAAGTTCGCGGGCGATGGCAGCCTCACATCGCAGCCAAACCAGTTGAACCTCGCATCTCTCTCCGCACGGGCTTCCACCGCCGCGTCTTCCCGGCTCCTCGTCTGCCCCTTCCTAGGCCTCACCGTCATCCACCGCCTCTGGTGCTCTCGGCGCTGGGCGTGGTCAACGTGGTCAAGGAACGACTTCCATCGGACGTGGATCAGATGCGTGGAGAGGTCGACAAGCCCCGGGTCCTGCCGCCGCAAGGAAGTGCCTCCTTATTACGCTGAAAATAATGATTCCTCCACCGACAAATGGGGACCCACCGGACGGGCCATCAGATTTCGTGAAAAAATGTTTCCCGATTGCTGGGATCCACCACTACATCTTCGCACGCAAGGAAGTGCGCCCAGCAAAAAACAAAACGATTCGCCGACCATTTGGGACCCACTAGCGACACCTTCGCACGCAAGGAAGTGCGTCCGGCAAAAAACGATTCGCCGATTGCTGGGACCCACCGGCTACATCTTCGCAGGAAAGGAAGTGCTCGATACCGGGACCCACCGGTCGAAGCGCACGAAGCGTTGTCATTCTGGTCGCGAACGTGCACGTAAATACTGGTCATTCTAGAGGCGTGCACGTGTCGTAGTAGAGGCGCGCACGTAGCATGTACACGTACGTACAGCATCGAGGGTGCAAGAAAGAAAATATGGCCACGTACGTATATATGGGCAGGGTCTCGAACGCCTACTCGCGCATACTTACATTGCTGGGTCGGAACGGAGAAACAACGTCGTCGTCGTGTTCATGGGGAGCCAACCGGCTGGGTTGGAACGGAATGCGTGGTCGTGTTCATCGGGAGGGCTTGGACGGAACAGGCGATGGAAACGAGGCCTGGCGTACCGCACAACAGAGGAAACGGACCTCCTACGTTTGGAACGGGGTCCTGTTGATCGGGAGGGGTGTGGCGTACCCCAAAACAGAGGAAACAGACCTCCTACGGTCGAAACGGGGGTCCTGTTGATCGGGAGGGGTGTGGCGTACCGCAAAACGGACGAAACGGACTTGTGTTGGAGCGCTACGGTTTAAACGGGGGTCCTGTTCATCAGGAGGGTTGTGGTGTACCACAAAACGAGACTCCACGGGATACTGTTCGTCTCCACCGTCGACCTCCTCCAGCCTCCACGGCTACCGTCGACCTCCTCCAGCCTCCACGGGCTCCTGCTCATCCAGCCTCCACCGCACTACTCCACCGGCTACTGTTCAACCACCCCTCCACGGGCACCCCTCCACCGTTTACTGTTCATCCAGCCCTCCACACCACGGGGTCATGTTCAACCACCCCTCCACGGCCACCCCTCCACCGTCTACTGTTCATCCAGCCCTCCACACCACGGGGTCCTGTTCATCCAGAGGCAACGCCACCGCCATCGCTCATCCACCCCGCAACGCTCACTGTTCATCCAATCGATCGGCTTGATTAGCAGCGAGAGCGGCGAATCGCTCCATCGGGTTCAGCTAACAGCCATCGATCGATCGCTTCGGAGTTCGATGTAGCGTAACTGCGGTTGTCGCTTCGGGTTGATTAGAGCCCAACGCCTCGCTCGGGTTCAGTTAGAGCCAACGCCTCGCACACACGCGCGTACGTGTATGAGAGAAATGCGCATCGCTCGGCCCCCGACCTCCCACCGTAACCGGCAACTCCCCGAAATTTTCCTACCCCTCGCTTCTACCACGGTTTTTTCCGTCATGGACGGCCCAAAGAATGTCATGCAGCTGTGTCTCCGGCTCGCCCAGGACGAAAAGCCCATTTTCTGTCATGATTTTTGTCATAGAAGTAGGAGCCCACCACATCTATGATGATACCGGGTTTTGTCACAATTATCGTCATAGAAGTGTCATATGTATGTCAGAAAAAATTTCGTTCGGCCCAAAATGTCACAGATGTGTCTTTTTTTGTAGTGAATGAAGGAATTGGAATATGCTTCATGGCTAAAGGCCCAAAGGTATCACACCCCGAGTATGTTGATTTCAATAGGGATGAAGATGATTTGCTAGGAGATGATGATTTACTTGTTGATAACTCTAGTTATGAAAACTATGATGAACTTGCTATTAATCATGCTAATCAAGATAAAACGAATGACGATGATAAGAAGGAGATTGAGCGTCTAACTAAAGAACTAAACACTCTTAAGTTAGCTCATGAAACTAACTTGGAAGATCATCGAGAACTTTTAAAGACTCAAGAGAAGCTACGCTTTGAAAAGATCAACCTTGCACAAGAGCATGAGTTCTTAAAAGCAATCAATGATGATATTCGCAAGAAAAGTTCTTTTTACATTGCCAAGCGTTTACTCTTGTCTACTTACATGCCATAAGTAAAATCTAGCAACAAGAGTAAGAAAGTTTCTTCATCTAGTAGTAACAATAATCATGCTAAATCCAATGTTGTTGCTTCTAGTAGTTATCTTGATTCCACTAATGATTCTCTTAGCCAAGTTACACTTGAGCTAGAACATAGCTTATTGAAGGGAATTATAGAGAAAGGTGTTTACAAGATCCTTGCCGGAAGTAAGCAATTTGAGGAAATTGTACACAAGCAAGGAAGACACCGGAAGAATCAAGGTGTTGGTTTTGAACGAAAGTTCAATGCCAATGGATTTGAGTGGGAAGAAGATCAATACCCCAAGACGAAGGTTGTTCCTCAACAAGAGAAGTATGATCCTACTTCTTTCCAAGGAACACAAGCTCAAGATGATCTTCCACCACAAGACCACAAGCAAAAAGGCAAGGACAAGCTTCAAGAGGAGATTGATGCATTTGAAGAAGCTCCCAAAGCCTTGGTCAAGTGGGTTCCAAAGACTACATCAAGTTCTACTTCATCAAGTACGACTACAACTCCACGGATTCCCATCAAGATGGTGTGGATCCCAAAGAGGAAGAACTAGATAGTTCTTGAGGGTGACTCCGCCAACATGCTTCACTCATATTCTTTGGCGAGGACATGTGCAAACAACTTCCACATCTTGCAATAGTTCAAGGAGTCACAAACCCTCTTGTTGGTAAGACAAGGGACAAGGTAACCTAATGCTTTCATGGACATCATCTTATGTGAACATCACTCTATGTCTATGGATATCCTTGTTTGTTCCTTGTGGGACTAACCCATGTAGGTATTGAAAGTGCAACTCACACCAATGGATTGCTCTGAATGATCTACATCAACATTGAGCATCCACATCTTCAACACCTACATGAAGTCATCATTGACAAAACCCAAGGTTAGTTCATCCCTCTAAGGGGGGATATCACATCTAGGGGGAGCTTTACTCTAATCAATTGAGCTAAAGCAACTCTAGTGATGTGAACACAACAATGCTCTATGTAAAAGTGGCAACCCCACTTGTGCTTAAACGATGAGTATGACCTATGATCAAATGTTCTCATTTGACTCCTAAGTCAATATACTCATATATAGATGACCTAGTCATCGCCAATTGCTTGATAGATGCTAGAGTGTTTGTGCATGCTTTGTCACATATTTCATTTGCCATTTTATTGTGTGAGCATGTTGGTTGCATACTTTACTCATTCGAGGACATCCATGTGTTGTTTTGATTGTTTGGCTTTTTCTCTTTTGCCAAATGGATGGACAAGAATGCCTAAGAACACCCTCCAGCTATCTATGCTCTTCTCGTCTCAAACTCTATTCATGCTACATCACAAAGTTTGATCAAGTCAGATTCGAACCTCTCTGTGTGAGGAGCACTCGGAGTCCCCGATTCGTCAGAGACTTAAACTTCCAAAACCTCTTTGTGCATTTCGGTATGACCGAGTCATCCACTTCGGTCACACCGAGTTCACTAAGTTGATCTAGGTTTTCCATCTCAGTGCAACCGATTTGAACCTTTCGGTCACACCGAGTTGCGATAACTGCCAGTAATTCAAGCATCTCGGTGCCACCGAGTTGTTCCACTCGGTCACACCGACAGGGTCGGGATATATAAACCCAGGGGTGAGATTTTGGAAATTTCTTCAAACTCCTCAGCCCACGCGTGTGTCCTGCTCTTCCTTCTCAGGTCTCCGGATCGTCTCCTCGCCGCCAGCGACCTCCCGCCGCTGGTTTCCGTCGCCGTCAATGGATTTCTGCTCGGCCGTTGCCGCCGTAGCGAACTCCCGCCGAACTAGGGTATGGGTTTGACTCTTTGTGCTATTTCCCCACTCCGATTCATAGCACATTGCTTTGCCATGATCTTTACCACATATGAGAACAATCTATCCACAGAAAACATCCTTTAGGTTAGATTTGATTTGGAAATTTAGGGTTAGGTCTCCGCCGAACTCATCTCGGCCCGACCGAGTTGGAGAAATCGGTCTCATCGATTTGGCTTAGGCCATTGCACATGGGTTTTTGGTCTGACCGAAAATTGCAAATCGGTGCGACCGAGTTCGACGCTCTGTGAAACCCTAGCAATCTTGGTGCCACCGAACTGTGACTCGGTCTAACCGAGTTCACTAGTTTAGGCTCCAAAAATTGCTTCGGTATCACTGATTTTAACAAATCTGTAGCTCCGAAATGCTTTCCGTGGAGAACTAATTAAAACTAAGTTTTTGAGTCATATGTTTTGCAAAAACTCTGCACTTTATGATGCTCATCCACTCTACCTCATCTACATCTATTCACAGGGTTTTCTGTGAGTGTGTTTGCCAAGATGTCTGACCAAAGTAACAGTCAGAACAGATCTGAGGAACAAGTGCAATTAATTGAGGGTTCTAATCCCTCAAGCAGCTATGATGAGGGCAGCAGGAGCACACCAAGTAACTTGCCCAAGGCAGTCGCTACAGCAAGGAAGAAGAGAACCTCAAACTCTGAGGATGAGGACTATGTGGCTGTTGAGAATGAGGCCACCTCAAAGAAGAAATTCTTGAAGAAGGAGTATGGCACAGCTGCTGCAACAAAGCCAGGCTTGCACAAGAAGGCACCTGCCAGGAGAGTTCCAATGTCAAAGCCAAGGAAAGTTCTAACAGGAGAAACCATGAAATTCACCATAGAATCAGATGATGGTGAAGCAGTTGGAGATGACAAGAAGAAAAAGAGAGCAAGAACCACAACTGCAAAAGTTCTTGGAAAATCAACTATGGTAAGAGATTCAGAAGAAGAGGAAGAGGAAGAGGATGCTGCACCAGCTCCTAAGTCTCAGAAGCTTATGGGAGATGCAATCAAGTCAGGGGCTGCTCCATCAAAGCCCAAGACTGCTCCCAAACAATAGCTCAAGCTCAGAAGCTTAATAATCCTAAGAGAAGCACCAGAAACATCCCTGCTGAAGAAAAGAACAAGGCGCCAGTGCCTCAAGCTAAAGAAGAGGACGATGAAGCCTAGTGCTAAGGAAACTGAAACCCAAGATCCCAGACCACAATGATGCTCATCCAGTAGCTGAAGACATGCACATCAGGAAAGATGCTGGACTAAGATTGTGGAGACAGTCTGATCCCTATGCTGTGAGGAGGAGGACTGCAGTTGATTACAGGTTTCATACTCAAGAACAACAAGACTTCTATGAGACTATTTTGCTTGACAAGAAGCCAATTGTTTGTGACATGAGATGGGTTGATTGGGATTACATCAAGGAGAAAGAAGACCACTTCCCAGGAGTATATGATAGCTTCAAAGCATGTGGAGTTGATAAGTTTGTTGGTCAGAAGCTCACCAAATGGAATGATGAGCTAATCATGCAGTTTTACTCCACTGCTCACTTCTATCTAGATGGAAGGATAGTATGGATGTCTGAAGGTACAAGGTACCAATCAACAGTTGAAGAATGGGCTGAATTGATCAGTGCTCCAGAAGAACATGAGGATGACTTGGATGTGTATGCCAAGAAGAAGAAAGACCACAACTCTATGGCAAACATGTACAAAGAGATCCCTGATAAAGCTTTGGAGACACACAAGCTTGGATCTCAGACACTATCTCGTTGTCCGGTCCGCCTACTATCAACACCATCCTAAGGCACACTTTGCTACCCAAGTCTGGAGATCACAAGATGATTAGAGGACATTCCATCAACTTGCTGCAACTATTTGATGTCCCTCAAAAGTTCAAGGTCATTAGTCTGATTGTAGAGACAATCAAGAGGACAGCTGCTGAGCAGAAGAGATCTTGTGGGTATGCTCCACATATTCAAGAGCTCATCAACTTCAAGATGGGCACAGGAACTTACTTGTTGGACAAGGAGCATCTACCTCTATATCCTGAATTTGAAGACAACAAAGTGTGATGAATGAGGATGAACCATCATCAGCTCAAGCACAAGAGAAGAGAGCTAAAGCTAAGGCAGGGAAAGCTGCCAAGATGCCAAGTGTTGAGGAAGCATCTCAAGTTTTCCTGAAGAGCAAGCAAGATCAGCTAGCATATCTGATCCAATCTACTTTGAGGATTGAGAAGGGCTTGGCCACCCTAACTCAGAATCAGGAGAGCTTGGAGAGGATCATAGAAACAAAATTTTATGATCTTGATCTGAAGGTTACTGAGATACAAAAAGCAGTTGAGCAGCTCCAGGAGGAAGCAGAAGAGAGGAAAGGGAAGGCAACTGCTGATGCTTTTCAGCGAGTGCCTAGAGGTTAGAGGTCCTGCCAAGGCCGATGTCGACATACTAGAGCTACAACGTCAGCACCAGCAGCTACAGCTTCAGTGCCACCTACAGCAGCCACTCCACCAGCTCCAACCACATCAACAGATGCCTTTGTCCTTGGAGTCCTATCTACACGACCTCCTGATGACCGAGCCTAGGAGACGCATAACACTATGCATTTTCAAACTTTTTGGTAACTTGTTGCCAAAGGGGGAGAAATGTATAGATCACAGGCTTCGAGAGAGAGTGTTTTGCTTCTTTGTCTCTCTTGCTTTTGGTTGAACTATTTGTGTGCTTGGGTGATAATCTATGTCTGTGTGAGATACTTGTTTGATCATGTGTTTGATCATATGCTACTTTAATGCTTGCTTCGATGATATTATCTCTTATATATATCTTATATGATCATTCACTTTGCTTGGTGATGAGTGCATGCTTTTAATTTCCATCATTTTGAGCGCTCCACCAAGATGTATGTGACATGGAAGAGTAGCCCGATCCTAATCGATTGTGCATTTGCATTCAAAAGAAATTTTAAAATAATGCACAAATTTAGGGGGAGCTCTTGCTTATCACATACTTCTCAAATCGACAATGTATTTCAATCTTATGATTATTTGTCGAAGCTTTGATCTATATGTTGTCATCAATTACCAAAAAGGGGGAGATTGAAAGTGCAACTATCCCTGGGTGGTTTTGGTAATTCCTAACAACATATAGCTCATTGAGCTAATGATATCTCAAGATAAATATTTCAGGAAAGCTCAATGATGGGCATGACATGGATGAGAAATGTGGATCCCTCAAAATGCTAAGGACAGAAGATTGGCTCAAGCTCTAAAGCTCAAGACTCTACATTTTACTTTTGGGGATCCAAGATCACATTGAGTCCATAGGAAAAGCTAATACTATTAAAAGGGGATGAGGTGTTGCTTAATGGCTTACTTGCTCAAAGTGCTTAGTGATATGCTCTAAAACCTTCAACCACTTTCTCATATCCACATATGTCCCAAACCAAAAGTCAAACTCGGCCCCACCGAAACTTTCTATCCGGCGCCACCGAGTCAGTTGACATGGCCACTACCACAAAACCCTAGTCACTTCGATTCTACCGATAGGGATCTCGGTCTCACCGAGATGGGATTGCAAACTCTCAGTTTCCCTTCTTAATGTTTCGGTCCAACCGAGATGAGCGATCGGTCCCACCGAGTTCGTAATGCAAACTCTCTATTTCCCTTTCGTAATGTTTCGGTCTCACGGAGATGAGCGAATCGGTCCCATCGAGTTTGCCTGACCAACTCTCTGGTTAGCTTATTACCAAAATCGGTCCCACCGAGTTTGTGTAATCGGTCTCACCGGGATTATGTTATGCCCTAACCCCAATGAAATCGGTTCCACCGAGTTGACATGTCGGTCCCACTGAAAAACCTAACGTTCACATTTTGAACTAAATCGGTCTGACCGAGTTCTCTGATTCGGTCCCACCGAGTTTGGTGATTTGTGTGTAATGGTTAGATTTTTTGTGGAGGCTATACATACCCCTCCACGCACTCTTCATTCGTGAGGAGAGCCATCAGAACATGCCTACACTTCCATCATACATTTTCTGAGAGAGAACCACCTACTCATGTGTTGAGGTCAAGATATTCCATTCCAACCATATGAATCTTGATCTCTAGCCTTCTCCAAGTTGCTTTCCACTCAAATCATATTTCCACCAAATCCAAATCTGTGAGAGAGAGTTGAGTGTTGGGGAGACTATCATTTGAAGCACAAGAGAAAGGAGTTCATCATCAACACACCATCTATTACCTTTTGGAGAGTGGTGTCCCCTAGATTGGTTAGGTGTCACTTGGGAGCCTCTGTCAAGATTGTGGAGTTGAACCAAGGAGTTTGTACGGGCAAGGAGATTGCCTACTTCGTGAAGATCTACCCTAGTGAGGCAAGTCCTTCATGGGCGATGGCCATGGTGGGATAGACAAGGTTGCTTCTTCGTGGACCCTTCGTGGGTGGAGCCCTCCGTGGACTCGCGCAACCGTTACCCTTCGTGGGTTGAAGTCTCCATCAACGTGGATGTACGATAGCACCACCTATCGGAACCACACCAAAAATCTTCGTGTCTATATTGCGTTTGCTACCTCCAAACTCCTCCCTTTACCATCATGTGCAATGTTTTACATTCCGCTGCTATACTCTTAGACTTGCATGTGTAGGTTGGTTGCTTGACTAGTGCTAAGTTGCTAAAATCTGCCAAGACTTAAAATTGGAAAAATACTAGATTTTTATTTGGTCAAGTAGTCTAATCACCCCACTCTAGACATACTTTTGATCCTACAACCCGTGGATATGCCAGGGATTCCAAGACACCTAGACGAACACAGCCTAAATATCATTGAGGGCTTCAAATCCGTTAAAGATGCGCTTTGTCGGTTCTCCGAGCCGAAAAGACATGCCATGGGTGAGGAACTGGCCAAGTTATTAGAGGTTGGATTCATCCGAGATATCAAACACCCTGAGTGGTTGGCTAACTTGGTCATGGTTCCCAAAAAGGATATATCATGACGCCTTTGTGTCGATTTTAAGGACCTCAATAAGGCTTGCCCAAAGGACCCTTTCACATTACCATGTATTGATCAGATCCTCGACGCCACAGCAGGACATAATTCATTATATTTCCTGGATGCCTACTCGGGGTATCATCAAATAAAGATGAAATAGTCTGATCAATCTGCAACAGGCTTCATAATTCCAAACGGGCCTTTCTGCTTCAACACAATGCTCTTTGTTCTAAAGAATGCATGCGCAATATACCAGCGCATGATTCAAACATGTCTAGAACCACATATTGGTAAAACTATGGAAGCCCACATAGATGACGTGGTTGTTAAAAACAAAAATATCAACAAAGAACTATGGACGCCTTTTTCTTTTTTCTTATTTTCTTCGGACTTCTTTTGTGTCTTTCATTTGTTTTCTCCGGTTTATTATTTCTTTCTTATTGCAATGTTTTTCTTTATGGTTTCATCGTTTTTTTTTGTTTTCACTATATTATTGTGTTTCACATCGGCTTCTCTGGTTTTCCTATGTTGTTTTGGGTTTTTCATTTCTTATTTGTTTTTCATTTCTTAATCTTTCTTTATTTGTTTTTCTTTATTTATTTCTTATTTCTTTTTTCTTTTTTCCAACACATGTCTACTTTTTTCATACGCCAAGAACTTTTTTTATACGCATATACATTATAAAAATATAAGATCAAAATTTTAAATAAATGTTTATGTCTACATCTGTAATACATTTTTAGTCATGATTAATATTTTTCAAATAAATGATCGACATTTTTTAAAATATATGTTGTGATGTCTATATTTTTCATATACAAAATACATTTTCCGTATATAGTAGAAACATTTTTCTACACATTCAACAATTTAAGAATACATGATTAACATGGTTCTATCAGATAAATGTTTATGTGTACATTTTTATATATTTTTTACATTTTTTTATACATTAGGAACATGCTTTTTAGGCATGTTCAATATTTTCAGATACATAAGTACGCAATCTTTTATATGAGCCAGACAAAGGAGAAAATAGGAAAAAGGATGAAGAATTTATCTGGGCCGGACCATTTATAGCCAGCCCGAGCGATCGGCTTTTAAACAGCTTCTTCTTCTTCCTCCGCGCCTTCTCTCTCCTCCTCTCTCCCTAGAACCATCCTCTGCCGGAGAGCTCGACTCACGAGAAGGAAGACGCCCACCCCAGACGGAGGGACGCATCTAATCCGCGTACTAGCAAACTTGATAGGTTTATTTTGCCTTTCACCAAGCTCCATTCTTTGATTTCTTCCTTCTTGATTTCTTCAACTTTATTGGTTTGTTGCAGGGCGATGAATGAACCCACATAATATGGAGGACTGGGAGAACCGTGATTGGAGCTTAGACAACCCATAAGGGACGGGTCCGAAGCAGTGACGGAGCAAACATTTCGAATTTGAATATACAGATCTCCAAAAAATAACTCGAGTCATAAATTTTAGTTTCCCTATTGCCCTGCTCCTCTTGACATATACATATTTTATACTGAAATTTTATACTTACTACACAAATGTGTTAAGGAGCATATTTTTTTATCGGAAGGATTATATTTTTTATAGATTTGGCATATTTAACAATATTATTTAATTATTTGTCATATATTTGTATTGTATATCACTGAAAAATACTAAGTGTTGCGCTTGAATTTAATTCGCTTTCTAATATTTTTTATACTTGTGTAATTTATGTAGTTTATACATATATATGTTAGATATCTCTAAAACATATGATTTCACAAAATTGTAGTAGTGGCTGTATTATATGACTAGGAAAATATATCTATAGAAAATTATAGTGGTTGTATTATATGAATAGAAAAATATATCTGTAGAAAATTCTAGAGTACACTATACTTGTTTTTGGAGCACCCTTGTACAAATTTGACAATATATTTAATAATATATGTGAGGCACACACAATGTACGAAATTAACGGACTATTGTTTAAACGTTGTACCTATGTACTAATTTTTTCAAAGAAATAATGGGTGTACATTTGTACACCCATGTCCTCATTTAGCTCCGTCCATGGTCCGAAGCGAGCAGCAACCCCCTAGCCCTTGCAAGCAGAGCCGCTGCGGCGGCAACGGCGGCGCGTCTGACAGCGGAGGTGGCGCCACCGCCTCGGCTCCCTGCTCCTACAGTAAAACACCACTAACTATTCTTTTCTTTCTTTCTTGGCGTTCATGGAGTCTCGTGTTCTTGCGTGACCTCGTTCTTAATTCACCGATGACGGTGGCGACTCCATCGCCACCACGGCTCCTGCCTCCGGCGCTACCACACGACGAACTCTCCTTTCCTTTTCTTTATTTCTTGTCGTTGACGTATGTAGCGTACTACATGATGAACTATGTTCTGAACTTTCGGTGGAACGTTTCAATGCAGCCTCTGCAACAACCTCTCCCACGCAGCACAATCGCCCAAAACCTCCGCCCTGCAGTGCCGGCACCTCGGCTTTGAGCACCATTTGCCACCATCGGCTACAACCTCCGGCCAGCAGCTCCGGCACCTGCCGGCGAAGGTACGACTTGCGGATTTCTGAATATTTGTTGATTGATTTTTGTTTCAGAGACTGAATTGCTTGTTGCTGCTCCTTTGGTTTCAGCGTTTCAGAAACCCCCTTCCACGGCAGGTTCTAGCATCATCCGCCGGGCAGATCCCTTGCCTGCTGGCCTCCAGGCCAACCGAGCCTCGCCTTCTAGCCCCGGCGATGGCTGACCGAGGTAAGGTTGAATTTCTGAATCCATATTCTTTTCAGTAACACTGAATTGCTCCGCCATTATTTCATTTCAGTACCTCCTGCTCCGGTCATAATCCCGAGCTGCTTGCGGTGGGATGACCTTCCCCTGGCTCCAATAGAAGTAACGGACAACAACCTCCGGCCAGCAGCTCCGGCACCTGCGGGCGGAGGTATGACTTGTGAATTTCTGAATTTTTGTCGATTGATTTTCGTTTTAGAGACTGAATTGTTGATTGCTGCTCATTTGGTTTCAGCGTTTCAGAGACCCCCTTCGACGACAGGTTCCTCTTGATATATACATATTTATACTGAAATTTTATACTTACTACACTAAAGTGTTAAGGAACATATTTTTTATAGGAAGGATTATATGTTTTATAGATTTGGCATACTTAACAATATTATTTAATTATTTATTATATATTTGTATTGTATATCACTTGAAAAATACTCAAGTGTTGTGCTGAATTTAATTCTGATTTCTAAAGATTTTTATACTTGTGTAATTTATGTAGTTTATACATATATATGTTAGATATCTCTAAAACATATGATTTCACAAAAATTGTAGTAGTGGCTGTATTATATAACTAAGAGAATATCTTTGGAGAAAATTACAGTAGTTGTATTATATGATAAGAAAAATATATCTGTAGAAAATTCTAGAGTACAATATACTTGTTTTTGGAGCACCCTTGTACAAACTTGACAATATATTTAATAATATATGTGAGGGACACACAAAGTACGAATTTAACAGAATATTGTTTAAACATTGTACCCATGTACTCATCATTTTTTAAAAGAAATAATGGGTGTACATTTGTACACCCATGTTCTCATTTAGCTCCCTCCATGGTCCGAAGGAGCAGCAACCCCTCGCCC
This sequence comes from Aegilops bicornis, assembly GCA_021605145.1. Classification (NCBI taxonomy): domain Eukaryota; kingdom Viridiplantae; phylum Streptophyta; class Magnoliopsida; order Poales; family Poaceae; genus Aegilops; species Aegilops bicornis. Next base: position 266,193,408 of record CM038669.1, read on the forward strand.
TTGCAAGCAGAGCCGCTGCGGCGGCAACGGCGGTGCATCTGACGGCGGTGGTGGCGCCACCGCCGCGCCTCCCTGCTCCTACGGTAAAATACCACTAACTGTTCTTTTCTTTCTTTCTTGGTGTTCATGGAGTCTTGTGTTCTTGCTTGACCTCGTTTTTAATTCGCCGCCGACGATGGCGACTCCATCACCACCGCGGCTCCTGCCTCCTGCGCTACCACACACAACGAACTCTCTTTTCTTTTCTTTATTTCTTGCCGTTGACATATGTAGTGTACTACATGATGAACTCTGTTCTGAACTTTCGGTGGAACATTTCAATGCAGTCTCCGCAACAACCTCTCCCGCGCAGTGCAATCGCCCAAAACCTCCGCCCAGCAGTGCCAACTCCTCGGTTTCGAGCACTATTTGCCACCGTCAGCTACAATCTTCGGCAAGCAGCTCCGGCACCTGCCGGCGGAGGTACGACTTGCGAATTTCCGAATATTTGTCGATTGATTTTTTGTTTCAGAGACTGAATTGCTTGTTGCTGCTCCTTTGGTTTCATCGTTTCAGAGACCCCGTTCCACGATAGGTTTCGGCATCATCCGCCGGGCAGATCCCTTGCCTGCTGGCCTCCAGGCCAACCGAGCCTCACCTTCTCTCATCGTGCACAACCTTCGTTCAGCAGCCCCGGCGACGGCTGGCCGAGGTAAGGCTGAATTTCTGAATCCATATTCTTTTCAGTAACACTGAATTGCTCCGCCATTATTTCATTTCAGTACCTCCTTCTCCGGTCATAATGCCGAGCAGCTTGCGGATGGCCTTCCCCTGGCTCCAGCAGAAGTTCCGGGCAACAACCTCTAGCCAGCAGCTCCGGCACCTGCGGGCGGAGATATGACTTGTGAATTTCTGAATATTTGTCGATTGATTTTCATTTTTCGTTTCAGAGACTAAATTGTTGATTGCTGCTCATTTGGTTTTAGCGTTTCAAAGACCCCCTTCGACGGCAGGTTCCGGCACCATCCGCCCAGTAGATCCTGTGCCTGCTGGCCTCCATGCTGGCTGTTTGAAATACTGGCAGGGGCCTTATGGAAAAGGTAACTTGCAATAGCCAAACGAATTTCTTGAACTTTTGCGAAATACAGTACTGAATCTCTTCATGTTGATTTCACTTCAGCACCTCGAGGCCCTGTCCTCATCCTAGGCAGCTTGCGGTGGGATGACCTTTCCCCAGCACCCGCAAAGATTTCGTCTCGCGAGCTGCTTTAGTGGCTGGGCCACGGTAAAATTGGTTGTGATCAGAATTTCCTAATAAGACTTTTTTAGAAACACTGACTGCATTTATGGTAATTTTATTCCAACAGACCCGGATAAACCTCGGGAACAAGAATTGCGGGTTGCGCTCCAAGAGCATGTGAGGGACGTCCTCCCACGGCCAGACAATGACGACGCCAGGTTCAGAGCAGCTGCCGAGATGATCAGGGAGCGGCTGCCTGGGCAGCAAGACCTCGAATAACTTGATGGGGGGTTGGATGGGCGCGCCATGCTCCTCCATGTTTTACGTGTGCCGCGCCATCTCATGACCCGTCGACTAATGCTGGCCGCTACCAAATTCCTCGACGAGCACCCACACCAGGCTCCGTGAATGTAACTTGGCGCCCGCAGGAGTTTCTGGAACTTGTTGCCGTCCTGTAACTGAATCTTGTGTTTCTGAACTTGTTGTTGTCCCGTAACTGAATCTTGGTGTTTCTGAACTTGTTGATGTCCTGTAACTGAATCTTGGTGTTTCTGAACTTGTTGCCGTCCTGTAATTAAAATTTGGTGTTTCTGAACTTATTGATGTCCTATAACTGAAATTTGTGTTTCTGAAGTTAGTAGTGTATTAGATGATTTCAGTAGATTTATGTGGGTGGAATTGTTGAAAAGCTTCTGGAATGATTTCAGCTGTTTTACAACCTATTTCAGAGCTGAGCATCCACTAACACCTTCTCTGCTAATTTCCTGACCTCGTGCAATGCAGGTGAAGCTTGAACTTGGTATTTCCTGTTGGTAGTAGATGATTTCAATAGATTTATGTGGATAGAATTGTTGAAAACAAAAGATCAAGCTTTAGGTGCACTCACAAGGTCAGGAAATTAGCAAAGAAGTTAGTGAATTCTGATCTGAAGACTTTGAGGACTAACAGGCGAGGGGAGTTCACCTCAAATAAATTCATCGACTACTGTGATGAAAATGGCATTAAGCATATCCTCACTCTTCATACTCACCACAGCAGAATTGCATTGTACAGCGCCGGAACCAAACTGTTGTATCAATGGCAAGAAGCCCGTTGAAGAGCAAAGGTCTTCCAAGTATATTTAGGGGAGAGGCTGTCAGTACAACTGTGTACTTATTGAATATATCTCGCACAAAAAGTGTAACAAATATGACACGATACGAAGCCTGGTACAACAAAAAGCCTAAGATTCAACACTTGAACATATGGGTGCACTCCCTATGTCAAGATAACTAAGCGAAATCAGTCTTAAGTAGGCAAATAGAAGCATTCGACCAATACTCCTTGAGTATGCAACACTAACCAAAGCATACAGGTTATTTGATCCCTCTAGTAAGCAAGTCATTGTTTCTCCAGATGTTATATTTGATGAAGCTAAACAATGGGAATGGAATGATGTAAAGGAGTTGGATATGAAGGGAGGAAGTGATGAATTCACTGTTATCCAAGTGAGCTGGTTGCAGAAGATGGTGTGGCGTCGACTAGTTCAACAGCACAAGCTAAAGAACCTGAGAGCAATTCTGCCACTCCAACAGCAACCAGAGATGCCACACCAATCATGCCAACGACCCCGGTTGCACCAAACTCTGTATGATAGGCGGTGTCGATGTGAATGCAAACAGTGCTGGAGCATCTGCAAGTGGGACCTCAAGGATATCACAACATACAGGACTTGTTGGATAGTACCTCACCTTGTGATCTGAATCTCGAAAAATAATGACCTGTGTACGCTCAGTGCTGAGGAGCCTGCATCATTTGCTGAAGCATGTAAAAAAACCTGTTAGAAAAATGCAATGGATGAGGAAATGAAATCTATCACTGAAAACCAAACATGAATCATGGTGGATCCTCCAACAGGGCAGAGGCCAATTGGACTGAAATGGGCGTATAAAGTAAAAAAAGATCCAAACGGGGGAAATTGTGAAACATAAGGTCAAGACAATTGTAATCCCAAAAGGGCAACTGGCATTACACTTTGTCAAGCAGGCTAAGCAATGAATATACTTGAGAAGGCTAGTTTGCGTGACTGCAATCTGAGTTGTGTGTCAATGGAGCCAAAGCTGAAATTGTGCAAGTCTAAGGAGGAGAAGGAAGTTGATTCAACAACCTACACAAGTCTTGTAGGTAGCTTAAGATACCTGATCAATACAAGCCCGGCTGCTTTGGCACACTCAGTGGGAGTAGTAAGCCGCTTTATGAGAGGCGCCCACCGTTTCTCTTATGTGTGCAGTAGACTACAACAGATGTTGAGATACATGAAAGGGACATCTTTGCTTGGCTGCTGTTATGGAAGAAATGAATATGAAGGTTACAACGATAGTGGTCATGCAGGCGATGTGAAGGACCCAAATAGCACAAGTGGAATGATTTTCTTTCTTGGAAGCAAAGAGTGGTTGCACATTCATCTTGGGCGTGTTTGGTTGCCGTAGTCTACAGTAGCTGCATTGCATAGCCTTCTCAACCCAGCCTAGCTATGCAAATGTAGCCTCAAATGCACCATCTGCAAGTTGTTTGGTTGCCTGCATGCCCTCTTGCCTGCATGTGATGAACCACACTGCCTGGTGTTTGGTTGCCTGCATGTTAGTGGACAAACCCAAGGCATGGTGTTTGGTTGTATGCAACGCCTGGTGTGTGGTAACCTCTTTGGCTAGTTGGTGAGGTTACCAGCACACTTCGGCACAACCATGTACCACACATCATAAGCAGAGCAGAGCATAAACAGAGCATCAACTACTTAACAACATAGTTCATACTATAACATAGTACCACACATCATAACGATAGTTCAAACAGTTCAACACATAAACCATAAATCAGACTCGATAGTACTTAGGAAGGAGGTGCCCCGGCCCTAGTCCCTGGTGGCGAAGGCTTCGTCGTGCTTCCCGCACTTGTTGTCCAACTCAATGCCATCGTCGTCAAAGATGATGACCTTGAGGGTGTCGGGAGTCAGGAGCTTGAACGTCACCATGTAGCCGATCTTGATCTGATGAAAGGCGGCGAAGGTGGCCCAACCCTGATCCAGGGTCACCTTGCCGTTCATCAGCTTCACCGTCACCCTCCAGGAGCAGCCGGTGTTGTTCGTTAGCTTGAACTCCGTTGGCACTGCGGCGAAGTGCATGATGAAGTCCAGGGGCATGGGGATGCACTCAAGTTTCGGTGCAAGGATGACCTTGCAGAAGTGAGTTGAGCCACCCTCCTCATGGTAGTGGTCGTAGTTGCGGCGCTTGCTGCTGGTGGGCTCCTTCATGCGCTCGTCGTCGCCAACCGTTGGCGTCTTCGGTTCTTCCTCGGCGGTGAGCGGCAGCACCACCTCGGGCATTGGATGAACCGCCTCCTTGACCTTCTTGTCAACGGCCGGGAGCACCTCCGTGCCCATCTCATTGTTCTCCTCGATCTGCACAAAATTCATGGAGTCAGACACAACACAGAGTTCATGACTTATTGAAGAGCATGTAGTTAAAATGGCATGACTGTCACTCTTCCTCCTCTCCATCGCGCCTATATTTACTCACCCTGACCACCACTACTTACCCACCCCCTCTCTTCTCTCACTATCAACCTTCCTCCTCTCCATCGCCATGAGCTCCAGCTCCAGCTCCAACGCCAACCCCTTCCCTTGGGGTATTGGCTGGAGGGCCTTCTTCCTCGGGTGGTCGGCTGGTGACCACACCAAGTTCGAGAACACCATGGAGGTGTGCTCGAACTTCGGCTCCATACCTGACATGCAGAAGGAATCTGATGCAGTGCTCATGGGGGCCACTGCACAAGAGTTGAAGACGCTGATTCCTAACCCAGCGAAGGGCGCGATGGCGGTCGACATCATTCGCCGGGTCAGTGAATCAGCCGCCCTGGACGACGCTAAACAGAGGAAGAGGTGGTCCAAGTACAAGAACTACTGGGCTCCTAATGACCGTTGTGCCGCCGGCAGTCATCGGTGGGGAGCCTAAGGAGGTGGAAGAACCGGTGCAGATGCAGTGAGGGCGCCGGAGCCAGGCCGTCGTACCTGGAAGATCGACCTCGACTCCGCCGAGGACGACGGTGACCCGCCGCCCCGCACGGCGATGGACCAGAAGATGAAGGCTAGCCACTCGACCTGCCGCTTTGTCACGCCTCAACGGCCGCAGCGGTTAGCCAAGATCTCATGTGTACCCTCAATCCCCCAATCCCCCTTCTACTCCATCTGCATCTACCTCTATTCCGATCTTGCATGAACTAGTATGAACTAGTATGAACCGCCATGCTTATCTACCTCTATTCCCCATTCCCCTCTCCGTCGTGGATCAAATCTACCACCGGATCAAACGCGAAAAAGTAGTGCATGACGAACAAAAAAGTGCTTACCGCCATTGCCGCGGGCCAGGTGGTGATCCGCTCGCCGGTGATGGAGTCCGGTGGTCTTTTTGCTCTCCTCCGATCCGCTGCCATCGGTGAGAGTTGGGAGAGTGGGGAGAGGGAATGGTGAGGGGCGGTGAGGCTAATAACTGTCTGCGCTTCGGGAAGCAACGCGGCTTCTCAAGCGTGGCGTAGCGTGCAGCCGCTGTCGCCCGATGCTGCTTCGGGCCTGGCTTTGGAGGATCTGCTGATTCGAGCGTTCCCAGGGAGCTAGGCCCAGGAGTGCTTTAAACATCGTGCAATGCAGGCCCAACAGTGTATGCAGCCAACCAAACAACCTGTTTTCTTTCCGCGCGGGCCTGATTGGGCCTCATGCACGCAACCAAACACGCCCCTTGTGATCTCTGCATGTACTGCAGCTTGTCAAGGTGTCTGGTTGAGCACATACAAATCCGCGGTAAGTGCCTTTATCTACATTTTGTAATATATAATCTGGGCATTGCTCAATCTGTATAGGCCATGCCCTATGCTGAAAATGTCCACTTGCTCTGTCTGCACTAGTACAGCAGACAAGGTATGAGCGACGTCGTGGGTGAGCGCCTTGGGCGGCGGACGTGCGAGTCTTGTATCTCCTCCTCCGTGTTTCTGGAAAGATTAACCCCCAGAAAATACAGTACCAAAAAGGGACGCGGTCTAGTGCGGATCAAAAGCTCTGAGTTCTTGCGTCTGTTTCTTTGCCATTACTCTGCTTCTGTGTGTTTCAGTTGTAGTGTGCAGACCACCTGTTTGTTGGTTTGCCTGAAGAAGCTTGGGTGAGAAACTGTCCACCGTGTAAGGGAGGACGAGGGAGACTCAGGCAACTATCAAAATATAAAGAACCAGATTCTCCAAAGGCAAAAATAATTTTCCCGACGATCACAAATCATGATTATTGATTTCCCACGAAAAATATAGTACATAGCACAACCGTGAAAATTAGCACATTTGTTTAGTCTTTCAACATAATATCGTTGGACTCCTGATTCTATCTTTCTTTCCCTTTATGTCGGGGATATACCCCGCGGTATGACCCGGCCAGAGATATGACCCGACTGGGACATGGTGTTGATTGGTGACCCGGCAGATGGTAAGCCCGCATACAGTTATAAGCTGGCAGATGGTAAGCCAGCAGACAGTTATAACCCGACAGATAGAGTCGCCTAGGGTTAATAAGCCCGAGACGTTAAGAAGCCCATGGTGAGACGTCAGAATAGGTTAAGTCCCAATCCAAATTGGACTCTATATGTAACCCGCCTCTTCAACTTATATAAGGAGGGGAAGGGCACCCTAAGAGGGAGGCTGAATAATCTTGAAGGCTAGACACAACTAGGAGAGCTGGAGATACGGCGACTTTCTCGTGATAATAATGAGACCTAGCCACAAACAGCATCTAGGGTTGTTACCGGATGATGCTTTCCGGGGCCCGAAGCTGTTTAAACCCTAGTCTTGTGTGTTCGTCCGCTTCGTGTATCTTGATTCCGATCAGCCCCTCTCAAGCTACCACATAGATGCGTTGGCCTCATGACTAAATCCTCACACTAGGACATCTGCTGTGACAAATCCACGACAGTTGACACCCACCGTTGGGCATGCGCACGGTGATGATGAGTTCTTGAAGGGATCTCTCCTAGGGATAGAGAAGATTGCAATTTTCCGGAGGGAGAAGAACCAGTTTCGAAGGATCTATATCAGCTGTTGCATCTAGGCATCGCCACGTTCTACAGCCTACTAAAAGCCGGCAGAAGATGATTTCGGCTGTACGCCGCTACACCTCTGAGCCGCCGGAATCAGACTCGCCAAGATGAAGCTGCAACTTTATGGGATTTGTCAAAACTAGCAAGTTTCATTGACCACTACAGGCATATCAAGGTTAATCCACTTCCAGATCAAATCAGTACAGATCGGCAAAACCCCGTACTACATCCCAAGATTCATGACCCGGAGAAAAATACGGCCATAACCTCCACGGCCTTGCTCGTTCCAGGATAGCCCAGAGCCGCCGTTTCTGCTCGTCTTGGTCAACTCAAGCCGCCGCCGTGGCTCAAGCCCTGCCGCTTCACTTGCCATCACGACAAGCCTCTAATTCTGGATACGCTAAACCGCCGCGCCGGGTCAACTCCGCTTGCTGGACGGCTAGCATTATCAGATCGAGCGGCCACCGTGGCTTCCCGTCTGAGTCACCGTCGCGCCTCGCTTCCCGTCCGAGTCGCTATTGGGCCTCGCCTCCCCTGAATCAGCGCCGCCTCTGCCTCGTTGCTTCGTCAGTATAACTGTATAAGTATGACTTGAAGGAGGACTCCGGTTCGTTTCTGCTTTCAATCCGAGCCACGGCCAGTCCGCCTCGTTCCTATGGCACCGAGCCGCCCCCGCCTTGGCCGCACACCGCCCTCGCCGGAGTAGGTCTTTGAGCCGCCATCCGGAGCCTTGAGCCGGTTTTCAATCGAAACTTCAAGCCCAGCCTCCGAGCGGCCTGCGAATTCAGCGACCTCGTCTCTGCTTCTAATTCGCCCAAGGCCCAACTGCAGTTCCAACATCGAGTCGCCCCGCGGCCGTGATCTCGACCCGTACTTCTTCTCGCCGGGGCGCCCCCTGCCATGGCCTTGAATCGCCTCCTCCTCACTGTTGCGGGTTGGTCTGCGCTAAGTCGCCGCCATGGATTTGCCTCGCGGCAGCCGTTGAGCCGCCCCGCGAGCAACGCGCCGTTTCTGCGGCATCAAGTCACCTCTACCTCTACAGCCACAATTCTCAAACCCGCCGCCGGGCCGCCCCGGGCCGGCTCCGCCTCACATGACGACTGCCGCTTCCTTCTTGCGGGTGTTCTTCTGCCGCGGCCGTGGCTTTGCATCGCCGGGCGCCCGTCCGAGTCGCATTCTGACTTTGCTGCCACGGTGTGTTCGCCTCAAGCAAGCCGCCGCCTTCCCTCCACGATTTTCCACGTGCCTGCGCCGACAAGCCGCTGCAGCGCCTTGACTCCATCGGCCGTTCTGCTGGTCTACACCCCCGTGGCCTCAAAATCAGGCCCTGCCAGGGACCGCTGCACGGCGGGTCAATGGTCTCCACCCCTGCTGCATTGAGCCGCCGTGGCCGGTGTTGAGGTTCCCGACCGCGCGGCCACTTCCGCTCTAGCTTGACGCCTCCGCCTTGAACGCAACCCTGCTACCTCGCTGTTGCGGCAAGCCTCCGGCCGCCTCCGCGCTTAAACCGCCTCTGCCTCATGAGCCGCTACTTCCATCGCCGGAGCGCCTCTGCAGTCGCTTCAAAACGCCGCGGTCGCCGCGTCTCACTTTGGTTTTGAGCCGCCCGCGTGTGCTGTGAGCCGCCCGTCCCTGCACCTCGCTCCGGCCTTGAGTCGCCTCCCAAGTCACTCGCCTCTGCTGTACGAGGTCGCGTGTTATCCATCAAGCCACTGAATCGCCGATCACTCAAAACACGAACGCGTAATCATCTGCCACGCTCGTGCCACTGCGTATGACCGTGTACACGCTCTTCAAATCTCAAGATATCAGTGTACGTACTTGCTGGTACTTCCTAATACAATGATGGAAGGACAAGTACTACTTCAAGTAGTAGCCCACGGGATCAAAATTTGCTTCTGAAGATTCGTCTGAAGGTCACGATTTGCAAAAGGACTGGGACGTGAGTCACAGCCGCCGTCGTCTGAGCCGCGGCCCTCGCTTGAGTCACTGGTTGCCACCAAGACAGCGGCGGAAGAGCGTCGCCGTCGCTGTGAATCGCTGGTGCGCCTCGTCTGCAGCCGGGTTAAGCTGCCGCTGCGGCCTTAGCTTCTGTCTTCGCTGCGCTGACCCGGCCTCTCATCCAGTGGCGAAGCCACGTTATCGCTGCGTAGTCGCTTGACTACACAGGATTTTCGTACCTAGTTGACCCCAGGTCTGCATACAACAGGCCCATCTATCCTGTTATTCTCTGCTTACGTAACAATTGGTTGGGCCACTACTGGGCCATAATAGAAGCCCAAAATCCCTTACCTGCGTTGATCCCCAAATTACGTGATCTCCTTCAACTTCCCATACTAACGCATGACCATGGACAGCCGCCGCGGCGCAGCGTCTTCCCGTCCTTCGCCCGGCGCCTCCGATCTTTGGCCTGGACTCTGGACGTGAGGCACCCGCGGCTGCACACGCATAGTGCGCCAGAATCAATTGATCAATAGTGCTGTACTAGTCACCACTCTGTATCCGATCCAACATCAGGACGAGGCCCTCCACTTCTATTTGTAAGTTTTATTTATCTGCCAACGCTGCAATACTCTTCTTTGTCTTCCATTTTTCTTTTCTCTCACTAGCAATATTAGGTTTCAGGAAAGTTCAAAAATACTCCTTCCGTCGAAAATACTTGTCGGAAGAATGGATGTATCTAGCACACAATTTAATTCTAGATACACTCATTTTCATCCATTTCTCCGACAAAGATTTCCGGACGGATATATATATTAGGTTTCAGGAAGCAAGAGATTGTTTTATTAAGAATAAGAATGACACATTTCGTTTTTCTTAGCAATAGATTTATTTTGTCAGGTCTTTGGTTTGATAAATGGATAAATTTGTAATGTACTGGCAGTCCATGTCAAATGTTGCAAATTCCTCACAACAATCGCCTGAAAATGGGGAAGAACAGTCTCCTATTGATGCTCATAGCACATCAAAGTATATACATAATCGCAAAAACTACTAGCATAGATATGTTTGTTTGTAATAAAGTATGATGTTTTTCGTTCCAGTTTATGATATAAAAAAATTCATTAGTAAATCTTGACATCACAAGGTTTTGGTCCTGGCACCGCCACTGCTCTCATCTGTCTGAAGTTGCAACCGCGCGACGCTGCGGCAGCGGTAACCCGCCTCGCCACGGTCCTCCCTGACCCGCCGCTTGCTTCTGCTCTCTATCAGTAACTAGAATGAGCAGAAATAAGAGCTGCTGGACGGACAATTTTGGATCGTTGTTTCCAAGCTTTTTAAGTGATCAGAGTTTCAGTTTAAAGATTGTATGAAGACAGACTGGAAATTTTTGCTGGTCATTTTGTTTGACCCGCCGACGCGTCTTCTGCTGCCACAAGTTGCTGGATTGAGCTAGCCCTGGTCTCAAACATTGCTGTTGTGGCTCACCTCTTGTGAAAGAAGAGGATGACCCGGTGGGGTAAAGAGAGACCTCAGAGGCTACGAAAAAAAATCCAATGGTCAAACATGACCCGGAGGATCCCTTCTGAGCTGCCTAGTGCTACATTTTAAGCTGTCGCCTCTGTTATCGTTGCTGCAACCCTACGGCTGATAATTCTTGATAAAACATATCAGGTGAAATTCATCCCGTTAAGTTTCCATGAATAGATTTTTTCTTCGAGAAAAATTACTATCATTTGTGCAAATTCTTATGCAGAATTCATAATTGCAAAGGAGACCATCAAACTATGGCCCTTGCCTACATCGGATGGATCAATGGACAGGGTCATTTATAACCTGTCGAGATTCAACATATTTCAGCAATCCGCTGTTCAACTATATGCCGGTTCATATCACGGTCAAGTATGGAGAGTCTCAAGCCAACTCCTCGAGTAGTCTTAAAGACTCGGGGGCTACAATGATATGACTCAGCGAGTCTTTCCAGCTTCAGCAAATTCAAGAACCCCAGGACGTTGAAGGGGAAGATAACCTGGTCCCGGAGGCTGCTGCCATATTGATGAAAATTTAAGGGCCGTCAGAAAATTTCTGGCTCAAAATGAAGATTCCGGTTTAAACTCCGGCTTAAGAGACATCTCTCTCCCATAAAGCTTTGAAGCTCTTAATATCCGGTTTAACATCTGGTTCAAAAAGAATCCATCTCTTGCAAGTTCGAGTTCTCACGAAAAACTAAAAGGTTTCCAAAGAGAATTTGCTGCCATGATACGCGGTTCAAACATGGGTATCCTGCTCAATGAGCATAGCTGTGCTTACTCTCTTGCTCCGGCTTACACGCCTTATTACAAATCACTTGGAGGCTTGATGCCCGAGTTACAGGGACCAGAGAGAGTTGGATGCACAGCACAGCTCAAACATAGGTACCCACTGAGCACATCTCAAAAACATATCACTTGGGGGCTTCTTGTTCAATGAACAGCTAAAACTACCCTATTGATTGGCATGGATGTCAGGTGTATTTACCAAAAATTCGGGTTATCTGGCATGTATCCGAGATGCTCTTCGACCAGGTAATCCTGGATGACCCGCCCTGTTCTTAACAAGTCAATCCCTAAAATGAGACCCTGAACTTGTCAAGGTTAAAACATTGATTGGGTCATGAAAGAGCCGGCTTACAAAATGCAAGGAGAAGCTCAGGCTGATAAGCCGCCTTCCTTGAAACTTGGTTAAACCGGCCTGTTTTGCACGATGCTACTCCGACCCCGCCATACTCTCGATAAGTCAATCTTTTAAAGACCCTGAACTTATCCAGGTTAAAATGTCGATTGGATCATGTGAGAGCCGGCTCACAGAAAGCGCGGATACTCTAGCGGCTATCATGCAAGTTTCATTAAAGAAGATATTTTGGCTCGACGGCCTATGAAAGCCTCGTGTTTTTTTGGTTTCTTATTCTATTGGGATTTATATCGTTTCTTCTTTTTCTTACCATATAATTTTCATAAGTCGGGACAGGCAGCCTTGACTATGTCTCATATTGGGGATATTATACCCTGCCCTGGTTATGGACTTTTATGGTCACCAGTGGATTTATACTGGGCATCATGACCCGCCCCGCGGTAAACCGCTAGGGCACTTGTGATTTGTTTGTGTGCAGGAACCGTTTTTCAAACCGGGTTATATTATTCAAATCTTTAATAGCCAACATGACTGGATTTTTATTATGGTTATCAATAACCAATATTATGATTGAGGTTTACAAAGCCGCTTCAGAGTAATGGTTATTATTCCCTCATCTAAGAATACTAGCTCGCAACAAGGAGTATGGTTCAATATTGATATGCAAGGCATTCAGCAATATCATACAGACAGTGGATATGATTTAATTACAATGGAAGGGATAGTCCCGAGTCGCTGCAGGCTTACGACCCGACACTTGGGGGCTACATTATTCAGATTGAGATTACATCAAATATGGAAGTCTCATGTCGCTGCAAGCATGCACCATGACACTTGGGGGATAATGCAAGGTCATTTTTTACTTGCCTTATTGAAGACCCGACTCATCACATTGTAATGATCTGGCCCTTGGGGGCTACCAATTGCTCCTGTCAAAAATTCAAAGTACACAAGCCTTAATCCATTATATTGAAAGGTCCATTGCTCAGTTGGTAGAGCACAAGACTTTTAACCTTGTGGACGTGGGTTCAAGCCCCACGATGGAGGCTACATCGTATGATGTTATTTTCAATGAAGCATATATATAGTCCCAGCTCAGTATTATCTTACTGAGCTGGCCCTTGGGGGCTACACGTTGCTGCTCAAGTCTACATGATCATATCTACAAAGTCCCTGCTCATTATTGCATAATGTCCCGGCCCTTGGGGGCTACACTGGTTGAAGTTTTCATGAGTATAAGGCAATTACAAGTCCCAGGTTGCTGCAAGCATGAGAAACCCGGCACTTGGGGGCTACATATGTGGAATATTCAGTTCTGACTAGTGATTGAGATGAACAAACTGGATTTCTTCAAGGGTGCAACATTTATTGAAGCAAGTCTTAAGTTGTTACTACGCTCCTTTCTTAAGACTTGGGGGCTACAAGTGATATGCGTATAAGGGAGGTACATTTCCAAGCTTGATGTTAACAACAATTATGACCCGGTGCCATCAATATATACAAACCGACAAGTTTTACATCTTCAAGCCGGCTGAAGATCAGATGAGTATTTCAAAGATGAATATTTTTGTTAAGCATTGGGAGCTGAGTCAAATGAATTATTCTCCACAGTATTTCTCTATGAGAAACCAACGTCAGCAAAATTGAGTATGAAGCTGGCCTATTGACCCGGATTTTCTAGAAAAAGGAAATGACAATTGGAATTAAGGATGATCAGGTGCCGGCTTACGAGAATTTTTTACCTGGAGCACAACCTGTCAAGTTTGTTCTTGTGTTTATTTTGCAGGATCAGTTTAACATGGATAAATCCAAATTAAACTGGGAGCTAATGTCGGGGATATACCCCGCGGTATGACCCGGCCGGAGATATGACCCGACTGGGACTTGGTGTTCATTGGTGACCCGGCAGTTATAAGCCGGCAGATGGTAAGCCGGCAGACAGTTATAAGCTGGCAGATGGTAAGCCGGCAGATAGTTATAACCCGATAGACAGAGTCGCCTGGGGTTAATAAGCCCGAGACGTTAAGAAGCCCAAGACGTTAAGAAGCCCATGGTGAGACGTCAGAATAGGTTAAGTCCCAATCCGAGTTGGACTCTATATGTAACCCGCCCCTTCAACTTATATAAGGAGGGGCAGGGCACCCTAAGAGAGGAGGCTGAATAATCTTTAAGGCTAGACACAACTCAAGAGCTGGAGATACGGCGACTTCCTCGTGATGATAATGAGACCTAGCCATAAACAGCATCTAGGGTTGTTACTGGATGATGTTTCCCGGGGCTCGAAGCTGTCCAAACCCTTGTATTCAGTGTTCGTCCGCTTCGCGTATCTCGATTCCGATCAACCCTTCTTAAGCTACCACATAGATGCGTTGGCCTCACAACTAAGTCCTCACACTAGGACATCTGACAAACCCACAACACTTTAGAAAATTACTGAGCAAGTATGACCGTGTCCAATTGAGTTAATATGTCCGTCCATGGTTTCTGGAATAAATGTATGTTCAAGATCTAGAATTGCAACATATACTTCTATCCTGATAGGTTTTGCCTTCATGTATTTGGCACGGCGTTTGCTATAAAATAAATGCAACTAAATCTGACATGAAACCTAATCAGGATAAAAAATTCACACTTGATCGTTCTTAGGTTTGCTTTGAAATACTTCCTCCGTCCGGAAATACTCGTCGTTGGAATGAATGTATCTAGATGTATTTTAATTCTAGATACATCCATTTTCATTCATTTATGGGACAAGTAATTTGGGACAGAGGGAATAGGTTGCACGAAGCACACAATGTATCTTGAATTAGCATAGGGCAAATTGTACTTCTGTGTGAATTATCATGGAGTACAGTATTGTTTTGTTGTATTGATTTCTTTTGCCAAGTCAGTTTCTTCCTTTACTGTCACTACCGTTGCTAATTTTCCTCAGCCAGATTTAATTTTCACCTCAAGTGCATAATACACCTACTTGTCTGTTGCTTGGAGGTGATCTGTTTCTCTCTGTGTAGTTTCTCGAATCTCCCTGCCCATTCCCCATTCTCCCTATCTCATTTGTTCCTTGCATTGTCGGCTCGACGCCGCCCTCGCCGTGGCTCCTCCGTCTCCTCTCAGCCCGCAGTAGGAATCGAGTGGTCCTCGCCTGTGCGGCACGCCTCGGCGAGGTACGTGATTATCTCGAGGTAGAGGGTGGCTTAGAGGGGGAGAAGCCAGCGGACAGGGCGATGAGCTCAGAAGAATAGGAGGAAGCGAGGCCGCCAGAGGTAGAGGAGAAGAGGCAATCAAGTGCTCTTTGCCTGCAAGCGGGGCCGCCAAAGCCAGAGGAGAAGAGGAAGCGGCAGGGTAGGGCGTGGTGGTGGCGGGATCTCCGACATGCTCACCATTGGGGAGTGGGAGTGGCAGCGGTCAGAGCTAGCTAGGCGCTGCAAGTACCCATGAGAGGTTCACGGTTCAGATTTCAGACCATTCACAAGTCGTGCAGGTACCTACTCACCCAAGTGCTACATCTCCACGTGTCTAATCCCCCTTTTTTCAGCTAACTACAATTCTCACACCATGTCAGCCCGCGAAGCGGTTCGACATGGGACGTTTTGTGCTTCATCAAGAACGGGCCAATAGCTTCTGTGCGACATTTTTTGTGGGAATTGGAAGAAGTGAGACATTGTTCGACAGAATGGCTTTGGTGCGACACTTTTGAGCGAGTAAATAGCCCAAACACGACATGACCCTTAAGCTGAACTGATGCCCTAATTAGCTGTTATGGGTTGGACCCACAACTTATCCACGTAAGCGCGGGACCTACCACTTGTCTAGTAAGCACGGGACCCACCTTTTCGCAGCTAGAAGAGACGTCCGCCCGCTGCCGCCCATTGCTTCCCCTTTCCCCATTCTTCCTCTTCTCCGGCGACCTAGTGCAAATGTCCATCTCCTCCGCCACGCACTCAAAATGGCGTCAATATGGTCCAGTGCCGCTCACAAGGTGCCCTGACTGCACACGCCCAGAGCCTCTGAAACAGTGGGTCAGTAGGACTGATGAGAATGAAAACCTTGGGCGGGAATTTGTGAAGTGCTTGAGCAAAACAATGGCAGGAATGGATGGCAAGGTTAGTTCTCAGTTCTTAGCCCGTTCTTTCACTGCCGTTTGCTCTGATTTCTTCATATTTTGTATTTCCCCTCGAATTTGGAATTTATGGTTCATGTTGTTGTTTTCAGATCCTGAAGAAATGCACACATTTCGAGTGGATGGATGATTATGTTGAGATTCAGTTCGAGGGCTACATTGATTCGAGCGGGGCCGCAACCGGGGAGCTCAATTTTGGCGGGGTGCCACAGATGGAGAATTTGGGGAGCTCGAACAGAGGGGCGGGTAGAGTCGTGCCGATGGCGAGGTATGCGCGCAATGCTGAACTGCACTTGAAGTCTGAACTGACCGAGAAACTGAAGAAGATCAAGAAAAATCAAATGGAGATGATCGATTTGCAGAAGCAAGCAAATATCATGGCAGGGGGGTTCTATTGTTGTGTCATTGCTCTGTTTTTGTTTTACTTGTTGTTCATCCGTCATTAGAGGGGCATTTAGGTCTGTCAGGGCAGAGGATGCGATCTGTGCGCCATGCCAAGTTCATGTAACTGAATCGAAGTAGAAATATTCACTGTTCAATGCTCTGTTCTTGTTCTTCAATTAGCAGAGTGCACACCCCCCAAATTCAGTTTCTAGTAAAAATAAATATTGTTGCCGAATAGATGTTGGGCCGTGAGAAAATAACCAGGCCCAAATAGAGACAAGCCCACCCACGTAGGGGCACCAGCCCAGTTTTATAGCATAGAGGCGCCCATGTTTAGAAAAAAATGCTTCGACTAAAACCTCAATATAAAATGTTGCCTCAGCAAATAAACCTTTAACAAACATATACTTCTTTACTTGTTTTTTCTTTGGCCAGTTTTTCTGTCGAATAAATGTTGGGCCGTATGTATTGTAACTTTTTTGTTTTTCTTTACATATTTGTTGCTTGTTCACTATTGTTTTTTGATTGTTTTTATGCATGTCTATGGTTCCATGAAACCCAAATTAAATAGGGATATGTGAAAGCCTCAGAAATCATTTTTAGAGATGCATTGGGTTCATCTCCGTTCGATGTACCACAACGACAACGCCTCTTCGTTCACGGTGGGGTTCATATTCAACTCAGAAAGCCAATTCATGCGATGATGTGCCCTCGGTTCAAGATTTGGTGGCTTTCATCGTTTTTTGTTATTGTTAGTCTCAATGGCAGCGACAGTTAAATGGTTGGCTTGGTTTGTATAAAGCCACCCCCCTCCCCCCCCACACACACACATCCGATTGTATCTTCTTTTTCTTTGGTGGTATTTTTGCATTTGTGCTGGGACACATGTTGCCTCCTGCGGTTTCTTCTTGATGATGCGTCTGGGCTATGTTTGTACTGTTATTATTACTTTTTACGAAATATATATAGTTATTTTTAAAAAAGAAAAGGATTGACTCAATGAGAAAGTGAGTGATAATGTATCTTGGTGGTGCAGTAAAATGATAGTTTGCCATCATTTTTCTTCAAATGTATGTTAGAGCATCTCCAACAGGTGCTTGACAAAGCAGCGCCAGCGATAAAAGTCAGTTTTTTTCACGCTAGCGGGTTGGTTCCGCGGCTCCAGCGGTGGCGGGAAGTTACCGCAGCGAGAAGCGTTCGCTGCTGTAGATTTAAGGCGCCGCTTGGCAGCGCCTATAAAGTTCCGGCCGCCATTATCGCACAGAACAGCCACGCGCCCTTCTCCTCGCAATCTCGCCGCTTCGCACTCCACCGCTTCGCCGTTTCTGCGCCACCACCGCGCCACCATGCCGCCGCGCCGCCGGGGTGCTTCGGGCTTTCGCGGCGTCCGCGAGCGCCCCAACGGCTGGTACTCCGCCGAGATACGGGCCGGCGACGTCCGGCTCGGCCTCGATCGTTCGGAGCTGAGCGAGGCGGCTCAGCAGATGACGCGCGGCGTGGCGCTGGAGAGGCCCCGTCGCAGATGAATTTTCGGGCGAGAGGCGAGCGCCGCCCTCCGCTGCGTCTCATCACGGACATGGACCGTGCCGACCACGCTCGGCGGCAGCGCCGTCTCCTCGTCGCCGAGAAGGACGAACGAGCCATGGCGGAGTGGCGCCGTCGCCACCCAGAGGACGTCGACGCCGAGCGCATTTACTGGCGTACCATGACAAAATTAATTTATGGACCAAACGTTCCGTCGTTATCGGCGTCCTAATAAATGATGAAGGGTGCCTGCAGCTTCATATGTTCAAATAGGGAACTTGTATGGGACAATATAAGATGGAAAAGTAAACAATGATGAATCAATCTGGTCTCGCTCGGAATGCATTATTCGCTCATACAGTACAGTACATCAAATCTTTAGTCTAGATAAATCACAGCAGTCATCAACCACCAAGCGATTGAGAGTCCTCCACAGCATCCATGAGCCGGATGCCAGCATCTTGGCCACCAATTCGTCCGGGTCCGCGCACAGCGCCTCCACCGCGGCCGCCAGCCTCCGCAGCGCCTCGCCCAGCGGCTCCTGCCCGGGCAACCTGGCGTAAAAGGCCCCGCCATGCCTGAGCATCTCCGCCAGGGTGAGGAACCGCTCGGCGAACCGCGCGCCGGCGCCGGCGCCGGCCCTGGCAGCCGCGTCCACCGCTTCGGCCCACACCGCGTCGGCCGCGTCCCGGCCGTTGGGCACGTTCCCGCCGTCCGTCTCCTTGGAGACGAAGCACAGGAACTCGCTGGCCGCGTAGCTGACGAGGTCCTCCGGCTCCATGTCATCCGCGGCGGCGGCGAGCGCCCTGAGGTACCTGCCCCGGAGGCGCAGGGTGGAGAGCACGATCTCCAGGGCGTCGGCCTGCCGCTCTTCCTCCCACGCCGCCATGCCAAGCAGCGCCTCCACGATCGCGCGCGCCTCCTCGCCGGGCCTGCCGGCGAAGGCCGCCGCGCAGGCCCTGTAGTCCTCCACGCCCTCTGCCATGTCCTGAGCGACGCGCGTGGCGCTCCGCTCGGTGTCGTCCGCCCACTCGAGCTGCTTCAGCGTGGGGAGCCCCTTTCCCTTGGCCCGCAGCGCGTCCGACACCGCGGACTGCAGCTTCCTCATGGTCTCCTCCAGGGGTCGATGCACACCCTGCTCCACGATCGATCGGATCTCATCGTCGCTCAAGGGCGCAGCCATTGTTACCTCGATCGATCGGTCTCCCAGCCCGGTTAAACCACCTTTCTTTTCTCTTCTTCTGTCGCTGCTATGTATTGTTACGTGGTTCGATCCCTATATATAGACCGGCGGGACTGCGCGCGGTTTTCCTGATGCGACTTGGAACCGTAGTACGTCCTGATTATAGACCAGACATCTCAAGCAGAAGCACGTCCCGATTATAGACCGGATCTCTCAAGCAGAAGCACGTCCCGATTATCTTTCAAATTCTAATTAGGGCAAGATGTCATGGATAAGTAGTATCAAAACACAAGATGCTAATGACTAAAAGAATATATTTGCGCATATTACACAAATAACATCCATGTATATGAAAACCGATGTTCATGTTTCTCGGGAAATAAAAACCAAAAAAAGCAGACTTTAAAAGAACAAAAAGGACTTAAAATCAAAATGCACAAAAAGAAAAAAGAAAAAGGACTTGTTTGACTCAAACACAATTTTTTTAAAGACAGAAATCAATTTAACCACAACGGGCCGAGGCTGAGAAAGAGAACCCGCTAAATACCGAGTGGTGCTTAGGACTTCTTTCTGTTTTTTTTTCTTTTCTTCTCTTTGAGTTTTTTTTTCCATAAATTCAAAATTTCAAAAAAGTTAAGTAAATTGTAAAATTGTTCACTTTTTAAAAATATTCGTCATTCCAAGTTTTGCAAGAATTATTCACATTTAAAAAACTCATGAATTTTAAATAATGTTATTTTTTTAAAAATATCATAATTTCAAAGACATCACAATTTCTAAATTTGTTCGTGGATTCCAAGAAATGTTTGGAATATTCAAAAAAATACAATTTAATATATTTTTTTGTTTTCAAAAAATTTTGATTCTAATTTTTTATTGTACAATTGAAAATTTGCTCGTGTCTTTAAAAAATATCTCATTTCTAGAAAAGATTCAGAATAATGATTTTCAGTTTTCTAAAAAAGTCTTTGTTTTTCTCTAAAAATGAGCACCGTAGTAAACGAGATCGAATTCCTTTTTTTAGGGTTAGTAAACGAGATCGAATTCATTTTTTTAGGGTTAGTAAACGAGATCGAGTTTTTTTAGGCAAAGTAAAGGAGATCGAGTAATTATGTGTTGCGGTAATCCTTTTTTGAGACAATCTCGCGAAGCTTTTATTAAATTGTCATAATGTTTACAGGGACAGATGGAAGGTGTCCGGGATGACCTAACCAGACACGGCGGCCACCACCTAGAGAAAGTGCATGCTTCGCTATATTGTGAGCCTCAAAATTTGAGCTCCTAAATTCATGACTAAACTTACAAAAATCAAAAGTCGAAGAGTGATCTATGATTTCAAGTATGATTGCTCCATAACTGGACGCATTTTCCTTTTGGATATCTTCTACGACAACCTTATAGCTTGAGGCCACATGAATACACTGTATATATAGATCTTAGAAGAGAGGGCTAGTGCCTCTCATACTGTCAGGGCTTCGAGAGTTTGAGGATCAGCAATATGTCTGAACACTAGCACTGAGGCTCCCAAAAAGCTTCCTGTTGCATCTCTACAAATCACCCCGACTGCCCCATATCTTCCCTGCCGAGAGACAGCGGCATCTACATTTATTTGTGCATTGTTCGGCACAGGCGGCTACCATTGTGTCAGTCTGGACCCTGACTATTACCGGCTTTTGCGTCGATGAAGACACCACTTGGAGCTCTTACAGGAACCTTGTGATTAAGCCGTTGATGGCCAGCGGTGATTGGAAAATGTCCTCGTGAATAGCCTTCCTTCTTGCGCTCCAAATTGCCCACACTGTTACAATTATCTGCACAAAATCATCCTTGCTCATGCATTCTTCCTGATGATCAACCAAGGATTCGACAGGATGTTCTGCGCCAGCGCCCAGACACTGCTACTCTGCTAGACATAGGACAAGTGAAAAAAACATGCCTCCAAGTGTCCCTTTCCCTGCACAGGTTACACATTTCCTCCGGCGACATATTACAATGTTTTAGTAGCTCGCCAGTGGGCATAGATTGCCTGGCTAGTCTCCATACGAAAATCCTGATTTTAGACGGTACTTGGATGCGCCAAATGATGCTCCACTGTTTGCTTTCATGCTGGATGTGCAGCCTCATGCAGCCACGCCTCCCTGTGTAGCTTTGTCCTTAAGATCATAAGGTAGGATGAACGGACACCAAAATTTCCCCAAGTTTCTTCATACCATCCCCAGAAGTCTGCTACTCTGCGTGTGCACAAGGGTACCTTGAGAATTTCTTGAGCATCAAAAGGAGTAAATACAGAAAGGACAAGACCCTCGTTCCATGAAGCTGTGGTGGCGTCAATGAGTTGCTTCACTAGTGATTGCGGGTTTTGCACCAAGGAAGTAATTGGACGCTTAAAAGTGTCCCTGGGATCCAATTGTGCACCCAGATGTCAGTTGTTTCTCCGTATCATATTCTTCTTATTAAGCCTTGCGTCAGTACATCCCGGCCGTCCAATATTGCCCTCCATTCTGGGATGGATGCGGTCCCAACTCAGCATCAAGTAATGAGCACTCTGGAAAATACACTGATTTGAGGATCTTAATACTAAGTGATGATTCATCTGTCAGTGTCCTCCACGCTTGTCATGCCAATAAGGCCAAGTTGAAAATCTCTTAAGTCTCGGAAACCAAGGCCACCCATGTGTTTCGGCATAGTCATAATGTCCCATGCCACCTAACTCGGTTTCCTTCTTCCATGCTTGCTTCCCCACCAGAATTGCCGTATGATAGATGTGATGCTGTCACATAGTCCCCTTGGCAATCTAAAACAAAACATAGAGAAGAAAGGTATAGATTGTGCTACAGACTTGATCAGCACCTCTTTGCCCGCAACAGACAACAATTTCTCCATCTAACCATTTATCTTCTCCTATTCTCTGTCTCTCAAATATTTGAAGGTTCCATTTTTTGAATGACCTACATCCATTAGCATGCCCAGATAAGTTCAGATAAAGATTCATTATGGACCTGTATGGAGTTCTTTACCTCCGTTCTGACAGGGCCTGGACACCCCTTGCTGAAAAATATGGATGACTTCTCATGGTTTATCCTCTGCCCGAAGCTCCACAATATATATCCAGTAGGTTTGACACTGCAACTGATCCCTCTACACTTGCCTTGAAAAGCAACAGGTTGTCATCTGCAAATAAAAGATGGTTAATGGATGGCGCCGTGGGGACCACCTTAATACCTGCCAAAGATGACGACTAGGAACTGGATTTCAGGAGGCACGAAAGGCCCTCTGTTGCAATCAACAATAAGTAGGGGAAGATTGGGTCTCCCTGCCGGATACCTCTCGTCAGTTTAAACAAGTCAAGTTTCTCTCCATTGAGCATAACTAAAAAAGAGACCGATGATACCATTGTCATGACTGTGTTGATCCATTGCGCCACAAATCCAAGTTTTGCCATGATCGCTCTCAAATAGTGAAGGAAATATGCCCTAGAGGCAATAATAAAGTTGTTATTTATATTTCCTTATATCATGATGAATGTTTATTATTCATGTTAGAATTGTATTAACCGGAAACTTAGTACATGTGTGAATACATAGACAAAACAGAGTGTCCTTAGTATGCCTCTACTTGACTAGCTCGTTAAACAAAGATGGTTAAGTTTCCTAACCATCGATATGTGTTGTCATTTGATGAACGGGATCACATCATTGGAGAATGATGTGATGGACAAGACCCATCCATTAACTTAGCATAATGATCGTTTAGTTTTATTGCTACTGCTTTCTTCATGACTTATACATGTTCCTCTGACTATGAGATTATGCAACTCCCGAATACCGGAGGAAAACCTTGTGTGCTATCAAACGTCACAACGTAACTGGATGATTATAAAGATGCTCTACAGGTGTCTCCGATGGTGTTTGTTGAGTTGGCATAGATCGATATTAGGATTTGTCACTCCGTGTATCGGAGAGGTATCTCGGGCCCTTGGTGTAATGCACATCACTATAAGCCTTGCAAGCAATGTGACTAATGAGTTAGTTGCGGGATGATGCATTACGGAACGAGTAAAGAGACTTGCCGCTAACGAGATTGAACTAGGTATGATGATACCGACGATCGAATCTCGGGCAAGTAACATACCGATGACAAAGGGAATGACG
This sequence comes from Aegilops bicornis, assembly GCA_021605145.1. NCBI lineage: Eukaryota > Viridiplantae > Streptophyta > Magnoliopsida > Poales > Poaceae > Aegilops > Aegilops bicornis. Next base: position 266,216,707 of record CM038669.1, read on the forward strand.
TATGTTGTTATGCGGTTTGACCGATAAAGATCTTCGTAGAATATGTAGGAGCCAATATGAGCATCCAGTTTCCGCTATTGGTTATTGACCGGAAATGTGTCTCGGTCATGTCTACATAGTTCTTGAACCCGTAGGGTCCGCACGCTTAATGTTCGATGACGATTTGTATTATGGGTTTCGTGTTTTGATGAACCGAAGTTTGTTCGGAGTCCCAGATGAGATCACAGACATGATGAGTAGTCTCGAAATGGTCGAGAGGTAAAGATTCATATATTGGAAGGTTGCATTCGGACATCGGAATGGTTCCGAGTGATTCAGACATTTATTCGGAGTATCGGAAGGTTACCGGAACCCCCGGGGGAAGATTGGGCCTGCATGGGCCATAGGGAAGAGGGGAGGCAGCCCACAAGGGGCCATCGTGCCCCCTCCCTATAGGGAGTCCGAATTGGACTAGGGAGGGGGCGCCCCCCCTTTCCTTCTCCCTCTCTCTCCCTTCCCCTTTTCCCTCTCCGGTGGAAGGAAGGAGGAGGGGGGGGGGGGCGAATCCTACTTGGACTAGGAGTCCAAGTAGGACTCCCCCCTTGGCGCGCCCCGTCTAGGGCCGGCCTCCTCCTCCCCCTCCTTATACGTGGGAAGGGGCACCCCAAAAGGGACCAAGTCTTCTCTTAGCTGTGTGCGGTGCCCCCCTCCACAGTTACACACCTAGGTCATATCGCCGTAGTGATTAGGCGAAGCCCTGCGCCATAACTTTATCATCACCGTCACCACACCGTCGTGCTGACGAAACTCTACCTCGGCCTCAACTGGATCAAGAGTTCGAGGGACGTCATCGAGCTGAACGTGTGCTGATCGCGGAGGTGCCGTACGTTCGATACTTGGATCGGTTGAATCGAGAAGACGTTCAACTACATCAACCGCGTTACTAAACGCTTCCGCTTTTCGTCTACGAGGGTATGTAGACACACTCTCCCCCTCTCGTTGCTATGCATCTCCTAGATAGATCTTGCATGATTGTAGGATTTTTTGTTGAAATACTGCGTTCCCCAACAGTGGTATTCGAGCTAGGTCTATGCGTAGATGTTATATGCACGAGTAGAACACAAAGACACTACAAAAAAAGACACATCCGTGACATTTTGGGCCGAACGAAAATCTTTTCTGTCATACTTATGACACTTCTATGACGATAATTGTGACAAAACCCGGTATCATCATAGATGTGGTGGGGTCCTACTTCTATGACAAAAATCATGACAAAAAATGGGCTTTTTGTCCTGGGCGGGCCGGAGACGCAGCTGCATGACATTCTTTGGGCCGTCCATGACGGAAAAAACCGTGGTTGAAGCGAGGGCGCAGAAAATATCGGGGAGTCCCCGGTTACGGTGGGTGGTCGAGGACCGAGGGATGCACGTTTCTCTCGTACGTACGCGCGTGTGTGCAAGGCGTTGGGATCTAGCTGAACCCGAGCGAGGCGTTGGGCTCTAACTGATCCCGAGTGATTGCATTGCAGGCTACACGTTACTGAACCCGAGCGATCGATCGATGGCTGTTAACTGAACCCGATCGAGCGATTCCTTCGCTACTGCTGCTAACTGAAGTCGATCGATGCTGCCTCTGGATGAACAGTGAGTGTTGCTGGGGGGTTTGGATGAACAGTTCCCGATGGGGGTGGATGAACAGGACCCCGTGGCGTTGCCTCTGGATGAACAGTGAGCGTTGCTGGGGGGTTTGGATGAACAGTTCCCGGTGGGGGTGGATGAACAGTACCCCGATCGTTCGAGCCGGTTGGGGCTGGATGAACAGGACCACCCCGTGGAGGGCAGGATGAGCGATGGAAGCGGTGGAGGGCTGGATGAGCGGTAGCCCGTGGAGGGTGGTTGAACTGGAGCCCGTGGAGAGGGCTGGTTGAGCGATGGCCGGTGGAGAAGCGACGGTGGAGGCTGGATGAACAGGAGCCCGTGGATGAAGAGTCGCGGTGGAGGCTGGAGGAGGTCGACGGTGGATGAACAAGAGTCTGTGGAGGTTGGAGGGGTCGACGGTGGAGATGAACGGTGTCCTGTGGAGTCCGTTTTGCGATGCGCCACACCTGCCGATGAACAGGGACCCCGTTTCGACCTAAGCGCTCCAACACAAGTCCGCTTCCTCCGTTTTGCGGTACACCACACCCGTCCGATCAGCGGGACCCCGTTTCGACCGTAGGGAGGTCCGCTTCTCTGCTTTTGCGATACGCGGCACCCTCCCGATGAACAGGATCCCATTTAGAACGTGGCCACCCGAACACAAGGCCGTTTCCTCTATTCTGCGGTACGCCAGGCCTTGTTTCCATCGGCTGTTTCGTCCAAGCCCTCTCGATGAACACGACGACGTATTCCGTTCCGACCCAGCCGGTTGGCTCCCCATGAACACGACGACGACGCTATCTCTCCGTTCCGACCCAGCCATGTACACGAGCCCCGGTAAATGCACGTATGCGCCAGTAAGCGTTGGAGACCCCGCCCGATGTATGCGTATGTGGCCGTATTTTCTTTCTTGCACATCGCCAGGCTGTACATACGCAGTGTACATGCTACGCGGCGCGCCTCTACTACGACCGTGCACGCCTCTACATCGACCAAAGATGTACGCATACGTTCGCGACCAGAATGACAACGCTACGACGCTTCCGACCGTGTGGGTCCCGACCGCCGCACTTCCTTGCTGTGAAGATGTAGCTGGTGGGTCCCAATGTGGGGCGAATCATTTTTTTGCTTGACGCACTTCCTTGCGTGCGAAGATGTAGCTGGTGGGTCCCGGCAGTCAGAGGAGAAACATTTTTTTCGCGCGAAATCACGGTGGCCCGTCCGGTGGGTCCCCCGCTGTCGGTGGAGGAATAATTATTTTGCGCGCATAATAAGGAGGCACTTGCTTGCTGCGGCCGTGGACCCGGCTATCGCCCTCTCCACGTCACAGTCCACGTCGATGGAAGCTGTTCCTTGACCACGTTGACCACATGGCGCCGAGAGCACTAGGGCGGTGGACGCACGGCGAGGCCTAGGAAGGGGACGACGCGGAGCCGGGGAAGACGCAGTAGTGGAGGCCCAAGCCTAGAGGAGTACGAGGGTTCACTAGTTCGCTGCGGTGTGAGGCTGTCGTCGTCGCAGAATAACAGGGGGTGTGGGTGAGTAGAGGGATGGCCTGGCCAGCGGTGGGAATAGTAGGGGGCGGTGAGGCCTCCGCGGCAAGACACGACCGACCACGGGAGGTAGGAGCATGCTGCACGACCACAGCTTTGGCGGCTGGAGCAACAAGACCAGAGGTTGAAGAAGCACTACAGCCGTTGGATGGACATCGTACGGTCACTGTAGCTAGAATCGTTTATATTGACTAAGTTGACAAAGCACTCCATCCCCGTCAACTTAGTAGGCCCAAGAGTCAGCCTCCCACCAAGGTGGGTCCCAACTAGCAGGGGGAGTATTCATTTTTTTGTGCGTAATAAGAAGGCACTTCCTTGCGTGCGAAGAAATAGCTGGTGGGTTCGACCTGTCAGCGGTGGTAACGTTTTTTTCGCGAAATATAGAGGCCCTTCTGATAGGTCCCAGCTGTCAGGTGGAGGAATCATTATTTTGCGCGTAATAAGGAGGCATTTCCTTGTGTGTGGCCGTGGACCCAGCTGTCAGCCTCTCCACGCATTTCCTTACATTTCCTTGGTGTCGTTCGTTGACCACGTTGACCACTCCGCGCCGAGCGCAGCCAAAGTGGTGGACGATGGCGAGGCCCCGGACAGCAACAAGCCGGAGATGGGAAGACGCGGGAGTAGAGTCGTAGACGGAGAGGTGTACGAGGGTTAACTAGTTCTGGTGCGGTGTGGTTCGGCAGTCGGTGGAGAAGAACAGAAGGTGTGGAGGGGTGGAGGGATGGCACGGCCAACGGTGGAGTGGCGCTTCACAAAGAAAGCGTGCTAAGCAGAGTGCGCTAGCAGTAGGAGGCGGAGCAGGTGGTCGGCGGCGCTGGAGGAAGAAGACGAGAGATTGAAGATGGATGCGGTCATTGGATGTAAATCCAACGGCTAACGAAGTCAAAATCATTTGTTGACTAAGTTGACAACGACTTGCATTGGCTTCGGCCTATTGGCCTACATTTCAACATCCAAAAATGTGGCACGTATTCAACCCATTTTTTCAGAATTTAGAGTCTTTTTTTTGCGGGGTAGAATTTACAGTCCATTTGATTTTTTTGAATTACACTCCATTAGCTGGGCTGGGTGAACAAATAATGTAGCGTCCATGCGGCCCATTTATGTTTTTCCTAAAAAATTACAGGCCATTTGCACTTTCTCGAAATACACGATTTTGCTGGCCTGATTCTAATTATAATGTTGGGGTGGGCGCAGCAATGCTATAAAAAAATAAACAGGGGCTGAGCATTTTGTTATATTTATTTATTTATTTATTTATTTATTTAAATAATAAGTGATTTATTATTACGTTGGTCCTTAAATCTTACCAAGCTTTTGTACACAATCACCAGGATTTTCGTTGTCAAAAAAATTCCAGGATTTTATTGTTAAGAAATTATTTTTATAAGTTAAGAAGATGTGGGATATTGTTTTCTTACATATGTAAGTATCTGTTAAATATATGATGACAATAACAATAATATATAATAACATATAAAATAATTTAAATATGTATAATATAGTTAGAAGGGAAACATAAGTTGGACAAGGCGTTCCTATTTTTATATAGAAGAATAGAACATACCTCTGCGTTTTCTTCAAAAAAAAATACAAAAATTGGGTTGCCAATGTTTTGGGAAAAATAAAACCTCGGATGGGAGGTCCATAGGCTGGTCGATACATGACGGCCCTCAAGAAAATACAAACAGCCTTATGGACCTCCCATCCGAGGTCGTGGGCTGCGCATGTTAAAAAGAAAGCCTAGACAGGGCAGTTGTTCCGCCGGGTTCGATTCCACCTGTGCAGAGAAAATATCTCCAAATTTTTTGCCTCTGCCTTTATTGACATGTGGGTCCCAATTGTCATCTACGCACACCACGTCCTACACTTGTCAAAACTTCGTCCCTCGTTTTCTCTGTTTTTCGCACACTCGACATTGTGTGGGCATTTTGAAAATAGCATATCTTTTGTTGTGCATCATATGAAGATGTGCTATGCATGAATGTTGATCAGCATGATGTTAACTCGGCTGGTAGTTCCAGTTTGACCATGAATAAAACTTCCAAAGATGATGTTAACACTGTTTGAAAAGGCCGTGTTAATATAAATGATCTGCCTCTGAAAGTTGCGCTTTCTTATCTGAAAGCCGAACTTGGAGTTTCTTATTTGAAACTGAAACTTGTAGTTTCTTCTCCGAGAATCACATTGTCTCGCACTTTTATACTCCTATGAAACTACATTTTTTAAGTGCTAAAAATAGATCTCTAGAATTCATAAAATACTTCATATGCTCAATACTGCAATTCTGAAATTCAAAAGGCATTCATATCTGAAAGTACTATCAAAACAGACAACACAAAACACAATTCACAACCTGCAAATACTAACAACCCTAAGCTCCTTCTGACAATTCACAATCTGCCCGACTATTGGTCTGGGGGGAAAATCCCTCCTATTCCTCGGTGGCAGACAGCCGCCCCGTGAGACGATGTGAATGGCGAGGGAGAGGACGGCGGGGAAGCGTCGTCGGGCCAACTATTTTTCTCCTCTTGCAGTTGGGTTCGGTCGACGAAGACTCCACCGGCTCGCTCTGGCACGTCACCCTCACAAATGGCACCCTGTAGATGCTCGATCCTTCAATCTCTGGTGGATGCTCCATCTGGGATCGATACTCCCACCACCGCTCCCTCACGATCGGACTCGGTGAATCTGTTTGCTCCATGGCCCAGAGGAGCAGCTCTATGTACTCCCGCGCGACTCCCTCTGGGAGTATCGCCGCTTTTTCGCTCTGTTGCAGATATTTGGCCATGGATGTCGCCGTCGCCGCTAGTTGGTCCTTGTTGTCAAACCAAGACTGTATCCCCAACATCCTAGCTAGCTTCATAGGGTCGCCGTCTGCGATCCTCGCGTATCGGTTGTACTCCCCCATCGATCTACTTGTCCACAGCACCTTCACTCGCCGGTGGTGGTTTTTGAATGGAAGAGGAGAGGAGCAGCGCTGGTTTTGGTTTAGAACGGGAGAGGAGCAATGCTGGTTTTGGATTGGAACAGGAGAGGAGCGGCGCTGGATTTAGATTGGAACAGGAGAGGAGCGGCGGTGGTTTAAGAGGAGAAGAGCGGAAGAGCGGCGTTGGTCTTGGAAGTATTTTTTTTGTTTTGCGTATTTTGGGTCAAAGTTTGACCACGTACTGTATTTGACAAGCAAAATGTGAATACATGTCACCAAAAATTGTATCGCTTGGTTCAGATATCGAATGTACTTTCAACTTCTATTATTTTTGCAACGTATAACATATATTTTATTTTCAAAAATCATGGTCAATTATGACCCAGAATAAAAGGGAGACTAGTTACCATGGGGTCGCTATCTTAATTGAAGGGTAAATTGATTTTGATTTTGATCTAGTCACAGCGCGCCCGCCCTCTCGTCCAATCCTAAATCGCTGCCGCATGCTCCTCTCCCTCTTCTCCATTGCAAAACCACCGCCTCTCCTCTCCATCATCTCCATTCCAAAACCACCGTCTCGCCTCTCCCTCTTCTCCATTGCAAAATCACCTCCTCTCTCCTCGGACGATTTATCCTCGACGTAGCCCATCCTGCCATTAAGACAACGACACATGGGTCCCACCAAGCCTTGGGCCCACCTGTCGGCGATCGAAGGCAGGGAACCTCTCCTCTCCATCATCTCCATTCCAAAACCACCGCCTCGCCTCTCCCTCTTCTCTATTGCAAGACCACCGCCTCTTCTCCCATCTTCCAAAGCTAGCACTGCACCACTTAGAAGGACATCTATGGAGAGGATGCAGCAAATAATCTGGCGATCGTCGGCGTGCCACCAAAAGTTAGCCAGGTTGAAGGAGATCCTTACTTGGTTTGACAATGAGTGGGAGATTTCGAGGACAGTGAGGGCCATGTGGCAATGTATGCAAAACAACGAGACGACGGCGATGAGAGGGCGGCGATGTACTCCTCGGTGGTAGTCACGCCGCAGTCCTTCGAGTTCATCGAGTATCTCCTCTGGGCGATGGAGCAGACAGATTCGCCCGAGGCAAAAGTCAGGCGGAGGTGGTGGGCGTACAAGTCAAAGGTCGAGCACCCAGAGGATAATGAATCGATTAAGTACGATGTGCCGTTCGTGAGGGTGCAGAGCCAGCCGGAGCCATAGGAGTATTCATTCTCCCACCGCAAGAGGAGGCCGGATGGCGTGACGTCGCTTCCCCGCCGTTCTCCACGGTTCCCACGATGCTCGCCTCGTTTCAACAGCGTCGGTAGGGTTTAAGGTAAGCTTCACACTAACCTAATCTTCCATCTACACATGCTTATAATCAGTGTGACAACTAATAAAAATCATGCTTATAATCAGTCTCGAGTACTACGCCAATCACCCTAAAATAGCTATGGACTTTGGGTCAAAGTTGTGACACTGTGTACAAATAAAGAAAAATAGATTGGTGCTTCTTTCAGAAAAGAGTACACCCCTAGAAAACTGCCAATATAAGCTACTAGTATTTTTTAAGTCTAAGCTACTAGTATTTGATTAGAGGATTTACTGCCGAGAAAGATCCGTCCACAGTGAGTGCCACACATCCCACAGATGGTGGTGGATGCCAATGCTTAGATGGAGCAGGGTTGGTGTCGGTAATTTTTACTTGGCACCTAGCACTCTGCATATATGCCGGTTCCATCCATACATTTGTGCAGTTCCACCAAAATGCAGTTGAATAACCCTGTTTGCACAGATAATGAAAAGGCGTGATTACATTATAGTGGCACTAGTTGATGAAACATACACTAATAAAATGAAGAAAATATTACATCACATCGAAATCGACCCAAGTCTCGCGATACACCTTCGCCAAAGCTGATGAACATCAGTGTACAGCGGTAGTACAAGGAGGGGCCTTGAGACATTCAAATCTCTATTTTTCTGCAGATCAACTAAAATTAAGCACCCCAGTTTGCAGAAATGCTTAAACATTAACAATTTGACTAGTTGACGAAACATACATTAACAAAGAGAAGCACTTTCTTTATCTACATTGGAAATGAAATGATAGAGAGGACACTCGCTCTATTTTAACTATATTATTACTTCATTTTATCAGTGACACTAGGGTCGAGTAGGTGGCAAACGAGGTGTACCGTGCATCGTAAGGATGAAGGCCGGGGGTGCTTAGGCGGGATCTTTGTCAAGCTGGCTCTTTCAAATTCCCTATCTTCCCCGATGTTTACGTGGTAGCATTTGGGTTGTAATCCAAACTTGGTCGAGCCGAGCGCGTCCCCCTACCTTCCTAGCTTATGTGGCTAACTTGTCTCCTGCTAGTACTTAGTCTGTTCTAGTAGTAGTTGCATAACTGCCTGTTTACACTGAGATGTTGTCGGATAATGGTTCTCTATGGTTGTTTTTTAATGAAATCGGAGGAAACCCCTCTTTCGATATATAAAAAATAGTGGCACTAGCGGTGCCAAAACATTGCCTCAAATTAATAGTGCCACTAGATTAAGGTGCAAAATAATAACATTATTGCTTTATCATGGCAGTGCCAAAACAGTAGCACAAGAGCAGGATCAACATGCCGGATCTTTGGCAAACGGTTAGACCAAAAAGGAACATACCTCATGATGGGAACCATATCTCGCACTCAACGCCATCGTAGAAGGGATGACACCGATCACCAACATGGATGATTCAATTCATGGGACCTTTTTGCGTGCGCTTCACCTAAAATGAAGCAATGTCCCATGAGCTAGCAGCTTCTTCTTCTTTTTTTAAGAAAAGGGCTCCAGCCCGGTTCCATTTCCATCGTAAAACGAAACCCACAGAGCTTCTTCAATAGTTGCAATAAAATTGAGCAACATCAAGGTTGAGTGGAAGTGAAGCTCTGGAGAGTAGGCGTGCAGGTGATGCTTGCATCTCTAACGAAAAGAAGCAACGATCTTAATGGGAAATTTAGCAGACATGAAAAAAGTGCCATTGATTCATATTATCGAGGCATTACATTGAATACAACATTGGTTTAACGTGTCCTTACTTTTAATAAGGCGATCGCTACATTTTACCAAAGTGGCATTACATAAGAGTGGCTCGGGCAACAAACATCGAAGAGGATATCCGGGTTGGTCCCATTTTTGTTCGGTATATAGCCACCTTATACTGTGTGAGGCTAGCAAATCTAGTGCTGGACTTACTCTATTGAATTGTCCCCCAGTCCCCACTTTCTTTCCTTTTTCAACCAATAGATCGGGTTTATATTGCGTTTGTACTGCGTTCCCTTTATTTCCCTATTAGACCTAGAGACTAGTTGGATAGCCAGTCTCTGCTACTTTTTGCCCCCATTATTTCCTCTTTCGACCAAGTCCTAGATTCAAGATTCAGGTAACAAATCTTCCCCCACCCACCCCCTTTCTTCCTTTTTTGAACCAAGTACTACCAGATTCGGGTGCATGAACTAGTTTTACCTCTTAACAGTAAAAAATTAGGTGGTTTTCGAACAGCCGATCGATCCTATCTACACGAGGGGGCCTGAGAAATAGTAAAAGATACAAATGCAGCGACGTCAGGAGCTCGGGAAGTAGAGCAAGGCCGGTTTCGAAGGAAGTTATACCTGAGGGTCGCCGGGATGTCGCTAGGTGGGCAGCGGGAGGCCGGATCTGCCCACACTACGGCAGCGAGGAAGAAGGGGTGGGAGGCCCTCCCTCGCTAGCGATGCTTGGGAGAGAACGGCAAGGCACACTAATCGGGACGCGCCGGCAGTGGGTAAGAGCCATCGCCAAGGACGACCGCGTGAACGTTGCACCTTCTCACCTTCCCCGGCGGAGAGGATCCGGCTGGATCTGTGACCAGCGGTGAGTAGAGAGAGAGAGTGTGGCCACCGCTGTCGTGTCTAGATCTAGAGAGGACGAGAAAGTGTGAAGAGAGCAACACTAGCAAGCAAGCGCGGAGGCTCCTGCCTATATAGTGGAGTACTAGTTTTCTTTTGTCTACCGGCCGGAGCCAGCTTGACCTCGGCAATGACTGTCGAGAAGTCTTCATGCACGTGCCCTGGAGGCGCAGTTGTCGTCATTTTGATTTGAAGCACCGGATTATAACATATAACAAGAAAAAATGCCACATGACAAGAAATCACAACCTCACTGCCCAAAGGAGACAAGATGAATCCCGACGGACAAACTAGACGAGGATCAAAGCTCAAATTAAAGATAAACTCATAGAAAAGGGGTCCATCGATAGTAGTCTTCGTGCATGTGCCCCCAATGACTAGCCCAACTCAGTTGTCGCTGTTTAACCCTCGCAGTGATCCGAAGCACATGACACCTAATTTTGTGAGATGACAAGAAACCTTTTTTTAGATTTCTCACCAGAACTACAGCCCTGTACAACACAGCCTGCACGATATGTAGACAATAGCCAATCTAGGTGTGTCTGCTGGAGTCTGGTCACATGCATGGACGAACTGATCTTTCGTGTATTGCAGGGATCGTCCAGGTACCAAGGTGGAGTATGTGCTTCTATTAACTCAGCCGACTTGCGGGGCCGGCGAGTGTGCCTATGGTCGGTTCTCAATTGCGGTCCCACATGTGTGTGCAAACGCAATATGACGCGTGTTCCATTCGGAGAGTGGCGTGCCAGACCGACCGACCGTCTGTGGTGCGACACGAACGCGACGGGCGTGCTGTATACTCCGTACATGTGTACCGCCATTTTCTTGAGGCTTTGCTCCATGGCGCAATCCATGGATACAAAATTAGTATCTTGTACTATTTAAAAGTCGAGGCGGGGCTTTTCTGCAAGGTAGGCGGGCGGGCAGTTCCGCCTAGTCGGTTCGACAGAGATGCGAGAAGATGTGGGAGTAGGCTGCTGCAAACATAGGGCTATGTGATTTGACAGTGAGTTACTGCTGGACAGGTGGGGCCCGGTGATTTGACTTGCCATTATCATTTTAACTGCGGCACTACGACCAGCTTGAGTCTCCCGATTCCTGACCACCTCCATACAAGTGCCTCTCCCGATGCTCCACCATGTAGAGGCTGGCTCTTGCTTGAGAGCCCACTCCTCCACTTTTTCCTTGCCTCTTTCCCCCACATATGCAAAATTGCCATGTAAAGCGGGCTTATAGCCCACTATTGTACTTGATCCTACAGGTGCTAAGCCTACCACATAGGCATAAAGTCTGATGTGGCAAGTTAATTAAGAAGAGAGAGAATAGTTTGGTGACCCCAAGAAGAAACGGTGCTAAGCACGTGTACCTAGATGATAGACTAGTTTGGTGGTAGGCGCGACCATGATACGGGCTGCTGGCAGCCCTTGAATCTGAGATCGAACGATCGCATGCTAAGTTGCTAAAAATTTGCAGAATAACCCTCCAGGATAGGATATTCACCCATAGGTCTAGAATCACGCCATGCAACCGTTCGATCTCAGATCCAAGGGCTCTCAGAAGCCGTATCATGGGAGAATGGAAAGCTTTGTATCACCTGTAATTTTCCCGACGCTTGACATGACATCGAAAGCCATTTAATTGGGCGTCGAGTAGACATGACATCTAATTGGGCCCCCATAGTACTGTGCATGAATCCATTTATCCACCAGGCAAGCCACTACCCTGCCATTCGCACGTGCCCCCCACTCGACATTTTTACAATCGATAAACCGCTCCTAGTCGTCCCGTCCTTTCACATTACGGCAGTTCCACTAATACTAACCCTCCTCCCGAATCCATGGCGTCCCAAATCTCCATGATCGACGGTGAGTACAAGGTTAGAACCATCACCGGCGATGATTTCGACGTCATCTACACCTGTTCTTCCACAACGGTGAAAGAATGCCTTGCTCGCTTCAAACACATGTTCGAAAACTCAAATGATGAGTGGGTCCTTTGGGCTAGATATTGAGTACACCACAGTCACGGGAAGCGAGAAGAAACTAAAGGAGGCAGAAGAAGAAGCTCGCCGTGATCCAGTTTGCGTGCATGACTTATGCTTGGTCTACCACATATGCCATGCCGACGTTGAGTGCTGAGGGAATTTAAGAAGTTCTTCAAGGGCGGCGGAGTGAAATTCATTATCAGAGACTTCATTTAACGACAAGGAAATCCTGGGTCGGATAGGCCTGCGTGTGCAGCGACCCTTCGACCTCCGAGAAGAAAGCGGGTGGCCCTCCCTTGATCAGCCTTTCACGTCGACCTGGCAGGAGCCATGGTTCATCCTTCAGACGGTAAACTAGAGAAACCTCCAGACATCGCTTTCATCGTCATGCATGGCGTTGGAATGTACTAGATATGGACCACATCCACTACGCTGCAATGGATGGCTACCTTTGTTTCAATATCTACAAGGGTTGGATGAAGAGCAAGAGCCAAGTGTGCGGTTCAAGCAAAGAAGTATCGCCCAAGAGGAGGCGGGACAAGGACAAAGTCGAGGACGTGGACGAGGACTCCGAGTAAGGTGGCAGTGTCGTTGCTCATGGTGGTTCTAATGGAGTGTCTACTGGATTAGTTGCTTAGTTTAATTTCTGGTGTGCTTAGTTTTATTTGAGGGGTGTGTTGTGCTGAGCCCCCCAGCAGAACTATGTTATGTTTCTTCTCATTATATTTCGCACATTTCATCTTTTAGTTGGTATATTACTACCACTCGTTTCTTGACATTATATACGTACAATATATATGGCCAACATCATATAGCCAGCAGTTTAGTTGTCAAAGAATTTCAGGGTGCTTAGTTTTGTCAATGAATTCCAGCGTGCTTAGTTTTATTTGAGGGGTGTGTTGTGCTGGACACCATTAACTTATCATTGTGAGAATTGGCCTATTTTTGTCATGTAACATGGTCAACGGGGTTTGACGTGAAAATAACAATGTTTAATGGCATTTCTGAGCAAACATCTAACTTAACGATGGCATTTTTTAGATATCTAATTGCATTTTTGAGCAGGCATCTCACGGATCGATGGCATTTTTTGAGTAGTTGTAACTTCTAATGGCAAAACTGAGTAGTGATACACAACTAGTGGCATAAATAATAAGAACCCAAGAATTAATAGGGCTAATTTCTTTATGTCTTTATTTCTTTATACCTTGGTGTGTGAAACAATATACCGCCTACCGCTTGATTTTCTTTATGAGGCAACATAGAACTATATGAGTGCCCTGTTAAATTTTGGAATTATTCTGGGTTCGTTTGGCCTTTTTTATACATTAATTGAGTTTCTGGTCATTTAATGTGCATAATTCAAATTTGAACTACAAGCACATGCTCCCGTGCACCAAAGTTGACTGAAAAATCACATGTGTGTCCTCGGGTGAATTTCTAGGTCCCATGCAAGAAATGGGAATGAAATTCAAACATCTGAGCATCGTGGTTCGGCCGAGAACATTGAGAAGCTTGGTTTTATAATTCTTGTAAATCCAAAACACGCCTGAAAATCATGAAACTTGGCATGGTGTCATGTCATGGTACTACCATGCTGTGGTAAAAAAAATGCAGGAACAAGTTTTGGTATAAGTTTCTTGCAAACCGGAGCTTCTCTCAAGAAGGCTCGTGGTTCTGAGAGGGAACATGTCACCTTTGTGTGCATAATTCAAATTTTAAATACAAGCACATGCTCCAGTGCACCAAAGCTGGTTGAAAAATCACATGTGTGTCCTCGGGTAAATTTCTAGGTCCCATGCCAGAAATGGGAATGAAATTCAAACATCTGGGCATCATGGCTCTGCTGGGAACATTGAGAAACTTGGTTTTTTTAATTCCTGTAAATCTGAAACACGCATGAAAATCATAAAACTTGGTTTGGTGCCATGACATGGCACCAACATGCTGTGGTAATTTTGATGTCCGATTTGCAAAGGCGCACACATTAACAATCAACAAAGTCATTTTGGAACAAGTGCTGTCACGTTACAATCGGAAACACATGTATTATTGAAACCGTGGGTGTTCTATTTACCATTTACGTGCCGCCACGCATCCCCTTTTTTTATTAGCTAGGAGGCGCCATGCAGGGTACCTATTTGAGTACGGGAGCCGTGCGATCAGACCCTCGCGTGCTTATCGGGAGGAGAGCCTTTGACCTCCATCCGCCGTCCACCTCTGTCCCAAGGTACCATTAATGGCGCCCGAGCCTGCTTAATGGCGTGGCAATGTCTCACTCGACTGAGATTTAAGAGAGAAAAAGAAAATCTGAAAAGAAAACTTTGCACGGATCTTGATGTAAGATCCGACGGACCTATAGCATCTATCGCGACTTATAGCAATACCGATGAATATATATAAGGACGCATTTAGAGTGGATAATAATTGTCTTACATAATTAGGAAGATAATTAAAAAGCCACATGCGACTACGCTCAAATACACAAGGGCAAAAGAAGAAGGAAGACGATACAACGATCCGGCTCGCTGATTTCTACTTTCTTTTATGCTACCGAGGTCGTGAGACTAATTCTCGCGGCGGACGATGATCTATTTCATCAGTTTCATGTCCTTAATACGCTTCTTGGCAGCATCCATGGATTCCTCCACCAGCCTGTTGCGCTCGATGCGGAGCATGGCATTCTCGTCCATAAGTTTCTTGATGATTACGCCCGTCCTCTGCAACACGGTAGCGGTCTCCTCCTCCTGCTTCGCCCTTCCGGCGATCTTCGCCCTCAACAGGTCGCGCTCGCCTCGGAGCTTCGCATTGCCCTCCCCGAGTTACCGGATGACGCTGGTAGCATCGTCCTGCATCCTCGCCCAGCCGGAGATCTGATCCATCTGGCTATGGACTATCGCATGCATGCGCCTGTAAGAGTCCTCGCCTGCCCGCGAGAAATTTTACCAGGCCGCCGCGGCGCGGCGGGACCTCCCTGCTGCTTCGGCGGCGCGGCGGGACATCTCTGCTGCTTCCGCGACGTGGCCGGACCAGTCTGCTACATCGACGGCGTGGCGGGACCTCCGTGCTGCTTCGGCGGCACGGCGGGACCTCTATGCTACTACTGCTGCGACTGGACATGTCGGCTGCTTTCGGGGCGAGGCGGGACATCTCTCGTGCTTCCTCTTCCATGCTCACCTCTCCCTGGTGGAAATCTCTCACTTAACTCACGCTGGCTATGGCTTGATTGTTTCTTGTGGATGAGGAGTTGAGGAGGAATGTGCAGTCATCTTAGCATAGTAGTATTTATAACCGAGTACTACTAATACGCTCATAAGTGGGAAACCGTTTAGGTTGTGATCGTTGTGAACAGGTTTGCTATGAAATATAGCGTGGTAGTAGTAGTAATTTGGAATGTGACGAGACGCGCTCAAGATTTATTGACGGTTCTAGTTTTGAAGTGCAGCACTATTCCCGGATGGCGTAACGTCGACACGTTTTCTCGGCCGTGGTGTAGCATATGCCATGGTACTACTAGTTCTTTTTCTACTGCTGTGTACGTGCAAAAACTGGCATCGTCGGATACATATCTTAGTCTTGGCATTCGACAGGAATAGCCTCGTGGCGAGCTATAGACTAGTCTTTTTTTTAGACGCATTACACTTATCTCTCGGGACTTCTTGCACGCACCATCACTGCTCCCTAGGCCGATGCCACCCACATACAGTTGTACTCTGAGAAGAGGTGCACGCACGCACTCATCCTCTCTCACACACGCATCTGTAGCTACAAATTGTAGTGTTCTCAACCATCCGATTGGCTCTATCATAGGTTTCACGTTGCTCCTTGGCCTTGAGATTGAGATGTTTTAAACGCGGAGGCTAAGATGGAGGCGCGAGGTTTTGGTTAATGTGCGGGCCATATACGGCACCAACACGACACAAGCTTCGTCTGCCCGGTGTGCATGCAGTCGGGTGAGTTGTCCAAGTATAGGCACAACCAGGCCCTCGTTGGTATCCGCGCCTCGACTTTGGCTGGTCATAGTGGAGAGTAACATAGATTGGATTACTAGTCTATGTTACTAGTACCTTCACAGTGGGTAGTGTCATATACGTAGTAGTATATGCATAGTTTTGCTCCATGGCGCAATCCATCGATACTACTACTGTACAAATGTATACATTTTTTAAAAGGCTAGAGGGCGGGGCAGTCTAGCTTGGTCCTTTCCACGAGAGGCGAGGGACTTTGTGATTTGACGGCTCATTACTGCTGGAAGGCGGGGCCTTGTGATTTGACTGCTCGTATAAATGTGCCGACGATTGAGGAGGAGCAGAGAATCATGCGGTATACTCCGGTTTTCCATCGAGTACGACGGAGGAGCACGAAACACGGCAGCCCAAAGTGCCATATCCTCTACTCTCTACTCTTATTATATATTACTAGCAAGAGGCATTGTTCTATTGGTGATAAAGAATGATCTAATTTGCTAGTCATCTCATTTTTAGCATTGTTCTATTCATGCCTCGCAGAGAAGGTGATAACCCACAAGTGTAGGGGATCGCAACAGCTTTCGAGGGTAGAGTATTCAACCCAAATTTATTGATTCGACACAAGGGGAGCCAAAGAATATTCTCAAGTATTAGCAACTGAGTTCTCAATTCAACCACACCTGGAAACTTAATATCTGCAGCAATGAGTTTAGTAGCAAAGTAATATGATAGTGGTGGTAACGGTAGCAAAAGTAAAGGAAGTAAAAGTAATATTTTTGGTATTTTGTAATGATTCTAACAGTAACAACGGGAAAGTAAATAAGCGTAAACCAGTAGATGGAAAGCTCGTAGGCATTGGATCGGTGATGGATAATTATGCCGGATGCGGTTCATCATGTAACAGTCATAACATAGGGTGACACAGAACTAGCTCTAATTCATCAATGTAATGTAGGCATGTATTCCGTATATAGTCATACGTGCTTATGGAAAAGAACTTGCATGACATCTTTTGTCCTACCCTCCCGTGGGAGCGGGGTCCTAATGGAAACTAAGGGATATTAAGGCCTCCTTTTAATAGAGAACCGGAACAAAGCATTAGCACATAGTGAATACATGAACTCCTCAAACTATGGTCATCATCGAGAAGTATCCCGATTATTGTCACTTCGGGGTTGTCGGATCATAACACATAATAGGTGACTATAGACTTGCAAGGTAGGATCAAGAACACACATATATTCATGAAAACGTAATAGGTTGAGATCTGAAATCATGGCACTCGGGCCCTAGTGACAAGCATTAAGCATAGCAAAGTCATAGCAACATCAATCTCAGAACATAATGGATACTAGGGATCAAACCCTAACAAAACTAACTCGATTACATGATAGATCTCATCCAACCCATCACCGTCCAGCAAGCCTACAATGGAATTACTCACGCACGGCGGTGAGCATCATGAAATTGGTGATGGAGGATGGTTGATGACGACGACGGCGACGAATCCCCCTCTCCGGAGCCCCGAACAGACTCCAGATCAGCCCTCCCGAGAGGTTTTAGGGCTTGGCAGCGGCTCCGTATCGTAAAACGCGATGATTTCTTCTCTCCGGTTTTTTCTCTCTGAAAGCAAATATATAGAGTTGGAGTTGGCTCCAGGGGGCCCACGAGGTAAGGGGGTGCACCCTAGAGGGGGGGGGCACCCTCGTGGACAGGGTGTGGGCCCCCTGGTCTTCATCTTTGGCGAGGATTTTTATTATTTTTTCTAAGATGTTCCGTGGAGTTTCAGGTCATTCCGAGAACTTTTGTTTTCTGAACACAAAACAACATCATGGCAATTCTTTGAAAACAGCGTCGGTCAAGGTTACTTCCATTCAAATCATACAAGTTAGAGTACAAAACAAGGGAAAAAGTGTTTGGAAAAGTAGATACGACGAGACGTATCAACTCCCCAAGCTTAAACCCTTGCTTGTCCTCAAGCAATTCAGTTGACAAACTGAAAGAGAAAAGAAAAACTTTTACAAACTCTGTTTGCTCTTGTTGTTGTAAATATGTCAAGCCTGCATTCAAGTTTTCAAAGAACGATTGTAACTAACCACATTTGCAATAATTCTCAGGTCTCATGTTTACTCATATCAATGGCCTAATCAACTAGCAAGTCATAATAATAAATCTCGGATGACAACACTTTCTCAAAACAATCATAATATGATATAACAGGATGGTATCTCGCTAGCCCTTTCTGAGACCGCAAAACATAAATGCAGAGCACCTTTAAAGATCAAGGACTGACTAGACATTGTAATTCATGGTAAAAGAGATCCAGTCATAGTCATATCCAATATAAATTAACAGTAATGAATGCAAATTACAGCTGCGCTCTCCAGCTAGTGCTTTTAATAAGAGGGTGATGACTCAACATAATAGTAAATAGATAGGCCCTTCGCAGAGGGAAGCAGGGATTTGTAGAGGTGCCAGAGCTCGGTTTTGAAATAGAGATAAATAATATTTTGAGCGGCATACTTTCATTGTCAACATAACAACTAAGAGATGGCGATATCTTCCATGCTACACACATTATAGGCGGTTCCCAAACAGAATGGTAAAGTTTATACTCCCCCTCCACCAACAAGCATCAATCCACGACTTGCTCGAAACAACGAGTGCCTCCAACATACATCAGGTCCTGTGGGGAGTTTTTTTGCAATTATTTTGATTTAGTTTGCATAAAGCATGGGACTGGGCATCCCGTGACCAGCCATGTTCTCGTGAGTGAGCCGGAGTCCACTCCTCTTGAGAATAACCCACCTAACATGGAAGATAAGGACAGCCATAGTTGATACATGAGCTATTCGAGCATACAAAACAGAATGTTTATTTGACGGTTTAGAGTTTGGCACGTACTAATTTACTTGGAACGGCAGGTAGATACTGTATATAGGAAGGTATAGTGGACTCATATGGAATAACTTTGGGGTTTATGGGATTGGATGCACAAGCAGTATTCCCGCTTAGTATAAGTGAAGGCTACCAAAAGACTGGGAAGTGACCAACTAGAGAGCGACAACAGTCATGAACATGCATTAAAATTAATAAACATTGGATGCAAGCATGAGTAGGATATAATCCACCATGAACATAAATATCGTGAAGGCTATGTCGATTTGTTTCAACTACATGTGTGAACATGTGCCAAGTCAAGTCACTTAAATCATTCAAAGGAGGATACCACCCCATCATACCACATCACAACCATTTTAATAGCATGTTGGCAGGCAAGGTAAACCATTATAACTGATAGCTAATCAAGCATGGCATAAGCAACTATGATCTCTAATTGTCACTCCAAACATGTTTATTCATAATAGGCTGAATCAAGAACGATGAATTCATCATATTTACAAAAACAAGGGAGGTCGAGTTCATACCAGCTTCGCTTATCCCAATCAATTCATCATATATCGTCATTATTGCCTTTCACTTGCACGACCGAACGATGTGAATAATAATAAGAGTGCACGTGCATTGGACTAAGCTGGAATCTGTTGGAAATATGCCCTAGAGGCAATAATAAATTAGTTACTATTATATTTCCTTGTTCATGATAATTGTTTATTATCCATGCTACAATTGTATTGATAGGAAACTAAGATACATGTGTGGGTACATAGACAACACCATGTCCCTAGTAAGCCTCTAGTTGACTAGCTAATTGATCAATAGATGGTTACGGTTTCCTGACCATGGACATTGGATGTCGTTGATAACGGGATCACATCATTAGGAGAATGATGTGATGGACAAGACCCAATCCTAAGCCTAGCACAAAGATCGTAGTTCAGTATGCTAAAGCTTTTCTAATGTCAAGTATCATTTCCTTAGACCATGAGATTGTGCAACTCCCGGATACCGTAGGAATGCTTTGGGTGTACCAAACGTCACAACGAATCGGGTGGCTATAAAGGTGCACTACGGGTATCTCCGAAAGTGTACATTGAGTTGGCACGAATCGAGACTGGAATTTGTCACTCCGTGTGACGGAGAGGTATCTCTGGGCCCACTCGGTAGGACATCATCATAATGTGCACAATGTGACCAAGGGGTTGATCACGGGATGATGTGTTACGGAACGAGTAAAGAGACTTGCCAGTAACGAGATTGAACAAGGTATCGGCATACCGACGATCGAATCTCGGGCAAGTACAATACCGCTAGACAAAGGGAATTGCATACGGGATTGCTTGAATCCTTGACATCGTGGTTCATCCGATGAGATCATCATGGAACATGTGGAGCCAACATGGGTATCCAGATCACGCTGTTGGTTATTGACCGGAGAACGCCTCGGTCATGTCTGCATGGTTCCCGAACCCGTAGGGTCTACACACTTAAGGTTCGGTGGACGCTAGAGTTGTTATGGGAAATAGTATGTGGTTACCGAAGGTTTTGAGTCCGGATGAGATCCGGACATGACGAGGAGCTCGGAATGGTCCGGAGGTGAAGATCGTTATATATTGGACGAAGGGTATTGGAGTTCGGAATTGTTCCGGGGTACGGTGATGACCGGTGGTCCGAAAGGGGTTTAGGAGGCCCAACAGCGTTGGGGGGCCTTATGGGCCAAGGGAGAGGGCACATCGGCCCACTAAGGGGCTGAGCGCCTCCCACCCCATCTCACGTAACCAGGAGAGGTGGGGGCGCCACCCCTAGGGCAGCCGCCCCTCCCGGCTTGGGGGGCAAGTTTCCTAGGGGGTGGGGGCGCCCAAACCCATCTAGGATTTCCACTGTGGCCGCCACCCCTCCCCTAGGGAACCCTAGGGCGCCTCCCCCTCCTCCCTTCCCCCTATATATAGTGAGGGAGAGAGAGGGCAGCCGCACCCTTCCCCTGGCGCAGCCTTCTCCCTCCTGAAACACCTCCTCCTCCTCCTCCGTAGTGCTTGGCGAAGCCCTGCCGGAGAACCACGAGCTCCATCACCACCATGCCGTCGCACAGCCGGAGAACTTCTCCTCTCCCCTTGCTGGATCAAGAAGGAGGAGACGTCCCCGGGCTGTACGTGTTGAACTCGGAGGCACCGTTGTTCGGTGCTTAGATCGGAATCAACCGCGATCTGAATCGCTGCGAGTACGACTCCTTCATCCCCGTTCTCTTGAATGCTTCCGCTTAGCGATCTACAAGGGTATGTAGATGCACTCATCCTCTCCCTCTCTTGTTGCTAGAATCTCCGTAGATTGATCTTGGTGATGCGTAGAAAATTTTGAATTTCTGCTACGTTCCCCAACAGTGGCATCATGAGCTAGGTCTATTGCGTAGATTCTTTGCACGGGTAGAACACAAAGTAGTTGTGGGCATTGATTTTGTTCAATATGCTTACCGTTACTAGTCCAATCTTGTTTCGACGGTATTGTGGGATGAAGCGGCCCAGACTGACCATACACGTACACTTACGTGAGACAGGTTCCACCGACTGACATGCACTTGGTGCATAAGGTGGCTAGCGGTGCCGCCTCCCACTTTAGTCGGAATGGATTCGATGAAAAGGGTCCTTATGAAGGGTAAATAGCAATTGGCATATCACGTTGTGGTTTTATGTAGGTAAGAGCGTTCTTGCTAGAAACCCATAGCAGCCACGTAAAACATGCAAACAACAATTAGAGGACGTCTAACTTGTTTTTGCACGGTATGCTATGTGATGTGATATGGCCAAGAAGAATGTGATGAATGATATGTGATGTATGATATTGATCATGTTCTTGTAATAAGAATCACGACTTGCATGTCGATGAGTATTACAACTGGCAGGAGCCATAGGAGTTGTCTTAATTTATTGTATGACCTGCGTGTCATTGAACAAACGCCATGTAATTACTTTACTTTATTGCTAACCGGTAGCCATAGTAGTAGAAGTAATAAGTTGGCGAGACAACTTCACAGAGACACGATGATGGAGATCATGATGATGGAGATCATGGTGTCATGCCGGTGACGATGATGATCATGGAGCCTCAAGATGGAGATCAAAGGAGCAAAATGATATTGGCCATATCATGTCATTATTTAATTGCATGTGATGTTTATCATGTTTA
Source organism: Aegilops bicornis (assembly GCA_021605145.1). Taxonomy (NCBI): domain Eukaryota; kingdom Viridiplantae; phylum Streptophyta; class Magnoliopsida; order Poales; family Poaceae; genus Aegilops; species Aegilops bicornis. The sequence continues at coordinate 266,238,776 of CM038669.1, forward strand.
TGCATCTTATTTGCTTAGAACGACGGTAGTAAATAAGGTGATCCTCATTAAAATTTCAAGAAAGTGTTCCCCTAACTGTGCACTGCCAGAAAGTTCGTTGCTTTGAGGCACCACGTGATGATCGGGTGTGATAGATTCTTACGTTCACATACAATGTGTGTAAGCCAGATTTACACACGAAACACTTAGGTTAACTTGACGAGCCTAGCATGTACAGACATGGCCTCGGAACACAAGAGACTGAAAGGTCGAGCATGAGTCGCATGGAGGATACGATCAACATGAAGATGTTCACCGATGATGACTAGTCCGTCTCACGTGATGACCGGACACGGCCTAGTTGACTCGAATCATGTAATCACTTAGATGACTAGAGGGATGTCTATCTGAGTGGGAGTTCATTAGATGAACTTAATTATCCTGAACATAGTTAAAAGATCTTTGCAAATTATGTCGTAAGCTCGCACTTTAGTTCCACTATTTTAGATATGTTCCTAGAGAAAATATAGTTGAAAGTTGACAGTAGCGATTATACAGACAGAAGAAAGCTTATGTCCTTAATGCACCGCTCAGTGTGCTGAACCCCAAACGTCGTCTGTGGATGTTGCGAACATCGGACATACACGTTTTGATAACTGCGTGATAGTTCGCTTAAACGGTTTAGAGTTGAGGCACCAAAGACGTTTTTCAAACGTTGCGGAACATATGAGATGTTTCGAGGGCTGAAATTGGGATTTCAGGCTCGTGCCCACGCCAAGAGGTATAAGACCTCCGACGATTTTCTTAGCCTCGCAAACTAAGGGAGAAAAGCTCAATCGTTGAGCTTTGTGCTTAGATTGTCCGAGTGCAACAATCACTTGAATCGAGTGGGAGTTGATCTTCACGATGAGATAGTGATGTTTCTCCAAAGTCATTGCCACCAAGCTGCTAGAGCTTCGTGATGAACTATAACATATCGTGATAGATGATCCTTGAAATATTCGCGATGTTTGACACCGCGAAAGTAGAAGTCAAGAAGGAGCATCAATTGTTGATGGTTAATGAAACCACTTGTTTCAAGAAGGGCAAGGGCAAGAAGGGATACTTCATGAAACGACTAATCGATTGTCGCTCTAGTGAAGAAACCCAAGGTTGAACCCAAACCCGAGACTAAGTGCTTACGTAATAAGGGGAACAGCCATCGGAGCGTAATTACCCTAGATACTTGGTAGATGAGAAGGTCGACAAGGTCGATAGAAGTATATTGGATATACATTAAGTTATTGTGTACTTTACTAGTACTCCTAGTAGCACTGTGGTATTAGATACCGTTCGGTTGCTAAGTGTTAGTAACTTCGAAATAAAAGGCTACGGAATAAATGGAGACTAGCTAAAGGTGAGTCGACGATATGTGTTGGAAGTGTTTCCAAGTTTGATGTGATCAAACATCGCACACTCCCTCTACCATCAAGATTAGTATTAAACCAGAATAATTGTCATTTGGTGTTTATGCGTTGAGCATAGACATGATTGGATTATGTCTATCGCAATACGGTTATTCATTTAAGGAGAATAATGGTTACTCTATTTATTTGAATAATACCTTCAATGGTCTTGCACCTAAAGGAATGGTTTATTGAATCTCGATCACAGTAATACACATTTTCATGCCAAAAGATATAAGATAGTAATGATGGTACCACTTACTTGTGGCACTGCCATGTAAGTCATATTGGTGTAAAACGCACGAAGAAGCTCCATGTTGATGAATCTTTGGACTCACTCGTTTTTGTAATGTTTGAGACATGCGAACCATGTCTATTGGTGTATACGCATGAAGAAAATCCATGCAGATGGATCGCTTTGGACTCACTTGATTTTGAATCACTTGAGATATGCAAATCATACCACATGGGCAAGATGACCGAAAAGCCTCGCTTTCAGTTAGATGGAACAAGATAGCAACTTGTTGGAAATAACACATTTTGATGTGTGCGGTCCAATGAGTGCTGAGGCATGCAAATGAATATCGTTATGTTCTTACTTCACGATGATTCGAGTAGATGTTGAGTATATTTACTTGATGAAACACAAGTCTGAATTATTGAATGGTTCAAGTAATTTCAGAGTGAAGTTGAAGATCATTGTGACAAGAGGATAAAATGTCTATGATATGATCATAGAGATGAGTATCTGAATTACGAGTTTGGCACACAATTAAGACATTGTGGAAATTGTTTCACAACTAATACCGCCTGGAACACCATAGTTTGATGGTGTGTCCGAACATCACAACTACACCCTATTGGATATGGTGCATACTATGATGTCTCTTATCGAATTACCACTACCGTTTATGGGTTAGGCATTAGAGACAACCACATTCACTTTAAATAGGGCACCACGTAATTCCGTTGAGACGACACCGTATGAACTATGGTTTGGAGAAACCTAAGTTCTCGTTTCTTAAAAGTTTGGGGCTGCGACGCTTATGTGAAAAAGTTTCAGGTTGATGAGCTCGAACCCAAAGAGGATAAATGCATCTTCATAGGACACCCAAAAATAAGTTGGGTATACCTCCTATCCTAGATCCGGAAGCAAAAGGGATTGTTTCTTGAAACGGGTCCTTTCTCGAGGAAAAGTTTCTCTCGAAAGAATCGAGTGGGAGGATGGTGGAGACTTGATGAGGTTATTGAACCATCACTTCAACCAAGTGTAGCAGGGCACGTGAAGTTGTTCCTGTGGCACCTACATCAATTGAAGTGGAAGTTGATGATGGTGATCATGAAACTTGGATCAAGTCACTACCGAACCTCGTAGGGTGACAAGGATGTGTACTACTTCGTGAGTGGTACAAGAATCATGTCTTGAAGGTCATGTTGCTAGACAACAATGAACCAACGAGCTATGGAGAAGCGATGGTGGGCCCGGATTCCGACGAATGGCTCGAGGCCATAAAATCCGAGAGAGGATCCATGTATGAAAACAAAGTGTAGACTTTGGCAGAACTACTTGATGGTCGTAAGGCTATTGGGTACAGATGGATTTTAAAAGGAAGACAGACAATGATGGTAAGTATCACCATTAAGAAAGCTCGACTTGTCGTTAAAATATTTTCTGACAAGTTCAAGGAGTTGACTACGGTGAGGCTTTCTCACTCATAGCGATGCTAAGAGTCTGTTGGAATTGGATTAGCAAAGCATCGCATTATTTATGAAATTCTTGCGATAGGATGTCAAAACATTGTTTCCTCAACAATTTTCTTGAGGAAAGGTTGTATGTGATACAACCTGAAAGGTTTTGACAATCCCGAAGACGCTAACAAGTATGCAAAGCTCCAAAGAATCCTTCTAAGGACTGGAGTAAGCATCTCGGAGTTGGAATGTACGCTTTGATGAGATGATCAAAGATTTTGGGTTTATACAAAGTTTATGAGAAACTTGTATTTCCAAAGAAGTGAGTGGGAGCACTATAGAATTTCTCGATGAGTATATGTTGTTGACATATTGTTGATCGAAATGATGTAGAATTCTCGAAAGCATATAGGGTTATTTGAAAAGTGTTTTCAATAGAAAACCTGGATTAAGCTGCTTGAACATTGAGCATCAAGATCTATGAGGATAGATCAAAACCGCTAAATGGTACTTCCAAATGAGCACATACTTTGACATGATCTTGAAGGTGTTCAAGATGGATCGACCAAAGAAGGAGTTCTTGCCTGAGTTGTAAGGTATGAAGTTAAGAGTTAAAGCTCTCACCACGGCAGAAGAGAGAGAAAGGACGAAGGTCGCCCCTATGCTTCGACGTAGGCTCTATAGTATGCTATCTTTGTGTACCGCATAGCGAAGTGTGCCTTGCCATGAGTCAGTCAAGGGGTACAAGAATGATCCAGGAATGGATCATTGGACAGCGGTCAAAATTGTCCTTGGAGTAAATAAGGACATGTTTCTCGATTATGGAGGTGATAAAGAGTTCGGCGTAAAGTGTTACGTCGATGCAAGCTTTAACACCTATTCAAGTGACTCTGAGTAGCAAACCGGATACATATAGTGGAGCAACCATTTGGAATAGCTTCAAGTGGAGCGTGGAAGCAGCATTTACAATATGACCTAGAGATTTATGCAAGTGCATACGAATCTGAATGTTGCGCACCGTTGACTAAAACCTCTCTCACAAGCAAAACATGATCAAACCCCGTAACTCATTGAGTCTTAATCACATGATGATGTGAACTAGTTTAGTGACACTAGTAAACTCTTTGGATGTTGGTCACATGGCGATGTGACTGTGAGTGTTAATCACATGGCGATGTGAACTAGATTATTGACTCTAGTGCAAGTGGGAGACTGTTGGAAATATGCCCTAGAGGCAATAATAAAGTAGTTATTATTATATTTCCTTGTTCATGATAATCGTTTATTATTCATGCTATAATTGTATTGATAGGAAACTCTGATACATGTGTGGGTACATAGACAACACCATGTCCCTAGTAAGCCTCTAGTTGACTAGCTCGTTGATCAATAGATGGTTATGGTTTCCTGACCATGGACATTGGATGTCGTTGATAACGGGATCACATCATTAGGAGAATGATGTGATGGACAAGACCCAATCCTAAGCCTAGCACAAAGATCGTGTAGTTCGTATGCTAAAGCTTTTCTAATGTCAAGTATCATTTCCTTAGACCATGAGATTGTGCAACTCCGGATACCGTAGGAATGCTTTGGGTGTACCAAACGTCACAACGAATCGGGTGGCTATAAAGGTGCACTACGGGTATCTCCGAAAGTGTCTGTTGGGTTGGCACGAATCGAGATCGGATTTGTCCCTCCGTGTGACGGAGAGGTATCTCTGGGCCCACTTTCGGTAGGACATCATCATAATGTGCACAATGTGACCAAGGGGTTGATCACGGATGATGTGTTACGGAACGAGTAAAGAGACTTGCCGTAACGAGATTGGACAAGGTATCGGCATACCGACGATCGAATCTCGTGCAAGTACAATACCGCTAGACAAAGGGAATTGCATACGGATTGCTTGAATCCTTGACATCGTGGGTTCATCCGATGAGATCATCGTGGAACATGTGGGAGCCAACATGGGTATCCAGATCACGCTGTTGGTTATTGACCGGAGAACGTCGGTCATGTTCGCATGGTTCCCGAACCCGTAGGGTCTACACACTTAAGGTTCGGTGACGCTAGAGTTGTTATGGGAAATAGTATGTGGTTACCGAAGGTTTTTGAGTCCGGATGAGATCCGGACATGACGAGGAGCTCCGAAATGGTCCGGAGGTGAAGATCGGTATATTGGACGAAGGGTATTGGAGTTCGGAATTGTTCCGGGGGTACTAGGTGATGACCAGCGTGTCCGAAAGGGGTTTCGGAGGCCCCGGCAAGCGTTGGGGGGCCTTATGGGCCAAGGGTAGAGGGCACATCGGCCCACTAAGGGGCTGAGCGCCTCCCACCCCATCTCACGTAACCAGAGAGGTGGGCGCCACCCCTAGGGCAGCCGCCCCTCGCGGCTTGGGGGGCAAGTTTCCTATGGGGTGGGGGCGCCCAAACCCATCTAGGGTTTCCCCTGTGGCCGCCGCCCCTCCCCTAGGGAACCCTAGGGCGCCTCCCCCTCCGCCCTTCCCCCGATATAGAGTGAGGGAGAGAGAGGGCAGCCGCTTCCCTCGGCGCAGCCCTCTCCCTCCTCAAACACCTCCGCCTCCTCCGTAGTGCTTGGCGAAGCCTCGCCGGAGAACCACGAGCTCCAACACCACCATGCCGTCATCTTGTCGAGTTCTCCTCAACTTCTCCTCTCCCTTGCTGGATCAAGAAGGAGCAGACGTCCCCGGCTGTACGCGTGTGTTGAACGCGGAGGCACCGTTGTTCGGTGCTTAGATCGGAATCAACCGCGATCTGAATCGCTGCGAGTACGACTCCTTCATCCCCGTTCTCTTGAACGCTTCCGCTTAGCGATCTACAAGGGTATGTAGATGCACTCATCCTCTCCCTCTCTTGTTGCTAGAATCTCCGTAGATTGATCTTGGTGATGCGTAGAAAATTTTGAATTTCTGCTACGTTCCCCAAGAGAATCTGCGAGTATTCAATAAACAGGAGAAGACAAGGCAATATGGGTTCTTGGTTAAATCAACAATAAAGCATATAAGGGCCACTTCAACAATTTAATCATGGTCTTCTCCTATCGACCCCAAAGAAAAGAAAAGAAATAAAACTATTTACACGGAAAGCTCCCAACAAGCAAAAGAAGAACATGAAATATTTTTGGGTTTTCTTTTTAATTATTACTACTACAGCAGGAAAAGTAAACTAACTAGAAGCTACACTAATTTTTTGTTGTTTTCTTAAAGTTTAACAAACACACAAGAAGAAAACAGGAAAAAGAAAATAAACTAGCATGGATAATATAGTGAAAGAGTATGAGCACCGACATCTAGCAATGAGTGTGTGTGAACATAAATGTAATGACGGTGAGAAATACGTACTCCCCCAAGCTTAGGCTTTTGGCCTAAGTTGGTTCATTGCCAGGGATAGCCTGGCGGATACCCGTAGGTGTAGCTGGGGTCGTACTGCGATGAAGAGGACTCTGACTGCCATTGGCTGGCAGCCACTTCCGGATCCCAAGAATAAACAGACTGGCGTGGAGGTTCGTATTGTGGTTCCGGCTCTGGGGCTGGTGCAGAACTCCGATAGGCTTGAATGGCCGCCCACGGGACGAGATAAAGACCTGCAGACAAGATAAACAAAGAAGGAGCAGGCAAAGTAATAGTCTCAGGGTGATGTTTATCAAAGTACAATTTATATTTATGCTCCCCTTCACGACTCTTAACAATAAAATCATGTGCTAGCATACTCTTATAATCTAGATAAGCACTAGGCAGCATTTTTTCTTCTTTCTCGAAATGCCTAATAGGTATGCTAAAGTATTCAGCTAGGCGTGGAGCATAAATGCCTCCAAAGATGGGGCCCTTAGTACGGTTCGTACTTAACCGCCTAGCAACAATTCCACCCATACTAACAGAGTTATTATGGTATAAACCATGGAACAGAATGATAGTATCAGGAACACTAAGGTTTCCACATTTTCCACGCACCAATCAAGCAACGACTAGCAAATAAGGCAAAGTAGCGTAAAACAGGAAAAATGTATGCTAGTAATTCTTGCATCGTAAACCTTCCTGGTTTCTCCCATGTTGATAGTGTTAATAAATGCTTCCACTTCATTACGGTGTGGTTCATCTAAGGTACCCTCAAAGGTATTTTGCAAATCTCGCAAAATTCAGCTAATGGAATCTTCTTAACAACGTCATATAAATGAAACTCTACTGATGGGGGTGATTCCTTAGGAAGAAAGTAGAAGTTTTGCACAAAAGTATTAGTGAGTAAGAGATACTGATGACGTTGGTCACGAGGAAGTCGGTGAGGCCAGCATTCTCAATCAATAAATAAAAATCCTCATAAATTCCGGCTCTCCTCAAGAAGTCATCGGAAGGCCATTCCCACGGCCGAACGTCCGTGGTATGAGGCAAATTATATTCGGGCTTCTGTGCTTCTTCATTTTGTTTTTCCTCGAGCTTCGGCTCGACGAGCCCCTCAATAGTCTCTTCATTATTTTCTGAAATAACCTGAAATTTTTAGTAACTTCAAACAAAAGAGAACCAACTTCAATAAAATTGATAGCAACTACTCCTACAAGTGCCTAGAGCCTTTATCATGCATTAGAACTACTTGGAACCATATAAATTTGACATGCAAGCTCAAGAACGTGGTCACCTATGTAGCACAAATTTGCAATGAATAAAGCACTAGAACAAAAACTGATTGGACCCATGGAGGAGTCACATACCAAGGAACAATCTCCCCAAGCAGTTTGGTGAGAGGTGCTTTGAGCAAGGAGATCGAAAATCACAGCAACGGGGGCTGGAACTCGTGCTTGAGTTGGTTTTTCGTGTTTGTGGGAGGAAGAAGAAGAGGATGGGTGCAGGAATAAGTGGAGAAGGGCCACCGTGGGCCCACGAGACAGGGGGGCGCGCCCTCCACCCTCGTGGCCAGGTGGCAGCTCCCCCCGTGGTAATTTTTGCACCATAAATCCTCAAATATTCCCGAAAAAAAACATATTAAATTGGCATGGCATTCTGAGGACTTTTATTTTCGGGATATATTTATATTGCATGAATAAATCAGGAATGCATGTAAAAATACTATTTTTACTTTATTTCAACTAAATAATGTAAAGTAGAAAGGGGGTACAGAAGGTTGTGCTTTCTAGTTTCATCCACCTCATGCTCATCAAAAGGAATCCACTAACAAGGTTGATCAGGTCTTGTTAACAAACTCATTCCGACTAACATGGAACCGGAGAAATTTCGAATAACACTATGTTACCTCAACGGGATATGCACATCCCCTATAATAAGAATATCATATTTCTTCTTGATGAGGGAAGAGGAAATTCAAAACCTCCAAATATAATCGATGGAATTTTTCCAATAGAGTTGATGCTATAAACTTGAGGTTGTTTCTTCGGCAAGTGTACCGTATGTTCATTACCATTAACATGAAAAGTGACATTGCCTTTGTTGCAATCAATAACAGCCTCGCAGATTCAAAAAGGTCTTCCAAGAATAATAGACCGTAACGCCGGTTGCTTGCATGGCGCTGTGTGTCCGCCAGTTATTCGCCGTTGTTGCCATGTCATTTGCTTGCGTGTTGCATTTTTCCATGTCATCATGTGCATTTCTTTTTGCATACGTGTTCGTCTCATGCATCCGAGCATTTTCCCCGTTGTCCGCTTTTGCAATCCGGCACTCCTATGTCCCCGGCTGCTCCCCTTTGTCTCCTGTTGTGAGCGGGTGTTAAACTTTCTCGGAATGGTCCGAGGTTTGCCAAGCGGTCTTGGTATAGCACCGGTAGACCGTCCGTCAAGTTTCGTGCCATTTGGAGGTCGTTTGATACTCCAACGGTTAACCGAGTAACCGTAAAAGGCCTCTTTTGTGTGCAGCCCAACACCCCTCCAAAGTGCCCCAAAACCCATCCTAACCCCCTCCATGCTCTCGGTCGTTCGATCACGATCGTGTAGGCGAAAACCGCACCTCATTTGGACTCTCCTAGCTCCCAGAATCTATAAATATGACCTCCCCGTCCAAATTCGCGGATGATTTCAAACCCTCAAACTCCTCCTCGTCAGCCGGACGCGTCGGCTGCCGCGGACGTGTCCGACCAGCCTGGCCGCCGCCACGTGTCGCTGTTCGACTTGCCCGCGCCCGCGCCATACCACTCGCCTCGCGAGGCCGGGGCCGAGGCGGGCCTCGGCCCGAAGCCGCCCGCCGATCCGCCGGATCGCCACTGGCGCCTCCCGTCCGCGCCGCCTGGCGCTTAGCGCCGCCCGCCGCCGCTCATGCTGCTTCCGCCTGGCGCCGGCCGCCGCTGCCGTCTGGCAGCCGCCTCCGCCGCCGTGGGCGCCGGATCCAGCGAGGAGCGTCTCAGATCCGGTCCCCTTCGTCCTTCCCGGCCATCTCATTCCTCTCCGGCAGCTACTCCGGCGAGAACACCGGCCGTCCTCGATTCCCGTGCGAACCCTAAGGTTGACCCCAAAAACATCCCAAGTCTATGAGATTTTTCATCTTATGTACCCATGTTCATCGCATAATAACTCCATAACTGTAGCTTCGTTTCGTGCATATAATATATCAAAGTGTTCACTGTGAGATGCTCCTCATTTTGTTCCATTGTGGCCTGATTGTTTGAGTTCATCTTGATGCCCTAGTCATCGTTGCAAGAGTGCTATATGATGTTATCTGCTGCCTGTTATCAGAACTTGGTGATTTGTCATTTTTGTTGCATTTGATGTGTGTATCTTATGAGCATGAGCTCTACATGTGTTTTGAACTATGCCATTCCATATTTACAGGGGTTCTTGTCTTGTATTTGTGTGATCTATGTGGTGACTAGAACAAGAATGCAAATTAGCCTCCGTGATGTTGCTGATCTCTGTGACTTGGTCATTTCTGCAAAGTCTGAGTCTGTTATATTGTGATGCCATATAAACTTGCTGGTACCATGAGTTCTGTGCATAATCTGGAGATGTTCACTAAGTATGTTTTTTTACACATGTCATGCTCTATCCATCCATGCCCATAGTTGCATTTATATCCTCCTGTAGGTTTTTGTAATATTGCTCTCAATTTGCTAAGTAATGTTTCTGTCAGCCTGTTAACATTAAGTTCAGTTTTGCCATGTGTTTTTCCAGTGATCCATGCATCCTATGACTATGAAATTGTCATGATTAGCTTTACATTTATGCCATCTTGCCGTTTTTCACCTTTTCATGCCATGTATTGCTATGGGGTGAGTTATTCAAGCTCACCAACATGCCTACTTATCGTCGCTTCTGCCATGCTCTGTTTTCTGCCAAGTCTGAATCTGTTAACAAAACTTGCTATGTTTACATGGGTGCCACCATATCTTATGGTCCTTTTTGGCTCATCATCAGTAAGGGACTTTTGTTATATGCATTTACTAGAATCGTTGCGTGCGTTGTTTTGCCATGTTAATATCATGTAGCATGTCGTTTGATAGCTCTTAACATTGCAACCTGATATTATTTCTGCTATGTCCAGTAATTCTGCCAAGTCTGTGAAGCTGATATTATTTGCAATCTTGCACTGTCCTTTTGAGCATATTCTAGTAGTTTCTGGAGATAGCTCAGTGTTCATGTTTTGTGATACTTTACCTGTACATCATGTCCATGCCTTTTGTTTCATGTTGGGGTGCTGTAGCACATTTTTTTGATGCTCGCAAGATGTCTAGTTGCTGTTATGGACAGATTGTTGTTATATATTGTTTGGAGTGTATGTGTTGCACCGTTGCTCCGTTTTGAGTGTGCTCTATATGAAACTTGCTTAGTTTTGTATGTAGTTGCATGTTGCCTTGTTGCATCCATGTTTGGAGTGTGTTGCTTGATGTTTGAATGCATTTTGCATCAATGCCATGTTTAACTTGTTTTGCTCATATCTTTTAGGCCGTAGCTCCGAATTAAATGAACTTTATATGTAACTTGACTAGAATTTCGTGTAGATGATCTTGGTGCATTTTAACTTGATGTTTAACAAATTGAACATAATGTTTATTCAGATCTGGACCAATTTCGAAATTTGCATATGAGGACTTACCGAAATTGGTATATGTTGTTTCCGGCCTCATTTAAACTTGCCTTGATGTGTTGTTCTTGTATGCATCATCTCTTGCCATGAGCAGCTTCATGTAGCCTTGTCATGCATCATACTTGATTGAGCATCATGCCTTGTTCATGTGTGGTTTTGTTTACCGTGTTGTGTGCTTCTTCTCGATAGTTCCCGTTTCATTGCGATCGTGAGGATTCGTTTGTCTACGCTTGGTTCGTCTACGTGGCTTCATCTTCTTCATGGATTCGTTCTTCTTCCTAGCGGGATTTCAGGCAAGATGACCGTCACCTTGGATCTCATTACTATCATTGCTATGCTAGTTGCTTCGCTCTACCGCTATGCTGCGTTACCTACCACTTGCTTATCAAGCCTCTCAAATTGCCATGAACCTCTAACATTTGTCACCCTTCCTAGCAAACCGTTGTTTGGCTATGTTACCGCTTGTGCTCAGCCCCTCTTATAGCGTTGCTAGTTGCAGGTGAAGATGAAGATTGCTCCAAGTTGGATTATGTTTATGTTGGGATATCACAATATCTCTTATATTATTAATGCATCTATATACTTGGTAAAGGGTGGAAGGCTCGGCCTTATGCCTGGTGTTTTGTTCCACTCTTGCCGCCCTAGTTTCCTTCATATCGGTGTTATGTTCCCGGATTTTGCGTCCCTAACGTGGTTGGGTGATTTATGGGACCCCCTTGACTGTTCGCTTTGAATAAAACTCCTCCAGCAAGGCCCAACCTTGGTTTTACCATTTGCCTCACGACCACCTATACTTTTCCCTTAGGATTCGCGCTCCCGAGGGTCATCTTTATTCAGCCCCCGGGCCGTGCTTCTCTAAATGCTGGTCCAAACCAGAGCCCTTTGCAGCGCCCCCTCAAGGAAACTTGAGGTCTGGTTTTAGTTGTACGGATGCTCATCCGGTGTTGCCCTAAGAACGAGATATGTGCAGCTCCTATCGGGATGTCGGCGCATCGGGCAGTCTTGCTGGACTTGTTTTACCATTGTCGAAATGTCTTGTAAACGGGATTCCGAGACTGATCGGGTATTCCCGGGAGAAGGAATATCCTTCGTTGATCGCGAGAGCTTATCATGGGCTAAGTTGGGACACCCCTGCAGGGTTTGAACTTTCGAAAGCCGTGCCCACGGTTATGTGGCAGATGGGAATTTGTTAATATCCGGTTGTAGTATACTTGAAGTAAACTCTTCTAAAATACACCAACCGTGTGTGTAATCATGAGTGTCTCTTTTTCGGGGTTGATCGAGAGGAGAACCACGGTTTCGGGTTATGTGTGACGAAGTAGGAGTTCAGGATCACTTCTTGATCATTACTAGTCGATTTCACCGCTTTGCTTTGCTTCTCTTCTCGCTCTTATTTGCGTAAGTTGGCCACCATACATGCTTAGTCGCTGCTGCAACCTCACCACTTACCCCTTCCTTACCCATTAAGCTTTGCTAGTCTTGATACCCATGGTAATGGGATTGCTGAGTCCTCGTGGGTTCACTGATTACTACAACAACGATTGCAGTGTACAGGTTATGGCGATGATCATGACGCGAGAGCGATGTTTGCTTGTTTTGGAGTTCTTCTTCTGCTTCTTCTTCGATCAGGGGATAGGTTCCAGGTCGGCAGCCTGGGCTAGCAGGGTGGATGTCGTTTGAGTTTCTGTTTATGTTTCATCCATAGTCGGATGTTGATCTTGTATATGAGGTATTGATGTATTCTTGCGGCATTTGTATGCCTTGTATGTATCCCCATCTATTATGTAATGTTGATGTAATGATATCCACCTTGCAAAAGCGTCTTCAAGATGCGCTTCTATCCTTGGTGGGACCTTCGAGTTCCTTTCGGATAGGGTCGCATCTTGGGCGTGAAATAGACATACTATCGTCCTCGGGAATATCACGAATAACAAAGTTCGTTAAAATAGTAACGTTTGCAACCACAACAGGCACATCCTCCACTACAAAAAAATACACTTCCGTGATGATACGTGTTTGTCATAGTAGGTCGCGTTTTTTGTCATGTATGTACATCCATAACGATTTTATGACAGAATCAAGATAGTCATACCTCGCGGCCGTGAGAAGTGTTCCATGACATTACCAAAATTATCATCACGGAAGTGTCCACTTCCATGACGATAAATCGCGTGTCACGAGAAGTGCTTTCGTCAAGGGTGACCGACACGTGGCATCCACCGCAACGTGAACGCCGTTAAGCTATCGGGTCGGGTTTTGGCCCGATAACCTGCTAACAGCCCCGACCAATGGGGATTTTCCACGGTAAAATTATCATTGGCTGGAGGAAACACGTGTCGGCTCACCGCTGGGGACAGATGTCATCCGTTCATTGAATCAAGTCGCCTATGATAAGGCGACATACGTGGCACGGCCCAACAGAGGCCCATTCGCGAAAAGGCCGGCCCGTTTGACTTGGTCAAAAGGTGGCGGCCCGACCCACGGAAAGCCTGTTAACGGCCTGTTCGCATATAGCCCATTTACAGCCTGCTAACCCAGGGCCCATTACGCCCTATCCGAATTAGGCCTAGTAGCGTCAACTGGGCCATCCAATATGATTCAGCCCGTTTTAACTTCCGTTCCATGTGTGGCCCATGACTTCTTTCGGCCCATATGAGGACCTTTGTAACTCTTGGCCCATTAACGGCCCGTGGTGAAACTGGCCCGTAATGAACAGTGTATCACTTTATACCCATTAGTGGCCCGTTATTCCATTGGGCGCTTCAGCCCAAGTTATCTTCGGCCTTCTCGAAAGGCCCATATTGATTCTTGGGCTCATTTACGGCAGATTCGTTACATACGGCCGTTACATCGCTATTTTACGCTTAGGCCAAATTCAGCCTGTCGTTACGGTCGGCCCGTTTGCGGACCGTTAATACGTTGGGCCGTTTTCATGTCAAAAAAAAACCGGTTGGGCTGTTTTCACAGAGTTATCAAATACGGCCTATTAACGGCCCGTTATGGTCCACGAATAGTACGGCCCAAGATTGGCGAAATGATGATACGCCCCGTAGAAGGCCCATGGATCCTACGACCCGTATGAGGCCCATGGATACTACGGCCCGTAGAAGGCCCATGGATCGTACGACCCGTAGAAGACCCATGGACCCTACGGCCCGTAGAAGGCCCACGGACCATAAGGCCCGTATAGAAGGCCGATGGATCCTACGGCCCGTATAGAAGGCCAATGGATCCTACGGGCGGACGAAGGCCCATGGATCATACTGACTGCGGGGAGGCCCATGGTTACAACAGTCCATGTGTTGCCATGATTATTTTGGCCTAGTTACCAAAAAATAGGCTATTGTGGCCACTAGAAAAACACAGAAAAAGAAGTGCAGTGACTACAAGCAAACAACTAAACAAGACAATAAGGAAATAAATAAGCAAGCAATTAAGGCTAGCCTATTACTGCTATTACACATATTACATCCACTGGGCATCAAAGTTCACCACCAGTGCAAATATAGGGAACAAAGCAGCATATTACATACCGCCGGTCAAAATTGGCCACCGGTGCAAATAAGCAGCGCTGACAAAGAAACAAGAGCATAATCAAACAACTTCGTAAGAGCTCAAGAAATGTTATCCTCGGTATCCACCATGATGGCAATAAGCTTAGCAAGCTGATTAGCTTTGTCATGTTTGGGCGCTAAAATCCTCCAATGCTTATCATTGCACCGTAAGTATGCATCCGAATGCTCCGTGGACTTCCGTAGTCCTTTTCGCTTCTTGTCGCAAAGCACAATGACCTGATCGGTGTCTTTCAGCTTGTAGTTGAGACTCAAGAAACCAAACTGATTCAGACAGTGAGTATGAATAGCTTTTGCATGCGGTAGTGGCCAGTAACTCGAACACTAAACCAAGACAGGACTTTAGGGTTGTCTCGTTGTCTTCAAGAAAGTCTTCCTTAGCTGTTTTATCAGCTTTGTTGGAGACCAACAAGGATGTGTCACTATCCTTAACCTTATCTGCATTACTTCCTTTACCATTGCTTAATAAGGCACTCTTCCCCAATATTCTCACAAGATTCTAAAAGAAGAAACAAGGCATACATAACAAGTTTAGCATGTACTAGTATATGAAACTCATTTCGGTGAACCAGTTCATTCGTAAGGTGGACATGATTGAACTACCAAGTCTTCTATTGCCAAGTACGAGTACATAATAAAAGCATCAAATAAACATATATTATGTCCTATGGTCACTGCATTGTCTTCCCAAATCAAAATAGAGACACGGTTCAAATCATATCAGTTCAAGACAAAGCAGCAGTGAAAGAATACAAAGCGTGGGAAACTACACAGCACAACAAGATTTCAAATGGGTACCACGGGTCTACATGTACAACAACACTATTGGCTCTGTTGTGATGCTAGTAATGTGCATGATATGAAAGTCAACTGTATACACAATTGAAATTGAAATCAACAGAGCTATTGATAAGAGCAAACCTGTTAAAGAAACATGCGTGAACATACCCGCTGTGCAATTGGAGTTTCGATTGGATCCTTTAATTTAAAAAAAGTTTGTATCAGTAAATACAGTGATACAAGAGCAAAACAATCATAGTTAAAAAAGGCGCGCCTAAGCGAGCGCTTAAGCGCGCCTAGGCTCTAGGCGTTATAAAACGATTGCGCATAACTACGCATAATCTGTGCATAATCACAAGATAAGCATGCGCTTTTGTCACTAAAAGCGCCAAAGGCCGGTGGTAAACGCATAATTAACGCCTAGCGCTTTTTTGAACTATGATAGCAATGGAATCTTAAATTAGAACAGTTTTCTCTTCAGGTTTAGGCACTTGTTCTACATGAACAAAGAGTACAAGAAGACGCAAGAATAAAAATACTTAAAATAGAAAATGAGCTCATAGACCTTACCACATTCTTGGTTCGGACCGATATATAACAAAGCGTTCCTCTACCATTGTCCAAAGAATGTGTCTCGTGAGAACGTAAGGGAATTTGATGAGTTTCTTTGTCGGTGAAGTACGCTTTTCTTGAGTAATTCGACATCGCCACCAAGCATTCTTGAAGATAGCAGAGGTATTAGCACGGGTTACCTCATCCTGAAGTTTCCAAATCGGTCCTTCTCTATAGAGAAAAATGGCAAAATTTGTTGTATTATAACCATCATGGAGGTAGGATGTATGGGAAGAAGCAAAGTAATTGCCATGAATAACATTACTTACACATAACTCCTGTACAAACAACTGCAACTAGCATTTTCCTTCATCTTCAGTATAATATTTCCAAGATGGGAAGATACGCACATACGATTTAACAACATCAAATGCGATAGATGCTAAACCACGATCGGCTGGTTGTGCTTCCTCCATAGGACTAGGCGCATTAATAGCTGGTGGAGTTGGGGTTCGCCGTGATAGTCTTGACCTTTTTGGGCACCGGAGCTGCCTTACTAACTGCTTCTTGTTTGGGAGCCTGTGGTGAAGATGGTGTCGTGTCAAGAGGAACTAGGTTACTATCGGCTGGGTTGGGGTTAGATTGGGTGAAGTCGGGTTCTCTCATTCCATCGCAGAGGGGTACAATCACAGAGTTTGGGTTATGTGTGGTAGGGCTGGTTCTTGTGCATGTACAACCGGGTGCTATCTCCACCAAGAGGTAGCACTTTTATTTGAAGACCGTGTTTTTATTCCGCTAGATATCGGCATCACCGCTTCCAATTCAAATGGCTGATAAACAGGAAACATAGTTGAATGTACGTACATTGTATGAGAGATGATGCAATAGATAGTGTGGGAAAAAAAGAGGGCATGAAATAGTTGACATGTATATTGTTTAACTAAAACGGATAGCATGACATAATTTCACATATATGATGTCTATCTAAACCGGATAGCATAGCATAACATAATTCAAAGATATGATGAATAACTAAACAGGATCGCATGACATAATTCACCTACATGTTATCTAAGTAATCGAGGATCGCATCATTTAATTCACATATGTGATTTATATGCTAAGCAGAGGGCATTCGATATGATGTGCGAACTAAGAACATGGTGTTGAATATTGTGTATATGATGTCTAAACTATGTAATGCAAGACACCGTATACATGATATGAGCAAGATAACCATGCCAAGTTAGAGCATACACCTCGGTTGGGGGAATAGGACTGGTCATCTGTCTCTCGAATCCATCTCCAAGGAGCTATCGGGACCCAACAAGAGATCTGCCTTCGATAGGTAGCAGCATCGCCTTTCTCAAGGCCTTTGTTTTCACTCCATTTTTTCCATCTCCCACCCAAATGGCTGATTCACAGGAAGAGTAGATTAATGTACAAACATTGTCGACAAATGGAAAGGTAATGAAGAAAAGGATGGGCAAGATATCATTCAAATATATGATGCCTGGTTAAATAGGATGGCATTGCACATTTCACATATATTATGGCGGGCTAAAAGACATGAGACTGCATAATTCCCATATATGATATAGAAACTAAACAGGTGGCATTACGTAACATGTCTAAATCCAAGCAGATGACAAATATGATGTCAAAAGTAGGCCTTGCCAGCAACGTATGCATGATATGACTAACATCATCGTGCCAAGGTAGAGCAAACACCTTGGGGGGTAAATAGGAGTGGTCACAAGGCCCGAATCACGCCTCCAAAACAGATATCTTCCTCTGGATTACAACTGGAGAGGGGTAGGGAGGGTTTGCCATTGAACCCACCATGGAGCGATGTACGCATGACATTGTATTGTCACAAAAAACTCTTCTCTTTTTCTCTACATGTTCAGCATGACTGTAGTACAATATCCGACATGCATATGAAAAAAATATGGTGAGATTATGTAAGGAGAGCATGCAGAAATTTAGAGTGATGGTAACAACCAAAGGATCGGCGTTTTTGTTGAACCAAAATAGCCCTAATGGATCGACGTGAATGTATAGTAATAAGTGATGCAACAAGTGTACAACCTTCTTTGCCATAGCCGTGTCGACCTCAAAGATCATTGGGTTGGTCCTCAAGCAGTTGAGGCAAGGTGGCTGTCGGAGGTGTGGAGGAAGATCTGAGGAATCAGAGGCGGCGTCCGGGGGCACTGCTCACTGTTGTGATGGATCGTTACATCGTTGGAGCAGCTCCGTGAGTCGAAGACATCAAGGCTGAAGCAGCACAAGACAGTACATCGTCAATCTCAAGTGGGATTATAATAGCATCTCCAATAGATGATGAAAAAATGGATGTAAAATTAACATCACCAAAAACCACCTGACTACAACGAGATGAGGTAAAAACCTGTTGACTCTGAACTTAACTGTCGAAACTGAAATTTACTGTGGAATCTGAATGCTACTGTCGAAACTGAACGCAATGGTAGCAGAGAGGCACTTGACATGTAGTTTAGGGAGGGCCTGCAGTTCATCTTCAACCTGCACACCCCTGAGCCGCCTGCCACCACCGGCCGAACCGCCGGCCCCAACGCCGCCTGGCTCGAAACAACTCGCCATCGCCACCGGCCCGAGCCCTTCTAGGCCCCGCCCCACCCCGAACTCCTAAGATAGATAGTGGGGTACCTTCCCATGAGCCCCGTCCCCCGCTGGTGGTTCTTCCTTAACTCCAAGTGAGCCCCCCAACCCCTGAAATTGATGACCCAAAAGTCGATTCACCGATCAAGTGTGGCTTAATCGGAGGCAGCAGCGGCACAAGCGAGGCGGAGAGCAGCAGCAACTGGGCGAGTGAGCGATCGAGCGAGAGCCGGAGCAGCAGCAGCAGATCCGGCTGGTATGGACGCCGCCACGAAGGGGCCTCGTGACCGGGGAGAGCCGCGTGGAGATGTCGCCCGCGAGCCGGCTAAGGTAGCCGCTCCATGGGGTGCGGGATGGAGCACTGCCGGGCGCCGGGAGGTCGAGTTAAGGAGAAGGTGCGATGCGATGAGTGTACAACCTCTTTGGTGGCGCTGGTAGGCCTCAAGCTTCGTCCGAGGAGTCGGTGAGGATGCTGCGGTTCGTGGAGCAGTGTTAAGGCGGCGGCCAGGGGATGGAGCAGCCGCGATAGACGAGGCGATCGCCGGAGCAGCTCCTAGGAGGTGGAGGACGGGCGGCTGAACCGGCGGGACGGCGAGATGGACGACGGATCCTCATCCGAGGTGGTGGGCGAGGGACGCCGAGCTGTTGCGGTGGATGACGCTGCCGGGAAGAGGCTCTTACCGGGGAAGCGGTGACGTGGCGGACGGAGGAGGGTGGGTTTCGCGGCTGGAGCGGAGAGGTTATGGTGGCATGGGGTTTCGAATGGTGAAAAGGGGGCGATGGGAGGGGGTGAAGCATGACTTAGGGACGCGCTTGTCCAAAATGTAGGGTGTGCTACAAAAGTACCCCCCCCCCACCGATTTGAACTAGCAGCCCTTTCCGCTCAGGGTTAGAAGGGGGATTTCGCGTGTCGGGATTTGGCAGCTGGAGGGAGTTTTCGCGGGCTTTGTAATTTCGGGATAGCAAGGCACGGGTTGTGAAGGCGCCAGTTTTGGGAGCACGATATCTGAATTTTCGGGATATAAGAAGACGGGTTGAATTTTAGGGACAAGCCTAACGTGTACTAATATTGTACTTTGTAATGCGTACCAAATCAATTCGCACTTCCTCAACCAAAAAGAAAACGAAAAAATAAAACTATTCACACCACACAAAGAGAGAGTCTTGCCCGTTTTACTATACAAATGCTATTCAAAGCTGCTCCCTCCTTCCATCTATATAGGGCCTAATGCATTTTTTGATGCTAACTTTGACCAAATATTAGAGCAATGATATATGACATGCAACTTACACAAAGCACAGGTTATTTCAATGATATAATTTTCACATTGTGCATGTCATGTACTATTAATCTTGTCAATAGTCAAAGGCGGTATTAAAAATCTCATTATGCCCTATATAGATGGAAGGATGAAGTATGAATCCATGTTATGTCCAATAATTTTTTTTCGCTTGCTGTATAATGCATGTAACCTACTCCTACCAACATTTTAGTGCATTCCAAATGTCTATACTACCACTGCAATTGAACTAAATTTGAATTTGTTTCTCTATTTCAATAAGAATCTACAATCATGATTGTTGCCAACTTCAACCATCATAGTTTCCTTGCTATCCACTTGAGATATAAATCTGACGGCCTATAATGCAGGATGGCAGGCACACCATCATCAACAACTCCATTTTTTTTATAAGAGTAGAGATAACATATATTAAATGTAGTATAACATGTTCATAAACACACCATGTGTACCACCGTTATATATATTCACACATGCGTCGGTTTAAAACACTATGATAAATTCTTCAAATATCCGAATTAAGCTTTTTATAATGAAGTATATATGATATCTATTCGTCTTTTACACCCACACAACCCTCTTATCTTTGTAGCTAGCGCTAACTTTCTCTTGTGCGTGCACACGCCCGCATCCCTCTCACCCTCCCTCGGCATTCTCTAGCTCCATCAGCAAATTGCCTTTTTCACTTTGGAGTCGTTCACCCACGGTGTGTGTAGGCCCCCAGCTCCTTCTTTATGGCACACATCGATCGATATGCCTCTCTAGCCAGGTGTGCCTAGCACAAACACAAGCTTCCCTCTTCTCTTGTCACCGTCCATGCCTCACTCCCCACCACTCTTTTCATCGTTCTCGTACTCGCACACTCCTCCCTTTCGATATAGTATGCCCTGCATTACCACCTCCTACATGCATCCCTCTATCTCTATCCTTCTCCCTCGTGCCTCGTTTGCTTCTAACACACACATGCATGTATACCCGTCGATCTCCCAACATATACCTCGATCGACTTTAACTACCCCCCCCATCGACGGCATTACCTCACAAGTTATGTCTCTCCTTTCTCTAACAAAGAGCGATTGATCTTCCTATGTAGTTATGTCTGCTTACCACAGCCACATCGTCCCCCCTCATCATTCGTGCATGTCTCTGACCCGTCTCTCTCTCACACTTGCGTGCACAGAGAACAAGCAGCCATCTCCTCTCTTATTGATATTATGCGGGCGTGCCCTCCGCTTGTCTAGCAAGCCTATCCTACCATTTGTTAGAAGCAACTCCACTACCACCCCCTCCAACACTCTAGCTCTGTCTCTCCCAAGCTTATTCCTCTCATGCACATATGCATGGATGCCGATCGATCTCCCTTAATACATGAGGCAGATCGATCCCCTTAATACATGAGGTAGGCCTCTCTCCTCCTCCACACATATACCAGCCATTGTACACGAAAGTGCAACTATCCCTAGGTGGTTTTGGTAATTCATAAAAACATATAGCTCATTGGGCTAATACTATTCCAAGACAAATATTTCAGGAAAGCTCAATGAATGGCATGGCATGGATGATGAAAGTGGATCCCTCAAAATATCAAGGATTAAAGGATTGGCTCAAGCTCAAAAGCTCAAGACTGTGCATTTTACATTTTAGTGATCCAACATCACATTGAGTCTATAGGAAAAGCCAATACTATCAAGGAGGGATGAGGTGTTGCTTAATGAGTTTCTTGCTCCATGATGCTTAGTGATATGCTCCAAAAACCCTCAACTACTTTCTCACATCCACATATGACCTAAACCTAAAGTCAAACTCGACCCCACCGATTCTTTCTATCCGGCGCCACCGAGCTCAGATGTCATAGCCACTTCCACAAACCATAGGCAAATCGGTCTCACCGATAGGGATCTCGGTCTCACCGAGATGGTATTATAATCTCTGCTTTCCCTTCGTAGAACGCTTCGCCTAACCGAAGTGAGCGATCGGGTCCCACTGAGATTGCAATGTAAACTCTCTGTTTCCTTCGTAACATTTCGGTCTCACCGAAAGAGCGAATCGGTCCCACCGAAGTTTACTTCCCGACCAACTCTCTGGTTAGCTAATTACCAAAATCGGTCTCACCGAGATTGTGTAATCGGTCTCACTGAGATTACGTTATGCCCTAACCCTAACCATATCGGTCCCACCGAGTTGCATGTCGGTCCCACCGAAATCACTAACGGTCACTAGGTTTACTGAATCGGTCAGACCGAGTTTAATGATTCGGTCCCACCGAGATTGGTAAATTGTGTGCAACGGTTAGATTTTGTGTGGAGGCTATATATACCCCTCCACCTCATCTTCATTCGTGGAGAGAGCCATCAGAACAAACCTACACTTCCAACTTACCATTTCTGAGAGAGAACTACCTACTCATGTGTTGAGGCCAAGATATTCCATTCCTACAATATGAATCTTGATCTCTAGCCTTCCCCAAGTTGCTTTCCACTCAAATCTTCTTTCCACCAAATCTAAACCCTGTGATAGAGAGTTGAGTGTTGGGGAGACTATCATTTGAAGCACAAGAGCAAGTTGTTCATCATCAACACACCATTTGTTACTTCTTGGAGAGTGGTGTCTCCTAGATTGGCTAGGTGTCACTTGGGAGCCTCCGACAAGATTGTGGAGTTGAACCAAGGAGTTTGTAAGGGCAAGGAGATCGCCTACTTCATGAAGATCTACCGCTAGTGAGGCAAGTCCTTCGTGGGCAATGGCCATGGTGGGATAGACAAGGTTGCTTCTTCATGGACCCTTCGTGGGTGGAGCCCTCCGTGGACTCACATGATCATTACCCTTCGTGGGTTGAAGTCTCCATCAACGTGGGATGTATGATAGCACCACCTATCGGAACCACGACGAAAACATCCGTGTCTCCAATTGCGTTTGAATTCTCCAAACCCTTCCCTTTACTTTCTTGCAAGTTGCATGCTTTACTTTCCGCTGCTCATACACTCTTTGCATGCTTGCTTGAATTGTGTGAGGATTCCTTGACTTGTGCTAAAATAGTTAAAATCTTCCAAAGACTAAAATTGGGAAAAGGATAAGTTTTATTTTGTCAAGTAGACTAATCACCCCCTGAGGGAGTCCCGGACTAGGGGGTGTCCGGACAGCCAGACTATCGTCACGGCCGGACTCCAAGACTATGAAGATACAAGATTGAAGACTTCGTCCCGTGTCCGGATGGGACTTTCCTTGGCGTGGAAGGCAAGCTTGGCAATACGGATATGTAGATCTCCTACCATTGTAACCGACTCAGTGTAACCCTAACCTATCTGTGTCTATATAAAGTGGAGGGTTTTAGTCCATAGGACCGAACAACTTCATCATCAACAATCATACCATAGGCTAGCTTCTAGGGTTTAGCCTCCTTGATCCTGGGTGGTAGATCTACTCTTGTACTACCCATATCATCAATATTAATCAAGCAGAGTAGGGTTTTACCTCCATCGAGAGGGCCCGAACCTGGGTAAAAACATTGTGTCCCTTGTCTCTCCTATTACCATCCGCCTAGACGCACAATTGGGACCCCTACCCTCCGCGTGTCGTCACCGACATTGGTGCTTTCATTGAGAGTTCCTCGTGGTCGCCACCGATAGGGCCCGATGGCTCCTTCGATCATCAACCACGACGCGGTCCAGGGGTGAGACTTTTTTCCTGGACAGATCTTCGTGTTCGGCGGTTTTGCACGGCGGGCCAACTCGCTGGCCATCCGGAGCAGATCGAAAGCTACGCCCCTGGCCATCAGGTCAGATTTGGAAGTTTAAACTATAATGACCGATATCCGAGGACTTGATCTTGACGAATTCAAGCCGCAGCCAAAGCGTGCCGCATTATGCGGATGGGCATGATCTCGCTCTGCAGCCGAACAGTGCCACAGGAGGCCGCATCAAGATATCTGCTCCGATCCTTAATCCGAGCGGATTCCCGATCGAGGACGAGTGGTTGGACACCGCCTCGGGGCTACAATCTCTCACGGCGATCGAAATGAACACCATCCACGTCGCTGCGAAGACCTCGACTCTGTGGTGCCGGACTCCTCTCCCGGACCCGAACCGCCGTGCCCCGGCCAATCAAATCCGATTGGGCGCCTGTCATGGAGTTCACGGCCGCGAACATCTTTCAGCACTCGCCCTTTGGCGACATCCTGAATTCAATAAAGTCTCTCTCTTTATCCGGAGAGCCCTGGCCGGACTACGTCAGGAAGGTTGGGATACGGATGGCGAAGAAATTAAACTCCCACCCACCACCCACTATCGAAAGTTTACACGACGTGCTCGACTTCGACTTCGGAGACATCAACGGTATGGACGACGATGTAGGAGACAACAATGAGCCAGCACCTCTAGGATGCCGGACAACCACCTCATCTCATGATGTATACATGGTGGATACACCTAAAGGAAATGAAGACGAGGAACAACGGGACGCTACGAAGGATAAATCCCTCGAAAAGCAGTCAAAACGGCAACGTAAACGCCGAACAAAGTCCCGCCTCAACAAAGACCCAGCCATAAAGCAGGGCGAACCGGTGGACAACAAACAAACTATTGAGCAATCGTCCGAACAAGACAACATGGATAAACAATCTGTCCCCGGCGAAGACAACAATCCGGACGATCTGACGCCAGACAAACTATTGGAGAAAGACGACCTCCAGAAAAGGCTAAATGCCGCCATCGCTACGTAGCCTAAAAAGCAGAAGCGGAAGCTCAAAACAGCGGAAGATGCACTCGGGATCAGATGGAGCAAAGTATTCAGCACCCTTGCAGCATAATGCGGGCGAGAGTCGCGAACAAAGAGCTACCCAAAAAGAAAGCTACTGCCCAAATTCGACGAGGAGGCCTTAGAGCCCCCACAATCAAAAAGCAAGAAAGCCACTCGGTCGGATGGACGACCTCACGGCAAGAAGGGAGCGGCGAATGGTGCCGCACACAAGCCAATATGCGATCCGCATAAGGATTCACATCAAAAGGATGGCCCAGCTTAGGGTCCATCTATGGGCCAAGAAAGCATGCTCGTCAAAGCAATACAACACGCCAAAATTCCGAAGATCACGGCACACCCAACATACAGGGCGCGCACACCCCCTATGTTTCACCGATGAGGTGCTTCGGATCATGAATTTCCAGTGGATTTAAACCCGTAAACATAGAGGCATATGACGGAACAACAGACCCTGGAGTCTGGATTGAGGACTACATCCTCCACATACACATGTGAAAGGACATGCGGTGCCCCCATGTGTGGTTTTGGTAATTGATGACATTCTCTATGGACTAATAGTTGCATTGAGTTATATTTGAAGGATTTGTCCATAGGCATTTCTTGAAGTCCATGTGTTGGTTTCAAGGAGTTTATGTGTTGACCAAGGTGCTATTAAGGAATTATCCAAAGATTGGTCATGTGAGTGTTGAGCTTATTGCAAGCATGTCTTGAAGAAGAAGATTGTGTGATCATTCATGTTTACCTTCAAGACATCATCCAAACGAAGAGAGTTGGAAAGATTCAAGGTTGATCAAGACTAAGTCAAGAGTGAATCAAGTTGATCAACTCACAAAGCGTAGAAGATGTACCGAGAGGGATCAAGTGATCCCATGGTATGGTAAGCATTGTCCATTACGCTTTGTGTACTAACCCATGGTCTTCGTGAGAGTTCTTTGTGGGTTAGGGTTGCATGTGTGCAAGTTCAAGTGATGCATCACGAAGAGATCAAGTGCTTGAAGCTTGTCGTCCATTAATGGTGACAATGGACTTGTGAAGATGAGCGGAAGAGAGGCTCACCCACGATGAGAGTATGGGGAGCAATCAACTAGTCTTCATCCCGCCAATGCAATCAAGAAAGGTGGTCCAACTTGAGGGAGTCAAGATCGTCATCATCTAGCTCAAGTGGACCATGTGCAAGGCAAACAAGGTTTGCCCTTGATAGGTTTTTCATTTTTACCGGGAATCTCATGGTAGTTGTGGGAGACCGGGTTATAGGATCATTTGCCGTACTATCAAGGGGGCTCTCGATGAGTTGCTTGATCGTATCGCTCAGAGAGCTCAAACCATTGCATCCTTGCATCATCTTTTTGGTTCTTGTTTGGTTCTTCTCCTTGTGAGATTTGGAGCTTATGGTCTTTTTTTTGACTAGCTCGTGTTCATCGAATGCGGAGTTCTCATGCATATTCTATGATGTTTTCGATGTTGGAGGGTATGCCGGTTATTCTCGGTTGGATGTTTCACTCCTTTGTTTGCTAAGCTTACCTCCGCTGTTTGATGCTACTCGTCTTGCTCTATCCAACAAGCTTGAGTTTGCTCAATTCGGAGCTCATATGAAGAAGTTATGGCAGTTACGGTTTTCCTTGGAGTATTCTTTGTTTTCGTGGTTGTGGCTTAAGGTTGGTGCCAGCGGTTGGTCGTGCCGTGACCCGTCGTGATAGTAGCCTTGAAGCTCCCAGGGCTGAGTAGTACCGCTCTCGGAGCTGGTAGTACCGCTCAAGCAATGTAGTACCGCTCTCCGAGCAGTAATACCGCTTGGGAGTTTCGGTAGTACCGGGCTGTGTGTCTGGCTACTTCCGCCTCGATTCTCGAACGAAGTTTTCGTGGTCGGGTTTCTTGACACTAAGGGAGGTAGTAGGAGCGGTAGTACCGCCCTAAGCGGTAGTACCGCTCTTCCCTAGCGTGAGTACCGCTCTGGGGCCGTGGCCTTGACCTCCTCGTGGGCCAAGTACTGCTAGGTGAGAGCGGTAGTACCGCCCTCAGCGGTAGTACCGCCCTTCCCTAGCGGTAGTACCGCTCTGTGCGGGGATATTCAGTGGGGTAACGGTTGGATTTTCCCCCTCCTATAAAAGGGGGTCTTCTTCCCCATTGAACCTTATCCCTTTGAGCTCGTGTTCTTCCTCCATTGTTGACCTTCTCCGAGCTTGCTAACTCTCAATCCCTCCATGGATTCTTGCTAGTTTTTGAGGGAAAAGAGAGAGGAGATCTAGATCCACATTTCCACCAATCACTTTCTCCTCTATGTGAGGGGAACCCCTTGGATCTAGATCTTGGAGTTCTTGGTGTTCTCCTTCTTGTTCTTCCTCTCTTTTTCACCCTAGCATTAGTTGCTTCAGTGGGATTTGAGAGAGAAGGACTTGGGCACTGCGTGTGCCCTTGCCATTGCATTTGGTGCATCGGTTTGAGTTCTCCACGGTGATACGTGGAAGTTACAAGTTGAGAAGCTTATTACTCTTGGGTGCTTGGTGCCCTTGAGCTTGTTCCTCTTGGGTGCTTGGGCGCCTAGGCAGGTTGGTGGTGTTCGAGCTCAATCATTGTGGTGTAAAGCTCCCGCAAGCGTCGGGGTCTCCAATTAGGTTGTGGAGATCGCCTCGAGCAATTTGACGGTTCCGTGACCGCCCCAAGGGTTGCCAAAGTGTATGCAGGTTCGGTGACCGCCCCAAGGGTCGCCATTTGTACGGGTTCGGTGACCGCCCTCAAGGGTCCCTTTAGTGGAATCACGGCATCTTGCATTGTGCGAGGGCGTGAGGAGATTACGGTGGCCCTAGTGGCTTCTTGGGGAGCATTGTGCCTCCACACCGCTCCAAACGGAGATTAGCATCTGCAAGGGTGTGAACTTCGGGATACATCGTCGTCTCCGCGGGCCTCGGTTATCTCTTGCCCGAGCCCCTTTTCTTATGCACTTTACTTTGTCATAGCCATATTGTTCTTTGTCATATATCTTGCTATCACATAGTTGCTTATCTTGCTTAGCATAAGTTGTTGGTGCACACAGGTGAGCCTAGTTGTTGTAGGTTTTGAGCTTGACAAATTAACCATTAGGTTTATTCCGCATTTGTTCAAGCCTAAACCATATTTTTTTAAAGCGCCTATTCACCCCCCCTCTAGGCGACATCCTCGATCTTTTAACATGGCTCGAGGAGATGATCTCCACGCCATAAAATACTTACCCCTTAAACTCAAAGGGCCAGCTCGGCATTGGCTTAAAAGCCTCCCGAAAATACCATTGGAAGCTGGGAAGAGCTCGAGGATGCATTTCGGGCAAATTTTCAGGGGGACTTATGTCCGCCCTCTTGGATCTGAGACGATCTAAGTCACATAACTCAACAGCCCGGAGAGTCAGCCCGGAAGTTCGGAACAGGTTCCTTATTAAAAAGAACCAAATAGTCGATTGTCCGGATCCTGATGTCAAGCCTTAGCAGCTTTCAAACACAACGTCCGAGATGAATGGCTCGCCAGACACCTCGGCCAAGAAAAGCCAAGAACAATGGCCGCATTAACGAGCCTCATGACCCGCTTTTGCGCGGGAGAGGATAGTTGGCTAGCAAGATCGACACCAATGACCCAAGTACATCCAAATCTGGGATGGAAATGGGAAACCACGAGCGAACAAGGACCAAATACCGGATTAAAAGAAACAGTCCAAAGAGCACGACAGTCAACGCCGGATTCAAAAAGCTCACGGCAGAACAACAAAAACTGCCCCTTAAGGACAATAGCGATGAGCTATCAAACTTCAACAAAATCTCGGACAAGGTATGTCAAATACACAAGACTCACAGGAGGCACGCTAACCATACCCACCAGCTGTTGGGTCTTCAAACAGTCCGTGTGATCAACGCCGAACACAAGGGGCTCGACACACCAAGTGAAGATGACGACGAGCACGACAAGCAGAGCCCCGGAAAACAAAAGACTTTCCCACAAGAGGTCAAAATCGTAAACTCACTTCACGTGATCAAAGGGAAAAACCGAAGCGGCGCCCACTAAAAGGCGCGCCAAGACATCGGGTTGTCAAAACCAATCACCTTCAATTATCGGGACTATTCCGGAAATATCCGAACGCAGGATGGACTGCCCTGATATTGGATCCTATCATCAACGGATTCCAATTCACACGAAGTCCTCATGGATGGCGGCGGTGACATAAACACGATATATCGGGACACAATCCGCAGGATGGGGATAAACCCAACCAAAATTCGCCGTAAAGCAACACCTCCTTTAAAGGAGTAATGCCAGTGCCCATATGCCCATTGTCACGGGCTCCATAATGCTAGAAGTTGTGTTCGGTTCATCCGGCAACTTCCGTCGTGAAAGGTTACTCTTCCATATCGCCCCCTTGATCTGTAACACCCACCTTCGCGGGTGCGATCTGCTCCGGCAAATCGCCCAAAATCCCCAGCGGGGTTGGATCGGCTCGGAGAGGAGCAATGACGCCATCCAAACCCTCGATTCAGACGCGGCAGCTGCTGTCCGCCATGGACGACAACACCAGCACGCTCAAGGCCCTGATGGAGACAGTCCTCGCTCGCCTCGACGAGCAGAAGATCGACAACGAGAAGCGGCTCGAAGTGCAGGCCGCCTTCAAGGCGCAGGTCGCGCAAGATCTGCGGGCGCTGTCCAAGCAGGTGGATCTCACCCAGGCCGACGTCGACGAGACACGCAAGGCGCTCGAGAGGTCGCCATCTCCGCGCGGATCGGGATCGGGCACCGTCCTCAACCCGTCACCACCTCCACTCCCGCCGCCTCCTCTGCGTCATCCACCCGCGCACCAACAGCAACAGGGACCGCCACCGTCCCCACGCCTCGCGGATCAGCGCCCGCCCCTGCTCCAGGTGCCGCTTCAACAGCAGAGCGAACTACAGCATCATCAACACCACGACAACTACATCAAGCCGCCCAAGCACGATTTCCCGCACTTCGACGGCACGGCGCCGTATCTCTGGCTGGATCGCTGCCGCGCCTATTTCGACCTCTACAGCGTACCGCTGTCAAGCTGGATAACCACGTCGACGCTGTATATCGAGGGCCAGGCCGCGCAATGGCTGCAGGCATTTCGCCAAACACATGCTGGCCTGGGCTGGGAGGCGTTCTGCGCCGCGATCATTGAGGAATTCGGCGCTGACGAGTTCGAGCTGGAGATGCACAAGCTTCTCCAACTCCGGCAGAGCGGCACCGTCAGCGAATACCGCCAGGTGTTCGACAGCCACATGTACCACCTCCTGGCGCTCGACCCGTCACTCTCCACCAAGTTCTTCATCACGCAGTTCTTGCTGGGCCTCAAGGACGAACTGCGCGCGGCCGTGCGTCTCCAAGCCCCCACCAGCATCACGCGCGCGTCGATCCTTGCCCGCATCCAAGAGGAGGAGCTGAACACGCCACGAGCGCGGCCGCGACCACCACCCCAAGGCCGCCCACCCCACTACTAGGAAAAAGGCCTACTAATGGCGCACCTAATTTGGCCATTAATGGCGCATTAGTGGTGCGCCATTAGTGCCACGCCATTAGTATATCTTATTAATGGCGCACCACCGGTGCGCCATTAGTAGTTCGGTATACTAATGGCGCACCTCAGATGCGCCATTAGTATATACAACAAGGCGCCATTAGTATACCTCTGTGGGGCCATGTATACCAGTGTGCTTTGGCATACTAATGGCGCATACAACAACAAGATGCGCCATTAGTAATTGTGATACTAATGGCGCCTTTGCTTAATGATGCGCCATTAGTATCCTTTGGCATACTAATGGCGCCTTTATCATGTGATGCGCCATTAGTATGAATATTAGGTTTTTTATTTTTTTATTTTCTGTTTTTTGCACGAGGTTACAAAATGTATAATTGGACAAAATATAGACAGCACATATCAACAATAGATTCATCGAATGCAATAGAAGATTAGTCTCCGAATACAATTCATCATATTAGTCTCCGAATACAATTCATCATATTAGTCTCCGAATTGAAAAGACCGAACAAAGATAGAACATTATATTACAAGTCTCGAGACCGCGAGTAGCGAGTTTGTCTTCACATTACAAGTCGATATCGATCATCTAAAACTACCATCACATAGAAGAGAGCTGCGGTCATCACAATGAGCATCATCACGATGAAACTTCGTCTTCATCCGGTTCCTCCAACGCTCCCTCCCTCTCCCGCTAGATAGCGGGCGTATCTAGATTCGCCTCGGCCCTAGTGGTGTAACCTTTTGTAAGCTGTTACCGCTGAATCGGTGAACCTGTCTCCGACACTCCTCCCGATAAATCCGTCAGAGACTCCGGAACCATACCCATGTACACGACAAACCTCGGCAACGCGATGCACTAGCCAAACAAAACGTTATTACCAAATCACAGAAAAAACAAAAACAATATATAAGTATGCAAATGTAACGATCGGAAGAGAAAAGTAAGACATTAATAGCATCGATTACATCTAAGTTGAACGACTCGAAAACCAAAGAGACATACTACAAGTTCATTAAAGTTTAATTACAACATGAGCCAATCGATGTTTGAGAACCAGACACAAGACATCAACTTTGCTTCGACTCGACTCAAGGGACGGAGGCGTGGATGAAGCCGCCGTCTATCGTGGAGTCATGAAATAGCAGGCGTTGTCATTTTGCATTTGTAGCATTGTGTCGATGTCCTTTGTTGGACGGTTGATTTCGAGGTAGAACTGCCCCGAGGTGCGAAGCGACATCTTGGTGGATGATTTGCGCAAACTCATTTGGATGCGAAGAATTCTTGTCCGATGTCCGCGTCTGGATTGCCGACACGCCGCGGCCCAATCTTTGAGTTTACTCGGTAGCGAGAAGTTGATGATGGTCCCGCACGATCGCCCGCATGTGATGGATGGCGTAGTAGGCACCCTTCTGACCGCCAGGCGGCTGCTTGACGCAGCAGAACGTCGTATTGTGGGAGAACACGTGCTTGCCGTATTTACGAATAGGCCTGGTGAAGGTGCCTCCAGATTTGGCGTAGCCGGGGAGAACATCATCAAGAACCTTCTTGACATTTGTGTAGTCTACGTTCGACTGACGGTCCGAATTAAAATCGTGGCCATGGAATATTTGGGGCTTAGGAGGATGAGCGTGCAATGTGTGTCCTTCGCAGAAAACACGGGATGTTAAAAGAAAAACGATCGAAATCTAAGAATTCATATGTTACCGGGCGGTTGAGGAGGACTTACTCGGAAAGTAAGGCACGAGGAAGTTATCCTTATCTTGGTTTGCCGTAATGACGCCGAGGTAAGAACTCGCCGACTTTGTCCGTCCCCTCAAATAAGCCGCCGCTCAAGGTCTTGGCACACATGTAGAAGAATTCGACTATCACGATGTCCGGGGTCTTGTCGCGAATGATCCGCATCTCCATACTCAGTGAAAATAGCGAACGAAGGTGTAGTGCAGCGGATGAAGGTTAAACATAGCAAAGATGTCATCAAACCGCGGGGCGATCTTACCCCGATGTCGCCATCCACAAAGCCCTTGCCCTCCGGCACCTTGGCCACGAAAACCGGTATGCCACATCCTTCTCTCGAGACGCCGCTTCTCCAAAGAAAGAACAACGTAAATGCAGACTCCGCATAGCACCGGTTGCGGCATTGAGCATATTTGGCGGTAGCATCGCCCTACCCGCCACATGCACCCTCCTCGAGATATCCGTAGGTGAAGGTGGCCCGTCCTGAGCACGGATCATACTCGGTGCCGGCTGGCTCGCACCCGTGTTAGTCTTTCTTGTGCGTGCCTTCTTCTTCTCCCTGTAATGGGACCGAGTTACGCTCACAGACCGCCTTCTTGAGTGTGTTGGGGCTGATAATATTTCGCACCACGCCTATCTCGAGGCTCGGTGAAGTCGGCAGCTGGAGGCGTCTCTCGAGAGCTGAACGGCGTATTTACGCTCAAGGTAACTTGGCTTCTCCGCGGTACCCGGCTAGATCGCGCCGTCTTTTGTTGGGTTGGGTTCTTGAGAAGGAGGCCCCATGAAGTCGCCATCGCACTCCATGATCGGCAAAAGTCTTGATCGGCGTTGGCAAATGTATCGTCGTCGTCGTCGTCGTTACGATCCTATGCCATATGCATGTTTGGATCGATGGCATAGGGATGTCCGGCACCATTGCGCGGTCTTGCCATGGGGCCGACTTAGGCGCCAAAGACGACGGCGGTGTTGTCTTTGGGGTGGTGTCCCCGCCCCCAAACGAATCTGGCTCTTCGCCAAAGCGAGGGCCAGCTCGAGGCGGTGCGCCGAGGGTCATCACGTCATCATCGTCGGCCCCGACGGGTTGATTCGGAGGTAACAACTCGTCGCAGCCTGGCAGCACCCGAACCAGTTCAACCCTAAACAAGTTGGGTGGCATCTGGGTACCGTGGAACAAGGGGTTGCCCGGTTGAACGATTTTGCCCTTGGCGACATCGACCAACTCGTTGTTCACGAAGTGCAAGAGAGTGCAGGCGTCGGGCGGCGCCATGCGAAAACATGTAGGGCATCGTGGATGCCCGATCAAAAGGCAAGGAGATGAAGTCCTCGGCGGAGAGAGGCTTAATTAGTTACCGTGATGATGGCGTCGAGCTCGGCTAATGTCGAGGCACCGCCAACGGCGCGGGCGTGCATTGACGGAGGGGCCGCTTGTCGCAGAGGTGCCGGCGGCGTACACCGGTGCATTAAGCTCCCGTGCGGCGTCCGAGACACCAATGCCGCCTCCGCCGGAGACACCAATGGCCCCGCCATCGCATTCTGCGAGTTGCTGGTTGTGAAGCTAGGAATCGGGGGCGGCCCCTGTTGGCCGCCCGCAATCCACGCACTCAACCCCTCGATCAAGGTAGGCACAATGGCGCCGATCGTCGCTCCGAGTTGTTGTTGCACTTGCTCTTGGACAATCTCCGGAATCCGCGCCACCGTGCCTTTGAGTTCTTGAACCTAGCGCTGGCTTTCCGAGCTGGTCTTTTTCTCCTTTCGCCCACCACTTTGTTATAGTATGACGACCATTTTGTCGACAAGCCTTTGCCGCCACACGACCGGTGGCGACGACTTCCATCGAGCTTATCCTTGTTCTTCATTACATTCAACGCCCTATTTAGAGTGGTGTCCCAAGGGTTGCTCTTAGTCGACCAGCGCTCTGCTTTTCGATGCGCTGCCGGAAGGAATGTGAACCATTTAGAAATTTGGCTTCATTAATTAGAATGCAACCATATGGAGCTAATTACGGCGGGGTGTATTCCTTACGAGAACAAGCTCAAGCGCCCTGGTCTTCGGATCCGTGGTAAGCTCCTTTGTTTCGGGTTCTTCTTGTACGGGCCCCGACAAAGTTCCCGGTCTGCTTGTCGTATGTTATCGAAGAGGCGGTAGGCCTTGCTCGCACGGTCCGCCTCCTCCTTGTCCCATATAGGCTCCGCCACTCTGTAACACGGGGACCGAGTGTGTGTTCCCCTAAGTTCATCTCCCGCATTTCTGCCCCCCGACTTGATTGGGAGTTTGCGGTGCTCGAGCAATTGATCTTGAAGTCGTTGTAGTCATCTTCGGTGATCGAAGGATGTTTCTCCTTGATCTTCTCATAACTCTCACCTTTCTCGATCATTCTCTTCACATTGCTTTTCCAAGTAGACCGGCCTTGCTCATCTTCGTGAGGGTAGCATTGTTCACTTTATTCCCTTTGAGGCTTGTGTTTTCAAATTCAGCGGGAACTTGTATCGTTAAATGCTGACTTCGTGAAGAGGAGGTTGCGCAAATTCCCTCGGTCGGGATGCCTCGGGTTCTCGGTGTTGATCGAGGCGGTGCTCGGAGAATGCACCCGAGCTGAAGCGAGTACCCTTGACTATTCGTTCGGGCGCCGTTGGATTCCCGCCGGAGTCCACTTCAAGAACTTCCTCCTTGAGGGTGCGGAGCACGATCGGCCGCCAGTCCTTCCGTTGCCTCTTACATTGGCTGCCATCTGTGCGTGCGCCGCCATCATCGATGGTGGCATCCTCGGCGGCACCATCGGTGAGTGGCATCGGTGGGGTCATCCTCGGCGGTACCATCGGTGGTCTCAGGATCGGTGGGGAAAGGCGGCGTCCTCATACAAGTGAGGTTGTTCCTCCATCTCCTGGGACAACTCCCGAATGCCTTGCCGCTTGAACCCTCGGCATCATCGTTGTTGGCCATGTTTCTCTCTAAATAGGAACAAAGTTTGGTAAAAAAGTTGGTTATTGTCAAGGAACTACATCATGGTCTCATCATTTAGGGTTTGTTGACACCGAGGCATCCTAAAAGCTAAGCTTTTATCATTGAGGGTTTTTCGACGCCGAGGCACCCTAAAAGCCTAAGCTTTCATCATTAGTCACAAGTACCCGGCCCATGCATTAGTCACAAGTACCCCATATGTCCTATTTTTAGCAAAGTCATGCTAAAATTCACGGAAAATTTCAGCATGACCTTTGCTGAAAATAGGACATATCAAATACCCGAATTCTATTTGAACGGAAGTTAATCGACATTCCAAAGCAAACTCAAGGGCCTCTCGGGTGGACAAGGCAAAAAGGCCTTCATCACAACATGGAAAAATACATTGGCATGTGAAGAGGTGAAACAATATATGCATCTCCAAGCAGTATCATTCAACATTTTGGACAAACCACTACAAGCAATCTTGGATCGAGAATGTTTTTTATACATAACTGCTAAAACCCTAGGAGTTAACCGAGCCACCAACAGAATGTGGACTTAAAAAGAGAGAGTCACAGACGGTGACATGATACATTTTCATAAAAGCTTGTGGAGCCAGGGCATCTGAACATTAAGCCCGACTAAGGTGCTTTGTACCACACCTTAGTATTCTGCAGGACTACACACCTTTGTACCAAGAACTGATTGTCATTTGCTACTATTTATTGGACAGCAGTATCTTGCGTAACAAGAGATGCTAAGTTTTAGATCATATATTTGCATTCTTATAAAGTTAATAATCACTGAAATAGGCATAAAGCTGTAGCGACCTTGCCCAAGTAAATCCAGTTATCTGTTTCTAGGAAAGAACATTGGTCATTGCAGTGTAAACACGAGAAACACAGCACTTGACCTTTAATCATATATACATATTTGACCGCACACATCAATCAAAGCAGCCTTGCAATATTATGTTCCAAAGGTCAGTAGAAAATTTACATCAGACTAATTAGGTCCATCTTCCTTTATTTGAGATAGTTAGCTGGAACTTATGAGTAAAACACAAGTCTAATACCAGTGAAAAAATCTAGCATCTTAACCATTAATTTTGCACAAGTAAAAAATTTTAGTAAAATTTTTTAAGAAAATTTATGAATCCAAACAGCAGGGTGATACATTTCGATTGGAAAACAACACATCATTACTCTTTTTGCTTTACGGTTTCGTGGGTCTTGTTTCAATACAAAATTGATCCACCCACACATCCAATTTGCATCATCTTCAATGGAAGTCGTAATCAAATATATATCCATGGACTTCTCATCTACAGAGATCTTCTCTAAGAAATGACAACATCAACATATGGGGGTTCAGGAATCAGATTTTCAGTTTCATAAGGAGTTAGCACTTAGCAATGACTAACTAGCATGTAACATGCATACTACAATAAACAACCAACATCATCTTAGGCAAAGAACACCGAAATGTGAAGTACCAGCTTACAAACAGGGTGACAACTTTGTTGTGCCCTCTTGGGTGACTACTTGGCTTTCGTCGGATCATAACTTTGATCAACCAACTTGGCATAGGTAAATGTTCATGATATACCCCTACTAACCCTCTAACGATGGAGGTTATTAAGCACATGAGCTACTACATATCACGATTAATGTTCTTAGCCCATGTCAATGTGATGCACTGCACATGATACTTACTTCTCACCTACATCTCCCTACATTGCTGCTATCGATGTATCTGTCACCTACGTACATCACTCCGAAAACAGAGACACTACATTGCAAGGGATCCATCCAACTAATACACCAGATTATCAGTGACTCAATGATAATATTTAATTTGCTCATCATGTCATCTACTACCCTAGTCAAATTTCATCATGCAAGAATAAAGCAAACATACAATCAAGCTGGCATTTATCATACTCATGTCATCAATCAATCATGCCATTTGAACAGATTTGAACAGCGAGGGGAGAGGGGAGAGGAGGAGGGGAGCTCACGGGGCGGTGGTGTGGGCCAGGCGGCGAGGTGGGGCGCGACGAGGTCCGGGTGGTGGTGGTGCGACGAGGTCCGGGAGGCGGCGAGGTCCGGTGGTGGTGGTGCTCCGGGCGACGGTGGTGTTGACGGGCGGCGTCCCGGCCACCGGGCGCATTTAGGGCGGCGGGGCGATGGCGCCCAACGAGGTGGGGCGACGGGAGAGCGGCGCCAGGAGATGAGGACGACGGGCGGCGGGGCGGCGGCAAGGCTGGAGAGGAGAGGGCGGCGTCCAAGGCCGGGCGTCGCGCAAGGAGACGAGGACGACGGGCAAGGCCGAGGCGGCGCTGGGCTGGCCGAGGCGGCGGGGCAGCGGCGTCGGGAGAGGAGAGGGGAAGGGGATCGAGGGCGAGGGCGAGGGAGAGAGAGGGGATAGGTTTGGGCCGGGATACGGATGAGGGCGGCACAATACTAATGGCGCACCACCCCTCGGTGCGCCATAAGTATACATACTAATGGCGCACCTCGCCTCGGGTGCGCCATTAGTATTTTTTTATTTCGCTCGAGCCAACAGGTTATCTTCCACCGACCTGATCCACAACAAGTTCCCTCTACTAGCTTGATTGGTCACAGCCAGCTTCTCACACCAGGAGGTCTGGGTTCGATTCCTGTGCTCCACAATTTTTTTTTATGCATTTAAAATGCTGTTTGATACTTATTTGAGTTTAAATATGTTCAAACATGTTTAAATCATAACAGTAATATTTTTTATAAGACAGTAATAATTTTTAAAAAATATCATCAAACAGTAATGCCGGTGGAGCGGGGGAGGGTGCGGGGGGTCGGCGCGGCGGTTGAGTAGGGGAGGGGTGCGGGGGGTCGGCGGCGGTGGTTGAGTAGGGGAATCGAGGGTGCGGGGGGTCGGCGGCGGCGGTTGAGTAGGGGAATCGATGGTGCGGGGGGTCGGCGGCGGCGGCGGGTGGCCGGGGGGGGGCTCGGGGGCGAGGGGGACCGGATCTGGCGAGGTGGGATAGCGATCGAGATGGAGGGGGATCGAGATCGAGTGTCCATGAAATTTAAAAATATTCATGATAGTTCAAAAAGTGCCCATGAAATACAATCGAGAAATGAAGACTACGATTTAAATACAATCGATCTTAGCTAGCTATCTGTTCACAATCTTCTTGCCCTTCTTTTTCGCAAATGGAGTTCTTACGTGGAACGGACGTCCTTTAGGTAGGGTGGTCCTGCTTCTTCTTGTGGTGTATGTCGCTACTTCATCATCGCCGTCATGTTCGATCCTCGAGTCGCCGTACTTGTCGAAGTCTTGCTCATTGGCTACTCCATCCATTCCGATGATCTTCCTTTTGCCTCTCCTCACGACATAACACGACCGGGCTTTTGACGGGTCGGTAATCAAGAAGCATTGGTCAACCTGGGAAGCCGCATCTATGGCTCATTTTTCGCGGTGACGCTTGCGCCCATGGTCTTGGATTTGGCTTCGGGTATATCCATGGTGGTGAAATACCGGTCTTCTTTTAGGACGCTCTTCATCATCGACACGGAACATCGGGACCTTCTCTCCAGCGTAGCTTTCAGCTCCCAGATCTCCTCGATCCTTCCGTAGTATCTGCCCTTGTCATTACCGGTGTAGGATTCCATCGTTACCCCGGAGTTACGATAACCATCGCTCTTCATGTCCTTGGCCTCGATTGTAGAATGTGTAGCCGTTGATATCGTGACGCCTCATAGGTCATCAGGTTGTGCTCGGCGCCACAGTGACAAGGCGAATATGAGTTGTTCTTCCGCGGAAGAATCCTCATGTAAAGGGTGCTGACGAAGCTTCGCTTGAACCAACGCGTGAAACATGAGTTGTGCTCTTTGATTATATCTCCGTCCGTCCTCTGTTGGCCTCGGTCATTGTACGCCTTCTTAATAAAGGTTTTGTGCTC
Organism: Aegilops bicornis; assembly: GCA_021605145.1. Classification (NCBI taxonomy): domain Eukaryota; kingdom Viridiplantae; phylum Streptophyta; class Magnoliopsida; order Poales; family Poaceae; genus Aegilops; species Aegilops bicornis. The sequence continues at coordinate 266,277,664 of CM038669.1, forward strand.
TACCACCCAAGGATCGCCCACGTCTATGTGTTGTAGCGCGACTAGGTTTGCTCTTTCAAAGTCGGCGTAGTCGACCCTCTAAGTCGACATGCATTTCGCGGCGACCCTCGTGGTGACTCCATCCAAATGAGCCTGCCGAGGTGCCTGTTGACGCAGACCAACGGGTTCTCAATGCCTAGATAATTCGTGCGATGGGAGATGCACTCTTCGATTCGAAAAGCCCCGGCTATACTTCCCTCTGGGCGTGACATGTTGCGAACGTATCCTTTGATGACACCATTCATCCTTTCGAGCGGCATCATCTTTGGTGAACGTCGGCCCAAGTTGGATGATATCCTCCACTATATGGACCAGCAGATGCACCATAACGTCGAAGAATGCGGGCGGGAAGTACATCTCAAGCTCGCATAGTATCACCCACGATCTCTTCACGTAGCCTTCGAGTTGCCTCACGCCAATCGACTTCCGAGAGATGACGTCGAAAAAGTTGCATAGGCCAAATAGCGTTTCATGGACGTGCGGCGTCCATGATCCCAATGGATTGCAATCCCGGAAGTATCTGCGTCATCAAGACATGACGGTCGTGGAGACTTCATCCCATGAACTTCGCTTCGCTGGGTCTAGGTATTCCGCTTATCTTCCTCACAGAATCAGAAGGAAGTTTTACTCCTAGGAGGCAGGTGAAAAACTGCTCGATCTCCTCCTCGACTTAGAGTGAAGCACGCGGGAGGGTAGTCATTTCCGGTCTTCTTGGCCTTTTTGCCTTTGCGACGATTTCATCGTGTCTGCTTCGCCTCATCATCATCATCATCATCATCATCATCATCATCATCATCATCATCATCATCATCATCATCATCATCATCATTAGCATGAAGCTCCTGCCTGATGCCCATTGATTTCAAGTCTGCCCTTGCTTTCGGCCCATCTTTGGTCCTCTCTGGCATGTTGAGCAGGGTACCAAGCAGACTCTCGCACACGTTCTTCGTGATATGCATGACATCAAGGCTGTGAGGCACACGGTGGATCTTCCAATACGGCAAGTCTGAAAACAGACCTCGTTTTCCATACCTTCGCCAGCGGCTCTGGCGCCTTTTCGCTTCTTTCGGCTCTGGCGCCTTTTTGCTTCTTTCTCGGCGGTGGGCAGTCTTCCAATTTTTCAACAGCTTGTCTATTTCCTCGCCGCTCCTCGTGACAGGGCGCTGGAGTTCGGTTTCACCATCAAACAGATCCTTGCGTTTCCTCCACGGGTCATCGCCGCGAAGCCACCTTCGATGTCCCATGAACACGGTTTTCAAGACCGGGATCTCTATCTAGCTGGCGATACGTTGTGTCATCCATGCACCTTACGCATCCGGAAAATCCGTGGACTACCTGCCCCGCGAGATATCCGTGAATCGAGATAGTCGTGGCACCGTCATGAGCAAGGCGGCTCTCATAGGGAAATATTCTTTCTCTGCGGCGTCCCACGTATTGGTTGGCGTTTTCCTGGCGTGTCAAGCTCCTCTTTCGGCAGTCTGCATACAGATTGATGTCGTTCCTGGTTGTTTCGGCCCTTCAATTAGCATACTCATGTGAATGTACTTCCTCTTCATGCACAACCAGGGGGAAGGTTGTACATCCACACAAACACAGGCGGTGCTATGTGTGCTTCTACGGCTGCCAAACGGATTGACTCCATCGGTGCTCGCGCCCAGCACGATGTTCCTTGGATCCTTCCCAAATTCTGGGTCTTGGTTCAACGCTTGCCATCGCTCGCATCCTTAGGGTGACTCAGCATCTTGTCTTTTTATCTATCTCCGGATCATTTGCGTCATCTTCTCGCTTCTTCTCCTCCCTATCCGGCGTGCCAACGCAGGAGCTTTGCTACCTTAGGGTCCATGAAATACCACTGCATTTAGGAGTGATCGGAAAGTACCACACCACTTTTCGAGGAGCTTTCTTCCTCTTCTTGTATCGAGTGACGCCGCAAACCGGACATATGGTAGACTCCGCGTGCTCGTCCCGATAAATGATGCAATTGTTCATGCACACATGGTATTTCACGTGCGGTAAATCCAGAGGACACACGATTTTCTTAGCCTCCTCCAAACTGGTGGGCACTTGTTCCCCTTGGGAAGACGTTCGTGCGAGAATGACATGTTCTCGCCGAAGCATACGCGCCGGTCATTTTGTGTTTTACCTTCATCTCGAGCCATGAGCGTTACTTTCAGCGGGTATCCTCGGGCCTGCATCCTTCATACAATGGAGTAACCGCGTCTAACTCAAGTTGATCCATCTTGGCTTTCTCTCGGCGGCAGCTCTTGCGTTATCCGTGCAGCTTGAGAAGCAGCTCTTGAATATGAGGGTCCTGCACCCAGCCCATCGATGGTCCAGCGTCGTGCGCTCCGCCCGGCATCATCATCTTCATGATCATGCCCTGCCCCGCTCCGCATCTTCCGTATCATCATGTCCTGCATCTTCTATATGATGACTGTACAGCATCACCGTCGTGATCATCTCACGAGGGATTCTTCGTCTTCTCGCCCGCCCGAGCCGCGGTGGTTGTCTTGCTGCCCTTCCTCATTTCTTGCCCGGCCCCATGGACGACTTCGTAGTCATCTTCATCACCTTGCCACCGATAGCCATCCATGAAACCATGCAAGAGCAGGTGGTCCCACACCTGCGGGAATCCGGTTCCGCAATAAGGCTCTTGACTTGCATCTTCGACCACGGACATCTTATCTCCGTCTCGTTCTTTTGAAGCATCTCGGCCTTCGCGGACCTCAAAACCTATTCACGATGCCTTCGGTCATCGTGCGGACCATGGTCGTCATGGGTAGAGCAAAACGATATTTTAGAACCAAGAAAAAATTTGGCATGACTTTCCCTAAAAATAGGACCAAAAAATGCTTAATGCCAAAATTCTCGCCGAAACGGAAATGAATCAACATTCCGGCAAAATATTGGCAACTATCGCATTTCAAATACCGGTACACCTCCAAACACAAACACATATGCAACACCACAAACATATGCAACACCACGAACATACATAGATCTAGCTAGGCCATAAAAAGTGCATGTGCACATTGTTGTAGGGAGAACAACATAAATATAGCTTTCCCCCTTACTTACCTATCAAAACAAGGTAATTTAACCACTTAATTTGAATGAATCTATGGTGGCAATGAGGTGAAAAAGAGGAGGCACCCGAGACAAGGAGGAGGTGGAGAGAATGAAGTGGGGAGAAAGTGAGTGTGGGTAGGGAGAGGCTGTCCAAAATATCTTGTTGCTGCCCACTTACGAAGCGCGCCCCAACTCTAAGTGCGCCATTAGTAATCCGCGTTACTAAGGGCGCACCTTCTGGTGGTGCGTCATTAGTAGTTTTGCAACAAAAAAAACATACTAATGGCGCACTATTCCACAGTGCGCCATTACTAGTTTATACTAGTAATGGCGCACGACGGAGCAATCGCCATTAGTAGTTTTGCAAAAAAGGAATAAAAATATAATATAAAAAACAACATTAGTGGCGCACTTTTCGAGCAGGTGCGCCATTACTAGTTACAACTAGTAATGGCGCACTAAGTCTGAATGCGCCATTAGTATGTTTGGACAGGCGCACTAGTTCAAAAAAAATTGATACTAATGGCGCATCTTAGGCAGTGCGCCATTAGTACTTTCAACTCTATGGGCGTATCAGAAGGTGGTGCGCCATTAGTATATACTAATGGCGCACCGCTTGTCTGGTGCGCCATTAGTGTCAATCCCATCTATAGCCCTTTTTCTAGTAGTGCCCCCAGCGCCACCAGCACCACCAGCGCGCCTGGGCGCCGCGCCGTGCCAACAGCCCGACGACTACGCGCGCGAGCGCCAACTCAAGGAATTTCGCCGCGCCAACGGGCTCTGCTTCAAGTGCGGCGATCGATACAGCCGTGAGCACCGCTGCAATCCGCAAGCACAGCTACTCACGATCCAGGTCGGCGCGTTTGGCGAGGTGCTCACTGATGACGCCGTGCACGCTCTCGACTTGCTCGACGCTCCGGAGCCTGCCGTTCCCCCTCCAGAGTGCTGCACCATCTCTGCGCACGCGCTGGATGGCTCGGAAGCGCCCAGCACTATTCGTCTCCGCGCCCTGGTGGGCAACCAGGTGATGCTTTTGCTGCTGGACTCGGGCAGCACGCACAGCTTCATCAACAAATCCTTCGTCGAACGTGTCGGTGCCGAGACCCAGGAGATCGCTACCCTGGACGTGCGTGTGGCGAACGGCGATCGCCTCACCTGCTCGCGCCAAGTACAGGAGCTCAAGTGGTGGATGCAGGGCCATACATTCTCAACGCCGATGTATGAGCTCGACACCAGCGCCTACGACGGCATCCTTGGCATTGATTGGCTGGAGAAAAACAGTCCGATGACATGTCATTAGCAGGAGAAGTTCATCTCATTCCTCCACGACGGCGAGTTGGTCACCCTGCAAGGTGTTCGACCCAAGACAACACCAACGCTCGCGGCCATTCAGCCGGCCGAGCTCTGCAAACTGATCGCTGGCAATGACATCTGGGCTATGGCCATGGTGGAGATACAACCTCCCAGACCCAAGCCGCGCAGTCCTTCGCAGACGCTGATCAGCGACTTATTGGAGGAGTTTGCTGACGTCTTCGCCATGCCTACAGGTCTGCCTCCTCATAGGCAGTACGATCATGCAGTCACTTTGGAAGAGGGGGCTAAACCCACCAACACCAGACCATATCGCTATTCGCCACTGCAGAAGGATGAAATAGAGTGCCAAGGGAAAGAGATGCTCGACGCTGGGGTGATCACGCACTCTGTCGATCCTACGCTGCTCTGCATCTTTGTTGGTGAAGAAGAAGGATGGGACCTGGCGATTTTGCGCGGATTATAGACGCCTCAACGACAACACGGTAAAGAACAAATTTCCCTTGCCGATCATGGACGAGCTGCTCGATGAACTGGCCGGCGCGGCATTCTTCTCCAAGCTCGATCTGCGTGCCGGCTACCACCAAATTCGCATGCGAGAAGAGGACGAACACAAGACTGCATTCAAGACCCACCACGGCCACTTCCAGTTCCGCGTCATGCCATTCGGTTTGACGAATGCGCCAGCAACCTTTCAATGCTTGATGAATGCAATCTTCGCCAAGTATACACGTAAGTTCGTCATCATCTTCCTTGACGACATTCTGGTTTTCAGTGAGACAGTGGAAGAGCATCTGGAGCATCTGCGACTCGTCCTCAGCCTCCTTCGGGAACACCAGCTCTACGCCAAGATGTCGAAGTGCTCATTTGCTCAAGACCATATCGACTACCTCGGCCACATCATCTCCAAACAAGGCATGGCGACTGATCCCAAGAAGACAGAAGCCATGGCTCAGTGGCCTACACCAACCAACGCCACGGAGCTGCGCGCATTCCTGGGGCTGACTGGCTACTACCGCAAGTTTGTGCCGCACTACGGGATCATCGCCAAGCCCCTCATGCTGCAGCTCACCAAGAAAGGCTTCGAGTGGCCAGAGTCCGCGCAGTGCGCCTTCGACACGCTCAAGCAGGCGATGATCACCACGCTGGTGCTCGCCCTCCCCAACTTCGACAAGCCCTTTTCCATTGAGACGGACGCGTGCGACACAGGCATTGGCGCTGTGCTGGTGCAAGAAGGTCACCCAGTCGCCTACTATAGCAAGGCACTGGGAGTGAAGAATCAAAAACTCTCAACTTACGAGAAGGAATTTCTGGCCGTCATGATGGCAGTGGACAAGTGGCGCTCCTACCTGCAGCGCGGAGCATTCACTATCCTCACCGACCACAAGAGCCTGTGCGCACTGGGCGATCAGCAGCTAGTGACCGACGTCCAGCGCCGCGCAATGTCAAAGCTGGTTGGGCTGCAGTTCAAATTTCAGTACAAGCGCGGCATCGACAATGGCGCAGCGGACGCGTTGTCCCGCGTGGGCAGCCATTTCTGCGCCAACGCCTTGTCACTTTGTCAAGCCGCGTGGATTCAGGAGGTGGCTAACTCCTATGCCACTGATCCAAACGCGCAGGAACGACTGCAACTTTTGGCGCTGCACAGCCCAGATGAGGAGGAGTATGAACTGTACCGTGGGCTCATTCGTCGCCAGGGCCGACTGTGGATCGGTGCCAATACAGCTCTGCGCACCAAGCTAATCAGCGCAATGCACGACAGTGCTATGGGTGGACACTCAGGCGCCACTACAACCTACCACCGCGTCAAGAAGGCTTTCGAGTGGAGGGGCATGAAGCAGGATGTCAACGACTTTGTCCGGCAATGCCAAGTCTGCCAGCAAGCCAAGCACGAACTGCGCAAGCCAGCGGGCAAGCTAGCACCACTACCGATCCCCTCTGCACCGTGGCAAGACCTGACCATGGATTTCGTCGAGGGATTGCCCAAGTCCGAGGGGTATGATCGATAATGGTGGTGGTCGACCGTTTCACAAAGTTTGCTCATTTCGTGCCCTTACGGCATCCGTTCACCGCGACGCAGGTGGCGCGCGTGTTTTGGGACAATATCGTCAAGCTCCATGGCATTCCAAAGTCCATCGTCAGCGATCGGGACAAGGTTTTCACCAGTGCACTGTGGCGTGAACTGATGGCAGGCGCCGGCACCAAACTGCTCTACTCCACAGCTTATCACCCGCAAACCGACGACCAGAGTGAACGCGTCAATCAGTGCATGGAAATGTACTTGCGCTGCGCGGTCCACGACACCCCCCGACAATGGCGACGCTGGCTCCCCTCTGCGGAATTCTGGTACAATTCTTCCTTTCACTCCTCACTGGGGTTGTTCTCCTTTCAAGGCACTGTACGGGGTGGAGGCCAACGAGGGAAGTATGGCCACTTGGCCGGCAATCCACCCATCCGTGCCGAACGGTGAACAGTGGGACTGGTCCCTGCATCAGGAGAAGCTGTGCACTCACTTGGCACGAGCGCAGAACAAGCACAAGAAGTTTGCTGATCTGAACAGAACTGAACGAGTGTTTCAAGTAGGAGACCAAGTTCTTCTGAAACTTCAGCCCTATGTTCATACATCAGTGGCCAGTCGCCCCTGTCCCAAGCTGGCATTCAAGTTCTTCGGGCCCTTCTCTGTGGTCGAGAAGATTGGCCCCTCAACATACAAACTGGACCTGCCTGTTGATAGTCGAATACATCCAGTGTTCCACGTCTCGCAGCTGAAGCCATTCACACCCAACTACAGTCCTGTGTTCTCTGAATTGCCAGTCACTACTGATCTGTCGACAGGCAAGGCCGTGCCAGTGGAGATCGTGGATTGCAGGATGATGAAAAGAGGCAATGCACCGGTGATTCAGTTGCAAGTAGCTTGGAACACGGTGCCACCGTCGACGACATGGGAGGACTATCATGTGCTTCCCCAAAGTTACCCGCACGCAAGCATTTGGGAAGACGAGACAATGGAGGAGGGAGCACCATCTCAAGGAGGGGAGAATGTCACCATGGTAGTGCGGGCACCACCGCGTGACAGCCAGTTGGCCAGCCAAGTGTAGTGGGTGCGTGCGTGACAGCTGTGTGTGCGTGTGTGGCCAGGGTGTTGGGTACTTAACCCCTGGAGAGGCGTTGTATTGGACAGGCTGTTATTTGAGTAATCAAAATCCTCACCTAGCTTTCTCTCTCGCTCATCCCCTCCCTCACGCTCTCCTCGCCCCCATTCTTCTCTCCTGCCTACTCTGGTCCTCCAGATCCAGATCAGGGCGTGACACAGGTATCTTGTTATGATTGATGATTTATGGAGTGTTCAAACCTGGGGGCTAATCAAACACTGTTTTCCAGAGAACAATCTCGGAAGTCGGATAATCACTACGATAAGAATTGGGGATGTTGCAAAAACAACTGCAGGTGCCCATGTTTACAAGACTTGTCTTCTTGATGAAGCCGATGCGGAAACCTTATTTTTCCAAAAAACTTTTGGGATTGTGGGTGGGTGCCCTGCCCATTTGAAGGATGTTTCAACTCAGATCATGAGAAAGTGTGGTGGTTTGCCACTCGCTGTAGTGAGCGTGGGTGGCTTATTAGCCAGCAAGGCGCACACAAGAGATGAATTTGAGCGGTCAGGACTGGAATGGCGGAGAAATTCAGAGCTAGGAGGGATGAAACAGATCATCAAACTCAGCTACAGTGATCTTCCTGCCAATCTCAAGGCATGCCTATTGCACCTAAGCATATTTCCTGAGAACCATGAGATCGAAATAGAGCGTCTTGCGAGGCGTTGGGTTGCAGAAGGGTTCGTCAGTGAACAGCATGTCACTAGCTTAGAGGAAACAGGGAGAAACTACATCAGTGAGCTCATTGGCAGTAACTTAATCCAACCATCACAGCTGAATCATGATGGCACCCATAGGAGCTACGTTCTTCAACCAGTAATACACGATTTCATCATTTGCAAGTCCATGGAAGACAATTTTGTTGCTCTGGTACATGCTCAACAGCAAGATGTCCACCAGGCAATGGCACTGTCCGACGGCTATCTTTGTTGAATAGCAGTAAGCATGATCAGGCCGCTGCACAAATTGATGGGGCAAAAGTATCTTGTGCTCGCTCGATCACCGTATTTTCTCACAATCGGTCGCACGCCTCGTCTGAATGAACTCAGTGTACTGCGGGTTCTTGACCTTGAAGGCTGTCAAGGTCCACTGTGCCTTGATGATCTCTACAAATTGCTGCTTCTGAGGTACTTGAACCTCAAGGGAACAGATGTCAGTGAGCTCCCAGAACAGATTGGGGAGCTAAGATGCCTGGAGACACTGGATGTGAGATCCACAAAGGTGAAAGAGCTACCTCCCAGCATTCTCAGGCTGGAAAAGTTAATGCATTTGCTCGCGGGGAATGCCAAGTTGCCGGGTGGGATAAGCAAGATGAAGTCATTGCTAACACTCTCGTGCAGCAATATTGGGAAGAGTGCTGATGCGGATATCATTCAAGAGCTCGATGAAATGGCAAGCTTGAGGGAACTGGAAATATTTTGTAATGTTCCTCGGACGTCTGAGGATAAGAAACAAGTCACATTTCCGAGTGATGGATTTCAGAGTCTTAAGAAGCTTTCAATAAGGTGCAGCTTGCCATCAGTGACCTTTGTGACCGAAACTTTATCGAAGGTTGAAGTGCTTGAGCTAAAGTTTGAAGAAGGCCTTTCAAAGGAGTCAAGTGGTGTGTCTGGCGTTGAGCATCTGTCAAGCCTGAAGCATATGCTCATCGAGTTTTCGCAGCATGATGCGGGTCTGCAGCATCAATGGCTGCAGTTAAGAAGGTTGCTGAGAAGGTCCACCCTAATTGTGTGATAATCGTGAACATTGATAAGAAGACTAACCAATAGAGTCTTGGGGCATTGTGCATATCTGATTCCGAGCAAGCATGAGGGATGTCCGGATGTGATATACCTTCTGCTGGAGATGGTCAAGGGCATTTGATGATTCATTTCAGCAGACCTCCTTCAGCAGTGTTCTCATGATTTGTGTAGTGAATTGGTTCTTGAATAAGCGATGCCCCTAGAACTCGGCATTATCATTCCACGAACTAAATGTATGATGTTTTCTGCCATTGTTACTTGCTTCTATGCCCATGTCCGTTAAGCTGTGAACAATGCATTTGTGGTTTACAGTAATTGCTAAGGTGTTTTCATGGGTGGGTGTATTTTTTCAGAAACTTTATTTTGCTTTCAGTTTCAGCCTGAACTAAATAAGCAAAGTGACCCTATATGGACTTCATGTGAATACCTTTATTTATAAATAATGTATTATGTATCCATAAGTCATTATTCCCAAGTGCAGCTATTTGTGAACTCTATATGGATCTTGTGCGAATACCTTTATATGTAAATGATTTTTTTACACTTCATATCACGAAAAAAGTAGTGTGTTATACAATCGCTATAGTGTCGCTATAGCTTTCGAGAGGAAACGCTGCTATGTTATAGCCAATTCATTGCTATGGCCGCTATGGGCTCTATGGCATGAAAAAGTAGTGCGCTATACAATTAATGTTGCGTATATTACGGGAAAAGCAAACACTAATTTGAGAAAAAAAAATCATTCCATTCCATTCCACCAACTAAACATGAAGATGTAACTGTCTCATTCCACCTCATTGTCCATACCAAACACAAAGATGGAACCATTACATTCCATTCCACTTGGTTCTTCAACCAAACGCACCCTTAGCTTAGCTCTCAGTCTTGAATGACCGCTGAGATGTGCTCATCGCATGCACGCTAACGGTTGAGACATGTGGAGCGACATCGGAGCTGGTGAGGGTGCTCGCGTAGGGAAAGCTCGTCGGCCCCAAGGACTCCGCCACTCCGTCCCTCGCCCTCTTCTCAAAACCACCATGGCTAGGAGGCGGCACAATGTTCCAGTAATCTGTGCGTCCCGCAAGTGAGTCACCGGCGCACGCAAGTAAGTGGCAGTCTGCTACTCTCCAATTCTTGATCTTGTGGTTTGGAAATGTAATGATGTAGCATCGCAATTAGCAATGATTTAGCTACAAAATCAGTGAAATCTCTACTTCTAATGGAGCAGTTGGTAGTCTCCGCCGGTTAATTTTCGTCCCACCATTTTCGTCCGGTTTTTTTCATAGGTTAAGCGTCGTAGATTTTTTTCGTCGCCTCCCCCACTTCATTGGTTTATTTTCACTTCACCCTCTCAAACAACGAAAAAAACTGAACGGATCAGAACTTTTCATACTGACGCAAATTATTTAGTAATGTCTTTATGTAAAAGAATCAATCACAATCAATCTCTAAAGATCAAATCTAAATTAATTAATCTTCATAACGTTTGTTTCCTTCCGAATCACGTCCATAACTTTCCTTCCTTGTTTGGGCAGAAACTGTTTGGTAGCAGAGATTAGGAAGCTTCCTATGAAGTGTAGTAATAGGAAGTATTCTTTTTTTGATGATTCGTTTCCATGCATGATGATAGTAAATTAGGCCAACATTCACCACTATTTATCAACGTCACCAATCGTATCCATTCCTACCAGTTTTAAGGAATCTGCTCGCTAAGTTTTTTTAAGAGGGATCCGCTCGCTAAGTCGTAAATGCATGACGTTATTTTCACAAGCAATTCCCTAAAAACACAACGTCCTACCTCGACTTCCCTACCTGGGCCTTGCCGTCGCTGCCCACGGTCTCGCCGCCTCCCGGCGATCCCTCCTCCCTCCCGCAGCTCGAACGACCCACTTTTTGGCCACAAGCACCGCTGCCTCTTCGCCCATCGTCACCCTCCTCTTCACCATAGCCACGAGCACCATCGGAGGCCGGGCACGCTGACGCCTCCACAGATGCGGCGGAGACACCATATCCAGTGGAGACGGCGGTGTAAATCTTCTACTCTGCTCCTTCCCCTGGTTACCGGCCTGCTCCACGTCCCCTCTGCTTTGTGTGGATCTGCTCATGTGCAGTAAACTTTATTTAGGTAGAAGTATTCTTCTAGGCCTTTTTTTTGTTACTTACAAATTGACTTTTTGAGCCAATGCTTACGGCATGAAGTATTACCTAGAGTTCCTTAATCAATCTGCTTGTCCATCGTTTCATTTGGTTCAATTACTATCAGCAAGAACGCATTGTGAAACCGTTAGCTTATGAATGTGTGCTCTTCCTGCAATAATAACATTTGCAATGTAAGGGCGAGGCACACCCATGCATCAGGATGATGTGCACCACGTGGGAAGTAATACTAATATGGCCTAAGTGGATAATGAAATATCCAAAGATACACTTGACTGGATCAATTTTTCTCTGGAATTGTTCCTCATGATGCAGATGTAGATGCTATATTTTAAAATTTCAAATCACCTATGCATGCCAATGTGATTCTTATCCTTTTCATTAGACAGTGTGTTCCCATCAATCCATCCATGCACCGAACCGATTTTTTTACTCTATTCAGGTTGCAATTACGAACAAGTAGCATATGTATGCACTGAACTACTTGCATAAGACAGTGAAATACTTCTTACTCGCGTGAGTGGAATTTTGGAATAGAGAAAGAACATACAACAGAGATCACGTAATTAATTAATTACATAAACCGAGATCACGTAAAACAAGTTTGATAGGTCCGTTGCATCGCACGGGCATTTTGGCTATATGTACTAACAGGTTCTATTTATATATTTCCTTTGATCGGTTAATACTCCTATGTCATATGTAGGTAAGAAGGAAAGAAAACCTAACGGTACAACCGGCAGAACAGTCAACGGCGAGCTTCATCGCCGCGTACGCGTCGTAGTACCTGGCCATCACCGGCTGGGGCATCGAGGACTTAACGCTGGTGAAGAAGGCGTGGGTATTGGTAGAGCTCCAAGAAGCTGCCCTTCGTCCTGCCCGCCGTCTTCACCATCGGTCCCCGGGTGACCACCACGGAACTTCGGCGACGCTACCAAGGCGACACGGTCCGGGTTGGTTCGGTCCCTCATCGAGCCACCATTTGGACCGGCCAACCACCACCGGCGCTAACGTCTTTGGGGCAGCGGCGAGGTGTGCTGCGTGTGCGGGTGCTGTGGCGAGGTGGTGGACATGCGAGAGCGCCAGCGATGAGGTCGGTGATGTGTCGCGGCAAGTGCGCGGCTGTTAGCCATGAACCTTCCGTAGCAGTTTTTTTCATGAGCCCATGTTTTTTTGTGTTCGGGCCTTGCTATAATTAGCGGATTAACCATGAAAAAAAAACAAGACATTCAGTTTGTTGTCAAACAGTGCCGTGATTTTCGGATCAAGCCATGTTTCTCTTGTGCTTTCTATTTCCTGTTCGACTGAATAGAAGTGCAAAAAGTGAACACACCAACACGACTGAAAGCAGTCATATTCAGTTATAGAGGTATACATTTATACAAGATATACACAGGCAGGTGCAGCCAGTAACCCAACTAACTCCTGGGCTGACCTTGCTAATCCTTTACTCGTGATAAAAACGCAGACGATAAGGAAAGGTTGTTACGAAGAGAGCAATGGGAGATAGAGAATCACGTGGCGGCAGGTGGACCTGAACATATGCTTCAACAAAGAAAACGGCAGCGTAGGATCATGGTGCGTGATTATAGGCAGAGGCTATTAAATCTCACGCGGAAATCACGGATAAGCGATTCTCGCATGATCCGAAGTTCACACCCAATCAACCGTTTTCCCCAGTTGATGGCCTGCATGTGTGTTGTGCTAAAACTGTCACTGCCATGGCGGTGAAACCCACAACTAGAACGCTGCCAACGCCAAGTTGAGAACTTCGAGATCGTCAATGGTGCATGCCCGACAGCGGCGTAGAGGCTATGGTGCATGGGGAGGAGAGAAAGGAAGGAGAGGGAAGCTTGGGGACATGGTAGTTTACCGGGGGCTGCCGGTCGACGCCGAGAACGAATGGCGGTGGCGGTGACATTTTTCTTAGTCCTCTTGGTCGGACCGGTTGAAGACCAGACGGATCGGACCGACAATTTTCGGGCCGATTTTAGCAGACCATATCATCCATTTTCTCTAACAAGCCAGGACCGGCGTGTGAAACACCGATTGAGCCACGCAGCGTCACGTCCAGCCCTGCCCACCGTCGAGTTAAGCTCCTACTCCACGTGAAGTTGATCATGTTGTTGCACTCGTGCGGTAGGAGCCACGGGCACGACATGGTGAAGGGCTAAGCGGCTGATCGAGGGTGAGACCCGGATCTTTGGTGGCGCATGACTAACCATGGGCCGAGATCTTCACCCTGCACCAAAAAGTTCAAGCGAGGAGGTGTTCACAGCGCAGAAGGAGCTGGACCAATTCGGCCTCTTCATCTACAATGCCACCGTGAAGCGGTGGTGGACATGCCGAGGCATGAGTACTTCTTCTACCTCGGCGAGAAGACACAACAGGAGGCGTGAGCAGGGCCAAGGTGCATATTTGTGGGCGGGATGGCCTCACGTGCGTAACGCCGCCAAGGTGGACGCCGAGAAGAAGGTGCTCTGTGCGGCAGCGGCGTAGGCGCTCAAGGAGAAGGTCAAGGTCAAGGCGGAGGTGCAGGTGTTTGAGAACACTAGGAAGGCCGACAACGCCGCCTCAATGACCGACCTCGCCATGAAGGGGAAGGATGGGACTGGCAGGCCAAGATCGCCGAGGTTGAGGCCGCCAAGGCTGCCGCCATCCAGCGATGCCGAGCTGAGATGGAGGTTAAGGCGAAGAACATGCTCGCCAAAGCCCGACAAGCTCAAGGTCGAGCAGCTCAGCAAGTCCACAGTACACTACGACACACAAGTTGGTTATGCAATAAGCATGTATAAAAATAAATTACTAGGGACAAGAGAAATTCATACTTATTGACCTCAGCATTTTATATTTTGTAGGTTCAAGAATAGAACATGCTCTTCTACAGCTGGCAGAAGGCGTCGGATATGACATTGTATAAGGAGATGAAGGTGGCGGTGAGGTGAAGCAGCCGAGCAGAAACACATGCATGTCTCGATATCCGCCTCCCCCACTTCATCGGTTTATTTTCACTTCACCCTCTCACACAACGAAAAAACTGAACGGATCAGAACTTTCCATACTGACGCAAATTATTTAGTAATGTCTTTATGTAAAAGAATCAATCACAATCAATATCTAAAGATCAAATCTAAATTAATTAATCTTCATAACGTTTGTTTCCTTCCGAATCACATCCATAACTTTCCTTCCTTGTTTGGGCAGAAACTGTTTGGTAGCAGAGATTATGAAGCTTCCTATGAGTGTAGTAATAGGAAGTATTCTTTTTCTTGATGATTCGTTTCCATGCATGATGATAGTAAATTAGGCCAACATTCACCACTGTTTATCAACGTCATCAATCGTATCCATTCCTACCAGTTTAAGGGAATCTTTCGCTATGTCTTTTTAAAGGGATCCGCTCGCTAATAAATCGTCATACGTTATTTTCACAAGAAATTCCCCTAAAAAAACACAGCGTCCTACCTCGATTTCCCTACCTGGACGCCGCCGCCGCCGCCCATCGATCTCGCCGCCTCCCGGCGATCCCCTCCTCCCTCCCGCAGCTCGAACAACCCACTTTTTTGGCCACAAGCACCGCCTGCCTCTTCACCCATGCGTCACCCCTCCTCTTCACCATAGCCACGAGCACCATCCGAGGCGGAGCCGCGACGCCTCCACAGATCTTGGCGGAGACACCATATCCAGTGGAGACGGCGGTGTAAATCTTCTACTCTGCTCCTTCCCACAGTTACCGGCCTGCTCCACGTCCCCTACGCTTTGTGTGGATCTGCTCATGTGCAGCGATAAACTTTATTTAGGTAGAACTATTCTTCTAGGCCTTTTTTTTGTTACTTACAAATTGACTTTTTGAGCCAATGCTTACGGCATGAAGTATTACCTAGAGTTCCTTAATCAATCTGCTTGTCCATCATTTCATTTGGTTCAATTACTATCAGCAAGAACGCGTTGTGAAACCGTTAGCTTATGAATGTGTGCTCTTCCTGCAATAATAACATTTTCAATGTAAGGGCCGAGGCACACCCATGCATCAGGATGATGTGCACCACATGGGAAGTAATACTAATATGGCCTAAGTGGATAATGAAATATCCAAAGATACACTTGACTGGATCAATTTTTTTCTCTGGAATTGTTCCTCATGATGCGCAGATGTAGATGCTATATTTTTAAAATTTCAAATCACCTATGCATGCCAATGTGATTCTTATCCTTTTCATTAGACAGTGTGTTCCCATCAATCCATCCATGCACCGAACCGATTTTTTTACTCTATTCAGGTTGCAATTACGAACAAGTAGCATATGTATGCACTGAACTACTTGCATAAGACAGTGAAATACTTCTTACTCCCATGGGTGGAATTTTGGAATAGAGAAAGAACATACAACAGAGATCACGTAATTAATTGATTACATAAACCGAGATCACGTAAAACAAGTTTGATAGGTCCGTTGCATCGCACGGGCATTTTTGCTATATGTACTAACAGGTTCTATTTATTTCCTTTGATCGGTCAATACTCCTTGTCCTATGTAGGTAAGAAGGAAAGATAACCTAACGGTACAGCCGGCAGAACAGTCAACGGCGAGCTTCATCGCCGCGTACGCGTCGTAGTATCTGGCCATCACCGGCTGGGGCATCGAGGACTTAACGCTGGTGAAGAAGGCGTGGGTATTGGTAGAGCTCCAAGAAGCTGCCGCCGTCCTGCCCGCCCGTCTTCACCATCGGTCCCGGGTGACCACCACGGAACTCGGCGACGCTACCAAGGCGACACGGTCCGGGTTGGTTCGGTCCCTCATCGAGCCACCATTTGGACAAGCCAACCACCACCGGGCGTCAGCGCGTGTTGGGGCAGCGGGCGAGGTGGGCTGCGTGTCTGCGGAGTCTGTGGCGAGGTGGTGGACATGCGGGAGCGCCAGCGATGAGGTCGGTGATGTGCCGCGGCAAGTGCGTGGCTGTTAGCCATGAACCTTCCGTAGCAGTTTTTTTCATGATCCCATGTTTTTTTGTGTTTGGGCCTTGCTATAATTAGCGGATTAACCACGAAAAAAAACATGACATTCAGTTTGTTGTCAAATGGTGCCGTGATTTTCGGATCAAGCCATGTTTCTCTTGTACTTCCTATTTCTTGTTTGACTGAATAGAGGTGCAGAAAGTGAACACACCAACACGACTGAAAGCAGTCATATTCAGTTATAGAGGTATACATTTATACAAGATATACACAGGCAAGTGCGGCCAGTAACCCAACTAACTCCTGAGCTGACCTTGCTAATCCTTTACTCATGATAAAGACGCAGCGATAAGGAAAGGTTGTTACGGAGAGAGCAATGGGAGACAGAGAATCACGTGGCGGCGGTGGACTGAACATATGCTTCAACAAAGAAAAGCGGCAGCGTAGGATCATGGTGCGTGATTATAGGCGAGGCTATTAAATCTCACGCGGAAATCACGGCTGGCGATTCTCGACGATCCAGAAGTTCACACCCAATCAACCGTTTTCCCCAGTTGATGGCCTGCATGTGTGTTGTGCTAAAACGGTCGCTGCCATGGCAGTGAAACCCGCAGCTAGAACGCTGCCAACGCCAAGTTGAGAACTCGAGATCGTCAATGGTGCATGCCCGACAGCGGCGGCGAGAGGCTATGGTGCATGGGGAGGAGAGAAAGGAAGGAGAGGGGAAGCTTGGGGACATGGTAGTTTACCCGGGGGCTGCCGGTCGGCACGCTGAGAACGAATGGCGGCGGCAGTGACATTTTTTCTCAGTAATCTTGGTCGGACCGGTTGAAGGCCAGACCGGATCGGACCGACAATTTTCCGGGCCGATTTTAGCAGACCATATCGTCCATTTTCTCTAACAAGCCAGGACCGAGCATGTGAAACACCGATTGAGCCACGAGTGGTACGTCCAGCCCTGCCCACCGTCGAAGCGAAGCTCCTACTCCACGTGAAGTTGATCGCGTTGTTGCACTCGTACGGTAGGAGCCACGGGCACGACATGGTGAAGGGCTAAGCGGCTGATCGAGGGTGAGACCGGATCTTTGGTGGCGCAGCTAACCATGGGCGAGATCTTCACCCTGCACCAAAAAGTTCAAGCGGGAGGTGTTGTTGTAGCGCTTGAAGGAGCTGGACCAATTCGGCCTCTTCATCTACAATGCCACCGTGAAGCGGTGGTGGACATGCCGAGGCATGAGTACTTCTCCTACCTCGGCGAGAAGACACAACAGAGGCAGCGTGAGCAGGGCCAAGGTGCATGTTTGTGGAGCGGGATGGCCTCACGTGCCAGAACGCCGCCAAGGTGGACGCCGAGAACAAGGTACTCTCTGTGCGGCAGCAGGGCAAGGCGCTCAAGGAGAAGGTCAAGGTCAAGCCGGAGGTGCAGGTGTTTGAGAACACTAGGAAGGCCGACAACGCCGCCTCAATGACCGACCTCGCCATGAAGGGAAGGTTTGGGGCTGGCGGGCCAAGGTCGCCGAGGTTGAGGCCGCCAAGGCTATCGCCATCCGCGATGCCGAGCTGCGAGATGGAGGTTAAGGCGAAGAACGTGCTACCTTAAGCCCGACAAGCTCAAGGTCGAGCAGCTCAGCAAGTCCACAGTACACTACGACACACAAGTTGGTTGTGCAATAAGCATGTATAAAAATATAGTACTAGGGACAAGGGAAATTCATACTTATTGACCTCAGCATTTTATATTTTGTAGGTTCAAGAATCGAACACGCTCTTCTACAGCTGGCAAAAGGGCGGCGGATACGACATTGTATAAGGAGATGAAGGCGGCGGTGAGGTGAAGCACCGAGCGAAACACATGCATGTCTCGATCTGGGAGGAAAGGGAGGGAGAGAAGGTGAGGGCTAGCGGTGCAGCAAGCCAGATGATGAGAGGGGTGAAGAGATGAGCTTGAGGAGGGGAGCGAGCTCTGTCCATGGCGTGGGTCAGAGTAGAGGAAGGTTGATCCATGGTTTGGCCAAAGGGTGATGAGTGAGGGAGAAGTAGAAGGCCCCTCTCATATCTTGGTGCGCGAGCAAGTCTCATCAAGGTGGAAGAGGCCTGTCATTTCATGATGGCGTTGGTGACCTTGGCGTGATGTTGTTCGCGGTCTCTCGATCCCCTTCACTAATTTTGATGAGAAGAGGGGAGGGATGAAAGGGTGGAGGGTGGGTGGGAGATGAGGTCGGATTACATTGGTTGTGGGGGCGAGTGCGGAGAGAGGAGAGTGAGCGACGCGGTGAAGTCTATGGATCTAGAGAGGAGGGGAACAAGAGAGTGAGTGGTGCGGAGAGGGAGTGGATAGTGTGCGGTTAGATGCGGGAGAGGACAACAAGTCGTATGGGAGGGGTATAATGGCAATATCATAAAAATAAAGCTTTATTTATACCTGTACACTATATATATTCAGAATAGCATAAAATATTTTCTCAATAAATTACTTAAAAATATCCAAGAAATTACGGATGACCGACTATTATTATATAAAGAGGAAATCCGTTCTTTGCTCTTGGAGAAATGTAACACAGTTTTTTATGGGCAATATACCACATACCCTAAATAGTAGATATTCGTGAGAAAAACCATCAACATGTGATTTATAGGTGAGCCTAAAATTATTAAAATTGGGATGCCAGTCAATCTACTAGAAACTGCTCATTTCTAGCATTTGTCCAATGAATATATATTTTCCATACCACCATTATAAAAAAATTATTCTAATCTTTGTTTATATTAGAATACCTTTGTAGGTCATAAAAACTGAAGGATTTGATTGTGCTTGGAGATGTCGTACGACAAAGACCACGATGTAACGATGATGGAGGGGCTAAGAATTCAACGAGTTTTACACAACCAAAAGAGGTGCATGCAAATAATTGTTCTTCTTTGTATGTATGTTGCATATGATATAATACTCTAAAGGTATATTTCTATATATTTAATTTTGTAGAATATGAGAGAGATGGAGATGGATTATGTCGGGGTTCAAAAAGAAACCCAATCAGAGAGTTTTTGGGCGGCGTCATTGGAAGGGGAAAAAATTCACCATGTTTTATACAACAAAAAGATGTGCAAGTGATGATATCCCACAACCACGACGCACTCAAAATAAAGTAAACCGGCTGGAATTACGATAAATGTTTATGGCAACATTTATTTCCAACTGGTATTCCGATGAGTAAGTTCAATGATGTTCGCATAACTCAAGAAAAATATTTTAAAAGCCCGTAGCAATGCACGGCATTCTACTAGTACTACAAAAGTGGCACATATCTACTTTTTTATTCTTGCAAAATATTATTTGATTTAGCATCCCCTATAGCGCTGCGCTATAGCCTCTGGAGGAGGCCACTGCTAATCACATAGCAAGCTATTTGTTTCCTTGCTTCATATGGACATGTGAAAAATATTTTATTCAAAATCTATCCATTAAAGGATTTAACATGGTTCACAAAAAAAGGATTTAAGATGGAGTTCATATACCAAATAAGTTGGGAATTTCTGTTTGTTCACAAAAATATTTTCTTACCTTTTTTATATTGAACTCTATGTAAATAATAGAATATTAGTTTTTTTCTACATAATAAGAAATTAAATTGTTACTTTCTTTATATTTCGTAGTTTCTAGTGTTGTATTATTGATATTACTAATGATTCTATGAAACTACTTTTATATTATAATTTCATGTGTATAAAAATTATTGTATCTTTTATCCATCTAATAAGCACATGCACTTGCACATCCAGATATATTATGTAACGCCGTGAGTTTTTTTTTTTTTTGAGACAAATGTAACGCCGTGAGTGGCTATGTGCAGCTTGTTGCGAGGCAGACGGCTGCCTCGCCTACAGGGTGCCGGTGCTGGGCCGGCTAGTAGGACATGA
Source organism: Aegilops bicornis (assembly GCA_021605145.1). Lineage (NCBI taxonomy): Eukaryota > Viridiplantae > Streptophyta > Magnoliopsida > Poales > Poaceae > Aegilops > Aegilops bicornis. The sequence continues at coordinate 266,298,009 of CM038669.1, forward strand.
ATCGTCATGCTGACGTCACTCTTTTTTCATTTTATTTTTATTTTAAATGCATATCTTTCAAAAACTTAAACTTACTCAAGAAATTTGAAAAAAAGGAATCAAAAAAGGTTAAATTTTTATAAAAATGTTAGTGCAGTTGAAAAAATATTGCTAACTGAAAAAAAATGACCATGACAATGGAAACAATGTTCCTGTGTTTACAAATATACATGCAAAAAATTTAGAATATGTGTATGCAATGCAAAACAAATGTTTGCGTAATGCAAAAATAAGTTTTTTATATGTGATATACAATGTAAAAATTGTTCACGTAGGTTTAAAAAAACTTTATATCCATTTAAAGAATGTACATGACATTTTAAAGAAATATTCACGTGATTCTAAAAACATGTACGTGAGTTTTGTTTTAAAATTTATATAAGTATAAAAATTTAAAATGTTTATTGCCATTAATAAAATGTAAAAAGTGTTTAAGGAAAATTTTACAGTGTATTTGATTTTTTTTCAAAACATGTAGTTAAAAAAAATGTACATCATGTTTTTCAAAAATGTCCAACGTTATCAGAAAAATGTTTCGTGTGTGCTCTAAAAAACTGTACATTGTGTGCTGAGAAATTAGTAAACATGTGTCGAAGAAAAGAAAACCTATAAAAAACGACAAAGAAACAAGAAGAAAATAAAACGGGAAGAAAATCAAGAAAAAATTGTGCACGTGATTTTTCGCAACATGATGCAGGTGCTACCACAGCAATTACTGTAGTCAGGAAGGCTGCTGGAAAGGTCCACCCTAATTGTCAAGTGATCATCGTGAACGTTGACAAGAAGACCGACGAATAGAGTTTTGGAGCATTGTGCACATTTGATTCCGAAGATGCATGAGGGATGTCCGGATGTGATATACTTTCCGCTGGAGACGGTCAAGGGCATTTGATGATTCATTTCAACACACTTCCTTTAACAATGTTCTCGTGATTTGTGTAGTTAATTAGTTTGAATAGTGATGCCCCTAGGACTTGGCATTTCATTCTTCAAATTAGTGTGATGTTTTCTGCCATTGTTACTTGCTTCTATGCCCATGGCCGTTAAGCCGTGAATAATGCATTGTGTTTTACAGTAATTGCTAAGGGGTGTATCTTTCAGAAACTTTATTTTGCTTTCAGTGTCAGTCCAAACTAAACTAGCAAAGTGCCCCTATACGGTGTTCAAATAAATATCTTTGTTTGTAAATGACTGTATTCTGTATCCATTAATCAGTATTTCCAAATTTAGCCATTTCGATTTAACATGGATTCACAAAAAAAAGGATTTAACATGGAGTTCGTATACAGAACAAATTGCTAATTTCTATTAGTTCACTAGAATATTTTCTTACCTTTTTATATTGAACTTAATTTAAAAATAGAGTACTATTCATAATAAGAAATTAAATTGCTACTTCATTTGTATTTCTTATTTCTAGTTGTGTACTATCTGTCCTCCTAATTATTTTCAAAAAATAACTATTTTATTTTCTATTTGAATAAATGAACATTATTCTATATTTTATCTACTAAGCCCACGAACTTGCACATTCATACATGTCTTGTAATGCCTAGGTTACTGGCCTTTCCTATTTGGCACCTGTCAGTTAACGTGCATTTTCGTTAACTGGCGCCTGTGGCGTCCGTAAATGGGCCGGCCCATCCAGGCGCCGGTTGACATTTTCTTTTTTGAAAATTCTGTGTAATTTTCTTAATATTTATGAACTTTTTAAAAAATTCAACAGTTTTTTTTCAGATTGATGAACTTTTCTGAATATCAATAAACTTTTTTGGAATTTGATTAATATCTTTTTGAAAATGGATGAACTTTTTTTGAAGTTCAATGAACTTTTTCTAAAAATACATGAACTTTTTTTTAATTTCTATGAAAATTTTCAAATTTAATGAACTTTTTATAAAATTAATGAATTTTTTCTAAATTGGATGAAACAATTTTTCAATTTGAATGATTCAAATTGATGAACTTTTTTCAAAATTGTTGAACCTTTTTTAGAGATATGATTTTTTTTTTTAAAAATGGATGAACCTTTTTTATTTAAATCTGTAATCCTTTTTTGATTTCATATTTTTATTTTCGTAAAAAATGAAAAAAATCTGGGGCAGCTCGCTAGTGGGCCGGCCCATGTTAGCAGCTCTACAGGCGCCGGATCGTCCAAATCACTAGTTAAGGAGTACTCGTTGCGACAAGTGGCGTGCTGCATGTGCGCCACTTGTCGCAACTGAGAGTTTTCCCTTTTTTCGTAGATCCATTTATTCAAAACGTTTTATCTCGTAAAACGTGCGTCCAAATCTCGAACCGCTTTGCCGTTGGATTCCTCGGCCGAGATCTTCAAAACTAGATCCATGTTGATAGGTTTTGGCGAACTTTTTTTCACGAAAAAAAACGGACGAAAAAACCGAACCAGGAGCACGAGTTTTTTTCCTTTCCGAAAGAGGCACTCCCGTGCCTTTGACGAAATCACAACTGTGCCTCTCGCGGAAGCAAAACTGTGACTCTCGTGAAAGAAAAATAAAATAAAATAACGTGTTTTTTCCGTTTCTGAGGAGGCACGGCCGTGACTCTCGCAAAAGCACAACCGTGCCTCTCGCGGAAGCAAAACCATGACTCTCGCGAAAGAAAAAAACAGAAACACGTTTTTTTTCGTTTTCGAGAGGCACGGCCCTGACTCTCGCGAAAGCACAACCGTGCCTCTCGCGGAAGCAAAACCGTGAATCTCGCGAAAGAAAAAAAAACAGAAAACGCGTTTTTTTCGTTTCCGAGAGGCACGGCCATGACTCTCGTGAAAGCAAAATTGTTGTCTCTCGCAGATGCAAAAGCGTGACTCTCGCGGGAAAAAAAACGTGTTTTTTTGCGCAAAAAAAAAAGTTCAAATTTTTTTTTGTCGAAAAGCTAGGGAAGACCGGTGGAAAACCAAAACGTTGAAAAAACCTGGAAAAACCGTTTAAAAAGCCGAAAACGCGTGCAGAAAAATAAAATAAATCGGAGGGAAGCGCGGGAAGTAGCGACACGTGGCGAATAAATTTGAGGAAAGCGCCTTACAAGTGGCGGCTGATCGTTCTGAAGGCTCCCGAATGGTATTCGTTAATTAGTTGCTCTCCCGGATCGTTGACGGGCGCCTGCAGCGCTGCATAGGTTCCTAGGCTCCTCTATGCGCATGCAGCCCGTGCCATGGAACAGGGTCCCCAAGTTTCGGGGCCACCTATCCAGCACATTTCTTCGCTACCTCAAAAAAGAGCCAACCTTCTTCACTTCCTCAAAAAAGAGGCAACCTTCTTCGGTGGGGGCCAACCTCCCAATCTAGTGTGCTCACCATCCTCGCCTTCACACAATGATGTTATTTTAGTGCTAGTCACCATTGTCAACCTTTTTCTCAATTTTTATGTATACTTTTGTAAATGTATCTATTATTTTACAAGGTTTATACGTATTATCTATCTATCTATCTATTATATACTTAAGACAAGAGGCAAACAAGCTATTACGTTGATCCACATAGGTTTAAAATATATGATCCGTTGATATAAATAATAATGGTTGAGATCTAAAGTCTAATAGAAGTTACGTAGAACATTAATTATGTACAACCTGTCACGTTACAGATTTTTGTAAGAATAACGCTAGAGATAATATGTTCAGGACAAATAGATAGATGTGTAATCTAAAAAAAAGATAGATGCGTGGACTAGCGCCAAACTCAATTGAGATGGAAAAAGGAAGAGAGAGCAGTCCGGTTAGCACACGTTGATGGAATTGGGTAACAGCAGCAACGTGGTGCAATCCGTTTTGGGTTGGCTTCCACACACTAACCCCAACAAAGGATCATTTTGGTGGAAAGATTGCATGAAAATGTTTGATCTATTTAAGGAGATGTCAACATGTGAGATCAGAGTAGGAAACACATGCAAACTATAGGATGATAACTGGAATGGACAGATCATGAAATTAAAGTTCCCTGAACTTCATTCCTTTTGCATTCAGCAGAATATCTCAATTATTAGAGCCAAAGAAACTGGAAATCTCTACAACTTATTCCAATTACCACTGTCCATTACTGCTCATCAACAATTTCATCTTCTTGCTGATCATTTACACAACATCAGATTCAACAATGATCAGGATATATGGAGTTTCAAATGGGGTAGCAGTATAAATATGACCAAGAAAATTTATAACTTCTTATTGAGGAATGAGGATGCTGAAGCAACTTTCAAATGGATATGGAAGTCTTGCTGCCTACCAAAGCATAAATTCTTTTGCTGGCTTCTACTTCATGATAGAATAAACACGTGTGACCTTCTGACGAGGAAAAATATGCATCTAGATTCCACTCAATGTTTATTATGTGATGCTGAAGATTATGAAGACAGAATGCATCTTCTCTTCTCTTGCCCATTCAGCCAGGGTTTTTGGTGGAACATTGGTCTTGAATGGAACACAGACCTTAATATTCATGATATGATTATTGAAGCTCATCAAAGATACAAACAACATCATTTCAAGGAAATTTTGATTATTGGATGCTGGAGTATATGGAATCAAAGAAATGATCTGATATTTGAAGGAATCCCATGCTCTATCAATGATTGCAGATATGAATTTATCAAAACTTTCAAATTGACCATGCTAAGAGCCAAACCCAGTCTAAAGGAGGGCATGTCATCCTGGATTGATAACATCTAATTATTTTTCCTCTTTTTTGTTCTTTTCAGTAATCTCCCCTGGTTATCTCCCCAACAACCATTGTAAAGACTTTGTTGACTCTTATTTAAATGAAAAAGATCTACAGTAAGGCTTTTGCCTTACTGTTTTATGGTCAAAAAAAAGTGCAAACGTGACATGACCGATGTTATCATGTGCTAATTAATATTTTATTCGGCCACTTTGTGTGTTACCAATTGCATAGGCTATTATCTTATGTACAATCTATTTTGTATTAGGTAAAGAATGGTATAAACGTTTCTTGAATAAAAGTAAAAGAAATCATCTCTTATAAAATGCAGATATTTCTCTACTAAAAAATTGAACATAATAATCTAAAATAATCAAGAAAACAATATGTATTATAAATATTATAATTTTTTTTGCAAATATTTTAAAAAGTTACAACGTGTATGACCAAATGTTTATCTATTATATTATATCATTAAGACAAGAGAAAAACAAGACATTACATTTGTCCATATAGATTAAATTATTTTAACCATTAATTTTGGATGTTAATGGCTGAGATCTAAAGTTATAAACGTAATGTACAAATATTGTTGCGTGCAAACACTTTCACATGTCACGTACAAATATATTTTGTTAGAGAACACGTACAAACTGTTTTTATAGGGGTAACACTCACAAATAGTTAACGCGGGTAATTCAGTGTGGACGTCTACGTGCATAGGCCACGACGGTACAATCCATACTAAACCGGCGCTGTTCAGTTCGGACGTCTAAATGCATATGCCATGATGGTGCAATCCGGTCCGTATATAGGTATCCTATAAATTGCAAAAGAGTTCATGGCTATAGTCCATAATTAATTTAGCAAAATTAGCCATGTCACATACAAAAGGAACCCTACCTCCATGTCCTTTGCACATCAGATATTAGAAGGAATAGAAGGTTTGGCATGTAACTGAAGAAAGCTGATGCAACAGAGATTAGATACAGAAGCCTATACAACTAAGGTGCTTTTTTCATCTCAGAGAAAAACTATGGTGCTTTTTTAAAAAAGTATACAAACTACTGTGCTACCGCCAAAAAGGATAAAAAATGATAGAAATCAGAACCAGAAATAAATAACAAAAAAATATCAAATATGAAATGTTTCTTTACATTATAGGCTAAAATAGCTATGTCATTGTTTTTTGCGCCTATAAAATATATATGCCATTAATGTGCCACTTACCAAGTTATAAGGATGTGCGGATGAATCGAGCTACCTAAATTCAATGTGGATAAAACTTCAATGGGCAAAAGAAAGAGGAAAAGTATGTGTGAGAAATTCAAAATATTGCTTTATTTGGTGGATACATAACATGGCTTCTAGGAGAAATAAATAACAAAAAATAGCACTCATTTTCATACGATACAATATGTAGTTCGCTAGAAATGTATTTATACAGTAAGAGTGTTATAATCTGTAAACTCTTTTTGACCTAACGCTGAATGTCGGGACTTCACTAAAACCGAGTTGCTAATTCGATTCCATTCCACTAATAATATAGAGAGGGAGGACCAGTACTATGGGCCTGTTCTGAACCTCTCTGAGCTTCTCAAACTCCACAAAATCAGCTTCTGGAGCTAGCTTCGAACTTCACCTGGCGATTCGATTCGTTCGACAACGTTCGTAGCTTCTCTCCACGATTTGGCCCAGCTGGGAGGCTATTGGCCCGTTGGGCGCCAGTTTGGGCCGGATGAAAGCAGCCCATATGGCTCTAGCTTGTATCATTGTGTGGTGGAGCGCTGGCCACGTGCGTAGTAGCGAAGCGAAGCATCCCACAGGGCGTCGGTGATCTGTTTCACGAATCGTTTTTCTACTTCGCGGTGGCATCCTTTTGTAATTAGTAGGAACTCCTAGCTTCTTTGTTTTCTGAAGCTGGGCTTTAGCAACTTCAGCAATTTGCACTACAGACTTGTAAAGCTTCATGAAGCTAGCTCCACGGAGCTAAAACCGTTCTGTCCGGCTCCATGCCTGGAGTTGAAGAAGTTTGGAGTGGGAGGACTTCAGAACAGGCCCTATATCTCCGATCTACCAAGAGCATCTCCCCTAGAATGTCCCATGTAGCAAAATTATAGCTCCCCTATTATTCTCGCCATCAAGCCTTTGGAGGGTCCCCATCTTTGGCAAGGCCATTTTAGAATCCAAATCCCTAGAGCCTAGAATATTAATAAAATGTAGTGTAACAAATTTCTGGATGTGGAATATATTTGCGTTACAAGATATTAGTAGAACGAATTTGAGGAGTGAAATGTATATTTAGTTGCTTAACATCAATACAAAATATAGGATAGTGGAATATCTAGAGCCGGTGGTAGTGAGAAGAGTGAAAAGAAATAATTGGAGGAATCATATGTAGCAATCACATGGATATATAGGTTCAACAATAGCAAAAATGGGAGGTCGCATTGATTATCATTCACCAAGAGAGGTGCAAGTGTGAGCATACCATACGAGAAAGGAAAATAATGTTCTTGATACTAAGGTTTAATAGAAACTAATTATCTCAATTATGTAATAAGCTATTTTTAGTATAGCATAGGGGAATGGTCAGAAACACTATGACAATAGCAATTGGGAGAGAATGTTTGAGTAATTTCACTGAATATACACCGATGGATAACTACACTGCATTGGATGAACACATCGAGTTGTACACCACAAATGCAATAAGCATACATGCAAGCATATGAAAGCATGGTGCTACACCAAAAGAAATATGTATTGACATTGTGCTTATTGATAAAACAAATGAAGGAGCACTCATGGTTTATAGACAAGTCGTCAAGGTTTATAGCTTGAAAGATAGACACCAAGGGTTGATGAGCGCAAGAGAGAAAGATTGAGATTAGCATATATGTCTATGATTATCTATGTCATGTACCAAGCTCCGGTCTTAGAAATTTGAACCATATTTTATAAACATATTCACCTACATGTTTATCATAATTTGAAATGGATGAGATAATAATCTAGCAATGCCTTAAACAAAATAACACTTTGCGAGAGGTAAAGGACTTGCACATAAAATAATATCAAATAAAATAAAAAACTATATATAATGGCATGCCAACATGGTAGAGCTAATATATAGATGTGTTCAAATATACAAGATGTATCTCTAGCCGCGCAAATGCGCGGGACACACTGCTAGTTTTTTTTTATAAAAGAGTAAGCAAAATAGTGTTCCTGTATCAAAAAAATGATCATGTGCCTCAAAGAAAGAGTTCAGATGTTTTAACACAATTATCATGCATCAATTTTTAAAATACTATGTAACTTATTCATGCATTTTAAAAAATATTTTTCATGTGATATAAAAGTTTCCCCACTTATTTTAAATGTTCATGTAATTAAAAATAGGTTTTGAATGTTTTTTGTTGTAATTTAAGATGGTGCTCGAGCCTTCTATAAAAGTGTTCATACACATGTAACTAAAAATGTGTTTCCGCATTTAAAAACATCTTTATGTTTTTTTAAACCACCAAAATCACAGAAAATAAATTAAATATAAAACATTGAACTAGGAAAAAGAGATTCTCTGAAGGAAACTCAAGTGGAAACAACGTAAAAAGAATAATACTGGCAGAAAAAACTAATGAAAAACATCCACACCACTCTTGGGTGCTCATGTACACACGTGTGGCAACTTGCCCATTTGGGGGCTTCTGTTCTCGGGTGAAGTTATTCGGGAGCACCTATTTGGAAAACCCTATTTGACGATGACATCACTAATTAAGAAGTACTTTTTTCAAAGATTAGTTTCACCTCTTCAGGTTATGACAAATGGCGTGCTGCATGTGCGCCACTTGTCGCAACCTGGAGTTTATTTTGTAGATCTGTTTATTCAAAATGTTTTATCTTTTAAACAGTGTGCCAAAATCTCAAACTGTTTTCGCCGTTGGATTCTCACCTCAAGATCTTTAAAATTAGATCCCACGTTGATAGGTTTTGATGAACTATTTGTTCTTAAGAAAATAACCGGACGAAAAACCACACCGGAAGTATGTTTTCCCCCCTTTCCGAAAGCCGTTTCCAAGAGGCACGGCCTCTCGCGTAAGTAAAACCGTGCCTCTTGCGGAATAAATAAATAAATAAATAATGCATTATTTTTTTCCTTTTCAAAAGCCGTTTTCGATAGGCACGGCCGCGCCCTCTCGCAAAAGCAAATTCGTGCCTCTCACGAAAGAAAAAAGGTAAAAAGAAAGTGTGACCTTTTCTGTTTCCGAGAGGCACGGCCGCGCCTCTCGCGGAAGGGAAAATAAAATTAGAAAAATGCATTTTTTTCGTTTTCGAAAGCCGTTTCCAATAGGCACGGCCGCGCCTCTCGCCGAAGCAAATCTGTGACTCTTGCGAAAGGAAAAAGTGAAAATAAACGCGATTTTTTTTCTGTTTTCGAGAGGCACGGCCGTTCCTATCGCGGAAGGAAAAAAGAGGCATTTTTTTTGTTTTCGAGAGGCACGGTCGTGGCTCTCCCTGAAGTAAAACCGTGCCTCCTGTGGAAGCAAAAAAAATGCGTTTTTCCCGTGTCCGAGAGAAAAAGCAAAAGCATGCCTCTTGGGGAAGCAAAAAAAAAAACGCGTTTTTGCGCATAATTTTTCCCGAAAGGCTAAGAAAGACTGGTGAAAAATCGAAAAGCCAAAAAATCATCTAAACATCCAAAAAAAAGCGTGTGAAACAAATAAAAGAACAAAATTCAGACGGAGCGCCTAGAGTGTGACACGTGACCGCGGCTGAGAGCACGCCAAGTGGAGCACTCTCAGCTCATCCCAAATAACCATTGGGGAGGCTCATGAATTAGCGCTCCTCAATTAGTTGCTCTCATTTGACGCTCTCTGCGTCAAAGGTTGGACCAAACGCAGAGGTGAGGGATCAATTGGGCCGGCCATCTCCTGCTGTACGTATAGCTGGCAGTTCCCGTTTCGGGAACCTTCCAGAATATTACTAGCTGGTTTTATCGGTTTACGGAACCTTCTAGAAGGTTCCCTAACTGTTTTTTCTTTTTTATTTTATTTTTCTGTTTTCTTTCCTCATTTTTCCTTTTTCTATTTCTTTTTTCTTTTTTCTTTTTAGTTTCTTTTAATACTACCATTTCAAAATTGTTCCAAATATTCAGTTCTTGTTTGTGTTTCCAATTTTTTTCAATATTTTAAAATTGTATGAAGTTCAAAAAATTGTTCGCAATATAAAATTCTTTTTGAAGTTTTAGAAAAATGCCTCCATTTCCAAAAAAAAAATCATGTATACAAATAATCTTTGGCATTTTCAAATTGTTCCCAGGTTCAATTTCTTTCTGTATTTAAAAAATGTACCCGCTTTCAATTTTTGTTCACCAATTTAAATAATGTTTGTGTTTTCAAAAAGTGTTCGGGAATTTTACTTTTTCGTGTAATAATAAAATGTTTCCATTTATCAATTGTTTTGTTCATGTATACAAAAAATCAACTGGATTTTTTTCAAATTATTCTCAGATTCAAAGTTTTGTTTTGCATTTCAAAAGCGTACCCGTTTTCAATTTTTGTTCACCAATCTAAAACTTTGTGTCTTGAAAAAATAGTCTGGAATTGGAAAAATATTCGTGTTTTACAAAAAAAGTTTGAAGTTTTAGAAAAATATTTCAATTTTCAATGTTTGCGTACACAAAAAATCTTTGGGATTTTAAAATTGTTGTAAGATTCAAAATTGTATTCTGCATTTCAAAGGTTGTAGTACGAGTTTTCAAGTTATGTTCAACAATTTTGAAAATGCTTGCTTTTTCAAAAAAAAGCATGAATTTTAAAACCTATTCATGTTTTACAAAAAAATGTTCGAAAAATTTCAGAAATACTCGCATGATAGAAAGTTGTTCGGATTTTCAAAAGATGTACCAGTTTTCAAGTTTTTTGACAAACTCATAAAATGTTCGGAAATTGAAAATTTATTCGTAGTTCAAATAGATGTTTGGAAATTAAGAAAATGATTGTTTTTGCAGTTTTTTAAGTAATGCTCAGTTTACGCCGCTGTTTTTAGTTCATTTGACGTCGCGCCACACATTTGTCACAAACGGTTAGCCGCTGTGGTGGATAGCGAACTGCGTAATTTTCAAATTGTTCTAAGATTCAAAATTTTATGCTGCATTTCAAAGGTTGTAGTACAAGTTTTCAATTTATGTTCAACAATTTTGAAAATGTTTGCTTTTTCAAAAAAAAATCGTGAATTTTAAAACCTATTCGTGTTTTACAAAAAATGTTCGGAAAATTTCAGAAATACTCGCATGATAGAAAGTTGTTCGGATTTTCAAAAGATGTACCTGTTTTCAAGTTTTTTGACAAACTCATAAAATGTTTGGAAAATAAAAATTTATTCGTAGTTTGAAAAGATGTTTGGAAATTTAAAAAATTGATTTTTTTTGCAGTTTTTTAAGTAATGCTCAGTTTACGCCGCTGTTTTTAGTTCATTTGACGTCGCGCCACGCATTTGTCACAAACTTTGTAGTAGATTAGACATGGTTGGAAACGTACAATTGGTTTCTGTTTTTCCATATTGGAAGTGAAACCACTAAATATTATCCAAGATATGAGTAAAACAAGTGATTTGCAATAATTACGCTGTTACTATCCCTTTCCTTCTTTGTTACTATCCTTGGCGAATAAGATGACGGCTTTGACACTGGCTTCATCGACTACAGCGGAGAATCCAAGGATCCTCACCTTCAGAGTGATGGTTTTAATAGATTTCTACCTTAACCATGATAACTCCTCTGAATTTGTTGCATACTTTGGAGTGTTGGTTTTAGTACATTTCTACCTTAACCGTGATAACTCCTCAGATCATAAAGCACGCAATTTGCTGCATACTTTGCCGGATATATCATAGTGTTATTTTGGAAGAGCTTTCCAGATTGTTATCATGCATAAATATGTAGTTGTAGCACCGTGATAACCCCTCAAAGAGTTTTGCCAACTCTTGATATTTGTAGATGTTCCGTTCAAAATAGACAATGATGTTCCATAAAAATAAATAACATACCGTTGGTGAGAAAACCACCTCTGTTGATAGAGGCAAATGTGTCCTGTCTTTCGATGAGATGGTGATTATCGTTTCAGAGGAGTAGACTTTGACGATCCGACTACGTACGTGCGAGGACGTCGTGCCTTAGCAATTGCTAAACCAATTCCGAGAGGTTATTGATCACGCCGGAGCACGATCAACCTGACCACGAAGGTCTATTTCCTGCAAGCAAACGAAGAACAAGCAAGAAACTAAGATTACAATCTGGATACTGCGAATATAAGATGAAAGCTTTATTGATCAAGGTGGGGTTCTGTGACGCCTTTGTCTGGTCGTTGAATACAAACGAAGTATGCGAAGTTGCAGCTATGGCGAACTTTTAATCTAAACAAAACCCAAAGTCTAAACGACGCCCTAAGTGCTATATATATGGAGGAAGGGGGGGGGGGGGTTCGTGGCCCTTGAGGGAGGGGTCCGAAACCAACCATATCTCTTGTTTCCCCACACATACGGACTCTAAAAATAGCCTATACTTATGTATTTCAAAATTACATGGGCCTGGCCCAATAATAAGGTGATGCAACACCTATAATAGCCTCTAGACAAAATTTGTGAAGTGGCATCTTGTATATTTCGTCCAAGACTTCATGCATTCATTACGGTGGCTTCAAAGTCCTGACATCATCACTTGAAACTCTATTCTTGTTTCCCTTGTGCATGCCGTCATCTCCATGCTTGTTCTTGCTTCAATGTTCATCCTTCTTCAAGCTAGACCCTCCATTTGTAACCAAAACAAATGTATCCAATTTAGGCAGCATCATACTCTCATGAACATTAGAATCATTACCAAGAAACGAAAATACTTGGTAATTTAATTGGCATGCACGAGCTCTAGTAATTGGTCCAGTATGTATAGTAGCAGGGGCTGTGGGTGTAACAATGGTATTGATGTCCTCATCATCCTCCCCTTCTTGAAATGAAGTCGTCCTCGACGGAAGCTCATCTTCCTCACCCAAATAAGGCTTCAAATCTGCAATATTAAAAGTGAGACTAACCCCAAAATCTACAGGCAGCTCAAGTTTATATGCATTGTCATTTATTTTCTCTAACACCTTAAAAGGACCATCAACACATGGCATTAGCTTTGATTTGCGCAAATTAGGAAATCTATCCTTACGCAAATGTAACCAAACAAGATCTCCGTGCAAACACAACATGTTTTCTACCTTTATCTCCAAAGAAGTTTATATTTAGCATTCATATGCTCAATGTTTTCCTTAGTTAACTCATGCATTTTAAAATCAATTCAACATGTTGTTTAGCATCAAAATTAACCTTCTCCAAGATGGAAGAGGCAACAAATCAATAGGTGCACGAGGTAGGAAACCATACACAATTTTAAAAGGGCACATCTTAGTAGTAGAATGCAATGAACGATTATAAGAAAATTCAATATGAGGCAAAAATTCCTCCCACATTTACTTATTATTCTTCAAAAGAGCCTTAAGCATAATAGACAATGTTTTATTGACTACTTCAGTTTGTCCATCAGTTTGGGGGTGACAAGTAGTACTAAAAAGACGTTTAGTCCCCAACTTAGCCCATAAACATCTCCAAAAGTAGTTAAGAAATTTAGTATCACGATCTGAAACAATAGTGTTTGGCACACCATGCAAGCGAATAATTTCACGAAAGAACAAATCAGCAACATTAACAGCATCATCGCTTTTAGGACATGGTATAAAGTGTGCCATTTTCGAGAATCTATCCACGAGAACAAATATGCTATCCCTCCCCTTCTTTGTCCGAGGTAAACCTAAAACAAAGTCCATAGATATATCCTTTGAAGGAACACTAGGTACAGGCAAAGGCATATATAAACCATGAGGATTGAGTCTTGACTTAGCTTTTTGACATGTAGTGTAGCGAGCAATAAAACGCTCAACATCCCGTCTCATCTTTGGCCAAAAGAAATGTGTAGCAAGTACGTCCTCCGTCTTCTTCACGCCAAAGTATCACATTAATCCTCCTCCATGCGCCTCCTGCAACAACAAAAGACGAACAAAGCTAGCTGAAATGCATAGCTTGTTAGCACGGAACACAAATCCATCATTAACGACGAACTTGTTTCACATTCTTCCTTCTTTACAATTCTGCATGACATCTTTAAAATCAGCATCATGCACATATTTATCTTTGATGGTCTCCAAACAAAATATTTTGAAGTCAAGTTGTGAAAGCATAGTATAGCGACGAGACAATGCATCAGTAATAACATTTTCTTTACCCTTCTTATGTTTAATGACATAAGGGAAAGTCTCAATGAATTCAACCCATTTAGCATGTCTACGATTCAGTTTAGCTTGACTTCTAATATGTTTCAAAAATTCATGATCAGAATGTATAACAAATTCTTTGGGCCATAAATAATGTTGCCATGTTTCTAAAGTCCGAACAAGAGCATATAATTCTTTATCATAAGTAGAATAATTCAGACTAGGCCCACTCATTTTTTCAGAAAAGTATGCAACAGGTTTGCCATCTTGTAATAACACTCCTCCTAATCCAATTCCACTAGCATCACATTCAAGCTCAAAAGTCTTATTAAAATCAGGAAGTTGGAGTAAGGGAGCATGTGTCAACTTATCTTTCAATACCATGAAGGCATCTTCCTGTGCGGTACCCCAAAGAAAAGGCACATCCTTCTTTGTAAGCTCATTGAGAGGTGCAGCAATGGTGCTGAAATCTCTCACAGAACGGCTATAGAATCCAGCGAGGCCAAGAAAACTCCTCACTTGTGTGACCGTTCTGGGCTGCGGCCAACTCTCAATAGCTTCAATCTTGGCTTTATAAACTTCAATTCCATGTGGAGTAACAACATAGCCAAGAAAAGATACTCGGTCGGTGCAAAAGGTGCACTTTCCAAGGTTAGCAAACAAGCGTGCATCACGTAGAGCAATTAAAACAACACGTAAAATGTTTCAAATGTTCCTCCAAAGATTTGCTATAAATCAGCATGCTCAACAAATCATACCGTTGGTGACCTCCTCCGCCGGTGCGGCGGCGACGCGCCGCACCGGGGCCAACCCGCCGGGCCTCCCCCTCCTCCCCGCAGCAAACGACCCTCCCGCCGCCGCCGCCGCCGAGGGTATCGCAGACTAAGCCTGCGGGCCGCAACGGTGGCGGCAGCAACCTTCCTCGGCCGGTGATCGGATCTGGGTGGCGGCGACCCACTCCGGCCGTTTCAAGGGCGGTGGCGCAGGTTGGCGGCGACTAGGGTTGTCGTGCTGGCGGCGGCGACGACGAAGAGATCACATCGGCGGCTAGGGTGCCCGATCTGGATCCCTTTCGGATCTGGCTGGTGGCTCCTCGAGCCTTCGTGCGCACCCTTTGTTCTAGCGCGGCAAGCGGCCTTTGGGCTAGGCCCGCGACACGAGGACGTCGAGGGCTCCGACCCTGGGCATGGAGGTGGTGGCCATCTTCTTCAGCGGAGGTGGTCGGCTAGATGGTTGTGGATTCGCATCCAGTCCCGGCGTCGAGTGGGGAGACGAGGCTGCCGGTGAAAACCGTGCTATGACTCAGGTCATGGCGGGCAATGGCGGTGTTTCTGCGTCGTTATCTTGTTGAAGACATCGCCACTGCAGCTTTTGTCAACTTGCTTGCATTGCCTCCGGGGGAAACCCTAGATCAATTGATCGGATGATGGCGGTATTCATGTGTCGTTACCCCCTTGGGGGCGGCATTCTTGGAGATGCACTCGGGCTCGAGGGACCAGCGGATGGCTTCTTCGGTGGAGCGGTGTTTCTCTCTACATATTCATGGCGGCGGTTCTTGGCGGCATGGAGCAGCAGAGGCTTGGCGTTAGATGTGTGGCGATGGACACGCACAGGAGGTTGACGCTGTCTGGCGTCATGGTGGCGTCGGCGGCAGCTATACCGGGCAAGGTTGATGCAGCAATACAACTCTGAAGATGGATTGGTGGCAGGTGGCTGCGGCGGCCTCATACCGGCAAAGGCCCCGGTTGAGGAGCACGCCGGACTGGTGGGTGCCCATACCCGGCAAGCATCCTAATTGGGACCTCAGGTCTTAGATGTTAGGTTTGGCTGCGAGGTCTGTTGGTATTAGGCCTAGACTATCAGCGCCCCTTCATCAACTGGATAGGAGTAGCGATAAATGTTGCTTAGACGGTGGCTTTAGTCTTACTGTTATATGACTTTGTAAGGTCTTGTGTTAATAATTAATAAAATGGCCATATGCATCGTCCAGATGCACAGGCCGGGGGTCTTCCTCCTCTTCTAAAAAAGTAAAAATAAATATCATGGAATCATCTATCCTAAAGGAATTGCTTCAAAACAGAAATAGCTAGCACAAACCCATAATTATAAATGTTAATACACAATCCTGGATATCATTTCTTTGTCATCCTGTGTCTGCACAAAATATAGATAAAGGATAACATTATTACAGAGCTTAGAGATCAATAAATTTTGTGATCAGAATTTTTACAAAAAAAAGAAAAGAAAAATATGTGGTCAAATATGTTTGCTTACTCAAGAAAGAATTTGGGGTTCACAAGCTTCTTGTATGTGCATTGGTCTTGGGGATTCAACGATCAACAAATACAAACAATTCTTGGATAAAGTTGCATTACTATCCATCTGATTGGAGGAGACTTATTCTGGAACAAAAATGTTACATATACATAGCAATAATAATTGCTCGGCACTGTATGCACATTATCGCAGAATGAAGGGTTTCCTAAGGAAAAAAATGGAGAAGTGATGTAGAAGACTATAGGATGCAACTCAATTATATTCATCGGAGTCTGTTACAATATATACAGGTGGTGTCTTGAGTGACAAGCCAACTAACCCTATAACATCTCTAGGAATCAGCTATACAAGGCTAGAGATAAGAGGAGAATCAATCGGTAATAAATACAGAGATATCACGTTTCAACACCCACTAGTAGAAAAGGGGGCAATGGTCCAGGCCGGGTCAGCCCATTAGTCCCGGTTCAGTCCAGAACCGGGACCCATGGTGACATTGGACCCGGTTCGTGAGCCCCGGGGGCCGGGCCACGTGGGCCATTGGTCCCGTTCGTTCAGACCTTTGGTCCCGGTTGGTGGGATTTAACCGGGACCAATGGGCCTCGCCTTGGCCCATGACCATTAGTCCCGGGTTTGTGCCACAAACCGGGACTAAAGGGTTGGTCCTCGTTGCACTCGTGAGTTTAGTCCCACCCCGCCAACTCAAGGGCGCCACACCGGTTTATAAGCTGCCCTCTGCGCCTTTGTTGAGCTCCTCTCAAAGTGAAAATAGATGCCCCTATACAGTGAATTTGACCTAAATTCATAGCGAATTTCTCCGAAATTCATAGAAATTTATTGTGAATTTACGTTGAATTTTCTCTATAGGCATCTATGTTCATTTTTTAGTAAAGTTAATTACAAACTTGTGATTCACACAAATTTAAAAGAATTCAAATTTTAACTATTCAAATTTGAAAACTAATGGCACTAATAGAAAGTTTTATAATTTTTCTAAAACTAATGACACTAACAGAAAGTTTATAATTTTGCTGACCTAAAAGCAAAAAGAATTAAAAAATAAAGCAAAAAACAAAAGAAAAATAAATAATGCAGAAAACAAAACAAAAAAACTGTAAACAAAATAAAAATAGCAACAATAAGTATTTTGTTGTAAGTAGAAACAAAATAAAATAAATAAAGCAAGAAAGAAAACAAAAACAAAAAGTGTTTTCAAATTTGAAAACTAATGGCACTAACAGAAAGTTTATAATTTTTCTAAAACTAAAAGCGAAAAGAATTAAAAGATAAAGCAAAAAAGCAAGAAGAAAATAAATAATGCAGAAAACAAAACAAAAAAACTGGAAAAAAATAAAAATAGCAACAATAAGTAAAGAAAACAAAAAAACAAAAAAAGTGTTTTCAAATTTGAAAACTAATGGCACTAACAGAAAGTTTATAATTTTTCTAAAACTAAAAGCAAAAAGAATTAAAAATAAAGAAAAAACAAAAGAAACTAAATAATGCAGAAAACAAAACAAAAAAACTGGAAAAAAATAAAAATAGCAACAATAAGTAAAGATAACAAAAAACAAAAAAAAGTGCCTCCTACTGGGCCCCCACGGCCTGAATATGACTAGAAACCCTATCATGGGCCAGGATTCTGGCCCGCAGGAGGCCCAGTAGGCCCACAGGCAGATAAGTTGCTTTAGGCCCCTAAGCCTGCATTTGAGAGGAGCTCGAAGTGGTTAGCGCAGTAGTGCTTATAAACCACTGTCGAGCCCTCTCGGCTAGCGAGGTGGGACTAAACATCCCACCGCACCGCGCCAGTTCCAAAGACAGGTTTTGGTCCGGTTGGTGCCACCAACCCGGACTAGGGGCATTGGTCCCGCTTTGTGCCACGAACCGACCAAAGCCTTTCCTATATAACCAAACACTTGGGAAATTTCACCCGCCATTCTTCTCTCCAACGCCGCCAGTTCTGCGCTCCTCGACGCTGCCCTCGCCTGACGTTGCCGCCTCCCTAGCCGCCGAGGTCGCTGCCGCCGCCTGGCCGCCGCCCATGCCTCGCTCGACGCCGTCTCCGCCTCGCCTGACGCGCTGCCTCGCCCTTCCTCATTGAAGGCCCTCGCCTCGCTGCCGAACGCGCCTGCCCCTCGCCTCACGAACCTGCGCCCTGCCTCCGTTGGTCCGGCCGCGCCTCTTTTTTTCTTATATTACATGCTTGTTTATGTATATATGTGAGTATATGTATTGTGTATATTGCTTCTTTTCAGATTTTTTTTCATATATATGATGATTTGTATTTTGCTTTTTTACAAAAATGTATATATGTTTGTCGTTCTCTGTGTATATATGTTCATATATGCAAAAGTTAGATTTATATATTTAGAAAAGGATTATCTATATATGTTCTCTGATTTAGTACATTTTAGGTTAGTTTCATTTTTAGAAAAGTTTTATATATTTAGGAGAGGAAAAAGGAAAATAAGAAGAGGAGAGGAAGAAAAGGAAGAGGAGAAGAAGAAAGGAATAGAGGAGAAGAAGAAAAAATAGAATTTTTTTCTATTTTTTCTTCTTCTCTTCTATTCCTTTCTTCTTCTCCTCCTTTTATTTCTTCTTCGTTTTCTTATGTTTTATCGGGTCTGTCGTCGTCCATATACCCCTCCCGATAACTTCAACACGAGGGGGGGGGGTCGATATAACACCTCCCTGATAATATTCTTTTCTTGTACGTATGTCGGGTCGATATAAACTCCCGATAACTTCAACACGCGTGGGGTCGATATACCCTCCCGTTAACTTCAACACGAGGGGGAGGGGGTCGATATACCCTCCCGATAACTTCAACACGTAAATATATACCCTCCCGATAAATTCAACACGTGGTGGGGGCGATATACCCTCCCGATAACTTCAACACGTGGGGGGTCGATATAACCCTCTCGATAACTTCAACACGTGGGGGCCGATATACCCTCCCTGGTAATATTATTTTCCCATGTACGTATGTCGTCGTTGTCGATATAAACCCCTCCCGATAACTTCAACACGTGGGGGGGGGTCGATATACCCCCTCCCCGATAATATTATTTTCCCATGTACGTATGTCGTCGTTGTCGATATAAACCCCTCCCGATAACTTCATTTGCTTACTAGCTAGCTAGAGTGTCTAGTCCTCTGTATACGTATATATATAGTACGTAGCATCGACCAAGCACGGAGATAAGAGAGGACAATTCTCTCTATTAATTAGCTAGCTAACACAAACACCTAAATTAACCCCCCAAAACCCCCTAACCCCTCCTTTCAAAACAAAAAACAAAAACACCAGCCAATCGAAATGTCGACGTGCGGAAGCCTTTTTGTCCCGGTTTATGTCACCAATCGGGACCAAAGCCCCCTTGCCTGGGCTGCTCGCAGCGCCACGTGGATGCCCATCTGTCCCGTTCGTGGAAAGAATCGGTACTAAAGGGGAGGCATTAGTAATGACCTTTTAGTCCCGGTTCAAGAACCGACTAAAGGCTCCTTACGAACCGGACAAATGCCCTGTTTTCTACTAGTGACCTCGCTTCGCGCAGCATTTAAGCGCCGGCCGGGCGATGCAAAGACTGGAACGAAACTCCTGGAATGCAGCAGTTGGCAACCTCTTGTCATGATGTCGGCAAACTGTTGGGTAGTCGGTACGTGAAGAACACGAAGCTGACCCAACTGAACCTTCTCGCGCACAAAGTGAACATCGAGCTCAATGTGTTTGGTGCGCTTATGCTGCACCAGATTAGCCGCGAGATATGTGGCCGACACGTTATCACAGAAGACCACAGTGGCTTTCGGAAGTGGAACCCGAAGCTCACCAAGAAGGTGACGAAGCCAACAAGTCTCCGCGACCACGTTGGAAACAGCTCGGTACTCGGCCTTGGCACTCGAACGGGAGACAATAGGCTGCCGTTTAGAGGACCAAGAGACAAGAGAGTCACCGAAGAAGACACAATAACCGAACGTGGAGCGTCGAGTGTCAGGACAGCCAGCCCAATCTGCGTCAGTGTAAGCAATAAGCTTAGTCAAGGCGGAAGCGCGGAGATGGAGACCGTAGGTTGGCGTGCCGCGAACGTACAGAAGAATGCGCTTGACCAAGGACCAGTGAACATCACGAGGCGAGTGCATATGCAAGCAAACTTGCTGCACGACAAACTAGATGTCTGGCCTGGTGAGCGTAAGGTACTGAAGGGCGCCAACAATGCTACGGTAGATGGCGGCGTCGGCAGCGGGCTGGCCAGCGGTGGCGGAGAGCTTCGGCTTGGCCTCGGCAGGCGTGGCGGCCGGCTTGCAGTCAGTCATGCCGACACGATCCAGAAGATCAGGAGTGTACTGTCCCTGGTGAAGGAAGAACCTAGAGGCATCGCGTCGCACATTAATGCCGAGGAAGAAGTGCAACACGCCTAGGTCCTTCAGCCGAAACTCAGAGCCAAGACGACCAATGATGTCGTGAAGAAGATCCTGTCGGGAGGCAGTGATGACAATATCATCGACGTAGCGCAGAAGCATAGCCACATGATCAGACTGATGGAGCACAAACAATGACGTGTCAGAGGTGGTGCTGCGAAACCTGAGAAGACCGAGGAACGCCATGATGCGCTGGTACCACGCGTGCGGGGCCTGTTTGAGGCCGTATAACGACCGTGACAACAGGCAGACATCATCCGGATGCTGAGGGTCAACGAACCCGGCCGGCTGCTGACAGAGAACCCGCTCCTGAAGATGGCCGTACAAAAAAGCGTTGTTGATGTCGAGCTGATGTACGGGCCAGCGACAAGAGGCGGCCAACTGGAGGACAACACGGATCGTGGTGGGTTTGACAATCGGAGAGAAGGTCTTGGAGAAGTCAACACCAGCACGTTATGCAAAGCCACGCACAACCCAGTGAGCCTTGTACCTATCGAGAGAACCGTCCGGCAGGAGTTTGTGACAAAAAACCCACTTGCCGGAGACGATGTTCGCTCCAGGAGGACGCGGAACAAGAGTCCAAGTCCGGTTGGCGACAAGAGCATTATACTCAGCGCGCATAGTGGCGGTCCAATGCGGATCACTCAACGCAGAACGCACCGAGCATGGAACCGGAGAGATGGTCGTGACGCTGAGGTTGTGGTAGCGCGGGTTCGGCAGATGCACCCCAGCCTTGGCACGCGTCACCATAGAATGGTGAGGCGGCAAGGGAGGCGGGCGTGGACCGCGTCGAGGGGCCACAACCAGCGGCTCAGACGATGAAGAGGACGCGGGCGAGGCCACGGGCGAGGCCGGTGGCGTGGCCGGCAAGGCGCCAGAGGGCCCGGCGGGGGACAACGACGAAGGAGCCGACGGAGCCGAGAGGGCCGGCTCCTCCTGAGCCGGCGAGGAGGACCGTGAGACGCGCGAAGACCCAGTCGAGGTCGGGGACGAGACCCCCGAGGACCCGGCCTAGGGCGGGGCCGAGAGCATGGCCGTCTTGAGGAGGCCGGCTCCTCCAGAGCCGAGAGGAGAGGGCCCAGCGAGGCCCGGGAGGCCGGCTCCTCTTGAGCTGGCGAGGGGGACGCCAAGGGAAGCGAGGCCACGACCGAGGACGAGGAGTCCGACGGGGTCGCAGCCGTGCCCAAGCGACGGGGTGGAGGGAGCGTAAGGGCTCCGCGAACCCGTCGAGGAGGGGCGTCCGGGGAGGGCGCAGAACATGCCGAGACACGATCACACGATGGGACTCCGGGTCATAACAGCGGAAGCCTTTGGTGTTGGGTTGATACCCAAGAAAGACGCAAGCAAGAGAGCGAGGTGCCAACTTGTGTGGCATCGTGGCTGTGATATTAGGATAACAAAGGCAACCGAAGACATGGAGATCATCATATGATGGAGGTGACCCGAATAGGAGATGATGAGGGGTGTAGTTCCACCGGGGTTTACAAGGCTGGATGTTGAGAAGAAGTGTAGCTGTGGCAAGAGCATCGGGCCAAAACCGGGCAGGCATATGCGCGTGGAAGAGCAAAGCGCGAACGCTCTCATTGAGCGTGCGAAGAACACGTTCGGCACGACCGGTTTGCTGTGATGTATATGGACATGTAAGACGAAAAATAATGCCATGAGTGGATAAAAGAGTGTGAATAACAAGGTTATCAAATTCCTTCCCGTTGTCCGTTTGGAGATGAGCAATGGTGCGATGAAAATGGGTGGCAACATAAGCATAGAAAGCATGAAGTGTTTAGGCGACGTCGGATTTGCGGCGTAACGGAAAGGTCCAAGTGAAATGAGAGAAATCATCCAAATTACAAGGTAATATGATAAACCCGAATTTCTAGGCACCGGAGATGTTCAAACATCACAGTGAATAACATCAAAGGGAAAAGTGGCAATTGATGATGAAGAAGAAAACGGCAAACGAACGTGTTTTCCTAAGCGACACGGATGAGTGTGTGCCTCCGATTTATTACATGAAAATGGAAAAGTCCGCAAAACTTTATGAAGAACGTCGGCACCGGGATGACCGAGACGAGCATGCTAGCGGGAGACGTCGGCGTGAAGGGCGACGGGATCACGGCTCGTCATTGGGCCGCATGGATAGAGATCGCCGGGAGAATCACATCGGTGCAGAACCTTCCGGGAGTGGGCATCCTTAACAGAAAAAGCATGTTTGTGA
Source organism: Aegilops bicornis (assembly GCA_021605145.1). Classification (NCBI taxonomy): domain Eukaryota; kingdom Viridiplantae; phylum Streptophyta; class Magnoliopsida; order Poales; family Poaceae; genus Aegilops; species Aegilops bicornis. The sequence continues at coordinate 266,320,939 of CM038669.1, forward strand.
AACTCAACTGTAACAGGGTGTTCACGAGTAAGAGAACGAAGGGAACATAAATTTTTGATTAAGGATGGAGACACAAGAACATTTTTAAGAGGTAAAGATGATGATGATAAGGGGAGGGAAGACACGCCATGGTGAGTGATGGGAAGCGTAGAGCCATCACCAACAACGATGCGGGAGAAGAAGGGGTATGGAGAGGCATGAGAGAGGATACCGGGGTGCGACGTCATATGAGCGGCGGCGCCTGTGTCCATGTACCAATCCCCGTCGCCGGAGTAGTTGCTTGGGGAAGGGGTGGCGTGGAGGGCGGCTAGGAGCGCCGGGTCGTAGGAGAGCCGATGGGGGTGGCGCCGTAGGGGGGCGGCATGGCGGCGCCGTAGGGTGCGGGCCCACCGTACGTCGAGGAGCCGCCGGGACCGGAGCCACCCGGCGTGGCCAGGAGAGCCTGGTGATGAGCCGGACGAGGACCGAGGATGCCCGGAGTAGGCGCCCATGGCAGCGGCATGGAGTAGGCATGTACCACCCTGTCCAGGGGTTGTACCCCGTGAGCCAAGGCGGGGGCGCGGAGGCTGGGGCAGGGGCGGGTGCAGCCGCATGGCGAGGCTGGGAGCCCCCGTTGCGGGACCGCCCGTTGCTACGTCTTGAGCTTGCGTTGGTTTTCCTTGAAGAGGAAAGGGTGCTGCAGAAATAGTAGCGTAAGTATTTCCCTCGGTTTTTGAGAACCAAGGTATCAATCCAAAGAGGAGGCTCCTCAAAAGTCCCACGCACCTACACAAACAAACAAAGAACTCGCAACCAACGCAATAAAGGGGTTGTCAATCCCTTCACGGCCACTTGCAAAAGTGAGATCTCGATAGAGATAGTATGATAAGATAAATATATTTTTGGTATTTTATAATATAGATTGGAAAAGTAAAGATGCATATAAAAGTAGATTGAAAGCTTATATGATAAAAGATAGACCCGGGGGCCATAGATTTCACTAGTGGCTTCTCTCAAGATAGCATAAGTATTACGGTGGGTGAACAAATTACTGTCGAGCAATTGACAGAAAATCAAATAATTATGAGATTATCTAGGCATGATCATGTATATAGGCATCACGTCCGTGACAAGTAGACCGACTCCTGCCTGCATCTACTACTATTACTCCACACATCGACCGCTATCCAAAGATGCATCTAGAGTATTAAGTTCATAAAGAACAGAGTAACACATTAAGAAAGATGACATAATGTAGAGGGATAAACTCATGCAATATGATATAAACCCCATCTTTTATCCTCGATGGCAACAATAATACAATAAGTGCCTTGCTGCCCCTCGCTATCACCGGGAAAGGACACCGCAAGATTGAACCCAAAGCTAAGCACTTCTCCCATTGCAAGAAAGATCAATCTAGTAGGCCAAACCAAACTGATAATTCGAAGAGACTTGCAAAGATAACTTAATCACACATAAAAGAATTAAGAGGAGATTCAAATGTTTCTCATAGATAAACTTGATCATAAACCCACAATTCATCGGATCTCGACAAACACACCGCAAAAAGAGTTACATCGAATAGATCTCCAAGAAGATCGAGGAGAACATGGTATTGAGATCCAAAAAGAGAGAAGAAGCCATCTAGCTAATAACTATGGACCCAAGGTCTGTGGTAAACTACTCACAACTCATCGGAGGGGCTATGGTGTTGATGTAGAAGCCCTCCATGGTCGATTCCCCCTCCCGCGGAGCGCCGGCGAAGGCTCCAAGATGGGATCTCACGGATACAGAAGGTTGCAGCGGTGGAACTAGGTTTTCGTGGCTTGTTGTGATGTTCTCGGGGTACGTGGGTATATATAGGAGGAAGAAGTAGGTCGGTGGCTGCCCGAGGGGCCCACGAGATAGGGGGCGCACCCAATAGGGGGTGGGGCGCCCTCCACCCTCGTGGCTGCCTCGGCTGCTTCTTGACTTGCACTCCAAGTCCTCTGGATCACGTTCGTTCCAAAAATCACGCTCCCGAAGGTTTCCTTCCATTTGGACTCCGTTTAATATTCCTTTTCTTCAAAACACTGAAATAGGCGTAAAAACAAGAATACGGCCGGGCCTCCGTTAGTAGGTTAGTCCCAAAATGATATAAATGTGTAAAGTAAAGCCCATAAACATCCAAAACGGGTAATATAATAGCATGGAACAATAAAAAATTATAGATACGTTGGAGACGTATCAAGCATCCCCAAGCTTAATTCCTGCTCGTCCTCGACTAGGTAAATGATAAAAACAGAATTTTTGATTTGGAATGCTACCTAGCATAATTCTCAATGTAATTTTCATTATTGTGGCATGATTGTTCAGATCCAAATGATTCAAGATAAAAGCTTATAAAACATAAAAATAATAATACTTCGAAGCATACTAACAAATAATCATGTCCTATCAAAATAGCATAGCCAAAGAAAGCTTATCCCTACAAAATCATATAGTTAGGCCATGCTTCATTTTCATTACACAAAATACTCCCATCATGCACTACCCCGGTTTCAAATGCCAAGCAATTGGTTCATACTTTTTAATGCGCTTCAGCTTTTTCAACTCTTACGCAATACATGAGCGCAAGCCATGGACATAGCACTATGGTGGTATATGGTGGTGGTTGTGAGGACAAAAGGGAGAAGATAGTCTGACATCAACTAGGCGTATCAACGGGCTATGGAGATGCCCATCAATAGATACCAATGTGAGTGAGTAGGTATTGCCATGCAACGGATGCAATAGAGCTATAAATATATGAAAGCTCAACAAAAGAAACTATGTGGGTGTGCATCCAACTTGCTTGCTCACGAAGACCTAGGGCATTTTGAGGAAGCCCATCATTGGAATATACAAGCCAAGTTCTACAATGAAAAATTCCCACTAGTATATGAAAGTGACAACACAAGAGACTCTCTATCATGAAGATCATGGTGCTACTTTGAAGCACAAGTGTGGAAAAGAGATAGTAGCATTGTCCCTTCTCTCTTTTTTCTCATTTTTTTATCTTTTCCTTTTTTTATTTGGCCTTTCTCTTCTTTTTTTGGCCATTTTTTTATTTGTTGGGCACTTCGGCCTCTTTTTTTAAAGTCCGAAGTCTCATCCCGACTTGTGGGGGAATCATAGTCTTCATCATCCTTTCCTCACTTGGAACAATGCTCTAATATTGAAGATCATCACACTTTTATTAATTTACAACTCGAGAATTACAACTCAACACTTAGAACAAAATATGACTCTATATGAATGCCTCCGGCGATGTACCGGGATATGCAATGAATCAACAGTGACATGTATGAAAATTATGAGGGTGGCCTTGCCACAAATACAATGTCAACTACATGATCATGCAAAGAGCAGTATTACAATGATGGAGCGTGTCATAATAACGGAACGGTGGAAAGTTGCATGGCAATATATCTCGGAATGGTTATGGAAATGCCATAATAGGTAGGTATGGTGGCTGTTTTGAGGAAGGTAAATAATGGGTTCATGATACCGGCGAAAGTTGCGCGGTATAATAGAGGCTAGCAAAGTGGAAGGGTGAATGTGCGTATATCCATGGACTCACATTAGTCATAAAGAACTCATATACTTATTGCAAAAGTCTACTTGCCCTCAAAGCAAAGTACTACTACGCATGCTCCTAGGGGAAGGGTTGGTAGGAGTTAACCATCACGCGATCCCGACCTCCACTCATAAGGAAGACAATCAAAAGAGCACCTCATGCAACAAAGTTGTCACACAACTTTTACCATACGTGCATGCTACGGGACTTGCCAACTTCAACACAAGTATTTCTCAATTTCATAATTACCCACTAGCATGACTCTAATATTACCACCTTTATATCTCAAAACAATTAACAAGCATCAAATTGATCCTAGTGTTTAATGCATTTTCTATGATAGTTTTTATTATACCCAACCTGGATGCTCATCATTCTAGGACCAAATTCATAACCATAGCAAATACCATGCTGTTCTAAAAGAATCTCAAAATAATATAAGTGAATCATGAGAGATCAAAAATTTCTTCAAAATTAATCCAGCGCCGTGCTCTAAAAGATATAAGTGAAGTACTAGAGCAAAAACTATCTAGCTCAAAAGATATAAGTGAAGCACATAGAGTATTCTAATAAATTCTAATCAAGTGGGCTTCTCCCAAAAGGTGTGTACAGCAAGGATTATTGTGGAAAACTAAAAAAGCAAATACTAATATAATACAAGATGCTCCAAGCAAAACACTTACCATGTGGCGAATAAAAATATAGCTCCAAGTAAAGTTACCGATAAACGAAGACGAAAGAGGGGATGCCCGGCATCCCCAAGCTTAGGCTTTTCGCTATTCTTGAATATCTTGGGGTGCCATGGGCATCCCCAAGCTTAGTCTCTTTCCAATCCTTATTCCATAGTGCATCAAATCTTTACCCAAAACTTGAAAACTTCACAACACAAAACTCAACAGGAAATCTCATAAGCTCCGTTAGTGAAAGAAAGCAAAACCACCACATAAGGTACTGTAATGAACTCATTCTTTATTTATATTGGTGTTAAACCTACTGTATTTCAAGTTCTCTATGGTTCATACCACTTAATACTAGCCATAGATGCATCAAAATAAGCAAACAACACACGAAAGGCAGAATCTGTCAAAAACAGAATAGTCTGCAGCAATCTGTAACTCTCGAATACTTCTGGAACTCTAAAAATCCTACGAAAATAGGAAGTCCTGAGAAATGTGTCTATCGATCTACAGCAAAAAGAATCAATGCAAAAGCACATTTCTGTGAATTAACAAAACTATTTTCGTGCGCGTAAAGTTTCTGTTTTTCAGCAGAATCAAATTAACTATCACCATAGGTTATCCTATAGGTTCTACTTGGCACAAACACTAATTAAAAGATAAAAACACATCTAAACAGAAGGTAGATGCAAAATTTATTACTAAACAGAATCAAAAACAAAAAACACAAATAAAATTGGGTTGCCTCCCAACTAGCGCTATCGTTTAACGGCCCTAGCTAGGCATAAAAAGCGAGGATAGATCTAAGTAGTGCCATCTTTGGCACTCAATTCATAAGTAGCTCGCATGATAGATTCATAAGTTAATTTGACTTTATTTGTTGGAAAGTGCTCCATGCCTTTCCTTAATGGAAATTGGAATCTAATATTCCCTTCCTTCATATCAATAATCGCACCAATCGTTCTAAGGAAAGGTCTACCAAGAATAATAGGACAAGAAAGATTGCCATCTATATCAAGAACGGTAAAATCTACGGGCACCAAATTCCTATTTGCAACAATGAGAACATCATTGATCCTTCCCATTGGCTTTTTAATGGTGGAATCCGCAAGGTGCAAATTTAAAGAGCAATCATCAAGATCATGGAAACCTAGAATATCACATAAAGTTTTCGGAATCGTGGAAACACTAGCACCCAAATCACATAAAGCAAAACAGTCATGATCTTTAATTTTAATATTTATAGTAGGTTCCCACTCATCATAAAGTTTTCTAGGTATAGAAACTTCAAAATTAAGTTTTTCATCATAAGATTGCATCAAGGCATCAACGATATGTTTGGTAAAAGCTTTATTTTGACTATAAGCATGACGAGAATTCACAACGGATTGCAACAAGGAAATACAATCTTCTAAAGAACAATTATCATAACTAAATTCCTTGAAATCCAAGATAGTGGGTTCAATGCTATTTAAAATCTTGACCTCTCCAATCCCACTTTTACCAAATTTAGCATCAAGATCTAAAAACTCCGAATCATTGGGACGCCTTTTAACTAAAGTTAACTCATCTCCAGTCCCATAATTATTAAGATTCATATTGCAAAACAAAGATCTAATAGGGGACACATTAATAACTTTAAGATCTTCATCATTATTTTCATGGAAACTAGAAGAACACGCCTTTATAAAGCAATCTTTCTTAGCACGCAATCTAGCAGTTCTTTCTTTGCACTCATCAATGGAAATTCTCATAGCCTTGAGAGACTCATTGATATCATGCTTAGGAGGAGTAGATCTAAGTTTCAAAGAATCAACATCAAGTGAGAGTCTATCAACGTTCCAAGCCAAATCATCAACTTTGCGCAATTTTTCTTCAAGCAAGGCATTAAAATTCTTTTGAGAGATCATAAATTCTTTCACACTATTCTCAAAATCAGAGGGCATATTATTAAAATTACCATAAGAATTATTGTAGGAATTTCCATAATTATTAGAGGAATTACTAAGGAACGGTCTAGGATTAAAGTTTCCTCCATAAGCATTGTTTCCAAAACTATTCCTACCAACAAAATTCACATCCATAGATTCATTAATATTCTCAATCAAAGTAGACAAAGGAATATCATTGGGATCAATAGGAGCACTCTTATTAGCAAACAATTTCATAAGTTCATCCATCTTTCCACTCAAAACATTAATTTCTTCTATAGCATGCACTTTTTTACAAGTAGATATTTCGGTGTGCCATTGAGAATAATTAGCCATAATATTATGAAGGATTTTTGTAGCTTCTCCTAGGGTGATTTCCATAAACGTGCCTTCCGTGGCCGAATCTAAAAGATTTCTAGAAGCGAAATTCAATCCGGCATAAAAATTTTGTATGATCATCCATAAATTCAAACCATGAGTAGGGAAATTGCGAATCATCAATTTCATTCTTTCCCAAGATTGGGCAACATGCTCATGATCAAGTTGTTTAAAATTCATAATATCGTTCCTAAGAGTGATGATCTTAGCGGGAGGAAAATACTTAGAGATACAAGCATCTTTGCACTTATTCCATGAATCAATACTATTCTTAGGCAAAGACGAAAACCAAACTTTAGCATGATCTCTAAGTGAAAATGGAAATAATTTCAATTTAACAATATCATTGTCCGTATCTTTCTTCTTTTGCATCTCACACAAATCAACAAAGTTGTTTAGATGGGTAGCGGCATCTTCACTAGGAAGGCCGACGAATTGATCTTTCATAACAAGATTCAGCAAAGCAGTATTTATTTCACAAGACTCAACATCATTAAGAGGAGCAATCGGAGTACTAAGGAAATCATTATTATTGATATTGGAGAAATCACACAATTTGGTATTATCTTGCGCCATCATGCACAAGTAATCCAACACACAAGCAAACAAAACGGCAAACGAAAGAGAGAGGAGATTGGGAAAGAGAGGGCGAATAAAACGGCAAGGGTGAAGTGGGAGAGAGGAAAACGAGAGGCAAATGGCAAATATTGTAAATGCGAGGGAGATGAGTTTGTGATGGGTACTTGGTATGTCTTGACTTGAGCGAAGACCTCCCCGACAACGGCGCCAGAAATCCTTCTTGCTATGTCTTGAGCTTGTGTTGGTTTTCCTTGAAGAGGAAAGGGTGATGCAGCAATAGTAGCATAAGTATTTCCCTCAGTTTTTGAGAACCAAGGTATCAATCCAGTAGGAGGCTCCTCAAAAGTACCACGCACCTACACAAACAAACAAAGAACTCTCAACCAACGCAATAAAGGGGTTGTCAATCCCTTCACGGCCACTTGCAAAAGTGAGATCTGATAGAGATAGTATGATAAGATATTTTTTTTGTATTTTATAATATAGATTGGAAAAGTAAAGATGCAAATAAAAGTAGATTGAAAGCTTATATGATAAAAGATAGACCCGGGGGCCATAGATTTCACTAGTGGCTTCTCTCAAGATAGCATAAGTATTACGGTGGGTGAACAAATTACTGTCGAGCGATTGATAGAAAAGCAAATAATTATGAGATTATCTAGGCATGATCATGTATATAGGCATCATGTCTGTGACAAGTAGACCGACTTCTGCCTGCATCTACTACTATTACTCCACACATCGACCGCTATCCAACATGCATCTAGAGTATTAAGTTTATAAAGAACAGAGTAACACATTAAGAAAGATGCCATGATGTAGAGGGATAAACTCATGCACTATGATATAAACCCCATCTTTTTATCCTCGATGGCAACAATACAATACGTGCCTTGCTGCCCTTGCTGTCACTTGAAAGGACACCGCAAGATTGAACCCAAAGCTAAGCACTTCTCCCATTGCAAGAAAGATCAATCTAGTAGGCCAAACCAAACTGATAATTCGAAGAGACTTGCAAAGATAACTTAATCACACATAAAAGAATTTAGAGGAGATTCAAATATTTCTCATAGATAAACTTGATCATAAACCCACAATTCATCGGACCTCGACAAACACACCGCAAAAAGAGTTACATCGAATAGATCTCCAAGAAGATCGAGGAGAACATGGTATTGAGATCCAAAAAGAGAGAAGAAGCCATCTAGCTAATAACTATGGACCCGAAGGTCTATGGTAAACTACTCACAACTCATCGGAGGGGCTATGGTGTTGATGTAGAAGCCCTCCATGGTCGATTCCCCCTCCCGCGGAGCGCCGGCGAAGGCTCCAAGATGGGATCTCACGGATACAGAAGGTTGCAGCGGTGGAACTAGGTTTTCGTGGCTTGTTGTGATGTTCTCGGGGTACGTGGGTATATATAGGAGGAAGAAGTAGGTCGGTGGCCGCCCGAGGGGCCCACGAGATAGGGGGGTGCGCCCAGTAGGGGGGGGCGCCCTCCACCCTCGTGGCCGCCCAGGCTACTTCTTGACTTGCACTCAAAGTCCTCTGGATCACGTTCTTTCCAAAAATCACGCTCCCGAAAGTTTCATTCCGTTTGGACTCCGTTTGATATTCCTTTTCTTCGAAATATTGAAATAGGCAAAAAATACAGCAATACGGGCTGGGCCTCTTGTTAGTAGGTTAGTCCCAAAAATGATATAAATGTGTAAAGTAAAGCCCATAAACATCCAAAACGGGTAATATAATAGCATGGAACAATAAAAAATTATAGATACGTTGGAGACGTATCACCCGTCGCGACCCCCCATTTTCTTCTGGCGGCCGCGGTCGGGAGCAGCGGCCTGCTGTGGAGCCGGGGCGCGAGGAGGCTGCGGGAGGGTAGCGGGACCCCTGACTGTGCCGGTGTGAAGCGCGGCGAGCGGCGCTTGCCGAGCCTCTTGACGGAGACGTTTCTCCTCCATCCGAAGGTAGGTGATGGCCTTCGCGTAGGAGGGCGTGGTGAGGGATGATAACCCACAAGTGTAGGGGATCACAACAGCTTTCGAGGGTAAAGTATTCAACCCAAATTTATTGATTCGACACAAGGGAAGCCAAAGAATATTCTTGAGTATTAGCAGTTGAGTTGTCAATTCAACCACACCTGGATAACTTAGTATCTGCAGCAAAGTATTGAGTAGCAAAGTAGTATGATAATAAAGGTAACAGTAGCAAAAGTAATGTTTTTGGGTTTTGTAGTGATTGTAACAATAGCAACGGAAAAGTTAATAAGCGAAGCACAAGATGTGAAAAGCTCGTAGGCAATGGATCAGTGATGGATAATTATGCTGGATGCGATTCCTCATGTAATAGCTATAACATAGGGTGACACAGAACTAGCTCCAGTTCATCAATGTAATGTAGGCATGTATTCCATAAATAGTCATACGTGCTTATGGAAAAGAACTTGCATGACATCTTTTGTCCTAGCCTCCCATGGCAGCGGGGTCCTAGCGGAAACTAAGGGATATTAAGGCCTCCTTTTAATAGAGAATCGGAACAAAGCATTAGCACATAGTGAATACATGAACTCCTCAAACTACGGTCATCACCGAGAAGTATCCCGCTTATTGTCACTTCGGGGTTGTCGAATCATAACACATAATAGGTGACTATAGACTTGCAAGATAGGATCAAGAACACACATATATTCGTGAAAACATTATAGGTTTAGATATGAAATCATGGCACTCGGGCCCTAGTGACAAGCATTAAGCATAGAAAAGTCATAGCAACATCAATCTCAGAACATAGTGGATACTAGGGATCAAACCCTAACAAAACTAACTTGATTACATGGTAAATCTCATCCAACCCATCACCATCCAGCAAGCCTACGATGGAATTACTCACGCACGGCGGTGAGCATCATGAAATTGGTGATGGAGGATGGTTGATGATGACGACAGCGACGAATTCCCCTCTTCGGAGCCCCGAACGGACTCCAGATCAGCCCTCCCGAGAGAGATTAGGGCTTGGCGGCGGCTCCGTGTCGTAAAACGCGATGAAAGTTTCTCTCTAATTTTTTTCTCCCTGAACGTGAATATGTGGAGTTGGAGTTGAGGTCGGTGGAGGTCTAGGGGGCCCACGAGATAGAGGGCGCGCCCAGGGGGAGTGGGCGCGCCCCCCACCCTCGTTGACAGGGTGTGGGCCCCCTGGTCTTGATTCTTTCGCCAGTATTTTTTATATTTTCCAAAAAGTGCGTCCGTGGATTTTCAGGACATTCCGAGAACTTTTCTTTTCTACACATAAACAACATCATGGCAGTTCTGCTAAAAACAACGTCAGTCCGGGTTAGTTTCATTCAAATCATGCAAGTTAGAGTCCAAAACAAGGGCAAAAGTGTTTGGAAAAGTAGATACATTGGAGATGTATCAACTCCCCCAAGCTTAAACCTTTGCTTGTCCTCAAGCAACTCAGTTGATAAACTGGAAGTGCTAAAGAAAAACTTTTACAAACTCTGTTTGCTCTTGTTGTTGTAAACATGCAAAGCCGTCATTCAGGTTTCAGCAAATATTATGAACTAACCATACTCACAATAACACCCAGGTCTCACAATTACTCATATCAATAACACAATCAGCTAGCGAGCCATAATAATAAAACTCGGATGACAACACTTTCTAAAAACAATCATAACATGATATAACAAAATGGTATCTCGCTAGCCCTTTCTCGAGACAAAGAAACATAAATGCAGAGCACCTTTAAAGATCAAGGACTGACTAAACATTGTAATTCATGGTAAAAGAGATCCAGTCAAGTCATACCCAATATAAACCGATAATAATGAATGCAAATGACAATGCGCTCTCCAGCGGGTGCTTATTAATAAGAAGGGCGATGACTCAACATAAAAGTAAATATATAGGCCCTTCGCAGAGGGAAGCAGGGATTTGTAGAGGTGCCAGAGCTCGATTTTAAAATAGAGATTGAATAACATTTTGAGCGGCATACTTTCGCTGTCAATGCAACAACTATGAGATGGCTGTATCTTCCATACTACATGCATTATGGGCAGTTCCCAAATAGAATGGTAAAGGTTTATACTCCCCCAACCACCAACAAGCATCAATCCATGGCTTGCTCGAAACAATGAGTGCCTCCAACTAACAACAGCCCTGGGGGAGTTTTGTTTAATTATATTGATTTGCTTTGATCTTTTTGGATCATGAGACTGGGCAACCTGGTTACCGGCCCTTTCTCGTGAATGAGGAGTGGAGTCCACTCCTCTTGATAATAACCCACCTAGCATGGAAGATATAGGCAGCCCTAGTTGAAACATGAGCTGGTCGAGCATACAAAACAGAATTTCATTTGAAGGTTTGGAGTTTGGCACATACAAATTTACTTGGAACGGCAGGTAAATACCGCATATAGGTAGGTATGGTGGACTCATATGGAACAACTTTGGGGTTTAAGGAGTTTGGATGCACAAGCAGTATTCCCGCTTAGTACAGGTGAAGGCTAGCAAAAGACTGGGAAGCGACCAACTGAGAGAGCGACAACAGTCATAAACATGCATTACAATTAATTCACACCGAGTACAAGCATGAGTAGGATATAATCTACCATGAACATAAATATCATGAAGGCTATGTTGATTTGTTTCAACTACATGCGTGAACATGTGCCAAGTCGAGTCACTCAATTCATTCAAAGGAGGATACCATCCCATCATACCACATCATAATCATTCTAATAGCATGTCGGCACGTAAGGTAAACCATTATAACTCATAGATAATCAAGCATGGCACAAGCAACTATAATCTCTAAATGTCATTGCAAATATGTTTACTTCATAATAAGCTGAATCAGGAACGATGAACTCATCATATTTACAAAAACAAGAGAGGTCGAGTTCATACCAGCTTTTCTCATCTCAATAAGTCCATCATATATCTTCATTATTGCCTTTCACTTGCACGACCGAACGATGTGTATAATAATAATAGTGCACGTGCATTGGACTAAGCTGGAATCTGCAAGAATTCAACTCAAGAGAGAAGACATGGTAATATGGGCTCTAAATTAAATAAACAATCATGCATATGATAGCCACTAAACATTTTCAATATAGTCTTCTCGACACCCAAAGGAAAGAAAAGAATATAAAACTATTTACACGGGAAAGCTCCCAACAAGTAAGAAGAAGAAGAACGAGAAATCTTTTTGGGTTTTCATTTTAATTCTACTACAAGCATGGAAATTAAACTAACTAATTTTTTTGATTTTTCTTAAGGTTTATCAAACACACAAGAAGAAAGCGAGAAAAAGAAAATTAACCTAACATGGATGATACAATGAAAGAGTATGAGCACCGACGACTAGTGTGTGAACATGAATGTAAAGTCGGTGAGAAATACGTACTCCCCCGAGCTTAGGCTTTTGGCCTAAGTTGGTCTAATACCAAGGACCACCGCTACTCTCCCCAGTGTACTGGGAGGTGTAATCAGGATACCACTGGCTGGTCATCTCCGGATCCCACTGGAAAGTTTATGCACGATAAGGGTCCAGTGCAGGTTCCGGCTCATGTTCAGGTTCAGGTGTGGATGCTTGGGCTCGGTGAGCATACACCGCTTCCGGCGTGACAAGAAAATTTTCTGCAAGCAAATCAAACAACAGAGGCGCAGGCAAAATAATAGTCTCATTGTGTTTCTTATTAAATCTAAGGTTATATAAGAGCATCTTCACTTTGTTGTCAGCAATAAACGTGTGGGCTACCATGCTCTTGTAATCTAAAATGTGAGGAGGCAACTTTGTCTCCTGTTTCTCATAGTGCCTAATAGGTATCTGAAAATGTCTAGCAAGACGTGAAGCATAGATACCTCCAAATATGGGGCCTTTTGTACGATTCAGGCCTAGCCGTTTAGCAATGACGGCACCCATACTAAAACTATTATCTCGAAGCAAGGCATGTTGAAGAAGGATAATATCAGGAACACTAAAGTTTCCACTATTTCCATGACCAATCAAGCACCTACTAGCAAATATGGCAAATTAGCGTAAAACAGGAAAATGTATGCTAGAGATTTTCGCCTCGGAACCCTTCTTTGGCTCCTCTACAGCTATAGTGTTAACAAAGCCATCCACATCTTTACGATGGGGTTCCTCTAATTCTCCCTCATAGGGTATCCTACATACCGCGCAAAAATTACGTAAAGACATTTCTCTGGATTCATCATATAAATGAAATGATACTGAAGGCGGTGACTTATTAAGGATAATAATAAAAAATTTGCACGAAAGTATTGGTGACTAAGAGACACTGATCGATCCGGCCGTGGAGGAAACTGGTGAGGCCTGCATTCTCGATCAAAGAATAAAAATCTTCATAAATTCCAGCTTCTTTCAAGAAATCATCGCATGGCCATTCACACGACCGTACTTCCGCTAAGCGAGGAAGATTATACTTGCCTTTTTCCTTCTCTTTAGCTTGTTTTTCCTGAGAGCCCTAGCTAGAAGAGCCCCTCAAAAGTTTCCTTAACATTTTCTGAAAATTTCTGAAATTTTAGTAACTTCAAAATAAAAGTGAATAAAACTAAACAAGATTGATAGAAACTACTCCTACAAGTGCCTAGAGCCTATATCATGCATCAGAATTGCTTGGGACCTCATAAATTTAACATGCAAGCTCAAGAACATGGTCATCTATGCAGAAAAAATTTGCAATGAATAAAGCACTAGAACAAAATCTAATTGGACCAATGGAGGAGTCACATACCAAGCAACAATCTCCCAAAGCAGTTTTGTGAATGGAGCTTTGAGCAAGGAGATCGAAAATCGCAGCAAAACGAGCTAGAGCTCGTGCTTGAGCTGGATGGGGATTTTTTTGGGTTGAAGATGAAGTGTGTGGGTGCTGGCTTAAATAGAGGGGGGCCACCAGGGCCCCACGAGACAGGGGGCGCGCCCAGGTGGGGTGGGCGCACCCTCCACTCTCGTGGCCTAGTGCTTGCCCCTCCTGCAGTGATTTCAGTGCCTAAAATCCTCAAATATTCCATAAAAAATCATACTAAATTTGTAGGGCATTTGGAGCACTTTTATTTTCAGGATATTTTTTGTTACATGGATAATTCAGAAAATAGACGGATAATACTATTTTTTCTTTATTTATTCTAAATAACAGAAAGTAAAAAGTGGGTACAAAAGGTTGTGCCTTCTAGTTTCATCCATCTCATGATCATCAAAATGAATCCACTAACAAGGTTGATCAAGTCTTGTTAACAAACTCATTCGAATAACATGGAACCGGAGAAATTTTGAATAACACTAGGTTATTTACCTCAGCGGGGATATAAAAATCCCCAACAATAAGAATATCATACTTTTTCTTGACGGTAGGGAGAGGAAATTCAAAACCTCCAATAATGATAGTTGGAACTTTTCCAATAGAATTGATGCTATGAACTTGAGATTGTTTCCTCGGAAAGTGTACCGTATGCTCATTACCATTAACATGAAAAGTGACATTGCCTTTGTTGCAGTCAATAACAGCCCCTGCAGTGTTCAAAAAGGGTCTACCAAGGATAATCGACATACTATCGTCCTCAGGAATATCAAGAATAACAAAGTCCGTTAAGATAGTGACATTTGCAACCACAACAGGCACATCCTCACAAATACCGATGGGTATAGCAGTTAATTTATCATCCATTCGCAAAAATATTTCAGTAGGTGTCAACTTATTCAATTCAAGTCTACGATATAAAGAGAGAGGCATAACACTAACACCGGCTCCAAGATCACATAAAGCAGTTCTAACATAATTTCTTTTAATGGAGCATGGTATAGTTGGTACACCCGGATCTGCAAGTTTCTTTGGTATTCCACCTTTAAAAGTGTAATTAGCAAGCATGGTGGAAATTTCATCTTCCGGTATCTTTCTTTTATTTGTAATGATATCCTTCAGATACTTAGCATAAAGGTTTACTTTGAGCATATCAGTTAAGCGCATACGTAAGAAGATAGGTCTAATCATTTCAGCAAAGCGCTCAAAATCCTCATCATCCTTTGTCTTGGATGGTTTGGGAGGAAAGGGTATGGGTTTCTGAACCCATGGTTCTCTTTCTTTACCGTGCTTCCTAGCAACAAAATCTCTTTTATCACAACGTTGATTCTTTGATTGTGGGTTATCAAGATCAACAACAGGTTCAATCTCTACATCATTGTTTTTGCTAGGTTGAGCATCAACATGAACATTATTATTAACATTATCACTAGGTTCATGTTCATCACCTGATTGTGTTTCAAAGATCGTAAATAGAAATATCATTGGGATATTCAGGCGTGTCTACAGTAGGTTCACTAGAAGCATGCAAAGTCCTATCATTTTTCTTTTTCTTCTTTTTAGAAGAATTAGGTGCCTCTAAATTATTTCTCTGAGAATCTTGCTCGATTCTCTTAGGGTGGCCTTTAGGATACAAAGGTTCCTGAGTCATTCTACCAGTTCTAGTAGCCACTCTAACAACAAAGTCATTTTTATTATTTAATTCATCAAGCAAATCATTTTGAGCTTTAAGTACTTGCTCAGCTTGAGTAGCAACCATAGATGCACATTTGCTAATGAGTTTGAGTTCACCTTTAACTCTAGCCATATTATCGCTCACGCGTCCTATCTCGAAAGCATTATTTTTTAACTCTCTACCAACTAGGCCTGGGCGTTCGGTAGAAACCTAAAATTCGGTTTCTGCTGTTCGGTTTTTTGATGAATTCGGTTTGCATAAGTGGAAACCGAATTAAGCACTAAAAATCAACTAACCGAAATTTCGGTTAACCGATTTTTTCGGTTCGGTTTTTGGTTTAACTGAATTTTGTACCATAAACAAAATATGCCCTTTTGCTTTCAGAACAATGTAACCAATGTAAATTTCCAGCAGTAGTAAATTTCCAGCAATGTAAATTTCCCGGCTGAGTTGGTGTCATGTCCAGATGTTACTAAACAAGAGAGATAGAGAACATTCATACAGTACATACAAACTACAAAGACACAGGCCTGGGCGTACATTCATACAGATTACAGAATATTGCAGTATTGGCCAAACTGCACTTTTTTCTCTACATAAAAAAAGAACAGGAGACGTCTTCTTTTTTCTCTTCATCCACATCCACGTTTACCATCTACTCACAAAGAACAAAATAAAATAGGAGACAAAGGATGGGAGATTGGGCTTACTACGTTATTTGAATGCTCGGTTGGGCTGTGGAAGACATGATGATGAATCGGAGAATACGCTGCCAAGAATCCGAGATGCTGTCAAGTGCCGACGGAGACGGATGCGCGGCGCGACGGCAGGTCCTTGTCTGAGTTGTCTGACCTCTCCTTCCTTCCTGCAGATGTGGTGGCAGAGGCTGGGTAGGGCAGGCCGGCAGGGGGCGACTAGTGGGGAGAAGATGCGGTGAGGCCGGGCGCCGGGCGGTGATGCCCCACCGGCCAGATGAGAAGAAGCGGCGGCGGCGGCTGGGTAGGGCAGGGGGCGCCGAGCGGGGCGGCGTGGGGGAGGGGAGGGGTCGAGGGCGAGGGTGCCTAGGTTTATGCCGGTGCGTGCCTCGACTGGAAGTGGGAGGGTGGGTGGGTCGTGGACTCATGCTCGTGGAAGTGGGAGGTTGCGGGCTTGCGGCCTGCTGGGGTGGGCTATACTGGGCCGAGGGCGGGGCCGCGGGGGGTGGGCTGTATTTCGGTTAACCGAGAAATACACCGAACGGACCAAATTTGGTTCGGTTAGTAGCCCAGCTAACCGAATTTTTTGTTTATACTAAAAAACCGAAATTTCGGTTTATTCGGCTTCGGTTTCGGTTCAGTTTTCGGTTGGTCGGTTTTTATGCCCAGCCCTACTACCAACATAAGCATTAAAACTTTCTTGCCTAGGCATAAAATCATCAAATTCATCTAAGCATGGGCTATGACGTTTAGTAGAGGGGATTTCAACTTTATCGTATCTATAAAGATAATTTACCTATACTACCTGTGTCGGGTTATCAAGACAATGTGGTTCTTCAACAGGCAGTATATTAAGACCATGTATTTCTTCAATAGGTGGTAAATTCTTAACATCTTCAGCTTTTATACCTTTTTCTTTCGTTGATTTCTTTGCCTCTTGCATATCTTCAGGACTGAGAAATAAACCTCTCTTCTTCGGAGTGGGTTTAGGAATAGGCTCAGGAGGGGGCTCAATTGGTTCAGGAGTTGCCTCAGGAATTGGCTCAGGAAGAGCCCAATTATTTTCATTAGTCAACATATTATTCAATAGTCTTTCCGAAGTCCGAATATAGTCGTCCAATATATCGATCTTTACGTCTTGACCATTTTGAGACTCCTCGTCATGTCCCCGATCTCATCCGGGACTCCGAACTCCTTTGGTACATCAAAACTCATAAACTCATAATATAACCGTCATCGAACTTTTGCGTGCGGACCCTACGGGTTCGAGAACTATGTAGACATGACCGAGACACATCTCCGGTCAATAACCAATAGCGGAACCTGGATGCTCATATTGGCTCTACATATTCTACGAAGATCTTTATCGGTCAAACCGCATAACAATATACGTTGTTCCTTTGTGATCGGTATGTTACTTGCCCGAGATTCGATCGTCGGTATCTCAATACCTAGTTCAATCTCGTTACCGCAAGTCTCTTTACTCGCTTCAGAATACATCATCCCGCAACTAACTCATTAGTTACAATGCTTGCAAGGCTTATAGTGATGTGCATTACCGAGTGGGCCCAGAGATACCTCTCCAACAATCGGAGTGACAAATCCTAATCTCGAAATACGCCAACCCAACAAGTACCTTTGGAGACACCTGTAAAGCTCCTTTATAATCACCCAGTTACATTGTGATGTTTGGTAGCACACAAAGTGTTCCTCCGGTAAACGGGAGTTGCATAATCTCATAGTCATAGGAACATGTATAAGTCATGAAGAAAGCAATAGCAACATACTAAACGATCAAGTGCTAAGCTAACGGAATGGGTCATGTCAATCGCATCATTCTCCGAATGATGTGATCCCGTTAATCAAATGAAAACTCATATCTATGGTTAGGAAACATAACCATCTTCAATTAACGAGCTAGTCAAGTAGAGGCATACTAGTGACACTCTGTTTGTTTATGTATTCACACATGTATTATGTTTCCGGTTAATACAATTCTAGCATGAATAATAAACATTTATCATGATATATGGAAATAAATAATAACTTTATTATTGCCTCTAGGGCATATTTCCTTCAACTGTTGGGTACACCTTCTATCACAGATCCGAAGGCAAGACATTTGTTGATAAAAATGGATCCTTTCTAGAGAAGGAGTTTCTCTCGAAAGAAGTGAGTGGGATGAAAGTAGAACTTGATGAGGTAACTATACCTGCTCCCTTATTGGAAAGTATTTCATCACAAAAACCAGTTCCTGTGACACCTACACCAATTAGCAAGGAAGCTAATGATATTGATCAAGAAACTTCAGATGAAGTTACTACTGAACCTTGTAGGTCAACCAGAGTAAGATCCGCACCAGAGTGGTACGGTAATCCTATTCTTGAGGTCATGTTACTTGACCATGGCGAACCTACGAACTATGAAGAAGCGATGGTGAGCCCAGATTCCGCAAAATGGCTTGAGGCCATGAACTCTGAGATGGGATCCATGTATGAGAACAAAGTGTGGACTTTGGTTGACTTGCCCGATGATCGGCAAGCAATAAAGAATAAATGGATCTTCAAGAGGAAGACAGACGTTGATAGTAATGTTACTATCTACAAAGCTCGACTTGTCGTTTTCGACAAGTTCAAGGAGTTGACTACGATGAGATTTTCTCACCCGTAGCGATGCTTAAGTCCGTCCGAATCATGTTAGCAATTGCCGCATTTTATGAAATTTGGCAAATGGATGTCAAACCTGCATTACTTAATGGACTTCTTAAAGAAGAGTTGTATGTGATGCAACCAGAAGGTTTTTTCGATCCTAAAGGTGCTAACAAAATGTGCAAGCTCCAGCGATCCATCTATGGACTGGTGCAAGCATCTCGGAGTTGGAATATACTCTTTGATGAGTTGATCAAAGCATATAGTTTTATACAGACTTTGCGATGAAGCCTGTATTTACAAGAAAGTGAGTGGGAGCACTACAACCTTTCTGATAAGTATATGTGAATGACATATTGTTGATCGGAAATGATGTAGAATTTTCTGGAAAGCATAAAGGAGTGTTTGAAAGGAGTTTTTCAAAGAAAGACCTCGGTGAAGCTGCTTACATATTGGGCATCAAGATCTATAGAGATAGATCAAGACGCTTAATAAGTTTTTTCAATGAGTACATACCTTGACAAGATTTTGAAGTAGTTCAAAATGGAAGAGTCAAAGAAGGAGTTCTTGTCCGTGCTGCAAGGTGTAAAGTTGAGTAAAGACTCAAAACCCGCCCATGGCAGAAAATAGAAAGAGAATGAAAAGTCATTCCCTATGCCTCACTCATAGGTTCTATAAAGTATGCTATGCTGTGTACCAGAACTATTGTATACCTCACCATGAGTTTGGCAAGGGAGTACAATTCTGATCTAGGAGTAGATCACTGGACAATGGTCAAAATTATCCTTAGAGGACTAAGGAAATATTTCTCGGTTATGGAGGTGATAAGAGTTCGCTGTAAAGAGTTACGTCGATGCAAGCTTTGACACCAATCTAGATGACTCTGAGTCTCGGTCTAGATACATATTGAAAGTGGGAGCAATTAGCTAGAGTAGCTCAGTGCAGAGTATTGTAGACATAGAAATTTGCAAAATACATACGGATCTGAATGTTGCAGACCCATAGACTAAAAATTTCTCCCACAGGAAAAACATGATCATACCTTATTACTCTTGGGTGTTAATCACATGACGATGTGAACTAGATTATTGACTCTAGTAAACCTTTTGAGTGTTGGTCACATGGCGATGTGAACTATGGGTGTTAATCACATAAATATGTGAACTATTGGTGTTAAATCACATGGCGATGTGAACTAGATTACTGACTCTAGTGCAAGTGGGAGACTGAAGGAAATATGCCCTATAGGCAATAATGAAGTTATTATTTATTTCCTTATATCATGATAAATGTTTATTATTCATGCTATAATTGTATTAACCGAAAACATAATACATGTGTGAATACATAGACAAGCAGATCGTCACTAGTATGCCTCTACTTGACTAGCTCGTTGATCAAAGATGGTTAAGTTTCCTAACCATATACATGAGTTGTCATTTGATAAACGGGATCACATCATTAGGAGAATGATGTGATTGACTTGACCCATCCCATTAGCTTAGCACTTGATCGTTTTAGTTTACTGCTATTGCTTTCTTCATGACTTATACATGTTCCTAGGACTATGAGATTATGCAACTCCCGATTACCGGAGGAACACTTTGTGTGCTACCAAACGCCACAACGAATCGGGTGATCATAAAGGTGCTCTACATGTGTCTCCGATGGTACTTGTTGAGTTGGCATAGATTGAGATTAGGATTTGTCACTCCGTTTGTCGGAGAGGTATCTCTGGACCCTCTCGGTAATGCACATCACTATAAGCCTTGCAAGCAATGTGACTAACATGTTAGTTGCGGTATGATGCATTACGGAACGAGTAAAGAGACTTGCCGGTAACGATATTGAGCTAGGTATTGAGATACCGACGATCGAATCTCAGGCAAGTCACATACCGATGAAAAAGGGAACAACGTATGTTGTTATGCGGTTTGACCGATAAAGATCTTCGTAGAATATGTAGGAGCCAATATGAGCTTCCAGGTTCCGCTATTGGTTATTGACCGGATACGTGTCTCGGTCATGTCTACATAGTTCTCGAACCCGTAGGGTCTGCACGCTTAACGTTCGACGACGATCGGTATTATGAGTTTATGTGTTTTGATGTAACGAAGGTAGTTCGGAGTCCCGGATATGATCACGGACATGACGAGGAGTCTGAAAATGGTCTAGACATAAAGATTGATATATTGGATGACTATGTTTTGAACTTTGAAAGGGTTCCGAGCAAGTTCGGACATATACCGGAGTACCGGGGGGTCACTGGAACCCCCCGGGGAGTGTAATGGGCCTATTGGGCCTTAGTGGAGAAGAGGAGGGGTGTCCAGGGCAGGCCGCGTGCCCCCTCCCCCTCTAGTCCGAATTGGACAAGGAGGGGGGGGGGACGGCGCCCCCATTTCCTTCCTCCTCTCTCCTTCCCTTCCCCCTTCTCCTACTCCATGTAGGAAAGAAGGAGTCCTACTCCCATCGGGAGTAGGACTCCCCCCTTGGCGCGCCGTCCTCCTTGGCCGGCCGCCTCCCCCCTAGCTCCTTTATATACGGGGGCAGGCGGGCACCCCATTGACACACAAGTTGATCAGTTGATCTTTTAGCCGTGTGCGGTGCCCCCCTCCACCATAATCCACCTCGATAATATCGTGGCGGTGCATAGGCAAAGCCCTGCGTTGGTAGCATCATCATCACCGTCATCATGCCATCGTGCTGACGGAACTCTCCTGCGAAGCTCTACTGGATCGTGAGTTCGTGGGACGTCACCGAGCTGAACGTGTGCAGTCCGTGGAGGTGCCGTACCTTCGGTGCTAGGATCGGTCGATCATGAAGACGTACGACTACATCAACCGCGTTGTCATAACGCTTCCTCTTACGGTCTACGAGTGTACGTAGACAACACTCTTCCCTCTCGTTTCTATGCATCACCATGATCTTGCGTGTGCGTAGGAATTTTTTTGAAATTACTACGTTCCCCAACAAGCACACTATGCCAAAAGTTGAAATCAACATGCGGAGCCTTCAGCAAGCATGCCACACCAAGTAGACAATTCAACGCGGCCACGGTGGAACCATTCTAGTGGATTCACCTAGAGATAACACATCAACATTGCATACCACACGAATGGAACTACTATGAATATTCCTAGTCGACCGCACAATGGCGTCTCCTCCATCGTCCATCATGATCCAAATGCTTCCAAGTGCACACACCAACGACGGACATCAAGGACACGGGTGACTTCCCAACCATGGCGACCGACATGGTCTTGTTTACTGTTTAGCTCCATGAACCTCGTGCAGCTCCAGCCGCCGGGCATGCTGTTACTCTGCTAGTGTACCAGGCTCTGTCCCCGTCCTTCACAAACCATGGGAAGTGCGAGTCTTGCAACCAGTGGTGCTAGTCATCGTCCTCACTGCCCTGTATGTGTCCTTCTTCTTCATTGATAGCGTGCTCAGCCGCGAGCAGAAGTTCTACTACGGCGTTTCTATATCCAACCGACGAGGAGGAGACGAAGCAGCAGTGGGCTGCCGCCGTGTTGCAGAGTCTCCGTATCCGGCTCTTGACGCTTGCTGGACTTCATGCACGTTATCTTCACGGCGCTGGTCTTCCTCGCCATGGCATTCAGTGACGTGGGGCTCCATGATACATCTCCAATGTATCTATAATTTTTGATTGTTCCATGCTATTATATTATCTGTTTTGGATGTTTATGGGCTTTATTATGCACTTATATATTATTTTTGGGACTAACCTATTGACCTGAGCCTAGTGCCGCCTCCTGCTTTTCCCCTTGTTTCAAAGAGCCAAGAAAAGGAATATCAAACGGAGTCGAAACGGAATGAAACCAACTGGAGAAGTTATTTTTGGAAGGAAAGCTACCAGATAAACTTGGAGTGCACGTCAGGAAAGAAACGAGGGAGCCATGAGGTAGGGGGGCGCGCCCACCCCCCTAGGGCGCGCCCTCCACCCTCGTGGGCCCCTCGTGGCTCCCCTGACGTACTTCTTCCGCCTATATATATCCATATACCCTAAAACGATCGGGGAACATAATAGATCGGGAGTTCCGCCGCCGCAAGCCTCTGTAGCCACCAAAAGTCAATCGGGACCCTATTCCGCACCCTGCCGGAGGGGGGGAACCCTCACCGGTGGCCATCTTCATCATCCCGGCGATCTCCATGATGAGGAGGGAGTAGTTCACCCTCGGGGATGAGGGTATGTACCAGTAGCTATGTGTTTGATCTCTCTCTCTCTCGTGTTCTGGATTTGGCACGATCTTGATGTATCGCGAGCTTTGCTATTATAGTTGGATCTAATGTTTCTTCTCCCCCTCTTCTCTCTTGTAATGGATTGAGTTTTCCCTTTGAAGTAATCTTATCGGATTGAGTCTTTAATGATTTGAGAACACTTGATATATGTCTTGCCGTGCGTATCTGTAGTGACGATGGGATATCACGTGATTCACTTGATGTATGTTTTGGTGATCAACTTGCGGGTTCCGCCCATGAACTTATGCATAGGGGTTGGCACACGTTTTCGTCTTGATTCTCCGATAGAAACTTTGGGGTACTCTTTGAGGTTCTATGTGTTGGTTGAATAGATGAATTTGAGATTGTGTGATGCATATCGTATAATCATACCCACGGATACTTGAGGTGACATTGGAGTATCTAGGTGGCATTAGGGTTTTGGTTGATTTGTGTCTTAAGGTATTATTCTAGTACGAACTCTAGGGCTGTTTGTGACACTTATAGGAATAGCCCAACGGATTGATTGGAAAGAATAACTTTGAGGTGGTTTCGTACCCTACCATAATCTCTTCGTTTGTTCTCAGCTATTAGTGACTTTGGAGTGACTCTTTGTTGCAAGTTGAGGGATAGTTATATGATCCAACTATGTTATTATTGTTGAGAGAACTTGCACTAGTGAAAGTATGAACCCTAGGCCTTGTTTCCTATCATTGCAATACTGTTTGTGCTCACTTTTATCATTAGTTACCTTGCTGTTTTTATATTTTCAGATTACAAAAAACCTATATCTACCATCCATATTGCACTTGTATCACCATCTCTTCGCCGAACTAGTGCACCTATACAATTTACCATTGTTGTATTGGGTGTGTTGGGGACACAAGAGACTCTTTGTTATTTGGTTGCACGGTTGTTTGATAGAGACCATCTTCATCCTACGCCTCTCACGGATTGATAAACCTTAGGTCATCCACTTGAGGGTAATTTGCAACTGTCCTACAAACCTCTGCACTTGGAGGCCCAACAACGTCTACAAGAAGAAGGTTGCGTAGTAGACATCAAGCTCTTTTCTGGCGCTGCCGGGAGGTTAGGTAAGCGGCACTCACACCCCGTCAACTAAGCTCTTTTTCTGGCACTGCTGCCGGGAGGTTAGTGCTTGCAGGTATATCTTTAGATCTTGCAATCGAATCTTTTGTTTCTTGTTTTAGCACTAGTTTAGTTTATAAAAGAAAACTACAAAAAAATGGAATTGAGTTTGTCTCATACGCTTCATCTTTTTAATATCTTTCGTGAGTATGATGGGAAGCAAAATTGTGCCAAAGTGTTAGAAGAAGAATGCATTAGAATGTTTGGCACTAAATCTTTGAATGATGAGCATGATTGCAATGTTGTTAGTATGAATTCCTTGAATATCCATGATTCTAATGATATGCAAAGCCACAAGCTTGGGGAAGCTATGTTTGATGAAGATGATTTTTTTGTCCCCCAAGCTTTGATGAGCAAATTTACTATGATGAAAGCATGCCTCCTATCTATGATGATTATTGTGATGACACGTATGCTTTAAAGAATAATGATAACCATGGAACTTGTCATTTTGATCTTAATTTTCAATCACATGATAGTTGTTTTGTTGAGCTTCCTCCCACTACTATTCCGAATGAGAAGAATTTTGCTTATGTGGAGAGTAGTAAATTTTCTATGCTTGTAGATCATGAAAATAATGCTTTAGGTGCAGGTTATATTGTTGAATTCTTTCATGATCTACTGAAAATTATTATGAGGGAGGAATATATGCTTGTAGGAATTGCAATAATATCAAGTTTCCTCTCTATGTGCTTAAAATCTTGAAGTTATGCTTGTTTTACCTTCCTATGCAAGTTGATTCTTGTTCCCATAAGTTGTTTGCTCACAAAATCCCTATGCATAGGAAGTGGGTTACACTTAAATGTGCTAGTCATATTCTTCAGGATGCTCTCTTTATGTTTCAATTCTTATCTTTTATGTGAGCATCATTGAAACCATCATGCCTAGCTAGGGGCGTTAAATGATAGCGCTTGTTGGGAGGCAACCCAATTTTATTTTAGTTTCTTACTTTTTGGTTCTATTTAGGAATAATAATCCATCTAGCTTCTGTTTAGATGTGGTTTTGTGTTTTAATTAGTGTTTGTGCCAAGTAGAACCTTTGGGAAGACTTGGGTGAAGTCTTTATGATCATGCTGTAAAAAACAGAAACTTTAGCGCTCACGAGATTAGCTAAAACCTTTTAATGAAGAGTGCTATTTAGTTGATTATTTTTGCAGATGATTACTAGACAAATTCCTCAGGTCTACCAATTTATTTTAGAATTTTTGGAGTTCCAGAAGTTTGCGTTAGTTACAGATTACTACAGACTGTTCTGTTTTTGACGGATTCTGTTTTCATTGTGTTGCTTGCTTATTTTGATGAGTCTATGGCTAGTAAAATAGTTTATAAACCATAGATAAGTTGGAATACAGTATCTTTAACACCAATACATATAAAGAATGATTTCATTACAGTACCTTGAAGTGGTGTTTTGTTTTCTTTCGCTAACGGAGCTCACGAGATTTTCTGTTAAGTTTTGTGTTGTGAAGTTTTCAAGTTTTGGGTAAAGATTCGATGGACTATGGAATAAGGAGTGGCAAGAGCCTAAGCTTGGGGATTCCCAAGGCACCCCAAGTTAATATTCAAGGATAACCAAGAGTTTAAGCTTGGGGATGCCGGAAGGCATCCTCTTTTGTCTTCGTTCATCGGTAAATTTACTTGGAGCTATATTTTTATTCACCACATGATATGTGTTTTGCTTGGAGCGTCATTTTATTTTCTTTTGCTTCGCTTGCTGTTGAAATAAAATACCAAGATCTGAAATTATTAAATGGGAGAGTCTTCACATAGTTGCATAATTATCCGACTACTCATTGATCTTCACTTATATCTTTCGGAGTAGTTTGTCATTTGCTCTAGTACTTCACTTATATCTTTTAGAGCACGGTGGTGGTTTTCTTTTGAAGAAATATATGAACTCTCATGCTTCACTTAGATTATTTTGAGAGTCTTAAATAGCATGGTAATTTGCTTAAACAATCCTAATATGCTTGGTATTCTAAATTAGTAAAAATTTCTTTTGAGTGTGTTGAATACTAAGAAAAGTTTGATGCTTGATGATTGTTTTGAGATATGAAGATGGTGATATTATATTCATGCTAGTTGAGTAGTTGTGAATTTGAGAAATAGTTGTGTTAAAGTTTGTGATTCCCGTAGCATGCACGTATGGTGAACCGTTATGTGATGAAGTCGGAGCATGATTTATTGATTGATTGTCTTCCTTATGAGTGGCGGTCGGGGACGAGCGATGGTCTTTTCCTACCAATCCATCCCCCTAGGAGCATGCGCGTAATACTTTGCTTTGATAACTTGTAGATTTTTGCAATAAGTATATGAGTTCTTTATGACTAATGTTGAGTCCATGGATTATACGCACTCTTCTTCCTTCCACCATTGCTAGCCTCTCTAATAACGCGCACTTTTCGCTGGTATCATACACCCACCATATACCTTCCTCAAAACAGCCACCATACCTACCTATTATGGCATTTGCATAGCCATTCCGAGATATATTGCCATGCAACTTTCCACCATTCAGTTTATCATGACACGTTCATCATTGTCATATTGCTAGCATGATCATGTAGTTGACATAGTATTTGTGGCAAAGCCATCGTTCATAATTCTTTCATACATGTCACTCTTGATTCATTGCATATCCCGCATAATCACCTGGAGGCATTCATATAGAGTCATATTTTATTCTAAGTATCGAGTTGTAATTGTTGAGTTGTAAGAAAATAAAAGTGTGATGATCATCATTTTTAGAGCATCGTCCCAAGTGAGGAAAGGATGATGGAGACTATGATTCCCCCACAAGTCGGGATGAGACTCCGGACAAAAAAAAAAAGAAAAAAAAAGAAAAAAGAGGCCATAAAAAAGAGAGAAAAGGCCCAAACAAAAAAAATGAGAGAAAAAGAGAGAAGGGACAATGTTCCTATCCTTTTACCACACTTGTGCTTCAAAGTAGCACCATGATCTTCATGATAGAGAGTCTCTCATTTTGTCACTTTCATATACTAGTGGGAATTTTTCATTATAGAACTTGGCTTGTATATTCAATTATGGGCTTCCTCAAAATGCCTAGGTCTTCGTGAGCAAGCGAGTTGGATGCACACCCACTTAGTTTCTTTTGTTGAGCTTTCATATACTTATAGCTCTAGTGCATCCATTGCATGGCAATCCCTACTCACTCACATTGATATCTATTGATGGGCATCTCCATAGCCCATTGATACACCTACTTGATGTGAGACTATCTTCTCCTTTTTGTCTTCTCCACAACCACCATTCTATTCCACGTATAGTGCTATGTCCATGGCTCACGCTCATGTATTGCGTGAAGATTGAAAAAGTTTGAGAACATTAAAAGTATGAAACAATTGCTTGGCTTGTCATCGGGGTTGTGCATGATTTAAATATTTTGTGTGGTGAAGACAGAGCATAGCCAGACTATTTGATTTTGTAGGGATAACTTTCTTTGGCCATGTTATTTTGAGAAGACATGATTGCTTTGTTAGTATGCTTGAAGTATTATTGTTTTCATGTCAATATTAAACTTTTGTATTGAATCTTATGGATCTGAATATTCTTCCCACATTAAAGAAGATTATATTGATAAATATGTTAGGTAGCATTCCACATCAAAAATTCTGTTTTTATCATTTACCTACTCGAGGACGAGCAGGAATTAAGCTTGGGTATGCTGATACGTCTCCAGCATATCTATAATTTTTGATTGTTCCATGCTATTATATTATCTATTTTGGATGTTTATGGGCTTTATTATGCACTTTTATATTATTTTTGGGACTAACCTATTGACCCAGAGCCCAGTGCCAGTTCCTGTTTTCCCCTTGTTTTAGTGTTTCAAAGGAAAGGAATATCAAACGGAGTCGAAACAGAATGAAACCAACTGGAGAAGTTATTTTTGGAACGAAAGCTACCGGATAAACTTGGAGTGCATGTCAGGAAAGAAACGAGGGAGCCACGAGGTAGGGGGCGTGCCCACCCCCCTAGGGCGCGCCCTCCACCATCGTGGGCCCCTCGTGGCTCCCCTGACGTATTTCACTAGAAAAAAAAAGACACATCCGTGACATTTTGGGTTGAACGAATTTTTTCTGTCATACATATGACACTTCTATGACGATAATTGTGACAAAACCCGGTATCATCATAGATGTGGTGGGCTCCTACTTCTATGACAAAAAATCATGACAGAAAATGGGCTTTTCGTCCTGGGCGGGCCGGAGACGCAGCTGCATGACATTCTTTGGGCCATCCATGACGGAAAAACCGTGGTAGAAGCGAGGGGGAGGAAAATTTCGGGGAGTTTCCGGTTACGGTGGGAGGTCGGGGCAGCGATGCGCTGCTTTCTCTCGTAGACACGATATGCGGTGTGCGTAGGCGTATTCTAATCAACCTGCGGCGAGGCGTTGGGCTCTAATTGAACCCGGCGACAGTATTGCAGGCTACGCGTACATTGAACCCGAGCGATCGATCGATGGCTGTTAATCGAACCCGATCGGGAGATTCTTCGCCATCTGCTGCTAAGCGAAGCCGATCGATTGGATGAACAGTGAGCGTTGCGGTGGGGGTTGGATGAACAAAGGAGCGGTTGCGTTGCCTGGATGAACAGGACCCGTGGTGTGGAGGGTTGGATGAGCGATGAGACAAAGTGGAGGGGTGGCCATGGAGGGGTGGTTGAACAGGACCCGTGGTGTGGAGGGATGGATGAACAATAGACGGTGGAGGGGTGCCCGTGGAGGGTGGTTGAACAAGAGCCGGTGGAGTAGCGGCAGCGGTGGAGGCTGGATGAACATGAGCCCGTGGAGGCTGGAGGAGGTCGACGGTGGAGATGAACAAGATCCCGTGGAGTCCTGCTTATGCACGCCACACCCCTCCCGGCGAACAGGACCCCTGCTTTGAACGTGGCGCCCAACACAAGTCCATTTTGTCCGCTTTTGCACGCCACACCCTCCCGATCAACAGGACCCCTGCTTTCAACCGTAGGGAGGTCCGTTTCCTCCGCTTTGCGGCACGCCACACCCTCCCGATCAACAGGACCCCTGCTTGACCGTAGGAGGTCCGCTTCCTCCGCTTTTGGCGGCACGCCTCACCTCCCGATCAACAGGACCCTGCTCCAACGTAGGAGGTCCGTTTCCTCTGTTGTGCGGTACGCCAGGCCTCGTTTCCATCGCCTGTTCCATCCAAGCCCTCTCGATGAACACGACCACACATTCCGTTCCGACCCAGCCGGTTGGCTCCCACGCGTTCCGTTGCATCCCGATGAACACGACGCACTCCGTTGCCTCCCCATGAACACGACGATGACGTTGTTTCTCCGTTCCGACCCAGCCATGTACACGAGCCCTGGCCAGACGTATGCGCTGTAGTAGGCGTTCGAGACCCGCCCGTATGTACACATACGTGGCCGTATTTTCTTTCTTGCACCCTAGCTGCTGTACGTACGTGTACATGCTACGTGTGCGCCTCTACTACGACACGTGCGTGCCTCTACAACGACCAGTATGTACGTACACGTTCTCGACCTGAATGACAACAGTCAGGGGGAAACAATTTTTTTCGCAAAATACTGGTGGCCCGTCCGGTGGGTCTCCGCTGTCAGGTGGAGGAATAATTATTTTCTGCGTAATAAGGAGGCACTTCCTTGCGGCTGCCGTGGACCCAGCTGTCAGCCTCTCCACGTACAGTACTCTTCCGATGGAAGTCGGTCATTGACCACATTGACCAGGCCGCGCCGAGAGCACCACGGCGGTGGACGACGGCGAGGCCTAGGAAGGGAACGACACGGAGGCAGGGAAGACTCAACAGTTGTTTCCCACGCGTAGGGGAGTATGACTGAACGAGGGTTTACTGGTTCGTTTGCCGTCGCCGGAGAATAACAGCAGTCTAGGGTGAGTAGAGGGATGGCTAGGCCAGCGATGGGAGTACGGTGGGGCGGTGAGGCCTGCGCGGCAGCACAGCCGGCCGCGGGGAGGAGGGAGCAGGCAGTCCCGCCGGCGCTTGTTTGAGCGGATGGAGCAGGAAGAGCAGAGATTGAAGAAGCACGACGGCCGTTGGATGGACATCCAACAGTCACTGCTTGTGCGTCAACCTTTTTTTAGGAAAGCCTCAAATATGTGGAAAACAACATACAGCCCATCTGCCATTATTTCTAATAATTTACAGCCCTTTTTCTAATTCTTAAGTTTTTTTTTGGAGGCCATATTCTTTTTGTTAGCATTACAGCCCATATTGTGGCCACGGTTAAAAAATTATACGAAATTTTGCATATTTCAAAAGCGGTCCGAACTGTTTTTAATCCCGAAATTTCGACTCACATTCAAACTGATTTTAAAAATAAATGTATATCAATATAAAATCCAACAAATTCTCCATGCATAAAAATTAATGTAATTTAAAATCTTGAAATGAAAAAAGATATTTGAAACTAATTGCGGTTTGATGTGTTTTAAAAATGTACAGCCAATTTCTCATTCTTGATGGGCTATTTTCTCGGCCCGCTTGAATGAAAGCTCTCCTCGTCTTGAAAGATTTGCAGCCCAACAGGCCGACAAAGCGACTTACTTGGCAAATCACAAAAAACTGGGCTGTGGCCGTGGACCCGGTGTCAGCCTCTCCACGTGACAAGATTTCTTCCGATGGAAGTCGATCCTTGACCACGTTGACCATGCCCTCATGGAGAGCACCACGGCGGTGGACGACGGCGAGGCCTAGGAAGGGGACGACGAAGCCGGGGAAGACGCGGGCAAAGGAAGCCCGCGCGGAGAGGAGTACGAGGGTTCACTGGTTCGATTGCGGTGTGAGGCTGCCGTCGCCGCAGGGCCTGGCCAGCGGTGGGAATAGTAGGGGGCGGTGAGGCCTCTGCGGCAGCACAGCCGGCCACGGGAGGCAGGAGCATGCGGCACGACCGGCGCTGCTTTGGGTGGCTGGAGCAAGAAGACCAGAGGTTGAAGAAGCACTACGGCCGTTGGATGGACATCGTACGGTCACTAGAGCTAGAATCGTTCATATTGACTAAGTTGACAAAGCCCTTCGCCCCCGTCAACTTAGTAGGCCCACAAGTCATCCTCCCCCCAAGGTGGGTCCCAGCTCGGCGGGGGTGTTTTCTTTTTTTTGTGCGTAATAAGGAGGCACTTCCGGTGGGTCCGAGCTGACAGCGGGGGGAACGTTTTTTTTTTTGCGAAATACGGTGGCCCGTCCGGTGGGTCCCAACAGTCAGGGGAAACGAATTTTTCGCAAAATACTGGTGGCCCGTCCGGTGGGTCTCCGCTGTCAGGTGGAGGAATAATTATTTTCCGCGTAATAAGGAGGCACTTCCTTGCGGCTGCCGTGGACCCAGCTGTCAGCCTCTCCACGTATAGTACTCTTCCGATGGAAGTCGGTCGTCGACCACATTGACCAGGCCGCGCCGAGAGCACCACGGCGGTGGACGACGGCGAGGCCTAGGAAGGGGACGACGCGGAGCCGGGGAAGACGCGGCAGTGGATGCCCACGCGGAGAGGAGTACGAGGGTTCACTGGTTCGGCTGCGGTGTGAGGCTGCCGTCACCGCAGAATAACAGGGGGTGTGGGTGAGTGGAGGGATGGCCTGGCCAGTGGTGGGAGTAGTATGGGGGCGGTGAGGCCTCCGCGGTAGCACAGCCGGCCACGGGAGGAAGGAGCAGGCGGCACGACCGACGCTGCTTTGGGCGGCTGGAGCAAGAAGACCAGAGGTTGAAGAAGCACTATGGCCATTGGATGGACATCATACGGTCACTGGAGTATTGACTAAGTTGACAAAGCCCTCCGGCCCCGTCAACTTAGTAGGCCCACAAGTCAGCGCAGCAATATGGTGGGTCCCAGCTAGCAGGGGGGTATTCATCTTTGGGCATAATAAGGAGGCACTTCCTTGCGTGCGAAGATATAGCTGGTGGGTCCGACCTGTCAGCGGGGGGAACGTTTTTTTTCGCGAAATACAGAGGCCCTTCCTGTGGGTCCTAGCTGTCAGGTGGAGGAATCATTATTTTGCGCCTAATAAGGAGGCATTTCCTTGCGGCGACCATGGACCCAGCTGTCGGCCTCTCCACGTGATCCACTTCCGATGGATGTCGGTCGTTGACCATGTTGACCAGGCCGCGCCGAGAGCACCAGGGCGGTGGACGACGGCGAGGCCTAGGAAGGGAACGACACGGAGCCAGGGAATACTCGGCAGTTGTTTCCCACACGGAGGAGTACGAGGGTTTACTGGTTCGTCTGCCGTCGCCGGAGAATAACAGCATGTGTGGGTGAGTAGAGGGATGGCTAGGCCAGTGATGGGAGTACGATGGGGCCGTGAGGTCTGTGGGGCAGCATAGCCGACCACACGAGGAGGGAGCAGGCAGTCCCGCCAGCGCTTGTTTGAGCGGCTGGAGCATGAAGAGCAGAGATTGAAGAAGCACGACAGCCGTTGGATGGACATCCAACGATCCTGCCTCGTGTGTTCACTAAGTTGACAGTATGCTATGCAAAAGGCCAACCTTTTTTATGAAAGCATACGCGTCAACCTTTAGTAGGCGCACAAGTCAGCCTCAAATCTATGGAAAACAACATACAGCCCATCTGCCATTATTTATAATAATGTACAACCCATTTGCTAATTCTTAAGAATTTTTTGGAGCCCATCTTCATTTTGTTAGCATTACACCCCATATTGTGGCCACGGTTAAAAAGTATACGAAATTTTGCATATTTCAAAAGCGGTCAACTATTTTTAATCCAGAAATATCGATTCACATTCAAACTATTTTGAAAAATAATTTATATAAATATAAAATCCAAATAATTGTCCATGCATAAAATCAATGGAATTTAAGATCTTGTAACGAAATTTTTTTTGAAACTAATTCCCGGTTTGATGTGTTTTAAAAATGTATAGCCCATTTTTGGGCAAACCGAATGAAACTCTCCTCGTCTTGAAAGATTTGCAGCCCAGCAGGGCCGATAAAGCAAGTAGGCCTTGTTTGGGTATTTCTTTAAAAAAATAGAACTGGCTAGCCATTTTCAAAGAAGAAAAAACACAACTGGGCTCATGATGTGGTAAACATAAATAAAACCCTGGCTAGACGGGCCACAGCCCCCGCATAGCTCCGTTGTGACCCTGATCCGTCACTAAAACTAGTATAAATAACAACTGCTTGTTCCTAATAAAAACTGCGCGACTTGCTTTGGGTCCTCGTGTCGGCCATTTCGTAGTGTAATTCTCTCGCTTATTGACTACGTTGACAATGGCGTGAGCCCCATATGTCCAACCATTAGGAGGAACCATATTTTTGGGCTTGTACTATAGAGGCACTTGCTTGCGCATCGCCATGACGTTGGTGGGTCCCTTACCGTTATTCTCTCCACGTCTGATCATCTCCTTATTCCTCTCGGTTGTTGACGACGTTGACAACGCAAGAGGGCGGCGCATCACAGCACGCATTTAGCGAACCAAGGCCGCAAGGCGGAGGACGACGGCAAGGCCTCGGACGAAACGAACAGGAGCCGTTGAACATGCGCCGGTCCAGTCGCAGGCGGAGGGGAGTACGAGGGTTGATTGGTTCGGACGCGGGTGCGTGTTGGGGCTGACATCGCCGGAGAATAACAGGACGTGTGGGGGAATAGAGGGAGGGACTAGCCAATGTTGGAGGGTACGTACGGTAGGGCGGCGGAGGCGTAACCAGCTATGGGAGGCGGGAGCAGGCGGAGCCGACGGGGTGGTTTGGTTTGGGCGGCTGGAGGAAGAAGAAGACTAGAGATAGAAGATACACGACAGATGTTGGATGTCAATCCAACGGCTGGTAGGCAGAATGGTTTGTTGACTGGCTTGTAAGTCGACACCACCTTGGATAGGCTATTTCCTCACGGGTCCCAACTGTCAGAATCCAAATCTGTCATGGTCATGCAGCCTTTCCTATGAAAATTTACAGCCCATTTGATGTGCTAGTTCGAAATAAGTTTGTGGGTGCCGGTGGGGCTAATCACTTGGCTTCAGAATGCACAAAGTGAGCTCAAGCAGCCGGCGAGAGTGATGTTATTTCCCTTGGTTGGGATTTGTTACAACATTTCACTATAAATTAAACGAATGGCAAGCCATTTTCCTTGTTTCAAAGAAAATATGACAGTCACAGCCGAGTTGAAAAGGGCAGGAACATCTAACTCCAGCTTACAAACTGTACAAAAGCACGAGGGTTAATTGTTCATCAGGTTTACAAAAAAACCCAGATTGAAAAGGGCAACAACATCTAACTCCAGCACTATTTTCGGCAGTCACAGTCAAATGGATCGGTCAGGTCCATAGAATGAACATCCTGGGTCGTAAAATTTACTGGATTATGACCACAATATGTTGTAAATAGAATCCCGGCACGTTCAGAAGCTCTTTTGCACAACTGAAACTCCTTTTTTTGCTCTTCGACATACCCATCCGTCAAAACCATGATGCTGATAAACTTAAGCCTGATGGACAATAGTAACCTCGCATGCAGCAGGAAGAATGTTACAAATCTTGTGTTTGCACGGTTGGCTACATATCGTTCTAGCGTTATTGTCTTCAATCGAATCTCACGAGAAGTGAGAAAATCCCGATGCTTACGAATCCACCGATTGGTTATAACTTTCTTACCCCATCCTGTTGCCTAAATATACATGAAGATTGAAAACAGTTAAGGTCTAAAAGAAGAGTGTCGAAAGAGCAACAGCTGAACGGTTAATTCTAGTACACTATATGCGGGCTTCCAATGTGTGTGAAATTATCACCTTTATATACAACTTCTCCAGACATGGAAAGCATTGCAGCAAGCCAATAATCTTGTTCAGATCAAAACTATTCATTTGGATATATAAGATCTTGACAGTAATCCAGCACCATTGATAGGCCATCCATGGAGAAACTCTTCATTGAGCATAGAACATAATATTAGTACAAAATGTGTACTTCAAGATGATATATAAATTATGCGCTTGAAATTTAAAATGCAGCTTATGGTTACAAGTGTAGATGATAATATGAAGTACACGAAGAACTGTGGAGCCAAACACCATATTGAAATGAGCACAGAGATCATGTATTACACCCAAGGTCTCCAATTTAGGCGCATAGAGGACGGTTATTTGCAACGGTGAATAACTAGAATCAAGGATCAACCTTTGAAGTGAAGGGGCATCTTGGATGATGAGCTGCCTTCCGTCAAAAGAAATTCCAATTCTTACAAGGTTAGGCGACTTTATTTGGAGACAACCGATTCTAACTGTGAAAACAAGCACCAAGCACTCCAGCACAGGGCAACTGGAGTGGATGATGCTGTGCAATGAGGCCTCCGATATACGAACCTGCACAAGTGAAAGTTTCTTGAGAAATGGGAGTCGAAGGTTTAGTACCAGATTGTCTGGTAGGTAGCACGGTGCAAAGGTGGCGGTGTGGAGAGAGGAGGAAAACCGCGAGATGGACATCGGTGCTGAGGGCACAAGTTCATGGCGTTCGGTATGTGGTATGTGATTTCAGTGAATAGTAGAACTCAAGCAGCTGTAGTTCTGTGAATTCAGGGATTTCAGCCAAAGGCGTCCACTGCGGGGCATGGTATGCTTGCTCGAGTAGCATGACGGGATGCAGAGGCTTTGAACGGAGCCACGGTGGGAGGAGATGATGGCTCTAGGGATTTCAAAATCATTGAAGAGAGATAGCCGATTTACGCCGAGATTAAAAGGGGCATGACGCGCCATAGAGGGCGCCACCGAATTGAGAGGACTTGGGTGCGGCAGCAATCCTTGGTGGGGAGAAGCGAGATGATCTCCCCAAGGATGGCGTTCGAGATCGCTGATGCGGTCCAGCCGAGATTCTACGGGTTCTGGGATCCGGTGGGGCGGTCGCCGCTTCTCCCCGCGCTGCCGGGTGCGGGATCTACAATAGGCGTCGCTGCTGGCGGGAGCCTCATCTTCTTGGCTGGGGTCAGCCGACTCCATTTTCCTCGAGGCGTCGCGTCAGCTCACGGATTTGGAGCAGAGTAACTAATGATGAGCCTAGTTGTAGTCACAGTGAAGAAGAAGGGGAGCTGGGGTTTTCAGAGGGAGTGAGGAAGAAGGGGAGCTGGGGTTTTCTGTAGGAGTGAGGTGAGGAATTTGGGGGTACGAGTGGAGCGAGCTGACGTGAGGTGGGTGGGAGTGAGGAGGAAGAAGAGCACCCAAGTTTTTTTGCGGGGCGGTGTGCTGGGTGTGGGTAGCGCCTCATTCAGTAAATATATGGGCTTTTGAATTGATTTTACTATTTACTAGTGTGGATGGGCTGTTTTGTCTTGGGCCCAGAGAAACAATTACTACTAGTATAGTGGAGACACTCTACAGCTACCTAGAAAAACAATTACTACTAGTACAGTGGAGACACTCTACCGCTTCTGGCTCCTCCTAGGTCATTGAAACGTCTCCCTCTACTGAATGCCGTTATACTTTTGTTCACCGACATGCGGGCCATGCAGCGCGCGGGCCCAAATGCCATCCACCAAATTAGAAGGCAGTATGCAGGCGGAGAGTCACCCAGTCAGAAGGCGCTGGCAAAGAAGCCGTCGTATCACAAAACCCCACCTCCCCGCAGTCTAAGTTTGACGGACGAAGCAACCATCATTTCACTCTTCGCTGAATCCCCTTCTCCCTCACCGTCTTCAAGAAACGCAACACTCACATCTGCCCACTGTTCTTCTCTCTGAATGAAAGGAAGGTAAGCGGATCCGTGATGTTGGTATATTTTCGTTCAGAGAAAAAAAAACTTTTGCAAAGCAGTAACCAATCCTCACTCTCTTTTTTGTTTCATTGTCATTGCGATTGTGTTTTCCTTTCGGTGGTCTCCTAGTATTCGTCAGTTTCATGATGGACCAAGGAGAACCAGGCAAAGATCTGCCGATATTGGAGCAGACGCGGGAGGCTGATCCCCACGAGACAGAGAGCTCCAAGATGATGGAGGCAACCACCGAGCTGATCCCAGACACGCCACGGCCACCACTGAAAAGGTCAACGCCTGCTTGAGGTTACAGCCCCGTGGCACCGCAGGAGCAGTTTTCCCCTTCGAGGATGTGTCCCCGCCACCGAGCTGCCCAAGGTGATTTCCTTCTTTGCCGATCTCGATTGTGGTTTTTCATCTAAGTATGTGGTGGTTTTTTTAGGAAAGAAGTATGTGGTGATTAATAATGAAAAATTTATTAGCTTCGATGACATGCTATAAATAGTGGTTTAAATAACTTGTGTTTCTTATCTTTGAAAAGTAATTCAGAATTTGTTTCTGTTTCAATTAGAGCCCTGATGCAGAAAAGGATTGTGTGGTTGTACATGTCACTCGCTATGAGGCGGGCGACCTGAATATACGCACTGGGAAAACAGAGTTCTTAGGCTGTTGGATCATGGAAGCCATTTGCGGTTATACCAATGAAGAGTTGTATTCCAGCCTCACTGTTGTCAGGCGTGTTGTCAAGGGTGTACTGAAGCACAAGAAGTTCAAAGCTACTCCTTCGTTTGTGAGGCATACTGTTCTTTTCAAGCTTACGCAGGAAGATGACATGGCATGCCTCCACAAACAAGTTTATCAAAGTGGCAAGGCCACAAGGTTGTCTTCATGAAGGTTCATAGGATTGAGCTCATGCGGGACGCCCTTGATGATGTTCATGGCAAGGTCCGTCTTGTGTCCAGCCCAAATTAGATCGAGGCATGAAATAGTTGCCCCAGCTAGTGTTTAATAGTAGTTTGGATTGTGTCTAATTATCTGAACCTTGCTCATTATTGACCCCTCCGGGGCTAGTACTATGTTTGAATCCGTCTATGGGAACCGCTGCTACTTTTGTGTTCCGTGAATCATGTGAGAACCATCGTAATTGTTGCCGAAACAGATGCGTCCTCACTAGTTTTTTCATGAATATGGCATGGTAAGACATAAGTTGTCATGGTTTATCATACGAGCAGTGTGTGTTTTGATGAAATAGAGCACTCGTTCGAGAACCGTGCGCCGACGTATACATAAGTACTTGTAAACACTGTTGGCGCTACCCCACTTGTGAGCAGTTGTGCAAAACACGACACATTGGTTCAGCTCGCTTCAACACTAGGCTATCGACCAGCTAACAATCAACAATCTGCTGTCTGATATATAAGCAACTATGTATCTTGTTACAGTGGTTCATGCAGTTAATTGAGGCCACAATGTAATAAATTCCAAATGTTAACACGCTAGTCCAGCGCTCATGTGGAACACTCACATTAAACTCGTCTTCATAAAAAACTTGAAAAGCATAAGTTTAGCAATTTTATACATCTCAATGATTCATAGAACATAACAAACATATACTAGTTCACCGCAAAAGACAAAGTTGTGAGAAGGTTTACAAATCAGGAAAAAACAAGCAAAAGGCTTCCCGAGCAAAAGGGCCTCCCGGCGGCTTAAATTTCCGGAGTTCACTCTGGTTTTTTCTTGTTGCCACCATTCAGGGTTAGGTTCTCTCATTCCAGAATAACCAGTTATAATTGTGGTCTCAGCTGGAATGCTGAACTGAACCATGCAGTGTACTGACCAGGTGAAATTCTTGTGCATTCCACTAAATTTAAGCACCGCTATTTGCAGAAATAAGCAGACCACAATGCCTCTTGTCCGCGCACCTGTCCAAAAAACCGTCAAATGCGGCAGCTAGTCCTCGGTCCATGGATGAACTGGTAGAAAGTGCATTCCGGACTAGGATGCAGTTGTTTTCGCTCGTCCCTGCACTGCAATCAGGAAGTAAAACGTACGAATCAGCTTCTTTTAGATTGCGTTGGTCATTCTACCTTAGTTACTACCAATGTAGGGATACCTTGAAGACGGGAGGTTAGACGACAGCAACGAGGGATAGCCATCTCATTTTGCGTAGTTATACTAAAACTGAGGTGTGTGCTTTTGATTGCGTGGATAGAAACGATACGGAGACAGACATCCCGAAACGATATGGAGACAGACATCCCTGTTTGCGCAAATACGAAATACGGTTATTTAAACAGTGATAGATATTACTACTTTCCCCCGTTTCCTCTTAGAACCAAGTCCTAGATTCATGCTACAGCTTTCCCACTTTCTTCCCTGTTTGAACCAACAATTTGAGTCGACTGTATAACTACCTTTACTTCTAATAATAGTAGAAGTCTAGGTGGCTTTGGAACAGTGGACGGAAGTAGAAAAGGATCCACACGAAGGGAGCTGGGGCAGTAGAGCAAGGCAGGTTTCAAAGGAATATATACCTGAGGGTCGTCGGCATGTGGC
This sequence comes from Aegilops bicornis, assembly GCA_021605145.1. Lineage (NCBI taxonomy): Eukaryota > Viridiplantae > Streptophyta > Magnoliopsida > Poales > Poaceae > Aegilops > Aegilops bicornis. The sequence continues at coordinate 266,360,582 of CM038669.1, forward strand.
AAAGACGGCGTCGGGAGGCCGCATCTTGGCCACAATACCGCAGGGAGGAAGAAGGGGTCGGAGGCCCTCCCGAGCCGGCGCTCTCTCGGAGAGAACGGCACGGCCGCCGATCGGGACGCGCGGGCAGCCGTTGGTCTCCTCCCTTGCCGCCGACGACAGCGTGAACGATGCACCTACACCCCTACCCCGGTCGAGGTTGTCCAGCCGGATTTGTGACCAGCCGTGAGCTGAGAGAGAGTGTGGCCACCTATGTGTTGCTTAGATCTGGAGAGCATGAGAGAGTGAACGAGAGGAACCCTAGTAAAGCAAGCGCTAAGGCTCCTGCTTTTATATAGTGGAGTGATTTTGTTGTACCAGCTTAAAAAATGCGCTCCTACGTGTACCCGCGAGTGGGTGTGAGAGAACTAGTGCGTGCGTGCACCGCTTCTCTTCGTGAGAGTACAATATACTATGCCCAAAGAACGTTCGCCGCAAGAGTAATAGTATAAGTGTGTGACGTGTGAGCTAAAATAAAATGTGCGCGCCGTCTTTTGTTTTTTAGAAGTTCTGAGGGTAGGGTGTGAAGAGCACATATGTGCGTGACGTCTACCTGCAGATAGACGGTGGGTGCGACGTGCGAGTCTGCGAGAGGACTCGGGAGAGTCGTGACTCGTGAGGGTGCGTGAGCATGAGAGCGAGGGGGGCACGTATCAATGCAATGCATGTGTCCGTAAATCATTATCCGACAAACATTCGCCACAAGCCTTTTCCTGACAAACGCCGTAAGAACCGTTAGATCGGCATCCGGCGATGTCGGTTTGCCATGTCATTTAATGTAACAGCCACTCCTCCTACACACAAATCTTCCACATGAGTGTTAGCAACTGCCGTATGCTCCCTCCGTTCGAAATGCACGATTGCATATAGGATATAGCTTTATTGAAAATCGAACCTCGCAAACTTTTACCGAGTTTTCGTGGTACCAAATTGCACATGTAGAATACCCTGTATATATCATTTCATTCATCTTCGAGAGGTAACTATAAATATGGGTGAGGAGTCTACAAAGTAAGACCATCGTATCACCCGCAGCAATTTCAAGCATCCTTTAGTGTCAAGGAATATCATAGGAACTCTATATGATATGATTTTTATAGGATTTTCCTTTAGAGCCAATTGGTTCATAGGAATAGATTCATATACTCCACATTTCAAAGGAAATAAACATGATATCATTTCTATAGCTTTAGAGCCACTTGGTTCATATGAATTGATTCCTATACTCCCTTAATTTCAAATCCCTCCTCATAGGAATTGAGATACATGTCATCTCTAGATTCAATAGAAAAGTTCCTATGATGTGAACCAAATGACATCTCTTTTCCAATCCCTACTCATAGGAATTGAGATGCTCCATGTCATCTCTTTCCCTACAACTTCCATGTATACATCTTCTATTCCTAAATAGATAGTACAACCCACTAGTAGTTTTTTTCCAAAACATGCAACTATGGCACAAGAACTATATAGTGTGCCAATAACTTTGAAAGATGGTCGCTGGATGAAGCTAACCCGACAAAGGCAGTAGATAGGAAAATCCGAGCACTACTGGCCGTTGGATATCATCAACATTCCACCAGATCTGCCACATGTACAATTTAGAAGACTCCATGCTTGAACTTAAGCATAATGCACAAACCTCAAAACACAAGCACTTCTCCTTTGTTCATAATTTGGTTTCGAAATCTCATGAATCCATGAATCTTAACATTTTTATAAAACTAATTGATTTTGAATGAGATGAACTACAAGAACTAAAAGAACATCTACATCATGCATATATGACTCAAAGCTTTACATGCTATAGTGTGTATTTATTCATAATTTGGTTTCGAAATCTCATGCGTTCAATACATGTGTACCTTACTAGTTTTGAGTAGAATAGCAAATTTCACGCGGCCCCGGGTATATCAAAATGCAAGGCCCATGCATCACTACGTCCACAATTTTTTGTACGTACTATATCTCCACTGGTCCTCGAACCCAAAATGCTGCCTCGTTCCCGTAAAACCAAGCGGCCCACACATATTTAAGGCCTCGACTCGAACCCGTTTACTACAACGTGGCCCCGCATGCCGTAGTACTCCTACAAACCCTACCGCCGCACTCATCATCGGTTTTCTTCAAGAGGACGAGGGAGAAGCCGATTTGTAGTGGAGGCGCTTTAAAAAAAAGGATCTGTAGTGGAGACCCCTACCCTAGGGTGCCCTAGGTAGCTGCCGCACGCATCATTGTTTTCTCTTTTCTTTATGCTCTTGCGCCCTAGAGTGAAATGATGGTTGCTTCGTCCGTCCAGCACTCCAGCTTAATGCGGGAAAGGTGGGGCTTTATGATTTGACCCCTCATCGCTCATTTTCTACTATCTGCGGCGCTTCTGAGGGGTGCCTCCAATTCCAACCGCTGCTCGAACTGTAATTTGGGGCATCGCACGTGGAACAAGATGGTGGATGAGCCACATGTCGGCCAAAGGGGTCCTGTTAAGTGTGCCGCCATTTCGTGTGAGGACCGACCCTGCTTGAGTTGCTACGCCAAGACGACAGGAGCAGCCTACCACTTGGTTTTGCTCCTTGGTGAATCCCGACTATATTGATCTAAAAAGATACCTCCTGAACTACCCTCTCCGTCTCGGTTTTTTTATTTTTAGGCGTCTCGGTTTATAGGGCCTGCACGTAGTTCTATGTCACAAAAGTCACTACAAGAAATATGTCAACTAGTGACCTTCTATCAATGACCCTGGAAGAAATGGTCATAGATCTATGACCATTTCAGACCAATTGGTCAAAAGCTGTTCGGGGGGCTCCAAACCCTAAACCATTGCGACCATTTTGGTCAGTAAGGTCATAATTTCCTTACATGAAATGGTCATAAAGCAAACAACGCTAGTCCACTGCCTTATTTCTAGTTGTTAACGACCAATATAGATGGACATAGCCTTGTAAATTATGGTGGGTTGCTATGACTAGGCGCCACCTCATGGGCTTTTGCCTATGTGTCATGTCCATGTGGCAGTTTTGCCCTAGGTTGTGAAGCAACCTATATTTCATCATTCCCAAAATTCCCAAAAAATCTCATAAATTCTTTGGGTCATATCTTCGTCAAATATGTAAAAACCTTCCTTTCCTAGTTCAAAATAATTCAAAAATATTCATTTCCTATTCTGCTCGTGAACAACAGTTTGTGAAGGAAGTATCACTTTGGCATGTCCAAATAGTATCCATTTTCTACAGTGCTTTCCTATACCCAAATAACCATCCTCCACCAAATGCCAGCTCAATCCATTCATTATTTTGAGCCAGCTTCAACATTCGTATTTATGTCCAGTGTGGTAGTTTGCAAAGCAAGTACCACCTAGGCTCCTCCTTTTGAGCTGAAAATTTGTGAAGACAGTCTTCTTAGTAACTGATCATCCTCAGCCAAAACTCACGCCCATTAGCCATGTACATTTCCCGTACCGCTCATCAAACACTTGGCTACTAATTCATGTTTGAGCATCGATCGGTCTCCTCTGAGAATCTTATGTTGTAATTTTCTTCCTAGCACCTACCTGGCGAGTGCCCAACCCACTAGACATGCCTAGGCCGCCAAGAACACATGGCAACGCCACGGTCACGCGGTGACCACGCGGCGACCATGCGAGTTTACGCGCTCTAGAGTTGGGGCCCTCGGCCACCACCCAAACCTCGACGTATCACTAGTAGAAAAAGGGCCTATAGTCCCGGTTGGTGAGGGCCTTTAGTCCCGGTTCATGAACCGGGACTAAAGGGTCGGTACTAATGCCCTGACCCCTTTAGTCCCGGTTCAATCGTAACCGGGACAGAAAAACCTCCACGTGGCTTTGTCCCCCGAGCCCAGGCGGAGGGCCTTTGGTCCCGGTTGGTGGCACCAACCGGGACCAATAGGCATCCACGCGTCGGCATTTATGTGGCTGTGGTTTTTGTTTTTTTGAAAGGGGGGTTGGGGGTTTTGGGAGGTTAATTTAGGTGTTTCATATATTGTGCTATAGCTAGCTAATTAATAGAGAGAAGTGTCCTCTCTTTGTCCGTGCTTGGTCGACGCTTCGTTACCATACATACGTATAGAGAGGACTAGCTAGACACGCTTAGCTAGCTAGAGTAAGCAAACAGAAGATCGTCATGAACATATATGCATACAGAGAGAAGTGATATCGACTCACCTCTCCTTCTCCGAGAGATTGGTCGAACAACAAGTTCTCGTATATCTATCCGACACTACCGCTACATATATACATTAATTATCTTTTACAAATATATAATCTCTAACATACGGACGCTAGCGTGGTCCACATAGTATTCTCCGTCTTCAGCGATCACGTGGTCAAGAAAGAATGCCGCCAATTCCTCTTGAATTGCTGCATGCGATCCGGTGCTAGGAGTTCATCCCGCATCAAAACATCTAATTTTAAGAAGGGGGTCAATACATATATATATATATATATGAATGAATGAAAGTCAACACAAATGATGGTAATAAATTAAAATTGTGAATATTGTTATTTACGCACTTCATATTGTTTGTCGGAGTAGCCTCGCTCACAGTGTCGTGGCGGATGGACTCGCAAATGTAGTATCCATGTAAATCATTCCCTTGTTCCTGCCACAACCACTTTACAAGAAATAGAGGTCAATCAAACTGATAATTAGCAAGCATGCTAAATGGTATTGATGAAACTAGCGCTTGAATCACTAGGAGATGCGTGGAATATGCTACTATATAGTACTTACTTTCGGGTGCCTAAATTGCAGGTTCTTCGGTAGTCCGGAGCTTTTTTGGTGAATTTTCTCCAAGCCCTGCCATACAAAGAAAACAATTACTTGATATCAGAAATGAACAAAGTTGCTGATATGGTGGATAATGATCGATTTAACTTACTTCTCGAGCAGTTCACCATGTCCGCATACTCCTTGGGATCTTTTCGCTCGAGTCTAAGACGATTACTACTCCCTTCTCAAGCTTAATCTCTAGGAGAATATAGTGGTAGCTGCGCACATGCATAACTCATCAATATTACATTACTATAACCTGGACTAATAAGGAAACCGAATATGCCACAAGACAAGAACACTTACTCGAAGTTGTAAGGAAAGAGTATTATATCTTTGTGTTCATTTATTTCCAACGATCGTAGCAAGTTGGCCTCGGTTTCTTGGGCACGATATTTAACCTCAGTTGCATCTATGAGATACGTGTTAATGAACCCAATATCTCCCACTTGTCTTTTCTTCAATTCGCGATCTTCAATCTGCATAATATAGTGAGGATAATTATAAATACATGCAATGAAAGGGCTGAGTTATATAGAGAGACTTAATGATGTAAGTAGTACTACTTACGTAGATGTAGCAGGTGACCGTTGATTTATCGATGGCCAATTGATTGAAAAACTGATAGAAATCCTCAAATGGAATAGGCAACAGTTCAATTCCATGGAGGTCATGCTCCTTTTAACTCTCACATACAAAGTACTCCTCCCATCGGACTCTTTGCAGGTTTTCATGTACCAATCATGCAATCTTCGTGATCATCGTTGATAGAGAACTTTCATCTTTGACGAGAGGCTTCCTGCATCGTATCTTTGTATCTGCACCTCCAAGAAATCATAATGTACATCGTCAAGGTGTAATCTGCAGGATTGCCATAACCGGCACCATCCTCGGATCGACGATGTCGCTAGCAGTGCACCTTTGAGCGGGGGCACGATTGTTTGCTTGTTCGCCGAGCTGGGCAATTTGTTTCCCAGCTCGTCGTTCTTTCATCCTTTGATCACTTTTAGTACTTCCCGACCTCTCCGCTTCGCAAATGCCTTTCCAATAATGCGCTCATAGTTGCCTTTCGGGCGGAGACTTGGGTGGTTTTGTCGGGGCAGCCAGAGTGCGCTTCGCTTTCACCGGATCTACCTTCTCCTCCGGAGGTGGATGTCTCTTTGCTTGCAACCCTTGAAACCAGTCATCCACTTGGTCTGCGCGATCTTCGCATTTTCCTCCCTCGCTCCTCTCAGACGGTAACTTCTCCGGAGTCTTCAGAGAAGGACCGACCAGATCTCCTCCCGCCTTTGGCTGTACTGCTAGACGCCGGCAGAGCGAGCAGAGCGGATGTCTTCTTTCCTTGCTTACGAGGCGGAGGAGAAGGACTACGACGCCGGAGTAGCCGAGCGGGCGGCGGGTCTCTTCCGCCCTTGCTGACGAGGCGGAGACGGAGGAGGCTGGCTGTTCAGGCGCGCCGGCGCAGGCAGAGAAGGAGGCGGAGTGCCGCCACGCGCCGGAGAGAAGGAGCCAGCCGAGTGCCCTGATCGTCACTCACGGGAGGAGGAGGCGGTGGAAGAGGCGGAGTGCCCACTCACGGAGGAGGAGGAGGAGGCGGAGGCGCCCAGATTAGAAGGTTGATGAGATCCTTCCGCCATAGGCATGGAGTCTTGAGCGAGAACCCACCCAATACTCCCCTTCACCGGTAGGGGTGGTCAAGCGGGAGGTCCTCAAATCCTCCGTTATTTCATCGACCATCACCTTAGCATATCCTTCCGAATCGGCCGGGCGGTGAAAAGTTGAGTCGGGTTTAGTAGGATAAATCGAGCCAACAGCCGCCTTGACCTTCAAAGTGCTCCATTGCGCCATAAGGTGGCAATTTTCAGCATCCGTGATAGCATCCACGAGATAGCTGGCAGGAGCCGTCAAGGCATGCTCCGGCTGAAGCAGCTTGGTGGAAGCCACGCTGCTTCTCCGCTGAGATGGCGGGGTAGCTTCGGGGGAAGTTTCGGCAGGTCGTTTGCTGCGATCTGCTTCTCGTTCCTCTAGCCCCATTACCCTTTTCGATGCAGGGGCCTGCAGGTTGGCTCTGCTCCGCTTTCTTCCTCCTCTCACGGGTTTTGTAACCCCTGCGTCTGAAATCCAGCCTTCCACGAAACGGAGCTGGCGTGCCTCGTGTCCGTCAGGGTGCTTTCGATTGCCGAGGGCCATTGTGAGCTCGTCCCTTCTCCCCGTTCGAACGAACGTCCCTTGCTGCGCCGCTTCGATATATTGCTGAAGCCTCTTGACCGGTATGTCCAACTGTTCGTCCCCCAAATGCACTTCCTGTTATAGGGTCCAAGGATCCGCTGCCCCAAAGAACCAAGTCCGCAGCAGTGCCGCCAGTTCATTGTCTCTGGTTCGATCCCTTTATCAAGCAGATCATTCTCAGCCTTGGCCCATTTAGGCCGGGCTACGAGGTAGCCACCGACCCTCGCGATGGTGAAGCTTCTTCTTCAAGCATTTCTCTTGTTTGTCGCCGACATCTTTTTAATCTTTCCGATGTCTTGTGGGCCACAAATGTGGGCGATCATCTCTGATCTTCTCATATTTGCCCTTGAATTCTGGTGTCTCATTTTTTCGACATACCTATTGAGGTCTTTCTTCCAATTCCTGAATAGGTCTACCATCTTCTTGAGCAAAAGACTTGATTAATGGCTCTATAACTGGCTTCTCCGGATCATCCTTCGGCGGTAGGGTGAAATTTGACTTCAGCTCACCCAAAGATCATTTTTCTGCATATCATTGACATAAGACACCTCGTGGTCTTCGTTCTTTAGGCTTATACCATTGGTGGATGCTGATCGGGATCTTGTCCCTAACGAGAACCCCGCACCGAGCAACAAATGCCTTCTTTGTCCGTAGGGTTCAATCGGTTGGCCGTCATACGCGATTTGTATGATCTCAAACTTTTCATCCGAGCTCAACTTTTTCTTCGGCCTCGTCTCTTTACGAAGTTGTGCTCGATCCGGAGGGCTAGAAAAAGAACAAAGACGAGAGTTAATTAATATGTGTACATACCAAAACAATGAATGCATCAATTAGCTAGTCATACAGGCTTAACTAATATATATACCTGGCGGACTCGGTTTGGTGATCACCGGAGCCGTCCTCACGGTCTACTTCTTCACCCTCTGCTTCTTGCACCGGCATTGGGTCATCGGAGCCATGTAAATCATAGCCAGCTGCTTCTTCACCCTCTCCTTCCAGACCATCATTGTCGTTGAGAAACATCAACGAGCAGACGGCATCACTTCCTTGTGCGATTATGTCCCTTAACAATGCTTCTTGTGCTTCGTCTCGTGGCGGGGTGTCCATAGTTTCTACAAATATTCACAACATGGCAATTATTATTCAAACATGACAGATATGGATATATTAGTGGCAAACGAGAACTAGCTAGCTAATCACAATAAGGAATCATATTAATTAGTGGCCTCGACGCTGCTTCTCTAGTGTTTCGGGTGGCCTCGACAACGCTTCAAGGGTTAGGGGGTGGCCTCGAGAACGCTTCAAGGAGGGGGTAATATTGACCCTCCCCCCACATGTTGAAGCTATCGGGAGGGGGTCGGCGTTGAACAATACATCTATGTCCCACAAGTGACGTGGGCATCGACGCCATGTAGGGTAGAGGGTCGTGGATCATTGAGATCGAGGTCGAGGTCGAGGATCGCCGAGGGTCGGGAGGTTGCCTAGTGTCAAAGGATTCAACAAAACCATGTCTTCATCATTAGGCAAAAGTAACAGGTGCATGATGGTGCAAGCTCTCCAAAGTTATTTTGAACGGAGTCCTAGATAGGATAATTAGCTTTTTGGTACAAAGTTCAGCAAGAACCTTCCGAATATCGTTATTTGGAAGGCCTTTGCTGAAATTGCATAAAAAGGCAAATTATCCTATCCGGACTCCATTCCGTAATAACTTTGGAGGACTTCGCACCATCATGCCATGGTTACTTCCGCTAATGATGAAGCCATGGATTTCTTCAATACTTTGACACTAGGAAACCTCGACCTAGGCGATCCTCGACCCCTTGAACCCTCGACGACCTCGAACCTCGACCCTAGGCGACCACTCGGAACCCTCGACCCTCGATCCCTCGACCCTAGAACCCTCGAACCCTCGACCCTTTGACCCCTTAACGACCCTCAACCCTCTACCCTAGTTACCGACCCTCGACCCTCGGCGATCCTCGACACCCTCGTTCCCGATAAAAATTAAGAAGAAGAAGAAAAAAAGAGAGGAGAAAAAAAGGAGAAGAAGCTCCTCTATTCCTTCTTCTTCTCCTCTTTTTTTTTTCTTCTTCTTTCTCTTCTTCCTCTCCTCGTCTTCTCCTTCTTCTTCTCCTTCTTTCTCTACTTATTTTCCTTTTCCTTATTTTACTTTTTCCTCTCCACTAACATAAAATGCACTAACCTAAAATGCAACAAACATAAACTGCACTAAATCGATCAACTAACCTAAAATCAGTGATAAAATGCACTAACCTAAAATAGATATCTACTAACAACTTAAAAAAATTAATACAAATATGAAAAAATGCATATATGAAAAAAAACATCATCATATCATCAACACAAAAATAGTATTTTTTCTAAAATTTATCTTTTGCATATATACATCAACATATATATACACTAACCTAAAATGCACAAAATGCTATCGGAGAGGGGGTATATCGACCCCTCATGTATCCACATACATACATCGATCTATACATACATACATTTCTCATATATACATACATACATTTCTCATATATAAGTTTTTTGCATATATAAAATACATATATGCAAGTTTTTGTATCGACCCCCTCATATATATACATATATACATAAATTAATTTCTCTTTTATATGTTTTTTGTATCGACCACCCTCTTCTTCTTCCTTTCTTCCTTCTTCCTATCTAGATATAAAAATTTTTGCATATATAAAATACATATATACTTGCATATATGTATAAATTATTGAATATATAAACTTCTGCATATATAAAAAAAGAGGAAAGGGCATACGGCCGACCGGACGGCGGCGGCGTGGTGGTCGGGCGACGGCGACGGGGGTTAGGGAAGGGCGGAGCTGGCATGGCGACGGGTCGGGGAAGGCGGAGCAGCACGACGCGAGGTCGAGGGAACGGGTGGCGACGCTGGCGACGGCAGTGTGGTCGGGGCAGGGCGGCGCTCATGGCGATGGCGATGGTGTCGGGCCAGCAGGGCGGCCAGGGCGGCGGCAGTGTCGGGCAGTGGCTCGGCGGTGGCGACGTAGCTGGACTAGTCTGACAGCGGGCAGGGCTCGGCGGTGACGGCGACGAGGAGCAGAGGTGTCGGGGCGAGAAGAAACAGATGAGTTTTGGCGAAAACTGCTAAGTCCTGTATATATAGCAAGAGCATTGGTCCCGGTTCGTGCCACCAACCGGGACCAATGCCCCCCTTTAGTCCCGGTTGGTGCCACCAACCGGGACCAAAGGCCAATTTTCAAGCAGCCCAAAGGGCGGGGAAGCGGCGACCTTTGGTCGGTTGGTGGCACCAACCGACTAAAGGGGGGCATTAGTCGGTTGATGCGACGAACCGGGACCAATGCCTGCCCTTTAATCCCGGTTAGTGCCACCAACCGGGACCAAAGGCCTCCTGTGCTGCCTCACAAGAAATGTTTAGTCCCACCTCGCTAGTTGAGAGAGCTCGAGTGTGGTTTATAAGCGCTGCCGCGCCCACCCACTCGAGCTCCTCTCAAGCTGCAGCTTCGGCCTAACCTGCGTCTCTGCTGTGGGTCTCTTTGGGCCACCCGCCATCCCTGAATCCTGGCCCATGGTAGGGTTTCTAGTCGTATTCAGGCCGTGGGGGCCCAAGAGGGCACTTTTTTTGTTTTTTTTCTTTTGTTTCTACTTACAACAAAATACTTATTGTTGCTATTTTTATTTTTTTCCAGTTTTTGGTTTTGCTTTCGCATTATTTATTTTTTGTTGTTTTTGCTTTATTTTTAATTCTTTTTGCTTTTAGTTTTAGAAAAATTATAAACTTTCTGTTAGTGCCATTAGTTTTCAAATTTGAAAACACTTTTTTTGGTTTCTTTGTTGCTTTAAATATTTTATTTTGTGTGTACTTACAACAAAATAGGTATTGTTGGTATTTTTATTTTTTCAAGTTTTTTTGTTTTGTTTTCTGCATTATTTATTTTCTTTTGGTTTTTGCTTTATTTTTAATTCTTTTTGCTTTTAGGTCAAGAAAAATTATAAACTTTCTGTTTGTGCCATTAGTTTTCAAATTTGAAAACACTTTTTTTGCTTTATTTATTTATTTTATTTTGTTTCTACTTACAACAAAATACTTATTGTTGCTATTTTTATTTTTTCAAGTTTTTTTTTGTTTTGTTTTCTGCATTATTTATTTTCTTTTGGTTTTTGCTTTTATTTTTAATTCTTTTTTGCTTTTAGGTCGACAAAATTATAAACTTTCTGTTTGTGCCATTAGTTTTTTGAAATTTGTGTGAATCACAAGTTTGTGAGCTCAACAAAGGCGTGTAGAGGGACGGGCTTATAAACCGGTGTGGCGCCTTCGTTGGCGAGGTTTTCAAATTCATAGTTTTCAAATGAACTCTGAAAATGCATAGCATGTGCATGTACAAAATGGACAATGGTATCATACTAAATGCTGTTACAAAGTTGGCATGGTATCATCATAATAGTTGCGGGAGAAAGTCTTCACTTTTTCTTTCGCTTGTGTCGCTTTGCTTATTGCGCCGTAACCATGGATAATCTTCATCGTTTATCAGGATGCTTGGGTCAGCCTTTGACTTTGGAGGGGGGAATTTCATGAAACTTTTCATACTCTTCAGACATGTCTGTCTTGCCCTCCACTCCAAGGATGTCCCTTTTTCCTGAAAGAACTATGTGGCGCTTTGGCTCATTGTATGATGTATTCGCTTCCTTCACATAGATAACCTGTGCCACATCATTGGCTAGGACGAACGGTTTGTCAGTGTACCCAAGATTTTTCAGATCCACTGTTGTCATTCCGCATCGTGGGTCTACCTGCACCCGCCTCCCGATGATTGACCCACTTGCACTTAAACAAAGGGACCTTAAAATCTACTCCGTAGTCAAGTTCCCATATGTCTACTATGTAACCATAATATGTGTCATTTCCCTTGTCGGTTGCTGCATCAAAGCGGACACCGCTGTTTTGGTTGGTGCTCTTTTCATCTTGGTCAATCGTGTAAAATGTATTCCCATTTATCTCAGATCCTTTCCAAATCATTACAGTGAAGATGGTCCCCTGACAACAAGTAAAGCTCATCACAAACAGTGCTGTCACCTCCGAGACGTGTTTCCAACCAAGCTGCTGAAAGTCCCGATGTGTTCACATGTAATCCGGTCGTCGTCGCCTTTGCTCCGGGTGTTTGGAGCGCAGACCGTTCTTGTGTTCATCGACATACGGGTCACCAAGGTAGAGTTCTCAGAGAACTATGTAGTGTGCTTGAGACCAAAAATATCCGTCCCTGCATATTATTGAGTCCCTTCCAAGCGTGCCTTTTTCCAAATGGGTCTCCCCTCATACCGCGATTTAGGGAGACCTATCTTCTAAGAGCCAGGAATGAAGTCAACACAAAACCCGATGACATCCTCTCGCTTGATGGCCCATGGAGATGCTTCCTTCGGCCTAGCGCGATTACGAACATATTTCTTTAGGACTCCCATGAACCTCTCAAAGGGGTACATATTGTGTAGAAATACGGGCCCCGTAATGACAATCTACGTCGACTAGATGAACTAGGGCGTGCGTCATGATATTGAAGAAGGATGGTGGGAACACCAGCTCAAACCGACAAGACATTGCGCCCACATCACTCCTTAAGCGTTGATGCGATATCCGGATCGATCACCTTGTGAGATATTGCATTGAGGAATGCACATAGCTTCACAATGGCTAATCGGACGCTTTTCGGTAGAAGCCCCTCAATGCAACCGGAAGCAGTTGCGTCATAATCACGTGGGCGATCATGAGACTTTAGGTTACGGAACTTTTTCTCCGCATATTTATTATTCCCTTTATATTCGACGAGAAGCCGGTCGGGACCTTCATACTGAGCAGGCATTGAAAGAATATTTCTTTCTCTTCTTTCAGAAGAGCGTAGCTGCCGGACCTTCATATCGCTTCGGAGGCATGCCCTCTTTTTCGTCGCAAGCGTTGCAGGTGTCCTCTCGTGCCTCGTGTGTATCTTTTGTCTTCCCATACACGCCCAAGAAGCCTAGCAGGTTCACGCAAAGGTTCGTCGTCACGTGCATCACGTCGATCAAGAGCGGACCTCTAGGTCTTTCCAAAGAGGGTAGGTCCCAAAATATAGATTTCTTCTTCCACATGGGTGCGTGATTCTCGCGTCATTCGAACAGCTAGTCCGCCGGACCCTTTCCAAAGATTACGTGTAAATCATTGACCATAGCAGTATGCGTGATCACGATGCGCATCGCGCGGGCTTCTTCCGGTGATCTGCCTCGCTTTTTGAAATGCTTGCCTTTCTTTCGACATTGATGGTTGGTCGGAAGAAATCGACGATGGCCTGTACACATTCTTCCCGCAGCTTCGGTATATACTATCGGTGTCAAGTAAACAAGGCGTGCATGCGTGGTATCCCTTGTTTGTCCGTCACGAAGGTTATCGAGAGCAGGCCAATCGTTGATGGTCACGAACAGCAACGCCTTTAGGTCAAATTCTCCTTTTGTGCTCATCCCACGACGTACACCGCTTCCATTCCACAGCTGTAAAAGTTCTTCAACTAATGGCCTTAGGTACACATCAATGTCGTTGCTGGGTTGCTTTAGGGCCTTGGATGAGAACTGGCATCATAATGAACTTCCGCTTCATGCACATCCAAGGAGGAAGGTTATACATACATAGAGTCACGGGCCAGGTGCTGTGATTGCTGCTCGCTCCCGAAAGGATTAATGCCATCCGCGCTTAAAGCAAACCATACGTTCCTTGGGTCCTTTGCAAACTCATCCCAAAGTATTTTCTCTCAATTTTTCTCCATCGCGAACCGTCACCGTGGTGCTCTCAACTTCCTGTCTTTCTTACGGTCCTCACTGTGCCATCGCATCAACTTGGCATGCTCTCCGTTTCAACAGACGTTTCAACCGTGGTATTATAAGAGCATACCACATCACCTTCGCAGAACCCTCTTCTGGGAGGCTCGCCAAATCAACATCACTGTGGTCATCTCTGTCTCGATCTTATATCGCAATGCACCGCATACCGGCATGCGTTCAGATCCTTGTAGGCATCGCGGTAGAGGATGCAGTCATTAGGGCATGCATGTATCTTCTCCACCTCCAATCCTAGAGGGCATACGACCTTCTTTGCTGCATTATGTCTTTGTCGGGCGATTCGTTATCCTTTGGAAGCTTCTTCTTCATTATTTCGGTAGCTTCTCAAATCCTTTGTCGCATACACAGCATTCTCTGCCTTCCACCGCAGCAATTGAGTAACGGTACCGAGCTTTGTGTTGCCATCTTCGCAATTGGGGAATTTGCAACCCCTTTTGTGATCCTCTAACATGCGATCGAACTTCAGCTTCTCCTTTTGACTTTCGTGATTGTGTCCTTGCATCGACAATGACCCGGCGGAGATCATCATCATCGGGCACATCGTCTGGTTCCTCTTGATCTTCAGCAGAAGCCATTATTGCGACACCATCGTGCACATCGTCTGTGCATCTTGATGTTCAGTAGCATCACCGTATTCAGGGGGCACATAGTTGTCATCGTACTCTTCTTCATCGCCGTCTTCCATCATAACCCCTATTTCTCCGTGCCTCGTCCAAACATTATAGTGTGGCATGAAACCCTTGTAAAGCAGGTGGGCGTGAAGGATTTTCCGGTCGAGTAAGACTTCAGATTCCCACATATAGGGCATGGACAACACATAAAACCATTCTGCTTTGTTTGCCTCAGCCACTTCGAGAAAATCATGCACCCCTTAATGTACTTTCGGAGGTGTGTGTGTCACCGTACATCCATTGCCGGTTCATCTGCGTGCATTATATATAATTAAGTGTGTCAAAAATCATTACGTAACATCATGAATAGATAATTATAAGTGACCAAATTAATAGAAGTTCATCATCACATAAAAACCAAAGTACATACATAGTTCTCATCTAACAACATAAAGCTCTGCAGAGCATCTAAATTAATTAAACCATACATTGAAACTATGTAAAACATTTCAATGAGAAAACAAATGCGATCATAATCACAACCAAGGTAACAACTGATCCAACGGCATAATGATACCAAGCCTCGGTATGAATGGCATATTTTCTAATCTTTCTCATCTTCAAGCGCATTGCATCCATCTTGATCTTGTGATCATCGTCGACATCCGCAACATGCAACTCCAATATCATCTTCTCCTCCTCAAGTTTTTTTATTTTTTCCTTCAAGAAATTGTTTTCTTCTTCAACTAAATTTAACCTCTCGACAATAGGGTCGGTTGGAATTTCCGGTTCAACAACCTCCTAGATAAATAAAATCTATGTCACGTTATCGGCATAATTTTCATAAACAATAAATGAACCAATAGTTATGAAAAGATAATATATACCACATCCGAATCATAGATGTGACGAGGGCCGTCTGGGGCGGATACCAAAACCATCGCACTATATAAGATGCAATAATAAAAGTAAGAAAATAATACAAGTATCTATCTAAACATACAATTAAGAATGTTTTTCCTTTCAGAAAGAAGATAAGAACAAGAGGCTCACCACGGTGGTGCCGGCGATGAGATCGGCGCGGGTGATCGACGGCGGTGAAGACGGGGACGGACGTGGCGGACCGCTAAACCTAGATCAATCTTGAGGAAAGCGGAGCTTGGCGGTCGAGCTTGGAGAGGAGAAACCTTAAGTAATGTGGCTCGGGCATTCCATCGAACACCTTGTGTGCATAGAAGGTGAGCTAGAGCACCACCAAGCCCTCTCCCCTCGGCGGAAAAAAGCAGGCGGTGTGCTCGCTCTTGTGAGGGCTATATATAGGCAGCACCATTAGACCCGGTTGGTGGCATGAACCGAGACTAGCAGCAGCCTTTGGTCCCGGTTCATGCCACCAACCGGGACCAATAGTCTTGGGCCAGAGCAGGCCATTGGTCCCGGTTTGTCCCACCAACCGGGACCAAAAGGTCCTGACGAACCGGGACCAATGGCCCACGTGGGCCCGCCCCAGGCTCACGAACCGGGGCAAATAGCTCCATTGGTCCCGGTTCTGGATTGAACCGGGACTAATGGGCTAAACTGGCCTGGACGAATGCCCCCTTTTCTACTAGTGTATCCCCACCAAACCATGTATTTATGATTAAATAGGTACTTATGTAACTAGAAATGATTTTTGGAAAAAATAAATAGCAAACTGTGAGGCAGTTGTAGTTCAAATTTGACCCGCTTCCAGCTGAATCGGCGGAAATTTGTTTTTTTCACGAGAGGTGGATCAAAACTTTTTACACCCAACCATTTTGTCAATTTTGCATTAAATATGTCCTAGTATTTTAGAAAATTGATTTGGTCCAATTTTGCAGCAATTATTTGGGAGGACCTTCATAAAAAACCTCCTTTGGGCCTTTGGAAAAATGGAAAATGGTTTTTCGTCCAAAGAAAATGAAAACTTCCTTAGGCAACATTGTTTGCCATTCCAATATGCACCCTTGTGCACAATATGAGATCATTTGAACAAACTATGCCATGAATGTGGCCATAAGATTGGTCATTTGGCTTGAAAGCCATTGATCTCCACACGTGATAGCTCAAGCTTCGAGAACACTTTTTAAAATAATTTCCGACATTACAAGTTTGTTATTTTTCACAGGAACTTGGCCACATATAATGACACAATGCGAAGGTTTCCCAAATTTTTGATTTTTTTTGAATTTTTTATGCCTGTTTCAAAATGCGGTCAAAACGACGGGAATGACCGTTCCTACCTAGTGGTTGAATCTTGGAATTTTTTAGGTGTTTCTCTGATTAAATAGATACTTATGTACCTAGAAATGATTTTGGAAAAAATAAAGAGCAAACTAAAGGCAGCTACAGGTTCAAATTTGACCCGCTTCCGGTGAATCCATGGAAATTTGTCTTTTTCACGAGAGGTGGATCAAAACTTTTTACACCCAACCATTTGGTTAATTGTGCATTAAATATGGCCTAGTATTTTAGAAAAATGATTTGGTCCAATTTTGCAACAATTATATCGGAGGTCCTTCACAAAAAACCTCCTTTTGGGCACTCGAAAAATGGAAAATGGTTTTTTCGTCCAAAGAAAATGAAAACTTCCTTAGGCAACATTGTTTGCCATTCCAAGATGCATCCTCATAGATGTATAATCACACAAGGCGAAGGTTTTTTTTGTGAATTTCCTATGCCGATTTCAAAATGTGATCAAATTTGCCCGCATGACCCTTCTTAGTTAGGTGGTTAATAATGCAAAACTATTGGTTTGTGTATGATGAAATAGCTACTTTTGTATATAAAAATGATTTTTTTAGAAAATAAATAGCAAACTATAAGATACCTGTAGTTCAAATTTGACTCGTTTCTTGCCGAATTGGCTGTTTCTGAAAATACCTAGAAAGATAGGAAATGCAATCAAATTGATGATCATCGATGAAAGGTGGTCTAACTTAAGTGAAAATTTTAGGGATGCCATTTTGCAAAATATTTTTGGTAGCTGCCTCACAAACCTCCCTTGTTTTTAACACTAAGAAGAGGAAATTTTAATAGCTCATTTTCAACCAATCAGACGCAAAGACACGGATCACTCCCATCAGATTCGATCTGAGTCGTCCGCCTCCCTCTTGATCCAGCGTATCTCCCTTCCTCCTCGACCCCCTCCTTCCCGAGAAACCCTAGGTCAAGCGCTGCCTCCTCTCCCCGATCCAGACCCCTCCCGCCCGCCCCTCTCCCGATCCAGATCCATCTCTGCTGCTCTTCTCCCCCAAATTCAGCCCGCCGCCACGAGCACCTCCGCCTAACGCCATGACTCACTACCACTACCCATCGCCCGGGACCCCCGCGACCTCCGCCTCTACCCCAACGTCATGCGACCCCACCATCTGCATCTCCCTCCTCTTCTCTCCAAGAAAATCACCGGATAGACTCGACCCACACAGGCCGCGCCCAGAACCGACGGCAGAGGAGGAGGAGCCTCCTCCTACCACCACCTTGCCCTCCAACCTTCCCTACCTCCATCCTCGCGCGTGCCCGGAGCCCTAGCCATGGCGGCCGAGCAGGCAGGCAGGAGGTGCAGCATCGCCAGCAACCTCCACTCCTCCCCTCTGCTCACCAACCGCACGCAGGCTAGTACGACTGTACAAGGTGCGCTTCTTCTCGACTCGACTCGAATCGAATCGAGAGGGAACCGCGTGCGCTGCACCATGGCGACCAAGCAGGCACGAGGTGGAGGCCACCTGACCCGGCCGGGACGAGTGCGGCGGTGCTCCTCTGCTTCATCCACCTCCAGATCGGTGCTGTTTCCCAAGCCCCGTCAATCTGCTCGATTCCAAGCAGCAGCAGGCAGGCGAGGATGACCAAGACACAAGCTCCCTGATTCCTGCATTCCGTCAATGGATGGCTCCCTTCCCTGCAGGTAGCACCTCCCTCCCCCTCCCCCTCTCGCGGCAATCGATGGCCACAACTTGCTGCTTTCTGAATACACTTGCTAAATGAATGAATGAATGCCTTACAACTTTGGTCTTCTAGATAAAGACTGTACATTTCAGTAGTGCTATATGAGTGTTGTGGATGATTCCTTTCCATGTCATATTGGTCTCACTACCCGTTGGATAACCAACTCGCTCTCCTGCCGTGCTCGCTGCTGCTATTTAGATTGAGAGAGAGGGGTGCTGATTAGTGTAGTTTGTGATTGAGAGAATGCTTGCTCCTGCTATTTGTGCTTACTGATTGATTATACAGTGATTGACATGCTGCTATTTATACTTGTTGATGTTATTGTTGCCATCCAATGCATATTGTTGTGATCCGTAGCTTACTGCTTTGCCTGCAGGTGTCGTGCTGGCGACCGGGTTCGGAGCGCTCGGATCAAAGGTGGCCGAGCACTGGTACAAGGTCTACAAGATGGACAAGCAGGGGGCAACCTCTGGTTCATCTACTGGTGGGAGGACAAGGTTTCTTCTGGCTCTGAATGTTAGGATGGTCAATGTAATAGTCCAGTCTGTAGTGTAAGGTTTTGGATTGGAAACTCACTGTGAAGTTTGGCTCTTAGGCTTGCTTTTGCTGCCATTTTTTATTGATGAATGCATTACCTTTTTTCTCGATTGATCCAAAATGTCATCTTATCTCTAGTTAATGGGAGTTAAAATGTTTGTTCGCATAACAATATAGTTTATGCTATGATAATCACTATATTGTTTGTAGTATGGAATTTGCATTCTGTAATGGGACTGAAGTTTAGCTCTTTGGCTTGCTTTTTCTGTGCCCTAGAGACGAATACAGCGGCCCTAGAATAATACCTGCCTCTTTATTAGCACTTCCAAGTAAGCGCCGCTCTAACTGTTGCCATCTACTATGTGTAATTAGGAGTAGGACATGGTCCTCTTGCTTGTGCTACACAAGGATTTGTCTTGCATTGCTTCAATAAATCGCTGAAACATGATGCTGCGATTGCCAAATTTTTTTGTCTTAATGCCCATCTGTTGTTAGTTGCTTGGGGTGTTTTTCATTAAAATACAAACAGTGGCTGTTCTAAAATTCAAGCTATTAAAGAATGATGATAAAATACTTTTTTAAACAGTGGGCCGTGGCTTAGTGTAATTGATGTACTAGTGCACTGCTTGGCGTAAAATTATAGCAGTACACTTAGATATGCAATGAAATGCTTCTAGTATCCTACACATGTGTATTTGACATGAATGTGTATTGCTTGGCTTAAAGTTGCAGCAACCATGTTTTCTGAATAACTATACACTACTAGGGAAAAGGCTAGCAGCAGCGCGGCTTTTAGGTGTATCAGTAGCGCGGGGAGTGGCGCTACTAATAAGGCGCTACAGCTAACACATAGCAATGGCAGCGTGCTCAGCCTTCTTGCTACACAAGTGTAGCAGAGCGCTGGCTTAGTGGAAGCTCGCCATCGCTAGTAGCTCTAGCGCGCTTTGCCTGATCGCCTTCTTTGCTAGCGCCAAGGCGCTGCTAACTTTTATACACTCGCCATCGCTAATTTAAGTATTTTTTTGGCATATTTGTTTTGTATTTGAACAGGCTTTATAGAAGAATCTTTAGCACATAGAAATGTTATCATGATACACATACAAATGCCTCGCAAGACCACAAATGTAATCATAGCATATACATACAAATAGTCTCATCATAATCATCATCCAACACAAAATGGTATCTTGTCATCATCTCGAAAATAGCGATACATGCAAGTCTCGAATACTTGCAACTACAACAACGCCATCCATCTAAACAAAGGTATACGCAAGAAGATCTATCACTATGAGTGAGAGCGGAACTATGCAGTACATGAGGTGGCGGTTACAAGTCCTCTCTCGCGCTAGCGTGAACCTCAAGTAACTAGCTTCTCCTTCTTGTCTTCTTTTGAAGCCTTTATGGCTGGCACCCGTGAACCCATTCACTTGCGCCTGACACTCATGCCACTCGTTGTACACCCCCGGAACCTTCCCTTTGTACAAGACATAGCAATTCCATCTCGCCATCAAGAAACTAGGTACCTGTTAGAGATGCATGTTCATGAAGAGGATGTACAATCATATATATATATATGCAACAAAATATACTAGAGCAACACCGAAAAAGAAAGGGTTAGCAACTAGATGCAACATACAGTAGGCAAATTAATTAACTAGAGGTACGCAGGTCATCGTACCCAAACTAACACACTAGCATTATGTAAGTTCGGCAGGGACCATGGACTTCACAAAGTTTCATCGCTACAAAAAGTATACAAGTTCAACCGACACATATCATCATCATCGGCATCATAAATCGCTATAAGTTCCATCATTCCATATCATTGAGGATGAAGCCTAGCTTCTTGAACGGCGTGAGGTCTAGACGTTGCATGCCTATGCGAGTTCGGACGTCAGCTCACGATATAGGGCCGTGGTGGAGCATCCCCTTCTCATCGACGACTTCTTTCATGATGATCGTTGCAATGTCGCTTTGGATGCGAAAGAAGTCATCTCTAAGTTTATAATCTGCTTCTCCATGAGATTCTAGCCACTTGTGGATATGATCATCATTTCTGCTTCTCATGCGAAGCTTTTGGTGATCCGTGTTGAAATGAATCATGAGATGGACGATGTAGAATCCATCCTTCTTGCTTGGTTTTGGGACATGGATGCAAGAGAAGTTAGTTTTAAGCGCGAAACCCATCTTCTTGTTCCTTTGTTTCACGATGCGCTGCGTGGCCACCTCTAATCTTTGAAGCCTTGAGAGCATCATCTAGAATATTCATTATGTGGGTGTAGTCTTTTTCTCGTAGTCTCCGGAAGGGTCAAAATACGGCGTGGGAGACTTGCGGGTAAAGAACGATAAGGACTATCGCCTGTTGCTTTGCGGAAAAAGACACCTCAAATTATTCCCCATATGAGAGAAGGAATGATTGAAATGTATGAAAGGGTTGTCGGAACTGACTTACTTTGAATGATAAGGCACGAGGACAATTTCCGGTCCTTATTCTGTACCATGAAGTTTTGGAGGTACTCCCTAGCAGTTTCACGCTCAAAGTCGCCGAGACTCAAGAAAGACTCGTGCATGTAGTGCGGATCCGCCACACGATTTATGAGACTTCTTCACTCTTCATGATGAGCTCATATGTAGCGCGAAAAGGCGGAAGATTGTAAAATCGAGCCGCCTTGTTAGAAACATCTCAAAGATATGGTCAAACCGCAGGAAGAACACCTCCGCGGGCCGTGTCTCGATGTAGCAATTCCCCTCAGGCACACGAGTCGCGTATGTCGGATATCCTGGATCCTTTGAGGCTAGTAGGCTTTTCTCAGTCGACAGCACATGGTCGTGCAGTCTCCTGAGATCCCCTGATAGTGCCTCCAGTGGTTTCGGCGGTAGCATCGGCTCACCCGTGAGATGGAACATGACCGCACCTTTCACGGGTACACGCTCTTGTAATGCATCGTCTGGCTGCTATGTGCTCTGGCTTGTTTGGAGGCGATTATCTTCCCGACCTCTTCCTCTCCTTTTTCTTGGGCACACCTTCCAGACCCTTCCTTAACCCCTGCCCCAGTGTTCCCGGGCTAAGCACTGTACGACCCCCGGCTAGTTGAGCCTGTGTTGAGGCGGCATCTTCAGGCGTGTCCTGTGAGGATTTCATGAAGAGAGACTTTTTGCAATCTCGCTTTGGACCCTGCCGGGCATATCATCCATATCCCGATTAGCAAGTTGATAGCCCGATTCGTCATATGGTTGACTCATCATATCTATGTCACAGTCATACGCGTTTGTATTGAGGAAATCCATAGGGTGCGACCTCCGTCTCATCATCCATTCTCTGTTCTACGGAGAAATTACATCAGCCAGTACTATTGCACCCCCTTCATCATGTCGCCGCTCTCGGCCCGGCTGACTACAGAGCTGGTAATTGCGTAGGCGGGGTGGTGGTCTCCGCACATGCTTGTTGTGTGGTTATTGGTGTGCTCTCGTCGGCTCTGCATTTAATAAGATTCTTGACCATAGCAGCACCCAACCCTTGCAGCTTCCAATCCGGCGGCGGGGTTTCGTCGTCCGCTCCCACATGCTTTATCTTGGAGGCAAATCCTCGTGCCCGATTTCACACTGGTCAAGCTAACCCTGAAGTGCCCAACGGGATCGGCTGGTTGTGGAACGTGGTTTGCGAGGGTCCATTATCATCCTCTTTCCCACGTCCACCTTTCCGCCTTTGATCAAGTAGAGTATGGTGCACGGGGTTTCTTTCGCCTGCAAACACATATGTCTGTGGCGTAAAACATCCGAAAGGCAACAAAAATGGAATATTATATATATATATATATATATATATATATATATATATATATGTTGGTGCGACATGTAATTACCGTGACGGCATCGAGCTCGGCCACAGACGAAGGCCCACCTAAGCGCTTGAAGGCGGCGATGGGCTGCTATGACCGGAGGCGGCTGCGAGAGGAGGCCGGTTGCGTGAGAAAGTGTTGGTGCGATGGTGTTGTTGTTCATGGAGTTGCTCCCGACGAAACTGGGCGGCGGAAATCATGTACCATCTTATGCGGATTTTCCTTCGTCCGATTGATGATAACTGGAACCAAGTTAGTAGCGAAATCATTTCTGCGATTACAGACTGCATTGACTGCTTTCTTTGTAAGCAACTCAGATTTGTCCTCGGCGCTTTTTCAAGGCGTCCTCGGCTGCTTTTTCTCGACCGCAAGCTTCACCTTCGCATCGATGTCCGCTGACTAAACTTCTTTTCTGCTTCTTGGCCTCGGGCCCTCGTTGTAAACACCTTCCATGTGGCGCCGTCTCCAGCCACTGCACACGACCATATTGCGGCCGCTGGCCCAAAGGGAGTCCCTTAAGTTCGTTCAAGGCCCGGTTCAGAGGGGTGTCCCACTTGGGCCTCGTCGGAGAAGTAGGGCTTCTCCAGTAGTCTAATCAATTTCCTCGTGATCTTGTCCGTGTAAAAAACCTTTTTCTCCTTGTCCCACTTGTAGCGGGCCACGATGAAGTCACGCTCCAAGGGGTTGGTGAACTTTCCTTGAAGGGGTGCAGGAGACCCGTGGCTTCACGTTCCGCGTCCTCCTTATCCCATATGGGCCTTTTTACCGAGGTAGCCACGGCTTCCAAGGCGACGCTTCCCTGTGTTCCTTTGCTGAAGGCTCTTGAATTTCGCAGCCTTAGCCTTGGCTGCCTCGGTAGCGCAAGTGTCCTTGAACTTTTCGAACTCCTCTTCTGTAAGTGTCGGATTTTCCTCCAGAATCTTGGACAGGGGTTCATCAGCCTCAATAGCTCGTTTCACCCTCCCTTTCCAGGAGGCCAAATCATTCCTGAACATGCCCATGGCGTGATTGTTAATCTTTTTCATCTTCGGATCATCCCACGGTTGTTCTATGTTATCATCCCGGTCGGGGAACTTGAATCTCTTGTGCAACTTCGTTAGGAGCAACTGCGTCAAATGTTCTTTACTCCTTAAGTCATCATCGTTGATGCTCGCGCATTCCCGTAGGATGCATCCTACTTGATTCCCATAACACTTGCAAGGTTCTTCCGGCTCTAACGGCTCAAACTTGCCAGGTGCCATCTTTGTGATCAGAAGTCGTCCAATCCCTAGTTTGTTAGGTTTTCGTATCCTCTGCTTCTTATGCTTCCTCTTTTCGGTAGTGGCATCGGGGCCGGTATCTTCCTCGCCGGTACCTTCCCCACCGGTCTCGGCGCCGCCATCGGTGCCGGCGCCGTCGATGTCGATGTCGGCGTCAGTACCGTCATCGAGGCCGACCTGCAAACCTTGCTTAGCAGTCAAATAGTCGAGGTACTCTTGTTCACCCTCATAATCCATCTCTGCCCGCATCTTAGTCAAGGCCCAGTGTCTTCGTTGTTCGACATGTTTACTATGATTAAGTGTCCTCATTTATTTCTAAAAGTATGAATAAATGACAAATCACATAAAAAAGAAATCTATGTGCCAACACTCGATATGCCAACTATGTAGCACAAATCACGCCTTTATTCACGGGAAATTTCGGCATGACCTTTGCTAAAAAATGGACATATCGAGCGCCTGAAATTCACCGAACGGAAATGAATCAACATTCCGGCGTAACATAGGCCACTCGGATCATTTTCCAAACATGACATGTCCAAAACATGACATATCCACATATCACATGTCCAGTTCAAATTTGCATATAAATTCAGCTAATTTTGAAACCTAGCTAAATTCGTAACTAAACCAATAACCTAATTAACATACTGCCCTAACTAAAACCTAAGTAAATTAACTGAAGAACCCTAGCAGAGAGGGGGGGGGGTTTACAGAGGGTGCAGGGGCGAGGAGGCAGGCCCGACGATGGCCGAGGTTGGGAGTGGAGGAAGCAGAGGAGGGAGGCGTGGGCCGACGGGTCGGGGCGAGCCGTCGGGGCAGCGCCGGGCGGCCGGGTCGGGGCGAGCGCCGGGTCGGGTCGGGGCAGGGTCGGTCGAGGCGAGCGCCTGTGGTCGAAGGCCAAGGCCGGGTCGGGGCGAGCGACGGGGAAGAGAGAGTGAGGATTTGGGGGAAAAGGCGGGATGAAGCAGGGATAGTGAGAATTTTGAGTTAAGTGGGCGTAGCGATGGCCAGCGTTTTCACAAAACGCGCTGCTACTATCTTTAGTAGCTGTAGCGGTTTATACTAAATGCGCTACTACTACCTTCAGGAGCTGTAGCGGTTTATACTAAATGCGCTACTACTGCCAGTTTTCCTTTTTCTTTTCCTTTATTTTCTCCCACTTTTATTTCCCGAGAGCAGTGAACGAAGGGAGGGCGATATATATTGCATCATTTGACGGTTAAATATGTATGCAAAATAGGAACATATATATATATATATATATATATATATATATATATATATATATATATTACATAATTTGACCGATAACATACGGTTCCTCAAATACCGGCGTTTTCGTTTTTGAGTCAGCTTCTTTCCCTTCTTGTTCGTCGAAGAATAATTGAGCCCCTCATTGTGACTTTGCCTTTTCTATGGAGTATGATTTTTCTTAGGTAATGTAGTATTAATTCTTCTTTTCACGTATACTTCATCATCATCGTCATCTTCCCTCATTGGGTTGCCGTACTGATCATTGTCTTCCTCGTTGGCGACTCCATCCATTCCAATGATGTTCCTTTTGCCTCTCCTCACGACAACACGACTGGGATTGCATGGGTCGGTTATGAAGAAGCATTGTGTCACGTGCTTAGCGTGTACCCATGGCTTGTTTTTTGCGATAGCGTTCACGGTAGCGCTCTTGGCGTCGGGTATAGTCATGGTAGTTAAAATCCGGTTTTCTCTTTCGACATTCTTAGCCCATCTGACACAGAACATCGTCGTGTTGTGCAGTCCAGAGTAGTCAAGCTCCTAGATCTCCTCGACCCTTCCATAAAACGTTCAGTTGCGCCGTTGTCGCTGCCGGTCATGCATTCCATCGTCACCTCGAAGTTACGATCATCACTTTGTCCATATGTTTGGCCTCCGTGTAGAACGTGTATCCGTTGATATCATATGCCCGATAGGTTACGAGGTTGGGCGAGGGGCCATGTGCTAAGGCGTATATGAGCAATCCGTCCTTAGAGCCCTCCTCCGGGATTAGCAATAATATGCTCTTTGAACCAATGCAGGAAAGTGGAGTTGTGCTCTCTAGTAACCCGGCGTTCGTCCTGCATACCCCCCGGTCACGATACTTCTTTGCGATAATTTCTTTGTGTAGTGCCACGAAAGGATCTACCTCGTCTAGGTGTTGTAGCACTACCAAGTTTGCTCTGTCAAAGTCGCTGCATCGATCTGAGTATGCCACATGCAGTTCCTTGCGACCGTTGCAGTGACCATCTCCTTCGAGCCTCCCATCGTGCTTGTTAACGGGCAAACCAACACTAACACCAGGCGGCTGGTCTGCGCCATATAGAAAATTCTCACAGAAAGAGATGCACTCTTGTGTTAAATAGCCCTGGACGATGCAGGAATGATGGCCCCAATTCTATTATGTCATCCACAATATGGACACACAGATGCATCATCACGTCAAAGAACGCGGGCGGGAAGTACATCTCAAGCTCATTCAGTATCACAACGATCTCTTCCTGTAGCCTTCGGAGCTGCTTCACACTGATTGACTTTCGAGAGATGACGTCGAAAAAGTTGCAGAGACCAATAAGCGTGTCACGGACATGCTTGTCCATTATCCCTCTAAGGGCAACAGGTAGTATCTGCGTCATCATCACATGACAGTCATGAGACTTCATCCTGCTGAAACTTTTCTTGTCCGTGTCTAGATATACGCTTATCTTGCCACAAAGAATCGGAACTAACTTTGACTCCGGTAAGGCACTTAAAGAATTGATTGATCTCAGCGACTTAAGGTGAAGCAAGAAGGGGGCAATAATCCTCTTTCTTTATTTTCTTGCCCTTCTTCTCCCGTGCCTCATCTCCGTCTCTGTCTCGTCGACATTTTACGGGCGGCATGTGCAGATCTTCCTGATTTTCATATCTTGCAAGTCTTTTCTTGCCTTCGGCCCATCCTTGGTCTTATCGGCATGTTCATCAGTGTTGCGAGCAAGCTCTCAAGGACATTCTTACAGATATGCATTTGATCAAGGCAATGAGGTGTATCGAGTTTGTGCCAGTACTCCAAGTCCCAGAACACAGACCTCTTCTTCCATACCTTCAGCAGCGGATCCGGCGCCTTTCTCATCGTCTTTCCTGGCGCGGGGCACTCCTTCCAGTTCTTCAATAGCTCATCGATTTCGGCACCGCTCAGCTTACGTGGAGGTCCTCGATGCTCAGTGTGACCATTGAATAGATCTCCACGGTTTCTCTACGGGTCGTCCTGTTCAAGTCATCTTCGATGCCCCATGTACACGATTTTCCCAGACCCGCCATCTTTCCTTGACGTTAGCTGCTGAGATGTTGTATCATCCATGCACCGCGTGCATCCGCAATATCCATGGCACACCTGGCCTGCCACATATCCGTAATGAGATAGTCGTGCACTGTCGTGATCAGCTCGGCTCTCATGTTGAAGTACTCTCCTTTGCTGGCGTCCCATGTCTTGGTCGGTGTTTTCCATAACGTGTCTAACTCCTCTTGAAGTAGCCCCAGATACAAATTAAAATTATTTCCTGGTTGTTTCGGCCCTTGAATAAGCATGCTCATGTGAATGTACTTCGATTTCATGCACAACCAGGGGGGGAGGTTGTACATCCATACAAACACGGGCCATGTGCTATGGTTGGTATTCTGGTTGCCAAATGGATTCATGCCATCGGTACACGCACCGAGCACGATGTTCCTTGCATCACATTCAAAATACCGATAGAAGCTGTTCAACGCTCTCCACTGGCTTCCATCCTTCACGTGTCTCATCTTCGGATCATCTCCATCGTCGGGCTTCTTCCTCTCCGCGTGCCAGCGCATTAGCTTTGATTCCTTGGGATCTACAAAATACCTCTGGAGACGGGGAGTGATCGGTAAGTACCATACAACTTTCTGTGGACATTTCTTCCCGGCCTTCTTGTATCGAGAAGCATTGCACACCGGACAGCTTGTTTTTTCCGCGTGCTCCTTCCGATAAATTATGCAATCGTTGATGCATGCATGGTATCTAACGTGTGGCAGATCAAGAGGGCACCACGATCTTCTTGGCCTCATCAACACTAGTAGGACATAGATTACCCATGGGAAGAACATCCTTTAGGTACTTGAGATGCTCATCGAGGCTAGTGTCGGTCCATTTGTTTTTAGCCTTCGTCTTCGTGGAGTTGGAGCGTGAAACTCAAGCGGGTCACCTCAGGATTGCAACCATCATACAATGGAGTGTTCGAGTCTACCACCAGTTGCTCCAGCTTAGCCTCCTCTCTAGAAGCAGCTCTCTCAGTAATCGTCTCCTTGCGAAGCAATGCTTGAACATGAGGGTCCCGCACGATTGATCTTAGTACCGATTTACTCTGCTGCGTGGAGTCCATGTCGTTCTCTCCGCCGCCATGTCCGCCCCTTCTCCTCCGCCATGTCGGCCCCTTCTCCGCCGCCATGTCCGCCTCTTCCCTGCCGCCATTATCGATCATCTCTTCGTCTTGCCCGTGTCATCATTGCACGCCCCGCCGGCATCCTCAACATCGTCATCCTCATCTTGATTATCCACCGAGTATAGCCATCCATGAAACCAGTCATGAGCAGTGCGCCCGACCCGACCATCGTCATAGGTGTCGAGCCAAACTATTCCTTTGCATTTTTGACACGGACATAAAACCTCATCGAGGTTATTTTCTTTCATGTCCTGCACCGCCGATCGCAACCACCTGTCCACCATCGTTCCAATCGACCACCATGAGCGTCACGCATGGTAATAATAAAACAAATTGATTATAAAAATGCATGCATGCATCAAAGTCATACAAAAATTCGGCATGACCTTCCCTAAAAATAGGACATATATGGATCTAGAGTTTTCCCGGAATTTGCTGAAACGGAAATAAATCGACATTTCGGCAAAACATAGGCAAGTCAAAAGCACAATTTGGCGTCAACTCATGCCACACACACAGTTTCCATAAACATGCCACACTAAAAAGCATGAAATTTTAATCACCTCTATCTCGAGATCGAGCACACGGTGGAGATGATGTTGTAGGGAGATCAAAAGTGCACAAAGCTCTTCTTGACAAAGATAGATCTAGTTAGGGGTAAATAGGTCACTTGAACTAAATCCTACATCTACCTAGCTACCTAATTTGGGAGGAGACAACTTCAACTAGTGGAGGGGGAGGAAAAGAGAAGGAGATGCATTTATGGAGGTGGTGTAGTTAGGTAGAGTAATGAAGAGAGAGAAAGGTAGATAGAAGAGGGAGAGTAATGGGGAGAAGTATTGAGGAAGAAGAAGAGTGAGAGGGGAGCATGTGTGGGAGGTAGGGGAAAGAGGCGGAGAGGAGGGGAGGGGAGGGACGGGTGGGGAAAAGGTGGTGGGTTGGTGCGGATTACCCGGTGGCGGGAGCTAAAATGCGCTGCTGCTAAGGAAGTAGCAGCAGCGCTCTTTGGGCAACGGCGCTACTGCTAACGGGGACCAAAAAGTGTGGATATTTGAAATTTAGCAGCAGCGACCCCAGAAAAAACACGCTACTACTACATCCCTAGCAGTGGCGGCTGCTCGCGGCTGCTGCTTCTTGGAGTTTGGTGAACACCGCCGGTCAATATTTGTAGCAGCGCAGTTTA
The DNA here is from genome assembly GCA_021605145.1 of Aegilops bicornis. Lineage (NCBI taxonomy): Eukaryota > Viridiplantae > Streptophyta > Magnoliopsida > Poales > Poaceae > Aegilops > Aegilops bicornis. The sequence goes on from CM038669.1 coordinate 266,390,362, forward strand.
CCTTGGCCGCGCTTTGCTAAAACTTGTCGATGTGAGTTTCCCTTTACGCACTACTACTAATTAGCAGCAGCGCTCCTTTTTGAGCCGCGCTGCAGCTAAGATTCTGTGTATAGGCTTTTCCCTAGTAGTGATAGTTGCTTTCAAAATCTGCAATTTATTGGCGATGTTACCTTATTATTTGCTCTCTTTAATTGTTTTTGTAGGTCCATGACATCTCGCTGAACCACTACACCTGGCTTGCTCGCCGGCGCGTGCGTGCGTGCTTCGATGTGCGGCGCTTCGTCGAGCTGGCCGCACTGCGGCAATCCCCAGAGCTGGAGCGGGAGGAGGCGACGAGATGTCGCTGCTTTGTGATTCGTCCTCGGAGGCAGATGGCGCCTTGCCGACCTTACCAACCTTCGGCGTCCGGCATGAGCTCCGTGCATGACCCCTTCTACATCGTCCAGGAGGAGATCCAGGGCTTGGTAATCCCCCCATCCCCATCCGCCCTCCCTCCCCTGCGCCCCTTTCTCTTCCTCTAGTTGCAAATTTTCATATGATGTAGTTGTTTATTTGGCTGCGCCGTGGCGTACTGTCTGCTGAAAACTGCTTCTGTATTTTCTACTCCAGTACTATGGCTGAGGCAGTGACCAGCTTGTCTTATGCAATTCTTCTTGTTGCAGTTCAGTTTTATATGTTCTTAACTGTTAGTACAAGACATCAAGTGCATGGCTGCTAGTTTGCTTACTAGCTCTGTTCTATTGGGATATGTATATATATGTGTGGATTTTAAGCATGGTTCCTGTATATGTGATAAGTGCATACCAGTACAACTCCTCTTTGTCTGGTATTATAAGGCCATTTGATTGAATGCTTGAAAAGATGAGTCGCTAAAGTGAATGTTCTTCTAAGTCTCATGTAATATGCAAAGAACAAATTGAAACCTTTAAAATTAAAGGGTCTAATTGATATCAGTCCTTCTTTTGGCAGATATATTATGTATACTGACTTGTTATTTTCTTCTCTAGCAAATTGTAGAGATGAATCTCTAGTTGACCTATTGCTTCGTAGACATATATCGGTCCTATTACATTTTTAACTTGCTGCAAGTTCTATGATATGTGAGTTCCTTCTATTGCTGCAAGTAGTGACACAATATGCCGTGTGCAGCGGGCTCTGCATCCAAGTCCTGGTCATCCTCCATAGCAAGGAGCTGGGCCAAGGGAGCAAACAGCGCCACTGGTTCCTTCAAGGATGCATGCTGTTGGTCGAGTCTTGTGGAGAAGCAAGGCGAATCGGGCATTATCTCAATTGTTCCGCTGTGGTAAGAACAAAACACCACTCTCACTTGATGTTCATGTATTACTACAACAAAACATTCTTACATGGTGATTGTTAGCGACACAACAATTATCTCGCATAATAGTGTCATTCTCTTCGTAGTTAACAAATGCATCTTGTCCAACCGAGTAAACTAGACCCAACTTGTACAATAAAGTGAACTAAATGCTGTCACATTATGTACATGTTACTTTCTATTTGGTGTCTGGTAATGATATCTACGGAAATTCTGCTTTATAAAGAATAAATAATGTGTTATGGATCACAAGCTCCTTATTTTGACTTGGTTTCACCCACGTTGCTTTCCAAAACATGAGATTGATGAGTGTTTCTTGTAGGCAACATTGATTTAGGATTGATTTAAGATTTTGTGAGTATGCCAAGGTTCTGCGAATATGCATTGGAAACATCTAGTGTACTGATATAATTGGTCTCTAAAACATCTAGTCATTAATTTGAGGTTGTTTGAATCTATTGCTTTATCATACATTCGATCCATAAATCTGCATTTCTGTGAAATTTTGTTAAATATATATTTTCTAGATTGTCTATCTGATAAACCTGGAGGTTTGAATATCTACTCAGGGAATGAAAATGGTACTCTAATGCCTTTGTGTTCACCCTTTCACAGGAGCTCCAGGCCTAGGAAATTTCAAGTTTGAAGCGGCTGTAGCCCTACGCAGCAAAGATTTGTTCTGTTTGACTGTAATAAACTGTAAATATTATAGTACTGTAATAGTAGGCATATACGGGTTGTAACAGGACTATGCATGCAGTTGTAATAGACTATGCACGGGAGCTCGGCCTAAGAAATTCTACATTTTTTTTACTGTTTCTATTTAAAATTTTGATTATTTGTGTGATTTGAAGGCGTGTGAAATGGAAACCTGATTAGTGGGCCCATTTGTGAAAATAATCTAAACAATGCTCACATTTTTGACATGTGGGACCAATATAGGAGATTATGACAAGTGGGACCCATCTGACTTGTGGGACCAGATTGAAAAATATATACTGAAAAACTAAAAAGGCCATGGCCCAAAATATTAAAAAAAGGCCAAATTGTTGGGCCAGGCCCATGTAGCTAGACAAAATTCACAGAAAGAATATACAGTAAAAAGGCTGAATTAATGGGCTCGGCCCATCTAAAGCACCGAAATGGACTGGGCTGAATCTTGTGCCACATCAGCTTGCCACGCTGGATGCCTACGTGGACTAGGGAGGCTGCTAGTGACCAAAACGCCACAGTCGGAATATTTTGGTCGTAAACGTCCACGACCTTCTCATTGAGAAGGTCGTTAATTCAGTTTATGACCGCTTGACTTTTGACCTACATTTTTGGTCAAAAAAAGGTCGCAAATGAAAAACAATGACCTTTCAGTGACCAATAGTCAAGGTCACAAGTTGACATATTTCTTGTAGTGAGTATATCATTGGATTCTTAAGCGGATGTAGTTGTATTTAAAAGTCGAGGGCGTGGCTTTTCCTGCGCGGTAGGCAGCGGGGCAGTTCCGCCTAGTCTTTTCGATAGAGATGCGAGAAGACGAGGGAGTAGGCTGCTGCAAGCGTAGGGGCTGTGTGATTTGACAAATGAAGTTACTACTTTGGACAGGTGAGGCCCGTGATTTGACTTGCCATTATCAATTTAAGCTGCGGTATTCTGACCGGCGTGAGTCTCCGATTCTGACCACCTCCATACAGGTGCCTCTCCCGGTGCTCCACGATGTAGTAGAGGCTGGCTCTTGCATGAGAGCCCACTTCTCCACTTTTCCTTGCCTCTCTTTCCTCCACATCTGCAAAAATGCCATGTAGTAAAGCGCACTATTGTACTTACCGATGCATGTACAAGTTCACGGAAATTTAGTGGTCATTCATGCATTCGTTCTAATTAATGCCTCGGTAAACATAACTTCTTGAGAAAAACGAGCATACTAATTACTTGTGCAAACTACGAAATTAATTCGACCACTCACCGTCTACCTTGGTTGGAGAGATTTTGAAATTCAGCCATAAACTGGAAAGGAGGGAGTAGTAACTTTTGTCTCGATTACTATTTGTGGCCTTGTATAAATGCAAAATGTATTTTTTATAGTGGCCTTGTATAAGTAAATGGAGGAGTACTAACCAAAGTATCGTAGTAGGGACGAGGAGTAAACGGAGGGAGTAGTAACATTTTCTCCTCGTCTCTGCGAGCCACGGCAGCGTGGGCGAGGGAGTGGGCGTAAAGGCGTACAGTAGTAGTACTACTACTACTACTACTACTACTACTACGACTCGTTAGCAAGCTTCACCTCATCCTGCGAGCCACCGCGCCCATGGGCGGGGGGAGACGGTGTACTAAGCAAGCTTCTCCTCGTTACTCATGAGTTGACGGGACACATCAAAAGTACTCCGATTGTATAGAGCCTTGCCTCTAAGGTAGGCCCCACATGGTTTGCCTCTTTTTTTTAATTTAACATAACGCGTCAAGTCGCAATTTGTTTGTTCACCCGTGGTAGACGATCCTCCCTCCACCAAGTGGACAACTAGTACACGTGCCAAATTAACACGTGGGCTGCCTTTTTCATACAGATATGAGCTCCACCATGTACCCACGCGGGTGTGGTTGGGAAAGAGACGGGAGTACGTGCGCCGTGCGTGCACCTCTTCTCTTCATGCACGTCCCCCACCTACGTGGGTGTGTGTGAGAGAGATACGTACAAACCTAGACATAATGCGCCGTCCATCCCCATGCCTCCGCCCATCCAGGTCACCACCACCATCACCACGCCCTCCTCCTCACCTTATCTCTCATCTTTCTCCATCCATTTTTATATAACAATGTCCACTATCAAAATTACATTTTGCAGATATACAAGGCCACTAACACTAATCGATGCAATATTAATGGTGTTTGCCTCGTGGTACTAACAAAGGAGGACATTAATTATCCCTTGCATGCATGCGGGAGTTTGTAAAAAAATGCATCTTGATGTTCCGTGCAATGCACGGGCATCTTGCTAGTCCATGAAAACAACACATGGCAAAATTCCACGGCGAACGAGGGATTTGAATCTGTTGGGAGGGGTTGTTTGGATCTTGCCCGGGGTAGCCAAAATATTGGCGACTTTTTGTCCACCGGTGCCTTTGCCACCGATGAGCGAGAATGGCTCGGGTGCTCATGCTGTCATGCATCCTCCAACGCGACGTTGGAGACGAAGCTCGCCACGAGCTGTGTTTTTGTCCCTAATGCCGCTCGAGCCGCTGCAGACCGACCGGCGACCCGCAAATTACGCCATCCAACCGTAGCCGCACACATTATGACGCAACTCAACCAGCAGACGAAATTCACGCAAACATGTAGACAAACTGATATTTCATATAAACAGCGGCGGAAATCATATAAAATACCGGATTTTCATACAAACATGACGGATTTCATTACATTTCAAATGAACTACGCGGTGCTAGTTCGGGGACAGCACAGTATATAATACCTGGCCTAAATGGTCGCCGCCGATCGATTTGTGTTCCTCATGTCCGGCAGCACGATCACCGGACTGCCGGGAGCCCCGGAGGTATATGCTTCAGCGCAAAGGACAACTCGCTTCCCCACTGCCCAGCTGATATCATTGGCTGGTGCCGTAAGATGATGGTGGTCGGCACCGGTTCGAGTTCATCACCGGCCACTACTTCGCCATGGCCGGCACCGGCTCGATTTCATCCTAACATTCCCCTCTTCCGTGGAGCCCATGCGGGGTCGACGAAGGTCCTCGCAACAAAAGCATCTGGCAAGACACCTGCTGTACGCCGGGCGTCGCCTCGCATGTGGCCTTCATGGGACCCAAACGGCGGCGGCCTCCCGTGTTCTACTTCTCCTCGATGATGGCGGCGGATGCGGAGGCGCTGGCCATCGACTCGTCGCTCTCCGCGCACCCATCTTCTGTCGCTGCTTGCATGGTGCGGCCGCTGGCATGGAGTCTCGCCACGTAAACGGGAGACGCTGCACGAGGCGGCGGCATGGACGGCAGCAACGATGCCGTGCGCCGCTCCTCATCGAAGCTGGGTTCGAGCGGCGAGTTGCTTGAACCGCAGCGAACGCAGGCGACAAGAATCGGCTCCGTGGGGAGGGAGGTGGATCAGCGAGCTGCATAGCTCGTATCTGGCGGGCTACCCAGCCGGCTTGGATGCGGAATAACTACTCTTCATAAGCCAATGTAAGAGTGGAAAAAATGGTTGAGGAGATAGGGGAGTGGCGGAGGTGTGCGATTCTTGGCCGGCGTTTGGCCTCGTTTAAATAGGAGATTAAATAGACGGCGGACGGGAGGAGCTCGACCGGCGTTGCGTTTAACGCCCCGATCATGAACGGACGTGTGTCCAGAGTGGGTTTCTCGGCTTCCACACGGGCGGGTTTCATGGAGGCGTTTGAATGTGGCACGGAGGCGTGTTCAGCCGGGCGTGCCGCGAGTGGCGCCCTCGACTCTGACCTAGGACACCGCGCCGTTCTTCCACTGGCGTGTGGGCTCTTTGGGTGCATGGCCTGCATGTCAGTGACCCAACGCAGGCAGCGCACAGCAGAGGAACCTTTGGTGGGCCAGGGCGGTCAGAAGCGGGCATTTCATAAACCGATGATTGTTCATTGAGTGTGACGTCATCTTTTTCATGTAGATAACCCTACTATGTTGATAGCCCGTTCGATACGTTGTGATTCATAAAGACCGCTGCAAACATCAATGTTCTGCTTATCACAGATACGATTGATTAATACCTGTAACAATCCATGTCCTTAACAAAGGGTGCATGCACGTATAGGTTGGCGTGTGTCTTACGTCGTGTGTTGTGTGCATGCAGCGCGGCGAGTGTTGCGTGCGTGCAAAGTGCGTTTGATGTTGCATGCATGGGTGCGTACGTGCGTGTGTGTTCGTGAGTGCATGTGCGTGTTAGTGTTACGCGCCAGCATGCGTGTGTGTGTATGCGTTATGTGTACGTGTCAGTGTTGCATGCCTACATGCGTGCGTCTCTTGCGTGCGTGCATGTGTACGTGCGGGGTGAGGCTACACGTCAGTCGACTGACTTTTTCATCTCTGGTCATTAGATTTTCCAGCCCTTGGATGCGAAATCAAGGGCCTCGAGTTTATCATCAAACTCCACCCCCCTGAGCCGCCAGCCACCATCGGCCGAACCGCCAGCCCCCGCTGCCCGCGGCCGGCCCGCCCTCCCTGAAACCACTCCCCACCACCGTCCGCCGCTACCGGCCATCCTCTAGCCGCCCCCGTCTTTGAGCTTTTTCTGCTGGGATCCCCACCCACCGCCCAATGAACGCCCCCCAACCGCGGTGACTGCCAACCACAGGTCTCACAACTTCAATACCCACCGACCACTAATTTATTACCATTTTACGTCGCTTCATTATGTCTTGTTGGCGAGGTGGGCCCTATGGTAACGTCGCTGAATGTGGACCGTTTGACTGGTCAATTGATCGTGTTATCAACAAATTACGGAGCTGTATGGTGAGCCAGTGACCGTATGATCACCCTAAAATGTACACCTATTTTATTAACACAGTACATACTCAAACTACCATTTCTTTCTTTCATATACAGGCTGACAGGTGGGCCCCCACGGTTACGGCGCCCGATGGTGCAACACTAGTTGCGCCCGCGTGGAACGCTTTGACTGGTCAATTGAATGTGTCATCAACATAATACGGAGTTATACGGGTGAGCCCGGTGACCGTATAATCATGACATGTATTTGTTTAACACGGCATGCACGCAAGGGCACATATATACGCACAAGAACTCACCGCTATAAGCGCACACACTTGAACCCTACCCCTATGAGCACCTTCGAGAGAGTGGGCCAGCATATATGATCTTGAGATTTCATGAAGTCACCATAGGTGCCTCGTAGTCGAGTGGAACGCCTCCTCCCAATTGAGCGTACATCGCCGGAAAATACTGAAATTAACACAAGATAAATGCGAGCACCGGGACTTTTACGTTGGTGGGCTCGAGAAACCACTGTCCTCTAACCTTCCAACCACATGTTGGTTAGCACGACAAAATGTATGTGGTGACCGTGATGAGCTTATTCTGAAGTCCAGTGACCATATCGTGCTTTCGCTTCAAATACAATGACCGTAAGTGTCGTCAACAAAATACGGAGCACGCATCAAATGCAAAGTCCGTTAGTGTCATCAACAAAATATGGACACGTATCGTGAGCTAGATACCGTTGTACTATTGTATATGCTTATTTTCTTAGTGGCCCATTGCATGTGTGGTGTGGTGGGCACATCATTTCTAGTTGTGGTGGGTCAACATCAAGACTCATGGGTCGGTTCCATCCTGCGCCACATATAGGTTGGACCGAGACGTGTTATACGAAGACCCATGTGGAGGACTCAAGTACAACACGAAGCTACCAAATCACGGAGGACTCTATCCCCACTAGTGATAAGCCGACTATATATGATTTGTAACCCTAGGCCCTTACTATGTTATACAAGCTTGGGGCTAGTTCGTCGATAGTATACGTATTACCTAACAATGCTCGATATTCATGTGTACTTTGTACACACCCCTATCACTAATATACAAAGCACTGTGAGTAGGCTCTTTCTTCAACTCGCAAGGGTCCGATCCGAACTAGGGTAAAATTTTGCCTCAGATTACCATCCAGCCTAATAACCAGGGATATCCTATCGAATGACGATATGATGAAATCATATCTGCCAACTACTAAGAGAGAGGTGTGTGGGGGGCAATGTAAAGTAGAGAGGCCTAAAAGATAATGTGCGTGCGGAGACACGTAGGCACATATATGTGCATATAGAGGGCTAGTAGAGACCGTGCATGTGTATATATGCATGTGAGAGAAATAGTGTTTTCCAACTGAGATTAGTGAAAAGAGTGGTACATAGTAGTCAGAAAGAGAGAGAGAGAGAGAGAGAGAGAGAGAGAGAGAGAGAGAGAGGAACAGAGAGAGCATGTGCGTGAGACACCCCGACACCCTGAGAGAGATTGTGAGCATGTGTGAAAGAGAAATGACGATGCATATAAAGTGTGTGAACTTATGCGTCGAGATAGAGAGATATATAACGTTACGTGAGAAAGGGCGAGGCATAGTGTGTCTACATGTAAAAGGCGGTTCTACGCATTAAATTAAAATATAAATGGCATTATTATTTTTGGATGAGATCATGAATTTTGCAAATTGCGTATGGACGAAAGTCAGTCTATCGGACACCCATACTCTATTGAATTCTAGCATGTGCATGTGTTCATTTCATATTATCGATCCATAGAGTGAGAGCGGTTTGAAATACAGGCAATGGAAGCTTTTGCAATTCATATATAAACATTAATTAGTGAACTCCATGTTGTTAGTGTGAAGCACTTTATACATTTGTCACTTGCATGGATACATTCCAAATTGCTAGCTACGTAAATAGAATACATGTAAATTCAACATAAAGAGGGTTTCAAGATTCGAATTCATAGGAAGTGCATTCATCTATTTGAACCCGAGATAATGGCATTTGTAAATCAGATGTAAAAGGGGGCATCAATCTTTGTTGTGAGTTTGAACATGCTATATATATTCATACGCATATCTAACTTTTTATTTTTTGCAACCAAGGAGATTATATCTGGAACCATGCATGAACTGAGGTAAGTTGCATATTTTTAATATATACTCATGTACAATGTATATTCAAATGTACCCTCCATTCCAAAATAATCGTAGCTTTAGGATTTTCAACAGTAAAGATTTGTGAAGTTTGACAAATCATGAAAGTTCAATTCAAGAGAACCAAAAACGTTAATGCTTCTGCTCCCAAATATTGAGCGAAGCGCCAAATAGGCCTCTGGTCACCCGAAACCGCGCGAGACTAATGTTTAGGTGGTAGGAAATTACTGTCCTGACTCTGGCCCGTGTAGCCTATCGGCCCGATGTCCAAAGGTCTAAACCGGGGTAGGTTTGTAACTTCACCAAGACGCGAGTCTCAACCGCCTCCGAGAAACATTCATACGCCGTGGGCGCCTAAACACCCATGCACTCGGCCGAAATCTATCCCGCCCACATTTGGGACACCTGACATGACTGTCCTATCCCCAACCCGCAATATGTCCGAAATTTTAGATGGGGGCAAAGTTTGTAACTTTCCCCAAATTTCAATCAAGCGCGTCTCAAACCGAACATTGTTCCCCCTTAGTTCCCCGCCTCCCTCCATTTCCCCATTCTTACTCCGTGGGCCGAAAACGCCTCTCCACCAGCCGCCAAACCCGGCCTCCTCCGCCGGGTCCGTCCTTCCACCCCATAGCGGCCAATCCACCGCCGCCTCCTCCATCACGCCGAGCCGATACCCCGACGCCGCTGCCCAACGCAATCAAGAATCAAACGCCTCAAGGACTTAGCTGAAGCCGAGGCAGAGCTGCCTCCACGACGCCGACGCCGACATGCGCCATACCGTAACCACTCCACCATGCCGCCCTGCGCCTCACCGCTGCGGGCTCCACTGTCGCAACCGTCCACCGCACCGGAGCTGTTCCCTTCGCCACGCTGCTCGCCGCCGGATCTGCTTCCCGCCACCGGCTGCAGACCACCGGACCACACTCAACAACTTGGCCATGGGTTCGTCCAAGGCTGCACCGTCCTCCACAACTTCTGGTTTCCTGCGAACAACAAGAAGATCATCGGAAAAACAGAAGGAGGACACAACACTGCCAGTAGAAAGAGGTACTCCTCTTCCCTTATTTGTGCAAATCTTACATCTCTGCTCACACCGTATTCATCCCACGAAAGAAACTAGTTGAGCGCTTCTTACTGCATCTTCTTCGTGATACTAAATGCACAAGGTTTCCTCCCTTTTACTATTTCACCTTTACTAGAGGTCAGTAGCCCGCCTGGATTTCAATTCAGGGTCAGTCAAACCGCAATTAAAAGAAGCAGCACCCGCTTAGGCGCGCGGAGCACCTAGTCCGCCTGTTCCCCGGGGAAGCGGCGCATCGGTGTCTATCATAGGGGTGTGGGGCGCAGGAGCTGCTTGCGCCCGGTCTGGAGGTCGGCAGGGCATGAATGTATGGCCGGAGGGGGGGGGGTGCCAAGCACGGCGGTGCGGTGAGGTCGAGGGGAGGGCGCAGGCAGGGGAGGAATACTGGGCCGGTGGTCGCTGGCGTTTCGAGGAAGATCATCAACACTGACTGGCTGGAGGTAGATGAAGGCGATCTGCCCGTTCTTTGTACATTGGACGGTGCAGAAAAAATGGACTGACCTATTTGCTTTCAAATGATCGTTATTTTCATAGAATCCTGTAGTAATTTAGTGCGCCATGCATGTTGTAGAGCTATCATATGTCTCCCATCATTTATTTCTCACCGACCTGCTATCACTACTAGGAAAAAGGCTACTAGCAGCGCGGGTAAAAAGGCTACTAGCAGCGCGGGTACCGGCGCTACTAGTATCGCGCTACAGCTAATAGTTAGTAGTAGCGTGGGTTAATCCCGCGCTACTACTAACTTTGTTAGTAGTAGCGCGGGTTTAACCCACACTACTGCTATTACGTACACACGCTACTACTAATGAAATAGTAGTAGCGTGGGTAAACAACCAATGCTACTAGTATCCTATATACCAGTAGTGCTAAGTTTCCTCCCCACACTACTACTAACAATTTAGGAATTAAAAAAAATTAGATGTAGTATTCATGAATAGTAATACGTCCAATGCAACACAAATGAATGTCACTGAACCATCTCAATATTCCATTTAACATGTCACAGAACCATCTCAAGATTCCATTTAACATCAGACACACACAGACACACACAACCATCATCGTAAGGTGGGTACCTTCCATTGTGCTCTACCACCAACCTAAACATACCACTTCTCTAGATGTATCTACATAGGCTCGGAGTTCAGACCTCGGCGGACTCGAATCCTCCCTCCCCCGGACGGTGGCGTCAAGGTCCTCCACCTCGGCGGCCTCCGGCGTCGAAATCACCTGGACGATCATCTGTGCGACGTGGCAACAAGGCTTCACGGCGAAGTCCGTCTCTGATTGGTTGAAAAGCACAACGCCACCGGGCCGTGCTAGTCAGCGTCGATCACCTCTGCGCCCACGTCGGGAAAGTGAAAACTTGTTAGTACGCAAATTGCATCAGTTCAACCAAATAGTACTAGCAAACATGGACGAATAGGGAAAAGAAATTTTCTCGTTCACCTAGTTAGGCATCAACTATTTAAATAAAAAAATCAGCAGCTTCTTCCTTAAATAAAAGCGGTGCTTGGTAACTGCACTTGAAAAGCTTGATAGCATATGAGATTAAGATATATAAATTTGTATGGTCACGTCCTTGCATGTTGGAAACAATCATTGGTTAAGATTACACTCTTTTGTAGAGGAAAGAACTTTGGGACAATCAACAGCCTTTCACTTGATCTCCGCTAGCTACTTTGGATTCAATAAGAATAGGAACATTTATTTGAAGGGTTGTAACTGCAGGGATGGATAATCTCACTAACCTCTGTAACTTTCTTTGACTGCCCGTTATAAGGGTTGTCGTCAGTTTTAAACATTTCCATCTGAGATGGGCTTAAGCCATAGAGGAATTGAGGAATGTTCTTGTAATTATCCATTACCGCCAAGAAGGTTAAAAATAAAGCTTGAAGCCACTATGACCGGACCATGAAACATGTGAATGGAATTACAAATCATAATAATAAGTATTTCATCTAGGCAAATTAATGAAGTGTAGGATCCTGGTTTCTCAACGAATTTAAGCATGTGAGATTCAGATCACAAACATTTTGTTTCTCAATGAATTTAAGCATGTGTTAGACACAAGCACAATTTTTGCCAATCAGTGATGTGAAAATAAAAACGTGGAGCAGAGCATTTACCTGAGAATCTGGAGACGCAGTCCCCTGTATTCTCTTCCTCTCCTCCTTTGCTCAACACTTTTGAGGGAGTCCTGGATTAGGGGGTGTCCGGATAGCCGGACTACCATCATCAGCCGAACTATCATTGGCCGGACTATCATCATCGACCGGACTACAAGACTATGAAGATACAAGATTGAAGACTTCACCCCGTGTCCGGATGGGACTTTCCTTGGCGTGGAAGGCAAGCTTGGCGATACGGATATGTAGATCTCCTACCATTGTAACCGACTCTATGTAACCCTAGCCCTCTCGGTGTCTATATAAACTGGATGGCTTTAGTCCGTAGGACTAGAACAACAACCCTTACAATCATACCATAGGCTAGCTTCTAGGGTTTAGCCCCTTGATCTCGTGGTAGATCCACTCTTGTAAACATCCACAATATCAATATCAATCAAGCAGGATGTAGGGTTTTACCTCCATCAAGAGGGCCCGAACCTGGGTAAACATCGTGTCCCTTGTCTCCTGTTACCATCCGCCTAGACGCATACAGATTCGGGACCCCTACCCGAGATCCGCGGTTTTGACACCAACATTGGTGCTTTCATTGAGAGTTCCTCTGTCCGTCACCGATAGGCTTGATGGCCTCTTCAATCAACAACGGCGCAGTCCTGGGTGAGACTTTTCTCCCGGACAGATCTTCAGATTCGGGCGGCTCGCAATGCGGGCCAACTCACTTGGCCATCCGGAGCAGATCGAAGCTACGCCCCTGGCCGTCGAGTCAGGTTTGGAAGCCTAAACTTCACGGCCCGATATCCGCGGGGACTTGATCTTGATGAATCTGAGCCACAGCCCGAAGCGTGCCGTTGTCACGATGGGCATGACCTAACTCTGCCGCGGACAGACACCTTGAAGGTCGCTGCGAATCCGCTCCGACTCATAGTCCGGAGCCGATCGCTCGGATCGAGGACGGATGGCTGGACACCGCCTCGGGAGCCGCAACTTCTACGGCGATAGAGCTGAACACTTACCTTGTCCCGCATAAAGCTCATGACTCCGAGGTGTCGGACTCCCTGCCGGACTCCGAACCTCCTGCGCCCCTGCCAGTCGAATCCGATTGGGCGCCGATCATGGAATTCACCGCTGCGGACATCTTTCAGCACTCGCCCTTTGGCGATATCATAAATTCACTGAAGCATCTCTCGCTATCCGGAGAGCCCTGGCCGAGCTACGGCCAGGACGGTTGGGACGCGGACGACGAAGAAATTCAGAGCCCACCCACCACCCACTTCGTAGCCACCGTCGACGATTTAACCGACGTACTCGACTACGACTCCGAAGACATCGACGGTATGGACGACGATGCCGGAGACTACCAAGAACCAGGTTTGCCTAGATAATCGGAAGACCACCTCGTCATACAACATATACATGGTGGACACCCCAAAAGATGGGGACGGTGAAGAAGCAGCGGAGGCCGATTCCTTAAAGAAACAGCCCAAGCGCCGACGTCAGCGGCGCCGCTCTAAATCCCGCCACGGCAAGAATGGAGATTCCGGCACAGGAGATAATAACACCCCAGAAAGTGCCGAAGACAACTCCCTCCAGCACGATCCAGCGCAGGAGGAGGCAGAAGCAAGCCCACACGAGAGGGCGGCGATTTAAGAGGTCGAGGATGACAATCACTTACTTCCCTCCGAGAGCAGGCAAGCCTCGATTTACCAATTCGTCGTGCACGAGGATCCCGTTGAACAAGAGCTGTTTCAGACGCAGGCTAATGGCCACGGCAAACAGCCTAAAGAAAAGCAGCAACAGCTTCAAGCTGATCAAGACCCATCTTGGGCCGGCTGTGATGGACCGAGGTCCTCGCGGCCGAAGAGTATGAACTTCGAACGCCCCTCCAAAAGTTACCCAAAACGCAAGTTGCTCCCCCGATTAGAGGAGGAAGCATCACCAGCGCACAATACGGCAGACCGACCACCTGCGTGGCGCGAGTAGAGGCGTGCAAGCCTCCACCAAAACCGCACTCGGCATCGCTCAAAAGCATGAAGCCACGGGGAACGCTACGGACTTATGCGTAGATATATTGGAGGATAAGGCAAGACAATCCAGATCTATCTATGGATCACGTGGCGCCCCAAGACCCAATGCATTTAATACCGTCCGCCACTGGATATAACTACTCGGCCGGGCGAACACAGCAGAATAACGCTCTCTCGAGCTACATCGAGATATTGCTCAATACGTAGGCGCCGACACCCACTATGCTTCACGGACGAAGTAATGGATCATCAAATCCACGAAGGGTTTAAACCCGTTAATATCGAATGCTACGATGGCACAACAGACCCAGCGGTTTGGATTGAGGATTATCTTCTCCATATACGCATGGCGCCATTTATCTTCACGCCATCAAATATCTCCCGCTCAAGCTTAAAGGACCAGCTCGGCATGGGCTTAACAGCCTGCCCGCAGAGTCAATTGGATGTTTGGGAGGACACGGAAGCCGCATTCCTTGACAACTTCCGAGAACGCGTATGTGCGACCACGGACGCAGATGACCTAAGCCACATAATCCAGCGGCCAGATGAATCGGCCGAGCAATTACGGACACGGTTCTTAACAAAGAAAAATCAAATCATCGATTGTCCGGATGCGAGAGGCACTCGCTGCCTTCAAACATAACATCCGTGGACGAGTGGCTGGCCCGGCACCTAGGACAGGAGAAGCCGAAATCCATGGCAGCCCTCACATCACTCATGACCCGCTTACGTGCGGGAGAGGATATTGGCTAGCTCGCAGCAACAACCTCAAAGCAAAAACGGCGGCAGTCCGGATACCAAGGACCGCAACGGCAGGTTGCGTCGAAACAAAAACAAACGCCGCATTAACGGCGACATCAATGAGGATACGGCAGTCAACGCCGGATTCCGAGGCTCCAAACCCGGTCAACGGAAGAAGCCATTCAAAAGAACCACTCCGGGCCCATCCAATTTGGACCGAATACTCGACCGCTCTGTCAAATACATGGAACCCCGAAAAGCCAGCTAACCACACCAACAGAGATTGTTGGGTATTCAAGCGGCAGGCAAATTAATCGCCAGCAAAGTGACAAGGGGCTACACAGCGATGACGAGGAAGAGACCCGCCGCCCGAACAACGAGAGGACAAAGGGATTCCCCCTCCAGTTCGGACGGTAAACATGATATACGCAATGCATATTCCCAAGAGGGAGCGGAAGCGTGCACTAAGGGACGTATACGCGATGGAGCCTGTCGCCCCAAAATTCAACCCATGGTCCTCTTGCCCGATCACTTTCGATCGAAGAGACCATCCGACCAGTATCCGCCATGGCGGATTCGCCGCATTGGTTTTAGACCCAATCGTCGATGGATTTCACCTCACGAGAGTCCTCATGGACGGCGGCAGTAGCCTGAACCTGCTTTATCAGGATACAAAGGCGCAAGATGGGCATAGACCCTTCAAGGATTAAACCTACAAAGACAACCTTCAAAGGCGCCATACCAGGTGTCGAGGCCAATTATGCAGGCTCGATTACTGGAAGTGGTCTTCGGATCCCGGATAATTTCCGAGCGAGGAGTTAATCTTTGACATAGTCCCGTTCCGCAGCGGCTAACACGCTCTGCTTGGACGAACCGCGTTTGCAAAATTCAACGCGGTGCCGCATTATGCATACCTTAAGCTCAAGATGCCAGGCCCTCGTGGAGTCATCACGGTCAATGGAAACACGGAACGCTCCCTCCGAACGGAGGAACATACAGCGGCTCTCGCGGCAGAAATACAGAGCAGCCTTTTAAGGCAATTATCGAGTCCGGCCGTTAAACGACCGGACACGACCAAACGCGCCCGGAGCAAAATCAACCAAGACCACCGCACGTTCCGAGCACGCCAGAGTAATGCGGCCTTAACCCCAGCCCTCGCAAATTTGTAAGACAAGCTCTCCGCGTACATAATTACGCCTTGGAGATACCATGGGCATAGGGGAAAGGCACAACCACAACAGACCCAAGAGTGCGGTTCGACCACTCCTGTGGGCTCCCAAGTGTCGCCTTTTTTCTTTTATTTTCTCTTTTTATACAGAACTATGTCCGGCGGCGACCCTGCCGAACTCATGATGCAACAGCCAGGGGAAGGACAAAGGCCGCGATTTAACACTCGTGTGGTCTCCATCACGAGCATTAAATTTGTTACATACAACATTCCGTGGCCTACCCTGCAGGGAGACGCCTTTAATTCGTCCAATCCTTTGCTTTCCGCGACTATTTGTATCATTCCGCACTCATAGCATATCTTCTCGAATAAAATGCAGCACCTTTTTGCCTATAATTGCATTACCTTATATATACATATATGTTCATTTACGACATGTTGCATCCGTACACTTTGGTACGGCCAAATACACCAGGGGCTTATGTTCTCCGCATTATGGTGTGATAAAGTCCGCACACTTTCACAAGTGCGGCACCCCGAACTTATAGCATTATATGAATCGGCTCCGAATCATGTCTTGGGTCAATAGTTGGGTTTGCCCGGCTCCCATGTTTGGCACCTTACGTTCCGTTCTATCGGCTAAGGTAGCATCGGGAGAACCACTGCGATTGCGCCCGGTTGAGCCGGTTAACGCCTCGATGGAGAAAGCTAAAACCGATTTGTCATGATAAGGCGAGAGACTGGTCGCTGTTCGAGAGGTCCTTTCGGGTCCTTAAAGACCCACGCCGCTTCGGCGAAGTTCAGGACAATGTCCGATGAAGGCGTGGATAGCGCCCAATTCGTCCTCCGAATACTAGGGGCTTCGCCGAAATTTAAAATTATAGAATTCTATGGCTAAGTGAGAGTGTTCAAGCACTATAAGTCCGGTTGCCTTGTTCGTTGTGTTGAGCGCCTCCCTCGATGGACCCAAAAATGGGAACTAGAGCGCTCAAGTTTATCACGAACACCCCAGCACTCGTGGCATGGGGGCTGAAGTCGACGACTTGCCATCTCTCAGATTTAATAAACGGCCGCTTGAAGGTAATATTTTAAATTAACAAGCGTTGCTTAGCGCATATGAACAAAGTTTTCAGGCATAGGATAACACATTGCGAATTTACTCAAAAATTACATCCCTGGGGCACTCATCCGCAATCTTGCGGGCACCCTTCAGGACAGCCTTATAGTAGATTTCGGGCGTACGATGTTCCTTGCCCACTGGTGGCGCGTCAGTGATTAGCTTCTCCGCATCCAGCTTGCCCCAATGCACCTTTGCGCGGGCAAGGGCCCGACGAGCACCTTCAATACAGGCGGAGCGCTTGATAACCTCCACCTGTGGGCACGCACTCACCAGCCGGGCCGCAGACGAGGCCGGTCAAGTAGCTCCCAGCATGGCCTCTCCGAGCCACATCCGGACTATGAGGCCCTTCATGGCCTGCTTTCGGCCACATTAGAAGCTTCGACCAGCTGCTTCACTGGTCGCTAGGGGCACCGGATGGCCGGCCTCAGATATCGAGACCAGAAGACCTTCTCCGTTGAGCTCCCCTCCTCGGCTCGGTAGAATGCGGCGGCATCGGACACGCTTCGAGGCAGATCTGCAAACGCCCCTGGAGAGCTCCGAATTCGGGTAAGTAACACGTAATTTACATTCACATGCTTGCTTTGCATGAAAAATTCCTTACCCGCCGCTATCTTCCTCATCAACTCAATCTCCTGAAGGGACTTATGGGCCTCGGTCTTGGCGGTTTTGGCACTTTTGAGAGCCGAGGCAAGCTCGGACTCTCGATTCTTTGAGTCACGCTCCAAACTCTCATGCTTTTCCATGAGAGCCTGGAGCTCTTGCTGAACCACCGCCACCCGCGCCTCCTGCTTTTCTCGCTCTGACCGTTCGTGGCCGCATTATGCGTTCGTCACAGACACGGCCTCCTTCGTGGTCGCCACCTCGCTCGTGCCCCCTGCAGCACCCATGTTATCCTTGTTATTTTTTGTTGCAACCTAAATCCTTTTCTGTAAGGTACAAGTTCAAAGTGGTGTTACTCACCTTCTTTGTCCTGGAGCTGCTTCCTGGCGCGGCCGAGCTCTTGCTCGGACCGCTCGAGCTCCTGCTTCAAAGCACCGACCTCCGCGAGCCAAGGCGGCAGAGGTCACAGGCGAGCCTGCAACCCATATTGACATAATTTTTAGCAACCTCACAGATATCTTTTTTTCAGATCCTCATTCCGGCTTTTCTTTCCGAACACCGAACCGAGCATCGGGGCTACTGTCTATGCGGTATTACATTGCATATTTTAACTTCTTACCTCAAAGCACGATAGAAGGCTCCTGCGAGCTTCGGTCGGCCCGCTCTTGGCGAAGCTGCACTTTCTGGATCACCGCACTCATAATAGTGCGGTGTTCTTCCTCGATGGAAGCGCTCTGCAGCGCCTCCAACAAGTTGCCGGCGCCTCGGTTGGACCGGAAGCCACCGGCGTCACGGTCTTGCCCTTCATTGAAGGGCCGCCGGCCGGACTCCGGGACCACTGCGGGTTACATTGTGGAGTCCGCGCAAAGTCCGGAGGACGCCTTGTGGCGCCTCCGGAGCCTCCCCCTGATGGGTCCCTTCTTGGGATCCCACCTCGGCGTCCTCGGCGTCGCGAGGGGCGGAGGCGGTCGGGATGGAGTCTACATCCGACGAAGCCAACGACCCGCTCGATGAAGCGGGGAGATCATCACTGGCCGGACTACAAGTAGCATGCGGCATCAGAATGACACTATGTGACGCAGAAAAAGAAATTATAAATCATTCAGGAATCCAGATACTTACGATCTCGCCGGAGGCCTGGCCCTTGATGGCCATTCTTCCTCGCCAACGTTGATGTTGGCGGAGCTGTCCGGGGGAATAGTCCTTCCCCTCATGGACCCTTTGGCCTCCCCTGTTGGGGAAGCCTTCCTCTTCCTCTCTCCCTCCTCAGGGAGAGAGTCCTCTTTCTCCTCCTCGTTTTCGGGGGAGGAGTCCGCCCCGGAGTCGTCGGGCACCTGAAAACGGGCACTCTTTCGAGCACCCGTGGCCTCCTTCTTGGCCTTCTTCTCCGGCACCACGTGCGGTGCCGGAACCAGCAGCCCCGCTAGACGGGCGTCCACTGGATTTTCTGGCATAGGAGCCGGGCAGGTAATCTGCTCCACCTTCCTCATCCAGTCCTGTCAAAGGAAAAGGGGAAATTAAAACCCGCATAGAGTCAAACTATGGAAAGCAAGTGTCCCGTAAAGGGGTACAATCACTTACCTCGTCGGCCTTGTGATGCGAGCAAAATCCGCGATCTTCAGTCGCGGATGCGGGGGCTTCGGCGCCCTTGAACAGCACCCTCCAGGCGCCTTCGTACGTCGTGTCGAAGAGCCTGTTCAGCGCCTGGTGCTATTCCGGATCAAACTCCCACAGATTGAATGCCCGCTCTTGGCATGGGAGAATCCGGTGGACGAGCATGACTTGGACCACGTTAACCAGCCTGAGCTTCTTCACCAGCTTCTTGATACAGGCTTGGAGTCCCGTCAGCTCCTCTGAACTACCCCACAGCAAGCCCTTCTCTTTCTAGGAGGTGAGCTGCGTGGGAATACCAGATCTGAACTCGGGGCCGCCGCCCATGTAGGGTCACGCGGCTCGGTGATGTAGAACCACCCCAATTGCCACCCCTTGACGGATTCCACGAAGGCCCCTTTGAACCAAAGGACATTGGGCATCTTGCCCAACATGGCGCCTCCGCACTCCTCTTGAGTGCCCTTCACTACCTTCGGCTTGACATTGAAGGTCTTGAGCCAAGCGAAGTGGGGCTGGATGTAGAGGAAGGCCGCACACGCACGATAAACGCCGAGATGTTGAGGATGAAGTTCGGCGCCAGATCATGGAAATCCAGGCCGTAGTAGAACATGAGCCCCGGACAAAGGGGTGAAGTGGAAAGCCCAGTCCAGCGGAGGAAGTGGGGAAGGAAAACGACCCTCTCATGGGGGCTGGGGTGGGGATGAGCTGCCCTCGTCGGGCAGCCGGTGTGCGATGTCGCTGGAGAGGTATCCGGCGCC
Organism: Aegilops bicornis; assembly: GCA_021605145.1. NCBI lineage: Eukaryota > Viridiplantae > Streptophyta > Magnoliopsida > Poales > Poaceae > Aegilops > Aegilops bicornis. The sequence goes on from CM038669.1 coordinate 266,410,594, forward strand.
GCGCAGTTTGGCGATTTGCTCCTCCTTAACGATGGAGACCAACCATTTACCTCCCGCTCCGGACATGGTCGGAGAAGGTTGAGACGAGATGCGCGAACTTGTGCGCTGGAGCTCGGGTGCGCGGAGATGGATAAGCAAAGGAGGAAGAAGGCGTAGGTGAGAAGGTCTTACGCGTCCCCCACCGGCCTGGTAAAACTCGCTTATCTCCCAAGCGTCACCATCAATGGCGCGGTTGGTTTACCCACGTCCGTATTGATGAGAATCCCGGATTAAGGGAAACACGATCTCCGCTCGACAAGACGCGTGCCAAGGAAACCGCCGCCAAATGCGTTGAGGTGGTAAAGTAAGAAACAATTCGAGTAATGGCTTGGTAGTGGTGTGACGTCATGCCACAAGAAAGTCAGCAGATTGAACTTGTGTATATATTATTATTCTCTCTACGGTGGAATGTGGAATTTATTTTGCGAGCGGACACTATCCTGGTGTTCACAATCTTCTATCATTTGGAGGTGGAACCCGCCTTGCAATGCCAAGCAATATACGCCACGGACTTATCGTCATTGAAGCCTGGTTCAGGGGGCTCTTGAGGAGTCCTGGATTAGGGGTGTCCGGATAGCGGACTACCATCATCAGCCGATCTATCATTGGCCGGACTATCATCATCGACCGGACTCCAAGACTATGAAGGTACAAGATTGAAGACTTCGCCCCGTGTCCGGATGGGACTTTCCTTGGCGTGGAAGGCAAGCTTGGCGATACGGATATGTAGATCTCCTACCATTGTAACCGACTCTATGTAACCCTAGCCCTCTCCGGTGTCTATATAAACCGGATGGCTTTAGTCCGTGGGACTAGAACAACAACCCTTACAATCATACCATAGGCTAGCTTCTAGGGTTTAGCCTCCTTGATCTCGTGGTAGATCCACTCTTGTAAACATCCACAATATCAATATCAATCAAGCAGGACGTAGGGTTTTACCTCCATCAAGAGGGCCCGAACCTGGGTAAACATCGTGTCCCTTGTCTCCTGTTACCATCCGCCTAGACGCACAGTTCGGGACCCCCTACCCGAGATCCGCCGGTTTTGACACCGACAACTTTCTTTGCCTCTCTTTCATTTGTAAAATGACTGCATGTTCTACAATTTCAAAAAAAAATGTTACTTCTCTAAATCAGTACTGTGACTAACCGCTTGACAGATTTAAAATCTTAATCAAGTTACTTTAATTTGTACAAACAGGTTAACCGCATGGCGAGCATAGAACCATTCATTGTGGCAGCAATTCAACAGCAGATATATAGAGATTGATCCATCATCCAACACATCGATCGGCTACAAAATTACCACACGACATCATGATGATATTCACATGAACACAAGAACAGCATGGAGTCTTCGAACAGTGCAGAATCAAACTATAGTTAAGGGACACCGAACTGATCTTCAGCCTATTGCAGACGGGTATTGATCGATGGAGACATGCATGGAGTACAGGATTTGCTATTGATTTTGCACCGTGCCTCATTATTGGACAGGCCCGTGCAATGCTCTCATGGCAATTTTTTATGCCCAACTAATTAACCTTCAGCCTATCTGTTTGATCTACTTGACCCTTGGCATGTAGCACTTTGATAGTGTATGATTTTCTTGCACCACAGCCGTGTCATACATACACATACTACTTTTTTTGAGGACACACACACACACCTAATTTGATTAAGCAGTTCATCAAATCACGAGCAGCAGCAAGCAGTAGTTCATCAAATCACACACACACACACACACACACATGGCCAGCAACAAAATCGGTTAGATTTATTGATCGACCACGAGCAGCAGCAAGCAGCAGTTCATCAGATCTAGAGCAGAGGAAGTGGATGAGACGAGGAGTAAGGCGTACGCAAGTGATGGATGGGGAGGGAGCCAGTCACACGGGCGGGAGGGGAGGCTCCTCCGCCGTCTCCTCCTTGGGGGCGTCGGTGAGGGCGGGGGCAGGGGCAGGGGCAGAGCGGCATCGAGGTGGGGCTGGTCGGAGGGGGCGGCGAGCATGAGGGGGCGGTCATTGGCCTCCTTCCACCCCCTCTCCTCTCCCTCCTCTGCTATGGGGGAGGGCGAGCTGGTTCGGCACCGGCGTCACCTTCGCCTTCTTTGCCTCGTTCGAGCGCTGCTCCTGCATCAACCTCTCCACCAACGATGACGAAAAGGGGCCCCGCAAAAAAGGAGCCCGCCAACTGCTGCAGTGGCCTCCTGCTCACCGTCCACCACCACCAAGCAGACGGGAGCGGCGGGGCGCGCAGCCGCGGCGTGGCGACGCGGAGGGGGCATGGGGGCGAACGGACGGAGGAGAGGAGGTGGAAGGGAGGCCCGGCGGCGAGTGGGTTGGGAGAGGAGAGGAGGTTGGGGATCCGGATCGGGCTGCGTGGTTTTTTTAGATGCATGTGGGGTAGTGGGTGGTGTAGGACGGTTGGTGGGGTGGGAGTGTGGATCGGGCCGGGGTGGACACGCTTAGTAGTAGCGTGGGGGTCTTACCTGCGCTACTACTAAGTAAGTAGTAGTAGCGCTGGTTTTATACCCCTCGCTACTACTATGGCCTATCCCAGGGGCATTGTTGGAGACCATTTAGTAGCAGCGCGGGTTTATACCCCTCGCTACTACTATCAACTTAGTAATAGCGCGGTTTTTATACCCCTCGCTACTACTAATTAGCAGTAGTGCCCGTTTTTAAACCGCGCTGCTGGTAAACTTCCGTGTATAAGGTTTTCCCTAGTAGTGTATCTGCTACCTTTACACTGTACTAATTGTGCACACAGTTCACCCATACTCACACTATTGTTTTTTATGCATGGGTATTTCAGACTCTGACGCAGTGTTGATGAATGCAGAAAAGAAAAGACAGAAGTCGCTCCAGTGTAATTCAAAGACAAGCACTAAGCGTTTCAGCATTCTAATGGGTGCAGTGTCACCAGTTGGAGAAAGTAAACGTAGCTCTGCAGTTGATGATCTCAATTGCCATACACAACCATCCCAGGTGCTTGCTTTAACTTCGCGCTGTCAAATGTGGTTGCATGTTGCATATGGTGTCTAGATTGTATTGCTTCCAATTTGGTTAAATTGCATCTGCTTACTTTACACATTATACCTTTGATAATGACATGCCTTCCTGTTTTTGATACATACTACATATGTCTACTAACCATGTTCGTACATCAAACTAATGCTCTTTTGTATCCCTCGTCAATCACTTATGATGAGATAGTCACCCGGGTGGGTTACTGTGAGAAGCCCTACACGTTTAAAGAGTGCAGTGTCATCCTCCCCACATGATTCTCAAGAAACAGCAAGGCAAAATGAAGATAGTCAACGTAGCTCTCTAGTTGATCACCGCAATTCCCCCACACCACCATCGCAGGTGCTTGCTCTTACTTGGCAGTGTGATATGTGGTTGCATGTTTCATATGGTGTCTACCTTGTAATGCTTCTAATTAAGGTAAATTGCATCTGCTTAGTTAACACATTATACTTGTGAATATGACATGCCTTCCTGTTTTTTGTACATACTACGTCTTTCTATTAACCATGTTCTTACATCAAACTACTTTTCTTGTGTATCCATCATCAATGCTCCTAATTTGTTAAATTGCATCTCCTTAGCTTACACATTATACATATGAATATGACACGCCTTCCTGTTTTTGGTCCATACTACATCCGCCTATCACACCATGTTCTTACATCAAACATCGTTCTTGTGTATCCTGCGTCTATCGCTTATGATGAGACGATCCACGCAGCGTGGGTTAATATGAGACGCAATACTCTTATAAAGAATGCAATTTCATCCTCTCCACATGATTCTCAAGAAACAGCAAGCCTAAATGAAGACATTGAACGTAGCTCAGACTCAAGACCGCACTTCCCCTACACCACCATCACAGTGCTTGCTCTAACTTCACAAAGGTGATATGTGGTTGCATGTTGCATACGGTGTCTAGCTTGTAATGCTTCTAATTAAGGTAAACTGCATCCGCTTAGTTTACTGGACTATACCGTGAATATGACATGCCTTCTTATTTTTGGTACACACTACATCTATGTGTTAACCTTGTTCTTACATGAAACTACCTCTCTTCTGTATCCTGCATCAATCACTTACAATGAGTCACCTTTATTCGTTGCATATTGCATATTATTTCTAGCCTGTTACCATGTATTGCTTCTAATTTGGTCAAATACATTTGTTAGGGCACCCTTTTAATTTGGCAGAGTGATATTGGTTTCATCTTTCATATGGTTTCTAGCTTGCATCGATTCTAACAAGTTCAAGCACCTTGTGCTTAGTTTACATTTTATACATCATACATGTCAATATGTCACGCCGTCCTATTTTTTATACATATTCCATCCTATCATGCGGCTGCCTTATATGAAAGTAATGTTCGTCATGTATCATGCATCACCGAAGTTACGAAGAGCAAATTTTATTCCTTTTTCTTGTGGGTTTGACTTGACAAGGCAAAATCAAGAAAGAGGAAGGAAAAGAGTAAGGAAAGGCGATGATGGTGGTCCTCTGCAAAGCAACGTAAGCAGAGCATCTCAGACCGATTCTCCTTGTACCGATAGTGCATTACAAGGTCCAAGTCTCCGCTCCCTACTCCACCATCCAAGGTGCTTGCTCTAACTTGGCAGTGTGATATCTGGTTGCATGTTGCATATGGTGTCTAGCTCAGATTGCTCCTAATTAGTGTAAACTGCAGACCGCTTAGCTTATTCATGATACATGTGAATATGACACGCTTTCCTGTTTTTGGTACATACTATATCTGCCTATCACACCATGTTCTTACATGAAACTACTCTTCTTGTGTATCCTGCATCAGTCACTTATGATGGGACACCTTTAAGTTGGCAGTGTGATATTGGTTTGCGTCTTGAATATATTTCTAGCATGTATTGTTTCTAGTTTGATGAATGCCACCTATGACGAGACAGTTTTAACTTGGCAGAGTGATATTGATTGCACCTTCCATATGGTGTCTTGCAGTGTTTCTAATTTGTTGAAGTGCCTTCCGCTTAGTTACCACATCATAGGTGTGAATATGTCAAGCCGTCCATTTTTTCGTACATATTCCATCCTCGTATCATGACTTTGCCTTTCATCGAGTAGTGTTCGTCCAAGATCATGCATGAATGAGTTGAAGAGCGAATGATATTCCTTTTTCTTGTCGGTATGACCTCACAATGCAAAATCAATAAAGCTGAAGGAAATTGGCAAGGCATTGGATGATGGTGGTCCTTCCGAGGAACTGAAAGCAGAGGTTCTCATGATTCTACTCCGCCATCCTCCCAACAAGATTCGCAAGACAACGCAAGGCTAGACAGTCAACGTAGCTGTGTAGATGATGAGCACATCTCCCCTACTCCACCATCACGGGTGCTTGCTCTAACTTGGCACTATTATATGTGGTTGCATGTTGCGTATGATGTCTAGCTTGTATTGCTTCTAACTCCGTTGAATTGCATATGCTTACTTTAAACATAATGCCTGTGAATATGACATGTGTTCATGTTTATACATCAGACTAATATTCTTGCATATAAAGAATCAGACACTTATGATAAGTCACCATTAAGTCTCCACTGTGATATTGGTTGTGTCTTGCATATGATTTCTAGCATGTATCGCTTCTAATTTGTTAAAACGCCATGCAGTTTGAACTTGGCGAGTGATATTGGTTGCATCTTTCATATGGTGTCTAGCTTGCGGTGCTTCTAATTTGTTGAAATGCCTTCGCTTAGTTGCCACATCATACGTGTGAATATGTCACACCATCCTGCTTTTTTCATACATATTCCATCCTCGCATCATGTGTTTGCCTTTCATCCGAGTAGTGTTCGTCAAGATCATGCATGAATGAGTTACGAAGAGCGAATTTTATTCCTTTTTCTTATTGGTTTGACTTCACAACGCAAAATCATTACAGTTGAAGGAAATTAGTCCGGCAGTGGATGATGGTGGTCCTTCAGAGCAACTAAAACAGGGGGTCTCTACAGATTCTACTCCACCATCCTCCCAAAAAGATTCGCAAGACAACACAAAATTTGGGATACCAACGTAGCTGTGTAGATGATGAGCACATCTCCCCTACTCCACCATCACAGTGCTTGCTCTAACTTGACACTATTATATGTGGTTGCATGTTGCATTATGATGTCTAGCTTGTATTTCTTCTAACTTGAATTGCATCTGCTTACTTTACACATAATGCCCGTGAATATGACATGTGTTCCTGTTTCTAGAACATACGTGTACATGATGAGCACATCTCCCTACTCCACCATCACAGTGCTTGCTCTTACTTGGAACTCGTATACGTGGTTGCGTTTTTTAAGTATGATGTCTAGTTTGTATTTCTTCCGATTATGTTGAATTGCATCTGCGTAGCTTACAACTTATACCTGCAACGATCACTTACCCATAAGACACATTTAACTTGGGACTGTGACGTAGGTTGCATCTTGCATTGTCTTCTAGCTTGTACTGCTTCTAATTTCCTGAAATGGCACTTACAACACGACACTTTTTTACCTGATAGAGTGATATTGGTTGCATGTTCATATGGTGCCTAGCTTTCATTTCTTCTAATTTTGTTGAAATGCCTTCCGCTTACTATTTTTTCATACATATTCCATCCTCCTATCGTACGTGTGAATATGAAACACTATCTTTTTTGTATATATTCCATCCTCCTATCCTGCGCTTGCCTTACATCAAAGTAGTGTTCGTCTGTATCATGCATCAACCAGTTATGCAGAGCTAATTTTATTCATCTTCTTGTGGTTTTGACTTCATAAGGCAATATCAAAAAATAGGAAGGAAAAGAGTAAGTTAGGGGATGTTGGTGGTCCTCCGCACCGACGCAAACAGAGACTCTCTAGATTTGCCACTGCTATTGCTAATGAAGTTGAAGTCCCAAGTCTACATGATGAGTTCATCTCCCGTACTCCACCATCGCAGGTGCTTGCTCTAAGTTGACAGTGTGATAATTGGTTTCATGTTGCCTATGTTGTCTAGCCTGTATTTCTTCTATTTTGATTAAATTGCACCTGCTAAGTTTATACGTTATACATGTTCATATGACATGGCTTTTTGTGTCTAGAAGACACTGCATCTATCTATCATACCATGTTCTTACATCAAAGTACTGCTCTTGTGTATCCCGTGATCACCACTCATGATTGGACGCTTTTAACATGGCAGTTTGCTAGTGGTTGCATCTTGCATTGATTTCTATGTTGTACTACTTCTAATTTTTCGAATTGCCACTTATGACAAGACACTTTTAACTTGGCAGAGTAATATTCATTGCATCTTTCATATGGTGTCTAGCTTGCATTACTTCTATTTTCTTGAAAATCCTTCTGCTTAGTTTGCACATCGTAGCTGTGAATATGTCATGTCATTCTGTTTTTCTTACATATTCCATCCTCATACGGTTGTCTTACGTCAAAGTATAGATTGTCTGTATCATGCATCAATGAGATCTGAAGATTTATATTATTCTTTTGTGTTGTGGGTATAGCTTGACATGGCAAAGTCCAAAAAGAGCAAGGAAAATAATATAGTAGGGAGTCTTGTCATACTCGTCGGGTGAAACGGAAAAGGTTCTACGCCGTCGAGATTACTGGGTACTTATAGTGCAAGAGAAGGTCCAAGTCCACCGGCTAAATCTACAAACACAAGATCACCTGCTCCACCACCTGCAGCATCCGCTTCAACTGCATTTCAAAGATCTCAACCAGTTACTGCTCGTTTGCTCGAACGGCCAGTTCCCAAGCTGCATTCACACCTAACACTACTTCTGAAGCACTGCTGACACAACAGGACTTGGCAAGATCGGATGAACCTCATGAGCATCAACACCAAGACGGTACCTGACCGAGTCAAGTTGTAGTTGCATGCTCCTTTATATGTACTCTCACGGTTTGATGTGCACTAACACTTTCCATATTTGTTGTTGAACTAGCACCACAGCATAAGCGAAATGCAGTACATCGTGGATAATGCTTGACAGATTAACCAAATCTAAAGGAGGAAGAATGGAGATCCATTTTGAGGCAGGTTTAAAAGGCCACGTGATGCTGCTGAGTCAGCCAAGTTAGTATCAGAGGCAGCCGTTGCCGTTAGGTGTCATGCACGTATCCTCCCAACGTGGATCCAGTACAGGAATGAGAAAGACAATACCTAGTTTAACACCTTCCTTGACCATTTATCCATAAGTAATGTTATTCATCGCAATTAGTAATATTGTCTTGCTCTGTCCCATACTTTCTAGCTTCCTTCTAATAAGACTCACATTCTTTTTTCAACAGATGAGGTTCAAGTTGGATCCGAAAGATGATGCAACTAAACAAGCATGCACTCATGTTTTTCAGTCTGCTCTGCTATCGGTACCACCTTAGAAAATCTCACTTTGAAGGCAAGGCTAACAATGAAATCGCCCAAACATCTCCAGTGGAATATATTACAGATGAAGACTGGACATCCAGAGTATCAGGTAGGCTATATGTATTTGATCAGACCACATATTGAACTTGTATTTATGTATGTGCCTTACAAGTGTATCTTCTTCTAGGCTAACTGCTTGAAGAACAAAACCAACCGTTCTAAAGTGAAATTCCAACAGAAAACAGGATCTCGTAGCTATATTGCACTGCACGCGAGGCTTTTGTAAATAGCTGCTACTTCCTTCTTTTTTTTGTGCCATATTATCGTATCTATATTGACTTGTTCCAAATACAAAGGAAAGCCCGTGCGGACCAAAAAGAACCTGAACCGAATGCAATGCAAATCTTCAAGGATTGCCACACCAGCAACATGAAGCGCATGAGCACACCAGTTCAAGCCGCTGTTGTAAGTCCTTACTCCTCCTGCCTTGAACTGATTGGTATTGTGATGTGTTCATTTAACTACTTGGTTTGCAACCAATGTCAGTTACTCTGTTCACTTTTATACACAGTTGTCTTAACGTATCATTTCACCTTACATGGTTTAAAAGAGATGAAGGATATTCTTTTGGTGTTGATTTGTAATCTAGTTGTTATGTTCACGTGCGCACACAATGATAAAATAGGCTGTTTGTTTTGTATTTGTTTGCCCATGTTATGAATGATGTCATACTATGTTCATCCTACTTTAAACCATGTCTCTTCATCCTTAGATGTCAACGAATGTGAGGAAATAGACAATACAGTAGGCATGCTACATAGACATATGTTCCGAAAGTGATTTTATTATGTAGTTGGCACTACAATACATGCTAATGTATTACAGTAGTTCACCAAAATAAGTTATGTATAAAGGTTTAACCTACTTTGTTTGTTTTTATCTCATTAGTAACTTATCCGGTACACTAATCTACAAGTTCAAACTTTCAGGAAGCTATGGAACAAATGATTGAACAGCCACAACCACCTGAAGGTGATGAGGCTACTACAGGCACAATGTCACCTCTTGCTGCAGTGCGTCAGTATCTCTCCACTAACAGTGCAAAAAGCACCTTCCTGCGTATTTCTGGGTTGGTTGTCAAGGTAACCTCGTCGAAATCGCCTACTGAACAAAATCTTCCTTCTAGACAGACTGATATATCTGTGCTCTAGACACAAGTCCAATCCCTAATGGACGTTGTTTTAGAAACAAGAATAGTGGTTGAGAAATATCGTCAAGATATGAATGGTTTTGAAACCAGACTATCAGACATTAACCCGTTGTTCAAGAGCAATGGCGAAAAAAAGGTGGAGATCGTCTTGCTCCATCGATTCTACAACTCAAACATTAGCACTCATGTCAAATGATCCGTGCTTCTATACATCCGATGGTGCTTTTATCCGGAAGGATCTGTAAACTTTATGCCAATAGGCCTTTTGTTGTATGGTTGGAATTTATTATGTTGTGATACAACATTTATGATGCTGCCCCAGGCTGCAGTAATTACGACGCTATTTTTGTATAGTGCAGGTTTATCTTAGTAACGTATTCGGCCGAAAGCTTGGCAGGAGCCCAACATGCCAACATTCGCCGGGCCCATTCCAATTGGGCTAAAAACGATTATGGGCCGAAATTGACATGTAGCCCACTAAAAATATCCGGGCCTAAATCAGCATAAGCTTTCATATTTTTTACGGTAGGCTGTGCCCATAGTGGGCCTTTAATAGGCCTGAACATATTTTGGGCCCTCGGTAAAATAGGCCGTTTACAGTGTAAATATCTTGAGCCCATAAAAACATGGGCCTTTAATAGACCGAAAGTGAGATTGGGCCCCGATTGTGCCAAATAACCCACTCGACTTAGCAGGTCAAATGGTGGCCCATTTACGACGCCGGATCTTTGACAGCCGAATTCGGACGGGCCGTAAATGCGCCGACCTAATACACGGGCCTTTAACAGGCGAAACTTGGTCGGGCTAGATTATCGTCATTTTTATATGGGTCGTTAATGGGCTCGATATGACGTTGGGCCACATATGGCCCATGGTTTACGTCCGGCGTTAATAGGCCGAAAATGACAACACGAAGAAAGTGGCCCAAATATATAGTGGGCCTCTAACAGGCCGAACGTTTTGATGGCCTGTAAATGGGCCCAAATGAAGCCTGACCTTTAACAGGCCGGAAATACACCGGGCCGTGATTCAACCCAACTACTTAGCGGACTGTTAACGGGCCAGAAGTGACCATGGGCCGCGTTGATGACAAGTTTAGGACAGGCCGTTGACGGGCCGATTTGACAGAGAATGTTGGGCCTTTAGCTGGGCCGGCCCATTATGGTCCGCTAAATCTTATGGGCCTTTGGTTAGGCCGGCCTATTTAAACTTTGTGGGCCTCTGTTGGGCCGGTCCACGTGTCAACATATCATAGGCCCATCTTGACCGTTGGATGAGTGACACCTGTGCCAACGCGGAGCTGACGCGTGGATCCGTCAGCCAATGAGAATTTTACACGTGGAAAATCGGCATTGGTCGTGGCTGTTAACGGGTTATCGAATCCAAAATCCGACCAGATAGCTTAACAGCGTTCCGTTACGGTGGATGCCATGTATCGGTCACCCTTGACGAAAGCAGTTCTGTGACGCGGGATTTATCGTCATGGAAGTGGACACTTCCGTGATGATAATTTTGGTAATGTCATGGAACACTTCTACGACAAAGACAGTATGACTATCTTGATTACATCATAAATTTGTCATGGATGTACATGCATGACAAAAAACGCGACCTACTGTGACAAACACGTATCATCACGGAAGTGTATTTTATTGTAGTGTTTCTTCCGCCTATATATATCAATATACCCTAAAACGATCGGGGAACAGAATAGATCGGGAGTTCCACCGCCGCAAGCCTCTGTAGCCACCAAAAGTCAATCGGGACCTGTTCCAAAGACCACGGAGGGGGGAACCCTCACCGGTGGCCATCTTCATCATCCCGGCGATCTCCATGACGAGGAGGGAGTAGTTCACCCTTGGGGCTGAGGGTATGTATCAGTAGCTATGTGTTTGATCTCTCTCTCGTGTTCTTGATTTGGCACGATCTTGATGTATCGCGAGCTTTGCTATTATAGTTGGATCTTATGTTTCTTCTCCCCCTCTTCTCTCTTGTAATGGATTGAGTTTTCCCTTTGAAGTAATCTTATCGGATTGAGTCTTTAATGATTTGAGAACACTTGATATATGTCTTGCCGTGCGTATCTGTGGTGACAATGGGATATCACGTGATTCACTTGATGTATGTTTTGGTGATCAACTTGCGGCTTCCGCCCATGAACTTATGCATAGGGGTTGGCACACGTTTTCGTCTTGATTGTCCGGTAGAAACTTTGGGGTACTCTTTGAGGTTCTATGTGTTGGTTGAATAGATGAATTTGAGATTGTGTGATGCATATCATATAATCATACCCACGGATACTTGAAGTGACATTGGAGTATCTAGGTGACATTAGGGTTTTGGTTGATTTGTGTCTTAAGGTGTTATTCTAGTAAGAACTCTAGGGCTGTCTATGACACTTATAGGAATAGCCCAACGGATTGATTGGAAAGAATAACTTTGAGGTGGTTCCGTACCCTACCATAATCTTTTCGTTTGTTCTCCGCTATTAGTGACTTTGGAGTGACTCTTTGTTGCAAGTTGAGGGATAGTTATATGATCCAACTATGTTATTATTGTTGAGAGAACTTGCACTAGTGAAAGTATGAACCCTAGGCCTTGTTTCCTATCATTGCAATACCGTTTGTACTCACTTTTATCATTAGTTACCTTGCTATTTTTATATTTTCAGATTACAAAAAACCTATATCTACCATCCATATTGCACTTGTATCACCATCTCTTCGAGAACTAGTGCACCTATACAATTTACCATTGTATTGGGTGTGTTGGGGACACAAGAGACTCTTTGTTATTTGGTTGCAGGGTTGTTTGAGAGAGACCATCTTCATCCCACGCCTCCCACGGATTGATAAACCTTAGGTCATCCACTTGAGGGAAATTTACATCGCCCCTACAAACCTCTGCACTTGGAGGCCCAACAACGTCTACAAGAAGAAGGTTGTGTAGTAGACATCACTCCACAACTGCTTATTCCACCCCAGTGCCAACAGAGACACTGAGGAGCTGCTAAAGAACCTGCCTTCAGGTGGAATTTATCGAGAGTCTTAATTTGGGAGAACTTGAGCTCACTGGTAGACAATTTACATGGGTCAATTCGTTGCCCACTCCGACTTATGAAAAGTTGGATAGGGTACTCGCTAGCGTGGAATGGGAACAAAAGTACCCTTTGGTGTCGGTTCATGCGACGCGGAGAGCGATTTCAGACCACACACCACTTCTTATAGACTCGAGGGAGGCTACCCATATTGCGAATAAAAATGCTTTCTCCTTCGAACTAGGTTGGTTCGAGAAAGAAAGCTTTTTGGAGATCATTGCACGCGAATGGGCCAAGCCTGTTAGTGGAAGAACTAGTATTGAGAGATAGCAAAATAAAATTAGACATCTCAGACAGTTTTTGCGAGGTTGGGCCAGAAATGAGAGCGGGATTTACAAACGAGAAAAAGAGCGTCTCACTCAATTAATTGAAGCGCTAGATTTAAAAGCTGAAGGCACTCTTCTTACGGTTAATGAGCAAAGAACCAACTCCGATGCTGAGCAAGGCCTACGAGCTCTCCTGAGAGAGGAGGAGCTCAAGTGGGCATTACATGCTAAAGTACTTAAGGTTGTCCAAGGGGATGACAATACACAATTCTTTCATATGGTTGCAAATGGTAAACATAGGAAGAAGAAAATCGTACAGCTTGAACAGGACGAGGGGACAATTGTGGGGCATGAGAATCTGAAAGCTTATATCTCTAATTACTATAAACAACTTTTTGGGCCTCCGAATACAAGCACGGTGGCGCTAGATGAATCTGTTATTGGGGATATACCTCAGATACAGGCAGAGGAGAATGATATTATCTCTGCACCGTTTACTAAGAAAGAGGTTCTGGATGCAATCTCACAAATGAAACCAAATAAAGCACCAGGACCAGATGGGTTTCTAGCTGAATTCTATAAGAAATGTTGGCATATTATTAATGGTGATCTTATGCCTATGCTTCATGATTTCTTTAACAAATAGAGCTGTTTCATCTTAACTTTGGTATGATTACGCTGTTGCCAAAGAAAGAAGAGGCAGTTCGGATTGAACAATTCAGGCCCATATGTCTTCTTAACGTGAGTTTCAAAATTTTCACAAAGGTTGGAACCAATGGATTGACACAAATTGCTCATTCAGTGGTACAATTGAGCCAGACAACGTTCATGCTAGGGCGACACATACTTGAAGGGGTGGTTGTCTTGCATGAAACGCTTCATGAGATTCACACGAAGAAAATAGATGGGGTTATCTTCAAAGTGGATTTTGAGAAGGGGTATGATAAAGTTAAGTGGCCTTTCCTTCAGCAGGCAATGCACATGAAAGGATTTAGTGAGGCCTGGCGGAACCAAGTGGGTACCCAAGTCCAAAAGGGTAGTGTCGGAATCAAGGTTAATGATGATATCGGTCATTATTTTCAGACACACAAGAGGTTGAGACAAGGGGATTCCATGTCTCCTCTCTTGTCTAATATAGTGGCCGATATGTTGGCCATTCTTATTGGCAGGGCCAAGTAGCATGGTCATGTGGAGGGTTTAGTTCCTCATCTAGTTGACGGAGGAGTATCCATTTTACAGTATGCTGATGACACTATCTTATTCAAGGAACTTGATATGGCTAAGGCACGTAATATGAAACTTATTTTATGTCTCTTCGAACAATTGTCTGGCTTAAAGATAAACTTTCACAAGAGCGAGTTGTTTTGTTTTGGGAAGGCCAAAGACGAGTAAAACACTTATAGACAATTGTTCAGATGTGAATTAGGTGCTTTACCATTCAGTTATTTTGGAATACCGATTCATCATCGTAAGTTACCCAATAAAGAATGGAAGTGTATCGAAGATCGAATTGAAAAAAAAACTTAGCTGCGGGAAGGGCAAGGTTATGTCATATGGAGGTCGGCTAGTGCTGATTAACTTGGTACTGACTAATATGTCGATGTTCCTACTTTCGTTCTTTAAAATTCTGAAAGGGGTTTGGAAGCGACTTGATTTCTTTAGATCTCGATTCTTTCCGGGTACCGATGAGCCCAAGAGGAAATAATTGCCTCGGCGATGGGATATCCTTTGTCACCAAAAGACCAAGGGGGTCTTAGATTGAGAACTTAGAAATTAAGAATAAATGCCTTATGAGCAAATGGCTCTCTTGACAGGAGATGAGAAATGGAGGGCATGTAGGCATAAATTCTATGCATAAATATTTACAGTCGAAAACGCTCGCCCAGGTTACCATGAGACCAACTGACTTGCCATTGTGGAAGGGACTTATGAGAACGAAGGACTTGTTCTTTCGTAGGGTCAAATTCTTGGTTGGCAATGGGATGTCGACAAGATTTTGGGAGGATACGTGGTTAGGAGAGATGCCTCTGGCCGTCCAATATCCCACCCTTTATAACATTGTGCAACGTAAGGAGGATTACATATGCACAATTTTCCAAACAACTCCCTTGAATATTCAGTTCAGACGTGCGTTAGTTGGTGAGAGATGGACTGCCTCAAAGCATTTGGTTCGGATAATGATAGATGTTCAACTCTCTGACCAGCCGGATTCGATACAATGGAAATTAGCCAAAAAATGGGATTTTTACGGTGAAATCGTTCTATATGGATTTGATTAATTTTGGCCCAATCTCAAGATCATTGCATATTTGGAGGGTTAAGGTTCCTTTGCGTTTTAAAATCTTTATGTGGTTCATCCACAAGCAAGTGATACTCACCAAGGATAACTTAATCAAGAGGCGATGGGTAGGTAGTTCGCGGTGTTGTTTTTGAGATCATGATGAAACAATACAACATTTATTCCTTGAATGCCCACTCGCCAAGTTGCTCTGGAGAACGATTCATATAGCCTTCAACATTAATCCTCCATTTGACATTGCATCGTTGTTTGGGACGTGGTTAGCTGGGGTTGAACATACTACTGCGGCTCGTATTCAGGTTGGAATATGTGCGCTTTTGTGGGCTAAATGAAACTGTAGGAATGATATGATTTTTAACAGACAACACACTTTAACTTTCCTGCAGTTCATCTTCAGAGCTACCGCTTGGATCCGTACGTGGTCCTTACTCACTCCTATCGACTCCAGGGAGCCTTCGGTTACTGGGAGCAACTAGTGGGAGATGGTAGCACGGGCTATATTCAACCGGTTCGGATGGCGGTTGCATAACATGATAGGAGTTTAGGGAGCCTATCCTTCATATTACTGTATCGGTTGTGATTGTCAGCATGTACTTGCTACCTCTTGAGCACTGCATTGGTTTTCCCTTGAAGAGGAAAGGGTGATGCAGTAAAGTAGCATAAGTATTTCCCTCAGTTTTTGAGAACCAAGGTATATATCCAGTAGGAGACCACGCGCGAGTCCCACGAACCTACACAAACAAACAAGAACCTCGCAACCAACGCGATAAAGGGGTTGTCAATCCCTTCACGGTCACTTAAGAGAGTGAAATCTGATAGAGATGATAAGATAATATTTTTGGTATTTTTATGATAAAGATGCAAAGTAAAATAAACGGTAATAGAAATAGCTAGTTGATGGAAGATTAATATGATGGAAAATAGACCCGGGGGCCATAGGTTTCACTAGTGGCTTCTCTCAAGAGCATAAGTATTACGGTGGGAAAACGAATTACTGTCGAGCAATTGATAGAATTGAGCATAGTTATGAGAATATCTAGGTATGATCATGTATATAGGTATCACCTCCGCGACAAGTAGACCGAAACGATTCTGCATCTACTACTATTACTCCACACATTGACCTCTATCCAGCATACATCTAGAGTATTAAGTTCATAAGAACAGAGTAATGCTTTAAGTAAGATGACATGATGTAGAGGGATAAACTCATGCAATATGATATAAACCCATCTTTTTATCCTCGATGGAAACAATACAATACGTGCCTTTGCTGCCTCGCTGTCATCGGGAAATGACACAGCAAGATTGAACACAAAGCTAAGCACTTCTCCTATTTAAAGAAAGATCAATCTAGTAGGCCAAACCAAACCGATAATTCAAGAGACTTGCAAAGATAACCAATCATACATAAAAGAATTCTGAGGAGATTCAAATATTGTTCATAGATAATCTTGATCATAAACCCACAATTCATCGGATCTCGACAAACACACCGCAAAAGAAGATTACATCGAATAGATCTCCAAGAGAAACGAGGAGAACTTTGTATTGAGATCCAAAGAGAGAGAAGAAGCCATCTAGCTAATAACTATGGACCCGAAGGTCTAAGGTAAACTACTCACACATCATCAGAGAGGCTATGCTGTTGATGTAGAATCCCTCCATGATCAATGCCCCCTCCGGTGGAGCGCCGGGAAAGGCCCCAAGATGGGATCTCACGTGTACAGAAAGTTGCGGCGGTGGAATTAGGTTTTGGGCTCCGTATCTGATGTTTTCCGGGTACATGGGTATATATAGGAGGAAGAAGTGCGTTGGTGGAGCAACGAGGGGCCTAAGAGGGTGGAGGGCGCGCCCAGGGGGGTAGGTGCGCCCCCTACCTCATGCCTTCCTCGTTTGTTGCTTTGCGTAGACTCCAAGTCCTCTGGATCACGTTCGTTCCGAAAATCATGTTCCCGAAGGTTTCATTCCGTTTGGACTCCGTTTGATATTCTTTTCCTGTGAAACTCTGAAATAGGCAAAAAACAACAATTCTGGGCTGGGCCTCCGGTTAATAGGTTAGTCACAAAAATAATATAAAAGTGTATAATAAAGCCCAATAATGTCCAAAACAGAATATAATATAGCATGGAACAATCAAAAATTATAGATACGTTGGAGACGTATCAAGCATCCCCAAGCTTAATTCCTGCTCGTCCTCGAGTAGGTAAATGATAAAAACAAATTTTTTGATGTGGAATGCTACTTGGCATGGTTTTTAATGTAACCCTCTTAATTGTGGTATGAATGTTCAGATCCGAAGGATTCAAGATAACAGCTTAATATTGACATAAAAGTAATAATACTTCAAGCATACTAACTAAGCAATCATGTCTTCTCAAAATAACATTGTAGCGACCCGACCTCAGACGGTCAAGCCTTCGTGTTGTGCCATCCTCGGATCAGTATTCGCACACACAAAGACATCAATGTATATATCAAAGTGCAATCACATGTATAATTAACATAAAACTGATATATACCTCATAAGTCACAGCGGAAACAAATAGTCGGGTGTGGAGTCCCATCAACGCCATCGGCAGGTTGAGTGTAGACCGTAACCCTGTATCGTAACTCTTACTCGTCGAGGAAAATATCTGCAACATGATACGTTGCAGCCGTAGGTCAAGACATTGAATGTACCGCAAGATCACAATAAGAGAAAACAGATGATAAACTATACTATATGCGGTATGGCTTTGTGGCTCAGATCTCGAGTTTTGTTTATGTAAAAGCTGATTTTATTTTCCCTACATCAAAGGAATAAATGAAGTCTGTACTATAGAGTTTTCTATCATGACATGGTTCCGCCAACCGATGTCTCATAGCCCAAATTCATCATAAGTTGCCCACAATTAAGTTATCAGTCTGGTGTTGAGAGTTCCGAGATAGATCCAAGTCCGTAGGCTCAAATTGTCCGTAACCGGGACACGGCTAATCGATTAGGTTTTAACCCTCTGCAGAGGTTTGTACACTTTACCCGCAAGATTCGATCCCTCTTTTACGTTCTCGCACCGCAGGGTGTTTGAGAACAAGATGACCAAACATGGTCTTCCAAAGAGTTCCTCCGACCACCGTCCGGTACTCATCCCATCCTACCGTAGTTCTACATCTGCTAGTATCGTCCCAGCCAGAGTCACCACTAAGGTCAACCAAGCCAGAGCCCATAATGACTTGCGGTTGCACAGGTAAGCTTCCGGGCATGAAGTATTCTTCCGTCTCTTTTAGTCTTGGTGAAGCTTTCCGCAAGATGTCATGGCGCTTCTCCATGCATCCCGGCCAACCACTGGTTTCTCCAGGTGCCCCACAACCGTCCTTCACCCAAAGAGTGTGTATTGAATTCTTGTCTTGAGTCTTGAAGTCTTGAGGCCTTGAAAATGCAGTCCTTGCAGATGCCATCATGGAGTTGTCGTCATTGACGAGATCCTCCATTCTCACACCACTCGAAGCACTCATACCAAACCCCGCCTACTATAGCGTAGCATTAAAATAAAATATCGTCCCGGCTTGGTAACAGGTGATGGGTTCCTACCTCATGCATACTACTCAACTACAAGGATTCAATAACACTACTGAGGGGTGGTTGCAAAGATGCCACTAAATGCAATAAAACATAGGTATGAAAGTATGGTCAAAGTGAACTTGCCTTGCTGACGATCTTCGAAATCTAGGGACTCGTGGTAGCAAGCTTCGCACTCCGGAAATTCTACCGAGGGAAACAATAACCATAATATGGACATAGCATATGATCACTTAACACAATAGCATAGTAACATAACACACAAAAACAAACGAATCAAAACCCAAAAGGGAAACTCAAGAAAATCCAACTCAAAGTTTTTCCTACTTCAAGCAACAACTAAAAATAGTTTTACATAACAAAAAAAATTCCAACATAATCTAATCATGGGTTTTTGTTAACTTAACAGAAAAAGAATGAATTAAGCAACTAGGAGCAAAAGAATCAATTTAAAAGCTATTATAAAACTCCTATTATTCCTAATCCAATTTCTACTAAGAAAAATAAAATAAAAGTTTTATTTATTATAAATAAAAGTTCATCCTATAAAGTGACAGAAACTATCCTAGAAAAATCAATCACATGTGAAAAATAAATTGATTTACTAATTAAAATAATAGGAAAACAGTAGCTAGTTATTTAATTAGGATTAACAAGATTCTGCTTAAAACTATTTTTTTATTAATCCTAAAATACCCAAATTAATTCCTATGGTTTGGCAATGTCAAAATAAAGTTGGGACAAAAAGAATCATATAAAACTAATTTTTCTAACTCATGTTATAGCAGATTTACTATTCTGACTAAAACTAAAATAAAGCAATTTTAATTAATTTTAACATAGCTAAATATATATTCTACAGAAACTACAGAAAATTTGCAAACCAACAAAAAAAGAATCACTTAAAAATATTAAGTATAATAAAAGTTATGAATTTTTCAAATCTGAAACTATTCTGTTAAAACAGAAAACGAAAATAAATGAAAAATGGCCTAATGGGCCTAACCTACGCACTGAGCGTAATATAACTAAACGGGCCCTAGGGTTAAACTAGTCGGGCCGGGCTAATAAATAAAAACCCTAACTTAAAAACTAAACCGGACGAACCGGCCGGTTTTTATTAAAAGAAATACCCCTTCGGGGTGTTCTAATCCTAGCCGTCGAGGATGAATCGGACGGGGGAGGGGATCTCAGTGACTCACCGGGCGCATGGCGGGCGGCGCAAGGCGGCGGCGCTTGAAAGTGCGCTGGCCTCTCCGGTCGCCGGGAGGTCGGTGGAGAGCTCCGGCGGTGCGGCTGACGAGTGGGGCTCTTGGTGGAGTCGGGGAGGTCGGGTGGCTAGGGCGGCGACGGCGACGCAAAAGGCGGGCAAGGGAGGGTCGGGCTCCGGTGAGCTCGTGTGAGGGGAGAGGGGTTCCATGAGGGGCTAGGGGAAATGGGGTGGGGGACCCGGCTTATATAGGCGGGGCCTCGTCGGGCAAGGAAGGTGATCGAGGGGGATCTCGATCCCGGATCTCGCGGGATCCGGCGTTCGGCGGCGGCGCGGCGGGGCGGGGGTTGACGACGGGGCGGGGGCCACCTGCCAGAGAGAGAGAGAGGGGGGTGGTGCGGTCGGGCGACCGGCTCGAAGGGGTTTCGGGCGAGGGGAGGGTGAGGCCGGCTCGCTGGCTCGCTGGGCTGGCCTGGTGGGCCGCCTGGTGGGCCGGTGCGGTGGGTGCGGCGCTGGCTGGGCCAGGGGGCCTGGCTGGCGCCTGGGGGGTGTTTCCTTTTTAAATTTTTATTTTTTAAATAAAACAAAAACAGAGATATCTTTTAAAATATAAATATTTTATATAGGACATATATATACCAAAATGATCAGGGGACTATTCCCTATCATTTGAACATTTTTTCCAAAGGCAAAATCCAAACTTTATAAAAATTCATTTTTTTCTAGAAATCCCAAATAAAAATCAGATTTGAATTCAAAATTTTTTTTTGGCAAAGTTTTCTTCTGACATATTTGGAGTGTCATGTTTACTCCTCTCATACTTTTTCTCAAGTATTTGTCAGGCATAGTTTTGAAATAAATTTCAACTGCCAAATTTTGAATTCAAATCCCATCAACTCAAAATCTTATGAAAATTCAAATGCCAATCAAATTCACTCAATCAATCAAAAAAACAATCAAACAACAAGCATAGTTATTTATTTAATATAACATTCCAAAATTTAGAATTTTGGGATGTTACAAATCTACCACACTTAAAATGAATCTGCCCTAGATTCGAAGAGGCTAGCAAGAAAGGGTTAGGGGTTGGGGGTCTTCTAGCAAAAAGTTTTGGTCAGAACGGTCAGGGGTGCTACCACACTTAAAAACAAGGTTACGGTCCCAATAATCTCAGATACTTCCTCTGGAGTGTTGACAATGTATGTCTCTTCACATATCTTACAATAGCACCTTCAATAACGCTCTTCCGCCGAAGCATAGAGTTTTCCTCGAAATCTTGGGTCGGTTCTTCAAAGTTGTGGTTCGTCCGAGACCGGATCTTCTTAGCTGATAGGTCCGTCGCCAATACTAAACAACTATCGAAAATCTCATGGTGGTCGATAATTCATGGTTTCTCCCGCAGGAAAAGCGGGTCGGGTTGGATCTCAACGTATAACCTACGATTGGCAACGGTTGCTCGTAAAGGGTTCCATCGTCCTACCATTCTATGGTTTTATGGCTTATCGGCGTCGACACTCTTCTAAGGTTTTCAAGGCTCTCGATTTTCTATCAACATATGATAGTTCATGATAGAAGTCTTCGTATGGGGCCAATCCATCCTGCATTTGAATCATTACCACATACGTAAATATCGAATCACGATTCTAACACTTGGGCATACTCACAAGCATTGCAGAATTTCTCTTGTTCTCGAACTGGGTTCGAGTAAGTCCTTTGGTTCAGCAAGCCAAACAAAACATCTATCGTTACTTCACCACTCTCGGGTTTTATGCGTAACCTCCCTACGTAAACGATATCTTTGATCAAATCGCAGTCTTCCCAAAATTTCTTCTTCCAAAGGGTACTTGATCCTTATTAATTCTTGGGCCCGTGGGTTATGGCCCACTTCAACACTAGTGCAGCTTTAACTCATCCTTGGGGTAACTCTCTTGTTCCATATTACACATCCTTTAAATCCAAGAGTACTGCTTTCTTCATACCATCATATCAAAAGCAAAACTCCAACTTTTTTTTCCTTCAACTACAGTCCGTGGAATATATATTTTCTTATCCATTAGTCTAGTCTTCTTCACAGGGTACTACCACCCTAAAATGAAATTCACAAATCCATCCATAGACCATATTTCTCATATCCTCGAAAATGGTCAAAATCTTTGTTCACAGAGTAACAACTCCTACAATTAAACATATGAAAACATGTCACCTTAACTTTATTGATTTCATGAATCCATTACAAACTTTGAGCACCCATTACATAACTCAACTTATTGTACTCATAAACATGAAATTGCTTTCTATTACTCTTGTTTCCAATATCAAAATTCCAACTACTCAACTCCAGCTTTCATCTTGTTGGGACATTTAGTAGCATAATGTCCTGCTTCCTTGCAGCGAAAAACAAAAGACTTCCGAGCATGTCTCGGGCTTCTTTGTGATTATGTAGGCTCCTTGGATTCTTGGCTTCTTTTCTCGACATTTATTAGCGTAATGACCTAAGTCCTTGCACCTGTAACAAGTGATATGACTTAGGTCCTTCTCTCGAAAATTGTGTTGTTCCGGGGTTGCCTTCTTTTTCTCTTCCCGGATTTCTCAGAATGATCAGAGCTTCTATTTCGAGGGTCAAACTTCACTTCGCTGTCGGAAATCTCTGAAATATTCTTCTCTTTCCTTGGTACAATACTGGGAAAAATGTCCTTCTTCTCCACATGAATAGCAAGCGTTGGAGTAAAATCTGTTGAGGCCTTTCTCCGCTGTGGTCTTCAACACATTCCTTCATCACAGGTTCTTCCAAACATTTCCTAAGGGCTTCTTTACGCTGCTTGGTAATTTCTGTACCTTGGGGTAAATTTGGCAATCGAGCCGAAATGAGTAACTCCTTCACACATGAAACAAGTAACCTGCCTACAGGGCATTCTTCACCGGGTGATTCTCCTCGCAATGAGGGCATCCATCCTTGTGTTCCTCCTGGTGTGTCCTATTTCTCCGCAAATCTTGCAGCACAAGGTTTATTTCTTGGTGTATCATGGTGCTTCCGGATGAGACGTGATCTCAACAGGGTCTTCTTGAATTCCTCCCAAGTTCTTGCTCCATTACGTCCTTGTATGGCTTGATGCATTTTCCACCAGATTGCAGCACTCTCGGTAAAATGCTGAAGAGCATATGGAACCTCATACTTCCTTGCAATCCAATTTTTCTTGAGTTGATTCTCCATGTTTTGAATCCATAGCTCGCCTCCAACTCGATTCATCGGTCCGTAGAATACCAGTCCTTCTTCATTCATCATCTATTGGCTCCAAGGGTTTTAGGGTGAGATAAGAGAGATAGGGAGAAGGATGGAGGGATATACACACAATACAAACAATAGTTTTTGAAGAAACGGGTTTTTATTTTGTGGCTGTCGGAAAACATCAAACAAATGACAGATCACAAATCGCCGTGATCTAACGTAAGTGTGTAATGTGGGTTTGGTCTTCTAAAGGTCAAATAATTATTCAGATTCTTCAAATTCTTCAAGTCTTGAGTCTTCAATTGTTGCAGCTTCAACTCTTCTAATGCATGGTGAAATCCTGGTTACTTTGAAGAGGTCATCAGCTGTCCGATATCTTTCTTGGAGCGGCTTCAGTTGATCCTTCATGTGGTCAAAAGGGAAAAGAGTATATTCTAACAATTTGAGGGGAGAGGGTCTATTTGATAAAATCAGAAAGGATGAGAAGTAAGAGTCTTTTTGAAAATAAAGTTTTAGAAATTTCCTGTCCTAGGGCTTTCCGGTTTCTAGGGTCACGTCCTACAGTCAACCTGGGCTCGATACCATGTCTCAGAGCGACCGACCTTAGACGGTCAAGCCTCGTGTTGTCATGCCATCCTCGATCAAGATATCTTTGGCAGTACACACAAGACATCAATGTATATATCAAAGTGCAATCACATGTATAATTAACGTGAAACTGATATATACCTCATAAGTCACAAATGAAACAAATAGTCGGGTGTGGAGTCCCATCAACGCCATCGGCAAAGTTGAGTGTAACCAGAACCCTCAGATCGTAACTCTTACTCGTCGAGGAAAATATCCGCAACATGATACGTTGCAGCCGTGTGGTAGGTCAAGACATTGAATGTACCGCAAGATCACAATAAGAGAAAACAGATGATAAACTATACTATATGCAAGATGGCTTTGTGGCTCAGATTCGAGTTTTGTTTATGTAAAAGCTGATTTTATTTTCCCTACATCAAAGGAATAAATGAAGTCTGTACTATAGAGTTTTCTATCATGACATGGTTCCGCCAACCGATGTCTCATAGCCCAAATTCATCATAAGTTGCCCACAATTAAGTTATCAATCCGTGTTGAGAGTTACGAGATAGATCAAAGTCCAGAGGCTCAAATTGTCCGTGAATCGGGACACGGCTAATCGATTAGGTTTTAACCCTCTGCAGAGGTTTGTACACTTTACCCGCAAGATTCGATCCTCTTTTTACGTTCTCGCACTCTGTGGTGTTTGAGAACAAGATGACCAAACATGGTCTTCGAAGAGTTCCTCCGACCACCGCCCTGTACTCATCCCATCCTACCGTAGTTCTACATCTGCTAGTACCGTCCCCAGCCGAGTCACCACTAAGGTCAACCAAGCCAGAGCCCATAATGACTTGCGGTTGCACAGGTAAGCTTCCGGGCATGAAGTATTCTTCCGTCTCTTTGAGTCTGGGTGAAGCTTTCCGCAAGATGTCATGGCGCTTCTCCATGCATCCCGCCATCCACCGGTTTCTCCAGGTGCCCGTCACAACCGCCCTTCACCCAAAGAGTGTGTATTGAATTCTTGTCTTGAGTCTTGAAGTCTTGAGGCCTTGAAAATGCAGTCCTTGCAGATGCCATCATGGAGTTGTCGCCATTGACGTAGATCCTCCATTCTCACACCACTCCCGAAAGCACTCATACCAAACCCCCGCCTACTATAGCGTAGCATTAAAATAAAATATCGTCCGGCTTGGTAACAGGGTGATGGGTTCCTACCTCATGCATACTACTCAACTACAAGGATTCAATAACACTACTTTGAGGGGTGGTTGCAAAGATGCCACTAAATGCAATAAAACATAGGTATGAAAGTATGGTCAAAGTGAACTTGCCTTCGTCGACGATCTTGAAATCTAGGGACTCGTGGTAGCAAGCTTGAACTCGGAAATTCTACCGAGGCAAACAATAACCATAATAAGCACATAGCATATGATCACATAACACAATAGCATAGTAACATAACACACCAAAACAAACGAATCAAAACCCAAAAGGGAAACTCAAGAAAATCCAACTCAAAGTTTTTCCTACTTCAAGCAACAACTAAAAATAGTTTTACATAACATAAAATTTTCTAACATAATCTAATCATGGGTTTTTGTTAACTTAACAGAAAAGAATGAATTAAGCAACTAGGAGCAAAAAGAATCAATTTAAAAGCTATTATAAAACTCCTATTAGGCCTAATACAATTTCTATTAAGAAAAATAAAATAAAAGTTTTATTTATTATAAATAAAAGTTCATCCTATAAAGTGACAGAAACTATCCTAGAATAATCAATCACATGTGAAAAATAAATTGATTTACTAATTAAATTAATAGGAAAACAGTAGCTAGTTATTTAATTAGGATTAACAAGATTCTGCTTAAAACTATTTTTTTATTAATCCTAAAATACCCAAATTAATTCCTATGGTTTGGCAATGTCAAAATAAAGTTGGGACAAAAAGAATCATATAAAAACAATTTTTCTAACTCAAGTTATAGCAGATTTACTATTCTGACTAAAACTAAAATAAAGCAATTTTAATTAATTTTAACATAGCTAAATATATACTCTACAGAAACTACAGAAAATTTGCAAACCAACAAAAAAGAATCACTTAAAAATATTAAGTATAATAAAAGTTATGAATTTTTCAAATCTGAAACTATTCTGTTAAAACAGAAAACGAAAATAAATGAAAAATGGCCTAATGGGCCTAACCTATGCACTGAGCGTAATATAACTAAACAGGCCCTAGGGTTAAACTAGTCGGGCCGGGCTAATAAATAAAAACCCTAACTGAAAAACTAAACCGGACGAACCGGCCGGTTTTTATTAAAAGAAATATTCTTCTGGGTGTTCTAATCCTAGCCGTCGAGGATGAATCGGACGGGAGGGATCTCCGGTGACTCACCGGGCGCCGGCTGGGCGGGCGGGGCGGGCGGCGCGCTGAAAAGGCTGGCCTCTCCGGGTCGTCGGGGAGGTCTGTGGAGAGCTCCGTGGTGCGGGGCGACAAGTGGGGCTCTTGGTGGAGTCGGGAGGTCGGGGTGGCTAGGGCGGGCGACGGCGACGCAAAAAGGCGGGCGAAGGGAGGCCTGGCCCGGTGAGCTCGTGTGAGGGGAGAGGGGGTTCAGCGAGGGGCTAGGGGGAAATGGGGTGGGACCCGGCTTATATAGGCGGGGCCTCGCCGGGCAAGGAGGTGATCGAGGGGGATCGGATCCGGATCTCATGCGATCCGGCGACGACGGCGGCGCCAAGCGTGGCGTGGGGCGGGGTTGAAGACGGGCGGGGGCCACCCGGAGAGAGAGAGGGAGGGTGGTGCGGCTGGGCGACCGGCCCCAAAGGGTTTCAAGCGAGGGGAGGTGAGGTGAGGCCGGCTCGGTTGAAAACTTGCTGGGTGGCCTTTGGGCCGCCTCGGGTGGGCGGCCAGTGGTGGCCAGTATTTGGCTGGGCAGGGCCAGGCTGGTGGGCGCCTGGGGTTTCTATTTTTAAATTTTATTTTTAAATAAAACAAAACAGAGATATCTTTTAAAATATAAATATTTTATATAGGACATATATATACCAAAATGATCAGGGAATATTCCTATCATTTGAACATTTTTCCAAAGGCAAAATCCAAACTTTATAAAAATTCATTTTTTTCTAGAAATCCCAAATAAAAATCAGATTTGAATTCAAAATTTTTTTTTGGCAAAGTTTTCTTCTGACATATTTGGAGTGTCATGTTTACTCCTCTCATACTTTTTCTCAAGTATTTGTCAGGCATAGTTTTGAAATAAATTTCAATCGCCAAATTTTGAATTCAAATCCCATCAACTCAAAATCTTACGAAACTTCAAATGCCACTCAAATTCACTCAATCAATCAAACAAACAATCAAACAACAAGCATAGTTATTTATTTAATATAACATTCCAAAATTTAGAATCTTGGGATGTTACAAACATGGCTAAAGAAAGTTATCCCTACAAAATCATATAGTCCGGCTATGCTCTATCTTCATCACACAAAATATTTAAATCATACACAACCCCGGTTTCAGCCAAGCAATTGTTTCATACTTCAGGATTTTCAAACTTTTTGAACTTTCACGCAATATATGAGCGTGAGCCATGGACATAGCACTATATGTGGAATAGAATATGGTGGTTGTGGAGAAGACAAAAAATGAGAAGATAGTCTCACATCAACTAGGCATATCAACGGGCTATGGAGATGCCCATTAATAGATATCAATGCGAGTGACTAGGGATTGCCATGCAACAGATGCACTAGAGCTATAAGTGTATGAAAGCTCAAAAGCAACTAAGTGGGCATGCATCCAACTTGCTTGCTCACGAAGACCTAGGGCAATTTGAGGAAGCCCATCATTGGAATATACAAGCCAAGTTCTATAATGAAAAATCCCCACTAGTAAATGAAAGTGATATCATAGGAGACTCTCTATCATGAAGATCACGGTGCTACTTTGAAGCACAAGTGTGGTAAAAGGATAGTAATATTGTCCCTTCTCTCTTTTTCTCTCGTTTCTTTTGGGCCCTTTCTTTTTTTCTTTGGCCTCTTTTTTTTATTTAGTCCAGAATCTCATCCCGACTTGTGGGGAAATCATAGTTTCCATGATCCTTTCCTCACATGGGACAATGCTCTAATAACGATGATCATCACACTTTTATTTACTTACAACTCAAGAATTACAACTCAATACTTAGAACAATATGACTCTATGTGAATGCCTCCAGCGGAGTACCGGGATATGCAATGAATCAAGAGTGACATGTATGAAAGAATTATGAATGGTGGCTTTGCCACAAATACAATGTCAACTACATGATCATGCTAAGCAATATGACAATGCTGAAGCGTGTCATAATAAATGGAACGGTGGAAAGTTGCATGGCAATATATCTCGGAATGGCTATGGAAATGCCATAATAGGTAGGTATGGTGGCTGTTTTGAGGAAGGTATATGGTGGGTGTAATGCACCGGGGAAAGTTGCACGGTACTAGAAAGGCTAGCAATGGTGGAAGAGTGAGAGTGCGTATAATCCATGGACTCAACATTAGTCATAAAGAACTCACATACTTATTGCAAAAATCAACAAGTCATCAAAAAAAAAAGCACTACACGCATGCTACTAGGGGAAGGGTTGGTAGGAGTTAACCATCGCGCGATCCCGACCTCCACACATAAGGAAGACAATCAATAAATATATCATGCTCGAACTTCATCACATAACGGTTCACCATACGTGCATGCTACGGTAATCACAAACTTCAACACAAGTATTTCTCAAATTCATAATTTCTCAACTAGCATGGCTCTAATATTAATACCTCCATATCTCAAAACAATCATCAAGCATCAAACTTTTCTTAGTATTCAACGCACTCATAAGAGAAGATTAATTTCATTATTAAAGCAAATTACCATGCTGTTTTGTAGGACTCTCAAAATAATATAAGTGAAGCATGAGAGAACAATAGTTTCTATAAAAAAAATCCACCACCGTGCTCTAAAAGATATAAGTGAAGCACTAGATCAAAAACTATATAGCTCAAAAGATATAAGTGAAGCACATAGAGTATTCTAATAAATTCGGAATCATGTGTGTCTCTCTCAAAAGGTGTGTACAGCAAGGATGACTGTGGTAAATTAAAAAGCAAAGACTGAAATCATACAAGACGCTCCAAGCAAAACACATATAAAAATATAGCTCCAAGTAAAGTTACCGATGGAAGTAGACGAAAGAGGGGATGCCTTCCAGGGCATCCCCAAGCTTTGGCTTTTAGGTGTCCTTAGATTATTTTGGGGTTCCATGGGTATCCCCAAGCTTAGGCTTTTGCCACTCCTTGTTCCATAATCCATCAAATCTTCTACCCAAAACTTGAAAACTTCACAACACAAAACTTAAATGTAAAAATCTCGTGAGCTCCATTAGCGAAAGAAAAGAAAACACCACTTCAAGGTACTGTAATGAACTCATTGTTTATTTATATTGGTGTTAAACCTACTGTATTCCAACTTCTGTATGGTTTATAAACTATTTTACTAGCCATAGATTCTTCAAAATAAGCAAACAACACACGAAAAAAAAAATGTAATTATGTCAAAATGTAATGCTTTGTAGCAAACAGAATTAACGCAAACTTCTGGAACTCCAAAAATTCTGAAAAATATTGGTGGACCTGAGGATGGCAAAGTGAAGGGTGGCAAGTATTTGGTTGATAAGAAGGTTTCAGCCAAGCAATTGTTTCATACTTTAGGATTTTCAAACTTTTTCAACTTTCACGCAATATATGAGCGTGAGCCATGGACATAGCACTATATGTGGAATAGAATATGGTGGTTGTGGAGAAGACAAAAAAGGAGAAGGTAGTCTCACATCAACTAGGCGTATCAACGGGCTATGGAGATGCCCATTAATAGATATCAATGTCAGTGGAGTAGGGATTGCCATGCAACGGATGCACTAGAGCTATAAGTGTATGAAAGCTCAAAGGAAACTAAGTGGGCGTGCATCCAACTTGCTTGCTCACGAAGACCTAGGGCAATTTGAGGAAGCCCATCATTGGAATATACAAGCCAAGTTCTATAATGAAAAATTCCCACTAGTAAATGAAAGTGATATCATAGGAGACTCTCTATCATGAAGATCATGGTGCTACTTTGAAGCACAAGTGTGGTAAAAGTATAGTAACATTGTCCCTTCTCTCTTTTTCTCTCGTTTCTTTTGGGCCCTTTCTTTTTTTCTTTGGCCTCTTTTTTTTATTTAGTCCAGAATCTCATCCCGACTTGTGGGGGAATCATAGTTTCCATCATCCTTTCCTCACATGGGACAATGCTCTAATAACGATGATCATCACACTTTTATTTACTTACAACTCAAGAATTACAACTCAATACTTAGAACAATATGACTCTATGTGAATGCCTCCGGCGGAGTACTGGGATATGCAATGAATCAAGAGTGACATGTATGAAAGAATTATGAATGGTGGCTTTGCCACAAATACAATGTCAACTACATGATCATGCTAAGCAATATGACAATGATGAAGCGTGTCATAATAAACGGAAGGGTGGAAAGTTGCATGGCAATATATCTCGGAATTGCTATGGAAATGCCATAATAGGTAGGTATGGTGGCTGTTTCGAGGAAGGTATATGGAGGGTGTAATGCACCGGGGAAAGTTGCACGGTACTAGAAAGGCTAGCAATGGTGGTAGGGTGAGAGTGTGTATAATCCATGGACTCAACATTAGTCATAAAGAACTCACATACTTATTGCAAAAATCTACAAGTCATCAAAACAAAGCACTACACGCATGCTCCTAGGGGAAGGGTTGGTAGGAGTTAACCATCGCGCGATCCCGACCTCCACACATAAGGAAGACAATCGATAAATATATCATGCTCCAACTTCATCACATAACGGTTCACCATACGTGCATGCTACGGGAATCAAAAACTTCAACACAAGTATTTCTCAACTTCATAATTTCTCCACTAGCATGACTCTAATATTAATACCTCCATATCTCAAAACAATCATCAAGCATCAAACTTTTCTTAGTATTCAACGCACTCATAAGAGAAGATTAATTTCATTATTAAAGCACATTACCATGCTGTTTTGTAGGACTCTCAAAATAATATAAGTGAAGCATGAGAGAACAATAGTTTCTATAAAACAAATCCACCACAGTGCTCTAAAAGATATAAGTGAAGCACTAGAGCAAAAACTATATAGCTCAAAAGATATATGTGAAGCACATAGAGTATTCTAATAAATTCCTTATCATGTGTGTCTCTCTCAAAAGGTGTGTACAGCAAGGATGATTGTGGTAAACTAAAAAGCAAAGACTCAAATCATACAAGACGCTCCAAGCAAAACACATATCATGTGGTGAATAAAAATATAGCTCCTATTAAAGTTGTCGATGGAAGTAGACGAAAGAGGGGATGCCTTCCGGGGCATCCCCAAGATTTGGCTTTTAGGTGTCCTTAGATTATCTTGGGGTGCCATGGGAATCCCCAAGCTTAGGCTTTTTCCACTCCTTGTTCCATATTCAATCAAATCTTCGACCCAAAACTTGAAAACTTCACAACACAAAACTTAACAGAAAATCTCGTGATCTCCGTTAGCGAAAGAAAACAAAACACCACTTCAAGGTACTGTAATGAACTCATTGTTTATTTATATTGGTGTTAACCTACTGTATTCCACCTTCTGTATGGTTTATAAACTATTTTACTAGCCATAGATTCATCAAAATAAGCAAACAACACACGAAAAAAAACAAAATCTGTAAAAAACAGAACAGTCTGTAGCAGTCTGTAACTAACGCAAATTTCTGGAACTACAAAAATTCTGAAAAAAATTGGTGGACCTGAGGATGGCAAAGTGAAGGATGGCAAGTATTTGGTTGACAAGAGGGTTTCAGCCAAGCAATTGTTTCATACTTTAGGATTTTCAAACTTTTTCAACTTTCACGCAATATATGAGCGTAGCCATGGACATAGCACTCTATGTGGAATAGAATATGGTGGTTGTGGAGAAGACAAAAAAGGAGACGATAGTCTCACATCAACTAGGCGTATCAACGGGCTATGGAGATGCCCATTAATAGATATCAATGTGAGTGAGTAGGGATTGCAATGCAACGGATGCACTAGAGTTATAAGTGTATGAAAGCTCAAAAGAAACTAAGTGGGCATGCATCCAACTTGCTTGCTCACGAAGACCTAGGGCAATTTGAGGAGGCCCATCATTGGAATATACAAGCCAAGTTCTATAATGAAAAATTCCCACTAGTAAATGAAAGTGATATCATAGGAGACTCTCTATCATGAAGATCATGGTGCTACTTTGAAGCACAAGTGTGGTAAAAGGATAGTAACATTGTCCCTTCTCTCTTTTTCTCTCGTTTCTTTTGGGCCCTTTCTTTTTTTTTCTTTGGCCTCTTTTTTTATTTAGTCCAGAATCTCATCCCGACTTGTGGGGGAATCATAGTTTCCATCATCCTTTCCTCACATGGGACAATGCTCTAATAATGATGATCATCACACTTTTATTTACTTACAACTCAAGAATTACAACTCAATACTTAGAACAATATGACTCTATGTGAATGCCTCCGGCGGAGTACCGGAATATGCAATGGATAAAGAGTGACATGTATTAAAGAATTATGAACGGTGGCTTTGCCACAAATACAATGTCAACTACATGATCATGCTAAGCAATATGACAATGATGAAGCGTGTCATAATAAACGGAACGGTCGAAAGTTGCATGGCAATATATCTCGGAATGGCTATGGAAATGCCATAATAGGTAGGTATGGTGGTTGTTCTAAGGAAGGTATATGGTGGGTGTAATGCACCGGCGAAAGTTTCACGGTACTAGAAAGGCTAGCAATGGTGGAAGGGTTAGAGTGCGTATAATCCATGGACTCAACATTAGTCATAAAGAACTCACATACTTATTGCAAAAATCTACAAGTCATCAAAACAAAGCACTACACGCATGCTCCTAGGGGAAGGGTTGGTAGGATTTAACCATCGCGCGATCCCAACCTCCACACATAAGGAAGACAATCAATAAATATATCATGCTCCAACTTCATCACATAAAAGGTTCACCATACGTGCATGCTACGGGAATCACAAACTTCAACACAAGTATTTCTCAAATTCATAATTTCTCAACTAGCATGACTCTATTAATACCTCCATATCTCAAAACAATCATCAAGCATCAAACTTTTCTTAGTATTCAACGCACTCATAAGAGAAGATTAATTTCATTATTAAAGAAAATTACCATGCTGTTTTGTAGGACTCTCAAAATAATATAAGTGAAGCATGAGAGAACAATAGTTTCTATAAAACAAATCCACCACAGTGCTCTAAAAGATATAAGTGAAGCACTAGAGCAAAAACTATATAGCTCAAAAGATATAAGTGAAGCACATAGAGTATTCTAATAGATTCTGAATCATGTGTGTCTCTCTCAAAAGGTGTGTACAGAAAGGATGATTGTTGTAAACTAAAAAGCAAAGACTCAAATTATAAAAGACACTCCAAGCAAAACAGATATCATGTGGTGAATAAAAATATAGCTCCAAGCAAAGTTACCGATGGAAGTAGACGAAAGAGGGGATGCCTTCCGGGGCATCCCCAAGCTTTGGATTCTAGGTGTCCTTAGATTATCTTGGGGTGCCATGGGCATCCCCAAGCTTAGGCTTTTGCCACTCCTTGTTCCATAATCCATCAAATCTTCTACCCAAAACTTGAAAACTTCACAACACAAAACTTAACAGAAAATCTCGTGAGCTCCGTTAGCGAAAGAAAACAAAACACCACTTCAAGGTACTGTAATGAACTCATTCTTTAATTATATTGGTTTTAAACCTACTGTATTCCAACTTCTCTATGGTTTATAAACTATTGTATTAGCCATAGATTCATCAAAATAAGCGAACAACACACTAAAAAAACAGAATCTGTCAAAAACAGAACAGTCTGTAGCAATCTGTAACTAACGCAAACTTCTGGAACTGCAAAAATTCTGAAATAAATTGGTGTACCTGAGGAATTTCTCTATTAAACATCTGCAAAAATAATCAACCTAATAGCACTCTCCATTAAAAATTTGTCTCTAATCTCGTGAGCGCCTACTTTCTGTTTTTTTTTACTGCAAGATCACATAGACTTCACCCAAGTCTTCCCAAAGGTCCTACTTGGCACAAACACTAATTAAAACATAAAAACACATCTAAACAGAGGCTAGATGAAATATTTATTGAATAGCAGCAAGGTAAAATATTGGGTTGTCTCCCAACAAGCGATTTTCTTTAAAGCCTTTTAGCTAGGCATTGATAATTTTTAACGATGCTCACAAGAAAGACAAGAATTGAAGCGCAAAGAGAGCATCATGAAACATGTGACAGACACATCTAAGTCTAACATACTTCCTATGCATAGGCATATTATAAGCAAACAAATTATCATAGCAAGCAAAAGGTAGCATATGCAAGGAAGAAGAAAGAGACGATAGCAATCTCATCATGAAGAGAGGTAATTAGTAACATGAAAATTTCTACAACCATATTTTCCTCTCTCATAATAATTACATGTAGGATCATAAGAAAATTCAACAATATAGCTATCACATAACATATTCTTAACACAATCCACATGCATGCGAATTTGACACTCTTCCAAAATAGTGGGATTAACATTAACTAAAGTCATGACATCTTCAAACCCTCTTTTATCGAAAATATCATAAGATTGAACACACTCCAAATACGTGGGATCTAAAGTTGAAACTCTTCCGAACCCACTTTCAATATTATTGCAAACACTATTATCAATCTCATATTCATCATGGGGCTTAAATAAATTTTCAAGATCATAAGAAGAATCACCCCAATCATGATCATTGCAACAAATAGTGGACATAGCAAAACTAGCATCCCCAAGCTTAGGGTTTTGCATATTATTGACATCAAGAGAATTTATAGTAAAATCATTGCAATCATGCTTTTCATCGAAGGAACTATCAAGCATGGGTGCAATATCAACGATCTCAAATTTAACATAAGGAACTATAGAAAATTAGTCTTCATAAATATTGGCATCATGTACACAATAATAGCAAGCATCATGTTCAAAAAGGGATATACCAACCAAATCATCGGAATCATCATTATCTATAGATTCATGCATATCATTATTTTCTTCCAAAGCAACGGTCATTCTTTCAATAAATTCTTGAACATAGACATTATGAGCAAAGTTTTCATTGCAATATTTAAGTATGACGGAATTTTCAGATTTGTTGAGAGTCAAATCATACTTTCAATCAAAGAAGCAACTTCATGAGCACCCTTAAAAACGAAAAATTCTTCAATTTGTTCGATATCATAGTAACAATAAACACCCTTTGCATATGAACATAAGATTTCATTATCATTGAACTCACATAGGTAGGGAAGGTGTTTTTTAGGGTTCTTAGAGCAACAAGTAAAATCACACATTTCACAAAGATTCCAAGCATAGCATAGCAATTTGTTTATTTGATTCCATAAGAGTCTCCATTTTTCAGAAAAACGGTGACGCACAAAATGAGCATGCTCATCTAAAGATTTCCCATCAACTAGGCTAGTTGGGGTTTCAACACGAGCGCATAAGGATCGGAGATCATCCAAGTAGAACACTTTAAGGGGATCCATATCAATAGATTTTTAGCAAGCGAAGATGCAAGCAAATAGAAGGCACATGGCAACACGAGCAAACAAAAGGACGAATGGAAAAAGAGAGGGCGAATAAAACGGCAAGGGTGAAGTGGGGGAGAGGAAAACGAGAGGCAAATGGCAAATAATGTAATGCGAGGGAGATGAGTTTGTGATGGGTACTTGGTATGGCTTGACTTGTGCGTAGACTCCCTTACAGAACGGGCGCGGAAATCCTTCTTGCTACCTCTTGAGCACTGCGTTGGTTTTCCCTTGAAGCGGAAAGGGTGATGCAGTAAAGTAGCATAAGTATTTCCCTCAGTTTTTGAGAACCAAGGTATCAATCCAGTAGGAGACCACACGTGAGTCCCACGCACCTACACAAACAAACAAGAACCTCGCAATCAACGCGATAAAGGGGTTGTCAATCCCTTCATGGTCACTTACGAGAGTGAGATCTGATAGAGATGATAAGATAATATTTTTGGTATTTTTATGATAAAGATGCAAACTAAAATAAACACTAATAGAAATAGCTAGTTGACGGAAGATTAATATGATGGAAAATAGACCCGGGGCCATAGGTTTCACTAGTGGCTTGTCTCAAGAGCATAAGTATTACGGTGGGTAAACGAATTACAGTCGAGCAATTGATAGAATTGAGCATAGTTATGAGAATATCTTGGTATGATCATTTATATAGGCATCATGTCCGCGACAAGTAGACCGAAACGATTCTGCATCTACTACTATTACTCCACACATCGACCGCTATCCAAAGATGCATCCAGAGTATTAAGTTCATAAGAACAGAGTAATGCTTTAAGTATGATGACATGATGTAGAGGGATAAACTCATGCAATATGATATAAACCCCATCTTTTTATCCTCGATGGCAACAATACAATACGTGCCTTTGCTGCCTCGGCCGTCACTGGGAAAGGACACCGCAAGATTGAACCCGAAGCTAAGCACTTCTCCTATTGCAAGAAAGATCAATCTAGTAGGCCAAACCATA
Source organism: Aegilops bicornis (assembly GCA_021605145.1). NCBI lineage: Eukaryota > Viridiplantae > Streptophyta > Magnoliopsida > Poales > Poaceae > Aegilops > Aegilops bicornis. The sequence goes on from CM038669.1 coordinate 266,447,235, forward strand.
CTGATAATTCGAAGAGACTTGCAAAGATAACCAATCATACATAAAAGAATTCAGAGGAGATTCAAATATTGTTCATAGATAATCTTGATCATAAACCCACTATTCATCGGATCTCGACAAACACACCGCAAAAGAAGATTACATCGAATAGATCTCCAAGAGAAACGAGGAGAACTTTGTATTGAGATCCAAAGAGTGAGAAGAAGCCATCTAGCTAATAACTATGGACCCGAAGGTCTGAAGTAAACTACTCACACATCATCGGAGAGGCTATGGTGTTGATGTAGAATCCTCCGTGATCAATGCCCCTCATGAGCGCTTAAAAGGCCCCAAGATGAGATCTCACGGGTACAGAAAGTTGCGGCGGTGGAATTAGGTTTTTGGCTCCGTATCTGATGTTTTCCGGGTACATGGATATATATAGGAGGAAGAAGTACGTCGGTGGAGCAACGAGGGGCCCACGAGGGTGGAGGGCGCGACCAAGTGGGTAGGCGCGCCCCCTTACCTCGTGCCTTCCTCGTTCGTTGCTTTGCGTAGACTCCAAGTATTCTCGATCACGTTTGTTCCGAAAATCACGTTCCTGAAGGTTTCATTCCGTTTGGACTCCGTTTGATATTCTTTTTCTGCGAAACTCTGAAATAGGCAAAAAACAGCAATTAAAATTTGGGCCTCCGGTTAATAGGTTAGTCCCAAAAATAATATAAAAGTGTATAATAAAGCTCAATAATGTCCAAAACATAATATAATATAGCATGGAACAATAAAAAATTATAGATACGTTGGAGACGTATCAGTACTTTTCTTTTTTCTTTTGGTTCGCTCTGCTTGCGAGCAGTAATACTCTTTTGACTTTTTGATACTTCGTAGATTTTTAATAAGATGGCTGCATGCATCATTATGATGCAGAGGCCGGGTGCACGCCTCCATTTTCAAAACCAAAAAAAAGAACCTGCCTTCAGGCATCGCCATCGTGGATAAGCCCCTGCCTATTTAACACGTACGCCACCCATCCATCAAGGGTAGGACGCTTCCGCGAACTTCACCGCTCTATGATTAAACAAGATAGTAAAAACTTTATGATTAAACAAGATAGTAGAAGAATATAAATTGAAAGACTTGAGCTATAGCTTGTAAAATTAGAGTATGTCAAGTTCTACAAAGTTATTTTGAAAAGAAAAGTCATACATGGCTCATCATCTACGGGTGCACAAAGTTACATCAAGTTTTTCAATAGCTCTACTCCTTACATCTTAATATTCCTTATCAACCTCTGATGAACTACACGTCAATGACAAGGTCACTCAAGTTTCTATTGAATGTCATGCCTCTGGTCCGCCAAAAATCACTTTATACAAGAGAGAAAGAGGTTTCCATGCACGCAGCCACTGGCGAAATGTTAGGTGAGACGAAACACTAGGCGTAGTCGTTGGCAAGACCTTAGTCGAGACAAAATATTCCGAATGGAAGTCACAAAGATGATCACATGAGATATCATGAACAATGGAATACACCAATGCAAATATGACATGATTATGCTCCTAAAACATGTTGACAAGATGCTCAAAAGAAAATCACACAAAATACTATGAAAAAGACAAAATGGCATGTTACAACAGTTTTCTGCACTTAACATTACTAAGCACTTTCGCAACGATGATAATGGCGTCAAGATGAAGGCTAATATGAATGAAAATATAACCGTCATGTAGATCATGAAGAGAAGAACAATTTGACATATTAAACATTCCAATCGGACAATCATGCACAAAGTTACATCATGTTTAATATGCACATATAATATTTGAATCTGGGGTACTTGGTGAAAAACTACCAACGCGAAAACGGGATCGGTCGGGAAGCTCCATCTCTGCTATAGAACGACGCCGGCGGAAGTCAACGGCGACGGTGGGGCGGCGTGGGACTCAGACATGCGTCGGGGAGGCCGGGAATGGGTAGATCAGGGCATGGGCTGCTGGATCCAGGCAAGGGCGATGGCGGACGAAGCTCAGGACGGCGCTGCTCCCTGCGGAGCTTAGGGAGGCCATCCATGGCGGCCTTTTGCGTCATGGGAGAGAGAGGTGAGGCACGGAGGAGGAGAGGGAAACAAGCTCGGTTGGCTCAGCAAAGGCAGCGGCAGTCGCCGGTGAGGCATGGCAGGGGCGGACGTGGGGTCACGGTAGGCGGAGCAGCACAGATGGAGCGGGATCGGGGTGCTAGAGGCAGAGGAGCTCGGGCTCCTCTTGAGGCAAAATTTCATGTTTTGACCCTTTTTCTCGTAGTTTAACAGGATCTGACCCCGGTCTGAAATAATTTTGAGATTTGACTTGCTACCGCCGGAGGCCCTGGCGGTAGCTTTATACAGGCTACCGCCGCCCTGCCTGGCGGTAGGTTCCCTGACAGCATCTGTCAGTTAACGGGTGTAGGCACGTGGCAAAGGGACCTACCGCCGCCGACCCTCGCGGTAGGCTCTTGCTACCTACCGCCGAGCTATATGGCGGTAGGGTCCTGGATAAGGTTTTGAGGGGTGGGGCTGTGCTCCCCCATCCACTCATTCACCCCATTCCTCTTTCGAGCTCAAGCTCTCTCCCCTCTTTTCCCCCACCAAATGACCCACTAGATCCCCCTCCATTGCTTGAGATTTGTCCCGTGGTCCGGGGCATTTGCTTCACCCAAGGTACCTCTCCCATCCCCCCTTCATTTGGTTGGTTCAAATCATGCATTTTGCTCATTTTGTTGGAAACCCTAGTTCATGGTTTTTTTGTGGTGAAATCAATGCATATGATGCATTTAGGGTAATGTTTGTGCTTTAACAATGTATTGTGTGACTAGCATTGTTTGGGTAGTAAGAACTATCATTTAGGGTTTTGTTAGGGTTAGGTTAATGGTATGGTTAGGGTTAAGGTTATGGTTAGGGTTATGCTTAAGTAAATGCCTATATGACGAACGTTATAGTAGTTACCTCTCGAATTGTAGCTCAATCTAGTCCTAGGGTTATAGTTTTTGTCAAGAGACAGTTAGGATTTTTGCCTTGGATGACCATTATAGTAATCCCTCGACTTGTAGGATGGGATCGATCATCTTTGTTGAGACTTCTGCGGAGGCGGCGGCGAAGCGTGAACGTGTAGTCATTGAGGAAAAGATGGACTTGTGGGTCAAAGCCGTCGATGCGTTGAATGCGGCTTGTACAGAATTTCTAAAGTATTATGTGTCCAAGTGCGACGATGACAAAGTTAAGTTATACCAAGCTAAAGAGAAAAACATAAGCAATCTCAGGAAGGAAGAGAAAATTCATAGACGCGCTCTTGCAGGGCAAATTGCATTGTGTGGAACAAGGGATGAAGTGAATGAGATGGACTTTGACAACCTGGCGGATCATTGGTAGCTAGTTAGGCAACCATCATCGGCGATACCTAGTCGGGCATCTCGTTGGGCTTGGGCCCGTGAAATAAATGATGTCATTTGTTGCAACCCGGGGCCGTACAACAAAGATGCCTTGTTGATGGAAGAATAGAGGGGGTTGAAACGCATGATGTTGTAGTGTCATTTGGACTGTAATGGCATGTACCCTTATCATTATGTAACCTATGTCATTTCAACCAGTGAGAACTTTGTGTATTAGGTAATTCTAAACAAGTTATGCTTTGTGTTTTTTTTGTATCATTTGAGTTAAGTTATGTTTTATTCAATTTCATGTAGCATGGAAAACATGACCCCAGAGAGCATATGAGAAGTGTTGTGACATTGCATCTATGAGTCTGGCGGTAGCGTGTGAGAAGGTTGTAGCGGAGCGATAGCTTGGTATCAAGAGGGAGCTTGAAGCATGGTTCAAGAGCAATGATGAGGTAAATGCTGCCATGATGGATTTCAACAAGTATCCTTTTATGGAGGAACCTTCTGATCTTAAGGAGGAAAAGGTTTTCTGGAGGCTTGTGAAAGAAAAAAAGAAGATACTTAATGAGCTGCATGAGATGGAATATGCTTGCAGACAAGCTTTGGCAACGGAGATTGGGTTCTCTGTGAGCAAAGAAGAATTCCGCGAGCTGGACTTGAGAAAACCCGGACAGGTCATTGGATGGGCAATGACACAAGGCATGTCAGAGATTCCGGAACGCCGTGCTCGATGGGCCTGGTTCGGCGAAACGAAATGTATGCTCGAGCTTGAGCTTCTAGTTTGAACTCATGTCATTCGAATCGCTAGATGTTTCGAGTCATTTGAACAAGTGTCATTTGTGGATGTAATGAACTATGCTTAGTTATGTATGTCTTTGCTACTCGATCATTTGTGGATGTCATTTGTGGATGCTTAGTTCATAGAAGTTTGTAAGAATGGCAAAGGCAAAGGGCTAAAAAATAAAGGTAATGGAAGGTTGGGTGGCCAACCCTACCACCATGGACCTTGGCGGTAAGTTGTGCAAACCTACCGCCATGGATCTTGGCGGTAGGGTGGCCAACCTTACCGCAGGAAATGTGGCCGAATTGGCCACATGAGAGGGAACAGAACAGGCCGTTGGGTGACTAGCCCTACCGCCGTCACCCTCGACGGTAGGGTGGTCAACCCAACCGCGGGAAATGTGGCCGAATTGGCCATAGGAGAGGGAACGGAACATGCCGTAGGGTGACCAGCCCGACCGCGGTCTCCCTAGGCGGTAGGGTGGCCAACCCTACCACAGAAAATGCGGCCGAATTGGTCACAGGGGAGGCATGAGAACATGCCGTAGAGTTTGCTCTGTTTTTCTTCTTCATCATTTCAGGACAAGTCACAGCAACGGCACAACAAATGTAGTTCATGACATAGTTTCAGCACAAGTTTCACAAATCGATGACATAGTTCATGACAGGTTTCACAAATGAAAGACATAGTTCATCACAGGTTTTTCGAATCGAAGGCATAGTTCATGAATAGTTTCTCGAAACGAAGGCCTTATTGGGTCACACGACGCCATTTTCCTTTCTTATCGCATGCCTCATCCTCCTCTTGGGCTTCACGAGCCCTTGCAAGATTTCTTGCTCTCTCCTCTTCACGAGCAATCTTCTCCTTACGTGCCCTCTCCTCCTCACGCTTCTTTCGCTCCATCTTCTCCTTTTGACGAAGCTCTTAATCCAAGTCTCTCTGAAATGCTTCTTCAAACAACCACTGCCTTCTTAAACAATCTTGATGTTGATATTTTTTAACATCTTTTGGCACATCTTAATCTATCCATTTGAAGTACTTACAAAGTGGAGGCGGCGACTACGTAGGAATAAAGAACAAATTTGGTCATTAGTAAGATAGGTTCAAGTTGAAGCAATGGTTTAATACTCTTTGAACTTCAACAACTTACTGGTGGTACATCATAGGCGTGAGTTGGACGAGGACGATCATAGGCATAGTTGGGACAAACAAAATATCTTCTTCCTTCTGTCCGTGATTTCTTGCGGTCGGTGGATACCTTAACTTTGCAAACATCTCCACACCAACATGATGGAGTTCTCATATCTTTGTCCTTCACCTTATCCAACTCGGCGTCTGTCCACTTGTCCGGCATGTCCTCGCGGTTAGCACACGGGGGACTCGTCATGGAACCGGTAGAAGCCATGCCTATAAAGAAAATTTTGATTGTTAGCAAAGTAAAATAACATGTATATATGCAAGAAAAACAAATAACAAGACTGAATTAAGCCAATAAATTTAAGTACCGTTCACAATATTTCAACCATCCGGGTTAAGCAATATGTCAATAGGCCTTCCTCTACCAACCCTTCTCATCCTACGACCACGGCCACCGGCTCCTCTAAGAGTCGACCGTCCTGCATGCCCTCCAATAGTGCCTCCTCGTCCACTACCGCCAAGATTCGTCCGTCCTCCATGCCCTCCAATACTGCCTCTTCGTCCTCCGCGGCCACCACTCCTACCTCCTCGTGTGCCACCAGTACCTCCTCTTCGGGCACCCGTTTGACTAGTGGGATCCGGATTGTTGGCATCGGTCCCTGGCTTTTTGGTGCATTTCCTAACATTGTGTCCCAGCTCGTCACATTGACCACAACTATTGATGTCCGGTGCCTCCATGGAATGGCCGCTGCCAAATTGTTTCATTCCGGTGTATCCAGCTAGATCATCAAGGTCACCCCTAAACCTCTTCTTTCTTCTTCTTCCATTTGTAGGCACCATGAGTTCGGGGTCGGGGACGATGTGTGGCCCATCATACTCAGGCCACTTTGACTGATCGAGGAAGGGATGAAACCTAGGAGCCCATGTCAACCTCATTCGTTCCAATGTGAACTCATGCAACCGCACGGTGGTACCATCGGATATGTTCAAGTTTCTGAACCTTGCGGGTCATCACATGCGAGCAAGGCCAACGATACTTGTGAGGTCTCTCACACTGACACCAGCGGGTCTTGAGGTGCACCTCATATGCTACTCCACCGTACGTCATGCTGTCCCTTGTTGTGCCACCCCGCTCATCGACTTGATAGATTTGTTCTTTTTCATTGAAACTAATGATTTGTTGACGCGAAGACTTGCGCGCTTGATGCTTCAACCAATCCTCAACTTTGAAGGGAAATTCTATTTTCTCACCTATCCATTTGGCCGTCACTTCGGAATGCCTCAGAAAATACTCGTTGAGCTTGAAGAAGGTATATTTCACTATTGTAGTGACCGGCAACGAACGGACACCCTTGAGCACATTGTTGTAGCATTCCACCATGTTACTTGTCATGTATCCGTATCGGGAACCTCCTTCGTCGTAAGCACGTGACCACTTATGCTTCTCCGGAAGATGCCTTGTCAAGAATTCTCTCCCTCCTTTGTTCTTCTCCAACACCTTGAATAGTTTATCATAGCGGCTTTGGAATGTGTCGGTGTTGAATGCCACACAAACATGGGTAAGATCCTTGCAAAACTCCTTACTCTTGCATGCCCGGTAAAAGTTTGCCACGAAATGCCTCATGCATGAACGGTGTTGGAGTTTTGGATAGCCTGGAATGTCAACTTCTATTGCTTTGAGAATCCCATGATGGCAATCCGATACGATGCACACCTCTCTTTTGGGGCCAATCACCTTCGTCCTCACATGATTCATAAACCACTCCCAATTATCATCATGCTCGGAACGCACCAACGCAAATGCCACCGGCAACACATTGTCATTGGACGAGTGGGCCATTGCTACTATCAACGTGCCCTTGTACTTTCCGGTCAAGAACGTGTCATCAATTGACAAGACGGGGTGGCAATGCCTAAATGCATCGATGCATTGCCCAAAGCTCCAAAAAGCTTGATGAAACACTCCCTCGATTGACTCGACCCTGTGGCGAATGCCCGGGTTCCGATGAGCAATGGCTCCCAGCATTCCCGGAAGAATATTGTACGCAACGACATAATCAGCATGCAACATCCTTATAGCGTTTGCCTTGGCCATCCAAACATTTCCATACTTGACCTCGTACCTGAATCATTCGAAGACCAAACTCATTAGGAACTTCACCTTCACGGTTGGATCATGGGATATCTCATTCAACAATTTGTAGCCTAGATACTCGGACGTGGGTTGGCGGTGTCCCTTGCTTCGGTCCGCTTTCTCCTGCGGTATGCACTCGTGGGTGGCCGCACAACTCTTCAACTCCCATTGCCCGGTTTCCTTGATCTTTCTTCCACGGACCTTCCATGGGCAACCTTCTTTGTCACATTTGATGGTGTAGCACACTTTTTGGTTGGAATGACCAACAACGAACGGCCTATGGTTCTGAATGGCGTAGTCACTCAACCATATCTTGAACTCCTACAAACAACCAAACTTGATCCCTTTGTTCAAATGAGCATTCTCGTCCTCACCCGGTGGCCTTGGATCACCCATCCTCGGGCAAGTTGATGGTTCGACCAAGCCCAACCTCATGCCACCATCCACAATGGCCTTGTCGGCAAGACTAAGATCATGAAACAAAGATGGTCCTCTTTCCTTGCCATTGACCTTCTTGTAGACTTGATTTTCTTGCGGCGTGAATCCATCCTCATCCAATTCTTCCGGTGGACCCTCATCATCTGACTCATACCTACACATACGGCTATAAGGTAGGTTACGGTCCATGTCTTGTTGACGCACGATGACATCCAACTCACCAATGGGATTGTAATGAATCTCTTCTCCTTCCGCATACACATCATCTTGAGCAAGAGCATCTTCATCAACATGAGCAATGGCATCTTCATCAACATGAACAATGGCCTCATCTCCAACATGATCATCACCTCGAAGAACTATGGCTCTAGCATTGATGTCCTCTTCATTTGGATGGCTACTTGGTGGTTGGCTACCTGCATTGTGGTCATACACCATGACACCATCATATATTGGGGACGACACATTCGGGTTCAAGTCAAGTAGTGGCCGAGGAACTTCAACCTTTGTGGCAAATAACTCAAGTGACTTGTCTTGTGATCCCTCAACTTTATCCTTATACACATCCCAATGCAATTGAGAGGTGATGGGCATACTCTTTAATCGGGACTTTACTCCCACTCCCACATCATACCGCCAAATAAGCTTCACACCATCACTTGGGTTAATCCAATTGAGGACGCATCTCACGTTCATGACAATATCATCATAGCTTGGGCTTGTGTCAAAAACCATGGCAACCTCCCCTTCATCGGCATTTCCATCCATGAAAGCCGCCTTCTCCAAATAATGCACATTCACTAGTTTATCCATCGAAAAACAATGGAACAAAATTGAGTCATCCATGACCCGGCCATTTCATATGGATGAACTATCTAAAATATGCATATTTTTAATCAAACAACTAGTATACCTTAATCATAGCATTAACCCTAACCCTAACCCTACCCTAACTAAACCACTAACCCTAACACTTAAGCTAGCTTGCCACAACAAGGATTGACACAAATTATTTAGGCCAACCATAAATGCACAATAAATGCAAAACTAGAGGAAGAACTAGGGCTTGCAAAACTAGTTGATTCCAACAAAAGTCGATGATTTGAACCAACCAAATGGAGGGGGTGGGAGAGGTACCTTGGGTGATGCAAATGCCCTCGATCCACCGGACAAATCTCAAGCAATGGAGGGGGATCTAGTGGGTGCTTGGGTGGGGGAGAAGAGGGGGGAGAGCTTGAGCACGGGGAAGAACCTTATCCTCCAGGACCCTACCGCCAGAGTCCTCGGCGGTTGGGTGTTAGAGCCTACCGCCAACGTCTATGCCGGTAGGGCCCTTTGCCACGTCAAATACCGTTAGCAGACGGCGTGACGTCAACGGAACCTCACGGCCGAGCAGGCAGTAGTCTGTGTAAAGCTATCGCCAGATTTCCTCAAGTAGCCGAAAGGGTCAAATCTCGAAATTATTTCAGACCAGGGTCAGATCATGTTAAACTACGTGAAAAGGGTGAAAACACGAAATTTTGCCTCATCTCGATCCAGATCGGGAGCTGCAAGCGGCGGCGCGGTTCGGGACCCGATGGGCTCGGCAGGCGGCGCCTGGGTCTGGCGGGCCTGCGGGGGAAGTGGGGGTGGAGGCGCTAGGTGGTAGCAGCAGAGTGCCCGGGGGGCGCTGGCGCAGCGAGGTGGCGCGCTGTGGTTGGTGGGAAGCGGCGGCGCAGGTGGCGGCTGATGAAGGAGGCGGCGACACTTGGCGGCGGTGGGCTGGGCAGCGCAGAAATCAAGGCGTGGGTGGCGGCGGCGGTAGGTAGGGGAGGGGTAGGTTGCCCGAAATGTGGAGGAGGGATGTCTATTTATAGCAGGGTAGGCTAGGGTTTGGAGTTTAGGGGTGTTTTTGGACGCCTCTGATCACAATCGGACGGTTCCGGATGCGAGGGTGGGTAGGTTGGGCCTAGGTGGGCTGTGTAGCAGGGTTGGGCTGTGAGGAGAGAAGAGAAATGCAGCCCAGCAATAGTTTTCGGAGAACGAAAACGTCCGACGTTTGACCGGCTATATTGCCGCTATAGTTATCCGTTGGGGCATCAAAGAAACTCCGATTGGGACGAAATTTGACAGGCGGTCTACCTACCACATAACAAGACGGCACGCCAACTTTCAACCCATTCCGAGAACCTTTTTATCCCACTTATAAAATAATATTTCGGAGGTGCCGCGGGCGCGTGCGAGTGTGTCTAGGCTCAGAACGGAAAACGAAGAGAACTGGGAGATCCGGACGGATGCAAGTTTTGAAAAACAAGCAGGTGAAATGCACATGATGACATGGCAAAGTGCAACACGCAAGCGAATGACATGACAACGACGGCGAATAACTAGAAGACACCTGGCACATTGGTCTCGGGACGTCACACCATATGATCCATATGTTGATTGAGCTCTGTTGAATGATGCATAGGGTGTCATTAAGCTTGGCCATACATCTTGTTTGTGTCTTCCCTTGTAGCATCGGTGAGTCGGCGAGGCCGTCGAGGCGGCAGCTGCAAGTCGAATGACCTGCCCTCTTAATCCCTTTTACCAGGTTGCCGTCCATGTCGACCAGCCACAGGTCGTTGAAGGTATCATGGCAGGAATCGCCGAGAAACAGGAGTAGCTGCTTCACGCGGGCTCTATGTACCGGGCCGGAGATGATAGCATGCCACCCCCTAGTCACGCTCAGGCACCGGAATCTACAAAGGTACGAGCTTCACCGGCACCTATGAGAGTATCTAAAAAATCATGTCCTCTGGTAACGAAGACGGCAGCATCGTCTCGTCGCGTCGGCCATGCGATGATATACAAATACCTAAGTTCTCGTGTTCATGACCTTTTTCTTAGATTGTTTGTGTGCTGTTCTAACTGTACATTGTATAGAGTTATTATAGGCCTCAAAAAGGAGTCGGATGTTGTAGCAGTCACACCAGGATGTGTAGCAGTCGTATAGAGTTAGAACTCGAAAAGGAGTCCGGACGGAGAGACCGACGTACGAGCCTGTGGGCGTGTACTGCGGATCGATGATCTCACGTCCGGATTGTAGGAGATCGTACGTTGCGCAAAAAAGAGATCTGGGGTCCTTTTCGGTGTCTAGTTCTACTATGAAGAAGTCACCAAATCTCCCGAATACATATGACCTGAAATATTGACTACCATCGCCTCCTCAAGAACGCAATCCTTCTCTCGATCCTTCCTCAACAACTCACGGGTGTTTTTACCATCGGCTCGCCGACAATGCTGCCGCCGTTACCAGAAGATGTGATCTTCGAGATACTCTCACGGGTGCCGGTGAAGTCGGCCTGCAGATTCCGGTGCGTGTCCAGCGCGTGGGACGCCCTCATCACCGGCCCGGCGTTCGTGGCCGTGCACAGAGACCGCACCGAGCCGCTGCTCCTCTTCCTCGCTGCCGACTCCTCCGATGAAAACACCAGAGACCTGCGGCTGATGGACACGGACGGCAACGTCGTAGGAGTTATCAAGAGGCCTGGTGTCTGCACTTACGGCTACCGCCTCGACGGCACGGTTTGCATCACCAATGATTATCTTGGCGTCGAGTCGGTCATCAACGCGATCGATCTTCCCACTGGGGCTGTGACAAGGATCTCCACGCGGTGGAACAGGGAGTCGTTCTGGGATCTCAACGTCGGCTGTGCCGCCCTGTCTCGTACGTACAAGGTCGTCTGGCTCACGAGCAAACATTGTAAGGTTCTCACGTTACAAGATGGCCATGCCAAGTGGAGGCTCGTGCAGTCCCCTCCAGAATCAGTCACCGCCAACAGCCCTAACAACAGCTCCGCGGTCACTGTCAACGGTGTCATGCACTTCCTTTCCGGGTCCATGTCAGGGCTGGTGGAAGAGGTCTCTATACTCCGCTTTGATCTCGAAAGTGAGCAGTGGAGGGCCTCGATCAAGGGCCCAACGAAATCTGATGGAAAACCACAAAGGAAGACAAAAACAAGCTGTATGGTCAAGCTTAATAACACCCTATGCGTGGTTCAACGAACCTCGAACAACATATGGCTCATATGGCTTCTCAATGATCCCACCAAAGACGTCTGGGTAAAGGAGTACACAATAGAAACAGATTCACTAGTTGAACGGTTGATGCCTTTGACGGTGATGCATGATGGTGAAAAGTTGCTCTTCTATGTGCATAATAGGTTGTCGGCAACATCGACATTGCAAGTCTATGATCCACTCACAGAGAAGTGCACACGGCGTCTGGAATTTGCAAGCAACCTTTTGGGTGCTGGCCTTTGTGACTTGCACTTGGAAAATTTTGTGTCAATTAAGATCTTGCCGGTGGCTGGTCCGAGAGTTTTGTCTCACCATAGTTTTCACCAATGGCTGCGTGGACTGAAACCTTTTTCTCTCTTTTATAAATGGTGGGCCTCAAATAACAACGTTTGATATACTGCTGAACAGAAGATTGAGTGATCTTGTCCTTGACGCCTGCTTCATCAGAGGTTGGTAAGGAAAGAATGTGAAGATGCAAAGAACGGAGCTAGAGACGAAAACTTCAAAGACATGATGTAACCTTTTGTATACATAGATGATGAGCCAGAGGCGATCTTTATTTTCGAAGTATACTTTAGAGAAGTTGAAATACCTCTATTTTTATCAGCTATAGCTCAAGTATTTCAGCTTGTTCTGTCCATTGTACTATCTTGTTTAATCATAAAGTCAATATCTTTCCCGTGGAAATTTATTACTGGTCGGACTACACAGTGCCATACGCTAGGAAAATATCAACAATTTTTTATCATGTGTAAATTTGAAACCAATTTGTTTTTTTAAAGGCCGCACGACCCATTGAGGGCAACAATATTAAAGAGGGAGATCAGTTTCTTAACTAAAAGGATTAGGCTGGTCATAGTGGGGAGTAACTTAGACTAGTAACATGCATATGTTACTAGTCTATGTTACCACCTTCATAGTGGGAGTAACATGTATGTAGTATCATACAAGCCATCATTTATTAATATGTAGACTCATTTTGCCTTGGGATGTGTTATGTTACAGTAACATATTATATTACTCCAACCATCTCTCTCCTCATTAAATACATGCCATGTAAGCAAACTTTTCTTGAGATGTGTTATGTTACTTGCTATGTTACTCCCACTATGACCAGCCTTATAGTAATGATATTGCGATGATGAATATAATAAAAAATAACCAGTGTCTAATTAAACCATGGATGTATATAATCGAGTAATCGACCAACTTGAGCTTCGTACTATGTCCCGTCGCGGCTCCTTTTTCCATGTTCGCTATTACTATATTGCCAAGCTAGCTACGCGTACCCACGCAATTAATTATTGCTAAAACCTTTGCTTTTCTCATGAGACCTCTTCCAATGCAAAGATGCTTAAATGAGGTGCTAAGTGTATTAAATACCTTAGCAACTCAACATCCCAATGCATAGGTGCTTAACTTGTTGTTGCTATAAGGCTGGTCATAGTGGGGAGTATCATATACTAGTATCATGCATATGATACTAGTGTATGATACTACTCCCTCCTTTCCGGTTTATAAGGCTCAATTCAAAAATTTCACCAACCAAGGTAGATGGTGAGTGGTGGAATACTTATTGTAGTTTGCAAAAGAGTTAAATACACCTATAGTATATAAACTTGCGTGGTGGATACAAAATCATACATAAAGTTGAAAAATGATGCAAATGGGTCACTGAACTATAATTTCGGGTACATTTTGCTACATCTTCTGTTAAATCTAACGGTAATTGCAAGGCTTGCCGTTAACTCGCAGGCCAGCATGGTAGTGGGTATATGTATACGCTGGGTCCACTTGTTAGATGACTAGAGAAGGAGAAGCAAATATGTAGACGTAGGATTTGACCTTCGGACGTGAGATGTTTCAAGCACAGGGCTAAGGGCATTTCCAACGCTGACGCAAACCTCCTGCAACGATCCAAATCACGGAAGCCACCAACGTTGGTCTGTATCGGCCCGTGGCACGGTTCAGACGTGATTTCTCCCGCAAACCGAAGATAAAATTGAGGGAGGTTTGCGGGAGTCCAGACCGATCCCAAGCCCGTTTCTGACCGCCCTGAACCATTAAAAACCCTTCCCCTTCCCGCACATTTTCGGTCAGCGCCGCTCTAAAGCGTCAGCACCCGCGTACATGCCCGGTCAGAACGGATGCGACTGCTCACTGGCGCTGTCATTGAAGCAGCGCGCCGGCCGAGAGAGCGCCACCCGCGTCGCTTCCCAGTGCAGGTGATTGCCGCGTGTTCAAACGACACGACGACCGCCCGCCCGTCCATCTGCCGCCTGCATTGATGGCACGCGATTGCCGAGGTGTCTTCTCCGACGTCACCCGTCCACCCCTCTGCCGCCCACCGGCGCTATATAAAACCTCTGCCCCGGCCAAATCCACAGTCACCCCTCTCCACACCACTAATCGCCATGGATCCCTCTGCGGCCAAAGCTCTCTGAGACGGGCTTACGTCGAAGCAGAAGAAGGTCATGCCCGCCATTGCTGTCGATTGGCAGGGCGGCATGCAGCCGGAGGACGTGCAAATGGAGGACACCTCTGACAACGAGCCAACGCCACCCTCCTCTTCACTCCACCCTCGCCAGTGCATTGCACCATGACTATCGGCGAGGCCTGTGCCCATTATATGGACATGGTGCGGCAGGAGCAGTCCCGGGAGGCGCAGGCCGAGGCCAACTACAACCACAAGCTCCTTCAGGAGCATCTGCACGTGGAGGAGCAGGTCGCCGCCGGCAGGGCGGTCGTGCCGGACGTGGACTTGGTGGAGCAGGAAGCACTGCTCGAGTCTTATACGAAGAAGGATACCTGGTCGATCTTTTTTGCAATTGAATGAACTCAATATCTCACGTATGAGCATGTGGTTTCTCAATCAGGCTAGTGGACTGATATTGCAGCTCGACACGTTAAAGCTAGCTAGCTTTGTACACCGGTGAGATCGTATTGCCAACGGGCAACATACCGAATACACAGGCCGGTGATTCAACCTCTCCGCCGGCGGTGAAGGTCAAGGCTGCACGTATGATACCCTCGTCAACTTTGCTTTACGAGAAGTCCAACCTCTCCGCTGTCGTCACCAGCACATATCTAGTCAGCTGATAGGTGGACCCGCATATACGTATACACAGAACATAGTGGGCTGCAAGTTAATGTCACACCGTTCGATTTAACAGCAAATGTATCAAAATCTACCTGAAATTATAGTTTAGTGGCCCATTTGTATCATTTTTCAAGTTTATGTATGAATCTGTACCCACCGCGCAAGTTCATGTACTATAAGTGTAATTAACTCTTTGCAAAAGCACCCAATTAGTGCTCTTGTTTTCCTCAAAAAAGTATGTTTATCAATGCATTAATTGCAATGCATGCATGCATAAAGTACATGTATTGATCAATTTTCTCTTAATACTTGCATGCACTGATTTAATGCACCTTGGAATCTGAACATGTGATGGGGAACAACCAAATTGAGCCTTATAAAATGAAAAAACTAAAATTTTGAGATAAGCCCTATAAACTGGAAAGGAGGGAGTACATCCATAGTGCATAGTATCATAGATTAGAATCATAACTAGTCTCATTTATTGCCATACATGACACATAGTAGCATGACATTTATTATGTTACGGTATCTACCTATGTTACTATAATCATCTCTCTCTTCTTTAATTACCTGCTACATAAGCATGTTTGCGAGTCCCAACTCCCAAGTGCATGTTACTACTTATGTTATCCCACTATGGCCAGCCTAAGCACACTTTATTTAATGAGTTAGCACCTAAAGTCTTTCATGCATTGGTCAAATTGTTTCATTTAAGTGGTCTGCCTAGGTTCTCGCGCTTGGCATTGATTCTTTCTGGGGTCACCAAAGTGCTCTGTTCCTTCTTAAATGTTGTGCCATGTCATTTTTTTTGCTTATGTGGCAATGCTTAGCACCTGTCCACGGTGAAGCACTGGGAAGGCAATGAGTTGAAGACGCCATTCCGTGGTGATGACCGCCGTCATCACGAGTTGAGGCATGTCGGCCGTCGAGGCGGACAAATTTGACGCACGGCTCTTGAGAGGGGAATTAATTTTGTGGTCATTCATTCATTCATTCATTAGGCTGGTAATAGTGGGAGTAACATAGCGCATTGCAAAATAGTGGGCATTGCTAGGCATCAGACTACCGATGATTTGCATCTATCACACCAGTCGGAGGCCGTCGGATAGGAAGCATGATATGCGTCCGATTTGGAAACTACCACGCATAGATTAGGTGGGCCTTGTCCCTAATTTGTTGCTGCTTCGTACCTAGGATCACGTGAGTTGCTGTTCCTAGTTTTCACGTCAGGTTGTTTTAATCCGTAGGAAGTAGATCTTGATTCCATTATTACTTAATTTTGCTTTGTCGTGTGACGTTACTTCAACATCAAAGACATTTTTCTCCAATGTAATGTGGAATTAAACCCGCTTCTGTTTATCACTAAATTTGCTTCCATGGTGAACTAATCTTGATATGGTTAATAGAAATTTGTTTTTTACCTAATGTAAAAAATTCAATACACTACAGGTTTGCTCTAACCAAATAAGACCTTCTTTCTATACAACATAACCATTATCATGACTACACATAGCACATGCTTCAAGCATATTGGGGACGTGATTCCAAGAAATACAAATACATGATGAAATTTCTTGCTAGATAAACATCCAAATTTTGTTTCCATCGACTAGAGAATTGCTTCCGACCAAATAAGACCATGTTTCCGTAGAAAAAAAATCATTATCATCATTACACATAACACATGCTTCAACCATAGCAGGGATGTGATTCCAACAAATACAAATGTGCTCAGTATGCTTCCATCATATGAAAATCAAGCTTCCAGTGGAACAAACTATGCTTCATAAGATGATTTTTTTCTCTCTCCAAGCAAGCGAGTGCATGTCTTAATAGTTTGCTTCCAAGCTGATGACTATTACACGTGACACTGAGATTCTCGATCACACACCATTGAGCACCAAAACATGCTCACCATCAGGAAAGCATGTTTTACCGCTCCCGTCAACCCTGCAGAAATTAGAAGTATGAGTTGTTTGCTTTAGATACAAACATGATGCTTACAATAGATACAAATCATGGAAATGAAGCAAACTTCAGCTATATATACACGATGAAGAGGCATACCTCTGTTGTGTATGTAGCAAAATTGTGCGTCATGAAGAGGCACATGTTCGGTTCATAACTTCATATAAACCATGGAAATTTGGATGCATCTTATTCATACAATCTCATTGTAACTTCTACATAGTGGAATCACTTTTCTTAATGGGAATACAATATGTTTGAAGCATGGAAAGTTGGAAGCATGATATGAGTGAGAATAATCAAAACCTAGATCCGATGAGGCACTAAAAATCTATAAACTACAGTACGTTAGTAAAGATAATAATATGGTAAATGTCAGCAAAACTGATAACATACGATCAACAAAAAAAATAAGTAATATGGGAGAATAGGAGCTTAAATGGTTAATAACACAATGACCATGAGGAAATGAGGTAGCCAAGAAAGGAATGATGCAAAGCCTGAACAAGATATACTAGAGTATGTGATGAGCTAGAAGCATGGGGGCAATGTAGTATATGGGAAGAATGGAACAACAAGGTCAGAAAGGTAGAAGCATGAGTGTAATTATGCAAGTTAGCTAGACAAACCATGACGCACAGGGCCAATGTTTTCTTTCAATGGTTCTAACTAACGCAAACAATAGAAATATTCATCAAGACACAATATGGCAAAATGTAGCAAGCATGAAACTAGGGAACTCGACATTACATATCTTGGTATATGATGCATATATGACTATCAACATGGCAATGCATCTTTTGTGATGCCGCCCCGACATAACTGATGATATATGTCGATCGATGGAAGCATTTTTTTATACTAGCGGGAAAAAATGATTGTAATATAGAAGCACCATCGTAAGAAGCGCGAAAACAATGTATGGGTACATTAGAAGTGTAACATGGATGGATGGAATTTTGAAAACCAAAACCAAAAAATCGTCGCAAGCTACCGAGGCATATTTTGTGGAAGCTCCACATTCAGGAAGCAAGTAAGGTTGCAGTCTCAGTAAATCTCATCTTCTTTAGAAGCATTGAAAAGATAAGCCAGTTAATAAGAACAATTGCCTGCGTACATCAGAACAATAGTAGGCAAGCAATGAAAATACGTATCAACGAGTACTCGGTGGACAATACATTACAAACAAAATTACAGTGTACCAATTACAAATCAAACAAACTAAGAAAGATCGGAAGAGAGTGTAGATTATAATGCAACGGAGGCAATCGACAGTGCAATACCTTCGTTTTTTTGGCGCTTTGAAAAGGGAAAAAGATATTGGAGGCCGCCGATGCTACTTCGTCACCTGGCGAACGATAGTGAAGCATGAACCACGAAGGAGATGTAGCTCGACTCCTAACTTCGCGATATGGCACCAGCGATATCGCTTGGGTATCGCATCATTGGAGAGGAAGATGAAGTGGGGAGGATAAATGGAAAGGATCTGGGGACGTGAGGTGCCGACAAAGTGATAGGGCGGTGGCTGCAATTGAAGGCAAGCTCGAGAGAAGGAGATTGGGGAGGGTTATCCTTGCACGTAATTTAGGGAGAGGTTATGCATGGAGTTTGAGGGTGGTACCTAAGGGGCTGACGGGATTTTCGATTCAACTAGAATCGACAGTAGTCGATCATTTTGACGAATACTTCTAATTAGACTACTGATTAGAAGCGTTCCCCTTCTTGTTTTCCATTCATTCGACTATTACTAGTTAATATAGACAGCATTAGTGAACCTCCTTTCATCCCAGTTGAATTACAAGAGCATGCAATAATCTCACGCCCAAACATGGCCAGCCTCCTCAAACTTGCGGCGGTAGAACTCCTGCTCATCATCCGAGTCGGACGTCTGGTCGCCGGTGTATTCGCCAGGCTCGTAGACCCGGTACTTCATGTCAGGGAAACGAGCCTCCTGCACCTTCATGAAGTCCTATTTGCTAAAAAACAACTTCTTAAAAAAACAAACTTTTTTTGCCTACAAAAACTACTTTTTTGATGGGTTCTTGATTGATTCACATGATTCTAAAATGTAGGAATAGGAAAAAAGAAAGGATTAGAAAATCATTCGAATCCAATAAAAGGGACGCTGATAATGCCCAAATGTCCGGTCTGGGGACCTTCCAGACACCACTAGTTATCAATCATTGCTAACGTGGGAACAACTCTTAGCGTGCTTCAAATCCATCACCACTAGCTACCAGAACATCACTCTCACATTGATCGGCGGTGTACAATGCTACAACATGATCACAAATCAAACCCTACCACATGCTCACAGATGTAGCTACAACTAGTAGAGAGAAGGGGGTGACTGAACTCGCAGACGCCATTGGAGCAGCCACGAAGGAGGCACTGAACACACCAGACAAGAGGAGGAGTCGAATCGCCGCCGTCGTCAACCGGTGCCCAGAGCTGGTCGTCGATGTCGATCCACGCAGAGGGAAAGCACAAGAGGGGGATATGGTGGCGGGAGTTTTGGCGGTGAGGAGAGGCTAGCTATGTAGGATGGCCGATTCGGTGGACGGTGACGCCAAATCCTCCCACTGCTTTTATCGGAGACGCGCATGAGCTTGCGCCATCTTCGTGGACGCAGGTGGTTAGCGCCACATTCCCCTCCCATGCATCACTTGAGCTAGGCTCGCTGGGAACGGTCGATTAGGACATTCCTAGCGGGCCTGGCTGAGGAGTGCTTTAAGGTTCGGGCGGGCCAAGAATCTGATGCAGGCCAAGCAACCAGGTTCGGGCGGGCCTGGTTGGGCGGGCGTTACCAAGACCTCGACTAGGAGAAAGTTGTACGATATACGACAACTAAAAGACCACCAGCTCTCCCTAAGCGAACGCCACACAGTTTCGTCTAGAATCTTATCCTCTGACCTGCAGATTATGCTAGAGTTTGACAATCCCGAGTGCAGGAAGCACCACCATGTATAGGAGCAAGATTGGGCTCGATAACAGGTTGCTGATGGGACGATGATGTAGACCCATTCTCGCCCAGCGAGCCCTGGGAGCAAGCTTTGGATGGCGTAATCACGTAGGAGCACGCTCATGATTTGAATCCCGTCAAGTGCTCCGTCCACCACGATGGGGTCTGTCCAGTTCGAGTACATGTCCTTGATGATCAACCACATCTACAGCTGCGTGGCCCATGCGCTGCCCATGACCGATCACCAGAAGCCCTCCTCATGAAGCAACCAAGCATTTGTTTGCAGGGGGTGTTCGGTTGGGGGATTCGGCGTGTGCACCTTGTTGGACACAGCGAGAGCGGCCACCACGGTCCTCGGGGAAGGAAGCAGGCCCGTCATCGTCTGGCCGCCGAACCCCATCGATATCTCCTTCAACCAGTGTTTCTTTCCAGTAGGTATACGAAGAATCAGCCGGCTAGTCCGTCGAGGCATTTTTGCGAAAACGTCCTTGTGTTTTCAGAAATTCAACCCGCAGTCCCTTTTGGAGTGAATCTAAGAAAACGTATGGTTTTTACAAAAAAAACCCTACTTCTGTAAGAATTCAATCCACGATCTCTATTTTTTTTATCCAGACGCTCACTTCACAGCCGCGGCACGTTGTGGCCTGTCCGTCGCCGCGAGTCCTCTCCGGCCTCCTCCGTCGTAACCATCTCGACCTCCCGTGTCGTGATTTAGTCCCACCTCCCTCATCTGCATGCAATTCAATCAATTTATATACACAGACGACTTTGCCGCATCAGAAATCAACAATCATACGAGGGGACAGAACGAAGGAATTAATCCCGCAAGAGGGAAGAGGGAGAGTAACTCTGGATCAGACAAGCACAATCAACATGCAACATCCACATTTGTAGCCCAAACCGAGGGTGAGGAGTGGCTCACCTAAGGGGGGGGGGGGGTCCACGCTGGGTGCGGCGGCGGTGTTACGCTTGCGTCGGCTGCAGGAAGAATAAGAAGGACAAGGAGCCTGCCATGGCCACTGGCGTGGCGGTTGTGGAGCAGGGGTGCGGGAGTCCCGGCGGAGGAGGAGCCATGGCCGCCGCGGAACTCCTGGCAGCGCGCGGACGTGTGCCCGCCATAGCCGCCGCCGGTGATGGAGCTGGGGGGATCCCAGCGGGAGGAGCCATGGCCCCGCCGTCGGGCTTCCTGAAGCACGCAGATGTGTATGGAGCCCTCCCAAGAAACCATGATCCTTCCAAGGAAGGGGGGAGACAGAGCCAATCTTGAAGATACAGAAAAAATTCATGCAGCCATGATGGACCACGATCCAAGCCGCCCCAGAATCCTTGCGTCATCGGCAAACGAGCAGCACCACCAGACCGCCTCCCACGCCTCCGCCACAGGCCCAGCCAGACCCCAGATCTGGCGAGCAACAGAGCCACTGCACACCGGCCCCGCAACTGCCGTCACCACCAGCCACCCACCAGGAAGGAGAGGGGAGGGGGGGGCACCACCACGGCCCCGTGCGCCGCCGAGCAGGCCGCTGCCACCCCGTCCGAGCAAACATGCCGATGCTGCGAGAACCTCCTGTTAGCCCAAGTACAGACTAGCTAGTACCAGACTAAAGAAAGGAGCAGGATATCTGACCGAAGAACACTAGTACAAGCACTAGTAAACACACACACACACACTCACGTACTAGTGAGGAGACAGAGTGGTACTACTAGTGGAAGCTGGATGAATTGCTTGATTTGGCTTGGAATGGAATGAGTTACAACCGGGTGGAGTAGTGCTCTTTATATAGCACTTACAAACCGACTATAGGGCTAAGATATTTCTACTAGCTGGCCACCTCATCTCATACGTGTCCCACACTAGAAACTGCTAGCAAGTTACGTCGAGCTTTCTACAGCTAGCTATCTTACCTTAACTAGTAAGCAACGCAAGTGTTACCGACTTGCCGACCTGCCGATTTACTACCTTGCTAAGTAACAACTACTGCTGCCGACATGCAACCATGCATGCATCTGTGTAAATGGTGCTGACCAAGGTTGACTCAACATTCTCCCCCTCAACCTTGTCGAAGAAGCTTGATGTTGATAATCCCAACCTTGTCGCGCAGATCCTGGAACCGGACACGACCAAGTGACTTGGTCAGGATGTCCGCCTTCTGTTCACCAGTCCTGATGAACTCCACGATCACCGATCCTTTCTCGACGCAGTCACGTATGAAGTGATAGCGGAGATCGATGTGTTTGATGCGGTCGTGAAGCACTGGGTTCTTGCAGAGGGAAATCGCTGACTTGTTGTCGACGAAGATGAGCGCAGGGGCAGTGTCCTGATTCAGCATCTCGCCGAGAAGGCGTGCAAGCCAAATGCCTTGACAGGTCGCTGTAGCTGCCGCAATGTACTCCGCCTCGCATGAAGATACAGCGACAACCTTCTGCCTCACCGGTTGCCAGCTGACGGGACTATTCCCGAGAAGGAATAGTATGCCCGAGGTGCTCTTCCGGGAGTCCACGTCACCAGCGTAGTCGGAGTCGCTATACCCGACCGAGCTCTCGCTGTCGCCACAACGATACACGCATCCATGCGTGAGTGTACCCGCGATGTACCGGAGCAGGTGCTTGACGGCAGCAAGGTGATCACTTGCCGGGGCTTCCATGAACCTACTCAGGTACCTGACAACAAATGTGATGTCCGGTCGGGTGTGCACGAGGTACCTGAGGCTCCCGATGATGCTGCGGTAGAGCGTAGCATCCACCGCCTTCTCGGAGCTATCCTTGCTGAGTTTCAGTCGTGCCTCCATTGGAGCATGCACGGCATGGCAGTCCTTCATGCCTGCTCGCTCAAGCATCTTGGTGGCGTAGGCCGTCTGCGTGATCGTGATGCGACCACCCTCCTGGTTCACCTCCAGCCCGAGGTAGTACCGGAGCAGCCCGAGGTAGTACCGGAGCAGCCCGAGGTCGCTCATGCTGAAGAGGCGATGCATCTCTCCCTTGAAGCATTTAACCTCTTCAGGCTCTGCCCTGGCGATGACCAGGTCGTCGATAGATGCCAACGATGAGCAGCGTGTTCGCGGTGCCACGCGAGTACACGCCGTGCTCAAAAGCGCTGCGTGAGAACCCAAGGATGCGAGGCTTGCATCAAGCTTGGCGTTCCACGCCCTTGGGGCTTGCCGGAGACCGTACAGGGCCTTGTGTAGTCGATACACGCCTTGCTCGTGGCCCTTGGCAACGAACCCGGGTGGCTGGGAGACATACACCTCCTCCTTAAAGTCGCCGTTGAGAAACGCCGACTTGGCGTCCATGTGGTGTACCTCCCACCCGCGGTGAGCAGCCACGGCAAGGATGAGCCGCACGGACTCCAGCCTTGCCACCGGAGCGAAGACTTCCTCGAAGTCCACTCCCTCACGCTGCACGTAGCCCTTTGCGACGAGGCACGCCTTGTGCTTGACAATGGCGTCATGCTCGTCCTTCTTCACCTTGAACACCCACTTGACCCCGATGGCTCGGTGCCCAGCAGGCAGTGTGGTGAGTGTCCAAGTGGCGTTGTCGTTGATCGACGCCACCGGCTCCAAAGATCGCGTGGCGCCAAAGACTCCTCTTGCTCGGCCTCCGCGAACGTGGTCGGCTCCTTGCCGGCCATCAGATGCAGGACCTCGTCGTCATCAGCGTCCTAATCCTCGGGCTGCTGTGGCGTTGTCGCAGGCTCGCCGAGAAGATCCCCCATGCGTCGGAACCTACGTGGGACTCCAACACTGTCGTCGGCGTCGAACAGCTCCGACCTTGCCGTTGGTGGGGTTACGAACTACCTCCCGGGACCCACCTTGCTTGACGTCGGGGTGTCCGGGACATCGTACCCCGGGACGGTGTTCTCGGGGTTGCGGTTCCCGGATCCACACCTCCCGGGCTTCCCGGGTTCTTGCTTCCCGGGGTTGTAGAGTACATCGGGTACTCCACAGTGAAGGAGCTGCTTGCCGGGGTCTCCCCCGACGCCTCCCAAGTCCATCGCGCGAGACATGCACACGCTTTGGGACGGGCTCGTACATCTTAGAGCCTGTCTCATAGCCCATGAACACCATTTGGGTGCTCCTGTCGTCGAGCTTCTTCAGCTGTGGGCGCGTCGTCTTGACGTGCCCGACGCAGCCAAAGGTGCGGAGGAAGCGTACGTCGGGCTTCCTCCCATACCACGCCTCATAAGGCGTCTTGCCTTCGACGCTCCTTGTGAAGGAGCGGTTGAGGATGAAGACGGCCGTCAGCACGGCCTCCCCCCAATACGTGCTCGGCACCTGCTTTGCCTTGAGCATGCAGCGTGCCATCCCGAGCACCGTCTGGTTCCTCCGCTCGACGATGCCATTCTGGTGCGGCGAGTAAGGGGCTGTGAGGTGACGTTGCACCCCTTTCTCATCGCATTGCTGGTAGAACGTGGCCGACATGAACTCGCCGCCACGGTCTGTGCGCAGCAGGCGCAGTTTGTGGCCGCACTCGACCTCTGCTGCCGCTTGCTGCTTGACGATGGCTCGCTCCGCCTCATCCTTGGAGGCGAGTAGCATTACCCACATGAACCTGCTATAGTCGTCGACGAGAAGCAGGATGTAGCGACGCCCTCCTGGCGTTGCCGGGGTGATTGGGCCGCAGAGGTCCCCATGAACCAGCTCTAGGGGTTTCTGCGCCCAATAGCGTGCCTTCTCCGGGAAGGGCAGGCGCTGCTGCTTCCCGGCAAGACACGCATCGCACAGCTCGTCGGCGTGCTTGATGTGAGGTAGCCCACAAACAAGGTTGCCTCGCGCCATCTTCCGCAACCCGTCAAGCGTTGGTGTCCTAGTTTAGCATGCCAACGCCACGCTGCCGGAGACATGACCCGTGGCAAGGGACACAGGATGCACGGGTTGAAAGAAGAATTTATAGAGGCGGTTTGGCGAGCGGGTTACCTCGATAAGCAGCCTTTTCTGCTGGTCGCGCACGGTGAGAATACCGTGTCGAATGCCGATGTCGAACCAGCCTTCGTCGAGCTTTCCGACACTCACGACGCTGCTCTTGAGCGCCGGGATGAAGTAGACCTCCGTGAACGCCCTGTGATCACCCCCTTTGTCGGCGAAGACGACGGTCCCACGCTCGTGGATCTCCACCACGGATCCGTCTGCGAACCGCACCTTCCCGGTGATTGAGCGGTCTAGCTCCGCAAATGCGTCGACCGAACCAGTCATGTGGTTCGTGGCGCCGGTGTCGAGGAACCAACCCTCACTTTGCTTGCCACCTGCAAGCGTGGGTGTGGTCACGACTCTTTCTTCGTTGAGGAAGATGAAGCCGCACGCACATGCCGTTGTCGGGGAGCCATCTCCCCCAACGCAGTAGATCCCGAACAAGTCATCATCGGGGTGTGGGTGACCTGAGTCTCCGTGCGCTTCTGCACGGAGTCGATGGTCGCCAGCATCATGGTCGGAGCATGGTCCGCCATATGCGTCGTTGCCGCGCCAACTTGCGCGACATTGTCGAGCCCCGAGCTTGTCGGGGACGCCGTTGCCGGGGTGTGGCTCCCACACCCCCGGGCCTTCATCGCCTCCCAGTCAATAGGCCCCGAGAACGTCGTTGTCGAGGTGTGGCCTGTCACTGGAGTGATGGTTCCCATGGACGGGCTCCGTGCCTCCTGCGCGGAATGGGTGGTGGTCGGGGCTGTGGTCGCGAGAGACGCTGAGCTCTCCTGCATGGGCTCAACTCTTTCTAGCATCATTGCCGGCCCGCCGTCCACATCAGCCTGGACAAGGTTTGTTGTTGCCGCGGCTGCCTCGTCGGCTTTCCTCCTGTGGCAATCCCGGATCCAGTGACCCGGCATGTCGCAGTAGTGGCACTTGCCACCGTTGCCTTGCCCTGCCCGGCTTGGCTTGCGACAGCGGTTGCCGCCGCCGCTCTGGGCGCGGCCTCCGCCTCTCCACGACCTCTGCTTCCCGTGGGGGCGCCTCCCCATCGCCGGAAGAGCTGCCGCGCCGCCAGCCGCTAGTTAGCTGCTTCCAATCGCTCCTCGGTGAGCAAGATAGTTCGCCGCCAAAGACGGTTGTCAGTTTGCCGGCCTCGCTCCTCTACGACCTTGAGCCGCCCTACCAGCTCCTCGATCGTCATGGTGGAGAGATCCACCAAACTCTCGATGGACCAGTCCAGTTCCTTGTACTGCCTGGGGACGACGCGGAGGAACTTGATAATCACCATCTTGTTGTCGATGTGATCTCCGAAGCGTTATGAAGCTTCGTTGATTTAAACCTTGCAGCCGCAAGGCGAAGTCGCCGACTTGTTCACCAGCCTTGAACCGGATCTCCTCGTACTGGAGGCGCAAGGTCTGGGCCTTCGACTCCCGTACGCGCTCCTCGCCGATGCGCAGAGTCTTGATGGTATCCCATGCTTCCTTGGCCGTCTTCTTGGCGCCAAGGGTGAGCACCATCTCTGGTGGGACGGAGCGCAAGATTGCCTCCATCGCCAACCGGTCCTCCTCGTACTCGACATCGCCGGTTTCCACGGCTTTCCACATATGCCGCGCCTCCATGATGACTTTCATCAGGAGCGACCAACTGGGTTAGTTGGTCCGCGTGAGGAGAGGGAAGGAGGTACTGGATATGCCCACGTCTCGCATGGAGCGTGGCGCACCCAGCTCGCCTCCCGGCCTGCCTCGCAGCGCGAGTGCGTCCGCCGCACGGGCATCCTCAGCCGTGCTCTGACCGGCGCTCTTGGAGCCGTCGCCGGCGACGCCTTCCTTCGGCATATGCTTTGGCATAACCTGAGGCTCTGATGCCAATTGTTACCCAAGTATGGACTAGCTAGTACCAGACTAAAGAAAGGAGCAGGATATCTGGCCGAAGAACACTAGTACGAGCACTAGTAAACACACACACTCACGTATTAGTGAGGAGACAGAGTGATACTACTAGTGGAAGCTGGATGAATTGCTTAATTTGGCTTGGAATGGAATGATTTACAACCGGGTGGAGTAGTGCTCTTTATATAGCACTTACAAACTGACTATAGGGCTAAGATATTTCTACTAGCGGGCCACCTCATCTCATACGTGTCCCACACTAGAAACTGCTAGCAAGTTACGTCGAGCTTTCTACAGCTAGCTATCTTACCTTAACTAGTAAGCAACACAAGTGTTACCGACTTGCCGACCTGCCGATTTACTACCTTGCTAAGTAACAACTACTGCTCGTGCCAAAACACATACAATTGTCTCATTATTGGTGTCAAAACACATACAATTACATGTCATGGCAATGGAGTCTTTAGTAGATCTACGTCTAGACGAAGTATACCACATTTTTATTATCTGATAGTAGCTCAAAATAAGCATTGCGTGTGTGATATTTTTATTATCGGTATGGTTTTCTAAAGATAAAGTTGTTTACTTGGTTAGCTGACTAGGATTCATGTCGATATTTCATACTAGCGCCTCAAAGAATTTTGTAGTTAATCGAATCATCATTTTGGTCATCATAAAATTTATTCTGTACCTGGCCAGCTTGATTAATGATAATTGGCGTTTTGCTTCGCAGTGAAGCACATTAATTTTTTTTGTTCTGTTGCAACGCATGGACTGCAAAGGTACATATGAAAAGGTCGGTATTTGGAAGCAATGAGACAATGAACAAAGCTGTGTTGTATAGAACAAATCAAGGTGTGTAGTTATGTTTCTGTTACCTTTGAAACTTGCACCAACAGCATAGGCCTTGAACATGAGAACTTCTGTTAAGTCAGCCCCATCAAACTTTGTGTCCAACATCAAAGCCGCGGATAGAGTCTTGCCTTTCAGATTATCTTTATCGTTTACGAAATTATAGAACCGGAGATGGTGCTACACGCCTACACCCCAGTTGCCTGACCAATTGTATTGCCAAAAAATCCAGCCTCGCGTCTCTTTGGATTGGTTGATGGAAGAGGCAACCTCCAATAACCAAAGCAATCAGGGAATAATGTTACGTCAGAAAAGATTTTCTACTAGACAAACTCATGATCTCTCATATAGTAGCTCGGATGGTTAAGTTGGAGCCACAAATTGCTGCCCATCAACTTCAGGTTCAACTGTTGTTCAATGTTCAGTAGTCTGTATGCAAGTCGGTTCAGAAACTTCATGTTTCAATATGATATTTTTTTACTACACGTCTGACTTGAGATATTCTATTAGTGTAATCAAATGTGATATTTTGTTCAAGCATACCCACAAAAGCACACACTTCTGATTTTTTTTCCTAAGCGGACGACTTTTCTTTCAATATTACGTGACCAAGTGAAAATGGAACACAATTATACATTTTACTTGGACTCTAGAATTTTCTTAGTAGTGTTGCACTACACATTACTGTATTCTTCCGTTGCAACGCACGGGCATTTTTCCTAGTTATAGTTTATTTAAGAAGGTATAGGAAATGTATAGTAGTACTACTCCAACACGTATCAAGCTAGACTTTCTAATAACAGAACCAAGATTTTTTTTAGAATGTAATCATAGAATCAAGTTTTTTTTTAAGGAGGGTGTGTTTTTTAGAATGTAATCATAGAATCAAGTACCAGTACTTACACGACGGAAGAGGACGTTGTCAAGAACACTCATTCATGGGAATAATCTTACGTACGAAGGGCGTGTTTTTTCCCAAGAAATCAAGCGAGGGTGGAGGATGTCCGCCTGTGTGTGCGTGAGCTAGGCACACAGACTAATATGCGACATGCGGCACTTGATTTTCAATTTAAGACGAACCGAAACATATCTATTAGTTGGACCAAAATTTATGTAGATCTACTTTTAAATCTCAGCCATCAATCTTTATGGTTAACACAAAACCAACGGTTATAAAGGGGTGACGGATGGGGTATTATGAAATCTTCCTCCTTTTAATATTATTAGGTATAGGTATTAGGTATTAGGTATTAGGTAATTGATTATGGGAAGACTTGAGCAAACATAAAAACAATACAATTTTGGTAATTGTCAAACTAATAAATTTGAGAAGAAGAATCGCATTTTTCGTCACTTATCAGTAAATATCCCTAAGGAACATTCATAAGATTTATATGATTAACAAACCACATACACTATAGTTGATTAATATAATTAACACATATCATCCTTCACTCAGTTGCCCTTTTCTGCGGGTGGGGGCAATGGCCCTCTAGCCCCAACCCAACTTAATGTAGTAACAAGGCTATTACTCTGCCGCCCCTAAAGGTGGTGGGTGGTTATGGGCCTCTAGCCCATCCTAACTTAATCAAGTAACAAGCTTCTACAAGTTTCATCACTAACCCAAGTTTTCCGGAGATTATCATTATCAACAATCACCTTGGTTCACACATATGAACCCTATAGATTGACTACAATGATGCCTCTGGGGAACCGAAGCAACTGAGAAATTTGAACTATGTCAAAACCATAATAGAAAGGGATTGATATGACTTCAATAGCATTTATGAACCACACATTTTTTCCTAGTAGTTCAAATGTCACAATGAGAATTTCATTGCCGATGTTCAATCTAAAATTCATGAACACCGAGAAGAAACTACTTGTCGGGGTGAAATTATCAACGAGGACCACATGTTGTGTTAACACCTTGAAGTTTTTTATAGCAAGATCAACATCTCGTATCTCAAAGGGAGGAAGTGGAGTCAAATGAAATGTCTACCATGCATGTTTATCTTGAAGGAATAACATGACGTTGTGAGTATTCTTACATACCGAGACACTCCATGGACTGACCTAAGCGAGGTATTTGAAGTGATGCTCTCGGTAGAAGTCAATGTAATCAACAAGGAGTTATCAGCCACAATGGCTCTCTTGTCGACAATCACATTAGTGGATGACATAGTTGTCCATAGGTTTGAAATTGGCATCACAAGTGCTAGCAAGAAGACATATGATAGTCTTGCAAGGATAAAAAGGGGTATGTAAATATCACTGTAGTTAAATCTCGATCTCTTTATTGATACTTAATATTCTATATTAAAATAGGGAAACTAACATTTGCATTACTTTCGATTTCCGTGGTAGGCTAAATCTACAGTATTCATCTATTATATGCTGAAAGTGAGTATGAAAAATGTAGAGATTATGAACTGTAAGCTTCCACAATTACATTCCGATAGGTGGGTAGAAGACAACTTTTAAGATTCAGATTGATTTAATGAAAAAATATTATATGTACTCAAATGTAAACAATTAATGAAAAATGTATTGGGGTGTCATGAGAGAAGGGGGAGGGGGACTAGAGCCCCCTACCTCTAACTTGATGTGGTAGGGGGCTAAAGGCGCCTAGACCGAACTTAATTAGTTGTTAAAGATATCATTTAATGTTGTTTCTTTTCTCACGTCAACACACCGACCTACACAATTCTTACCTTCGGACGGTCCAAGCTTTGACTTGCCATCATGGTTAGACTAGTCATAGTGGGAGTAACATAGCTATAGTAACATACATCCACATGCAATGCCAACTAGGTATATTTGTGACATGGATTAGTATTCAATGAGGAAAGAGAATATGGTTGTAAGATATTAGCATGTCGTAATGGGAGTATCATACGTGGTATCATGCATGCCAACTAGACTTTTTGAATGATGTGGCACACAATTAAATGAGGAAAGAGAGGATGTGGTATCATATCATGATACCGTATCATATTAAATGTTGTACTACTTTGTTTCATGCATGACAATTAATAAGACAACCTAAGATACTAACTTATGATACTGTGCATTACCGAAGTAGTATCATACACTAGTTTCGTATGCATGATACTAGTATATGATACTCCCCGTTACGACCAGCTTATGTTACCGTCACACAACACTTAAGAAAAAAAGTGTCTACAATCTAATAAATGCAACTATCTATGATATTTTGCATTATGAAGGTAGTAACATAGACTAGTGTCATATACATGACACTAGTCTAGTTACTCCCCACTATGACTATCCTTACACTATATTCATCAAATGAAAACTTCTTAAGAAGACCCCTTGGTTCCCACTATGAAGTTCATCCATGAAGAGCCCACCTCCAGAACACCATTTCAATGGCTTCCTGGTAACTCAGGTTAGTATCACTTAAGAAAACCCGTCTACAGTCTACACATATATAAGACCTTTTAAGTGTCAGTTGTACCAACACATAAGTCCTACGCCCTCAACTAGACAAAGATGCCTCTTGTAGTAGCATCTAGTGAGTAATCCTTTCCAAAATAAAAGTTTTGAGTCTCCTCTACTCCATTTGTCTAGGCTAGGGTCTCACCATCGAGCTGAATTGAGTAAACTTGTAGGAGAGGAGCTAACTTATGGGAGAGAAAAAGATGCCCTTCTTAGGAGCGGTAACTTTGTTGTGGATGTGGAGCGAGTTCATGGTTGATCCAAAGGGTGCAACATGGAACTGGTACAAGTCGTACATGGCCGATCGATGGAAAAACCGGTGGTTGTCCAAGAAGAGGATAACAACCTTCCAGCCGAACGGAGTGGAGGAGCTACACGCATCTGCGCTTCGAACTTCTGATACCTGCATTCATATAACTACTTTCATTTTGTGCCCCAGTAATTACAAATCCAAATTCACAGCATTAGCTCGTTCTGATTTTTAAACAACACTTTTTGTTTGGGAGTGTAGTAATGTTTACACATCTAAACTATTTACTGGTGCATTTCACTTGGTAAAAAATTACGGATCTATAGAAGGATAAAATCATTCCCCTATAGAAGTACTAGTATTTGGATATGTCTTGATACAATCTAAAGCCAATCCATATTGATATAGCTATCACACTATGCCAAAAGTTGAAGTCAACAGAGTCGATGGCAAAAACCACCACATTAACGTCTAGATTTGCAGAAAACACCGATTTATGATTCAATAATGCTACACCTATGTATGGGTTTATGAAACCTTATGTAAATCCTTCCCACGCTTACTAAACCGCCCCCCCCCCCCCCTATTTTCAGGGTGGGACCGTATCCCCAAATTCGGCCCAATCCAAACCCACCATAGCAGATCGTACGTAACATACGTAAGACTCGTTACGTATGTGTAGCATCGCTCTTTACGTTTTTTGTCAGAAACCACTGATTCTCGGCATAATCTTTTGCAAAAAACATTTGTTGGTGGTTTTGTTCGTTGTAATGACAATTATGACAGATGGAGCACGCTCTATGCTGATGTGGCATAACGATTCGCGATAAATAGTTAGATTGTGTCTTTTTGTCAAAAACTCCTCCACTTTCTAAAAAAACATCTCTCCCTCCCCGATCCAGAATTCCAGATTGGATTTGGCGCTCACGCACAACATCACATTTGTTGGTGGGAACGACACCTATGGGATCACCGGAATCCCTACTACGGTCGGCAGGCGCGAGGTTGTGAAAAGAGCGGGTCTAGGAGCCAGCACAAGGATCGTTTACCTAGGTTCGGGACGCGAGGACGCGTATTACCCTAGTCCTGCTTTTGTGTATATTGGAGTGTTCTTGTGTTCTTGAACTAGCAATGGTGGTGCGTGCGTAGTCCAAAAAGCCGAATCCCCTTCCAATATGCCTCGGGCCTCCTTTTGTAGAAAAAGGGGACGCCACAGTGGCACACAGGAGGTGGAAAGTGTATAGTGGCTAAGCTTATCGCCCATCATTAAGGGACGAAACGCATTAAATGCGCTCCTTAGGTGTCCCCTTGCTTTATTGGGGACGCTAACGAGCCCCGCCCCGTCCGTCGCCGCCTCCCCTGGCTTCGACGCGCATCGAGCCAACGAGGCATGTGGTGCCATGTAGGCTGGCAGGCTGCTGAGCTAGTGCGGTGGCAGGGTCTTCACGAAGATTTGCATGCCACCACGCAGGTGCTTGCCGAACTGGTCTAGAGGCCGCACGTTGCAACGCAGGTGCTCGCCTAGCTGGTTGGACTGGCAGTTGCATGGGAACGGCGGTGGAGTCTTGGCAGGCGCGGGCCTGGCCGCGGCCCGACAAGGGTCTTGCCGTGGCACCATGGTCGTCCCCGGCAAGGATCTTGCCGGAGGTCTCGTGGATTTCCTCGGCAAGGATCTTGCCGAGGATCGTCGTCTTCTGGTCCTCATCTGATCTTGTATGCTTATGATCTTTACGAAGATCTGCATGCCACCACGGAGATGCCTCCGGAGCCTTGGTTCCAATGTGGTTGATGGCGTTGGAACCCTTGGGCTCAAGGGTGGCGCGCTCTACTGGCGTTGGGCAAGCTGCCCCGGCAAGGCTCTTGCCCGGGCTGCGGAGGCTGCCCCGGCAAGGATCATGCCGGGGGAGTCCACCTCTTCCTCTTGCTCTTTGCGTTTCTGGTCTTGGCGTTGCCTTGATTGTCTCGTGGCCTTGGCTTCCCTCCTCTGCCCTGCTAAGTGTGACCGCGGGCGCGGACTGCCCGTGCACAAGTAAAGGGGTACAAAACAGAGCCCCTATTTTTGTACATCGACAGGAGCCCCCCGGGCCTGGGCCACACATAAGCGCGACGTGTTGCTGAGCTAGGCCCAGAACGGTGCGCGGGCAGGCGGGGCGGATTTCTACCATGGTAACTTCTTCGTCCGCTGCGCTTCCCCACGACCCGTGTTGAATGCGCGACGCGGAGGGTCGTGCGTGACGTGGGGGGCATGCGTGGGGTGCCTGCTGCACGCAGCATCATGTCGCAAAGAATGGTAAAGAGGCGCCCGCGCCTTTCCCCATAAAAGGAATAACCGCAGGCGCGCTGCTCATTTTACCCTCTGCGCCTTCTCCAATCTCGGAACCGTCGTTCCTACCTTCTTCTCGCTTTTTCTCATCGCCGATGTTCCCCCATTGCTCTTAATCCTTCGCCTCCTTCCAGCCGCCATGGCACCCAAAACCAGCAAGGGCAAGGGGGCGGCCAAGGATGCCAGGGAGAGGGAGCCACCGGAGAGCAAGGTGGTGGTGCGGCGGGCACAGTTTGCCTACTTCTCCCCATCGAAGGTCGATGGGATCCACCTCAAGGACAACTTCTTGCCCCTGTGGGGGAGGAAGACGATGGGGCACCCTTCCACGTGCGTCATCCCTGCCGATTGCGCCAAGGCCGGCCCAAATCGGTACCCCTTTTTCGTCGATTTCTTCTCTCGCGGGCTCTGCCCCCTTTCTCTGACTTTTTTAACGACGTCATGCGCACCTTTGGCTTCCGTCTTTTGGATCTCACGCCGAACGCCGTGGCTTGCATGGCTTTCTTTGCCCATCTCTGTGAGGGCTTTGCCGGCGTGCTCCCCAGCATGGTGCTCTTCCGCCACTACTTCTACCCTTGCCTCCAACCAGGGGGCGCCATCTCCAGGAGCATCTCCTGGATCCCGAGGGTCCAAGAGAAAGGCACGTATCCGGAGGGTGCCTAGAAGGAGAGGTGGGAGGAGTGGCGGGGCCGATGGTGCTGGATCGAGGAGAAGAACCTGTCGGAGTTCTGTCGAGTTCGTCAGAGCCCGCCGACCCACCGCGGGGATTGGAGCGACCTCGACGCCGATGACGGGAAGCTTTCGATCGCCACCACCAGGATCCATCGCCTCACCACGGCCGGGCTCACCCTTGAGATGATCGGGGCGGACTTCATCCGCCGCCAAATCGCCCAACTGCAGAACAAGGGGAGGCCAGCGTGGGACTTCAGGAATGCGTCCGACATCATGAGGCTCCACCCTGGCCTGAAGTATAACTTCATGGTGATGGGGCACGCCTATTTCTGCCAAGGCTCTTCCAGCTCGACGTGTATAGCGACGGCAGGGTGGAGAGGACCGGCAGGGACGCGAAGGCCGGCAAGGCCGTCAAGGGGCCCCTGTTTGGGTTGCCGGCGGGAGTGGTCCCGTTGAGCAACAACTCTTGCCAGTCCGCCATCCTCGACATGATGCCGGTCTTCAACGCGCACGGCCTCCACCCGTCCTGGGCCGAGCTCCCAGCACGCGAAGTGCAGGAGTTCTTCAACAACTTGTTGGAGGGCTATGACCACGACGAGCCACTGCTCATACAGGACACCACCCAAGCAGAGCTGGATTACATCATCGCCATGGTGGCGGAGGTGGAGCTCGCCAGGGAGGCCGGCAGCGCTGGCGGCATGGAGGACGAGGCCGACGCGGCCGCGGAGGAGAGTGAGCTCGCCCAGTGGGCGGGATCTGCGGGGAGGCCAGCGGCGTTAACACCGAGGCCCCCCTTGTTGAGGAGGTGGTCGAGGAGTCGACTGAGGAAGAGGCCGAGGCCGACAACCCTTCGGCCACGGGAAAAAGACGTGTCTTGCAGCGGGCCAGCTCTGGCGAGCAGGTCCGGCCCGCCAGGATCAAACTGCGGCAAGGGGCCCAGGGGGAGTCCGTGCGCCAGATGAGGGCCGCGATAGTGAAGAAGGTGGCGAAGACCGCGATGGCGAAGAAGAAAGTGACCACCTATTCTTCGTCCAAGCATTGCCGGACTCCATCCCCTTCCCCTCCTCCCGCAGATGTCAACACGGAGGTCGTCTTCGATTTTGGGTCTCTCAGCCCAAGGAGAAAAAGGAAGGCAGCGGGAGAGGAGGCGGAGGACGAGTAAGTATCTACCCTTCATCACCTTCGTTCTTTCAGACCGCGCCGCTTTTCTTGACTTGTTTTCATCTTTGCAGGAACAGGGTGACGCTGGCCCAGAGGGTGGCGAAGAGGGCTAGGGCGTCGGCGGGCGACCAGCCCCCGGCGAGCGCTTCGCGCACGCCGGTGGTGGAGATCAGCCTGCATGTGCCAGACCCGGCTTAGGCTCAAAGGCGTCACCACTCACTCCTCATCAACGTGCGTTGGGGTACGATCTCTTGGCACTGACCTTGCTGTGGCTGCAGGAGGAAGACGGCAGCAGGAGGAGCCACCGAGGGCCACCCCCAACACGCCGCCCCCGTCAACCACGCCGCCCGGAGGGGCGTCCCCAGCAAGGGCGCCGAGCACCGAGCCCATGCGCATGAAGGAGGAGGAGGTGAACTTGGGCGCTGGTGGCCCCGTCCCGGCGACAGATGTTGGCGGGGAGGGAGCCACTTCTTCCCAGCCCGGCACGAGTAAGTCATTTGCTTTCTGTCCCTGCTTTTTCTTCTTTCGTTTTGAACGGTGGCCTTGCCTTCGCCTCATTTCCCCTTCTCGGTATCTAGATCCTTCCTCGGCGGACCGGGAGGACATCGACGCCGTCATCAAGGAGGTCACCAAGGACGCTGAGGCCGAGGCCAACAAGATCGCCGCCGAGGAGGCCACCGAGACCGCTGCTGAGGATGCCACCAAGGGACCTGCCGGAGAGACTGGCAAGGCTGCCGCCGCCGAGGCCGGCAAGGGCACCGCCGAGGAGGCTGGGAAGGGGCCTGCCAGGGAGGCTGGCAAGGCCGCTGCCGAGGAGGGGGTGGTCGACGATCAACCCTCCTCCCCCGCTGCCTCTGGCTCGGGCAGGTACTTGAAGGTGGGCGACGACCTGTTCGTCCACCTTCCAGGGACGGTGGGCACCAGAGCACCGGCCGAGGGGGAGGTGTTTGACAACGAGGCGCTCGCCACCGCCGGGCTCGAGGTTGTCGACGAACCGAGCATCAGTGGCGGTGGTTCCCAAGAGGAGAAGCTTCTCCGGGCCATGGGCGCCAGCTTCTGGAAGCTCCAGGCGCTCCACCGTGCCAGTATAGACAAGGTGAAGTCCAGGGTGGCGGCGGCGGACAAGGCGGAGGCGGATCTCGAGGAGCGTGTCGCCGAGACGCAGGCCTGGTTCCGCCAGGTCCACGAAGAGCTGAAGGCTGCCCAAGATCAGCTGGCCGAGCGCATGCAATAGCTCATCTTGAAGCAGGCCGATGTCGAGAAGGCCCGGGAGGCGGCAAGGGAACAGGCCGCCCGGCACTAGCACCAGGCCGAGCTGAACTCCCAGGAGGAGGACCTCACCGCTCGTGGGGCGGTGCTCGCCGCCACACTCCGCGGCAAGGATGAGCAGGTCGAGAAGCTTGTCGCGCAACGGACCCGGGAGCTGGAGTAGAGGAACAAGGAGGCACTCGATGCTCAGGCCCTGGTCCACGACGACAAGGTGAAGGAGCTGGAGGCGGAGCGGGACGGCTTGAAGAACAAGGCCCTGGAGCTGACGAAGGAGAAGGACACGGTCAACAGCGCCTTGACGGAGGCGTAGGCCGAAGTCCTCGGCAAGGCCGAGCTACTCTCCCAAGCCAACGGCTCCATCAAACACCTGAAGCTTAAGCTGAAGGGCCTTGAGGGAACGCTTTCGGAGGTCAGGGCCCGGGAGGAGACCCTGACCAAGAATCTGGAGAAGGAGAGGCAGCTGCAGAAGAATGACGCCGCCAACCACGAGGATTTTGTGAAGGGCGAAAACCTCTGGATCAGCCGCCTCGCCGACGTCGCCGACAGGATCACCAAGAAGCTGGCTGCCATGGGGATGTCGAACGTGAGGTACGCCCCAGAGCCGAACGTGAGCCCCAACGCCAAGCTGACCCTATTCTTCGAGGGCGTTCTTGGAACCTTGGAGCAGTTCCGCTCTAACAGAGCAAGCTATCTGGCCAATGGAGCCCGGCAGCTTTGCCGGGGTGCTCTGACCAAGGTCCTCACCAAGGTGGCGTACTGGAACCCCAACCTCGACTTCGACGCCACTGGAGAGCTTGCCGGAGGATGTGGACCTCCGCCACGCCGAGGAGCGTATCAAGCCCATCATCAGCCGCGGCCGACGGAATTGAGAGGATTGAAGGCCAGCGCCGGGAGTAGGCACCCCGTTTCTCATCGTCGCTGCAGGTTCACGACCAAGACATTTTTTATCTTTAGTTAGAACCGCAGCAACAATTAATATAATATAACTCCGCAGTACTTTGAAATGATGCATGTTATTTTCCAATTCGATCTCTCTCTATATGTCCACCCTACGTTAATTGGGTAGGCTTGTTGGTGCGTAAACCCAAGCCCCGGCGCCTCGAGGACGGATCCCCAATAGCTCGCCAGTGTGTGCTTGCCAAAGTAACCACCTTACTGCTTCGGCCACAAGGCCGAATCTGCCGAGCGGACTCGAGATGTAACGAGAGCGTGGTCAATAGCGGAAGGCCACCCTGCCATTCTCAACGCAACCGCTCGAACTGTTGAGCGGACTCGAAACAGAGCAAGGGCGTTGCCAATAGTGGAAGGGCCCTGATAAGCCACAAGTATAGGGGATCACAGCAGTTTTTGAGGGTAGAGTATTCAACCCAAATTCATTGATTCGACACAAGGGGAGCCAAAGAATATTCTCAAGTATTAGCAGTTGGGTTGGCAATTCAACCACACCTGGATAACTTAGTATCTGCAGCGAAGTATTTAATAGCAAAATAGTATGATAGTAATGGTAACAGTGGCAAAAGTAACGATAGCAGTTTTGTAGTAATTGTAACAGTAGCAACGGAAAAGTAAATAAGCAAAGCACAATATGTGAAAAGCTCAGTAGGCATTGGATCGGTGATGGATAATTATGTCGGATGCGATTCCTCATGTAATAGCTATAACATAGGATGACACAGAACTAGCTCTAGTTCCTCAATGTAATGTAGGCATGTATTCCGAATATAATCATACGTGCTTATGGAAAAGAAATTGCATGACATCTTTTGTCCTACCCCTCCAAAGGGCGTGGGGTCCTAGTGGAAACTAAGGGATATTAAGGCCTCCTTTTAATAGAGTACCGGACCAAAGCATTAACACATAGTGAATATATGTACTCCTCAAACTATGGTCATCACCGAGAAGTATCCCGATTGTTGTCACTTCGGGGTTGTCGGATCATAACACATAATAGGTGACTATAGACTCGCAAGATAGGATCAAGAACTCACATATATTCATGAAAACATAATAGGTTCATATCTAAAATCATGGCACTCGGGCCCTAGTGACAAGCATTAAGCATAACAAAGTCATAGCAACATCAATCTCAGAACATAGTGGATACTAGGGATCAAACCCTAACAAAACTAACTTGATTACATGGTAAATCTCATCCAACCCATCACCGTCCAGCAAGCCTACGATGGAATTACTCACGCACGGCGGTGAGCATCGTGAAATTGGTGATGGAGGATGGTTGATGATGATGATGGCGATGAATCCCCCTCTCCGAAGCCCCGAAGAGACTGCAGATCAGCCCTCCCGGGAGAGATTAGGGCTTGGCGGCGGCTCCGTATCGTAAAACGCGATGAAACTTTCTCTCTGATTTTTTTCAACGCAAAACGGAATATATAGAGTTGGAGTTGAGGTCGATTGGAGCATCGGGGCCCACGAGACAGGGGGGGCGTGCTCAGGGGAGGGGCGCCCACCCTCGTGGATGGTGTGGGCCCCCGGCCTTGATTCTTTCGCCAAGATTTTTTATATTTTCTAAAAGTTATCTCCGTGGATTTTCAGGTCATTCTGAGAACTTTTGTTTTACGCACCATAAACAACACCATGGCAGTTCTCAAAACAGCGTCGATCCGTGTTAGTTTCATTCAAATGAGGCAAGTTAGAGTCCAAAACAAGGGCAAAAGTGTTTGGAAAAGTAGATACGTTGAAGACGTATCAACTCCCCCAAGCTTAAACCTTTGCTTGTCCTCAAGCAATTCAGTTGATAAACTGAAAGTGATAAAGAAAAACTTTTACAAACTCTATTT
The DNA here is from genome assembly GCA_021605145.1 of Aegilops bicornis. NCBI lineage: Eukaryota > Viridiplantae > Streptophyta > Magnoliopsida > Poales > Poaceae > Aegilops > Aegilops bicornis. The sequence goes on from CM038669.1 coordinate 266,486,760, forward strand.
GCTCTTGTTGTTGTAAATATGTAAAGCCAAGATTCAAGTTTTCAGCAAAGATTATGAACTAACCATATTCACAATAACACTTAGGTCTGATGTTTACTCATATTGCATAATCAACTAGCGAGCAATAATAATAAATCTCGGATGACAGCACGTTGTCAAAACAATCATAATATGATATAATAAGATGGTATCTCTCTAGCCCTTTCTGAGACCGCAAAACATAAATGCAGAAAGCAAATCAGAAAGATCAAGGACTGACTAAACATTGTAATTCATGGTAAAAGAGATCCAGTCAAGTCATACCCAATATAAACTAATAGTAATGTGAATGCAAATGACAGTGTGCTCTCCAGTGGGTGCTTTTTAATAAGAGGGTGATGACTCAACATAAAAGTAAATAGATAGGCCCTTCGCAGAGGGAAGCAGGGATTTGTAGAGGTGCAAGAGCTCGATTTTAAAATAGAGATGAATAACATTTTGAGCAGTATACTTTCACTGTCAACGCAACAACTATGAGATCTCGATATCTTCCATGCTACATACATTATAGGTGGTTCCCAAACAAAATGGTAAAGTTTATACTCCCCCCCCACCAACAAGCATCAATCCATGGCTTGCTCGAAACAACGAGTGCCTCCAACTAGCAACAGCCCTGGGGGAGTTTTGTTTAGTTATTTTGATTTTCTTTGATCTTTTTGATCATGGGACTGGGCATCCTGGTTACCAGCCATTTTCTCATGAATGAGGAGCGAAGTCCACTCCTCTTGAGAATAACCCACCTAGCATGGAAGATACAGACAACCCTAGTTGAAACATGAGCTGCTAGAGCATACAAAACAGAATTTCATTTGAAGGTTTGGAGTTTGGCACATACAAATTTACTTGGAACGGCAAGTAGATACCGCATATAGGAAGGTATGGTGGACTCATATGGAATAACTTTGGGGTTTATGGAGTTTGGATGCACAAGCAGTATTCCCGCTTAGTACAAGTGAAGGCTAGCAAAAGACGGAAGCTAATTAACCGAGAGAGCGACAACAGTCATGAACATGCATTAGAATTAATCAACACCGAGTGCAAGCATGAGTAGGATATAATCCACCATGAACATAAATATCGTGAAGGCTATGTTGATTTTGTTTCAACTACATGCGTGAACATGTGCCAAGTCAAGTCACTCGAATCATTCAAAGGAGGATACCACTCTATCATACCACATCACAACCATTTTAATAGCATGTTGGCACGCAAGGTAAACCATTATAAGATCCTAACTAATTAAGCATGGCATAAGCAACTATAATCTCTAATTGTCATTGTAAACATGTTTATTCATAATAGGCTGAATCAGGAACGATGAACTCATCATATTTACAAAAACAACAAGAGAGGTCGAGTTCATACTAGCTTGTCTCATCTCAATCAGTCCATCATATATCATCATTATTGCCTTTCATTTGCACGACCGAACGGTGTGTGTATAATAATAATAGTGCACGTGCATTGGACTAAGCTGGAATCTGCAAGCATTCAATTCAAGAGAGAAGACAAGGTAATATGGGCTGTAAGTTAAATCAACAATCATGCATATGAAAGCCACTAAACATTTTCAATATGGTCTTCTACTCTTGACCCCCAAAAGAAAGAAAAGAAATAAAACTATTTACATGGGAAAGCTCCCAACAAGTAAACGAAGAACTAGAAATCTTTTTGGGTTTTCTTTTTAATTACTACTACAAGCATGGAAATTAAACTAACTAATTTTTTTTGATTTTCTTAAGGTTTATCAAACACACAAGAAGAAAGCTAGAAAAATAAATCAAACTAGCATGGATAATACAATGAAAGAGTATGAGCACCGACAACTAGAATAGTGTGTGAACATGAATGTAAAGTCGGTGAGAAATACGTACTCCCCCAAGCTTAGGCTTTTGACCTAAGTCGGTCTAATGCCAAGGATAGCCTGGCTGATATCCGAAGTTATAGCTGGGGTCGTACTGAGATGCAGCAGGCAATGCCTCCTGAGCTGTGACATGTTGGCGAGCCACGGCTGCCTCCTCCCTGGTGACAACATATCTTCGTTTTGCCTGGTAATCAAAAAGGGAAGGAGCAGGGAGAGTAACATGGGTAGCGCGACGTTTGTCAAAGATTAGTCGATACTGGAGGAATTGTTCATTCCTCAAAAGAAAATGATGCCTGACCATCGCATCATAATCTAAATAAGCGGGAGGCAACTCCATATCACCCTCACGTGGGGGTATACCAAGATAATTAGGCAACACGGGTCGCATAAATCCCTCCAAATAAATCTCCAACTAAACCATTATTATGCAACCTACGTGCAACAATTGCTCCCAAGTTGTAATCTTTATTACCTAATATGACACTCTTAAGAACACAAAGATCAGGGACACACATGTGACATGCTTTATCTTTACCATTAATGCATCTACCAATCAAGAAAGCAAAATAATGTATAGCAGGAAAATGAATGCTCCCTATGGTAGCTTGTGCTATATCCCTAGATTCTCCCACAGTGATACTAGCAAGAAAGTCTTTATATTAAGATTTGTGGGGTTCATTAACATTGCCCCACTGTGGGAGTTTGCAAGCAGTCGTAAAATGTTCTAAGTCCATGGTGTAAGATTGATCATAAATATCAAACAAGACATTCTGAGAATTACGCGAAGATGTAAATTTAAATCTTCTCACGAATGAATCAGTCAATTGGTAGTACTGAGGACACTTATCTTGCATGAAGTCCTCAAGATCGGCATTATGCACATATGCGTCAAATTCATCCTTAATGCTTGCATTGACCATAAACTCTTCTGACGGCCATTCACAAGACCGCACCTCAGCGTCCCTTCGTGGTTCATCGTCTTGCTCACGCATAGCACGCCTAGGTCCTCTTTTGTTGAGGAACCACCTTGGTACATTTTCCTGGACATATTTCTTCCTCTGAGAAATTTCTAAAATTTTTAGTAACTTCAAAATAAAAGTGAATCAAACTGAACAAGATTGATAGCAACTACTCCCACAAGTGCCTAGAGCCTATATCATGCAGTAGAATTACTTGGGACCTCATAAATTTGACATGCAAGCTCAAGAACAGGGTCACCTATGCAGCAAAAATTTGCAATGAATAAAGCACTAGAACAAAAACTAATTGGACCAATGAAGGAGTCACATACCCAGCAACAATCTCCCAAAGCAGTTTTGTGAATGGAGCTTTGAGAAAGGAGATCGAAAATTGCAGCAAAATGAGCTAGAACTCGCGCTTGAGCTGGATGGGGATTTTTTTGGGAGGAAGATGGAGTGTGTGGGTGCAGGAATAAGTGGAGGGGGGCCACCATGGGCCCATGGGACAGGGGGGCGCGCCCTGGATCCTCGTGGCCAGTTGCTTGCCCCCCTTCTGTGTTCTGAGTGCCTAAAATCCTCAAATATTCCATAAAAAATCATAAAATTTGCAGGGCATTTGGACCACTTTTATTTTCGGGATATTTTTTATTGCATGGATAATTCAGAAAACAGACAGATAATACTATTTTTTCTTTATTATTCTAAATAACAAAAAATAAAAACAGGTACAGAAGGTTGTGCCTTCTAGTTTCGTCCATCTCATGATTATCAAAAGGAATCCACTAACAAGGTTGATCAAGTCTTGTTAACAAACTCATTCCGAATAACATGGAACCGGAGAAATTTCGAATAACACTAGGTTACCTCAACAGGGTATGAACATCCCCAACAATAAGAATATCATACTTTTTCTTGACAGTAGTAAGAGGAAATTCAAAACCTCCAATAATGATAGTTGGAATTTTTCCAATAGAATTGATGCTATGAACTTGAGGTTGTTTCCTCGGAAAGTGTACCGTATGCTCATTACCATTAACATGAAAAGTGATATTGCCTTTGTTGCAATCAATAACAGCCCCTGCAGTATTCAAAAAGGGTTTACCAAGGATAATCGACATACTATCGCCTCGGAATATCAAGAATAACAAAGTCCGTTAAGATAGTGACATTTGCAACCACAACAGGCACATCCTCACATATACCGACATGTATAGCAGTTGATTTATCAGCCATTTGCAAAGATATCTCAGTAGGTGTCAACTTATTCAATTCAAGTCTACGATATAAAGAGAGAGGCATAACACTAACACCGGCTCCAAGATCACATAAAGCAGTTTTGACATAGTTTCTTTTAATGGAGCATGGTATAGTTGGTACTCCGGATCTCCAAGTTTCTTTTGGTATTCCACCCTAAAAAGTATAATTAGCAAGCATGGTGGAAATTTTAGCTTCCGGTATCTTTCTTTTATTTGTAATGATATCCTTCATATATTTAGCATAAGGATTTACTTTAAGCATATCAGTTAAGCGCATAAGTAAGAAGATAGGTCTAATCATTTCAGCAAAGCGCTCAAAATCCTCATCATCCTTTGTCTTGGATGGTTTAGGAGGAAAAGGCATGGGTTTCTGAACCCATGGTTCTCTTTCTCTACGGTGCTTCCTAGCAACAAAATCTCTCTTATCATACCGTTGATTCTTTGATTGTGGCTTATCAAGATCAACAGCAGGTTCAATCTCTACATCATTATTATTGCTAGGTTGAGCATCAACATGAACATTATCATTAACATTATCACTAGGTTCATGTTCATCACCGATTGTGTTTCAAAGATCGTAAATAGAAATATCAATGGGATTCTCAGGTGTGCCTACAACAGGTTCACAAGCATGCAAAGTCCTATCCTTTTTCTTTTTCTTCTTTTTAGAAGGACTAGGTGCATCTAAATTATTTCTCTGAGAATTCTGCTCGATTCTCTTAGGGTGGCCTTCAGGATACAAAGGTTCCTGAGTCATTCTACCAGTTCTAGTAGCCACTCTAACAGCAAAATCATGTTTATTACTTAATTCATCAAGCAAATCACTTTGAGCCTTAAGTACTTGTTCTGCTTGAGTGTGGTAACCATAGAAGCATATTTGCTAATGAGTTTAAGTTCACCTTTAACTCTAGCCATATAATCACTCAAGCGTTCTATCATGAAAGCATTACTCTTTAACTCTCTACCAACATATGCATTAAAACTTTCTTGCCTAGCCATAAAGTCATCAAATTCATCTAAACATTGGCTATGAAATTTAGTAGACGGGATTTCAACTTTATCATATCTATAGAGAGAATTTACCTTTACTACCTGTGTCGGGTTATCAAGACAATGTGTTTCTTCAATAGGTAGATTAAGACCATGTATTTCTTCAATAGGAGGTAAATTCTTAACATCTTTAGCTTTAATACCTTTTTCTTTCATCGATTTCTTTGCCTCTTGCATATCTTCAGGACTAAGAAATAGAACACCCCTCTTCTTTGGAGTTGGTTTAGGAATAGGCTTAGGAGTTGGCTCAATTGGCTCAGTAATTGGATCAGGAAGAGTCCAATTATTTTCATTAGTCAACATATTATTCAGTAGTAATTCAGTTTGGTCGACTGTTTTTTCCCTGAAAACACAACCAGCACAACTATCCAAGTGGTCCTTGGAAGCATCGGTTAGTCCATTATAAAAGATATCAAGTACTTCATTTTTCTTAAGAGGATGATCACGCAAAGCATTGAGTAATCGGAGAAGCCTCCCCCAAGCTTGTAGGAGACTTTCTTCTTCGATTTTCACAAAGTTATATATTTCCCGCAAGGCAGCTTGTTTCTTATGAGCAGGGAAATATTTAGCAGAGAAGTAATAAATCATATCCTGGGGACTACACACACAACCAGGATCAAGAGAATTAAACCAAGTTTTAGCATCACCCTTTAATGAGAATGGAAATATCTTAAGGATATAGTAATAGCGAGACTTCTCATCATTAGTAAACAGGGTGGCTATATCATTCAACTTGGTAAGATTTGCCACAACAGTTTCAGATTCATTGCCATAAAAAGGATCAGATTCAACCAAAGTAATTATTTCAGGATCAACAGAGAATTCATAATCCTTATCAGTAACAAAGATAGGTGAAGCAGCAAAAGCAGGGTCATATTTCATTCTAGCATTTAGAGTTTTCTGTTTAAGTTTAGCTAGTAATTTCTTAAGATCAGATCTATCATTGCAAGCAAAAGATCTCTAGCAGCTTTCTTCATCCATAACAAAACCCTCAGGAACAACAGGCAATTCATACTTAGGGGGAGAACCTTCATCATCACTATCATCAATAATTTCATCTTCAATAATTTCATTCTCTCTAACCCTAGCAAGTTGTTCATCAAGAAATTCACCTAATGGCAAAAGTAGTATCAAGCATGTAGTAGTTTCATCATAAGTATCCTGCATAGCAGAAGTGGCATCATCAATAACATGCGACATATAAGAATTCATAGCAGTAGCAGGTTTAGGTGTCGCAAGTTTACTCAAAACAGAAGGAGAATCTAGTGCAGAGCTAGATGGCAGTTCCTTACCTCCCCTCGTAGTTGAAGGAAAAATCTTAGTTCTTTCGTCTTTCAAGTTCTTCATAGTGATCAGCAGATATAAATCCCAAGTGACTCAAAGAATAATGCTATGCTCCCCGGCAACGGCGCCAGAAAATAGTCTTGATAACCCACAAGTATAGCGGATCGCAACAGTTTTCGAGGGTAGAGTATTCAACCCAAATTTATTAATTCGACACAAGGGGTGCCAAAGAATATTCTCAAGTATTAGCAGTTGAGTTGTCAATTCAACCACACCTAGATAACTTAGTATCTACAGCGAAGTATTTAGTAGCAAAGTAGTATGATAGTAATGGTAATAGTGGCAAAAGTAACGATAACAGTTTTGTAGTAATTATAACAGTAGCAACGGAAAAGTAAATAAGCAAAGCACAATATGTGAAAAGCTCGTAGGCATTGGATCAATGATGGATAATTATGTCGGATGTGATTCCTCATGTAATAGCTATAACATAGGGTGACACAGAACTAGCTCCAGTTCATCAATGTAATGTAGGCATGTATTCCGAATATAGTCATACGTGCTTATGGGAAAGAAATTGCATGACATCTTTTGTCCTACCCTCCCGTGGCAGCGGGGTCCTAGTGGAAACTAAGGGATATTAAGGCCTCCTTTTAATAGAGTACCGGACCAAAGCATTAACACATAGTGAACAGATGAAATCCTCAAACTACGGTCATCACCGAGAAGTATCCCGATTATTATCACTTCGGGGTTGTCGGATCATAACACATAATAGTGACTATAGACTTGCAAGATAGGAATAAGAACTCACATATATTCATGAAAACATAATAGGTTCAGATATGAAATCATGGCACTTGGGCCGTAGTGACAAGCATTAAGCATAGCAAAGTCATAGCAACATCAATCTCAGAACATAGTGGATACTAGGGATCGAACCCTAACCAAACTAACTTGATTACATGGTAAATCTCATCCAACCCAGCACCGTCCAGCAAACCTACGATGGAATTACTCACGCACGGCGGTGAGCATCATGAAATTGTTGATGGAGGATGGTTGATGATGACAACGGCGACGAATCCCCCTCTCCGGAGCCCCGAACGGACTCCAGATCAGCCCTCCCGAGAGAGATTTAGGGCTTGGCGGCGGCTCCGTATCGTAAAACGCGATGAAACTTTCTCTCTGATTTTTTTCTCTGCGAAACGGAATATATAGAGTTGGAGTTGAGGTCGGTGGAGCATCAGGGGGCCCACGAGATAGGGGGCGTGCCCCCACCCTCGTGGACAGGGTGTGGGCCCCCAGGCCTTGATTCTTTTGCCAGTATTTTTTATATTTTCCAAAAGTTATATCCGTGGATTTTCAGGTCATTCCGAGAACTTTTGTTTTCTGCACAATAAACAACACCATGGCAGTTCTGCTGAAAACAGCGTCAGTCCGGGTTAGTTTCATTCAAATCATGCAAGTTAGAGTCCGAAACAAGGGCAAAAATGTTTGGAAAGGTAGATATGTTGGAGACGTATCAGGCCCCATTGCGTGCAGGTTTCTCACACAGAGGAAAAGATCTCCAAGGAGAATAATCTCATATAAATAGAATTACTCAAAGTTTCGGGCGACTTAGCTTTCCTGTCGCAGCGCGAGCGTTCACTGCATTCGCAAATGATGTCGCTCATTCGATCGCCTTCTTCCTTGGAAGCCATGGCGATGGAGAACAGCTAGACTAGCTGCTAGACCGGATTTTCACAACTGCGCGCCCCCTACCTGGCACGCCAAAGATATCGGTGGGAACGACACCTATGGGATCACTGGAATCCCTACTACGGTCGGGGGCACGAGGTTGTGGAAAGAGCGGGTCTAGGAGCCAGCACAAGGATCGTTTACCCAGGTTCGGGCCACGAGGACGCGTAATACCCTAGTCCTGCTTTTGTGTATATTGGAGTGTTCTTGTGTTCTTGAACTAGCTACGGTGCGTGCGTAGTCCAAAAAGGCAAATCCCCCTCTAGTATGCCTCGGACCTCCTTTTATAGAAAAAGGGGACGCCACAATGGCACACAGGAGGTGGAAATTGTACAGTGGCTGAGCTTATCGCCCGTCATTACGGGACGAAACGCATTAAATGCGCTCCTTAGGTGTCCCCTTGCTTTATTGGGGATGGTAACAAGGCCTGGCCCCGTCTGCCGCCGCTTTCCTGGCTTCAACGCACGTCCGAGCCAACGAGGCGTGCGGTGCCATGTAGGCTGGCAGGCTGCTGAGCTGGTGCGGTGGCAGGGTCTTAACGAAGATTTGCATGCCACCACGCAGGTGCTTGCCGAACTGGTCTAGAGGCCGCACGTCGCCACACAGGTGCTCGCCTAGCTGGCTGGGTTGGCAGTTGCATGGGAACGGCGGTGGAGTCTTGGCAGGCGCGGGCCTGGCCGCGGCCCCACTAGTGTCCTCGGCAAGGGTCTTGCCGGGGCCCCGGCAAGGGTCTTGCCATGGCACCGTGGTCGTCTCCGGCAAGGATCTTGCCGAAGGTCTCGTGGATTTCCTCGACAAGGATCTTGCCGAGGATCGTCGTCTTCTGGTCCTCATCTGATCTTGTATGCTTATGATCTTTATGAAGATCTGCATGCCACCACGGAGGTGCCTCCCATGCCTTGGTTCCAATGTGGTTGATGGCGTTGGAACCCTTGGGCTCAAGGGTGGTGTGCTCTGCTGGCGTTGGGCAAGCTGCCCCGGCAAAGCTCCTTGCAGTCGAACTCGCCCTCTTGCTCTTTGCGTTTCTGGTCTTGGCGTTGCCTTGATTGTCTTGTGGCCTTGGCTTCCATCCTCTGCCCTGCTAAGTGTGGTCGCGGGCGCGGCTCTGACTGCCCGTGCACAAGTAAAGGGGTACAAAAGAAAGCCCCTATTTTTGTACACCGACAACATTCCCCTCCTCGTCTTGGCTGGAGCTCCTTCCTCTGTCTTTCTCCTTCTCCCCAACGAACGCACTGCTCGTGCCCGTAACCCGTGGAACCACCCTGGCGTGCTCTCTGACCTTGAGGGCCTCGGGCGCCATGCCGAGCCTGGCAACCCTGGCCCCGCCACCAATGCCCCTTTGAAGCGTCAGCTCTGCACGCCGCCGCGAGCTGCGCGCCGCACGTCCTTGCCATCGTGGTTGTTGGGACGGAGGACGGTTGGCCGCATTGGTCCGTCCAAGTACTCCGGCGTGGTGGTCGAGCAGGTCATGTCCTCCGCCATGGCCGAGAGCAAAAGTGGCGCGGCGTCATGGTGCCTCGGGAGCATGCCACACCACGTAGACAATTCAACGTGGCCACAGTTAGAGATAACACATCAACGTTGCGTAACACACGAATGGATCAACTTTGAATATTCCTAGCCGACCGTGTAAAATAGGGTCTAGCATATTGTACATGTACACATATTTGTATATGTATGTAATTGTATTCTGATCATCTATATATTGAGAGGTGAGGCTGGATGTTAGCCACCCACGCAAAACCCTAAACCCTGTGTTCTAACTTGGTATCATTTAGGTCAGCCGCCGCCAAGAGGTCCCTCGCGCCGCCTCGATCCTCTCTCCGTAGCCGCCGCCCGATTGCTGCTTCACGCACGAGATTAATCCAGCCAGAGGAATCCATCCAGCTGCTTGCTAGCTAGCTAGCTAGCTTTTGCTCGCACGCTGCGCCGCTTCCGATCGCTGCTCCCGCTGCTGTCATCTTCCGCACCGCCGCATCTTGCCTCAGCCGCCGCCGCGGACGTTTCTTCTCCACGCCGCCGCAGCGATGTCGTCTTCCGCCTTCCACCGCCAAACTGCCGGGCGCCTCGTCTCGCCCCCGGCGCCACGATCCTCGCCAAGGCCACCGTCTCCGACGATATCCATCCGCCTCGGTCGCCACAACTTCATGCTTTGGGGAGGCATCACCAAAGATCGCCCTTGCCGGTGCCAACCTCCACCGACACCTCGATGGCACCAAGGCGGCACCGCCAAAACACTCGTTAGCCGGCACCGGGCGACGCTGCTACCGCCGACAACCCGGAGTACCACCAATGGTGGGTTCAAGATCAGCGCGTCAAGGGGCTCCTTCTCACCTCCATGGATGAGGATATTGCATGCCAACTCATTGGCTGCGAGTCGGCGCATGCGGTGTGGATAGTCGTCGCCGCCATGTTCGGCGCTTCAGAGCCGCGCTTTCAATGTCCGGCTACATCCGGGCGGCAACTTCAGTCGAGGAAGGACGATCTCTCCGCCATGCGGAATACATGCACAAGATGAAGGCGCTTGCCGACACTATGGCCGCCGCCAGCTCCCCGACCCGTGATGATGAGCTTATCGATCACATCCTCACCGGCCTCGGCTCCGCCTACAACTCCATCGCCGCCTCCTTGGGTATGAGTAACGCACCCATGCCCCACTCCAGCTTTTACTCATTGGTTCTATCCTTCGAGGCGCCGCAGTACAGCAGAAAGTGCGGTGGAGGCTGGACTTCCTCGCTTAACGCCGTGACTCGCTCTGGCCCTTCGGACATGGCGGACGCGGCTCCCTACCGTGAGCCCTACCCCTCCCAAGGTGGGGGTCGCCTGGCCGATGGCAACGGCCAGCCCGGGCAAGGCCGTCAAGGCGGCAACGGCGGCCCCAATGGTGGCCGCGACCGCAACTCCTCCTACGCCGGCAATGGTCGGCAAGGTGGCGGGGGTAACGCGGCAACAACGGTGGCGGTGGCCGTCGCAACAACCGCTGGCGCCCCCGGTGTCAAATTTGCAAAAACTGGGGGCATGAGGCCGATGATTGTCGCAAGCGTTATGACCAGGACCACAACTCTCGCTCCGCCAACTCGGCCTCCACCAACACCGTCGACTATCCTTGGGTGCTGGACACCGGGGCTACGGATCACCTAACGGGTGATCTTGAACGCCTCCAGGTTCATGAGCGCTATGATGGCAAGGACTAGGTTGAGGTGACCAATGGTGCAGGTTTGTCTATTTCACACATTGGTCATTCTCGTTTACCCGGTTCATCTCTCAAACTGCGCAACATCCTTCATGTTCCACACATCAGAGAGCATCTTCTTTCTGTCTATCGCCTTGTTTGTGATAATGACGTGTTTGCTGAATTTCACCGTCGTTTTTTCTTTGTTAAGGACAAAGAAACCAGGCGCGTCATTCTTCAAGGTAGCAGTCGAGGGGGGGTCTATCCGATTCCCTTTACTTGTGCTTCGTCATCTCGCCATGCTTCATCCAGTGTCTGTGTTTCGTCGTCGCAATGGCATCAACGCTCAGGTCACCCTACCAATAATGTGGTCACCTCCATTGTTCGGAGTAATGATCTTCCTGCTCTAGTTCAAATACTTCACCATTAGTGTGTGATGCATGTCAGCGTGCTAAGAGTCATCAGCTACCGTGATTCCACGCCTTATCATGTCACTACTGTACCTCTTGAATTAATACATTCAGATGTTTGGGGTCCCGCCATTGCGCCCTGGGGGTACAAGTATTATGTCAGTTTTGTTGATGATTACACGCGCTTCACTTGGATTTAAATACTTAAAGATAATTCTGATATTGAGCAAGTCTTCTAAAACTTTCAGGCTCAAGTCGAACGCCTCTTGTATTGAAAAATCAAGGTTGTTCAGACCGACCGGGTGGTGAATACCACAAGCTCCGTCGCTATTTTCAACGCACGGGCATCTCTCACCGCGGTGTCGTGTCCACATACATCTCAGCAGAACGGTATTGTTGAAGCGCAACATCCGCCATTTAGTCGAGACCGGCCTTGCCTTATCGGGCACACCTGCCTCTCCCACTCCGGTTTTGGGATGAGGCCTTTCTTACGGCATGTTATCTCATCAACTGTATGCCCACTCGGTTCCCAACAAAGACACGCCTGTTCACTTTGTTTCATGTTCAACCCAATTAGTCCTCTCTCAGGATTTTTGGGTGTGCTTGCTGGCCTAGTCTCCGCAAGTATAATGCTCACAATCTGGAGTTTCGTTCGAAGATGTGTGTCTTTCTTGGCTAAAGCCCTCTGCATAAGGGCTATAAGTGTCTTGATCGCACCTCGGGGTAGGATCTACATCTCTCGTGATGTTGTTTTTGACGAGTCAGTTTTCCCTTACTCCAGCCCGGGTGTCTCAGTTGACATTGCCTCCATTGAGCATGCTCTCACTTTTCCATCTAATGAACCGGTTTCGGATGTCCATGTGCGGAAATACGACCTGTCCTATTTGTCAGCTGACTTGTTTTCTGCAGATGCTGCTCTAATTTCTTCCCAGGAACCCGTCGCCGCACCTGTATCCACCGGCGCGATCGACGTGCATGGCCCCGACGTGCATGCCACGCCTCCCGAGGCAGCCTCAGCGGCCTCGCCCGCTGGCGCGACCGCGGGCACGACTGGGTCGCCCGCTGCGTCCCCCGCCTCGCCTGGGTCGGCCCAGCCCGCCTCGCCTACTTCGGTTGTTGTCGAGTCGCCAGCCGCGTCCTCTGGGCTGCCGTCTCCGCCTGGATCTTCCTCGTCCCCTGTTTCGGCTCAGTCCGACGCTGGCCACCCCGCCCGTGGTCGCCTGTCGCTGACGATCGTTCAGCCGCGACACCACCGGCCGGGTCTCCTTCGTCGCCGCCACCTTCTACCGACGATGCAGCTACCGGGCACACTATGGTCGCCCGTCACCGCGATCATACGTGTAAGTCCAAGACATACACGGATGGTACGGTGCGGTACGACACTCGTCGGCGTGCATTCTTTGCTGCACCCACCTCTCATCGTGATGCTCTTGGTGAACCGGTTTGGCGTGCCGCCATGTCTGAGGAATTTGCTGCCCTTCGTCACACAAACACATGGGTGTTGGTGCCTCGGCCTCCTGGTGTTAATATTGTGGGTTGCAAGTGGATCTTTAAGACCAAACATCGTCCGGATGGTTCTGTTGACAAGCACAAAGCTCGCCTCGTTGCTCGCGGTTTTACTCAACAGCAAGGGATAGACTATGGAGATACTTTCAGCCCTGCAGGTGAAGCCTACCACGGTTCGTCTGGTCCTCTCTCTCTGCCTCCTCATGGGTGGTGTCTTCGACAGATTGATGTGAGTAATGCTTTTCTTCATGGATGTCTACATGCAGCAGCCCCCTGGCTTTGAGGATGCTCATCATCCCTCTCATGTCTGCAAACTCTAGAGGTCCATCTACGGGCTCAAACAGTCGCCGCATGCCTGGTATGATCGGTTGAGTCAGCGTCTCTCACAGCTTGGCTTTGTTCCTTCCAAGGCGGATGCGTCCTTGTTCATATTTTCACATGGTGCTATTCAGATCTACATGCTGGTGTATGTTGATGATATTGTGATTGCCGGTTCTACACCTCATGTGGTGGATCGCCTTTGTGCAGTCCTTTTTGTCTCATGAAGTTTTCCCATCAAAGACTTGGGCAGGCTGGAGTACTTTCTTGGATTGGAAGCGTCCTTTCATTCAGGGGGCATGACATTGACACAGAAGAAGTATGCACTTGATCTTCTTCATCGCGTTAACATGGAGAACTGCAAGTCCACTTCCACTCCACTTGCTACATCCGAGAGTCTCTCGCGTCACAGTGGAGCATTGCTGAGTATCGATGACTCTTTCAGGTACCTGCAGGTAGTTGGAGCACTGCAAAGATGTCGACACTCACTGCCCAGATATCTCCTTTGCCGCGTGAACAAAGTGTGCCAGCCTGTCTCAGCCTACCGAGGTTCATTGGGAAGCAGTTAAACGTATTCGAGGTATATCAAAGGTACGCTTAGACACGGGACTACGGATTCGTAAGTCCAGATTTATCGAGTCAGATATTCACCGATGCAGACCGGGCAGGTTGTGTTGATGACCGACGTTCTACTAGTGGCTTTGCTGTATTTGTTGGACCCAATCTTATATCTTGGAGTTCCAAGAAGCAACCTACGGTCTCGAGGTCTAGCACCGAGGCAGAGTATAAGGCATTGGCCAATGGCGCGGCTGAAGCCATTTGGATAGACACAGTTCTCAAAGAACTTGGAGTCACACGGCAGCGCACACCCATATTATGGTGTGATAACTTAGGGGCAACTTACCTGACGGCGAATCCAGTGTTTCATGCTCGTACCAAACACATTGAGATTGATTTCCATTTTGTGAGGGAACGAGTAGCTGTTGGTAAACTGGAAGTCAGGTTTATATCAACTGATGATCAGTCTGCGGATGTATTTACTAAACCCGCTACTCGACAGATGCTAGACCGTTTTAGAATCAATTTGAATCTTGTATGTAGTTCAGATTGAGGGGGCATGTAAAATAGGGTCTAGCATATTATACATGTACACGTATTTGTATACGTATGTAATTGTATTCTGATCATATATATATTGAGACGTGAGGCTGGATGTTAGCCACCCACGCAAAACCCTAAACCCTGTGTTCTAACTGACCGCACAATGGTGTCTCCTCCATCGTCCATCGTGATCCAAATGCCTCCAAGTGCACACACAAATGGCCAGCCGACGGCCGGGATAGCCGGCACGGCCCTGGCCACGCCTAGGGACATCAAGGACACTGGTGACTTCCCAACCATGGCGACGGACAAGGTTGTGTTGACTGCTTAGCTCCGTATGAACCTCTTGCAGCTCCAGCCGGCGGGCATGGTTTTACTGTGCTAAAGCGCTAGTGTACCAGGCTCTGTCCCCGTCCTTCACACACCACGGCAAATGCAAATCCTGCGACCAGTGGCTCGCTGTGGTGCTCGTCATCATCCTCGCCACCCTATACGTGTTCTTCTCCTTCACCGACAGCGTGCTCAGCCGCCAGCAGAAGCTCTACTACGGCGTTTCTATACCGAGATGACGAGGAGGAGACGAAGCAGCAGTGGGCTCCCGACGAAGCAGCAGTGAGGAGGAGTCTCCGCATCCGGCTCCTGACGCTTGCTGGACTTTATGCATGTTATCTTCACGGTGCTGGTCTTCCTCGCCATGGCATTCAGCGATGTGGCGCTTCACGACTGCTTCTTCCCCAATGCCAGCAGGAACACTGAGGAGATGCTAAAGAACCTGCCTTTAGGCATCACCATCGAGGGTACGCCACCCGTCCATCGAGGGTAGGACGCTTCCCCGAACTTCACAGCTTTATGATTAAACAAGATAGTAGAAGCTCTATGATTAAACAAGATAGTAGAACGAATACAAATTGAAAGACTTGAGCTATAGCTTGTAAAATTAGAGTATGTCAAGTTCTACAAAGTTTTTTTATACGGGTGCACAAAGTTACATCAAGTTTTTCAATAGCTCCACTCCTTACATCTTAACATTCCTTATCAACCTCTGATAAAGTAGACGTTAATAACAAGGTCACTCAAGCTTCTTTTGAATGTCATGCCGCTGGTCCGCCAAAAATCAATTTAAAAAAGAGAGAAAGAGGTTTCCATTGGCGCAGCCGCTGGCGAAATGTTAGGTGAGACAAAACACTCAGCGCAGTCACTGGCAAGACCTTAGTCGAGACAAAATATACCAAATGGAAGTCACAAAGACGAGCACCCAAAAGGTTGCTCGCAAATTTTAGACGTTGTGTGAACTTTTGTGTAAGTGGATCATAGACTTGCAGTGTCGGAGTTGCCGAGGATGTAACACGCACGTAGAAGAGCAACTTTTGACCATCATGCATCACCATCAAAGGCATCACCTGGTCAACGGGTGAAGCCATTGGTATTGTGTACGCCTTAACCCAGGTGCCTTTGGTGGGATCAGTTAGAAGACATATTACCCACATGTTGGTTGAGGTCCGTTGAACCATGCATAGGGCGTCATTAAGCTTGGTCATAGATCTTGTCCATGTCTTACCTTGTAGATTGTCACCAGATGTCATTGGGCCCCTGATTGACGCCCTCCATTCTTCACTTTCAAGATCAAAGCAGAGTACATAGACCTCTTCCACCCGTTGTAACCCGGAGCCGGAAAGGAAGTGCATGACACCATTGACCGTGACGGCAGAGCTGCCGCGGGTAGTGAATATTTCTGGAGGGGACGGCGCCGGCCTCCACTTGGCGCCATCTTGTAACGTGAGAACCTTACAATATGTGCTCTTGATGCAGACGACCTTGTACGTGTGAGACGGAGCGGCCCAGCCGATATTGAGATGCCAGAAATATTCCCTGCTCAACTCGGTAGAGATTTTCATCACAGTCCCAGTGGCCAGATCGATCGCGTCGACAAAGGAGGCGACGCCAAAATAATCATGGGCAATGCAGACGGGGCCGTCAAGGCGGTAGGCGAAGGTGCAGACACCTGGCCTCTTAATAACTTTTACGACGTTGCCGTCCATGTCCATCAGCCGCAGGTCGCTGTGGACTTGGTCGGTGGAATTGGCGGCAAACAGGAGCAGCCGCTCCACATTGCCTCTATGCGCGGCGACGAAGGCCGGGCCGGAGATGAGGGCATGCCACCCGCTGGACACGCACCGGAATCTGCAGGCAGACTTCACCGGCACCCACAACAGTATCTCGAAGATCACATCGTTTGGCAACGACGGCATCGTCGGCGAGGCCATGGTAAAAACACCCGTAAGTTGTTGAAGGAAGGACCTAGAGAAGGATTTCTTCGGCGTTGGTCCAACTCTCATGTCGTTATCATATGCCTCCCCGTATATATTCTAGAGATTTGATGATTGACTTGTTCATATATAGATTGGTTTCGTCCCGACTACGACACTACGTAAGGTTGGAACTAGATCTCAAAAAGGACTGTGGCTACTACACCACACTCGATTGTATTGTACTCCGAATCGGAAGTTTGGTTGGACAACGAACGAAATTCGTGATTTCTGGGCTTCGATCTGCTGGGCGTACGCCGGACTCTAGGACTACAGTAGTCCGGCTATGGCTACCCATCCGACTCCTTGTCGAGGTCTAATAATTCAGTGCGATATACAGTCAGCATAAAAAAAATCTGAGAAGAACGTCATCAACACGTAGGATACATGCATGGTTGTTACCTTACCATCGCACATCGCCAACGCGTCGTTGCTGCCGTCGTCGTTACCAGCCGACGTGATCTTCGAGATACTCTCAAGGGTACCGGTGAAGTCAGTATGTAGATTCCGTTGCTGCTGTCCCGTCTGGCACGTACTAGTCCCTGCCATCTCTAAACCCTACCCTGCTGTCACCGTCAATGGAGTCATGCACTTCCTTTACAAATCGCACGTGGACAAGGAATATCACCATGTACTCCGGTTTGATCTTGAAAGTGAGGAATGGAGCCCGTCAGTCGAGGTCCCACTGAGATCCGGTGACAAAGTAGATTGGAAGACACAGACAAAATGTATGCTCAAGTTTAAATTTTTTTATTTTATTTTCAAAAAGGAGACTCCCCGGCCTCTGCATCAGATCGATGCATACGGCCACATTTATATAAATAAAAGGGGTTCAACAAGGTCTTAATGTCTTGAAACAAATAAAAAACGGCAAGCTCACACAGAGCCACAACGCCAAGAACAAAAGGCCCAAAAGCCACAACCGGCTGGCATAATAAAAGATAGGTAAACTAATCGCCTATCCTATTACATGACCGCCATCCAAACTGGTTGAAGATATCCCGTGCTATCATTTCCCACCGGATAGATCCAGTAACCAAACGCTCCCTGGCCTCCGTCTGAGTGAGTAAGGACCACATACGGATCAGCGCAGTAGCTCGGAATAAAATCTGCAAAAAAGAATAGTTGTTGTTTTGTTAAAAGCCAAATCATTTCTATAGTTCCAAATTGCCCATAACAACGCGTACACTCCTACACGAATGTGTCTGGCTGTTTCGGACTCTATCCCAACAAGCCACATTCCAAATAACGTACTGACCGAATTCGGAGGAGTAATGTTAAAGGCAATTTGTATGGTGCGCCACAAAACTCTCGCCAACGGGCAATCAAAAAAGAGGTGCTTGATAGTCTCGTCCCGATCACAAAAACTACACCTAGTTCCTACAAGAGGTGCTCAAGTTTAATGACGCCCCATGCATCGTTCAACTAAGCCCAGTCAATGTATGGCTCAAATGGCTCCTTACTGATCCCGCAAAAGGTACCTGGGTTAACACGTACACCATACCAATGACTTCACCTGTTCATTCGGTGATGCCGTTGATGATGATGGATGATGGTCAAAAGTTGCTCTTCTATGTGTACAACTATAATATTGTCAGTTTCCTCACATCGGCAGCTTCGACACTACAAGTCTACGATCAACTCACCGGGAAATGCACACGCCACCACAAGTTTGCGGGCAACCATTTGGGCCATGCTTTTCCTTGCAACTTGCAATTGGAACATTTTGTCTCGCCTAAGATCTCCTTGATGGCCACTCGAAGTGATTTGTCTCGCCCAAGATTTCGCCAGTGGCTACACCGACTGAATTGTATTTTTTGTCATTCGTAAATGATTCTTGGCTAACTAAATAATTATTTTGACATGGCATTGAATGAAAGCTTGTGTGACATACCTTGTCTTCAGCATCTGCTTTTTTTTTTTTTTTTGCGGGAGTCTTCAACATCTGCTTCATCGGAGGTTGGAGAGATCGTGAACATGGAAAGAGCGGAGAGACAAAATTACTTCAGAAAATTTGTTCTAATAACTGTGGAATGTCCTACGAAAATGTAAAGAAAATTTGAAGAACTTGACAACACCAAGACGACCTTCCTTTTCAAAATAAACTTTGTGGAACTTGACGTAACTGTCTATTTTTATCAGCTATATAGCTCATGTTTCCTTTGTTGAGTCAAGTGGACTATCTTGTTTAATCAATAAAGTCAACAAATATCAAGTGTTCAAGTCGCTCTGTAAAGTCTTTTAGTCTTTCTTTCTTCTTCTTCTTCTTTTTGTCTTTTAGCTGTGTGCATTCGTAATGTCTTTATGACGTTGCGTTGTTGCAGAGTTTAGATGTAATTGGTATCTCTGATTAATATATTTTTCTTGTCGAAAAAACGAATATCAAGTTTTCAAGTCACTCCACATGAGAACTACACAATGGAATCTGTTAGGAAAAAATCAACAAATTTTGATCAAGTCTAAATTTTAAGAAAATTTGTTGAGAAAGAGAGAGAGAGAGAGAGAGATTTCAAACCCAAAAGGATTACCTAAATTCTAAAAAGTGTGTACAACACTAATTAGAGAAAGCGGCTAGCTCTTACACACGTATGCATGCAAGCTTGTGGACTAAATTTTGTCTTTATTCAAGACGTGGCACGTACTAATAGGATGGTCACGTGGGCAAGACACTGCATTTATTCCTTGTCTGATGGATCCGCATGTGTATTTATTGGGATTTTCAAATTTTTAATAAGTCGTATCTTTCAAACTGTGCGTCGGATTTCAGATCTGTTTTTACCGTTGGAATCCTCGCGGAGATATTTGAAACTAGATCTCACATGTGTATGTTTCGACGAATTTTGTTATGCGGCCTTTGGTGCTATATTGTGCAACTCTATTACCACACGTTGCAACTTTAGTACTGCATGGTGTCACTTTTTTCAAAACCAAGCTTGAAGTTGCATGAGCCAACTTCTTATGAGATTGCAACCTAGAAACCATGACAACCAATTTTCTGTGATGTGCAACTAGTCTACTACCCCGACCAATTACCTAGTAGTCGATGTGCAACCCTCCTCCTCTCCACTCTCGTGAATGATGTAGTTTTCCACTTTGGCACACGATGCCCGACCTACCCTACCAACTATATGTTCAACTTAGTCTGTTGTTCCACTAAGTTCCTAGTAGTTGATGTGCAACTCATTCCCTCGCTACTTGTGGTCATGGATATGTAGTTTCAGCTATGGGGTAAGAGGTGAAGTTGCACATATCTACTAGGCACTTGGCAAGGGTAACAGGTGAAGTTGCACATCACACAGACAGGAATTTAATTTGTTGGATGGCGAAAAAACTACACATTCATGAGACCATGAGGGTAGAAAAAAGTTGTCTATCGGTGGGACCCAAAAGCTGCACATCTCACCAGTTGGGGTGGGGTGGGACGGGGTGCTAGAAGTGAAAACTACGCATCCATGGGGTACAAGGAAAAGTTACACATCAACTGTTAGGCCGTTGGTCGGGGCTGAATCCAGAGTTGCACATCCACTGTTATGTAGTTGGTCGAGGCGGCAAACAGTGAAAACTGCACTTCCAACTGGAGGGGGAAAATTGCACATCGACTATTAGGCAGTTGGTCGGATGGCAGACGAAGTTGCACATCTCAGTTGATAGTGGGTAGTTTGGGATGAGGTGCCACGGTGAATATTGCAGGTTCAAGGGTAGAGAGAAAGTTGCACATTGACTATTAGGCAATTGCACATCAACAACTAGACAGTTCCACAAAATGGGGATAAAATTGCATAAAAAAGTTTGTCGAAACATACTCATGCGGGATCTATTTTTGAAGAGCACATCGTTAGGATCCCATCGGTGAAAGTTATGACTTTTTTAAATTTTTTAAATTCAAATTAAATGCATTTTCTTGCTAGGAGAAAGAATATTTCCTAATTTGTTTGATTGGGAGAAAATATACTTCAAAAAGGAAGGCTGCCATTGAGTGCTACCGAGCCAACGGCCGCTCGGTAGACACGCCCAAAAAGATTAAGGTCAAAAATATTGTGATGATTTAATATAAGAACAATATAACCAGTCTATAGTTAAACTAACTAAAGACTTCTTAAAATAATTAAATTGACTCATTTACTGATGAGTTTTCACAAAAGTTCATATAGAAGAGTTTTTAGAAATAATGTGCGTACAGTATAAAGCAGCTGACATATGGATAATAGAATGGTTCATGATTTTTCTTAGTGAGGGAAATACCATAAAATATAATAGTTTCAAACTTCGATAAATTGAATAGAATGGATATGGTTCAAATCACCGGATGTTTGAAACAACTCATGTAGCATATGATCCCGGTGCATACAATTGCTCCGTTTGAAACGGATCATCATGTTTGGCCACAAGCTTCGGCACATTTTCATCGGCCTTCTGTTGCTCCAATGTTGCCATCTTAAGATTTTTTTTTCTCTGGCCACTTTTTGTATTAAAAAAACAGCTTGCATTTTTTTCTCCTGTCACGTTCTGTATCCAATGTTGCCTTAAAACTGAAAGACTACCCACCCCCCCGCTAGTTGATTCTATCGATCCCTTCATGCCCTTATCGGTGTGAAGGAATCATGCTGGTAATCTTGGCAATGTCCAGAAGCCAACCTCCGCCATGGATGGGTGCTAGTGGCGATGAAGTCACTTGGCCGTCAACACCGCCCAGCTGATATCGGCTACACCATGCAACCCCACTATCGACGCATCAGGGGAAGCATGGATAGTGTTGAGGAAGTGTGGAGATGTGGGCCTAGGGGCGGAGACAGGGGGTGCGAGCAGGGGTCAGACACCCCCCATCGCTTGGCCCCTCCTATGGATTCACAGGAACTACTTTTTTTTTAGAACAATTCACAGGAACTACTATGCGTAGAAATCGGCAGCCTGTATATATAATTAGCGCTAATTAGGAATTAAGCCCAACAGATTTACACGGCCCAGTAAAAACGAAAGACCAATTTGGGCGTGTGGCCATGTACGTATTTTTCGCCACATCAGTATGTTTTACCTTCGAGGCCCTAGGTCATCTGCATTGGACGAGGGTACATAACATACATGATTCCTATCTTCTGTTAGTTCGCCAGGGCCGCCGCTATCTCGCCTGCCGCCACCCGCCGGGGAGGGAAACTACCGCCTGGATTGATCGAGTTCTTTGCAGTCTGAAACCTAAAGGTACGACATATACACGATCTGAAGCCTAAAAGGCAGTCTAATGCATCAATCTCTTTTCAATCTCCGTAGTCCTTCACGGATGATGGCTGCCGTGCTGGATTGGCGTATGTACTGTCTGGATTCTTTGGCGCTCTTGAAGCAACGCACTGCCGCCCCGCCTCTGCGCATCCGATCGTTGTTCGTTAATTTTGTCTACTCATCTTGACCTAATCAAGGTACACTTATATACAAGCTCTTAAGAATTAAGATTGATTACTTATTCACATTTTTACTGATAAGCTATTCAAATTACTTACGCAGAAGACAAAAACCATATGTTTATCAAATGGCGTAAGATTATTAACTAATTATCTCTTTTTATAGTTGATTTTAGTTGCAATGACAAAAAGATCATGAGACTTTGACACTCTTCATGTTATCTTTGTTTTTATTCTACTTCTTGAAAAGACGTAAAAATAATCTATATATCATGTCTCCTTCGCCCCCTATGTCCAAATCCTGGCTCCGCCCCTGTGTGGGCCACCATCCATATGATGCCAGCGCGCCTGCGAATGCCAGTTCTGGTGGCGCTGGAGCCAGGCGGTCTACATGGGGGTAGGGGATAAATTTGCGGCTAGAGGTCACATCGTACTGTGGCGATGTAGGAAGAGAGGCATGTTGCTAGATGGAAAAATTAGATGTTGAGGAAGGGAGGAGGAAGGGATACGTGTGGGAGAGGGTGGGTCCGGATCGGATCGGCTTTGTTTGGTTGATAGAAATAGATCAGTTAGTTGTGCCGTGGTGTACATGCCTGATCAACTAGCGCATGCCATCTTTCGACCAGAGCAGCGTCCGTCTAGAACATCTAGCCTACTGGGGGAGACGACGCACTTGTTGAGATTACACGGCCAAGAACGTCTAGATTGTGAAATCCGATGGCCGAAAATGCGCAGGACGGGAGATGGCCGGACAAAGTGTTGGAGGCGATGAACCGCCTCGTCGATTGGCAGCGCCATGCCCGGTGTTGGGGAAGTGCGGAGGCCCACGCCACCATCCAGGATGCAAGTGCACCTGCGGACGCCAGTTCTGGCGCCATTTAGGCAGTCTACATGGGGCCTAGGGGTAGAGGACAAAACGGCCGTTACAAGTCACATCGAACTGCAACAATGTAGGAAGAGCGGCATGTCTTTAGATGGAAAGATGAGAGGCCGGGGAGGGGAGGAAGTGGCGATGCGAGTGGGAAAGGGAGGAGCCAGATTGGATCTAATTTATTTGATTGACTGAAATAGATCATTTAGTTGGGCCGTCGTGCACATGGCCAATCAACGGGCACATGCCGTTTTTTTCACCGGGGCAGCGTCCCTCTAGGATATCCGGCCCACTTGGGGGAGGGGGTGCTCGTTGAGCGAAGACAGCCAAGAACACCCAGATCGCAAAATCCGATATCCAAAAACGCAGGCGATCGTGAGAGAGCAGGAAAGTGACTCAGTTTTACTGTTCTAGATGCACAGTTCTCCGCATTGAAGATAGTGTGAAGGATAAGTTCATAGGTTTCTACGTGGAAACAACCATGTCACTATCTTGAGACTAACTAATTCCATTTCCTCACTTTCGAGGAATAAGACTGCGTAGCACGCTCGGACGACGACGTTTTATTGCCATTGGTGTAAGTTAACCAAAGAAAATCAAGAGGGAGTTCCAAGTAAGTGGGATGCAAACGCAGACAATTCAATGCACGTAGAAACGAGTGTCCAAGCCTAGAAAAGTTGAAGTCAACATGTGCAGCCTTCAGCCACACCGAGTAGAAAAATCAACCCTTTCAAAAAAGAAGTTAGAAAAATCAACACGGCCAAGGTGGAATCATTCGTAGAAGATTCGCCTATATAACACACCAACATTGCGCTGCCACACGAATGGAACAGCTTAGGGTATTCCTAGTCGACCGCACAATGGCGTCTCCTCCATCTTCCACCGTGATCCAGATGCCTCCATCTCCACATACCAACAGCGGCGAACCGATGCTGGCCCCGGCCACGCCTAAGGATGCCAATGACTTCTCGACCATGGCGCCTGCAGCCGCTGCCGGGCCAGCACCCACGGCGACAGACAAGGTCATGTCGAGCGCCGCGAACCTTGCACAGCTGCTGCCGACGGGCACGGTACTGGCGTACCAGGCGCTGTCCCCGTCCTTCACCAACCACGGCAAGTGCGAGACGTCCAACCGGTGGCTAACCGCGGCGCTTAGTCATCATCCTCGCCGTCCTGTGCGTCCTCTTCTCCTTCACCGACAGTGTCCTCGGCCGCAACAAGAAGCTCTACTTTGATGTACAAGGGCAACTATGCATGTATATACCTTCCTGTATAAACAAATAATTGATGAACTTCGCCGAAAGTCTACCTAAACTCCGTGAATTATGAAGCCCGGAGTATTTAAATTTACAGAAATCATACCAAATTTGTCTGACAGCATGAGAGGTTTTTATTAAACGGGAAAGGAGGGCGCTCTGCCCATTCCACTAACATAGGAACATAGCAAAAGGAGTACAAAAATATTTACATGGAATCAAGATAAAAAAATAGAGGAGAAAAGAAAAACGAAAACATGAACTTTGTGACCTGTGTGAGAGCTAACCGCCTTGGTCGACATCCTCCTTTATAAGATAAGCTACATCGAGCATAATAGTAAGGGGGCGCCTCATTCAATCTTCATTTGTTCCCCTCCTTCCACACATTACACAACACGTAAATCATCATTTTGGCAAATGGTTGCGAAAGGCAAGCTTTACGAGGTAAAAAGAAATGCTCATGTTCCACCAATCTTCTAAAGGTGTGAAATCGACAAGTGAATAGGGTTTGCGGCGCTGGTTTCGCCAATGCTAAGGAATTTTACATCAAAGTCAATGGATTGTTTGGCACTATGAATAGGAACTCAAGCTTCAAGAAGTAAATGCAAAAGGTCACTACAGTATACATTCCATTGGTCCATGGTGTGTGTCGCTTTTGGGATGAATGGCGTAATATTGACGACGTCTTGATCTCAAGCTGCAATCTCGATCCACACGTACGTACGGTGTAAAAAGATGTTTGCCACCATGATTTTTCTTTTCTATTTGGAGAAACCCCCAGGTTACAAATACTATCTGTACCTAATAATAAAGCATGTTCTCTGTCGCGTCTTTTCACAGAAAACCCTCTGCCTTTTCCAGTAATTAACCCACAGTCCATCTTTAAGTGAGAATGAATCCTTTTTGTATTTTACACAAAACCTCTTGCCTTTTATGCTAATTAACCCACGGTCCGTATTTAAATCAGTACCAATTATTATTTTGCAGTTTTACATAAAACCCCCTATATATGCATTAATTGCCTCACAGTCTATTGAGAATAAATATATTCTTTCAAATAACCATATCTTTTAAACCATAACTCTACTTTTAACATGTTATATATGAAATGCAATTAGAAAAATATGTAGAATTTGAATATGATGTTATTTTACATGTTAAATATTTTTCAAATGCTATTTAGGGTGCAATGTAAATCAATGACACACGATCCGTCTTTATTTCGTACCGCCAATCTGTATTGCAATATGTAAAATTAAACGTTAATATTTGGGAAAGGTTATAATCCTTGGGCATGTTGTATTTGCACCAGGTTATCTCTTTGTACATGATTCATGATCTAAGACCCTAAGTACGTACCTTTTCTTGGCGAAATCCACGCGCCTATATACCAACGGACTACCCAAATTTTTTGTAGTGAATACACAAATAATTTGTATAGGATGTACATAGACTAATAAAATTCATGAACATCAAAAGTGCACGAAGATTTATTTTGAAAACATCTGAACTATTCGTGTGATAATCATGAATGTTAATGGTGGAACCGGTAAGTACAATCTTAATTTGTGTTCCATATGTTGCATGTGATGGCTACACATATAGGGTTTCATGAATTGACTTAATTTATAAACGCGGCCTCCTCAGTGTCGAACGGCACCACAAAGATGATGCCTGAGTGTGGTTGTAGGTGCACAAAATCAAAATTTGATCGAAATGATAGCAGCTCAGGTGAAAAAATATTTACTGTCCCGTTGCAATGCACGGGTAAATTTGCTAGTCAAAGAAAAAAAAAATTAAGGGCATAGGAAGCGAACTTTGCACATAAACCGGACTAGACTCTCTTTTTTGGTGTTTCTTCGTTATCGCGCATCGTGCGTCGAATAAGCATGCAGACAAAGGAAGGTTAAGAGCCCGACAGGGCATGAGAAAGAGGCCGATTGATGTTGGGGATTTGTGGTCAATATATTTTTCAATATTATTTCTCCATTCCTCTCAGAAAATAATGCTATTATTATAACTCCATGCATCACGAAAGGGACGCGCGGCAGGCCGTGGACCAACGGAACGTGGATCGTACGTGCGCACGTTCAAGGACTAATTCGAGTACGTGCTCTGGAAGCGTGAGTTCATATTCATCAGATGCTATAAAAAAGTCGGGATGATTTTACCCCTATTCAGCGTGGAAAGAAAAGGTCCCTTTTTGAACGAACAGTAGGTCTGACAAATTTCTGCGGCTGGTATATAGCGAGATTCTGCAGTCTCATCACCCTGCTAAACTAACCAAAGGTTTGTCTCCACGGGCGCTGGAAGGCCAGCCAGTTGCGCCTCCACTGCAAAGTCTTGGATGGAATGACGACAGGCAGATCCTCTCCTGGCCGTGCATACTGCTGGCTACTCCCTCCGTTCGGAATTACTTGTCGTAGAAATGGATGTATCTAGACGTATTTCAGTTCTAGATACATTCATTTTCGGCAATAATTCGAACAAAGCGAAAGATATATCATATCAACCATGTCCCGATCTTAAGACTGATTAATTCCTTTTCCTCACCTTCGTGGAAGAAGACTGCGCAGCATGGCACGTTCGACGACGACCTTTTGTTGCAATTACCGGACGTTAACCAAAGAAAATCTCGAGAGATAGAGTTCCGAGTACGTGGGAAAAAGAGGTAATGGGATGCAAACTTAGACAATTCAATGCACGTAGAAACGACTCACCACGCCTAGAAAAGTCGAAGTCAACATGGGAAGCCTTCAGCCTTCAGCTAGCATGCCACACCACATGTAAATAGACAAATCAACGCGGCCAACTTTGGACCCATTCTTAGAGGATTCGCCTATATAACACGCCAACGTTGCGTTGTAACAAGAATGGAACAGCTTAGGACATTTCTAATCGACCACACGATGGCATCATCTTCACCATCTTCCACCGTGATCCAGATGCCTCCAAGTCCACACACCAACGGCGGGACAGCCGGCCTGGTCCCGGCCACGCCCAAGGACGCCGGCGACGTGCCAACCACAGCGCCCGCAGCAGCTGCCGAACCAGCAGCCAGCCCGACCGACAAGGTCATGTCGAGCGCCGCGAACCTCGCGCAGCTGCTACCGACGGGCACGGTGCTGGCGTACCAGGCGCTGTCCCCGTCCTTCACCAACCACGGCAAGTGCTTCTCCTCCAACCAGTGGCTCACCGCGGCGCTGGTCATCGTCCTCACCATCTCGTGCGTCCTCTTCTCCTTTACCGACAGCGTACTCGGCTGCGACAAGAAGCTTTACTATGGCATCGCCACGCCGCGCGGTTTCAATGTGTTCAACTTCTCGGACGAAGAGGAGAAGCTGCAGTGGACTCCGGCTGAGTTCCGGAGGCTCCGCATCCGGCCGCTGGACTTCATGCGTGCCCGTCTTCACGGCCCTGGTGTTCCTCACCGTGGCTTTTCGATGGCGATGGGGCTGCAGAACTGCTTCTTCCCTGGTTCCGGCAGGAACACCGAGGAGCTGCTGAAGAACCTGCCACTAGGCATCGCGTTTCTCTCAAGTTTCGTGTTCATGATCTTCCCCACAAAGAGGAAGGGCATTGGCTACAGCGACACCACTCCTCGCGAAAAGCTCACTTGATGTTAATATCAGTTGTTTCTGAACAGTTAGATGGATTTTAGATTATAACGTAATCACGCTATGTAGTATTATACCTTGAGGATAGATTCGGAACATTGTTTATGAACAGTTAGATAAATTTTAGATTGTGATGTTTAGATCACTTGTTTTAACAGTTAATCATGGTATATGGGAGCAGTATTACTTATGCTTACCTAAAAAGAATCTTATGTATTGTTCAATTCATCCATGCCAAAATTAACGAAACAATTTGTGTGGACAGATACCCTTGTACAACGCTGTGGTTATAATGTTTATCTTTTAATTAGAGAGAAGATGCATGTATATACCTCCCTCCACAAAAGGAGCAGTTGTTGAACTTCGCTCAAAGTCTACCCAAACACGTACATGAATTATGAAGCCTGAGGTATTTCAACAATTGAATTTTCCAAAATCATACCAAATTTGTCTCACAAACTGAGGTTTTCTTTTAAAAAAGCATGAAAGTCGAGTGCTCTGCCCATTTTATCAACATAGGGACAAAGCAAAAAGAAAAGGAGTACAACAAATATTTACATTTAGCCAAGAAAATAAAAGAGAAAGGAAAAGAAAAATGAAAATGTGAACTTCATGTCTGGTGTGAGAGTTAACCGCCTAACCACCTCTGGTCAATGTCCACCTTTGCAAGATAAGCTACATCGAGCACCTAAGTGAGGGGGGTCTCGTTGAAGGTTCGTTTGTTCCGCTCCTTCCACGTATTCCACATCACATGAATCCTCGCTTCGGCAAGTTGATTGTGAAAGGCAACCTTTATCACGGTTATCTTGTTCCACCAATCTTCCAAAAGGAAGAACTCATGCCTTGTCCGCCGGGGGGACAGAAAACCAAGTTCATACAACTCCTCAGATCCCACACAGTGAGGAGTGTTTGCAATGGTGGTGTTTCGCTGATTAGGAGTTTTGCCGTCAAAGCTGTCAAAGTCAATGGATTGTTTGGCACTCTGAATAGGATCTCATGCTTGGAGAAGTGCATACAAAATGTCACCTTTATTTCCTTCCCCTTCAACATTACTCCATTCATGACAAAGGGTGAAAGGGGTGATACATAAAATAAAAGGCGACCTTGTGTATGTATCACGTGCGCACCTGCAAGGACTAATTCAACGGCTTGCACCGGAAGCGGGAGGTCCATGAAAAGTAAATTCAACCCCTGTTGAGAGCTTTTGTACGCGCGTGCGTGCGTGCGCATGTGCATGGACATGGACAGACCAGCTCAACAACTTGTCCTCAGAGTGCGGGCGTGCGTGCATGGATAAGTTGTGCAGGACCTTTCCGGATTGGTGAGCCAGTTTCCTACACCTGGCGAGATGGTGGGTCCATCCGAGCTGGAGCCTTGTCGAATCCAACTATCAGCATAGCAGCAGCGAAGGGCGAAAACCCAATTCGGTGCTTCTGGTACCATCTGGCGGTCGGAAAAAAAATATCAAAAGAAATCTTAAATAATTTCAAAAATCTAACTTTTGGTGTGAAAGATAAATTTATGTGTGAGGTTCGATCCAAATTTCAACTTATTTGAACATTTGAGCAGGTCTCAGCAAAAAAAAACCAGGTCAGAACAGTGAACTTTTTTGCAGACCCTGGATTTGTCTTTTTTGCTGAGAGTTGCTCACATGTCCAAATGAGTTGAAACTTGGAGCGCACCTCACGCATAAACTTATCTACCACATACACAAAATTTGGAATTTTTTCAATTTTTTTAGTATTTGTTTTGATTTTTTCCGTCAGGGCGGGGGCAGATGAGCTCGGGAGCAGAAACGCCGCACTCAGCAAAGGGAGCATTGACATACTCTGTTACAGAGCCCGACAGCACCTTTCCAGTTAGCAGCTGTTCAAGTCTTCAGTTAACGGACGGCCCAGATCGAAGCTCGCGACCACGATCCATCGGCTCGCTTCGATCCACGAGTCCCCTACCACTGGTGAAGCGCTATTTACTGTTATTACTGTTCCAATCCACCGTGTCGTACTGTTTGCCTTCTCGCCGTTTTCAGCTGAGCTATATAGCCCGCTTGTGGCTTACCTCTAATGAGCATCCATCTTCGGTGAACCAAAACCAACACAACACATGCAATTCCTCTTATGGCGAACATGCCATGGTTCAAGCGTGCTACACTCTTCCCCCTTTTCCGAGATTTGCGACGAACCCTACCCTAGCTATCGAATCTGGTCCGATCCAGAAAGGAGCCTGATCATTGTCAGTTATCTGCCCGTCCATAAAAAATGTAGGGTTCTGTCAGGCATGCCGAGCACCAGGCAATCACACCATGCATGCAAGTCAATAAGAGAATAAGTCATCACAATCTATAAAAAAAGTCATCACCCATCCAAACTAGCAGTGGGGCACAAACATTATCCTAAAATGGCAGTTCACAATCTCAAATTAGCAGCATCCATCTCAACGCTGAAAAATCCGGACACCAAACTCCCACAACCATCCAACCGTTCATGAGAAAACAGACAGAGGGCAGTTCAGCAGCTCAAGGTTCAGTTCATTGCTCTGCTTCAGTCACAAACAGATCTCAACTGTTCATCAGACACTGGCGTTCAGTACCTCACTACTCTCTACTTCAGTCGCGGCAGCGTGCTCAGCTCAGCGCTTCCTCTTCTTGAGGACGAACTCCACCACCTCCTTGAGCGTCGCCTTCCAGTTCTCCTTGAAGTTCCACAGCTCCGGCACCGAGTAGCGCCTGCTCGGGTTGTACTGGTTCACCTCCAGCAGCGCCTTCGTCACCAGGGCGTACACCTCGCCGTACTTCTCTTTCAGCTCCCGCAGCTTCTCGTCATCCTCGCAGAGAATTTCCTGACAAACAAAGCATACACGCTGTTAGATAAACGACATTGGTCCGTTTCGGATATGAACAGAATATTTATGAAAAACACGTCTATTATGTTGTAATGCACCACCGTAAAAAACTACACCAAAATACACATACACAGGGACCAACCATTTCATGCCTGTGGCACTAGTAGTATACTCAACCAAAGTACAGCAAAACATGGTGAACAGAAACTGTTTATGCGTGCTAGAATTAATATTAGACATGCCAAATATACATACACAGGAACCTTTCCATGCCTGGGGCACTAGTTGCTACAGAAAGTTCAGAAAAACACATTGCGTTTGAATATGGCAGCAGAGCTTTTGAGCTCCAAGCATGGATGCATCATGTCAAATTTCAACAGCCAAGACATCAGATGTGCCCAACTTAGCCAAGCAACGAACGCTCCTTTTAAAAGACAAGATGAAACAACCTTTGCCTCAAATGAGACAGAGCAGAGAATACCAGTTAATTTTCCTAATCTAATTAACTAAGGAATATCATAAAATTCTAGGAGGAGGAAGTTATGAGCATGCGTCAATATGGGTACCAAGTGGCAAGCTTTTTAGTGAAAAGTTCCATTGCCCAACACACCACTCCACCAGCAAATGCTAGATGCACTCTGCTCCGAGAGCTGACCAATTACATATAACTTAACTGGAATAGAACTGACCGGCAGCTTTAGAGAAAAGTGACAAAATGAAGAAAGCAAGTCTTGAGTAAATACAAATCACTATTTTTCAATACGATGCTATGCATATGACTGAACTCTGCGCAAGGTACCTTCTTAAGTAATTGAAACTTAGGTAACCTGTTACTGTAGACACATATGACCAGATTATCAGATTTCTTCATCAAGCATCCATCGAATATTAAGTATTGCACAAAAAAAAATTATCTATGGAACAGCCTAATGTGACTGGCTAACCGATTAATTGTGAAGACCATCATATGGTAGCTTACACCCACACCATGACATGAAAAATAAGATCTTTTAAAGTCCCAAGAAAAACAAGATTAGTTAACGAACACAAGAATATAGCCCCTTGGCTGGTGACAGTTGGTGGCTGACAATTTCTTATTTTCCTCCTCTCTTTTTAGCAAGGATATGAACTGGTAATGCAAATAATGTTTTTGTGACAGGCTCAAATACAGCAAGATTCAGAGACTATAGCACTATTCGGAGCCATTAATTGAGTAAGTCCAGTGTTTGTATTGTGGCAGTATTCTGCCTCGATAATACTTATGTCCCTTCATATCAATGTAAGAATATCTAGGGGAGTAAATTAAACTTAGTGTCTCAAATTCTCAGCTTTCACCATAGTTTACTTATACATAGATGTACCATGTTACTCTGTTTGCAGAACTAGAAGTTCACTATGAAATTAGCAACTCAAGTTACAAGATTATTAGAGAACAACAAGTGAACAAAAGCAAGAGTGAATAGATTATTACCTTCACTTCACCGCCATCCACGACAACTTTAAAAGGGTGCCATTCTGGATTTCTAATCTCATCCTCCCACTTTGAAGAAAGAATGGAAGCAGTAACTTCTGCATCTTCTTTTGCCATTTTACGTCTGCAGTATAACAAACGTACAAATATTTGGTGAACGTACAATATGATACATAAAAATTCCTTAAAGGACGCGTTGCTCCCATGGGCCTATATAACTTTATTTCTTGTTATTAAAAATAAATAGGAAAACTTGGACAAGAAAAACAGTCTCACTATGTTAGAGTAGCCCAATTATGAACCCACCATTTTGCTCTAATGAAGATTTTGTGCCTTCTTGACTAATGGTGTTTTCAGTCAAGAGTTATTTGGTAATTTCCTAATTATCCATATTGATCTCATATTGTGTTCATGTCATCACTCTAACACTTGAAACAAAAAGCTTGTAGCCATGAAGTCTAATTTGTTTTAATAAAATCTCTATCTTTTTGGTGGAAGTCGGTGCTATTGAGTTTATATCGGTTTATTTTGTCCCCGTGAGTGTCACCTAACAAAATAAGAAGGCTTGTTCGAAGACAAGTAGTAAGCATGACTTCTTTTGTTTGTTCAATTTCTATCTGCTATTATGAGCAGAAAAAAAATGATCTCTTCATATATATAATTCTTGGTTTCATCTTGTACTTGTTTTTTCTTGGATCCAAGTGGTTTACCCCTGACCCCAACTTTTATTAAAAAGCCAAGGCAAACATTGAAATACACCTTTCATGTTGTACTTGTTTTTGAATCATTTTAAGATGGCTGTTATCTTGATTTCATTTCATTATCCTTGCTCATATTTGTTACCATATTTTGAATTTGGAATTGGAGATTGCAGTTGTTGGTTTCGATCTACAATGGTTTGTTAATTGAATGGTGAAAATAAATTTTGCTTCTAGAAACTAAAGCTTTATTTATAGAAATTGCAGGACTATTTGTATGTTCAGTTTATATCAGCCATTCTAGGTACAAAATAATGGCATCCTCATATTTTCTTCTTTGTTTGAAGCTGCAGTTGGCTTATGAATCTTTTTAGGACTCTGTGTTTGG
This sequence comes from Aegilops bicornis, assembly GCA_021605145.1. Classification (NCBI taxonomy): domain Eukaryota; kingdom Viridiplantae; phylum Streptophyta; class Magnoliopsida; order Poales; family Poaceae; genus Aegilops; species Aegilops bicornis. The sequence goes on from CM038669.1 coordinate 266,520,300, forward strand.
TTTGTAACTTGCTTAGTGGTACTCTAGCAAATATTATTATTAGACTATGAATGAGAAGCAAAAGAATGTATATGGCCATTTGTGACCTGTAATTGCCATTTGAGCTCTTTGAAGCCTTGCATAAGCTAATATGAAAAATCCACTGTTAGTGAGATTTGTGCAGCGTGAAATCATCAAAATCGTGTGTGTGGAGTAGCAAAAGCTGATCTTTTCAGTCAAGGTGTCCACATTTATTTAGCAGATCTTTTGCAATGAAAAAAAAATTGGTTCTTATAATGAAGGAAAATGTGAGTGTAGGTCCTTCAGAGTATAGAATGGCTAATGAGAGAAGATATTGCAATGGTCTATTCTTTGTTCTCGAACGATGATTCAGAAAGGTTATTTTTCCCCAACCGGACTTGTTATTTCGATCTTGTGTTACGTACAAGGCAGCACATTATTTCATGGGTGTACACAAACATGGGTGTGCAGTTTAATCGGTGTAACAACCAAATGAGGTAGTCGATCAACACATTATTTCATTTTACACAGCTGAACTATTGGACATAAATATGGAAGTAGATGTTCAAATGCAAGTCAACTAGTCAAGTCCAGTTGCAAATTTTGTATCCATTAAATAACTTGGTAGCACTATCACATGGTGGCGAGTGATTATTCATGCATATGAAGACCTAAAATGTGCACGAATGAAGTCCTACACGTCAATCATAAAAGCAAGTACAACATCAGAGAGAGAGAGTTGGTACTGTTAGATGTGTATAGTCCCTTTTCGGTATATCCCTATTGTATAAGGGGTTTTCTGCACTTTGACACACATGTATATGTAATGGCCTCTGGCCTTCAGGAAATACTAGTTGCTCATTCCTAACATGGTATCAGATGCTTAGGTTTCTCTCCCGCACGCTCGCAGCTCCGTGCCTCGCTCCCCCGCCGCCGGACTCCCTATTCCTTGTCTCCGGCCACTCCCGCTCGACTCCGGGCGCTCCCCCCTGCCGCCTGTCCGTCGCGGCTGCTCCTGCCACGCCTGGCGCATCTCCTCCCATGCTCCTCTGCGCCCCTCCCCGCTCGACCGGCCTCCTACCGCGCCGCTCCCCCGCTCGCTAGGCCTTCTCCCGCGCCACTCCCCGCTTGAGCAGGCTCCTCCCCGCTCTTCTGGATCGGGCGCTCCCCCGCCAGATCTTGCTGAGGTCGGGGTCCTCCAGGCGTCGGGCTGGGCCTTCTCTCCTCGCGCCGGGCCGCGTCCCTCTCTGGCCGGCAGCCTTTTCGCTGATCTCGCCCTGCGTTGAGCGCTCTGCTCGATCTGCCTCGGGTGCCCGCGCGTGAACGAGCGCCTCCGCTCTGTCCGGCTGGCCCGTTGACTCCCAGAAACGAGCGCTCTTCTCGACCTGCCTCAGTTCGGCAAAAAAAAAGGAAAAAAAAGGAGAAGAAACAGGATATCTCACTATGTCATCTTCAGGCTATGTCGCTGTTCCTCGCTGCTCAGTGATTTTTGATGGCACCAACTATGCTGAGTTTGTGGGCTTCATGCGCATCCATATCCGCGGCCTTCTGCTGTGGGGCGTTCTCTCTGGCGAGGTACCCTATCTGCCCTGCCCTGTTGCTCCGGTTGCTCCTGTTCCCCCAGTGCCCCCGGTGCTTGCTGCTGAGGCTTCTCAGGCAGATAGGGATGCAACCAAGGCTCTTGATGACGCTGCAGTTGCTGCCTATGATCAGCAGGTATCCACATATTCCGATGCTCTTTCTGTCTACCGGGATGATCTGTCTGCTTACACTCAGTGGTGCAATGATGATGCTCGTGCTGCTGCTGTTCTCACTGCGAGTGTCCTCCCTCAGTTTGCTTCGGAGTTCATGGGCCTCGGCACTGTTGCAGCGATGTGGTCCTACCTTTGTCAGCGCTATCAGCCCTCTGGTGATGCTCTATACCTCTCTGTGGTGCGTCAGGAGCATGCCCTTCAGCAGGGTGACTCGTCTGTTGATGAGTTCTACTCACAGTGCTATGCCATCTGGCGTCAGCTTGACTCACTGCGAACGGTTGTTTGTGGCACTTGTCGTTGTTGCCAGACTACGAGGTCTGACTTGGAGTTTCAGAGGGTCCATGAGTTCTTAGCTCGTCTCCGCTCTGAGTTTGAGCCTCGCCGTGCTCACTTGCTTGCTCGTGGTCGTGTTCCTATCTCAGAGATCCTTGCCGAGCTTCGTGCCAAGGAGACCCGCCTTCGCTCTGCTGGGTTGCTTCTGGTTCCGTCAGTTCTGGCTGCCCGTGCTCCTGTGTCGTCTGCTCGCCTCACTGCTCCGGCGCTCTTGCCTACTCCTCCAGGGGGGGTGAGTCGTGCTCCTTATACTGAGAAGGTCACGTCGCGCCGTGACACCGTTTGTGGTTACTGCTCCCGGCCAGGTCACCCAGAGTCTGATTGTCGCCAGAAGAAGCGAGACCAGAGGCGCTCCTCCTCCAGCGGGCCTCCTGTGTCTTCCTCGACTCCATCACTCACCGACCAGGACATTGTTCGCCTCAAGCGTCTTACGGCTTCCTCGGGCTCCTCGTCGGTAGCTCTGCTGCACATTGTGTTGCATCCTCTTCCTCGCCATCACAGGCATCTACGGTCAGTACATCTTCGTGGGTTACGGATTACGGAGCTTCCTTTCATATGTCTTACGATTCTTCTGTGTTGTCTTCTCTCCGACCTCTTGATTCGCCTGTTAATGTTCTTACTGCCGATGGCACATCTCTTCCTGTTGCTAGTCGTGGTATTCTTTCCACTCCATCTTTTTCTGTTCCGAGTGTTTCTCATGTTCCTCGCCTCACCATGAATCTTTTTCCGCTGCCCAACTAATCGATTCTCGTTGTCGTGTCATTCTTGATACCGACTCTTGCTCCATTCAGGATCGTCGCACCAAGGCTTTGGTTGGTGCTGGCCCCGGCGCCGTGAGTCGAGAGGGCCTTTGGGAGGTTGGATCGGCTTTGTGTTCCTTCCGCTGCCACCATACGCCAGCTCTCATGCTCTTGCTTGCCTCTTCGCTCTGCTGCGTCCTTCCAGCAGTGGCATCATCGACTTGGTCACATCTGTGACTCTCGCTTGTCTTCCTTAGTTCGTCAGGGCCTCTTAGGGTCTGTATATGGAGATGTCTCCTTACATTGTAATGGTTGTAGACTTGGCAAACAGACTCAGTTACCTTATCCTATTAGTGAGTCTGTATCTCAGCATCCTTTTGACTTAGTTCATTCTGATGTCTGGGGTCCTGCTCCCTTTGATTCGAAAGGTGGTCATCGCTACTATGTTTTGTTTATTGATGATTTCTCTCGCTACACTTGGCTCTACTTCATGAAATCTCATAGCGAGGTTATCCCTATCTACAAACGTTTTGCTGCCATGGTTCACACTCAGTTTTCCACGCCCATTCGCATCCTTCGTGCTGACTCTGCTGGAGAGTATATCTCTCAGCTGTTGCGTGGTTTTTCTCATGAACAGGTACTCTTGCCCAGTTCTCTTGTCACGGTGCTCATGCTCGAATGGCGCGTTAAATGAAAGCATCGTCATTTGCTTGAGACGGCTCGAGCACGATGATTGCTGCTTCCCTTCCACCCCATTTTTGGGCTGAGGCTGTTTCCGCATCCACCTATCTCATCAACATTCAGCCATCGACTGCTCTGCAAGGCGGCATTCCTATGGAGTGCCTCACTGGTCGCTCTCCTGCCTACTCAGCTCTTATGGATGCCTCTGCTATGTTCTTCTTGCCCTCCGAGAACACACCAAACTGACTGCTCAGTCGGTTGAGTGTGTTTTCCTTGGCTACAGTGATGAGCACAAGGGCTATCGCTGTTGGGATCCAGTGGGTCGTCGCTTGCGCATCTCGCGTGATGTGACTTTTGACGAGTCTCGTTCTTACTACCCACGTTCTTCTTCCTCGAGTTTCTCTGTGGACGACCTTTCTTTCCTTCTCCTTCCCGATACACCCTGCTATGTGCCTCATGTGTCACCTCTTCCTCCGGCACCTCTCCTTCCTTCTCCTTCACCATCGACCCCGTCTTCTCCATCCTCCTCCTCCACCTCTCCCCCATCCTCTCCCGTCTGTGGCCCTCTCTCACCGTTTCCTCTCCACTATACTCGTCGACCTCGTACTGAGGATGTCTCTTCTAACGAGCCTTCCACCTCTGGTGCACCTCCTCTCACGCCTCCCAGTTCACAATCTCCGGTGCTCGGCCTCGCCCTCCTTTGATCGCTTCTCCCCTGATGGTGCACGGTCTCTCTGTTATGGTGAGCCCACTTCCTCTCGCACTGCCATTACTCAGCCTGAATGGCAGCTTGAGATGGCCGAAGAGCTTGCTGCCCTTGAGCGCTCTGACACATGGGATCTGGTTCCTCTCCCTTCCGGTGTTCGTCCCATCACCTGCAAGTGGGTCTACAAACTTAAAACTCGCTCCGATGGTTCTCTTGAGCGCTACAAAGCTCGTCTTGTGGCCCGTGGTTTTCAGCAGGAGCAGGGGCGCGATTATGATGAGACATTCGCTCATGTGGCCCACATGACCACTGTCCGCACTCTTCTTCTTTGTGGCTTACATTGCGTCGCTGGTCCATCTCTCAACTTGATGTTCAGAACGCTTTTCTCAATGGCGAGTTGCGTGAGGAGGTTTATATGCAGCCACCACCGGGGTACTATGCCCCTGATGGTATGGTCTGTCGACTTCGCCGCTCACTATATGGTCTCAAGCAGGCCCCTCGCGCCTGGTTTGAGCGCTTCGCTTCTGTGGTGACTGCCGCTGGTTTCTTGCCCAGTGACCATGATCCCGCGTTGTTTGTTCACACGTCTCCTCGTGGTCGGACTCTTCTCCTTCTCTATGTTGATGACATGATCATCACTGGTGATGACTCTGATTACATTGCCTTTGTTAAGGCTCGCCTTCGCGACCAGTTTCTCATGACTGATCTTGGTCCCCTTCGCTATTTTCTTGGGATTGAGATCTCCTCGACCTCTAATGGCTTTTACATCTCCCAAGAAAAATATATTCAGGACCTTCTTGCTTGTGCTGCTCTCGGTGATGAGCGCACCGTTGTCACTCCCATGGAGCTCAACGTTCAGCTTTGTGCCTCTGATGGTGATCCTCTTCCTAATCCGCCTCGCTATCGTCACCTTGTTGGTAGTCTTGTCTATCTTGATGTTACGCGTCCTGACATCTCCTATCCCGTCCACATTCTGAGTCAGTTCGTTTCAGCCCCCACCTTTGTCGACTATAGTCATCTCTTCCGTGTTCTACGATATCTTCGTGGCACGATCTCTCAGCGCCTTTTCTTTCCCCGCTCCAGCTCTCTTGAGCTTCAGGCCTACTACGATGCTACGGGCTAGTGATCCTCCGATCGCTTGCCGCTGTCTGCTTATTGTGTCTTTCTTGGTGGCTCTCTTATTGCACGGAAGACCAAGAAGCAGTGCCGATTTCCTTCAGTCTGAGAGGCTGAGTTGCGAGAGCCATGGCTATCTTGTGGTGAGGTGATCACGTTCTGGCTGACTACTTGAGGATTTTGGTGTGTCTGCTACTACCTCGACTCCCTTATTGTCGAGATAATCAAGGCGCTACTCAAGATTATGCTGCGTGACCCGGTGAAGCATGAGCTCACCAAGCACATCGGCGTGGATGCCCATTTTGTGCGTGTTGCTGTGCAGGATCAGACTTTCGCACTTCACTATGTGCCCTCTGAGTTACAGTTGGCGGACTTCTTCACGAAGGCACAGACTCGAGCGCAACATACCTTTTTTCTCTCCAAACTCAGTGTTGTTGATCCACCATGAGTTTGAGGGGGGGTGTTAGATGTGTATAGTCCCTTTTCGGTATATCCCCGTTGTATAAGGGGTTTTCTGCACTTTGACACACATGTATATGTAATGGCCTCTGGCCCTCAGGAAATACTAGTTGCCCATTCCTAACATGTACTTCGCTCACTAACCAACATACCCAGATAGGATGTCAGGAAGGACCCGAGCCTGCAGTTAAATAGCAATTCTCTGTTTTCTTAGTGTACTTGACGGTTAACCCCGACATCTCTTGGAAAAAGAGAAGCAAGAATTTGATGTTTTGAATATCCCTGTCCTATCCCTCCCCCATAAGGATGGCATCGTGGGCATATTGGAGGTGGGTAATCCCACCTCCCCTAATAAGATGTGCCCATATTCCCCTAATGGTGTCACGGCTCTGTGGTGGTCGCGCCGATCGATTGGTGCTCTCCCTGCCGCTAGTCTCCCCCACGACTGTTTCTTTCTTTTTTCTTTGTGTCTTTATATCTTTTTTCCTTCTGTTACCTTTTTCTTTGATTTTCTCTGTTTCCATCTCATTTTTATCAGTTTTTCTTTTTTTCATTTCTCGCAAGTTTTCGTTGTTTTTCTATACATTTTGGTTATATCTAATACATTTTTAATACACGTTCAACATTTTCTAATACATTTTTTTATTACACGTTTAACATTTTTAAAATGCTTGATTAACATTTTTGAAACACCTGTTCAACATTTTTCTCAAATGCTTGATTAATATTATTCTGTACATGATCAATTTTTTCATCATTTTAGAATATATGGTCAACATTTTTTATATACACATTTAACATTTTTCAAAGCGCCAATTCCAGTTCTGCCCCTAACTCGAACCCACTACTCAGTTTTGCCCCTAATTTTTAGGTATGCTCAGTTTTGCCCCTCCGCCGTTAGTATCACTTATAGAAATGCCCTTTTGCGCCGTTACCGTCTGGTCAAAGGACTTTGACCACCCAGAAAAAAATAGCAAAAAAAATCAAAAAAATCTGAAATTTTGTGGGATCGAAGATAGTCATGTCCGCAAGGCGCATGCAAATTTTTCTGCCGTTCAGACACCCTGGGAGCTCGTGGCAAAGGAAATCATAAATTTTGTACGCACGTGAATAGTAAAATCAAAAGAATAGAAAAAAAATCAAAAAAATATGAAATTTTGTGGGACTGGAGATACTTAGGTGCAGAAGATGTGTGCACATTTTTGTTGTGTTTGGACATCGTAGGAGCCGTAGGGAGCTCGAGGGAACTCTGGGTGGTCAAAGTCCATTGACTAGACGGTAATGGCGCAAAAGGGCATTTCTATAAGTGACACTAACTGCGGAGGGGCAAAACTGAGCATACCTAAAAATTAGGGGCAAAACTAAGTAGTGTGTTCGAGTTAAGGGCATAGATGTAAATGTCCCTTTTTCAAATGCTTGATTAAAAATTTCAACTACCTGTCTAGCATTTCTGGTGACAGTGCAAGTTCAGAAGGCATTAAATAACTGAAAGGTCCCTCCCCGTGCTCAAAGCAGAGAAATGTAGTATATATGTTGATCTACCATATATCTTTGGAGGATCAGCTGACCATAGAACCCATTAACTTGATCGGCAGTAATAAGCGCCGCTTTCGCCGTGGTCCACGCCAGCTTCAATACACGCCAACACATGAATAGTGCTTTCAATTCCGATTGGATGTGAATGGGTTGGGCAGGAGCGCCTCGTTCGTGGCCAGATAACACCTCCCCCAGGAGGATTTGCCTTCCCCACGAAGGCAAACCACTTCCTCGCCTGCTACATCCCTTCCCTCGCCGCAACCACTCCCTGCTGTTCTCCGCCGCCTCCCCGCCCCGCAGGCCGCACCCCCTTCCCCTCATCTCTGGCCCATGGTGAAGCAACGCCGTGTCCCTCACCGAGTTGCACGCCATCTGGCTGGAAGCCAGAGCTCGAGCCCGACGCCTCCAGCGCCCCCGACGATTTCCGCGTGGATCCGGTCTTTAGGTGAGCCCTTTTTTGTGAATCCATGTAGCGGTGGTTCTGCAGATGTCGTTTTTGCTGATGTGTGGCGTTTTAACCCCACTTTTGTAGCAGGCTGCCAATCTTTTTGGATGTAGTTGGCCAGCGGGCTCGAATCTGAACGAGATAAGCGATGTGGGTATCCGACGAGGAGACAAGATTCGCTGCCGGTGCATTTGGATGGCGGCGGCACCACTGCGTAAGATGCCAATAGCAGGGATAGCGAGCTGGCCTTGATCCGAAGAGTGCGGTGAAGCCGGATTCGCAAGCGCCCACGAGGATTAAATCGATACTATTACACAAACTGGTACACTCTGGTTTCTTTAATGCTGTAGTTCTTCGATGAAAACGGACGCAATTTCTCCCTTATAAAATGGACCACTGTCTGATTAAGGAAAATAATAACATCTAGGAATAAGTATTTAGATGTTCGGAACATAAGAATACTAGCCTTCAGCTGAATTGCTGCATGCTGCCGTGGTGTTTGCATAAGTAGTGTTATATATATTTTAGTTTAGTCATGTGCGTCTGTGGTGCTAACCTTCAGTTCAATCCTATGTTATACGTGTGCTTCAATGAGTTCATGTTGAAGCTTGAGATGACAAAGCTTTTCGGTGTATCCTGCAGGGTAATCCACCAGAACAATAGGAGGATGGGAGCTGAGGCCTGATCGGGATGCAGCGCCCGTCCCTGCTGCCGTCGGAGAGGCGAGGATGCCATCGGCCGCGCCATAGCAGCTCGGCAGTTCCATGAACAGCGGGGCGACCTATGCCGCCGCCACGCTGCTGCACGGCTCCACACCCCACGACAGCGACGACAGCTACAACGCCACGTGGCCCGTGAGTACCCGACAACCTGCTCTCCTGTAGGCTGTAGCTACTACGTTTTGTTCTGTTTGACGGAGTACTACTACTTTGTGTACCTGTTTTGGTTTTGACATAACAATTAGAGTAAATAGGGTTTTGCTGCTAAGCATGGCATGTTTGTTCTCTCAGGTTGTGATTTTTCTAATGTTGTTTCATAATGAAACAGTTTTCCCAGACTGGTGGAAAGATGAGAAAGGTTGGGGTTCAGACGGATACTTGTTTATTTTTTCAGGGTTAATGTCACTATTCTATCTTCTTGCTGTTGCAGGTTGTTGGCCTGCCCATGCTACTAGAGCTGTCATGGGTGCTTGGTTTTTGCAGGTTGGATTCGGAGGATCGACAACCTGCAGGCTGGCTGGATCATGTGCCCACTTTGTTCTTAATTTGAAACTCGGTGGTTGATTCATAGGAATCGTTACCAAGCCCACACTCTCCTGTACCTAATTGTCATTGTCACCTCGGTGGTTGATTCATGGGAATCTTTACCAAGCCGGTGAGGACGACTTGTGAGTTTTGATGATGGTTCATTCTTCTCCTACTTCTAATTTTCTCCTCTTTACCACTACTTGTCACTCGGTGCCGATTCCGTTCATCATCATGGTTACTAATAATGCAGTGTCATGACCATGTAATTCAATTTTTCGATTATTCAAATTCTGATAGCACCAGAAAATATTTTCTATTTGCATTAGTAATCATATTAGTGCCTGAACTATGGTATACTTTGTGCAGATCCCCTCGTATATGAATTTGACTGAATCAAATCGATATCCACTTTCAAGGATGTTCACAGTAACAAAGGCATTTTTGGAATCATACCTCGACTGTAAGTATCATTTATGTTTTTTCTTGGCTGAAGTATCATTTATGTTTTTATAAGCAAGCCTGTTATGCATGATGTGTTTCCTGTTATGTGCAAGTTTAATTTTACTGCCCCGCAAATAAAAGTTCTATTTTACTGTTATCTCTTGGTTGGGAATACATGCAAATGAAGTTACTAGCTTCTAGTAATAACTTAAACCATGCACTTCACTTATCAGTTATTGCTAGATTGGATAAGTTGGTGTTATTATACACAGAAACCACAATATTTCATAGTTAAGCTATTCTACTGTGGTGACTGATAACTGGCGAAGATATCATTTCATAATCAGGATGTAGCATGTGTTCCTAAAGCTATTGACTTGGTAGCAGGAGAACTCACTTCCCATGACTCGGTCATGGTACCTTAACTCTCCTATGTTTGTTCATCGGTCATCAAGTATTTTATGTATTGCAGCTTGAAACTAGTGTCTTTAAGAATTTGTTTTCACAATGACAAGAAACTTCTAACTCAAGCGTTTGGTTTTTATCTACCTTTCACTATATATTAAGTCTTGCATTTTACAGTTAAATTCATCCAACGCGTATTGACTAATTTGTCTTACCACATGACTACATTTCTTCAAACTATGTTGGTTTTTAGTCCTTGAGCTACTCCCAATAGTACATCCATGAATTTTGTTATCCTTATGTGAAATATATTACTGACTATTTGGAAAATTAGATAGGGCTTTGGTACTGCTATTTTTGTACCCCGCACAAACTCTACAACACTAAGGCCAAATTTTTAATATTGATCATTTGTGTATTTTTTCTTCATGTATAATTTCCAGTGTTGACTGCATAAACTAATCTGATCCATCAAGCATTTATAAAATACCATGGGAATATTTCATCATGCACCACCAAACTGACAATTCTTCACTTGACACTTTCAATGCTTGTCATTGAGTGTATGATTGTTTCTAACTGAATAAGATTTGCTTTTCATCCACTTCAGTTTATGATAATCTTGTAATCTACAACCTAAATTCTATTATTGTTTGCTTTACTTTCAACTTTCATTGTTTACTTTATCTCACTTAGTGCAGTTGTTATGGCGCTGCTAGAAGGAGGGCACGAGAGGGCCGGCCGGGGGCCTTTCTGCCCACGGCCGGGCAAGAGGGAAGGGATTTCCTTCTTAATTCTTGCTTGATTAGATTGATACATCTCCTTTCTTTATATAGAGAGGTTTACTTGACTCCCAAGCAAGGCTTACTTGACCATTAAGTAAGCGACCCTTATCTCTAATTAACCCTAAGACTAACGGGCCCATTAGGCCCATTACGTACTCTAACACTACACCCCACTTGGACATGCAGCTAGTCCTCGAGCTGTAGCCTAACCAACTTATAACCATGACTCGACGCAACACAAACCTAACACCTAAAAACAAGCCTTTTACATCTCAGCTTGTTTTATTATTCTGAACCTGAAATGGACTGGGACGCTTTATTTTGGACCCCTTAACAAAAAGTGGACATCATACGCACGTCGGACGTGCACGTGTACAGCCACCTGGATCCCATGGACACCACTTGGACAAAAGGACCGCATGTGTATGACCACCTAGAAGTGGTCGCAAGAGTGACCAGTAGAGGCGCCCTCGCAGCGGCCGGTGGCGGAAGGCAGTGGTGCTACGCGGTGCGCTGCTGTCGGTGACACCATGCCTTCTCCCTGCAGGACGACTGTTGGTCTGCACCGCACAGGGAAGAGTGGAGGGCTTGCGATGGAGAATGACGAGGAGGGGTGCGCCCCCCAACCGCCGATGTCGCAGACTTTGAGGTTGCTGCCCGCGGGGAAAACAACATGCCCATCGCCCGTGGGGGAAACCGCATGCCCAAGATCCCCGACGCAACGGATGAGATCGAGGTCCTTTGCGCAGCGAAGGGCAACTTGGAGATAGCGGGTATTGCGAGACCGCATCTCCCCGTGACACGCCGACGGCGTTAGGAGGTCAGCGACAGCTTGCAGCCTCACCGCCGCCGACACGTGGCGGGTAGCGATCCAAGACGGAAGCGGTGATGGGGACTGGACTTGGTGGAGCGGGACTCCCGCCGGCGCGGTTGATGCGGGGCCGGAGCTGACCGGGCGGTGGCTGCTGCAGCTGCAGCGGCTGCTGCGGTGGCGCATCGAACGGGCAGCGGCAGCGGCTATGCTGCGGCGGGCGCGCGCTGGCCGGAGAGCCGCCAGAGGCGGAGGTTTCCATCGCAGCCGTGGCTGGGCGGTGGTGGCGATGTATGGCAGCTTCGTGCGGGCTGCGGTGGCCCTGCGGCGCTTGGCGAAGCGCGTCAAGTGCGGTGGCTGCCACGGCAGCCACGGTGGCACGGGCGGCGATGGCGCCGAGGCGCTGGCGGAGCGACGCTGCCATCGCGGACGGGCGGTGGCAGGTGGGGCTGCAGCGTCCCAGCGAACGCGGAGGCCCCTGGATGCGGCGAGTACCACGGCAGGGCCAGCGGCGGCCCGTAGGGGCTGGCCAGGTATAGCCGGATCCCCTGGACGGCTGTGACGAGGTTGTTGAGGACACCGGTGATCTCCCTCGGGGTCTAAGCGGCTGCCGGTGGTGCGGTGGACGGCGCCCGGCATCCGGGCGTGGCGGCGCGGAGGATGCGACCAGCGACAGCAGACGGGGAGGGCAGCGGTGCGGTGTAGATGGCTAGCGGCACGGTGGTGACGGGGAAGCGAATCGAGCGGGTCGGCGGCGGCGAAGACATGATCGGAACCGAGCTACACGATACCAAATTGTTATGACGCTGCTAGAAGGAGGGCGAGAGGGCCGGCCGGGGCCTTTTCGCGCCACGGCCGGGCAAGAGGGAAGGGATTTCCTTCTTAATTCTTGCTTGATTATATTGATACATCTCCTCTCTTTATATAGAGAGGTTTACTTTACTCCCAAGCAAGGCTTACTTGACCCCTAAGTAAGCGGCCCTTATCTCTAATTAACCCTAAGACTAACAGGCCCATTAGGCTCATTACGTACTCTAACAACAGTCTTCTTCTGTTTAGCTCTGCTTTTCTGTCAAGCCTCACTTAACATTTTATTCTAACCACACAATTTGAGAGCATCTTCCTTTGTTTAGCTCGGCGGGATCAAACACCACCATCCTCGCCGACGTCCAAGCAGCACCACGCAACTAATGGTGCTGCCGGCATGATGACGCCCTCCTCCGTGCTGATCTAGCTTTTCGACCTGTCATTCCGGGCATCTGCTTTTGATGTGCTATTTGCTCTCTTTTCGTAAGTGTAGTTTACATGATCAGTTTTGTACGTGCACTATACTTCTGTGTTGTATCTTTGTTTTTCAAAAAGCGACAACATGCTCCTGTCAGTGTTATTTTATTGCTATCCATTGGCATGTGCTACGAGAAGTGAAAAGTGTGTATATGCATGTACCAATGCTAAGTAATTTAGCTGTTTTCATCAATTCATCAATATTTGTCAGTGCATGTGTTGCCCAGATCACAGAAAGCAAGTGGAAGATGCGGCCACCTATCAGGCACCGCTGAACTTTCTCTGGAGGCGCCATGAGGTGGCGCCCCAATCCCTAGTATAAACAGAAAGTTTGCAACTACCATCAATGCTCATAACTGAAAGGTCCCAACAATACTCATAACAGAACAAACAGAAAGATTTTGCAACTAACCATCATTAGCTCCTTCTCTTCCATCACGTTGTCCAGTGATGTAGTCCTCTCACTGTACTTTGATTGGAGCACCTAGACATGCTTGGCCTTCACCTCAATCTGGCTGGCCAAATTGGCCACCAGCTTGTCAGTCTTGCGCATTCCCTCGCTCTCAAGCTCTACAACAAATTTCAGATCGCCATTCCTCTGCAGGAACTCCCCGACGAGCCCCGACCTCCCTTGATCGTCGGCCCTCGCAACCCACACGAACATCTCCGGCCCTCCTCGAGACGTGCCTGCCTCCCAGCCATGTTTGCCATGGCCCTACCCCTCGAAGTGGTTCTTGAAGCTGAAGGCGTTGCGGAGAGAGGCGTAGCCCTTCCCGAACTCGACGATGGCGTTCCCGGTGTGCCCTCTGTGGCTCCACAAAGGCATGACCTTGTGCGGGCAGAAGGCGGCGAGCTGCTCCTTGAGCCGGTTCCCGCTCTTCCTGATCTGCCGTCCGCCTCTCCACTCGGTGGGCACGTTGGCCAGCACGCCCTTCCACGGCCACACGAGCTGCTCCTCTCTGTTATGGACATGACGAGGCTCCATGCCGGCGGCGGGTGCGGGTCCGGTGAGTCCGGCATTTCGTCCTTCACCCGCTTGGTGAGGCGGCGGTCATGCCCATTAGCATGTGAGCCTGCTACAGCTGCGTGACGCCGACGCAGGATATCATTGCTGCTGCTCCGGTCGCACCTCCGGAAACCCCCTGCCTCACGAATCCTACCGAAATCGGAAAAGCAGAGACGCTCAATTGCAGCTGCCTCATCAGAAACGGAGCGAAATCTGGAGAGATGGAGAGAGGGGGAAAGCATCACGTACCGCTCCTCAGGTGCCTAGTCAGAATCCATGGACCCAGCAGGTGGCGGGCCGCATCGCCGCCGCCTTTCCGCAGACGCCAACCAACTAACCAACCAACCTAGGGTTGTAAGGTAAGGCCAAGCGAAGATGATTCAGTCCAATGTCCGTCCGCGGCACCGTTGGGTCCAGACTGTTTAACCAACCAACCTAGGGTTGCTAGGTTTTTTGGTCATGGGCAGCTGCGCGCCACTCTTGGCACACAGGACACACACTGCAGTCATGGACACCGCGGCGCATCGCAAACCCCCCTCCTCCACCACTCCATAGGTAGCTCTTCAACCTCCCTCCTCCACCCTGTTTTTTTTAGATAAAAGGCGATAGCCCGACTTTATAAATGAAGCCACCAGGCAGAGTCACAGCCAACCACGAAACCACAGAAGTTTTAACAAAGCCGAAAAAGAAGTGCAGATACAAGGCATCCAGCCTAAATGGCACTTGAGCCTCCAAACCAACAGCCAAACCACTAAGGAAGATCCCACCTAGAATGTCCTTGTAGAGGTGGACGCCACGTGAATTTCATTCTGGATAGCATATCATCGAAAGCCTCTAGATCCCCATCCTTAATCAATGATCTCCACTTCTGCAAAAAGATAATGGCTTTAAATAAGCAGGTTGGCTGGGTTAGTTGGAAAAATGTGTTCAATAGTGAACTTGTTCCTAGTAGTCCAGAGCGCCCAACAAATCGCAGCCCAGCCCACCATGAAAACCCTCTTAGAGCGGCCTACTAGGGGAATCGATGCCTGTCTCAAATCACCAAAGGAGGAGGGATTCCAATTAACCCCAAGCCAAAGTCTAATGCAACTCCAAATGAATTTAGCCAAAGAGCACCTTTGGGAAAAGACATGCTCGGTATTTTCAAGGGCACCTAAAAGTCGACATGAGTCGAGCCGGACCATTCCTCTTCTTAATCTGATCACCGCAGGAAGTTTACGACGGTGAGCTTGCCAAAGGAAGATCTTGATCTTGGGAGGGATGCAGGCAGACCAAATGTATTTAAACTTATCCGTGCAGGTACCAACGATAAGTTTCAAATACGCCGAATTTACCGAAAAACGCCCCGAAGAGGAGTGGGGCCAAACCACGGAGTCCTCTTCCTCCGAGAGCGGGGGGAAGCAGGCAATAAGTCGATGCCAATCTTCCAACTCTACTAGGGAAAGAGAGCGCCGAAAATCTAGAACCCAGCCCTGAGCCGAGAGCTCAAAGATAGAGATCTCGGGATCAGCACAGAACGAGAACAGAGTCGGGTGGGCCACCGCCAACGTGGTGTCCCCAACCCACCAATCTAACCAGAAACGCGTGGACTTACCGTTACGGACAACGAACTTCACAAGGGACTGGAAAGCCGGCCTGATGCTAACCAGCTGGCGCCAGAATTGAGAGCCACCACAGGCGGTAGCGAACATAGGGCTGGAAGAAGGGAAATATTTCGCTTTTAGGAGATTAAGCCAAGCGGGGCGTTCGTCGAGGAACTTAATCTTCCACCACCATTTTAGCAGCAGGCATTTATTCATGATTCTGGTGTTAATGATGCCAAGACCCCCCATGCTCTTGGGTCTACAAATGAGATCCCACTTCACCATCCTATATTTGCGTTTATTATCGGAGGAATTCCGGAAAAGCACCGTGCTTATCGAAGTTCGAAAAGTCGTCCTTCGGAATGACAGGTTGAATCCCATAAGGAACATCGGGAGCGAGGAGAGGCAATAGTTGGTGAGGGCAACCTTGCACGCCTGGTAATTGTACCGGCCTCGCCACGACATAACTCTATTGCCAACTTTAGTTACAACCGGGGCAAATTCTTTAGCCAACAACTTAAGTGGGGAGATGGGCAGGCCCAAATATTTCAGAGGAAAAGACCCGAGAGAACAATTCAGAAGGTGTGCCACCCGCTGCGCCTCCACATCAGATACCCCAGTCACAATAGCCTCGCTCTTAGATAAGTTGATTTTAAGGCCGACAAAGCTTCAAAGCATAGAAGAATAAATTTCAGATTTGTGATGGAATGATCATTAAGCTCCACCAAAATGATGGTGTCATCCGCATATTGTAAGTGAGAAATGCCATTAGGAATGAGATGAGAACTAACAGGAGAAATATGTCCAAAGAATACAGACGAGCTGTAATGCGGGAGAGAGCATCGACCACAAAAGTTGAAAAGGAGGAGACGCGGATCCCTTGTCTCAAACCCCTACCATTCGCAAAGAAATTACTGGTCTTCCTGCTAACAGCCACCGCCGTATGACCCCTGCAGAGACAAGTTGCATCAGACGGTGGACCACCGAGCCATCGAATCCCTTGGCCAACAACACTTGGCGAAGGAAGCTCCAACTCACCGAATCATAAGCCTTTTCAAAATCGAGCTTGAGAACCAGAGCCTTGGTATTCTTGCTGCGAAGGTCATGGATAATTTCGTGGAGGCAAAGCACCCGTCCGATATGTATCTTCCCTTAATGAACGCTGGATTGGAAAGGGCTAATGACCCGGTGAGCGATCGGGGACAGTTTAACAGCCATACCCTTGGCTGGGATCTTAGCAAAGTTGTTAATGAGAGCAATAGGCCTGAATAGGGAAATTAGGTCAGCGCCTTTAACTTTAGGAATGAGGGTAAGGACTGCGTAGTTCAGTCTCGAGATGTCTACAGTCCCCAACCAAAAGCCTTGAATAATAGCCTAGATAAGGCCTTTTAATTGAGGCCAGAATTGCCGGAAAAAAGGGATGGAGAATCCATCAGGGCCAGACGCTGCATTATAATTGGCAGAACGAATCGTCTCGAAAATTTCGTCCTCCGAAGGGGGAATTAGAAGGCTTTCATTATCAGCGCTCAAAAGTTGATCACGCGAGGACCAAAAGGACGCAGCCAACTTAAAGCGTAGCTCAGGTTTAGCCGCTAGAAGGTTAGAGAAGAAGGAGACCACATGCCGCAAAATCACCGGTGGGTTAGAAGTCCTGACCCCATCAATAATAAGGCTATCAATAAAGCACCTACGCCGTCTGCCATTGGCAATAGCAAAGAAATAAGCCGTGGGCAAGTCCCCCTTGAGGGTCCAGTTGATAGTACCGTTGTTTCCAGTAAATTTCCTCCTGCATATGAATGGCCAACAACGCCTCTTCTAGACCATATATGGAATGCCATTCATCCGGGGACAACCCAACTAAATCCCGCGACGCTCGTCTGTAGAGCGCCTAATCTGAGCCACCAGCCTTGCTTTGTCACGCCTTGACTCAGCAAAATGATTTTTGGACCAACCTTTAAGGAATCTACGCTGAAAATAAGAGCATTGATGCCAGTCATCCATCGGGCCAAAAGACCGACGGTTCGAAGAAAGGAAGGACAAAATTTTTTGAGCCACCAAACCATTGAAGCCCTCGACTTGAAGCCAGGAAGCATCAAAATGAAACCTCGATAAACCCATAGGGCGTGAACCATCATCTAGAATCAGAGGTGTGTGATCAGAGCCAACACAGGCAAGGGCCTTAAGACTAGCATTAGGGAAGAGAGGGTCCCATCTCGGGCAAACAAACTCTGTCAAGAACTGAGCGAATGGGGGGGGGGGGTTTGATGATTAGACCACGTGTACCGGGCTCCGACCCTAGGTATCTCACGAATAGCCATATCCCTAATGAAGGCATTGAAAGCATCAGCCAAGGGCCACGAGAAGTTAGGAGAGCTCTTGTCGGAGGGACATCGAAGCAGATTAAAATCACCCCAATCAATCAATGAGAGGGAGCTGGCAAGATTCAATCTTAATACTAAGCTCATCCAAAAAAGCATAAGACATAGCATGGTCAGCCGGACCATAAACCACCAAAATTTCCACCAAGGAGTTGAGGGATCGAATGGAGACCACCGTGCTAGCCCAAAAAATGCCATGGTCGAAAGCCACGAAATCAAAAGTATCTTTTTGGTACCAAGTAAAAACCCGCCCGAGTGACCAGCCGAGGCCACGTAATTCCAATGGAATCTGTCTATCCCAGCAATAGCCGATAATTCACTAGCAGAAAAGGAAGATTTGAAAGTCTTGACAAGGCCAATAAAATCTACATTCTCAGATCGAACTAGGTCCTTAAGCTGGTCTCTGCGCCCCCTAGCACAGAAACCTCTAATGTTCCAGAAAAATGCCTTCATTTATACGACAAGTTTTTGATACGGAGACTCGACCTGCTCGGGGCTACGCAGGATTTTGAACGTTTCCCTACCCCGCGTTTAGAGACCTTCGAGGGAGCATGACTCCTATCATCTCCCCCCTCGTCCCCACCAGCCACCACCAGTGGGGCGCCCGATCCCTCCCTGGCCTCCTTGGCTTTCTAATATCCGCTGAGCGATTTCATCTCGCCCTAATGATACCAAGAATGCATTTAAGGAGAACCCAAACTAGAATCTAAACATATACCCACATCGTTTAAAATATTAAGCTGGTGCTCATCCGATTGAGAAGGGAGAACTAAATGAACAGGAGAGGGAGACGTGGGGGAGGGAAGGGAGGAAAGGATTAACCCGGCAGAGGGCAGATCCCCGGGCCAGACGCCGAAAGCAGCCCGATCGACCACCCGCTCACCACTGTTGGATACACGGCCACTCTTTCGAGCCGTGGACGTAGGCGAATGCACAGGAACGGGCCGCGCGCGACTGGGAGAAGCCGCAGCAGAAGACGGACCCGAGGCCATACCCAAATCAGCCTCCAGCCGTCGGCAGAGCCCAGCCGCAGACTGCCTAGAGTCACCAGAGGCACGGCTCTTGGCAGAGAACTTCTTGACTGAGGATTTCTTCTTCTTTTTGAGCGCCCCAGGACCCGCCGGGGGAAGTTCTTCAATGCCTAACAGGGAGGGAGAGGCAGGGCGAGCAGGGAGGTTGGAGCACACCGCCGAGAAAGGCGTGCCCTTGGACCCTGAGCCCGCCTCCTCCCTCCCGGTAACCGCGCCGAGCCCTGGACCCCTTGCCGGCCCGACGCTCTCCTTGAGCATGTCCTGATCTTCGGGAGAGAGGCCATCCCACTCCATTTGGGTGAACCGAGGATCAGACCCAGCATGGAGTCATCGGGGCAGCCATCCCTCCTTGCTCTTGTCTCCATTGTCGAGGCCGGAGGCGGGGAGGAGGAGGAGGCGACACTGGCCCGAGGCCCCTCCACCCTCACACGTAGCGGAAGCCACCAGCCCAGGGGAAGACATCGAGGAGCCATGAATGCACAGGGGTCGACGCACTGCACCCGGGCGGGCTGGCCCCTGGATCACCAAAGATTCTTGGTCAACATCAATGGGTTTGCCAATAAGAACTCCGAAGGCCATCAGGAAAGCCGTGGTACGCATGTTCGGAGGGACATCTTCTACCAGCACCCACACATCAGACAAGGACGAGATAGACTTGGATCCATTAGAGGCCGCTTTACGAGACCACGAGATGATTCGAGAGGCAAAGTGAAGCTAGAGCAAGAAGATATCATCCGAAGGCTCTCTTTAGAGGGGAAAGTCGCCGCAAACTCGAACTTCGGAGAGTTGGCGGATCTGCCAATCCCATCCACCCTCGTCCCATACCTTAAGCTCATCGAGAAGGATGCGAGGAGAGATGCGTTTATCACGGGCGGAGATAATGCCAACATTGGACCCGAGGAAGGGATGGGGGCAGTCTCAGTGGATCTCCCTATCAAGAGCGTAAGAAACGAGCATCCAGAAGACCGGTGCCATAATGAACAAGCGAAGGAGAAGCTTGACACGGTTCGACGGTCCACCGTGGTGGCCGTCTTCCGGCAGATGAGGCGGAAGGAGGGTTTTCACACCGCGATTGGAAGTGGCGGTCGATGACACGCCAAAGCGGTGAGGATGGGGTTGGAGACTTGGGATTGGGGAGGGATGCGACCACGAGGAGGAGGAGGAGGATGCCATCCCGGCCACTGCAGGCCCAGAGCGAGCCCCGCCCGCCACGGGGCCGGCAGACGCCGATGAGCGGAGCCCCGACGATGCCTCTTGGGAAGCGGGGACGGCCCGCCCCCAGCCTGAGCCCGCACCGGAGCGCCGCCCCGGGGAGCAGCACCCAGCGGAGGGGGCGCCAAAGCTGGTCCCGACGAACCCTCCGACCCCAGCGCCGCCGCCACCTCCCGAGGATCGTCCGCCACCGAAGGAGCACTGAAGCAGGGAAGAGGGGCTCGACGGGCCCGACCCAGAAGCACGAGGAGACACACCAACGAAGCGCCGCGCCGACCCCGCCTCGAGCGATCGAGGCTGAAAGCTGGCGGAGAGCCGCCTCATACTCCAGATCCGCATCCACATCGCCATATCCACCACGGCCCCGCTTCAGCCCGGAGATCGCCTCACTTGAGGACGCACGGGAGCGGTCCATCGCCGCCACCACAGCAAAGGGGAGGGAAAGGGGAGGAGGGGGAGCAGATCTGCCGACGCGCCGGATTGGGAAACAGTGGCGGAGCAGATTCAAGAGGAGGCAGGAAACCCTAGGAATGGGGGAGCCGCACCTCTTCGCACCCATAAGTACCCCGACCGAGCCAGGCCCGAACCGGTACACGGCCTAACAGAAGAGGTGGGCTGGACCTGGGCCGCCCGTAGCCTGTGGTCCATGTATGAAGGAAGATGGGAATGAGAAGAGACGCCAGGCCAAGGCCGAAACCGGCCCACCAGGCCCAGCAGCACCCACCGGGGCCCGCACCACAGGAAGGGGCAACAGCGTCGCCCCCGCAACCAGATCTAGGGTTGGGACCGGCGCCGGCGCCGCCATCATCGCAGCGGGCGACGAATCTCAGGCGCGGCCAAAGACGCACGAACCCACCGGAGAGGGCGAGGCCGACTCGCGGCGCATAAGCGCAGAGCGAATCCAAACACGGGACCAGCACGGGCATGACGCCGCCAGCTGAGACGCTGGGCGCCACCCATTCGACTCCACGAAGGTCGGACTGGCCGCCCCCGCCCACTGGCGTGAAACTTCTTGGCCAAGAGCTGGCCCGCCAGCAGACACGGGGAGAGCACGCTGGGACGAACGCTGTGGGGAGAGGAAGCCTCAGAATCCGAGTCGGAGCCGTCCGAATCGAGAGCCCAGAACTTGTTAGCCCGAAGAGGGGCGATGAGGATAGAGCGAGGAGTAGAGGCTAGAGAGCAAGAGGGTGTTGCGCTGGGTGCCGGAGCGGAGCCCGGAGGAGAGCGCGGAGGGGATGGGGAGGGGGAGGATGCACGAGGCCGGGGCGCCGCCGGAGCTACGCTTGTCACCGGAGACGCCGCGAGGGGGAGGGGAGAGGGAGGGGAGGGAAGAGCCATCCTGCCAAGTAGTATTCAGGTGAACGAGGGGATTCTTTTGCGGTAAAAATAACCTCCACCCTGTTTTAATTTAGCCAGAACGGCGATCCCCATAGACGGAGACAAGGCTAGTCGGATCCATTGGAGCAGCAGGGGAAGGGTGCATTGGAGGGCCGGAGCTTAGGAAAAAAAATTCGGTAGACGTACGAGCAAGCATCGTCATCGTCATCGTCAAAACAGAAGAAGAAATGCAAGGAATTACTCAATGATGCATGTGTGCATGCACGTAACCTGCTAGTGTAACAGCATACAGACTCGATAGCGGCAAGACTCTGATTTACATACTTGCATGCATGCGTAAAATAGAGAAGTTATTAAATATTCCCCTGTATCGATCCGGTGCTTCCTCCTTGCTTGCCGACAAGACGAAACGCACGCACAAATCATAAAGGATACATGGTCAAACTTTCAGGCAGGTCGAGACGGATGCGTGACCCCTGGATGATACCGTAGTGCTCGGTATTGCGGTCGTCTTCAAGCTCCTTGCCCTGGAAGACAAGCCGCTGTGCCCTCACCGGGAAGTGGCGGTAGCGCTTGTAGATCATTTCCTTGATTTGCTTCACCGTCGCAAAGTACCACACCTCCAGGGTGAAGGAGCCGTTCCGAGCCTCAAAAGTAACGTCCATGAATTCTGAGCCCTCCTCCCCCCGCGTCGCCTCCCGAAGCGGGCGACTGGGGCTCTCGTCGCCCTCCAGCCTCCCCTCCTCCCCCTTCCGCGCCGTGCCGGCCCTGCGCAACTGGCCTTGCCAGCGTGGTGCCGGCGGCAGCGGCTCAACCACCCCCCTATAGCGCCTCGGCTCCGGGCGGACGGCGACCGACGGGGTGCTCCTCGGCGACTATGGATCCGGCGGCGGCGCGGCTCCCTAGGCGGCACAGTGCTGGGTGGCATGCGGGCGGTGGCGCAGCCGCTTGGCGGTGTGGCGACGCGGTGGCTAGCGGCGGGCCTTCCCGGCCCAGATCTGGGCCCTTTTCGGCTCGATCTGGGTCTGGGCGGGCCTGGCCTGGTCTGCTTGCGGCGTCTCCGGCGGGTCGGGGGCGTGACTCGTGCGGGGGGTGGTGGCGACGGTGGCTCGCGTTCTGCAGCGCGGCGACGGGGGCTTCGCGAGCCCGTTTCGGGCTCGGCTGGGCCAGGGGTGGCCCGGTTTGCCCCTGTGCTGCGTCCGGCCGGATCCCGCCGGGGGCGGTGGAGGATGTCCCCTCCCGCGAGGCTGCTGATGTTGCCGCTCCTGGTTCCCGGTTGCGTCGTCTTGTTTCCGTCGGTCCTGCTTTCGCTTTGCCATGGTGAGACGGCGATGGAGACTGCTTTCGATCGTGGTGGCGCAAGTTGGTGGGGCGATGTGTTTGGTGGCGGGATGGATCGTGCGGGGTCGTGGTTGGTTGCTGGTCGGGAGAAATCCTTGTCGGCAGGGCGGCACCGGCGCTTGATGACGCTGGTGAAGCGCCGCCGTGCTGCCTTCTGAAGGCGTCGGGCATACCCCTTCCACCTCACCCCTCGCGTACCGGGGGAAACCGTAGGACATATCCGGGCAACATCGTCGTCATCGTCGTGATCCTTCTTGAGGGTGTTGTTTGGTATGCGGCGGTCCGGAGTGCTAGGAGCGTGGTGGTCTTATCCAGTGGGTGCGGCGGTTGCGGGTCCTCATCGTTTTCGTTGATCCGCCGTTGTTGGCATTATTTTCTCTTCAGTTTCTTTTTTTGTTTTTTTTGGGCTTGCTTGTGCTGAGGCCCCAGCATTTGGGGTAACCCTTTTTCGGTAAAGTAACGTCCATCTCTCACTCTCGTCTATTCTCTACATGTAGACCACCAATATCCCTAGCTATTAGGTCATAAATTCGACTTACAAAATAGTTGGAATTCTAAATATAAACAGTCAAAATTTATACTGATTATGTTGAAAACATTATCATGCATGTGTAGGAATGCCAGCTGATAAATATGAATAAAAACCAATACATGGTGCAGATAAAGACAAGTATGTGCAAGACACGGCTTATTCAACCAACAAAATGCAATTTATTACATGATCAAGAGAATGAACATCATAACGTGGGGTTCATCTGTTCCATTAAAAATAACCCATCTGATCAATCTATACTAGATGCCAATGACAGAGAATGACAACAAAATCAAATGAGTGGAAGAATTAACCAGGCATTGCCATGTGGTGCTTAAATTAGATTAGATTGAGGCCAAGAATATATGCTCGTCAAAATTTAACTAAATAAGTGGAGGCCAGATTAGAAAGCTTATTCATGGATAAGCTACGCATGCACATGACAAATACTCCTATCAAAAGATAAAGATAAACGTTTCTGCCATGATAGATTGCAACGAGGTCTAGCTTGGGTTCTTGCATGCATGGTTACCTTGCCGTGAAGGTGAAGATAGTCAAGCAGTACGTCCTGGGTCTCTTGGTAGTTGAGAGGCCTGTGTGCATGGGAAATATTTAGAGTAAGAGTGAGTTTATATAGGCCATAAAATTTTGTTTGGATGCGAAAGAAAGAAATCATTTTCCAGAAAATAGATAATGAAATTATGGAAAGAGAATAATGGAGATTGACGATATTGCCATAACTGCAAGATTTGTGTCTAGTGAAATACTCTACTAATGTGGTAGCATGGCATATCCCACGGGAATATTGCATTTTTTATTCCACGCATTATGTTGTTCCATACCGGTACGTGCGTTATAGATCATTCAATGTCTAGCTGGTGTATATTTTAAGACCTAATTGTGTTCGTCATGCATGGTAAGTTGACGCAAATGAATACTAGTAATATTTAACAGCGGCGAGGATGTAGCAATATTTCATCATCTGTTTTTTATGTTTCTACCCCCTGCGTTTCTAAATATAAATCTTTGTAGAGTTTTCGCGCAAAACACCGGGCAGTCATTGCACAAATCCACAACTATTCATTATCTTTGCACAAAACACCACTCGTTGGGGTAAATTGTTGCAGCTACGCTGGCCCGAATCTACGGTTTATATTGGCTAATAACATATCTGACCTAGTGGACCCACAGGCATGCCAAATTCAACTTTTGTAATTGTGGAAGAGTGGTTATGTGCTGTGAAGAAGGATAATGAAATGCAAGCAACATAAGGGGAAAAGAAAGACACTATAGTGCGTTCATGCTGTGAGATTTAGCGATGCATTTAACATCCATTTATAAAAACCGGTAGTTATACATATCCTGATTGTCTAACTAAACTGTGATTCTAGCAACATAAACTTCCCATAAAAGTAACATAAGAAGATTGGGCATAGCAATACATTTATATATCTTTTTGGATATTGGGAGCAATCACTTAAAAGTTTGAACTCACCAACATAAATTATTAGAATTAGTTTGTACTCTGCTTAGTTTGCCAAAATGGATATATCTTTGTGAACAAACAAAATAGAATGACAACAATGAGCAGTCAGTTGCCCTTCCAGAAAATTTAGTAGCCTCAAGATATTTGCAAGAGCATTCACCAAGCACAGAGGGTGCATCAACCTTGTTGGGATCAATTTCTCTTGCTCCTTCCAGCTTGCAAGCCCAAAATGTAAATCATGCTTACTTACTTCTCACGCATAACCTTTGCTAATGTAAGGAACATCTAAATTTATGCTGCCATGGCATACTACCAAGAATAGATGTGTGATAGTGAAAAATAAGAACCAAGTTGAATTCATGTTTTCTTGATTCATGATCAAAGTAAATTAACGGACCTTGGTGGAATTCAACGCCCTATCCCTGCAAATTAAAATCTCATTCTGGTGCCACAGAACTCGTTGAAAACAGCAAAATGACGCGACAAGAAACAGACCAGTGACACGTCATAGTTATCCTAATAAGCGAAGGCAAAACACACACGAACTCTACCCGACAGAAGTCACTAAATTAGAATCAACTTGTGTTCAATGGTAAGGAGAACACTGGTATCCCCACCCTCTAAGGTTGAAGTCCTAGACTTGACATTGGTGCTCGCATTATTTCTGAATTTAATTTAGGCTTCCGGTGATGTTCGTTTGGTATAATTTTTTGTTCATCAGATTTAGTATAATTTTTTTAAAAATTGTTCATCGAATTCAATTTTTTGTTCATGAGATTTTAAAAATGTTCATCAAAATAAAAAATTTGTTCATGGAATTTAAAAATGTTCATCAAATT
This sequence comes from Aegilops bicornis, assembly GCA_021605145.1. NCBI lineage: Eukaryota > Viridiplantae > Streptophyta > Magnoliopsida > Poales > Poaceae > Aegilops > Aegilops bicornis. The sequence goes on from CM038669.1 coordinate 266,545,789, forward strand.
TGAAAAAAAAATTCATCGATTTCAAAATGTGTTCATTGAATAAAAAAATTTGTACATCCAACTTAAAAAATATGTTGTTGAATAAAAAAAAGTATTCATCAAGTTCAAAAAATGCCCGTCGTATTCAAAATTTGTGCATCAAATACATAACAAATGTTCATCATTACTAAAAGGTGGTCATAAAATTAACCCCTCTTTTATGAAATTTCTGAACGTTTTATCTAAATCGTGGAATATTTTTTGAAATTGTTTACACGTTTTGGAACTTCGTGAACAAGTTCTTTGCATAGGCGAAAGTTTTTTGAAACTTAGGAACAACTTGTGAATACAGGAACATTTATTTTTGAATCGAGAACTTTTGTTGAAATTCTTGGATAGCTTTTGAAACTTAGGAACAACTTTTTGTTGTCCCTCCATGGACTTCAGCGGCTGCTGGCTAGACCGGCGCCGCCTTCCATGACGTAACCAACCAACCAACCAACCTAGGGTTGTAAGAGTAAGCTTCGGCGAAGATGAGTCAGTCCTATGTCGCTCTGAAGAAGGGGAGCGAGAGAGTCCGGGGTTGGGCTCACCTTGTGTCGGCGCCAAGTAGCTTGAGGGTGCTGTAGCCTGTAGCAAGGTGCCGAAGACAGGAGGAGGTGAATGATTATCACGTGATCGATCGAGCAGGCGAGAGGACAGGAAATGGCCAAATGCGGGTGGCGTCCTCTGACCCATGGTGCAGCCGGAGCCAACTTTGCTCTCTCTGCTACACTCCTGAAGCCTCTGCTCCCGTCCACGTGTCCACATCTTAGAGCATCTCCCATAGATATTATGATGATGCAGGCCTATAAAATGCTGATTTTTACATCATCTATGTCAAAAGTGATGCTTTGTCTGACGTGGCTTTTGAAATCTGATAACGATTTTCGATGGCAAGTTTATTGAAGCGAGGATCTGAATTTTAGTTGGCTACATGACAACTTCATGTTTTAGTATTTTTACTATAAATTGCCATGTGTGCCAACTAAATTGCCATCATTGCGTCCCTAGAGTTTCCATCGAAAACGCTTGATCTACCATCTGCTCGTATGTGAAGTCGGGTACTTATCATTTCCGAACAATTTACTCCAAGTTTGCTCTAGATGTAAAATAGGACACTTGGGTCGCGCCCGAGCAAAACACAGCTGGTCGCGCGCACACTCCCAACTGTCGCACTAAACCTTCCTGCGCCATAGCCGCTCCTCCACCCGCCTACTACTGCTGGCGATTTTGCCCCGGTCGTCTGATGTCGCCGCTCGCCAGCCCATCATTGACCCCACCCCCAGGCGCCCCTTTAGAGGCCTCGTTGATGAGCTGATTTGGATCCGTTGACGCGCACTTTTTTTCCGTCTAATTTGGCTGTTGGCCGGAGCGTCGACGTTCGTGATGGCTCCCGCAGCTCGTGGCCGATGTCCGGAATAGGACTACTAGTTGCCCGAGCGACCACGTCCTATCGCGCGACTACCACGACCTAGTTGAGCGGCCACTGCGTCGGCCATCATCGCCGTCATTGCATTGCCGCAATTAGGCTCAGCCACCAACCGACAACTATTAAGGAGGCGTAGGGGACCCAGCTGCCCAACCCCACCAGCCGGCGCAACTACCATCAAGTCATCAACGATACGACATGCAGCTGGACGGTTTCTTCCTCCTCGCACACAAGGTGTTCAAGAAAATTTCCGCAAGGTAAAAATTTGGCGAAACTTGTAGAATTTTTATCGTGCACGAAGATGTAGTTTGATGGAGATTTTCGCATTGTAGATGAGCTCATGCAACTCCTTTGTTTGGGATGATTCCTTATCGGATGATGAATTCGATTTAGCTGAGGAAGAGGACATTTCTTTGCTCTTAGAGATGTGCAAGAGGAAGAAGCCCAAGCATGGCATTTTCGTGTTTGACCGTGAGTACGTACTGAGAGAATGGGTAGAGGCGCACAAAAGATTGATGCGTAACTATTTTTCTAGTCCGCCTATTTTTTCAGAGTGGTATTTTCGTCGCTTTTTCAGAATGTCCAATGATTTGCGTATTCACATTCGCAATTATGTGAAGCAACATGACTAAGCCTTCGAGCAGAGGAGGAATTGCACCGGTTTGCTTGGACATAGAAATGAGCAGAAGGTCACTACGGCATTGCGCATGATGGCCTATGGTGTTCCGGCAGATTACATTGATGATAGTTTGGCAATGGCAGAGAGCACTTCTATATTTTATGTCAAACAATTAGCAAAGACTATGGTAGAAGTGTTCGGTCCAGAGTACTTCAGATCACTCAATATTCAGGACACTCGGAGGCTTTTGGAGATGAACAAAGTCCGTGGGTTTCTAGGTGTGTTCGGCTTTATTGATTGGATGCTCTGGAAGGGGAAGAATAGCCCTACAAGATGGCTTCGAGAGTTCAAAGGATGCAACAAGGATGCCACCATCATTCTTCAGGTCGTGGGCGATATAGGGAGACATGGATTTGACATGTGTTTTTTTGGATGCTTGATCTTGCAATGACATCAATGTGTTCAATCGATCACCTCTTTTTGTTAAGTTAGCCAATGCAGAAGCTACACCAGTGATCTTCCATGCAAAATGGCGTGCACACAACCATAGGTACTTCCTTGCGGATGGGATCTATCCGAAGTGGGCTAGTTTTGTGAAGTGGATCTATCTAAAGTAGGCTACTTTTGTGAAGCCAGTCTCAAGCCCCCAAAGCAAGGAAGTTCCTCGTACCCGAACTAATTAACTAGAGTGATCTACGCTAGTTTATGAAGGAAATATTCTCTAGAGGCAATAATAAAGTTGTGATTTATATTTCCTTATATCATGATAAATGTTTATTATTCATGCTAGAATTGTATTAACCGGAAACTTAGTACATGTGTGAATACATAGACAAACAGAGTGTCCCTAGTATGCCTCTACTTGACTAGCTCGTTAATTAAAGATGGTTAGGTTTCCTTGTTGGGGAACGTAGCAGAAATTCAAAATTTTCCTACGTGTCACCAAGATCAATCTATGGAGATTCTAGCAACAAGAGAGGGAGAAGATGAGTGTATCTTCATACCCTTGAAGATCACGATCTTGGAAGTTGCCATAAGAACGCGGTTGGTCGAGTCGTACTCGCAGCGATTCAGATCGCGGTCGGTTCCGATCTAAGCGCTGAACGGACGGCGCCTCCGCGTTCAACACACGTACAGCCCAGGGACGTCTCCTCCTTCTTGATCCAGCAAGGGGAGAGGAGAAGTTGAGGGAGAACTCCGGCTGACCGACGACAGCGTGGTGGTGGTGGAGCCTGTGGTTCTCCAGCAGGCTTCGCCAAGCACTACGGAGGAAGAGGAGGTGTTGGAGGAGGGAGAGGGCTGCGCCCGGAAGAGGTGCGGCTGCCTCCCACCCTCCACTATATATAGGGGAAGGGGAGAGGGGGGCGCCCTAGGGTTTCCCCTAGGGGGCGGCGGCCAAGCAGATTGGATCTCCCTAGGGAAAATCCTAGGGAGACTTGCCCCCCAAGCCAAGCAGGTGGAGGATTGCCTCCCAAGCCAGGTGGAGGCGCCCCACCTCCCCAAATAACATGGGAAAGGGTGTGGGGGGTGCACCACCCCTTAGTGGGCTGGTTTGCCTTCCCTTTGGCCCATGAGGCCTCCAACACTTGCCGGGCTCCCAAACACCTTTCGGTCATCTTTGGCCATAGCACAGTACCTCAGAACACTTCGGACTCCAATACCCTTCGTCCAATATATCGATCTTCACCGTCGGACCATTCCGGAACTCCTTGTGACGTCCGAGATCACATCGGGACTCGAACTAGCCCGGTAACCACATACTATTTCCCATAAAACTCTAGCGTCACGGAACCTTAAGTGTGTAGACCCTATGGGTTCGGGAATCATGCTGAACATGACCGAGACATCTCTCCGGCCAATAACCAACAAAGGATCTGGATACCCATGTTGGCTCCCACATGTTCCACGATGATCTCATCGGATGAACCATGATGTCGGGGATTCAAGCAATCCCGTATGCAATTCCCTTTGTCAATCGGTACGTTGCTTGCCCGAGATTCGATCGTTGGTATCCCAATACCTCGTTCAATCTCGTTACCAGCAAGTCACTTTACTCGTTCCATAATGCATGATCCCGTGACTAACTACTTAGTCACATTGAGCTCATTATGATGATGCATTACCGAGTGGGCCCAGAGATACCTCTCCGTCATACGGAGTGACAAATCAGTCTTGATTCGTACAACCCAATAGCAGACACTTTCGAGAGAGATACATAGTGCACCTTTATAGCCACCCGATTCACGTTGTGACGTTTGGTACACCCAAATCATTCCTACGGTATCCGGAGTTGCACAATCTCATGGTCTAAGGAAATGATACTTGACATTAGAAAAGCTTTAGCAAGCGAACTACATGATCTTGTGCTATGCTAAGGATTGGGTCTTGTCCATCACATCATTCTCCTAATGATGTGATCCCGTTATCAATGTGTGACGCCCCCGATTCAATCGTACACTAATCATGCACGCATAAGCGCAATGCGATCAAGATCGAGGACTCACGCAGGAAGATATCACAACACAACTCTAAAACATAAATAAGTCATACAAGCATCATAATACAAGCCAGGGGCCTCGAGGGCTCGAATACAAAGTGCTTTCCGATCATAGGCGAGTCGCGGAAGCAACAATATCTGAAATCATGAGACATAAGTTAAACAAGTTTGCCTTAAGAAGGCTAGCACAAAGCTGGGATACAGATCGAAGAAGCGCGGGCCTCCTGCACAGGATCCTCTAACTACTCACAGTGGTAAATGCGTCGTCGATGGGCTGCTGCGTAGTAGTAGGCACCTCCGGTGTAGTAGTAGTAAATCATCGACCCAGAATTGGCGTCTGGCTCTGGGCTCCATCGTGCAAAGTCGCGTGACAACGGAGTAGCGATAGGGGAAAAAAGGCGGAACAAGGCAACCGTGAGTACTCATCCAAAGTACTGCAAGCAAGGAGCTACACTACATATGCATGGATATATGTGTAAAGGGCCATATCGGTGGGTGAGCTGCAGAATGCAGTAATAAGAGGGGGATACCTAGTCTTATCGAAGACTAAACTTCTGGTCACCTTCGTCTTACAACAGGTAGAAGAAGGTAGGTTGAAGTCCTCAAGTAACATCACATAGCAATAATCCTACCGGCGATCCTCCTCCATTATCCACAGAGAGAGCGACCACCGGTTGTATCGGCACTTGGAAGGGTGTGTTTTATTAAGTATCCGGTTCTAGTTGTCATAAGGTCAAGGTACAACTCCAAGTCGATCCTGTTACCGAAAGATCACGGCTATTCGAATAGATTAACTTCCTGCAGGGTGCACCAACTTACCCAACACGCAGCAGTCCCATTTGGCGGACACACTTTCCTGGGTCATGCCCGGCAGCGGAAGATCAACACGCGTCGCAGCCCCACCTAGGAACTACGGAAGAGAGGCCCGACCGCAGGTCTAAACCTAAGCGCCACAGTGCAGGCCCATCGCCCAATGCACACCAAGACGCTATGAGGGCGGCTTTTAAAGCGAACTAGCCCCTTAATACAAGAGCAGGCTTACGTTCCAATCCGCGCGCGTAGCCGCTTTCGGTCGTGGCGTCACGAAGTGCCGGTGATACCACGACGCCGGGATACCCATAACTACTCCCACGTAGATGGTTAGTGCGTATAAGCTGTGAGCCAACTCAGATCAAATACCAAGATCTCGTTAAGCGTGTTAAGTATCATGACGCATGAGCAGGGCCAGGCCCACCTCTCTCCTAGGCGGTCTCAACCTGCCACAGCCGGCTCGCCATACAAAGTAGCGATCGGGGACCGTGGGGAACCCAGGCCCACCTCTACCGGGATGGAGCCACACTGTCCTTTCAGCCCCCATCTCCGAACAGTATCACGGAGGTAATGTAATAGTGTAAAGTATATAGTATATGCCCGTGATCACCTCCCGAAGTAATCACAGCCAGTAGTATAGCATGGCCAGACGGACAAGAATGTAGGGCCAGCGATGGAACACTAGCATCCTATACTAAGCGGTAGGATAGCAGGTAAAGGTAACAACTTGATAGTAGCAGGGACAGGCTATGCAGCGATAGGATTAAGCGAAAGCGATAACATGCTACACTACTCCAATGCAAGCAGTATAGAGAAGAGTAAGGCGATATCACGGTGATCAAAGGGGGGCTTGCTGGTTGCTCACGGCAAGAGAGAGGGTCGTCGTCGATGTAGTCGTACTTTCGATGGCATCAAGCGCGGTCTCGGGGTCTACCTGGGGAAGAAGAGGGGGAAGAAAGCGATAAATCTGAGCCCACAAAGTATCACAAACAAAATGAGGCAATGTCTGGCGGTGCTAGGTGTGCCCTAACGTGGTAATGCGAGGTGGTACCGGTTAAAAACATCAGGAGAAAATATCCCGGGGTTTCGTGTTTTCGAGCGAGGAGCCAGGAGGGAAAAATTGCGGGTTCGATAGGTTAGGGGTGTGAGGCGAATGACGGACTGCATATCCGGATTAATCTCGTCGTTACGAGTAACTTTCATGTACAAAGTTTTTAATCCGAGCCTACGGTTTATTTTATATGGTTTTCTAAAGTTTTAGCAATAATCTGGAATTATTATTAATTATTTAGAACAACATTATCCAGAGCAGTCACGGAGGTGACGTCCACGATGGCGTCGACAAGTCAACTGACCGTTGGCCAGGTCAAACCTAACACGTGGGGTCACCTTTGTCACAGACTAACACTAATTAACAGTTTAATTAGTTACTAAGTTTAATTAGGTTAAATAACTGGATTAATTAAGTTAATTAATTAATTACTTTTAATTATTATTAAATTTACATTTCGTTTCTTTTTTTTTTTAAACAGGGGCTGGGCCACATGCAGTGATAACACAAGGGCCTTAGTGGGAGGCGAGAAATGGGCACCGGCGTGGCACCGTGTGTGCCCGAGCCACCGAGGCGACGCCGCCAGCGAGGTATGGCGGTGCGAGGTGTGGGCAAGCGCCTTCTGGCGCTGGCAGCTAACAGCGCTGTGATCGGTATGCCTGGCCGTAGGAAAACACGACAAGCGGAGAGAAGCGGTGGAGCCTGGTATGGCAACCCGGCCAGCGAAGCAGCGTCAGCGCCAGACGGTGTAAAAACACAGCGTTCGGAGGGAAGCGAGACGAGGCCGATGGGGAAACTCACCCGTTAGCGAAAGAAAGCGGCGTCTGTGGCAGGAGGACCGGCAACGAAGGAGAGGCGGGGCAGGAAGCGATCACGGCACGGCGAAGCGAGGATAGCCTTGATCCAGCGGGGACGGCGGCAGTGGCAGCAGCGGTCAAGCGGAGAGAGCTCGGCGGCGGCTCTCCATGCGACAGCGACGGGCACGCAGTCGATCCGGTCGTCGGGCGTTCGGTGGGTGGCGCGGTGAAACGGCGAGCGGCAGAGACGAGCAGGGGCATCGGCGTGGTGCCCCATTCCCGATCCAGTTCGGGGGCGGAGAGGGAGTGGGATCGTGGGGTGGGGAGGAGTTAGGGTTTGGGGTGGGGGCGAGGGGCCTTGTAGGCCGACCGAGGAGGTGTGACCAGCTGGGCAGTAGGCCGGCTGCAACCAGCTAGGGCCGAGGCCGAGGTCTTTCTTATTTTATGTTTTGTGTTTGTTTCTTTTCTTTATTTTCCTTTCATTATTTTACTTCTAGTTTTCTTTTATTTTAGTTTTATAAAAATCATCACTAACACCCAACTTGGTGCTTTTAAATAAACTACTGCCACATAAATCCTCATCCACATTAAAATAGTTTAATATTTTATAAAATACAAAAGGCATTTAATTACTTTCTTTTGCTGCTGTTTTATTTTCCTTTGAGCATTTAAACATTTTATAAAAATGTGGTTTCATCACCATAATTACCTATGTATTATTTGTTTCACTCCGAACATTTAAATTTTAATATTTGAAAACTTTTATTGTTTGCTCGATTTTGAATTTGAAATTGAACTAGGTTCGAAATAGCAGCGAGTTTATCCACGATAACCGAGGTGACATGGCATCATTAGCGGGGATTACTGTAGCTTAATTACCCAAGGCGTCACAATTCTCCTCCACTACAAGAAATCTCGTCCGAGATTTAAGAGGAAAGTAAGGGGAAGGTTTATGAATATAGCGGGTCTTCTCATCTGGCTTGCTCTTCTCGAAGAGGTCAATCCAATATATTGATGCCTTCATACTTACCGCTTCAGGTCAAAATGATGAAGTCGTCATCCTTTCTTCGGGATCTTCATCGTACTTACGAAAAGGATATGGGGAAGACTCGGGAAGGCGGGCCTTACCGAGTTGACTATCTGGTACATAACTTCGGGGAATGGGGTAGGAAGTAACTCTCGAATTGTACTTAAGAAAATATCGAGAGTAAAGTAAGAAGGTACCATGAGAAGTTTCAAGCGGATAGGCCATTGTTCGATGTCGAAACAACATGCGAAAGGGGTCCAGAGCAATGAGATTGAGTATTGCGTCTGTTACCAAAATAGATCATTTGGGACGGTGGCCCGTGAATTATCTGAGGCCACTGCGAGGAACAACCTTAGGAAGAGGGGGTGCAGGGAGAGAGTTAGGTTTCGATCTGTGGAAACTGTGGGTTATGGGCCCACCATGTGGGTTAAACGTTGAAAAGGCGGTGACATCTTGCACGGTTATGATAGCAAGGCATGCCGAGAGAATAACACATGGGTTATGTCGGTAACAGCTTGTCGGTACCAAGGGCGAGGGACGAAGAGAACCATCTTCCTGCTCGTTGAACGAGGCGGACCAATAGGCAAAGTTCTTGTCCATCGATGGTTACCGGAATGTCATCACCAGAATAACAGGGTTTTTCTGACAGAATTGTACACCGAGGTGTTTACAAAAGCAGGAGAATATTACTGCTTAGATCTCATAGATCACAAGGAAGATTAAACCAAACGACGGAAAGGAAGATATGATTATCAGATTTAACCAGATCAATGGAAAGGGAAAATGCGTTTAAACACATATCCCAGGGGTATATCCTTCCCAAGGACAAGCAGATGATATCCAGGACATGATAGAAGGTAGAAAACCATCTAGGTAAGGGGAGAAAAATTTCATGACATTACCCATACAACGGTGTTTGGATAATTGATAAAGAGAATTTAACATTGTGCTTCAAATGTTCCTGTTGAAAATCGGAGTACCATTGACATGCTTCGAGATAGCATTGACATGGTCTTCAGGTGAAGATCAGACTTTGGAAACACGAAGGATCCATCAGGAATAACTTGTAGAATAAGTCTTACAATTTCCTCATGGATGAACGGATAACCTTGCTGAAAAGGAATCTATAATGATAGGTCCTCCAGCCCGGGGGGGGGGGGGGTGCTAGGCATGACATCATGTTACCGTGTCATCAAAGGATCAACATCATAACTCTTGGAAAGTTGTCCCAACCATCATATCTGACCGAGATTCATATCCGATTGGTGTCAGGATACCTCAGACTTAGGATACCTGAGAAGAAAAGGTGCAATGCAAATTGACGAGATGACATTGTAAGATTCTCGGAAATGAACTATGAAGTGATTTCCGTTAACAAGAGTCCATCCTTAACCCAAGGAGAGGACAAGGAGGTGTGCAGTGGACTCAACGGCAATTCCACCGAGATTCCCAAAAGATGGATTTCCACAATTAAGTGAACACGGAGATAACATTTGTCAGATCAAATGATATAAGGAAGTATGCTTGAGGAAAACATACACAATTAAACATTGGTTGAAAGGTGCGCCCGAAATATGGGTTGGGATGCACGACCAATGTCAGAATGGTGATTCAATAATCAATAGCCTAAGAATGAACTTTCGACCATTAACTTCAAAGAATAGGGTTGCTAGAAGGAAAGAATCAAAACAACACCGTTCACTTGTTGGAATTAACGCGGGGACCAATAAAGAATGGTGATGGTGAGAAGTATTTCTATGTCAAGAATTCTCAAGAGGTGGAACAAATCTCAGAACATTCTTGACATAAAGGATAGTAATACTCCAAGGTAAAGAAGAACAATTGCTGGATAGCAAGGAACTCAAGGTATAACACCAAACATGAACAAGCTTGTGTTGGTGGGAAGGCAATAAAGTGGTCGATGATAATACAATTCATCGAGGGCAAGGATGGTATTTCTCATCATGGATTCAGTTGATATCCTGGATGAGCTCAGCATTTTGATGATCACGACACCTTTGTCACGAGAGTTCATGAAGATGTAATCGATCGGCCATTTACATCAAGTCAAAGTAATGATGAAGTGAAAGGTTATTGGAACCAAGGGTACGACACAAACTTCGAAACCAAGCTTGTTGTTCAAGGCGAAATGATATGAGTGATGAGGATCGGCGTAAGGTTAGTTCATCGTCGATAATTGTGCTCGAGAAGAGAGTGACCGGGTAGCACGGTTAAAATCATCACGACAATGATATAGCCAAACAGGCTAGGAATGGCGTGATCGGATACAAACTCGCATTACTTATAGAAGCTATCTTGAAGAGTTGTTGAACCGTGAAAGTGCGGACTCGGTTCCGTTATCGGTGTCTTTGAGTGTTTATTAACTTTCGAGCCCGTGAAAAATTGGAATCAGTGTGAAGGTAGCAATTGATGAAGAACTCATAAGAAGTTATGCAGTTCAATGATAATCTCGAGATACCAGGGGGGTAATACTCGACACAAGATCAAAGTAAAAGGTTGGACTGGTGTATTGATCCATAGGAGACAATTGTTTTAACTTGTCAGAAATGAGATCAAAGAAGAACAATCATGGTCGGAACCACGGTTGCAAGGGATCAATTCCACCGGATACCATATGTTAGTTATCAAGGAAATAGTCATTGTTACAAGAAGCTTCCATGATAGGATATACATCGGCGTCCATGGGCATGAACACAAAGTTCAAGGTCGACTCCACTTCTCCAATGCATACCCTTTCATTCACTTCTCGCTTTCGATGAAGTTATAAGCGTTGAAATTTTATCATCAAAATACCCGGAAGAGTACGACTCGTGAAAACTTTCGAGTTCACACATATTAAGGAAGGCATAGGTTCGACCCATCGGGGCATCTTAGAATCATATACCATAAGCTTCAAGAGTAGATATCACCAGCTCGAAAGCAGAGCATGGTTGACAAAAGGAAAGGATACAATTTACCAAAGGCATTATGTATCGGAGAAAGAACTCACAAAATGATTAATTATGAAGGACACTGTCGGATAATAATCCAACAGTGGATATGGCGATCCACAATGGGGCTGATATGAGTATCGATACCCAATCAGAGGAAGAAAGATTGCAAATGCATCGGCTTATAGAACAGCTGAATAGTTCAACGCTTCATTAGCAAAGTAATTATGATTTTCAAATCAAGGGATCAGGAGTAAATGCTCTGATCAAGAACGGGTAAGCTGAATAGAATTAGGGGTATAATCAACGACAATTGGACTGGTCGAGAACCAATTCCAGTTAAAAGAATGGCAGCTCATCCGGAAAGGTAATTTATAAGGATCAATGATGATTGCGCGTATTCGCAAACATATTGAGTCAATAGACCCAAAATGATAATGACAAGGAATGTCAATAAGACTACGAGACTTATGGGATTAACCATAATGCGAGCAAGCAAGAAATTTCAAGAGCCAAAAGGCTGCGAAGATTTTCGGAAGATCGAATGATATTTCGAGGATTGGTGACATACATGAATCAAGCGGGGATGAGTGGATACTCGGTAAGTGCGAGAAATTATCCGTAGGGGTATTCATGTAGCAAAAGCTGCAAGGCAGTAGGCACAAAGTATCCTCGGAACAATAGAGAAAACTTGGGTATCTTGTAATAACAAGATCAATGGGGGATGATCATTATGAATGACAAGTGTATGTAGTTTTCGTAGGGGTTGACAGGTGGAAGGAAAATCGCATATGCGATGGCACAAAGACTCGAGAAAACATCGTGAGAGTAACCGGATTCTTCTAGTGCGTGACGATCATCGAAGTGAGGGGCTCTCCGGAGAAAGTACTTGCGAGAACCTAAAGTTAGTTTTTTATAGCAAAATCGTTTAACCCGAATAGAAGAGAGCTCAGAGTTCGGAGTAAAGGTCGAGGAATAAAAGATCCTACTACCACCCAATGGCGGCGTGGGCCGTAAGGGCACACACAACCATGTTAGTAAAAGTTTTGCAATGTCTAGACTCGACTTGGCCAAGGAGTTGGAAGAGGGATTACAGGCGGTCGGCTCGATACCAACTTGGCGCCCGATTCAATCGTACACTAATCATGCACGCATAAGCGATGTATGCGATCAAGATCGAGGACTCACGGGAAGATATCACAACACAACTCTAAAACATAAATAAGTCATACAAGCATCATAATACAAGCCAAGGGCCTCGAGGGCTCGAATACAAGTGCTTTCGATCATAGACGAGTCGGCCGGAAGCAACAATATCTGAGTGAGACATAAGTTAGACAAGTTTGCCTTAAGAAGGCTAGCACAAAGCTGGGATACTGAGATCGAAAGAAGGCGCAGGGGCCTCTGCACAGGATCCTCCTAACTACTCTGAGTAAATAAATCGGCGGGCTGCGTAGTAATTAGGCACCTCCGGTGTAGTAGTCGTCATCGACGGTGGCGTCGCTCACGGGCTCCATCGATGCAGTCGCGACAACCGGAGTAGCGATAGGGGAAAAGGGGAACAAGGCAACCGTGAGTACTCATCCAAAGTACTACTTAAGCAAGGAGCTACACTACATATGCATGGATATATGTGTAAAGGGCCATATCGATTGGACCTGAGCTGCAGAATGCGAATAAGAGGGGGATAGCTAGTCTTATCGAAGACTACGCTTCTGGTCACCTTCGTCTTGCAACAGGTAGAAGAGGGCAGTCTGAAGTCCTCCAAGTAACATCACATAGCAATAATCCTACCCGGCGATCCCCTCCTCGTATCCCTGAGAGAGAGCGACCACCGGTTGTATCTGGCACTTGGAAGGGTGTGTTTTATTAAGTATCCGGTTCTAGTTGTCATAAGGTCAAGGTACAACCCAAGTCGTCCTGCTACCAAGATCACGGCTATTCGAATAGATTAACTTCCCTGCAGGGGTGCACCAACTTACCCAACACGCTTGATCCCATTTGGCGGACACACTTTCAGGGTCATGCCCGCCGCGGAAGATCAACACGTCGCAGCCCCACCTAGGCACTCTGAGAGGCCAGCACGCCGGTCTAAACCTAAGCGCCACGGGGTTTGGGCCCATCGCCCAATGCACACACCTGCGTTGCGGCGGCCGAAAGCGGAACTAGCCCCTTAATAATACAAGAGCAGGCTTACGTTCCAATCCGGTAGCGCTTCGATCGTGGCGTCACAGAAGTGCCGGCTGATACCACGCCCGGGATACCCATAACTACTCCCACGTAGATGGTTAGTGCGTATAAGCTGTAGCCAACTCAGATCAAATACCAAGATCTCGTTAAGCGTGTTAAGTATCCATGAGCAGCGAACAGGGCCAGGCCCACCTCTCTCCTAGGCGGTCTCAACCTGCCTGTCGCTCCGCCACAAAGTAACGATCGAGGGACCGTGGGGGAACCCAGCCCACCTCTACTGGGATGGAGCCACTGTCCTTTCAGCCCCCCATCTCGAGCAGTATCACAGGTGTAATGTAATAGTGTAAAGTATATAGTATATGCCCGTGATCACCTCAAAGTGATCACAGGCCGATCAATATAACATGGCAGACGGACAAGAATGTAGGGCCAGCGATGGAACACTAGCATCCTATACTAAGCAGAGGGATAAAGGTAAAAGGTAACAACATGTAGTAGCAAGGACAGGCTATGCAGCAGTATAGGATTAGCTGAAAAGGTAACATGCTACACTACTCTAATGCAAGCGATATAGAGAAGAGTAGGCGATATCACGAGTGATCAAAGGGGGGCTTGCTGGTTGCTACGGCAAGAGAGAGGGGTCGTCGATGTAGTCGTGTAAATCGTACTCGGTGGCATCAAGCGCGGTCTAAGGTCTACCGGGGAAGAAGAGGGGAAGAAATAGTAAATACGGAGCCAACAAAGTATCACAAACAAAAGCGAGGCAATCTGGCGGTGCTAGGTGTGCCCTAACGTGGTATGAGGTGGTACACATAAGGGGAAAGATCCGGGAAAATATCCCGGGGTTTAGTGTTTTACCCGAGAGGAGCGGAGGAAAGTTCTTGAGTTCGATAGATTAGGGGTGTGTGAGGCGGACGAGCGGACTGCGTATCCGGTTAAATCGCCTGCCGATTCGAGTAACTTTCATGTACAAAGTTTTTTAATCCGAGCTACGGTTTATTTTATATGGTTTTCTAAAGTTTTAGCAATAATCTGGAATTATTATTAATTATTTAGAACAACATTATCGAATTAGTGCGGAGGTGGCGTCACGATGGCGTCGACAAGTCAATGACAAGTTGGCCAGGTCAAACCTAACACGTGGGGTCACCTTTGTCATAGACTAGCACTAATTAACAGTTTAATTAGTTAATAAGTTTAATTAGGTTAAATAAGCTGGATTAATTAAGTTAATTAATTAATTACTTTGAATTATTATTAAATTTACATTTCGTTTCTTTTTTTTTTAAGCAGGCTGGGCCCCTCGCATGGCAAAGCGGGCACAAGGGCCTTAGTGGGGTGGCGAGAAATGGGCACCAGGCGTGCGGCACCCGTGTGCAGAAACGAGCCACCAGGGCGGCGGCCAACCCTGGCGGTAGGTAGTAGTGCGGGTGGGCAAGCGCGCAGCCGCACTGGCAGCGGCTAGCAGGCTGGGTCGGTGGCCCAACCGGCCGGAGAAGCCTGACAGGCGGAGAAGCGAGTGGAAACGGCTGGCGACGGCCCAGCCAAAGCGGCGAAAGCAGCGTCAGCCTTGAGCGGTGTAGGGGCACAGCGTTCGGAGGGGGGAGACGGACGGGGCCCGATGGGGAGCTCACCCCGTTAGCGAAAGAGGGCGGCGTCGCGTGCAGAGGACCGACGGCGAGAAGGCGGGACGGAGCAGTCCGCACGACGAAGCGAGATAGCCTTGATCCAGCGGGGACAGCAGCAGTGACAGCGGGTCAAAGGCGGAAGAGCTCGGCGGCGACTCTCCACGCGACAGCGACGAACACGCAGTCGATCCAGCTGTCGAGGCGTTTCGTGGGTGGCAGGTGAACGGCAGCGAGCCATGGCAGACGGCGGGAGCATCGGCGTCAGGTGCCCCATTCGATCCAGATTAGGCAGAGGGGAGTGGGATCGTGGGGGTGGGGAGGAGTTAGGGTTTGGGGTGGGGAGGGGGCCTTGTAGGCCGACTGGGTGTGGCCAGGCTGGGCGGCAGGCTGCTAACCAATGGGCCGAGGCCCGAGGGGGGTCTTTCTTATTTTTATGTTTTGTGTTTGTTTCTTTTCTTTATTTTCCTTTCATTATTTTACTTCTAGTTTTCTTTTATTTTAGTTTTATAAAAATCATCACTAACACCCAACTTGGTGCTTTTAAATAAACTACTGCCACATTAATCCTCATCCCCATTAAAATAGTTTAATATTTTATAAAATACAAAAGGCATTTAATTACTTTCTTTTCTTGTTGTTTTATTTTCCTTTGAGCATTTAAACATTTTATAAAAATGTGGTTTCATCACCATAATTACCTATGTATTATTTGGTTCACTCGAACATTTAAATTTTAATATTTGAAAACTTTTATTGTTTGCTCGATTTTGAATTTGAAATTTAACTAGGTTCCGAACTAACGCGAGTTTATCCACAGTAACCGAAGGTGACATGGCATCATTAGCGGGGATTACTGTAGCTTAATTACCCGGGCGTCACACAATGACATCCAATGTCCATGTTCAGGAAACCATAACCGTCTATTGATCAACGAGCTAGTCAACTAGAGGCTCACTAGGGACATGTTGTGGTCTATGTATTCACACATGTATTACGGTTTCCAGTTAATACAATTATAGCATGAACAATAGACAATTATCGTGAACAAGAAAATATAATAATAACCATTTTATTATTGCCTCTAGGGCATATTTCCAACATTCCTAGCCATGGACATGTGTTGTCATTTGATGAATGGGATCACATCATTAGAGAATGATGTGATATGGACAAGACCCATCCGTTAGCTTAGCATAGTGATCCTTTAGTTTTATTGCTATTGCTTTTTTCATGACTTATACACGTTCCTCAGACTATGAGATTATGCAACTCCCGAATACCAGAGGAACACCTTATGTGCTATCAAACATCACAACGTAACTGGGTGATTATAAAGATGCTCTACAGGTGTCTCCAAAGGTGTTTGTTGGATTGGCATAGATCAAGAATAGGATTTGTCACTCCGTGTGAGGTATCTTTGGGCCCTCTTGGTAACGCATATCACTATAAGCCTTGCAAGCAATGTGACTAATGAGTTAGTTAGATGCATTACGGAACAAGTAAAGAGACTTGCCGGTAACGAGATTGAACTAGGTATGAGGATACCGATGATCGAATCTCGGGCAAGTAACATACCGATGACAAAGGGAACAACATATGTTGTTATGCGGTTTGACCGATAAAGATCTTCGTAGAATATGTAGGAGCCAATATGAGCATCAGGTTCCGCTTATTATTTATTGTCCGAGAGATGTGTCGGTCATGTCTACATAGTTTTCGAACCCGTAGGAGTCCATACGCATCAACGTTCGATGATGATTTGTATTATGAGTTATGTGATTTGATGACCGAAGTTTGTTCGGAGTCCCGGATGTGATCATGGACATGACGAGGAGTCTCGAAATGGTCGAGAGGTAAAGATTCATATATTGGAAGGTTACATTCGGACACCAGAATAGTTTCGGGAAGTTTCGGATATGTTTCGGAGTACCTGGAGGTTACGGAACCCCCCGGGAAGGTAATGGGCCAACATGGGCCTTAGTGGAGAAGTGAGGGCCGGCCATAGGAGGTGGCGTGCCCGCCCCCTTGCCAATCCGAATTGGACAAGGGGTGGGGGCGGCGCCCCCCCATTCCCTCTCCTACTCCTTCTCTCTTTCCCCCTTTGCTACTCCCGAAAAGGAAAAAGGAAGGGGAATCCTACTAGGACTAGGCAGTCCTAGTAGGACTCCCCACACTTGGTGCGCCCCTAGGGGGCCGGCCTCCTCCTCCTCCCCTCCTTTATATATGGGGGAGGCGGCACCGGAAAGGCATAACAAGTCTTCTCTTAGCCGTGTGTGGTGCCCCTCTCCACAGTTTAACACCTCGGTCATATCATCTAGTGCTTAGACGAAGCCGTGTGCCGGTAAATTCATCATCACCATCACCACGCCGTCGTGCTGACGGAACTCCCCCTCGTCCTCAACCGGATCAAGAGCTCGAGGGATGTCATCGTCTTTGAGCGATGTCTTTGAACACGGAGGTGCCGTACGTTCGGTACTTGGATCGGTTGAATCGTGAAGACGTTCAACTACATCAACCGCATTACTAAACGCTTCCATTTTCGGTCTATGAGGGTACGTGGACGCACTCTCCCGTCTTGTTGCTATGCATCTCCTAGATAGATCTTGCGTGATCATAGGATTTGTTTTGAAATACTACGTTCCCCAACAGTGGCATCCGAGCCAGGTCTATGCGTAGATGTTATATGCACGAGTAGAACACAAAGAATTTTGGTTAATAATAGTCATACTGCTTACCACCAACGTCTTACTTTGATTCGGCGGTATTGGTGGATGAAGCGGCCCGGACCGACATTACATGACCGCGTTCATGAGGCGGATTCTACCGGCGATGCTTCAAACACGGTGTGGCTAAGCGTTGTCTGTTTCTCCAACTTTAGTTGAATCGAGTTTGACTACGGCCGGTCCTTGTTGAAGGTTAAAACAGCATACTTGACCAAAAATCGTTGTGGTTTTGATGCGTAGGTAAGAATGGTTCTTGCTAGAATCCCGTAGCAGCCACTTAAAACTTGCAACAACAAAGTAGAGCACGTCTAACTTGTTTTTGCAGGGCATGTTCTGATGTGATATGGTCAAGACATGATGTGATATAAATTGTTGTATGAGACGACCATGTTTTGTAACCGTTATCGGCAACTTGCAGGAGCCTTATGGTTGTCGCTTTATTGTATGAAATGCAATCGCCATGTAATTGCTTTACTTTATCACTAAGCGGTAGCGATAGTCGTAGAAGCAATATTTGGCGAGATAACAACGATGCTACGATGGAGATCAAGGTGTCAAGCCGGTGACGATGGAGATCATGACGGTGCTTTGGAGATGGAGATCAAAGGCACAAGATGATGATGGCCATATCATGTCACATATTTTGATTGCATGTGATGTTTATCTTTTATGCATCTTATTTTGCTTAGTACGGTGGTAGCACCTAAGTGTTCACCCTGAGTATGCACCGTTGCTACAGTTCGTCGTGCCGAGACACCACATGATGATCGGGTTAAACTTGACGAGCCTAGCATATGCAGATATGGCCTCGAAACACTGAGACCGAAAGGTCGAGCGTGAATCATATAGTAGATATGATCAACATAGTGATGTTCACCACTGAAAACTACTCCATTTCACGTGATAATCGGACATGGTTTAGTTGATATGGATCACATGATCATATAGATGACTAGAGGGATGTCTATCTAAGTGGGAGTTCTTAAGTAATATGATTAATTGGACTTTAATTTATCATGAACATAGTACGTGATAGTTTTTGCATGTCTATGTTGTTGTAGATCAATGGCCCATGCTACCGTTCCTTTGAATTTTAATGCGTTCTAGAAAGCTAAGTTGAAAGATGATGGTACCAATTACACGGACTGGGTCCGTAACTTGAGGATTATCCTCATTGCTGCACAGAAGAATTACGTCTTGGAAGCACCGCTAGGTGCAAGACCCGTTGCTGGAGCAACTTCGGACATTATGAACGTCTGGCAGAGCTAAGATGATGACAACTCGATAGTTCAGTGTGCCATGCTTTACGGCTTAGAATTGGGACTTCAATGACGTTTTGAACGTCATGGAGCATATGAGATGTTCCAGGAGTTGAAGTTAATATTTCAAGCAAATGCCCGAATTGAGAGATATGAAGTCTCCAATAAGTTCTATAGCTGCAAGATGGAGGAGAATAGTTCCGTCAGTGAACATATACTCAGAATGTCTGGGTACCACAACCACTTGACTCAACTGGGAGTTAATCTTCCTGATGATAGTGTCATTGATAGAGTTCTTAAATCACTGCCACCTAGCTACAAAAACTTCATGATGAACTATAATATGTAAGGGATGGATAAGACAATTCCCGAGCTCTTCGCAATGCTAAAGGCTGCGGAGGTAGAAATCAAGAAGGAGCATCAAGTGTTGATGATTAACAAGACCACCAGTTTTAACAAAAAGGGCAAAGGGAAGAAGGGGAACTTCAAGAAGAACGGCAAGCAAGTTGCTGCTCAAGTGAAGAAGCCCAAGTCTGGACCTAAGCACGAGGCCGAAAGTGCTTCTGCAAAGGGACTAGTCCTTTGGAAGCGGAACTGCCCCAAGTATTTGGCGGATAAGAAGGATGGCAAAGTGAAAGGTATATTTGATATACATGTTATTGATGTGTACCTTACTAATGCTCGTAGTAGCGCTGGGTATTTGATCTGGATTACATTGCTCATATTTGCAACTCGAAGCAGTGACTCTGATTAAGCGAAGATTGGCTAAGGATGAGGTGACGATCTTGGCGTGGGAAATGGTTCCAAAGTCGATGCGATCGGCGTCGGCATGCTACCTCTACATCTGTAATCGTCTCCAACGTATCTATAATTTTGATTGCTCCATGCTACTTTATCTACTATTTTGGACTATATTGGGCTTTATTTTCCACTTCTATATTATTTTGGGAGTAACCTATTAGCAGGAGGCCCACCCTGAAATTGCTTGTTTTTGCTTATTTCGGTGTTTCGGAAAGCGGAATATCAAGCGAGTCCAAACGGAATAAAACCTTGAGGCGTGATTTTCTCACCGAGCGTGATCGAGGGACTTGGATCCTACTCCAAGGAACAAAAGAGGCGGTCACTAGGGTGGGGGCGCCGGCGCGCCCCACACTTATGGGGCCCTGTTGCTCATGGCGTACTCCTTCCTCCTATATATACCTCATTGCCCCCCAAGCGATCGAAAAAGGCCAAAAACCTAATTCCACCGCCGCAACTTTACGTATCCACGAGATCCCATCTTGGGGCTTGTTAGGAGCTCCGCCCGAGAGAGAGGCTGCGTCATCACGGAGGGCTTCTACATCATTATAGCCCCTCCGATGAAGTGTGAGTAGTTTACCTCAGACCTTCGGTTCCATAGTTAGTAGCTAGATGGCTTCTTCTATCTTTTTGGATCTCAATACAATGTTCTCCCCCTCTCTTGTGGAGATCTATTCGATGTAATCTTCTCTTTGCGGTGTGTTTGTTGAGATCGATGAATTATGGGTTTATGATCCAGATTATCTATGAATAATATTTGAATCTTCTCTGAATTCTTTTATGTATGTTGAGTTATCTTTGCAAGTCTCTTTGAATTATCCGTTTGGTTTGGCCAACTAGAATGGTAGTTCTTGCAATGGGAGAAGTGTTTAGCTTTGGGTTCAATCTTGCTGCGGTATCCTTCTGTGATGTGTGAGAAAAGGGTTGCAAGGCCGCGTATTGTATTATTGCCATCGAGGATAACAAGATGGGGTTTTTATCATATTGCATGAATTTATCCCTCTACATCATGTCATCTTGCTTAAGGCGTTACTCTGTTTTTAACTTAATACTCTAGATGCATGCTGGATAGCGGTCGATGAGTGGAGTAATAGTAGTACATGCAGAATCGTTTCGGTCTACTTGTCATGGACGTGATGCCTATATACATGATCATACCTAGATATCCTCATAACTATGCTCAATTCTATCAATTGCTCAACAGTAATTTGTTCACCCACCGTAGAATACTTATGCTCTTGAGAGAAGCCACTAGTGAAACCTATGGCCCCCGGGTCTATTCTCATCATATCAATCTCCATCACTTTAATATTTGCTTTGTTTTTACTATGCCTTTTACTTTTTACTTTGTATCTCTATACCAAAAATACCAAAAATATTATTTATCATCTCTATCAGATCTCACCCTCATAAGTGACCGTGAAGGGATTGACAACCCCTAATCGCGTTGGTTGCGAGTAGCTATCGTTTTGTCTGTGCAGGTCTGAGGGACTTGTGCGTGGCCTCCTATTGGATTGATACCTTGGTTCTCAAAAACTGAGGGAAATACTTACGCTTACTTTGCTGCATCATCCTCTCCTCTTGGGGAAATCAAGGCAGTGCTCAAGAGGTATGAGAAGAATTTCGCGCCCGTTGCAGGGAGGCTCACATGAAACAAGTCAAGACTTGGACTCCTAACACCAAGCCACTTCCGGCGCCGTTAAAGTCAACATACCAAGTACCCATCACAATCCCTATCTCTCTCATTACATTATTTGCCATTTGCCTCTCGTTTTCTTCTCCCCCACTTCACCCTTGCCGTTTTATTCGCCCTCTCTTTTCAGATTCGTCTTTTCGTTTGGCTTGATGTCTTACTTGGCCTGGTTTGCTCGTTTGGTTGAAATAGTTGAGTATTTATTCTAAACAAAGAACCTAATATCTATGGATCCTCATTCGCCAATCTTTTTAAGAGATCCAATTATGATGAACCAATTCCTAGTGGTTTGGATGCACTAGATTATCTTTATAAGGTTTTTGCCTGAAATTAAATCTGAAAATTGTGATGAAGTGCTTTATGAAGTGATTCACGATAGATCTTTGAATAAAAAGCATGATTGCAATGATGTTACTATAAATTCTCTTGATGTCAATTGTGCTAATAATATGCAATACCCTAAGCTTGGGGATGCTAGTTTTGCTATGTCTACTATTTGTTGCAATGATCATGATTGGGGTGATTCTTCTTATGATCTTGAAAATTTATTTAAGCCCCATGATGAATATGAGATTGATAATAGTGTTTGGAATAATATTGAAAGTGGGTTTGAAAGAGTGTCAACTTTAGAGTCAGACCTTGATAAAGTTTTGAAGAAGTTCAAAATGGATCAATCAAAGAAAAGGTTCTTGCCTGTATTACAAGGAATGAAAATGAGTCAGACTCAGTGCCCGACCACTTTAGAAGATAGAGAGAAAATGAAAGTCATTCCATATGCCTCAGCCATAGGTTCTATCATGTATGCAATGCTGTGTACCAGACCTGATGTGTTCCTTGCTATAAGTTTAGCAGGGAGGTACCAAAGTAATCCAGGAGTGGATCACTGGAAAACGATCGAGAACATCCTAAAATACTTGAAATGGACTAAGGATATGTTTCTAGTTTATGGAGGTGACAATGAGCTCGTCGTAAATGGTTACGTCGATGCAAGCTTTGACACTGATCCGGATGACTCTAAGTCTCAAACCGGATACATATTTACATTGAATGGTGGAGCTATCAGTTAGTGCAGTTCCAAGGAGAGCGTCGTGGCGGGATCTACGACGAAGGAGTTCATATCTGATCTAGGTGTAATACCTAGTGCATCGGGTCAATGAAAATCTTTGTGACAATCTTTGGAGCAATAGCCTTGGCGAAGAATCCAGATTTCACAAGAGAACCAAGCACATCAAGAGATGCTTCAATTCCATCCGCGATCTAGTCAAGGAGGGAGACATAAAAGTTTGCAAAATACATACGGATCTGAATGTTGCAGACCCTTTGAATAAGCATCTTCCACGAGCAAAACATGATCAGCACCAAGACTCCATGGGTGTTAGAATCATTACAATGTAATCTAGATTATTGACTCTAGTGCAAGTGGGAGACTGAAGGAAATATGCCCTAGAGGCAATAATAAAGTTGTTATTTATATTTCCTTATATCATGATAAATGTTTATTATTCATGCTAGAATTGTATTAACCAGAAACTTAGTACATGTGTGAATACGTAGACAAACAGAGTGTTAAGTTTCCTAGCCATTGACATGTGTGACCCTAGTATGCCTCTACTTGACTAGCTCGTTAATCAAAGATGGTTAAGTTTCCTAGCCATTGACATGTGTTGTCATTTGATGAACATGATCACATCATTAGAGAATGATGTGATGGACAAGACCCAACCGTTAGCTTAGCATAGTGATCATTTAGTTTTATTGCTATTGCTTTCTTCATGACTTATACATGTTCCTCTGACTATGAGATTATGCAACTCCCGAATACCGTAGGAACACCTTGTGTGCTATCAAACGTCACAACCTAACTGGGTGATTCTAAAGATGCTCTACATGTGTCACCGAAGGTGTTTGTTGGGTTGGCGTAGATCAAGAATAGGATTTGTCACTCCATGTATCGGAGAGGTATCTCTGGGCCCTCTCGGTAATGCACATCACTATAAGCCTTGCAAGCAATATGACTAATGAGTTAGTTACGGGATGATGCATTACAGAACAAGTAAAGAGACTTGCCGATAACGAGATTGAACTAGGTATGAGGATACCGACGATCGAATCTCGGGCATGTAACATACCGATGACAAAGGGAACAACGTATGTTGTTATGCAGTTTGACAGATAAAGATCTTCGTAGAATATGTAGGAGCCAATATGAGCATCCAGGTTCCGCTATTGGTTATTGAACGGAGATGTATGCAGGGTCATGTCTACATAGTTCTCGAACCGTAGGGTCCGCTGACGCTTAACGTTTGATGGCGATTTGTATTATGAGTTATATTATTTGATCACGAAGTTTGTCTCGAGTCGAGGATGTTATCACGGATATGACGAGGAGTCTCGAAATGGTCGAGAGATAAAGATTCATATATTGGAAGGTTACATTCGGACACCGGGATGGTTTCGGGAAGTTTCGTATAAGTTTCGGAGTACCGGGAGGTTACCGGAACCCCCCGGAAAGGTAATGGGCCAACATGGGCCTTAGTGGAGAAGAGAGGGCCGGCGATAGGAGGTGGCGCCCCCCCCCTGCCAATCAGAATTGGACTAGGGGTCGGGGTGGCGCCCCCCCCCCCCTTTCCCTCTCCTACTCCTTCTATCTTTCCCCCTTTGTTACTCCGGAGAAGGAAAAAGGAAGTGGAAACCTACTAGGACTAGGTAGTACTAGTAGGACTCGCCACACTTGGCGCGCCCCTAGGTGGCCGGCCTCCTCCTCCCCTCCTTTATATACGGGGGAAGGGGGGCACCCCAAATGCACAACAAGTATTCTCTTAGCCGTGTGCAGTGCCCCCCCTCCACAGTTTAACACCTCGGTCATATCGTCGTAGTTCTTAGACGAAGCCTTGCACCGGTAACTTCATCATCATTGTCCCCACGCTGTCGTGCTGACGGAATTCTCCCTCGTCCTCAACTGGATCAAGAGCTCTAGGGACGTCATCGTGCTGAACGTGTGCTGAACACGGAGGTGCCGTATGTTTGGTACTTGGATCGGTTGAATCATGAAGACGTTCGACTACATCAACCGCGTCACTAAATGCTTCCGCTTTCAGTCTATGAGGGTGTGTGGACACACTCTCCCGTCTCGTTGCTATGCATCTCCTAGATAGATCTTGCGTGATCGTAGGAATTTTTTTGAAATACTGCGTGCCCCAACAGTTTAGGAGGACGGTTTAATTACACCACAGAGTTTCGCCATGCATAAATTCAAAGTTTTTCCATATAAAGACAGTAGTGACACATTGGCATCGAAAATCAGTCCTCCATGTCGGCGGTCCAATCTCCATAGTCAGGGACGAAGCACCCGAGCTTGTTGAAAGGGTTCAGGTCCAGATGCTAAGCGAGTAGCAGTGCTCGGACATCATCCCACGTGATTGGCCCATGGTAGAACATCCCTGTTACTTCGAGGACCTCCAACATGATCCCTTGGGAAAGTTCACACTGTACGTGATAAAACTCAGCTCGGATTCGATGATCCGGTGTCCTTCCTATGCTTGTGACCCAGTTGACAATCTCGACATCGTTGGAAGTAGCTGACATGCGAAGGCGTCGTTTATCCCTTCTGTACTCGATCATGTGATGCATGAGGTAGAATCCATCAGCCTTACTGGTGTACGGTTGCTGGATGCAGCAGAAGTCGGCCTTATGGCCGAAACCCAGCCCATTCTTCCTGTGCTTTTCCACCTTGGTATATCCACCAGACATGCTGAAGGTTAACAGGGCATTATAGAGAACACTCTTTATGTGTGTGTAATCCTTTTCTTGATGTTCTTCGATGAGTCCAAGTACATAGCATGGGAGTATTCGGCAGTGCATGACGGATGAGGCCCCCCCCAGCGCTGCATAAAAATAGGTACACCTCAAATTAGCCTATAATGCTTGCAAAGGAATGATTAAAACTTACGAAAGGATATCTGCGGATGACTTACATGGGATGATAAGGCAGGAGAATCGTTTTCTTGTCCTTATTAGCGATCATGAACTCGCCGATGTACTTGCTCGCATAGTCACGGTGCTCTTTGCGGACTGCCAAGAAGCTCTCGTGCATATAGTACGGGTCCGCGATGCAGATATATTTTATGTTCTCGTGCCTGATGATGTAGTTGAGATACAACGCATACATGCGAATGAACTGAAAATCCAGCTTAGTCACGTGGAACATGTCGTAGATGTAGTCAAATCATAAGATGAACTTATCCACGGGCCATCTCTCAACGTACAACTTCCCACCCGGCACCTGAGCCGCGTAAAACGAGTATCCTGGATTTTTCGAGATGAGAAGGCTTTTCTCTCTGGCCAGCACATCTTCATGAAGTCTCCTTAGATCATTGTTCAGTATGTGCTCTAGCGCTTTCGGAGGTAGGATCGGGTGGCCGACGACATGGAAACACTTTGCATCTTCGACATGTATCCTGTCTACCTCCCACGGCTTCAGAGGCGGCTGGCTGCTTGAAGCAGCTCTGGCGCCTTTAGGGCCTTTCTTGTCCGGTCTCCTCCTTTATTTCCGGGTGGCGGTAGTGAGCCACCATACCTTCCCTAACCACCACCTCCAGTGTCGTCGGACTAATCAGCGGATGGCCCTCGGGTTGTTGTTGTTGTGTAGAGGCGGCATCGGGAGGCGGCTCCCGCGAGGATCGCATGGAGAGAGACTTTTTGCATTCCGCCTTAGGACGTTCCGGCTCCGGCAAATCAGGCAGCATCAAGTCATCATCTCCACGCTCATAGCCTGAGTCATAGTCCCGAGCCATCAATCCTCCATCATCATAGGCGTTATTGATATACTTGAGAGGGTCATTATCCTCCTCCTCCATGACATCATCAGCAATTGATTCTTCGACGGGGGCGACGTCATCTGGCACTAGTGAAGGCTCTCCCTCGCGTCGTCCGCTATCACCCGCCACGACAGGTGCAGGTTATTTGCTAGGTGGGGTGGTGTTCATACCTTCTTGAGGAGTTGTCGTTGGTGTGCTACCGGGCACCTCAACACGAAGAAGAGTCTTTAGCTAAGGCAAGAACCAGCTCTTGCATGTGCCAATCCGTTTAGGGGTCCTATTCAGAGTGGAAAGAAAAAGGCCCCTTTTTTGTACATCGACTGCAAAGTCTTGGATGAAGTGACAGGCAGATCTTCTCCTGGCCATGCATACAACTGGCTATATCATATTATCTATCAACCATGTGCCGATCTGCTGATTAATTCCTTCTCCTCACTTTCGTGGAAGTAGACTGCATCACGTTCGGACGACGACCTTCTGTTGCCATTAGTGGACGTTAACCAAAGAAAATCTAGAGAGAGTTCCGAGTACGTGGGAAAAAATGGAATGCAAACGTAGACAATTCAATACTACACGTAGATACGACTCACCACGCCTAGAAAAGTTGAAGTCAATATATGTGCAGCCTTCAACTAGAATGCCACACCGCATGGACAAATCAACGCGGCCAACTTTGGACCCATTCTAAGAGGATTCGCCTATATAACACACCAACGTTGCGTTGCCACAAGAATGGAACAGCTTAGGATATCTCTAATCAACAACACGATGGCGTCACCTTCTCCGTCTTCCACCGTGATCCAGATGCCTCCAAGTCCACAAACCAACGGCGGGACAGCTGGCTTGGCTCCGGCCACGCCCAAGGACGCCAGCAACGTGCCAACCACAGCTCCCGCAGCAGCTGCCGGATCAGCAGCCAGCCCGACCGACAAGGTCATGTCGAGCGCCGCGAACCTCGCACAGCTGCTACCGACGGGCACGGTGCTGGCGTACCAAGCGCTGTCCCCGTCCTTCACCAACCACGGCAAGTGCTTCTCCTCCAACCAGTGGCTCACCGCGGCGCTGGTGATCATCCTCACCATCTCGTGCATCCTCTTCACCTTCACCGACAGCGTCCTCGGCCGCGACCAGAAGCTCTACTACGGCATCGCCATGCCGCGCGGTTTCAACGTGTTCAACTTCTCGGACGAAGAGGAGAGGCAGCAGTGGACTCCCGCTGAGTTCCGCAGGCTCCGCATCCGGCCGCTGGACTTCGTGCGTGCCATCTTCACGGCCCTGGTGTTCCTCACCGTAGCTTTCAGCGACGTGGGGCTGCAGAACTGCTTCTTCCCCAACGCTGGCATGGACACCCAGGAGCTTCTCAAGAACCTGCCTCTGGGCATTGCGTTTTTGTCCAGTTTTGTGTTCATGATCTTCCCCACAAAAGGAAGGGCATCGGCTACAGCGACACCACTCCTCGCCAAAAGCTCACTTGATGTTAATATCAGTTGTTTCTGAACAGTTAGATAGATTAGAGTATACCGTAAATCACCATATATAGTTACTGTAACTTTGATGTTTAGGTCACTTGTTTTTTAAATTAAAATGTAGTGTAATCGCGGTATAGGAGGAGATCTGGTATAGGACTAGTATTACTTATTACATTTCTTTGGTAAATACTTGTGTATTGTTTAATTTATTCATGCCAAATTTATTGAAACCATTTGTTGGGCAGATGCCCTTGTTCGCTGCAGATGTTATGTTTATCTTTCAATTAGAGAGAAAAGGCATGTATGTACCTTCTTGCATAAAAAGAATAATTGACGAAGTTTGCTGAAAGTCTACCTAAACTCCTAAATACCGAAGCCTGAAGTATTTGAATTTACCAAAATTATTCCAAATTTGTGGGGAAAGCGGGTGCTCTGCCCATTTCAACATATGGACATAGAAAAAAGGAGTACAAAAATATTACATGGAAACAGGAAAAAAATAAGAGAAAAGAAAGAAATTGTAGAACTTCATATCCAGCGTGAGAGTCTTTTGTCAATGTCTTCCTTACAAGGGAAACTACGTTGCACAATAGTAAGTGTGGTTTCATTGAAGATTCGTTTGTTCCGCTCCTTCCATGCATTCCACATCACATAAAACATACTTTGGCAAAACAATTGTGAAAGGCAAGCTTTATTGCACTTAAAAATACTCTTGCTCCACCAATCTTCCAAAGGGGTGAAGTCGTCCCTCGGTGGACAGAAAACCAAGTGCATGCAACTCTTCAGATTCCACGAGTGAACAGGGTTTGCAACGCTGGTATAGCTGATGTCCACAAATTATGCCATCGAAGTCATCAAAGTCAATGGATTGTTTGGCACTCCGAATAGGGTTTCAAGCTTAACGAAGTACTCCCTCCGTTTCTTTTTAGTTTGCATATAAGATTTGGTCAAAGTCGAACTTTGTAAAATTTAACTAGCTTTGTAGGAAAAGATGTCAACATCCATACTATGAAATCAATAATATTAGATGCATGATGAAATTAATTTTCTTAACATATAACTTTAGTATTGTAGATGTTAATATTTTTTATAAAGTTAATTAAAGCTTTCTGAAGTTTGTTTGACCAAATCTTATGCCGAATTAAAAGTTAAACGAAGGAGTACATACGAAAGGTCGCTTTTGTTTCCGTTCCGTTGGTCCATGGTATGTCGCTTTCGGGGTTGAATGGAGTAATATTGAAGATGTCTTGATGGCAAGCTGCAATCTCAATATGCACGTACTGTTAGACGAAAATGATGGTTGCCCCTTGATATTTTTTTCTTTTTTGAGAAACCACTCAATTACAAATAATACGTATCGAAAAAATAAAATAAAGGCGTACCGAAGAAAATTAGCACACGAATAATCCGGTTGTTTCTAGGCCGATGAAATGGTGTTTCTTCGTTATCGCACATTTGCCCTCGTGTGTCAAATAAACGTCAATTAACGGCACGGCAGGGCATGAGAAAGTGAGTGGCGGCCGTGGCCGATTGGATCTGTGGTTTGTGGTCAATATATCTTCATCTCCATATTATTACTCTACTCCATTCATCCGGAAAGGGATGGGACGCCATGGACCAACAGGATGGAATAAAAATCGACATTCTGTACGTAGTACGCGCGCACGTGCTAGGAATAATTCAAGGACTTGCATCGGAAGCGTGAGTTAGTAATTCATGAGAGTTAGAAACAATGGTCTGACTCTGACAACGTCCGTAGAAATTCGGTATATGATTTTTAGTAAATTCAACCCCCATTCAGAGTGGAAAGTAAAGGCCCTTCCAAGGCTTTTGTACGCGCGTGCGTGCATGGGCTTGCCTACTCCCTTCCCATGCTCCCATTCGTGCTCCACTTCATCTTACGGCTATTTTTTTTCTTTTTCCTTTCTAATCTAATCATCTCTCCCCTGATTTTATGAGGGTGGGGCCGGCTTATTTTGTACGTCAAATCAATGGCCACGACGTGGGAGGCGGATGAAGGCGACGTCTGTGCAGGAGCAAAAAAGTCTCGTACCCCAGAGTGCGTACTTGGACAATCGTTGGATAATTTAGCCCCTTCCTAGTCTATATCTATACCTATTAATAAAGCAAGGTGCGTTTCTCCAATTTTTTCATCCGTTCACCACCGAAAATATTTTTTTTATATCCGAGGTGGTACTAAATTTTCGTGGTCCATCTGCTAAAAAATAAAAAGTTTTCTCCTGAATTTCGTACGTGGGCCGCATGCACTAAGACCCAGAAAAGCCACCCATATATATCCTGCGAACGCAGTTGGGAAATCTTATTTGTCACTCAGCGCGGCATATAGTTGGAGCTTCCCATCGGTCGCCGGGCCGGCCCATTTCTATATTTCTGTGTTCTTTTTCTATTTTTATTTTTTCCCTTCCAATTTATTTTTTCCTTTTCCCATAAATTAATTTAATAAATTTTCTCAAATTTATTTATTTATACTATTTTTTGTTAAATCTTAGAATTTCAAAATTTGTTCCCACTTTCAAAAAACATTTGGAAATTGAATTTTTTTTATTTTTGTTCTAAATTTGTTTGAAATTAAGAAAATATTCGCATTTTCAGAAAAAAATGTAATTTTTCTAGATTTCTAAAATAAATTTCATTACAAAAATAATAGAAATTCGAATCTATTCATTTTACCGAAATGTTTACAAATTCAAAATAATGTTCGTGATTAAAAAGACAGTTTTGAAAATTGATTTGAATGTTCAAAACAAGTTTCCACTTTAAAAAGTTGTTCATAATTGCAAAAAATGTTCGTTTCTCCCCCTTAAAAATGGTCATGTTTACAAAAAATGTTTGTGAATTTAAGAAAAATTTCCTATTTCAAGTTTTGTTTTCCTTTTTCTAGAAATTAACCTTTTTGAGAAAAAAAATCTCACGTGTTTTAAAAAATATCAGGAGGTCACCACAACCTCGACAAGGAGGCAGACCTGAAGGAAAAAAAAATGCACAAATTGGATAGTGGCCGCCACTCCCACCAACCCCATTACTATAAAGATCTCACGGGCCAAACATGACCCGTGAGAACACGACAGCTCTCCGTTCTATCGCCCCACTATTGTATGGAGGCCGTTTTGATGGACACATTAATTGTCTCTTCCGATGCTTCTCGCAAAAAAACTCTCCCGTTGCAACGCACGGGCATATGTGCTAGTAGTAAATAAACTACGGAGGTTGTGCATACCGAGCACTGTGAATCCGACAATTTTCGTCATCCTAGCTAATTAGCTAGAGGTCTCCATGGTGGTTGGAAGGCCAAGAACATTGCCAAGTCTTGGATGAAGTATCACAGCAGACTGATTGAGCACGTGGTAATGCGAAGATATTCGACTTTTAATGCAAAGGCTTTCGCCCTGCTTTACATATAAAGCACCAACCATGCATTACAACCAACAAGACAGTAAGAAACAGAAAATAAAATTGACATGGATACATAGCACTGCTGAGAATAGCTACTTGAGGTCCGAAGCGACCCAACAGACATCGAGCCCACAACAGCGAGACACAAATCAAGTCATCGGCGAGCAAGCGACAAGGGAGCTATTCGCCATCGGAGGAGAGCCATGCTCTTGTCACCTCCCTGTGGCCAACCCGATTGACCAGCCATCCGAATATGCCTCCGAAGAGGCACCCCTACCCTCTCGTCCTGGATAAATGGGACGCCGACCCTCGGCAGGCATAGCAGCTCACCCCGAGCACGCTTGGAAGGCGAACGAGGTTGCCGGGGAGAGGGCGACTCTACCAGCTACCTCACCTCACGAAAGAAACCGATACATCCCACTTGTCTCGGCCTAGACCCAGAGCCCACATGACGCCGAACATGGACCCTACTAAAGACCTCACTTGTGGTGTCAAAACCGCGGATCTCGGGTAGGGGGTCCCAACTGTCGCGTCTAGGCGAGATGGTAACAGGAGACAAGGGACACGATGTTTTTACCTGTGTTCGAGCCCTCTCGATGGAGGTGAAACCCTACTCCTGCTTGATTAATATTGATGATATGGGTAGTACAAGAGTAGATCTACCACGAGATCAGAGAGGCTAAACCCTAGAAGCTAGCCTATGGTATGATTGTTGTTCGTCCTACGGACTAAAACCCTCCGGTTTATATAGACATCGGAAAGGGTTAGGGTTACACAGAGTCGGTTACATTGGTAGGAGATCTACATATCCGTATTGCCAAGCTTGCCTTCCATGCCAAGGAAAGTCCCATCCGGACACGGGACGAAGTCTTCAATCTTGTATCTTCATAGTCCAGGAGTCCGGCCACCGATGATAGTTCGAATTATCTGGACACCCCCTAGTCCAGACTCCCTCGGTAGCCACGAACCAGGCTTCAATGACGACGAGTCCGACACGCATATTGTCTTGACATTGCAAGGCGGGTTCCTCCTCCGAATACTTCATAGAAGATTTTGAACACAAGGACAGTGTCCGGCTCTGCAAAATAATTTCCACACAACACCGTAGAGAGAATAATATCTACACAAAATCAATCTGTTGACGTATTCCGCGGCGTGCCATCACGCCACGGCCAAGTCTTTGTTCGAATCGTTTTTACTGTACCGCCTCAGCGCATTTAGCGAGGCGGTTTCCTTGGCACGTCTTGTCAAAGCAGAGATCGTCTCCCCTTATTCCAGGATTCTCATCAATACGGACGTGGGTAACCCAACAGGCGCCATTGATTACGGGCGCTTGGAAGATAAGAGAGTTTTACCAGGGCGGTGGGGGCGCTTAGTTGCGTCTGGAGTCCATATAAGGGATAAGGATCCACCTTTTCACCTCGCCTTCTTCCTCCTTTGCTCATCCATTTCCGCACTCAAGCTCCAACGCCCGAGTCTGCACATCTCTCCTCAACCTTCTTCGCCATGTCCGAGCGGGAGGCAAGTGGATGGTCTCCTCCGTCATGGAGGGGCACATCACAAGATGCGGGAGGCCGGATACTTGTCCGGCGACATCGTGTGTCGGCTCCCCACCAAGGGCAGCTCATCCCCACCCCAGGCCCCATGAGAGGGGTGGTGTTCCTCACCCACTTCCTCCATGGACTAGGTTTTCCACTTCACCCATTTGTCAGGGGCTCATGTTCTACTACGGCCCGGATTTCCACGATCCGCCCCAAACTTCATCCTCAATATCTCGACATTTATCGTCGTGTGCGAGGCCTTCCTCTGCATCCAGCCCCACTTTGGCTTATGGTTGAAGACCTTTAGCGTCAAGCCGAAGATAGTGAGCGGCCGACAAGCGGAGTGCGGAGGTGCCATGGCGGGTAGGATGCCCAGCGTCACATGGCTTGAGGGCTCCTTCGTGGAGACCATAAAGGGGTGGCAATCGGGGTGGTTCTATATCACCGAGCCATATGGTTGCGACTCCAAATGGGCGGCGGCCCCACCGGGTCAGATCTGGCTCCCCACGCGGCTCACATCATGGAAGGAGACGGGCTGACGTGAGGTGATTCGGAAGAGCTGGCCGGACTCCAAACCTGTGTCCGGAACACAGGTGGACAAGAACCTAAAGCTTTTCAACGTAGTCCAGTTATGCTCATCAGCGGATTCTCCCCATGCCATCAACGGGCCTTCAATTTGTGGGAGTTCGATCCGGCACAGCACCGGACCTTGAGCCGGCTCTTCGACACTACGTACGAAGATGCCTGGAAGGTGCTGTCCAAAGGCGCCGAAGCTCCCGCATCCGCTACCGAGGATCGCGGATTCCACTCGCAGCGTCAAGCTAGCGAGGTAAATTATTTTGCCCTTTATGGGACTCTTTGTTCATAGTTTGACTCTATGCGGGATCTAAAACTCCCTAACCTTTGACAGGACTGGCTGAAGACGTCCGGACAGATATTAATCGTCGGCTTCTTTGCTGAACGACCAATGAGACGCTTCGCTGACGGGCTGCTTTGGTTCCGGCACCTCCCGTGGTGTCGGAGAAGAAGGCCAAGAAGGTGGCCACGGGAACTCGTAGGAGCTCCCGGCTCCAAGTTGTGTCAGATTCTGAAGCCAAATCCTGTCCCGAAGAGGAGGAAAAAGAAACCTCTCCCAAATGGGGAAGAGAAGAAAGCGAAGGCCGCCCGACTGGGGAGGCCGGAGGAATCCAAGAAGGGAAGAACCCTTCCTCGGACGTCTCCACCAGCCTAACGACGGCGAGGAGGAGTGGCCCTCGAGGGCCAAGCCCCTGGCGAGATCGTCAGTGTCCGGATTCCCATGGTTTTTTTCCTTATTTACTGCATAGTGTTCTCTAATGCCGAAATATCATGCAGCCCGCCCAAGGGCGAGCTTGCCGTTTCATCAAGCGGGTACCTAAATTCGTCCGAAGTGGAGAGCACTTCTCTCCCGGCCGCCTCCTCGCCTCGCGCCGCCGACGACGTCGAGGTGGGGCCCCAAGGGGGGCCTGGTCAAGAGGAGGTGGCGCAGGAGGCACCACAAGACAGCCTCCCGACTGCGAGGCATGAGGGGAGCAAGGCCCTCAGGGGCTCTAAGCCCGACCCTTGTTCGGACTCCATACGGAACCTTCAGCTGGTTAGAAGTCCGACAAAGTGGCCCCTTCGTAAGAAGGGTAAGACGCCGTGTCCTTCTGGCCCAACCGAGGCACCGGATAGTTTATTGGAGGCGCTTAACAGCACCTCCATCGAGGAGGAGCACCGCAATGTTATGAGTGCGGTGATCCAGAAAGTTCAGTCCACCAAGAGCGGGCTGACTGAAGCCTGCAGCAGCCTTCTAACAGGCTTTGAGGTAAGTTTTCAATATATGCAAGAAGATTACCGCATAGACAGTAGCCCCTGATGCTTAGTTCGGTGTTCGAAAAGAAAAGCCGGACTAAGGATCTAAAAAGATATACGCAGGAGTCTAACATAATTATGTCAATATGGGAATGCAGGCTGCCCTGCTGACCTCTGGCCGACCGATCGCGGAGGTCAATGTATTAAAGGAGAACCTCGAGCGGTCCGAGAACGAGCTCGACCAAGCCAAGAAACAGCTCGAGGAAAAAGAAGGTAACAAATACCTTATTAAAGTAATACCTTATAGAAAGGAGTCGGTTGCAAAAAAGACTGGAATAACATGGGTATTGTAGGGGCCACAAACGCGGTGGCGACACTAAAGGAAGCGGTGACCGCGGCCGAAAACAAAGCGGCCGCGGTGCGCACCGAGCAAGAGAAGGGGAAGGCGCAGCAGGCGGAGGTACGGCAAGAGCTCCAGGCTCTCGTGAAAAAACACGAGGGTTTGGAGCGGGACAAGAAGACCCGAGAGTCCGAGCTTGCCTTGGCTCTTGAGAGTGCCAAAAACGCTAAGGCCGAAGCCAAAAAAGCCCTCCAGGAAATCGAGGCGATGAAGAAGATAGCGGTGGGTAAGGCATTCTTTATGCAAAGCAAGAATGTAAAAGTCAATTATCTGTTACTTACCCGAATCCGGAGCTCTCCAGGAGCCTTCGCAGATCTGCCCCGCATGATGTATCCGATGCCGCCGCTTTCTACCGGGCGAAGAAGGGAGCGCTCGACGGAGAAGGTGTTTTGGTCTCGATGTCTTTGAGGCCGAACATCCAGTGCCCTTCACGACCAATCGAGGTGCAATTGGTCGAGCTCCACAAGGTCGCCGAACAGGCCATGAAGGGCCTTATAAGCTCGGGTTGTGGCCAAATGAGGCCATGCACAGGAGCTGCCGGGCTAGTGCGGTAATTTGGTGGACGCCTTTGTCCGTGGATTGAAGTAATCAAGCGCTCTATGCACGCATCGAAGGTGCCCGTAGGGCCTTGCCCGTGCTAAGGTGCACTTTGGGGCAAGCTGGATGGCGAGAAGCTTGTGAAGGACGGACCATCGGTGGGCAAGGAGCATCGCAAGCCCGAAATGTATTATGAGGGGCGTCTCGGAGGGTGCCCCACGATAGCGGGTGAATGTTCCAAAGATGTAATTTTTGAATAGACTACGCATTTGTTATCCTCAGACGCTGAAAACTTGTTCATATGCGCTTAAGCAACGCTTGTGAATTTAAAATATTACCTTACATGCGGCTGTTTATCAAATCTGAGAGATGGCAAGTCGTTGGCTTCCAGCCCCCATGCCACGAAAGTGCTGGGGTGTTCGGGATAAACTTGAGCGCTCTTGTTCCCATTCTTGGGTCCTACGAGGGAGGCGCTCAACGCAACGAACCAGGCAACCGGACTTATAGTGCTTGAACACTCTCACTTAGCCATAGAATTCTGTAATTTTAAATTTCGGCGAAGCCCTAGTATTTGGAAGACCGAGTTCGGGGCGCTATCCACGCCTTGGCCGGACAGAGCCGGCTCCTCGCTCTAAGCGGCATAAGTCTTTAGGGACCCGAAAAAACCTCTCGAACAGCGACCAGCTCTCGCCTTATCATGACGGTCAGTTTTAGCTTTCCACCATGAGGTGCTCAACCCAGCTCAACCGGGGCACAATCCCAGTGGTTCTCCCAGTGCTACCTTAGCCGATATAACGGAACGTAAGGTACCAAAAC
Source organism: Aegilops bicornis (assembly GCA_021605145.1). Taxonomy (NCBI): domain Eukaryota; kingdom Viridiplantae; phylum Streptophyta; class Magnoliopsida; order Poales; family Poaceae; genus Aegilops; species Aegilops bicornis. The sequence goes on from CM038669.1 coordinate 266,582,088, forward strand.
ATGGGAGCCGGGCAAACCCAACTATTGACCCAAGACATGATTCGGAGCCGATGCATATAATGCTATAAGTTAAGGATGCCGCACTTGTGAAAGTGTTCGGACTTATCACACCATTCTGCTGGGTACTCAAGCCTCGGTGTATTGGCCGTACCAAAGTGTCTGGGTGCAATGTGTCATAGATGAACATATATGGAAAAAGGGAATGCAATAATAAGCGTAAGCTATGTATTGTTTATTCAAAAGGTATCGCAATGAAAGCAGGGCGATACAAATAGTGCGGTAAGCAAGGGATGGGACTATTTAACATGTCCCCCTCCAGGGGTAAGCTGCGGGGTGGTATGTAAAACAGGTATAATGCTCGTAGTAGAGACCACCTGGACACTCGACGTAGCTTTCTGATTCCCTGGCTGTTGCATCGTGAGTTCGGCAATTCTATTGCCGGACAGGGCTTCTGGAAAACAGAGTCCTGAAAGTAAGAGGAAAAAAGAAAAAGAAGAAAAAAAGAGTGACACAATCAGGAGCCCCTGGTGCGATTGAGCCGCACTCTGGGCATGCCGTGGTCGTGCCCCTCCCCTTATGCCCATGGTATCTCCAGAGCGTAGTTATGTACGCGTAGTAATCGGGCCAGCGATTTCGCGAGGGCTGGGGTTGGGCCGCATTGCTACGCTTGCTTGGATCGTGCCAGGCGGTCTTGCTGTAGGTTACTCCGGGCGCGCTTGACGGTGTCCGGACGTTGAATGGCCGGACTCGAGAATTGCCTTAAGAGGCTGCTTTGCACTTCCGCCGCTAGGGCCGCCGTATGCTCCTCCGTTCGGAGAGAGCGTTCGGTGTTTCCATTGACCGTGATTACTCCTCGAGGGCCTGGCATCTTGAGCTTGAGATATGCGTAGTGCGGCACCGCATTGAACTTTACCGTCACGGTTCGTCCAAGCGATGCATGATAGCCGGCTGCGGAACAGGACTATGTCAAGATTAACTCTTCGCTTCGGAAGTTATCCGGGATCCAAAAGACCACTTCAAGTGTAACGGAGCCTGTCTGATTGGCCTCTTCACCTGGAATGACGCCTTTAAAGGTCGTCTTTGTGGGTTTAACCCTTGAGGGGTTCTATGCCCATTTTGGCGACCGGTGGATCACAATGGTAAAGCAGGTTCAGGCTGCTGCATCGCATCCATCGAGGACTCTAGTGAGGTGGAATCCGGCCAATGATTGGGTCAAGAACCAATGCGGCCCGAATCCGCCGTGTCGGATGCTGGTGGGGTTGTCCATTCGTTCAAAAGTGATCGGGCAGGAGGACCACGGGTTGAACTTTGGGGCGTGGCTCCATCGCATATACGCCCTTTAGTGCACGCTCGCTCCCTTTTGGGTATGTGGGTTGCGTATATCATGTTCACCGTCACGCACTTGTGGGGGAAAGCCCTTTTGTCCTCTATTGTTCGGGCGGCCGGGCTCCTCCTCGTCATCGCTATGCAGCCCCTTGTCATTGAGTTCGCATTTAACTTGCACGCTCGCTTGAACACCCAACAATCTCTGTTGGTGTGGTTGGCTGGTTTTTCGGGGGTGCCATGTATCCGCACAAGCGATCGAGTATTCGGTCCAAGTTAGACGGGCCTACAGGTATTTCTTTTGAATGGCTTCTTCCATGACTGGGTTTAGAGCCTCTGAATCCGGCATTTCTTGTCGTATCTTGAATTGTCACCGTTAATGCGGCGTTTATTCTTGTTGCGACGCCGACCGCCATTGCTTGTCCTTGGTGTCCGAACTACCGTGGTGTTTTTCCAAGTTGTTGCTTCAAGCTAGCCAGCTGTCCTCTCCTGCAGAAGCGGGTCATGAGTGATGTGAGGGCTGCCATGGATTTCGGCTTTTCCTGTCCGAGGTGCCGAGCAAGCCACTCATCGTCGATGTTATGTTTGAAGGCTGCAAGGTCCTCTGCATCCGGACAGTCAACGATTTGATTTTTCTTGGTTAAGAACCGTTTCCAGAATTGTCTGGCCGATTCATCTGGCTGCTGAATTATATGGCTAAGGTCATCGGCATCTGGTGGTCGCACATATGTGCCCTGGAAGTTATCAAGGAATGCGGCTTCCAGGTCTTCCCAAGAACCAATTGATTCTGCTGGCAAGCTGTTGAGCCAATGCCGAGCTGGTCCTTTAAGCTTGAGTGGGAGGTATTTGATGGCGTGTAGATCATCACCATGAGCCATGTGGATATGGAGGAGATAGTCCTCGATCCAGACCGCAGGATCTGTGGTACCATCGTATGATTCAATGTTTACGGGTTTGAAACCCTCAGGGATTTGATGATCCATTACTTCATCTGTGAAGCATAGTGGGTGTGTGGCGCCTCTGTATTGGGCAATATCACGACGTAGCTCATATGAGCTTTGTCTGCTTGTATGTTCGCCCGCCGTGGGTTCTTTGTATCCGCGTGACGGTAATCATCCCGAGTCGTTAGGCCCACGCGATCTGTAGATCGATCTTGTTTGCTTTGCCTTATCCTCCAAAGAATCTCGCAAGTCCCGTAGTTCTCCCGCCTTGGTACTTTTGAGCAGCGTCGGGCGTGGCTTGAGCGGAGGGTCGAGAGGCCTTCTGCAGCCAGCGGACCACGGGTGGCCGGTCTGCCATGTCGTGCATCGGTGATGCGGGCGCTTCCTCCTCCGATCGAGGCAACGGCTCACGTTTGGGGTAGCTTTTGAGGGGCGTTCGAGTTCGTACTCCTCGGCTGCAAGGACTTCAGTCCATCCGCTGCCTAGCAAGTCTTGGTCACTCTAAGCTGCTGCTGCTTTTCTTGAGGCGGCTTGCCGTGGCCATAAGCCCGCGCTTTGAAACGCTCCTGTTCGGGCGGGATCCTCAAGTCACGACAAATTCGTCGTCGATGAGGCTTGCCTCATCTTCGGAGGGAGGCATATAATTATCGCCCTCTACCTCTCTGTCACGCCGCTCTATCATGAGGGCTGGCTTCTCCCTCCTCTGTCTTTGAATCCTGCTGAGGGGGTTATCTTCGATCTTGTCCGGGGTGTTATTATCTCCGTGCGGATTCGGCCGTTTTTCTTTGTGGCGGGATTTAGAGCGGCGCCATTGGCGCCGGGCGCTTGGGTTGTTACTTGGAGGGGTCATCCTCCGCTGTTCCATCGCCATTCTATCTTTTGGGATGTCCACCATGTATATGTCATATGACGAGGTGGCCTTCCGATTGCCCGTGGTAAGCGGCTCTTGATCGTCTCCGGCACCGTCGTCCATACCGTCGATGTCTTCGGAGTCGAAGTCGAGCATGTCGGTTAAATCATCGACAGTTGCTACAAAGTGGGTGGTGGGTGGGCGTTGAATTTCTTCGTCGTCCGAATCCCAACCTTTCTGACCGTAGTTCGGCCAGGGCTCCCCTGACAAAGAGAGAGACTTTAATGAGTTCAGGATATCGCCAAAGGGCGAGTGCTGAAAGATGTCTGCGGCGGTGAACTCCATAACCGGCGCCCAGTCAGATTCGACTGGCAGGGGCGCGGGAGGTTCGGAGTCCGGAGAGGAGTCCGGCACCTCGGAGTCACGGGCTCTGCAAAGGACAGAGATGGTGTTCGGCTCAATCGCTGTGGATATCGTAGCCCCCGAGGCGGTGTCCAACCACTCGTCCTCGATCGGCGAAATCGGCTCCGAACTAAGGGTTCGAGCGGACGCTGGTGCGGCCTCCAGGACACTGTTCGGTGGCAGAGCTAGATCATACCCATCGAGACAGTGCGGCGCACATGGCTGTGGCTCGAACCCGTAGAAGATCAAGTCTCCGCGGATGTCAGCCGTGTAGTTCAAACTTCCAAATCTGACCTGATGGCTAGGGGTGTAGCTTTCGATCTGCTCCAGATGGCCAAGCGAATTGGCTTGCAGTGCAAAGCCGCCGAATACGAAGATCTGTCCGGGGAGAAAAGTCTCACCCTGGACCACGTCGTTGTTGATGATCGAAGGAGCCATCGGGCCTAAAGGCGACGACACAGAGGAACTCTCAATGAAAGCACCAATGTCGGTGTCAAAACCGGCGGATCTCGGGTAGGGGGTCCCGAACTGTGCGTCTAGGCGGATGGTAACAGGAGACAAGGGACACGATGTTTTTACCCAGGTTGAGGCCCTCTCGATGGAGGTAAAACCCTACTCCTGCTTGATTAATATTGATGATATGGGTAGTACAAGAGTAGATCTACCACGAGATCAGAGAGGCTAAACCTAGAAGCTAGCCTATGGTATGATTGTTGTTAGTCCTACTGACTAAAACCCTCCGGTTTATATAGACACCGGATAGGGTTAGGGTTACACAGAGTCGGTTACATTGGTAGGAGATCTACATATCCGTATTGCCAAGCTTGCCTTCCACGCCAAGGAAAGTCCCATCCGGACATGGGACGAAGTCTTCAATCTTGTATCTTCATAGTCCAGGAGTCCGGCCACCGATGATAGTTTGGCTATCCGGACACCCCCTAGTCCAGGACTCCCTCACCTACAGACCACCACCGCGCCACACCCCAAACCGCTGATTGATCAAGACGGCGTCTTCAAGAAGAACATGACGCTGACGCGCTGTCGCTGCCCAATCCAGAGATTGAAAGCTTTCACCTGGGACCAGGAGGCAGAGGGCAAGGGATAAGTCTCGATGTTGCCCACCAGAGGAAGAACAGCGCCAAAAGTGTCACCGACATCGTGACCGGCAATGCCGGCCAAGGGTTTCCCCCGACCCATAGCCCACACCCAGTGCCCCGCCAACGCACATGACACCAGTAGGTCACCCACACTCGGGCCAGTCGTGTTGGAGAAGCAGCCCGCGAAGCCTCCAACTTTAGATCGAGATCCATGTCCGCCACCGCCTCGCCGCCCAGTAGCAGCCAAGCAGTGTGCGGCAAGCGCCAGCGCCACCCCGTCAACGTGGAAGGGCGCGCCTCTCGGTGACTTGTGGCCTCTGCCACCTGCGATACCCGCAGCCCCAAGGGAACAGATCAGCCTCCCGACGTAGCCCCCACCTCCACGACCATGAAGCTGCACCGCCACCTCCCAGCACACCTGCTTTGAGCTGCGTGCCCCCGCCGCCGGAGAACCCGTCGGATCCAGCTCCCCCACGTGCGGCCGACTGCGCCGCCGAGATCCCGAGTAGGGGAGGGAGGCAAGAAGCCCCGCCGCCGCCAGAGCCGCAGGCCGCCTCGTGGCCTTGCTACTGGCGTGGCGAGGAGGAGGAGTGAGGAGACACAGATTGGGGGTCCTCAGTGTTAAGGCCTATTCGAACATGGGCCGGGCTAATGGGCCATGAGGATAAAACGGAAGATCATTCCCCGTATTCAGGGTAGGACTCCTGATGTGTGGACCACAAGATTGGAGTCCGGATGTACTGTTTCCTTCCTTTGTAAACCGACATTGTACCCCTCCGGTGTATATATAAACCAGACGGGTTAGTCTGTAGAGATCATGAGAATTCATATAGGCTAGACGGCTAGGGTTTAGCCATTACAATCTTGAGGTAGATCAACTCTTGTAACCATTTACTCATCAAAGACAATCAAGCAGGAAGTAGGGTTTTACCTCCATCAAGAGGGCCCGAACCTTGGTAAACATCGTGTCCCCTTTGTCTCCAGTTACCTTTGCGCACAGTTCGGGACCCCCTACCGAGATCAGCCGGTTTTGACACCGACATTGGTGCTTTCATTGAGGGTTCCTTTGTGTTGTCAACAAAAGGATCGATGGCTCCCCTTGTCATTAATGACGATATTACTTCTGGAGGGGCCCTAAATCCAGGACAGGTCCTCCAGCTTGGCGGTTTTACCATGGGCGCTCGCTCGGCCGTCAAGCCAAACCCCCACAATCGCCAAACATCATCTCCATGTCAGCCTCGAACACTCCGAAAAGATGGATCCAGCAGATGTCTCGTCCTTGAACGAGTTGCTAGATCGCACCGCCGCCCTGGGGGTCGCAGCAAACTATGAACGGATTGGGCTGAAACCCTATCAGAGAGAAATCAAGTCCCCGCCGGTCACCCATCAGGTAGCGGTTGTTGAGGAATGAGCTGAGAGCGCCTCTCCCTCTAAGTTAAGCACCAGCTATGTTCGGATTTCCGAACATAGGATCGGGCATTAAGCCCGGAAGTCTTCAGGACCTTACTGATCCTCGAGAAGAGACCTCATGTCCTCCGAACATAGGATCAGGCATTAATCCCGAAAGTCTTCAGGACCTTACTGATCCTGAACTGGTGACCTCGGAGATTCTTCAAACTCCGGATCCAGTAGTGGGTCAGGGTTCGGATTTTAGCCCGCCCACCCACCACAAGCAATATTCCCCAAGCAATTCAGGGCCTCTAGATATATGTGACCTAATGTATGTACGGCAGCAACCACGGGAAACGGTCCATCACTTCTGGGCCAGGTTCCTCCTTGTTAAAAACAAGATTAAAGATTGTTGTGATGATGACGCGGTTTCAGTTTTTTGCCGCAACTGTACGGGCGAGGGAATTCTCAATGCCCTCAACCACCGCCGCATAATGCCCTTTGCAGATCTGTCACACATAGTACAGAAGTACTGCGCGATGGAAAGTGCCTGGAAAGCCCAGACAGCCCGGTGGGAACCTCCTGCCGTTAAGCAGCCCATCGGACGGGCAAAACGGATGCACCCTTACATGGAATCCGATCATAAGCCTATTGACAAGAAAAACAAGCCCTTCACGGGATATAAAACTGTCCTTGATGAACTACTCGACAAGCCATATCGAGATACACGACGCCGAGCACCGAACCAACGCATAGCCTTCGGGCATGTTGGGTACTCCAGCAAGTGGCTAAGAGCAGTGAGGCTATCCTCACCAATACTACCCCAGAGAAGAACTCTTCGGAGGACGACGATCTCAAGATCTTTACGGTCTTCGAGACCTTTTCTTCAAATAAACGGCACAAAAGGGCACTCTGTGACCTCGCCGAAGTCAACCAAGTAACCGCAGTAAATCCTTGGAACGATACGGCAATAACTTTCACCGCCGACGACGAACCAAGGGCCCGATCAGTCCGAACACCAGCCGCATTGGTCTTAAACCCAATTGTGGATGGCTTTCGACTCTCCAAAGTACTCATGGACGGCGGCAGTGGACTTAACCTCATCTATGAAGACACGCTCGGCAAAATGCAAATGGACAAGAGTTGCATCGAGCAAAGTAGTACCACCTTTCGAGGTATTATCCCTAGTCGAGAAGCACAATGCTGGAAAAATTAAACTTCGTACTATTGACGCACCTGATAACTCTGGTCACGAAGAGTTGCTCTTCCAAGTGGCCCCTTTCAATAGGAGATATCACGCCCTTTTGGGACGGGACGCCTTCGCACGCTTCCAAGCCATTCCCCATTATGGGTACAGTAAGCTTAAAATGCCAGGGCCCAACGGTGTAATCACTATCACCAGTGATCCGGATATAGCACTCCACGCCGAAAACAAAACCGCATCCTTGGCACTCGAGGCACTATCTGAGGCCCTCACGGCCGAGGAGCTAACCACTCTGCGTTCCTCAGTGGACAAAGACGGTGTAATCCTCGACAAGAGGCCCAAATCTACATCTTTCAAACCAGCAGATGAAATAGTCAAATTTCAAGTGGACCCGACGGATCCAAACAAAACAGCTTCCATCGGAGCACAGCTGGATCCAACGATCCATGCCTCTCTACCAGCATTCCTACGAGAATATTAGGACATTTTTGCCTGGCATCCTTCTGACATGCCCGGAATCCCACGACAACTGGCCGAACATAGCCTCAACATAATAAAAGGGTTCAAACCAGTCAAGCAAGCATTGTGGAGCTTTTCCGAGCCCAAACGACAAGCTATGGGCGAAGAGCTAGCCAAACTACTTGAGGCCGGATTCATTAGAGAAATCAAGCACCCAGACTGGCTAGCCAACCTGGTCATGGTACTGAAGAAGGATAAATCCTGGCGCCTTTGCGTCGATTTCAAAGACCTCAATAAGGCTTGCCCCAAGGACCCCTTCCCGCTGCCCCACATTGACCAAATCATTGACGCGACCGCAGGACACGACTCATTGTGTTTCCTCGACGCATACTCCGGATACCATCAAATCAAGATGAAGGAGTTCGACCAGGCATGACGACATTCATTACCCGTCTTGCGGCCTTTCTGCTTCAACACTATGCCGTTCGGGCTCAAGAACGCTGGCGCCACTTACCAACACATGATTCAAACATGTCTGGCAAAGCAAATTGGCAAGACAGTGGAGGCGTACGTGGATGATGTAGTCATCAAGACTAAACATGTCGAATCATTGGTGGATGATCTACGTCTCACATCCGACAACCTCCGAACATATGACATACGGCTGAATCCGGAAAATGTGTCTTCGGTGTTCCAGCCGGAAAACTACTCGGGTTCATTATTTCCAGTAGACAATTTGAAGCAAACCCAGCCAAAATCCGAGCCCTGTCACAATTGGCAACGCCAATAGAGTTAAAGCAGGTCCAAAACTAGTTGGGTGCGTGGCAGCCTTGAGCCGCTTTGTCTCCAGATTGGGAGAAAAGGCGAAGCCACTTTATCGACTGCTCCGACGCACCGACCACTTTGAATGGACGGATGCGGCTACAGCCGGATTGGAAGAAATAAAAACTCTGTTAGCAAGCAACCCAATGCTTGCCGCACCAAGTGTTGACGAGCCTATGTTGCTCTACATATCTGCGACTCACCAGGTGGTGAGCGCCATACTCGTCGTCGAACGAGAGGAAGAGGGACACAGATTCCCACTCCAGAAACCAGTGTACTATGTATCGGCGGTCCTTACACCATGCAAATCTTGATACTCAAACTAACAAAAGATGGCGTATGCGGTGTTCATGGCATCCCGGAAGCTGCGGCACTATTTTCAAGAGTGTTCGATCATGGTGGCATCCAAAGTACCACTCAATGACATCATAAATAATCGGGACGCCACTGGCCGCATAGCTAAATGGGCCATCGAGCTCTTACCATTGAAATAACATATAAGCCACGCCGAGCTATGAAATCTCAGGTGTTGGCCGACTTTGTCGTCGAAAGTGAATGATAGTCGAACTCCCTAAAGAGTAAAATACATACTCCAACTGGATAATATACTTGACGGCTCTAAAATGCTAGCGGATTGGGAGCTGGTGTCATCTTAACATCCCCTCTGAGGGAATTTGCTACCTCTTGAGTTAATCGCGTTGGTTTTTCCCCGAAGAGGAAGGGATGATGCAGTAAAGTAGCGTAAGTATTTCCCTCAGTTTTTGAGAACCAAGGTATCAATCCAGTAGGAGACCACGCACAAGTCCTCGTACCTACACAAAACGATAGCAACTCGCAACCAACGCTTAGGGGTTGTCAATCCCTTCACGGTCACTTACGAGAGTGAGATCTAATAGAGATAATATTTTTGGTGTTTTTGATAGATAGATGCAAAGTAAAAAGTAAAAGGCAAAGTAAAACAAAGCAAGTAAATAAAGTGATATAGATTGATATGACGAGAATAGACCCGGGGCCATAGGTTTCACTAGTGGCTTCTCTCAAGAGCATAAGTATTCTACGGTGGGTGAACAAATTACTGTTGAGCAATTGACAGAATTGAGCATAGTTATGAGTATATCTAGGCAATGATCATGTATATAGGCATCACATTTAAAACAAGTAGATCGAAACGATTCTACATCTACTACTATTACTCCACTCATCGACCGCTATCCAGCATGCATCTAGAGTATTAAGTAAAATAGAGTAGCATACGTAAGCAAGATGACATGATGTAGAGGGATAAATTCATGCAATATGATAATAAAAAAACCATCTTGTTATCCTCGATGGCAACACTACAATATGTGCCTTGCAACTCTTTCTGTCACTGAGTAAGGACACCGCAAGATTGAACCCAAAGCTAAGCACTTCTCCCATGGCAAGAACTACCAATCTAGTTGGCCAAATCAAAAAGATAATTCGAAGAGACTTGCAACGATAACTCAATCATACATAAAAGAATTCAGAGAAGAATCAAATATTTTCCATAGATAATACTAGATCATAAACCCACAATTCATCGGTCTCAACAAACACGACGCAAAAGAAGATTACATCGAATAGATCTCCACGAGAGAGGGGAGATCATTGTATTGAGATCCAAAAGAGAGAAGAAGCCATCTAGCTAATAACTATGGACCCGAAGGTCTAAGTAAACTACTCACACTTCATCGGAGAGGCTATGATGATGTAGAAGCCCTCAGTGATAACGGCCCTCTCGTGAAGCTTCTAACAGGCCCCAAGATGGGATCTCGTGGATCTGAGAAAGTTGCGGCGGTGGAATTAGGTTTTGGCTCCTGTTACGATGGATTCGGGGATACGTGAGGTATATATAGGAGGCAGGAGTACATCGGTGGAGCTCGGGGCCCATGAGCTTGGGGCGCGCCCCAAGGGGTGGGCGCGCCCCCTACCCTCGTGACCGCCTCCGGCGTTCCTTAGCGTAGGGTCCAAGTCTCCTGTGTCTTATTCGGGAAGAAAATCACGTTCCAAAAAGGATTTTTCTGTTTGGACTTCGTTTGATATTCTGTTTCTTCGAAATACTGAAAAAGGCAAAAAACAGCAATTCCGGGCTGGGCCTCCAATAAATAGGTTAGTCCCAAAAATAATATAAAAGTGGAAAATAAAGCCCAATATATTCCAAAACAGTAGATAAAGTAGCATGGAGCAATCAAAAATTATAGATACATTGGAGACGTATCAGGGACACAGTCCGCTACATGTTACAAATCATGTATACATACTACAACAATGCGTCCGAATACGAGACACTGCTACATGGTCTCTGAATGGCTGTCTCTATGGGCATACAACGCCTCGAGGTGTGTGGGGATTCGAACCTTGCAATATCCCAAATAAATGGAGATTTCGATGCAAAAGACCCAAAGATGGCGGCATACCAAAATGTCGTACTAAGAATATCAGCTCGGTTTGAGGGGCTCGAGTTCCACCATGTTGCTCGAGACAGTAATCAGGCAGCGGACAGCCTTGCTCGAATGGGCGCTAAACGTGATCCCGTCCTGCCTAACACCTTTGTGGAAAGGCTCTTCAAGCCATCCGTGATATGGCAGGACGAGAGTGGAAATACTAATCCGGAGCCAAGCATACCCGCCGATGCCGAACACAATTCTGATATCATCGGGGGTTCGGGCATCGAAACGACACCTTCCGCCCATGTAATCATGGATGTCATTGCTCCATGGACCGAACCCTTCCTGCCCTACCTTAATAGGCAGGAGCTCCCTGATGACCAGAACGAGGCCCGTCGCATAGTTCGACGCTCTAAAGCCTACAAAGTTCACGAAGGCGAACTCTACAAGAAAAGCACTATTGGAGTTCTTCAAAGATGCATCTCTGAAGAGGAGGGATGGCAGCTCTTGGCCAAAATACATGCTGGTCTTGGTGGATATCATGCCGCAGCTCGGGCCCTCGTAAGCAAGGCCTTCTGAACAGGTTTCTTTTGGCCAACGGCCCGAGCAGATGCACAGGCCCTTGTACAACGCTGTGTAGGATGTTAGATTTTCGCCAATCAAAGTCATATGCCACCCACTGCCTTACGAACAATCCCCATTAGTTGGCTTTTTGCGGTCTGGGGGCTAGATATGGTCGGACCCCTTAAAGGCGGAAGCCACAAGATGAAATATTTGTTGGTTATGGTGGATAAATTCACTAAGTGGATAGAGGCCAAACCAGTAAAAATGTCTGAAGCTGGGCCGGTGATCAACTTTATATCCGGCGTCGTACACCGTTATGGTGTGTCCCGCATAGCATCATCACTGACAATGTCTCTAACTTCACAGCCGATGAGTTTAAAATTGGTGTGCCAATTTGGGCATTAAGCTCGATTATGCCTCCGTATATCACCCTCAAACAAACGGTCAGGTCGAACGGGCTAATGGCCTGATAATGAGCGGCATCAAACCCAGGCTAGTGTGAACGGGAGTCAGATAAACAATGGGTCGAGGGACTCGATTCCGTACTCTGAGGACTGAGGACTACGCCCAATCGCACGATCGGATACACACCCTTTTTTATGGTCTACTGGTAGGCTACATCACGCCTGCGACATTATTCATGACTCACCTCGAAAAGCGCATGTATGAAGAGAGTGAAGGAAATATGCCCTAGAGGCAATAATAAAGTTCATACCATGATAAATGTCTATTATTCATGCTAGAATTATATTAACCGGAAACATAATACATGTGTGAATACATAGACAAACATAGTGTCACTAGTATGCCTCTACTTGACTAGCTCATTAATCAAACATGGTTGAGTTTCCTAGCCATAGACATGAGTTGTCATTTGATTAACGGGATCACATCATTAGGAGAATGATGTGATTGACTTGACCCATTCTGTTAGCTTAGCACTTGATTGTTTAGTTTACTGCTATTGCTTTCTTCATGACATATACATGTTCCTATGACTATGAGATTATGCAACTCCCGAATACTAGACGAACACTTTGTGTGCTACTGCTACGTCTTGAGCTTGCGTTGGTTTTCCTTGAAGAGGAAAGGGTGATGCAGCACAGTAATGTAAGTATTTCCCTCAGTTTTTGCGAACCAAGGTATCAATCCAGTAGGAGGCTCCTCAAAAGTCCCACGCACCTACACAAACAAACAAAGAACTCGCAACCAACGCAATAAAGGGGTTGTCAATCCCTTCCACGCCACTTGCGAAAGTGAGATATAATAGAGATAGTATGATAAGATAAATAAATTTTTGGTATTTTATAATATCGATGCAAAAAGTAAAGATGCAAATAAAAGTAGATTGGAAGCAAATATGATAAGAGATAGACCCGGGGGCCATAGGTTTTACTAGAGGATTCTCTCAAGATAGCATAAGCATTACGGTGGGTGAACAAATTACTGTCGAGCAATTGATAGAAAAGCGAATAATTATGAGATTATCTAGGCATGATCATGTATATAGGCATCATGTCCACAACAAGTGAACCGACTCCTTCTGCATCTACTACTATTACTCCACACATCGACCGACTCACTGCTGCATGTAGAGTATTAAGTTCATAAGAACAGAGTAACGCTTAAGCAAGATGACATGATGTAGAGGGATAAACTCAAGCAATATGATATAAACCCCATCTTTTTATCCTCGATGGCAACAATACAATACGTGCCTTGCTGCCCCTGCTGTCACTGGGTAAGGACACCGCAAGATTGAACCCAAAGCTAAGCACTTCTCCCATGGCAAGAAAGATCAATCTAGTAGGCCAAACCAAACTGATAATTCGAAGAGACTTGCAAAGATAACTCAACCATACATAAAAGAATTCAGAGGAGACTCAAATATTATTCATAGGTAAACTTGATCATAAATCCACAATTCATCGGATCTCGACAAACACAACGCAAAAAGAGTTTACATCGAATAGATCTCCACAAGAGAGGGGGAGAACATTGTATTAAGATCCAAAAAGAGAGAAGAAGCCATCTAGCTAATAACTATGGACCCGTAGGTCTGTGGTAAACTACTCACAACTCATCGGAGGGGCAAGGATGTTGATGTAGAGGCCCTCCGTGCTTGATTCCCCTCGGCGTAAGCACGCGTGAAGGCTCCAAGATGGGATCTGGCGGATACAGAAGGTTACGGCGTTGGAAATTGTGTTTCGGTTGCTCCCCGGATGTTTTTGGGGTACGTAGGTATATATAGGAGGAAGAAGTACGTCGGTCGACGCCCGAGGGGCCCACGAGACAGGGGGGCGCGCCCTATAGGGGGGGCGCCCTCCTATCTCGTGGAGGCCTCGGCTACTTCTTGACTTGCACTCCAAGTCCTCTGGACCACGTTCGTTCCAAAAATCACGCTCCCAAAGGTTTCATTCCGTTTGGACTCCGTTTGATATTCCTTTTCTTCGAAATACTGAAATAGGCAAAAAAAAAACAGCAATACTGGGCTGGGCCTTGATTTAGTAGGTTAGTCCCATAAATGATATAAATATGTAAAATAAAGCCCATAAACATCCAAAAGGGGTAATATAATAGCATGGAACAATAAAATTATAGATACGTTGGAGACGTATCAAGCATCCCCAAGCTTAATTCACCTTTCGTCCTCAAGTAGGTAAATGATAAAAAGAAATTTTTGATGTGGAATGCTACCTAGCATAATTCTCAATGTAATTTTCTTTATTGTGGCATGAATGTTCAGATACAAATGATTCAAAATAAAAGCTTATAAAACATAACAATAATATTGCTTCAAAGCATACTAATAAATAATCATGTCCTATCAAAATAGCATATCCAAAGAAAGCTTATCCCTACAAAATCATATAGTTAGGCCATGCTTCATTTTCGTTACACAAAATACTCCCATCATGCACAACCCCGATGTGAGCCGAGCAATTGTTTCATACTTTTTAATGCGCTTGACTTTTTCAACTCTCGCAATACATGAGCGCAAGCCATGGACATAACACTATGGTGGTATATGGTGGTGGTGGTGAGGACAAAAGGAGAAGATAATCTCACATCAACTAGGCGTATTAACGGGCTATGGAGATGCCCATCAATAGATATCAATGTGAGTGAGTAGGGATTGCCATGCAACGGATGCACTAGATCTATAAATATATGAAAGCTCAACAAAAGAAACTAAGTGGGTGTGCATCCAACTCGCTTGCTCACGAAGACCTAGGGCATTTTGAGGAAGCCCATCATTGGAATATACAAGCCAAGTTCTATAATGAAAAATTCCCACTGGTATATGAAAGTGATAACATAGGAGACTCTCTATCATGAAGATCATGGTGCTACTTTGAAGCACAAGTGTGGAAAAAGAGATAGTAGCATTGTCCCTTCTCTCTTTTCTCTCATTTTATTATTTTTTCTTTTGGTCTTTCTTTTTTCTTTTTTTCTTTGGCCTTTCTCTTTTTTCTTTGGCATTTCTCTTTTTTTTATTTTTTGTTAAAGTCCGAAGTCTCATCCCGACTTGTGGGGGAATCATAGTCTTCATCATCCTTTCCTCACTGAGATAATGCTCTAATAATGAAGATCATCACACTTTTATGGATTTACAACTCAAAGCAAGAACAAGATATGACTCTATATGAATGCCTCCAGCAGTGTACCGGGATATGCAATGAATCAAGAGCGACATGTATAAAAATTATGAAGGTGGCCTTGCAGCAAATACGATGTCAACTACATGATCATGCAAAGAGCAATATGACAATGATGGAACGTGTCATAATAAACGGAACGGTGGAAAGTTGCATGGCAATATATCTCGGAATGGCTACGGAAATGCCATAATAGGTAGGTATGGTGGCTGTTTTGAGGAAGCTAAATAATGGGTTGATGATACCGGCGAAAGTTGCGCGGTAATAATAGAGGCTAGCAAAGTGGAAGGACGCGTGCGCGTATATCCATGGACTCACATTAATCAAAAAGAACTCATATACTTATTGCAAAAGTCTACTTAGCCCTCGAAGCAAAGTACTACTACGCATGCCCCTGATAATCCCCAAGTGCAGGGAATCATCGTAGCAATTCCCAAAGGTGGAAGTGATAAGTATGGAGTGTCGAACCCACAAGGAGCTAAAGGTAAGATCAATATTCTCTCAAGCCCTATCTGCCACTGATACGACTCTACGTGCACCGAACGTTTGCTTCCAACTAGAAGCAAGAAATAAAACTGTGTTGTGGGTATGAAGAGGATAACTTTGCATGATATCGGAGAGCTAAAATATAAAAGTAGGTGCTGTTATCATAAAGTTAGAATATAATACTAAATAATATAAATAGCGAGTGTGGAATAATGGTGGATCGGTGTGCGGAATTGTCTTAGGCAATTGTTAACAAGACCGGTAATCACTATTGCAGTTTCATATGAGGGAGAGGCATAAGCTAACATACTTTCTCTACTTGGATCATATGCACTTATGATTGGAACTCTAGCAAGAATCCGCAAATACTAAAGATTCATTAAGGTAAAACCCAACCATAGCATTAAAGCATCAAGTCCTCTTTTATCCCATACGCAACAGCCCCTTACTCGGGTTTGTGTTTCAGTCACCCACGCAACCCACTATAAGTGAATCATGCACGTATTGCAACACCCTACAATGGGAACCCCTCACGCTATGTGACCTGAGAGGGCACCATAGGACAGCACCAAAGTAAAACATACAACTCATACCAATCTAGATCATCAATCAACCCAAAGACAACAGATATCTACTCAAAACATCATAGGATGGCAACACATCATTGGATCATAATATGTGGCATAAAGTACCATGTTCAAGTAGGGATTACAGCGGGGTGCGGGAGAGTGGACCGCGTAAAAGAGATGAGGATGGTGATGATGATGGTGATGTTGATGAAGACGATCACCGCGGGCGATGATTCCCCTCCTGGTGGCACTCGGTGCCACCAAGAGAGAGGAGGAGAGGTTCTCCCCTTGTGCTTCCTCCTCCATGGCTTTCCCCTACGGTCCTTGGCCTTCATGGAGATGATGGCCCTTTGGTGGAAAAAAAGGCCTTTGGTCGCGGTTCGCATAGCTGCCATTAGTCGCGGTTGCGCAACTGCGACTCAAATAAGCGCTTGTGACTAAAGCCCCCACCTTTAGTCGCGGCTGCTTAAGAACAGCGACTAAAGGTCTGCCCACGTGGGCGCCAAAGTGGCCGTCAAGGAGGACCTTTAGTCGCGGTTCTTCCGCCAACCGCGACTAAAGGCCGCCACAGGTTTAGGGTTTTAGCCACCCCCTAAACCTGTTTTCTGTTTAATTTGTATTGTTTTATTTCTTTTGTGCTTTATTTTAATTTTGAAGGAGTTTCATATATTCTACGGTACTACATACATGCATATGAATGTACAATCTCAAATAAATTTGAAATTAGAACCAAAAAGAATTCAAGAGGAATATACAATATATATTCAATATCATCGAATGACCATATACAATTTTGAACAAGTTTCCATACATGATTTAATCCATATAAAGTTCTACGTCCTCGTAATAGTGTTCTCCTTTAGGATGGAGGACTTCTGCTGAACCATCCAGCTAGTTCCTCTTGAAGTGGTCGGAAGCGAGCTTGGACTAAGCATCATCAGGAGGTTATTCCTCACGAGCATTGGTATCACTCGGAACCCGCTCAGAGGTGTATCTCGGATCCTCTCCTGAACATAGTATCCACATAGATTGGTCTCCGGTGGCTGAATATCCCCAGCATTCTTAGGCTTTAACATTTTGAATTCTAGCTCTTTTTGAATTCACCGACCTTTGTATCTACTTAACAGTCTCCAAACCCTACGAGGCAAAGAAAATTAAGTGAACAAGAGAGTTATTAGTTACTTGATATTAGGAAATGAACGAAATAGGCCGATCGATATAGAGCGCAAATGAATGAAAATAATTACTTCTGCAGCATTCTTCTCATGTCGGCCCAAAGCTTTGGATCCATATTCAGAGAGTCGTGGGCGAGACATTACGAGGTGTTAACTTTAATTACTAGCAGAATCCGGTGGAACTGCGGACACGATACATGCACAGACGTCATGCATAACTCATCGATTAGCGGCCACATACCATGCATGGAGTAAACAAAAGAGAATTAATGTGCTCAAGACGAAACACTCACCCAAAATGGTAAGGAAATAGAATATCACTTTTGAGTTCCTGCTTTGTAAGAAACTGCCACAGGTCTGCCTCCACGTCGGTGAGGTGGCGCTCCAACACATGTCCATTAACGATTTGTGGGTCAATGAACCCAACATCATGGATGTTCCTTACTCGCATTCCTTAATCTTCATTCTGCATGTATAATAGCGGACACAACAATATAGTTAGGACATATATATAGTGCAGGCAATATGAACGAGATGGGGTAGAAATTAATAAATCACTTACGAGCGTGAAAGCAACCGATGATAGATTTGTCGAGCTCGCGCAGATTGAAAAGCTGGAACAATTCACTCAGTTCAATTTGTACATAGTAATGTTTGAAGTGATGCTCATGTCTAACTTCCGCATAAATATATTCTTTGGCGTTTTTATTTTTATGTAACCCTTGTACCATTTCAGCCAGACCTTTCATTTGTGGAGGTAGATCCTTTTTCTGCTTGAGGCTTGACGAGAGGCCCATTCTTGACATATGTAATTACTACCTCCTTCTTTGGCGCCTCATCAAGGCCTAACAGTTCACGAAGAGTAATACCTAAGTTGGCCGCTTGTTCTCGCTTTTCGTTACAGTCAATGCCTGTGCTGCCGCAGCTTGTTTGTTCTCGGGGGCATCCGGACGGAAGGCTTCCACTATAAGCGGGGCAATCGATTGTTTACTTTGTTCTCGAGCTGGGCAACTTGTTTCCCGCTTTTTTTTACTTCGGCCTTCTCCGCTCTTTTGTTCTCCTTGAACATGAGTGCACACTGCCAGTTCACGTGCATAGTCGTTAGGCAGATTCTTGGCGGCTTTGGGACGGTGTGCTCAAAAATGACTTAGCCCACTTCTTTTGCTCATCGAGAATATCTTGGCTTGGGCTCGGGCTCTCTTTTCTTCTTGCAGTCCGCCTTCCATTTCTCATAATGAGCAGCCGCGTCGCTGCCGACTTCCTCGGCACTACGTTCGCAAGGCCTTGTGGGGAGAGGCTTGATGATGGCTCCGGTACCTTTGTGGTCTTAGGTACATAAGGGTCCGGGTTAATAATCCAGGACTGCTTCGCTTCTTTGTCGGAGGTGGATTGGGGGCGGCGTCGATCACCCGCCCGGACGAGGCTGAGGCGGCTGATCACCACGGGACGTTGTGGACTGGGGGCGGCGTTGGCCGACGTGGCGGAGGTGTGGGTGAACCGCCACCACCACCACCACCACCACCACCGCCACCGCCACCACCACCACCGTAGAGGGGTGGACTTGTTGTCCTTGGCGCCTCGCCTGGAAACTTGATAAACTTCTTTTGCCATAGAATGAAATGGCGCTTGACATCTCCAAGTCTTTTCTCCCCTTCAGGTGTAGCAATGTCAATCTCCAGGTCCTCAAACCCTTGGACTATGTCCTCCACCGTGACACGAGCATAGCCATCTTGAATGGGGTTGTTGTGGTGGAGTGCTCCAGGTAAACATGGTAAAGCACGGCCGATGGCTACCTTCATGGACCTGTTCCCGATAGGATGTCTGAGATGACATTCTTTCATCTCCTTTATATAAATCCACGGGGTAGCGAGGAGGCTCCGGTGCAGTAATTTCGACCACCAGAGGCTCCGGTGCAGTAATTTCGACCACCGGAGGCTCCGGTGCGATAATTTCGATCGTCGGTGCATCTGCACCAGCCGGTGGGCCTCCGTGGAAGCCACGCTGCTTCTCCGCTTCTTGGCTTAGAGATCCATTGGATGATCTTCATGCTGCACCGAGCTGCATCTCTTTCGCTACTAGTACACTCATGGTTTTCTTCATCACATCCATTTCCGATGCCAACCGCGCCCACAACATCTGATTCCCGATCCATCTTTCTCTTACGGCTTACCGTAACCGTGCGGGTCATCGTTAGGGGAACCCTATTTTCCACGGAATGTGCCCCATGCCTCGTACCACGTCCTCCGGTGTTCAGGATTCCCGAGGGCTTTTGTCAGCGTCGTTCTCTCTGTTGAACTTGATCTTCCCTATTGAGCATCCTTCATTGCGTCAATAAGGGCTTGGGTGGGTTTAATTAATTTGCCCCGGTAAACACACTCCTACATCTCTCGGGTTCAGCGTTCCCCATGCCCGTACCACCAGCTTTTGGCCCTTGGGTCCCATCCTCCGTACTGGACGGATTCCTCGCGCCCTCATCTCGTTCTCCATCTTCTCCAACCTAGGCACCAAAATGCGATACCCTCCTGGCCCCATAACATGATTGTACTCCTTCTTAGCCGCATTTTTCTTATTTTTTTCGATATTTCAATGAACTGCTCCGATTTCTTTTGCTTCACAAATTCTGGCCAATCATGTTTCAGTTTCTCATATTGTCCTTTGAAATCCGGAGTCTTGTTCTGCTTGACAAAGTCACGGGCTAGATTTTGCTTGAATTTACGGAATGCGTCGGCCATCTTATGAAGAGCGAACTTAATGACTAGCCTCCTACTCTCCTTGTTTTCCTCAATCTTGTTACCCTCCACATCGAATTTGTTTTATTAGGAGGTAGAACGAAATGTTCCATAAGCTTCTTGAAGCAATCTTTTTTGTTCTCTTATCGACAAAAGTGAAACCATCAATTGCGTGCCTTCTTTGGCTCATTCCACTCCTGGGACGGTGATCGAGACGTTGTCTCTAACAATGGCTCCGCATTGGCTGACAAACTTGGTGGCGTTCTTGCGGGGCTCCGGTGCCTGCCGGTTACCTTGTCGACAACCTCGATGGTGCATGTTTCTCCTTGTTTCATCGTCTTGGTTGCGCCACGCTTTGACGACGTACTTTCGATTGTTTCGACGATCCTGGCCGAGGGCTAAAATAAGAAAGAGAGTCGCGCGTTAGTACACACATATTTATTCAAATCAGTTAGTTTGTATCACGGAGGCTCAATGTATATATATACCTCGCGCCGGAGGTGGTTACTACTTCCATTTGAAGATAAATGCGTTTATCGACGCTTTCTTGACATCTTCTTGCCGACGGGCGCCCTTCATCTTCACCGTCAAAGGTTCGGATAAGAAGAGATATCATCTTCTTCTTCTCCGGTCGGCACATATTGAATATCGCCCGTTTATGATGCCGAACATATGTGCTTCACCGTCCGGATCATAGTTGTCCATAATCGAATTGACTCTATCGTCCGCCATTATGTGATCCTGAAAACATGTAGTAAAAACAAATTAATTAAGTGAAGAAGGGGGTGTGGCGGTGGCGGTGGGCGAAAGGGCGGTGGCAAAGGAGGGGCGAGGAAGGGGTGGAGAGGGTGTCGCGGTAGAGCGCTTGAGACGGGCGGCAGACGGCGGCCACGGAGAGGGAGGCGAGGACAACACACACGGAGAGGGAGGCGAGGACAATGAGACAACCACGTGGGTCCCGGTTGGTCTGGCCCGGCAAGCAAGCAAGTGCATAACAGGACAACAAGCAAAGCTAGACATGTTCTAACGCGGTATGAGGTGATACCGGTGAAGGGAGGAAACATCCGGAAAAGTATCCCCGGTGTACCGTGTGTTCGGATAGATGAACCGGAGGGGGAAAGTTGCGTGTTTGCTATGCTAGGGATGTGTGGTGAATGAACGGGTTGTGTATCCGGATTCGTCTCTTCGCTCTCGAGCAATTTTCATGTAGAAAGTTTTTTCATCCGAGCTACGGATTATTTAATATTAATTCTCAAAGTTTTAATTCATTTTTAGAATTATGAAATTAATTTCATTAGGAAATGCCATTATAGCGTCGGCATGATGTCAAGGTGATGTAATTAGGTTATTAAGGTTAATTAACTTGAGGTTAGTTAGATTAATTAACAAGATTAATTAAGTTAATTAATTGGTTAATTAATTAATAATTTTAATTAATATATTTTTTTCCTGCTTTTTTTACATTTCAGGGCTCACGGGCGTGACCACGGCGCCCACCTTGGACTTGTGGGCTCACCGGCGCTGCCCTGGCGCCAGCCGAGCCAGCTCAGGCGATGGCCGCGCCCGCCCA
The DNA here is from genome assembly GCA_021605145.1 of Aegilops bicornis. Classification (NCBI taxonomy): domain Eukaryota; kingdom Viridiplantae; phylum Streptophyta; class Magnoliopsida; order Poales; family Poaceae; genus Aegilops; species Aegilops bicornis. The sequence continues at coordinate 266,603,735 of CM038669.1, forward strand.
CCGAGGCGAGCCAGGCGATGGCCTCGGGCGCGGCCACCGGGCGACAAGGGAGGCGCCAAGGGCGGCGAGGTGAAGGGGGCTGCGGGCGGCGAGGTAGCTGGGCTGGAGGAGCGGGGCCGCAGATCGGTGGCGGGCCGACGGCGGCGGCGAAGGCGACGGGCGATGCATGGCGGCGTCGAGGGCGCAGGGCGACGGGCGGGCGTATTTAACAAAGCGGGAATCGGAGAAAGACGAGAATCGAAGGCCTTGTATTTATAGGCCCCCTTTAGTCAGCAGGTACTTTTTAGTCGTGGTCGCTGCCCAACCGGCGACTAAAGGTTTTTGGGCGGGTTTTTATGCGTTCGCGCCCCCACCTTTAGTCGCGGTTGGGCAGGCGACCCGCGACTAAAGGCTCCCACCTGCTAGTCGCTGGTCGCCTGCCCAACCGCGACTAAAGGCCTATCTTGCCTCAGCATAAGCGTTTAGTCTCACCTCGCTAGTTGAGAGAGCTCGAGAGTGGTTTATAAGCCTTCTGCGCCACCCTCTCGAGCTCCTCTCAAGCTGCAGCTTCGGCCTAATCTGTCACTAGCTATGTGCCGTGGGCCTACTTGGCCTCCTGCGGGCACTGAATCACAGCCCATGTAGGGTTTCTAGTCGTATTCGGGCCGTGGGGGTCCGGTGAGGCTGCACTATTTTTTTCCAGTTTTTTTGTTTTGTTTTCTGCATTATTATTTATTTTTTGTTGTTTTTGCTTTATTTTTTAATTCTTTTTGCTTTTAGTTTTACAAAAATTATAAACTTTCTGTTAGTGCCATTAGTTTTCAAATTTGAAAACACTTTTTTGTGTTCTTTGTTGCTTTATTTATTTTATTTTGTTTCTACTTACAACAAAATACTTATGCGGCACTATTTTTTTCCAGTTTTTTTGTTTTGTTTTCTGCATTATTATTTATTTTTTGTTGTTTTTTGCTTTATTTTTTAATTCTTTTTGCTTTTAGTTTTAGAAAAATTATAAACTTTTTGTTAGTGCCATTAGTTTTCAAATTTGAAAACACTTTTTTTGTTTTCTTTGTTGCTTTATTTATTTTATTTTGTTTCTACTTACAACAAAATACTTATTTTTGCTATTTTATTCGCGGGTCGCCTGCCCAACAGCGACTAAAGGTCACTGCAGTTTAGGGTTTTCCGCCATTTCTTCCCCCTGCCTTCCGCCTCTTTCTTCCCGCCACTTTCTTCCCGCCTCCTGCCTTCTTCCCGCTCCCATTTTTCCCGCCATTTCTCACTACATATATATGTAGCCCGGCTTGGCCACATTATCACATCTCTACAATCTCTCATCACTCTCTCATGGACACCAAACACATCACGGGTAATATAATTCACATGATCCATTCAACAAAGTTTGGTACAATAAATTATTACACATCATTTCTTCCCTTGTGTCCCCGCTTGCTTACGACAGCCGTATCCATGGAGCATCCTCATCATTTAACTTAATGCTTGGGTCGGTGTTCACTTTGAAGGGCGGAATTTCAGCAAACATATTATAATCTTACGACATGTCTTGTCTTTGTCCTCCACTCCCACGATGTTTCTTTTCCACTGAAAGAACAATGTGGCGCTTTGAATCATCGCATGATGTCTTGATCGTTTTCTTATCTTTCCGCTTCCTCGGTTTGCTACTCATGTCCTTCACATAGAAAACCTGAGCGACATCTTTTCGCTAGGACGAATGGTTCGTCAAGGTAACCAAGATTGTTGAAATCCACCATTGTCATTCCGTATTGCTGGTCCACCTTTACCCCACCTCCTGTTAGCTTGAACCATTTGCACCGGAACAAAGGGACCTTAAAGGAGGGTCCATAGTCAAGTTCCCATATCTCCTCTACGTAACCATAATATGTGACCTCTTGCCCATTCTCGGTTTGCTGCATCAAAGCGGACACCACTGTTTTGGTTGGTGCTCTTTTATCTTGGGCGATCGTGTAAAATGTATTCCCATTTATCTCGTACCCTTGGAAAGTCGTTATAGTCGAAGATGGTGTCTTGGCCAACATGTACAGCTGATCTACAACATCATTGTCATTCATTAAATGTTTTTCTCAACCAAGCTGCCGAAAGTCTCCATGTGGGCCTTCCTAATCCAGGATTCAGGCTTCCCGGGTTGTCGAGCGTAAAATATTCTTGTGTTTCTCAAAGTACGGAGCCACCAAGCTGGAATTGGTCAAGATGCAGGTGTGGTGTGCTTGATCGGAGAATGGCCGTCCATACATATCGTTGATTTCATTCCGATCGTGCCTTTTCCACTTAGTCTCCCCTCGTGCGCGATCGAGGAAGACCAATCGGCTTAAGGTCAGGAACAAAGTCAACACAAAACTCAATTACCTCCTCATTTCCATAGCCCTTGGCGATGCTTCCTTCTGGCCTAGCACGATTCTGAACATATTTCTTTAATACTCCCATGAACCTCTCGAAGGGAACATATTGTGTAGAAATACAGGACCGAGAACGAAAAATCTCTTCGACTAGGTGAACCAGGAGGTGCGTCATAATATTGAAGAAGGATGGGCGGGAACACCAACTCGGCCCGACAAGACATTGGATCACATCGTTACTGTAATCGTGGTAGAACTTCTGGATTGATTACCTTCTCCGAGAAATTGCATTGAGGAATGCACATAGCTTCACAATGGCTACTCGAACATTTTCCGGCAGGAGCCCTCAAAGCAATCGGAAGCAATTGCGTCATAATCACGATAATGTGATCGTGAGACTTCAGGTTTTGGAACTTTTTCTCCGCCATGTTTATTATTCCCTTTATATTGGGCGAGAATCCAGACGGAACCTTCATACTGCTCGGGCATTCAAAAAGATGACCTTCTCTTCTTTGGTCGAGGCGTAGCTGGCACGACCTTGAAACCATTCCGGATGCCGGTCATCGAGGGTCTTTCAAACGTTGCTGGTCTGCAGGTGCTTCCTTTGTATCATTTGTCTTCCCATACACGCCCAAGAAGCTTAGGAGGTTCACGCAAATATTCTTCGTAACGTGCATCACGCCGATTGCAGAGCGGACATCTAGGACTTTCCAATATTCTAGCTCCCAGAATATAGATTTCTTCTTCCACATGGCTGCGTGCCCGTCGGCTCCCTTCGAACGATTGTCCGCGGGACCCTTTCCAAAGATGACTTTCAAATCCTTGACCATATCAAATACCTCGGCACCGGTCGTTCCGCAGAGCTTCGCCGGTGATCTGCCTTGCCGCTGTAATGCTTGCCTTTCTTTCTTCTTTGGATGAATTTTTCGGAAGAAATCGACGATGCCCAAAGTACACGTTCTTCTTACAATTTGGCAAATGTACACTTTCGGTCTCATGTAAGCAGTGCGTGCATGCATTGTATCCCTTATTTGACATTCCGAAAGGTTACTAAGAGCAGGCCAATCGTTGATGGTTACGAAAAGCAACGTCAGAGGTCAAATTCCTCTTGTTTGTGCTCATCCCACACGGACACCACCCACAGCTGTAAAAGTTCATCAACTAATGGCCTTAGGTACACATCGATGTCGTTCTTGGGTTGCTTCGGACCTTGGATGAGCACTTGGCATCATAATGAACTTCCGCTTCATGCACAACCAAGGAGGAAGGTTGTAGATGCATAGAGTCACGGGCCAGTGCTATGGCTGGAGCTACGCTCGCCAAAAGGATTCATGCCATCCGTACTTAGAGCAAATCTTATGTTCCTTGCGTCATTTACCAAAATCTTTGAACCATCTGTCGATCTTTCTCCATTGCGTTCCATCTGCGGTGTGTCTCAACTCCCGTCCGACTTACGGTCCTCTTTTGTGCCATCGCAACAACTTGGCATGCTCTTTGTTCTGAGCAGACGTTTCAACCGTGGTATTATAGGAGCATACCACATCACCTTGGCGGAACCCTCTTCACAGGTTTCGGCCCTCAACATCGCCACCGTGGTCATCGCCTCGATCTTATAACGCAATGCAAGGCATACCGGGCATTCATTCAAATTCTCGTATTCACCGCGGTAGAGGATGCGATCGTTGATGCATGCATGTATCTTCGTAACCTCTAAACCTAGAGGGCGGACAACCTTTCTTTGCTTCGTGCGTCTTTGGCGGGCAACTTCGTTATCCTTTGGAAACATATTCTTCAACATTTTCAATAAGTTTTCAAATGCCGAAGTCAGCTACACCTGCCTCTGCCTTCCATTTCAGCAAATCCGATTATGCAGCCCAAATTTTTCAGACCATCATCGCATCCGGGTAAATTACGGCGCTTTACGGATCCTCTAACATGCGATCCAAATTCTCCCTCTCCTTTTCAGTTTCGCAGCTTCTCCGTGCATCAGCAATGGTCCGACCAAGATCATCAACGGGATCATCACGCGCCTCTTCTTCACCTTCCCTTCACCTTCAGCATCCTCCATGAAAGTATCACGAAATGAGCAAGATAGCTTTCATCGATGAAATCATCCCCTTCTTCATCTTCTTCCATTATAACCCCTCTTTCTCCATGCTTGGTCCAACAATTATAGCTTGGCATGAAACCCTTCAAGCGGATGCATGTGAACAACTCTTGAGGAAGAGTAACCCTTCTCATTCTTACAGATAACACATGGACAGATAACAAAACCCCCCCGGCTTGTTACGCATTAGCCACTACGAGGAAATCTTTCAAACCCGTAGTGAACTCGCCGAGGAGAGTCGGTTACCGTTACATCCATTGCCGATTCATCTGCATTATTATAATATAAAATATATAATTAACCATCATGCATTTGTTAAACTAACTAGCTACAAACAATATAAATTAAACAATGAACTACACACATGCATATTGACACATCAAAGGTTCATCAAGTTGCTAACCTCGATCGAAGAGTGTGTCTCCAACACTTCATGTCATGTTTCTTTCATGCTCTTGGGGCATTTCATCAAACACCTTATGTGCATAAGAGGAACCAAAAGCAAAACCTACACCCACTTGTGAAGAGAATGGCTCCAAATGGCTAAGTGTTGGCTGCTTTGGATGGGTATATATAGGGGAGGGGCTTTTAGTTGCGGTTGGCACAGCAAACCGTGACTAAAAAGTGCCCGAAACCTTTAGTCATGCGGTTGTCCTGCCAACCGCGACTAAAAACTCCCCTCACGCGGCGCCTTGTTGCCTGCGCCACCGAGGCCCAGGGCCTTTTGGTCGCGGTTCACCTCGAACTGCGACTAAAGGTCCCCATTAATCAGCGGTTCCTCTGACAGTCTGACTTATGGGGCTGGACGGAAGCCTGTTTTTCTACTAGTGGCCCCTCCGAGATCCTCCTCCATGGCCTCCGGTGATGATGGCCCCCACTGGCAGCCTGCCGGAGAGGGCCTAGATTGATTTCTCGTGGCTACAGAGGCTTGCGGCGGCGGAACTCCCGATCTAGGTTAATTCCCGAAGGTTTCAGTATTTATAGGAATTTTTGGCGTTGGTTTCACGTGAAGGGGGCCTCCGGGCTGTCCACGAGATAGGAGCGCCCCTCCCGCTGGGGGCGCGCCTGTCTCGTGGGCAGCCCGGACTCCTCGCCCAACTCCGATGCCCGTGGTCTTTTTTGGTCCAGAAAAAATCCTCAAAAATTGGCACGTCATTTGGACTCCGTTTGGTATCCCTTTCAGAAAACACTAAAACAAGGAGAAAAATGTAAACTGCATCGGGCTCTAGGTTAATAGGTTAGTCCCAATAATCATATAAATGCTTATAAAACATTATAGATGGATGAAATAATAGCATGAATACTTCATAAATTATAGATACGTTGGAGACGTATCAGCATCCCCAAGCTTAATTCCTGCTTGTCCTCGAGTAGGTAAATGATAAAAGAAATAATTTATGAAGTGTTAATGCTAGTAGGTGCACAAGTTTGATCAATGATAATTTCAATCACCTTTTCTAGCATCAAAATGTGTCATAATAGTAGCTTATCTCATAAAACTTTTCATGATCAAGTAACAGTCTATTCACAATGTCAAGTATGGTTCAGAAACTTCATTGAAAACTAACAAACTATAATCTCAGTCATTGAAGCAATTGCTATTTATCATAACATCAGAAAGAGTCAAAAAATAGAGTTTTTCAGCAAGTCCACATACTCAACTATCATATAGTCTTCCACAATTGCTAACACTCACGCAATACTTGTGGTTATGGGGTTTCAAATAGGACAACGAGAAAGATAGGGGCTTATTGTGTTGCCTCCCAGCGTATTCACCTTTAGGTGATGTCAACAATAATAGCCCATGCTAACTTACATCCAATTGGATATATATATCATGATATTTCAAACATGAAGGGCTTGCCAAAGGATAAAATGAAAAAGGGAAAGGTGAGGATCACCTTGACTCAAGCATAAATAAAAACATAAAGTAAAAGTTAGGCCCTTGCAGTAGGGAAGCATAGGTTGTCATGCTGTTTAGGGTTGATGCACAAAATCTTAATGCAAAAGAACGTCACTTTATATTGCCCCTTGTATGTGGACCTTTATTATGTAGTCCGTCGCTTTTATTACTTCCACAACAAGATCGTACAAAGCTTATTTTCTCTGCACTAATAAGTCATACATATTTAGAGAGCAATTTGTATTGCTTGCACCGATGATAACTTACTTGAAGGATCTTACTCAATCCATAGGTAGGTATGGTGGACTCTCATGGAAAAAACTGGGTTTAAGGATATTTGGAAGCACAAGTAGTATCTCTACTTGGTGCAAGGAATTTTGGCTAGCATAAGGGGGAAAGGCAAGCTCAACATGTTTGGAAGGTCAATGACAATATACTTTAACTGAGATGTCGGAAAACATAAGCCATTACCTTGTCTTTCTTGTCCAACGTCAACTCTTTTAGCATGTCATACTTAATGAGTGCTTCACAATCATAAAAGATGTCCAAGATAATAAATTTGTATGTGAACCTCTCTTTCCTTAGTACTTCCTATTAATTGCAACGATGACCAAAACTACGTTTGCCAACTCTCAACAACTTTTATGCCTCATACTTTTTATGTGTAAAGTCATCACTAACCATGTTATAAGCATATGAAACATATAAAAATTCAGATTTATGACATTCAATTCCTTCCCCCGTTTACTCATAGGATATACATGAAGCACATGAGTAAATGACAAACTACTCCAAAAGATATGAATGAAGGACACTGAGTAGGCAAATAATTAACTAGCCATGGGAGGGTCCCTTTTCTATTCAAAATTTCAGATCCAATGATTTTATTCAAACAGAAAGTAAAACAAAATAAAATGACATTGCAAGGATAGCACAACTCATGTGAAGAAGCAAAAACTTAGCCTCAACCGATACTAACCGATAGTTGTTGAAGAAGAAAGGCGGGATGCCTAACGGGGCATCCCCAAGCTTAGATGCTTGAGACTTCTTGGAATATTATCTTGGGCTGCCTTGGGCATCCCCAAGCTTGAACTTTTGTGTCTCCTTAATTCTTCTCATATCATGGTTTCTCTTTTTATCAAAAAGCTTCATCCACACCAAACTCAACAAGAACTCGGGAGATAGGTTAGTATAAACCAAAGCAAAACCTTATCATTTTCTACTGTAACAAATCACTAGAATTATTATTCAACATTGCATACTAAATGCCTCTGCATATTTAATACTCCTATCCTCAAATAGAAGCATTAAACAAGCAAACATATGCAAACATAGCAGCAATCTGTCAAAACAGTACAGCCTGTAAAGAATGCAAGAGTATCAATACTTCCCTAACTCCAACAATTATGAAATAAAATTACCACTGTAATAAATTTATCAGAGCTCAATATGCAAAAAGATTCAACATTATACCACTCTCTGACTTTTCTGAGGAATTTTTGCAACAGCGGTAAACTTTCTGTTTTCAAACAGCAACATGTATACTAGCAAAATAAGCATGGTAAAGGCTATCCTTGACATTTTTATTGAAAGTAAAGATGCAAAACATTATTATAAATAACAGCAAGCAAATACTAACAAAAGAAAATGACGCTCCAAGCAAAACACATATCATGTGATGAATAAAAATATAGCTCCGAGTAAGGTGTATCGATAGTTTTGAAGACGAAAGAGGGGATGCCTTCCGGGGCATCCCCAAGCTTAGGCGCTTGAGTATTCCTTGAATATTACCTTGGGGTGCCATAGGAATCCCCATGCTTAGGGTCTTTCCATTCCTTATTCTCCTCATATCGATATCTCACACAAAACATGAAAACTTCAATCAGACAAAACTTAATGGAACTTCGTGAGATAGGTTAGTATGATAAAGAGTAAACCATGCACTTTGGTACTGTAAAAGACAAGGTTCATAATTGTTTTCACATAATGCCTACTGTACCATATCATTTCTACAATTTATATTGAAAAATATAAGCCATAGAAACTAGAAAACAAGCAAACTATGCAATGAAAACAGAATCGGTCAGAAACAGAACAGTCTGTAATGATCTGAACAATAACCATACTTATGCTACTCCAAAAATTATGAAATAAATTGGTGGACGTGAGGAATTTGTCTATTAATCTTCTGCAAAAAGAATCAACTCAAAAGCACTCTTCTGTAAAAAAGACAGCTAATCTCGTGAGCGTAAAGTTTCTGTTTTTACAGCAAGATCACATCAACTTTCACCTAAGTCTTCCCAAAGGTCTTACTTGGCACTTTATTGAAACAAAAGCTATAAAACATGATTACTACAGTATTTTAATCATGTAGACACACAAAAACAGTAAGGATAAATATTGGGTTGTCTCCCAACAAGCGCTTTTCTTTAATGCCTTTTAGCTAGGCATGATGATTTCAATGATGCTCGCATAAAAGAAAAGAGTTAAAACACAAAGAGAGCATCATGAAGAATATGACTAGCACATTTAAATCTAAATCACTTCCTATGCCTAGGGATTTTGTGAGCACACAATTTATAGGAACAAAAGTCAACTAGCATAGGAAGGCAAAACAAGTATAACTTCAAAACTTTAAGCACATAGAGAGGAAACTTGATATTATTGCAACTCCTACAAGCACATATTCCTCCCTCATAATAATTTTCAGTAGCATCAAAGATAACAACTTTGTTCTCATACTCAATTGGAACCTCTTCCGAAATAGTGGAATACTAACTAAAGTTGACACTCTTCCAAATCCACTTTCATTAATATAAATGCGGAGATTCAACACCCTCCAAAATAGCGGGATTACTAATTCCTAAAGTTGACACTCTTCCAAACCCACTTTAAATTATAGTATTATTCATACTCCAAAAGATATAAGTGAAGTTCCTGGAGTATTCTACAATCAATATAGACTAACCAATATCCAAGCTCAAAATATATAAGTGAAGCGCACAAAGCATTCTATAAAGCCATACTTCATTTAAGTGAAGCACAAAGAGCAATTCTATAGGATCATACTTAAAAGATATAAGTGAAGCACATGAAGTATTCTATAAATCAATGAATAGCTAACTCATACTAGCATGATTCTTAAAGAAGAATAAAAACACAAAGGACACAAATCATGTGAATAAAACAAAAACCGAGGTATACCGATATTTGTTGAAGAAGAAAGATGGGATGCCAACTGGGCATCCCCAAGCTTAGATGCTTGAGTATCCTTTGAAATATTTACTTGGGGTGCCTTGGGCATCCCCAAGTTTGAACTCTTGTCTCTCTTTATTCTTCTCACATCGGTAACTCCTCGTTCTTCAAACACTTCATTCACAGAAACTTAAATAAAAACTTGTGAGATCCGTTAGTGTAATAAAGCAAACTACCACTTCAAGGTACTGTAATTAACTCATTATTTGTTTATATTGGTGTTAAACCTACTGTATTCCAATTTCTCTATGGTTCATACCCTGCATACTAGCCATAGATGCATCAAAATAAGCAAACAACACACGAAAAACAGAATTTGTTAAGAACAGGACAGTCTGTAGTAATCTGGTGTTAAACCTACTGTATTCCAACTTCTGTAACTCCAAAAATTATGAAATAAAATTGACAATTTGAACAATTTGTAGATAAGTAATGTGCAAAAAGTTTCAGACCCATTTGACTTTCCAGTAAAAAAATTAAATTCATGCACTACAGCCAAAGTTTCTGTTTTTGTTCTGCACAAAGTAAGCAAGCAATCTTATCATCCTAAAACCAAAGCTTGGCACAATATTTTTATAATACAATGAATATATACAAGGGGATAATTATTTACAGAGAAGCTTCCATGAAAAATTCTACATTGTTTCCGTGAGCATGAACACAAGTGCTCAAGGTCGACCCTCACTTCTTCAATGCATAACTTTCCAATCACTTCTCTTTTTGAAAAACCTTTTTTAGACATGAGAGGCAAGTAAATATTTTTTTGGTATTTTCATTCTTTTAATTTTTTTTGTATGTTTCACCCACAACTAAACAGAAACGAAAAGGAAAAACAAAATCTACTTAGTGAAGAAAGCAAACAAGCACACACGAGAATATCAACCCCACGCTATTGCTCCCGACAGCGGCGCTTGAGAAAAGAGCTTGATAATCCCCAAGTGCAGGGAATCATCGTAGCAATTCCCAAAGGTGGAAGTGATAAGTATGGAATTTCGAACCCACAAGGAGCTAAAGGTAAGATCAATATTCTCTCAAGCCCTATCTCGCCAATCGACACGACTCTCGTGCACCGAACATTTGCTTCCAACTAGAAGCAAGAAATAAAAGCATGTTGTGGGTATGAAGAGGATAACTTTGCATGATACCGGAGAGCTAAAATATAAAAGAAGGTGCTGTTATCATAAAGTTAGAATATAATACTAAATAATATAAATAGCGAGTGTGGAATAATGGTGGATCGGTGTGCGGAATTGTCCTAGGCAATTGTTAACAAGACCGGTAATCACTATTGCAGTTTCATATGAGGGAGAGGCATAAGCTAACATACTTTCTCTACTTGGATCATATGCACTTATGATTGGAACTCTAGCAAGAATCCGAAAATACTAAAGATGCATTAAGGTAAAACCCAACCATAGCATTAAAGCATCAAGTCCTCTTTTATCCCATACGCAACAACCCCCTTACTTGGGTTTGTGTTTCAGTCACTCACACAACCCACTATAAGTGAATCATGCACGTATTGCAACACCCTACCACGGGAACCCCTCACTCTTGCGCGACACGGAGGGCACCATAGGACAACACCAAAGTAAAACATACAACTCATACCAATCTAGATCATCAATCAACCCAAAGGCAAAAGATATCTACTCAAAACATCATAGGATGGCAACACATCATTGGATCATAATATGTGGCATAAAGCACCATGTTCAAGTAGGGATTACAGCGGGTGCGGGAGAGTGGACTCCGTAAAAGAGATGAGGATGGTGATGATGATGGTGATGTTGATGAAGACGATCACCAGCGGCGATGATTCCCTCCCGATGGCAATGCGGTGCCACCAAGAGAGAGGAGGAGAGGTTCTCCCCTTGTGCTTCCTCCTCCATGGCTTTCCCCCTCTGGTCCTTGGCCTTCATGGAGATGATGGCCCCTCAGATTCTCCTCCATGGCCTTCGGTGATGATGGCCCCACCGGCAGCCTTCTTGGAGAGGGCCTAGATTGATTTCTCGTGGCTCTGAGGAGGCTTGCGGCGGAACTTCCGATCTAGGTTAATTCCCGAAGGTTTCAGTATTTATAGGAATTTTTGGCGTTGGTTTCACGTCAAGGGGGCCTCCGGGCTGTCCACGAGATAGGAGGGCGCCCCCTCCCCCAAGGGGGGCGCGCCCCCCTGTCTCGTGGGCAGCCCGGGACTCCTCTGGCCCAACTCCGATGCCCGTGGTCTTCTTTTGGTCCAGAAAAAATCCTCAAAATTTGGCACGTTATTTGGACTCCGTTTGGTATCACTTTTCTGTAGAACACTAAAACAAGGAGAAAACATAAACTGGCACTGGGCTCTAGGTTAATAGGTTAGTCCCAAAAATCATACAAAATGACATATAAATGCTTATAAAACATCATAGATGGATGAAATAATAGCATGAATACTTCATAAATTATAGATACATTGGAGACGTATCAGCCCCAGGAGGGATAGATTGGTAGGAAAAGACCATCGCTCGTCCCCGACTGCCACTCATAAGGAAGACAATCAAAAGAGCACCTCATGCACCAAATTTGTCACAACTTTTACCATACGTGCATGCTACGGGACTTGCCAACTTCAACAAAAGTATTTCTCAATTTCATAATTACCCACTAGTATGACCCTAACATTACTACCTTTATATCTCAAAACAATTATCAAGCATCAAATTGATCATAGCATCCAATTCACTTCCTATGATAGTTTTTATTATACCCAACTTGGATGCTCATCATTCTAGGACCAACTTTGTAACCATAGCAAATACCATGCTGTTCTAAAAGACTCTCCAAAAAATATAAGTGAAGCATGAGAGACTAGAAATTTCTTCAAAATTAAGTCACCTTGCGTGCTCTAAAAGATATAAGTGAAGCACTAGAGCAAAAACTATCAAGCTCAAAAGATATAAGTGAAGCACATAGAGTATTCTAGCAAATTCTAATCAAGTAGGCTTCTCCCAAAAGTTGTGTACAGAAAGGATGATTGTGGTAAACTAAAAAGCAAAGAATAACATAATACACGACGCTCCAAGCAAAACACATATCATGTGGCGAATAAAAATATAGCTCCAAGTAAAGTTACCAATGAACGAAGACGAAAGAGGGGATGCCTTCCCGGGGCATCCCCAAGCTTAGACTTTTGACTATCCTTGAATATCTTGGGGTGACATGGGCATCCCCAAGCTTAGGCTCTTGCCACTCCGTATTCCATAGTCCATAAAAGCTTTACCCAAAACTTGAAAACTTCACAACACAAGACTCAACAGGAAATCTTATAAGCTCCGTTAGTGAAAGAAAATAAAACCACCACTTAAGGTACTGTAATGAACTCATTATTTATCTATTTTGGTGTTAAACCTACTGTATTCCAACTTCTATATGGTTTATAAACTATTTTACTAGCCATAGATGCATCAAAATAAGCAAACAACACACGAAAAACAGAATCTGTCAAAAACAGAACAGTCTGTAGCAATCTGTAACGAACGCAAACTTCGGGAACTCCAAAACTCCTACCAAAATAGGACGTCCTAGAAAATTTGTCTATTGATCAGCAGCAAAAAGAATCAACGCAAAAGCACGTTTCTGTGATTTAACAAAATTAAATTCGTGCGTGCAAAGCTTCTGTTTTTCAGCAGAATCAAATCAACTATCATCATAGGTTATCCTATAGGTTCTACTTGGCACAAACACTAATTAAAAGATAAAAGAACATCTAAACAGAAGGTAGATGCAAGATTTATTACTAAACAGGAACAAAAACAAAAAACACAAAGAAAATTGGGTTGCCTCGCAACTAGCGCTATCGTTTAACGCCCCTAGCTAGGCATAAAAGCGAAGATAGATCTAAGTAGTGCCATAATAATAAGATAGATCTTGGAAGCTAATCTCATATTCTCTATGTTCGGCAGCAAGTTTTCTTTGAGGCAAGCAAAAGTAATCAAAAGGGCTAAATTTAGCGGGACAAAAGTCCCCAAGATCAATCTCAGGAGGAACGGGTTCCTCCTTTGGCCCTTCATAATGCACAACTAATTCATCACTAAAAGCATTCTTTTGGCAAAATATCGTGAGCCTATACTCAAGAGAGTATCCTAGCTCATTGTCTCAAAATGGCAAAATCATTATTAAGTTCGGTAATTCTATCAACCAAGACATTGGTAGGAACCTTTTTTCTAAGGTTTTCATTGAAAGCAACATAGTCCGAAGATTGAAAACGCCTAATTTCCTCTTGATCAAAGAGGACCGCCTCTATGGGAGGGCGACGGCGTCCACCCTATAATCATAAAAGATTTCTTTGGCCTCTCTTATTATAAATCTAAACTCATGAGCCAAAAAGATAGTAACAACGCGTTTAACAGAAGACTGCTCAATATTGGAAAATCCTAGAAAAATTCTTTGTATGCAAGGATGCATATGCATAAATTGTCTTTCAAGTTGAACTACAAGCATAGCAATGGCATCCGCAAGACTACTAGTTCTGTGAATAATAGAACCACCTATGGAGGTAAAGCACCAGCACAAGTAAAGAAATCTTGAATAACACTTTTTCTAATAATGTTACCACTACCAATTCGAAACTTTTTAGTATGCAAGATAGGGGGTTCTTCGGCCGGAGCCTCAGAATTTTCCTTGTTATCATTATTGTCCATATCGACGATAATCTCCCCAATTTCAGACATAACGTCAAACAAAAGCAAGGAGGAAGAAAGCGAGCGAAAGAGAAAGGAGGAGAGATTGGGAAAGAGAGGGTGAATAAAATGGCAAGGGTGAAGTGGGGGAGAGGAAAACGAGAGGCAAATGGCAAATAATGTAAATGCAAGGGAGATGGGTACTTGGTTTGTCTTGACTTGAGCGAAGACCTCCCCGGCAACGGTGCCAGAAATCCTTCTTGCTACATCTTGAGCTTGCGTTGGTTTTCCTTGAAGAGGAAAGGGTCATGCAGCACAGTAGCGTAAGTATTTCCTCAGTTTTTGAGAACCAAGGTATCAATCCAGTAGGAGGCTCCTGAAAAGTCCCACGCACCTACACAAACAAACAAAGAACTGGCAACCAACACAATAAAGGGTTCGTCAATCCCTTCACGGCCACTTGCGAAAGTGAGATCTAATAGAGATAGTATGATAAGATAAATATATTTTTGGTATTTTATAATATCGATGCAAAAAGTAAAGATGCAAATAAAAGTAGATTGGAAGCAAATATGATAAGAGATAGACCCGGGGGCAATATGTTTCACTAGAGGCTTCTCTCAAGATAGCATAAGCAATACGATTGGGTGAACAAATTACTGTCGAGCAATTGATAGAAAAGCGAATAATTATGAGATTATATAGGCATGATCATGTATATAGGCATCACGTCCGCAACAAGTAGACCGACTCACCTTTTGCATCTACTACTATTACTCCACACATCGACCGACTCTGCTGCAGATCTAGAGTATTAAGTTCATAAGAACAGTAACACCTTAAGCAAGATGACATGATGTAGAGGGATAAACTCAAGCAATATGATATAAACCCCATCTTTTTATCCTCGATGGCAACAATACAATACGTGCCTTGCTGCCCTAACATCCTTGGGTAAGGACACCGCAAGACTGAACCCAAAGCTAAGCACTTCTCCCATGGCAAGAAAGATGAATCTAGTAGGCCAAACCAAACTGATAATTCGAAGAGACTTGCAAAGATAACTCAATCATACATCAAAGAATTCAGAGGAGATTCAAATATTATTCATAGATAAACTTGATCATAAACCCACAATTCATCGGATCTCGACAAACACACCGCAAAAAGAGTTTACACCGAATAGATCTCCACACGAGAGGGGGAGAACATTGTATTGAGATCCAAATAGAGAGAAGAAGCCATCTAGCTAATAACTATGGACCCGTAGGTCTGTGGTAAACTACTCACAACTCATCGGAGGGCAGCAAGGATGTTGATGTATAGGCCCTCCATGGTCGATTCCCCCTCCGATAGAACGCCGGCGAAGGCTCCAAGATGGGATCTCGCGGATCTGAGAAGGATTCTGGCGATGGAAATTGTGTTTCGGTTTCTCCTGGATGTTTTTGAGTGCGTAGGTATATATAGGAGGAAGAAATGCGTCGGTGGGCCTTGAAGGGGCCCACGAGACAGGGGGCCGCGCCCTCCTATCTCATGGGGGCCTCGGCTGCTTCTTGACTTGCACTCCAAGTCCTTTGGATCACGTTCGTTACAAAAATCACGCTCCCGAAGGTTTCATCCCGTTTGGACTCCGTTTGATATTCCTTTTCTTTGAAATACTGAAATAGGCAAAAAAAAAACATGTCTGGGCTGGGCCTCCGGTTAGTAGGTTAGTCCCATAAATGATATAAATATGTAAAATAAAGCCCATAAACATTCAAAAGGGGTAATATAATAGCATGGAATAATCAAAAATTATAGATACGTTGGAGATGTTTCAGCTACCAAATGTCACAACGTAACTGGGTGATTATAAAGGTGCACTACAGCTGTCTCCGATGGTACTTGTTGAGTTGGCATATATCGAGATTAGGATTTGTCATTCCGATTGTCGGAGAGGTATCCCCGGGCCCTCTCGGTAATGCACATCACTAATGAGTTAGTTGCGGGATGATGCATTACGGAACGAGTAAAGAGACTTGCCGGTAACGAGATTGAGCTAGATATTGAGATACCGACGATCGAATCTCGGGCAAGTAACTTACCGATGACAAACGGAACAACGTATGTTGTTATGCGGTTTGACCAATAAAGATCTTCGAAGAATATGTAGGAACCAATATGAGCATCCAGGTTCTGCTATTGGTTATTGACCAGAGACATGTCTCGGTCATGTCTACATAGTTCTCGAACCCGTAGGGTCCTTGCGCTTAAAGTTACGTGACGATCGGTATTATGAGTTTTGTGTTTTGATGTGCGAAGGTAGTTGAGTCCCGGATATGATCACGGACATGACGAGGAGTCTCGAAATGGTCGAAACGTGAAGATCGATATATTGGACGACTATGTTCGGACACCGGAAGTGTTTCGGACATATACCAGAGTACCGGGGGGTTACCGGAACCCCCCGAGGAGTGTAATGGGCATATTGGGCCTTAGTGGAGAAGAGGAGGGGTGGCCAGGGCAGGCCGCGTGCCCGCTCCCCCTCTAGTCTGAATTGGACAAGGAGGGGAGGGGGGGGGCCCTTTCCTTCATCCTCTCTCCTTCCCTTCCCCCTTCTCCTACTCCTACTAGGAAAGAAGGAGTCCTACTCCCGGTGGGAGTAGAACTCCCACCTTGGCGCGCCCTCCTCCTTGGCCGGCCGCCTCTCCTGAGCTCCTTTATATACGGGGGCAGGAGGGCACCCCAAGACACAACAATTGATCATTGATCTCTTAGCCGTGTGCGGTGCCCCCTCCACCATAGTCCACCTCGGTCATATCGTAGCGGTGCTTAGGCGAAGCCCTGCATAGGTAACTTCGTCAACATCGTCATCACGCCATCGTGCTGACGAATCTCTCCCTCGAGCTCTACTGGATCGTGAGTTCGCAGGACGTTACCGAAGGCTGAGCGATGTGCTTTGAACACGGAGGTGCCGTACGTTCGGTACTAAGGATCGGTCGATCATGAAGACGTATGACTACATCAACCGCATTATCATAACGCTTCCACTTTCGGTCTATGAGGGTACGTGGACACACTCTCCCTTCTCGTTGCTATGCATACCATGATCTTGTGTGTGCGTAGGAATTTTTTTGAAATTACTACGTTCCCCAACGGTGGCATCCGAGCCAGGTTTATGCGTAGATGTTATATGCACGAGTAGAACACAAGTGAGTTGTGGGTGATTCAAGTCATACTGCTTACCAACATGTCATACTTTGGTTCGGTGGTATTGTTGGATGAAGCAGCCCGGACCGACATTACGTGTACGCTTACGCGAGACTGGTTCTACCGACGTGCTTGGCACACAGGTGGCTGGAGGGTGTCTGTTTCTCCAACTTTAGTTGAACCAAGTGTGGCTATGCCTGGTCCTTGTGAAGGTTAAAACAGCACTAACTTGACGAAATATCGGTGTGGTTTTTATGCGTAGGTAAGAATGGTTCTTGCTCAGCCCATAGCAGCCACGTAAAACTTGCAACAACAAAGTAGAGAACGTCTAACTTGTTTTTGCGAGGGCATCTTGTGATGTGATATGATATGGTCAAGACATGATGCTAAATTTTATTGTATGGGATGATCATGTTTTGTAGCGAGTTATGACAATGGCGAGGAGCCATATGGTTGTCGCTTTATTGTATGCAATGCAATCGCCGTGTAATTGTTTTTACTTTATCACTAAACGGCAGCGATAGTCGTAGAAACAATAGTTGGCGAGACGACAATGATGCTACGACGGAGATAAAAGTGTCGCGCCGATGACGATGGTGATCATGACGGTGCTTTGCAGATGGAGATAAAAGGCACAAGATGATGATGGCCATATCATATCACTTATATTGATTGCATGTGATGTTTATTATTATGCATCTTATTCTGCTTTGTTTGACGGTAGCATTATAAGATGATCTCTCACTAAATTTCAAGGTATAAGTGTTCTCCCCAGTATGCACCGATTGCGAAAGTTAAATCGTCTTGAGACACCACGTGATGATCGGGTGTGATAAGCTCTACGTTCAAATACAACGGGTGTAAGCCAGTTTTGCACACGCAGAATACTCGGGTTAAACATGACGAGCCTAGCATATGCATATATGGCCTCGGAACACTGAGACCGAAAGGTCGAGCGTGAATCATATAGTAGATATGATCAACATAGTGATGTTCACCATTGAAAACTACTCCATCTCACGTGATGATCAGACATGGTTTAGTTGAGATGGATCACGTGATCACTTAGACGATTAGAGGGATGTCTATCTAAGTCGAGTTCTTAAGTAATATGATTAAATTGAACTTTAATTTATCATGAACTTAGTACCTGATAGTATTTTGCTTGTCTATGTTGTTGTAGATAGATGGACCGTCTTTGTTGTTCCGTTGAATTTTAATGCATTCCTTGAGAAAGCAAAGTTGAAAGATGATGGTAGCAATTACACGAACTGGGTCCGTAACTTGAGGATTATCCTCATTGCTGCACAGAAGAGTTACGTCCTAAAAGCACCGTTAGGTGTACCACCCGCGCCAGCAACTTCAGACATTGTGAATGGCTGGCAGTCGCGTGTTGATGACTACTCAATAGTTGATGTGTGCCATGCTTTACGTCTTAGAACCGGGACTTCAACGGCGCTTTGAGCGTCATGGAGCATATGAGATGTTCCAGGAGTTGAAGTTAATATTTCAAGCAAATGCCGGATTGAGAGATATGAAGTCTCCAATAAGTTCTACAAATTGTAAGATGGAGGAGAATAGTTTTGTCGGTGAACATATACTCAAAATGTGCGGGTATAATAATCACTTGAATCAAGCTGGGAGTTAATCTTCGGATGATAGTGTCATTGACAGAATTCTTCAATCACTGCCACCAAGCTACAAGAGCCTTGTGATGAACTATAGTATGCAAGGGATGGATACGACAATTGCCGAACTCTTCGCGATGCTAAGGGCTGCGGAGGTAGAAATCAAGAAGGAGCATCAAGTGTTGATGGTCAACAAGACCACCAGTTTTAAGAAAAAGGGTAAAGGGAAGAAGAAGGGGAACTTCAAGAAGAACAGCAAACAAGTTGCTGCTCAGGAGAAGAAACCCAAGTCTGGACCTAAGCCTGAGACTGAGTGCTTCTACTGCAAAGGGACTGGTCACTGGAAGGAACTGCCCCAAGTATTTGGCAGATAAGAAGGATGGCAAAGTGAACAAAGGTATATGTGATATACATGTTATTGATGTGTACCTTACTAATGCTCGCATGATAGCACTGCAGGTATTTGATCTTGGTTACATTGCTAATATTTGCAACTCGAAATAGGGACTACGGAATAGCGAAGATTGGCTAAGGACGAGGTGACGATCTTGGCGTGGGAAATGGTTCCAAATTCGATGTGATCGCAGTCAGCA
Source organism: Aegilops bicornis (assembly GCA_021605145.1). Classification (NCBI taxonomy): domain Eukaryota; kingdom Viridiplantae; phylum Streptophyta; class Magnoliopsida; order Poales; family Poaceae; genus Aegilops; species Aegilops bicornis. Next base: position 266,623,419 of record CM038669.1, read on the forward strand.
CACTACCTGTACATCTACCTTCGGGATTACTTTTAGACCTGAATAATTATTATTTGGTGCCAGTGTTGAGCATGAACATTATATCTGGATCTTGTTTGATGCAAGACGGTTATTCATTTAAATCAGAGAATAATGGTTGTTCTATTTATATGATTAATATCTTTTATGGTCATGCACCCTTGAAGAGTGGTCTATTCATATTAAATCTCGATACTAGTGATACACATATTCATAATATTGGAGCCAAAACATGCAGAGTTGATAATGATAGTGCAACTTATTTGTGGCACTGCCGTTTAAGTCATATTGGTGCAAAGTGCAAGAAGAACCTCCATACTGATGGACTTTTGGAATCACTTGATTTCGAATCACTTGGTACTTGTGAACCTTGCCTCATGGGCAAGATGACTAAAATGCCGTTCTCCGGAACAATGGAGCGAGCAACAGATTTGTTGGAGATCATACATACTGATGTATGGGGTCCGATGAATGTTGAGGCTCGTGGCGGGTATCGTTATTTTCTCAGCTTCACAGATGATTTGAGCAGACATGGGTATATCTACTTAATGAAACATAAGTCTGAAACATTTGAAAAGTTCAAAGAATTTCAGAGTGAAGTGGAAAATCATAGTAACAAGAAAATAAAGTTTCTACGATTTGATCGTGGAGGAGAATATTTGAGTTATGAGTTTGGTCTTCATTTGAAACAATGCAGAATAGTTTCGCAACTCACGCCACCCGGAACACCACAGCGTAATGGTGTGTTCGAACGTCAGAATCGTGCTTTACTAGATATGGTGCGATCTATGATGTCTCTTCTTGATTTACCGCTATCGTTTGGGGTTATGCTTTAGAGACGGCTGCATTCACATTAAATAGGGCACCATCAAAATCCGTCAAGACGATGCCTTATGAACTGTGGTTTGGCAAGAAACCAAAGTTGTCGTTTCTGAAAGTTTGGGGCTCCGATGCTTATGTGAAAAAGCTTCAACCTGATAAGCTCGAACCCAAATCGGAGAAATGTGTCTTCATAGGATACCCAAAAGAGACTGTTGGGTACACTTTCTATCACAGAACCGAAGGCAAAACATTTGTTGCTAAAAATGGATCCTTTCTAGAGAAGGAGTTTCTCTCGAAAGAAGTGAGTGGGAGGAAAGTAGAACTTGATGAGGTGACTGTACCTGCTCCCTTATTGGAAAGTAGTTCATCACAGAAACCGGTTCCTGTGACACCTACACCAATTAGTGAGGAAGCTAATGATGTTGATCATGAAACTTCAGATCAAGTTACTACAGAACCTCATAGGTCAACCAGAGTAAGATCGCACCAGAGTGGTATGGTAATCCTATTCTGGAGGTCGTGTTACTTGACCAAGGTGAACCTACAAACTATGAAGAAGCGATGGTGAGCCCAGATTCCGCAAAATGGCTTGAGGCCATGAAATCTTAGATGATTCCATGTATGAGAAAAAAGTGTGGACTTTGGTTGACTTGCCCGATGATCGGCAAGCCATAGAGAATAAATGGATCTTCAAGAAGAAGACTGACGCTGACGGTAATGTTGTTGTCTACAAAACTCGACTTGTTGCGAAAGGTTTTTGACAAGTTCAAGGGGTTGACTACGATGAGACTTTCTCACCCGTAGTGATGCTTAAGTCTGTCTGAATCATGTTAGCAATTGCCGCATTTTATGATTATGAAAATTGGCAAATGGATGTAAAAACTGCATTCCTGAATGGATTTACGGAAGAAGAGTTGTATATGATGCAACCAGAAGGTTTTGTCGATCCAAAGGGAACTAACAAAGTGTGCAAGCTCCAGCGATCCATTTATGGACTAGTGCAAGCCTCTCAGTGTTGGAATAAACGTTTTGATAGTGTGATCAAAGCATATGGTTTTATATAGACTTTTGGAGAAGCCTGTATTTACAAGAAAGTGAGTGGGAGCTCTGTAGCATTTCTAATATTATATGTGGATGACATATTGCTGATTGGAAATGATATAGAATTTCTGGATAGCATAAAAGGATACTTGAATAAGAGTTTTTCAATGAAAGACCTCGGTGAAGCTGCATACATATTGGGCATCAAGATCTATAGAGATAGATCAAGACGCTTAATTGGACTTTCACGAAGCACATACCTTGACAAAGTTTTGAAAAAGTTCAAAATGGATCAAGAAAATAAAGGGTTCTTGCCTGTGTTACAAGGTGTGAAGTTGAGTCAGACTCAATGCCCGACCACTGCGAGAAGATAGAGGAAAATGAAAAGTGTTCCCTATGCTTCAGCCATAGGCTCTATCATGTATGCAATGCTGTGTACCAGACCTGATGTGTGCCTTGCTATTAGCTTAGTAGGGAGGTACCAAAGTAATCCAGGAGTGGATCACTGGACAACGGTCAAGAACATCCTGAAATACGAAAAGGACTAAGGATATGTTTCGTTTATGGAGGTGACAAAGAGCTCGTCGTAAATGGTTATGTCGATTCAAGCTTTGACACAGATCCCGCTGAATCTACATCGCAAACCGGATACGTGTTTATATTGAACGGTGGAGCTATCAGTTGGTGCAGTTCTAAACAAAGCGTCGTGGCGGGATCTACGTGTGAAGCAGAGTACATAGCTGCTTCGGAAGCAGCAAATGAAGGAGTTCACATCGGATCTAGGTGTCATACCTACTACATCGGGTCCAATGAAAATATTTTGTGACAATACTGGTGCAATTGCCTTGGCAAAGGAATCCAGATTTCACAAGAGAACCAAGCACATCAAGAGACTCTTCAATTCCATCCGGGATCAAGTCCAGGGAGGAGACATAGAGATTTGCAAGATACATACGGATCTGAATGTTGCAGATCCATTGACTAAGCCTCTTCCACGAGCAAAACATGATCAACACCAAGACTCCATGCATGTTAGAATCATTACTGTGTAATCTAGATTATTGACTCTAGTGCAAGTGGGAGACTGAAGGAAATATGCCCTAGAGGCAATAATAAAGTTATTATTTATTTTCTCATATCATGATAAATGTTTATTATTCATGCTAGAATTGTATTAACAGGAAACATAGTACATGTGTGAATACATAGACAAACATAGTGTCACTAGTATGCCTCTACTTGACTAGCTCGTTAATCAAAGATGGTTGAGTTTCCTAGCCATAGACTTGAGTTGTCATTTGATTAACAGGATCACATCATTAGGAGAATGATGTGATTAACTTGACCCATTCCGTTAGCTTAGCACTTGATCGTTTAGTTTACTACTATTGCTTTCTCCATGACTTATACATGTTCCTATGACTATGAGATTATGCAACTCCGAAATACGGAGGAACACTTTGTGTGCTACCAAACATCACAACGTAACTGGCTGATTATAAAGGTGCTCTACAGGTGTCTCTGATGGTATTTGTTGACTTGGCATAGATCGAGATTAGGATTTGTCACTCCGATTGTCGGAGAGGTATCTCTGGGCCCTCTCAGTAATGCACATCACTATAAGCCTTGCAAGCAATGTGATTAATGAGTTAGTTGTGGGATGAAGCATTACGGAACAAGTAAAGAGACTTGCCGGTAACGAGATTGAGCTAGGTATTGAGATCACAAGCGATCGAATCTCGGGCAAGTAACATACCAATGACAAAGGGAACAACGTATGTTGTTATGCGGTTTGACCAAGATCTTGAACAATATGTAGGAACCAATATGAGCATCCGGGTTCCGCTTATTGGTTATTGACGAGAGGCGTGTCTTGGTCATGTCTACATAGTTCTCGAACACGTAGGGTCCGCTTGACGCTTAAAGTTCCGTGACGATCGGTATTATGAGTTTTTGTGTTTTGTTGTACCGAAGGTAGTTGGGAGTCCCGGATATGATCACTGACATGACGAGGAGTCTCGAAATGGTCGAGACATAAAGATCAATATATTGGACGACTATGTTCGGACAAAGGAAGTGTTTCGGGAGGTTTCGGACATATATCGGAGTACCGGGGGGTTACCGGAACCCCCCGGGGAGTGTAATGGGCCTATCGGGCCTTAGTGGAGAAGAGGAGGGGCGGCCAGGGCAGGCCGCACGCCCCCTCCCCCTCTTGTTTGAATTGGACAAGGAGGGGGGCGGCGCGCCCCTTTCCTTCCTCCTCTCTCCTTCCCTTCCCCCTTCTCCAACTCCTACTAGAAAAGAAGGAGTCCTACTCCCGGTGGGAGTAGGACTCCCCCCTTGGCGCGCCCGCCTCCTTGGTCGGCCGTCTCCCCTAGCTCCTTTATATCACGGGGCAGGGGCACCCCAAGACACAACAATTGATCATTGATCTCTTAGCCGTGTGCGGTGCCCCCTCCACCATAATCCACCTCGATCATATCGTAGCGGTGCTTAGGCGAAGCCCTGCATCGGTCACTTCACCGACATCGTCATCACGCCATCGTGCTGACAAAACTCTCCCTCGAGATCTACTGGATCGTGAGTTCGCGGGACGTCACTGAGCTGAACGTGTGGTGAACACGGAGGTGTCGTCGTTAAATTACTCAGGACGGTCGATCATGAAAGGCGTCTGACTACATCAACCGTGTTATCATAAGACTTCTGCTTTCAGTCTACGAGGGTACGTACGTGGACACACTCTCCCTTCTCGTTGCTATGCATCACCATGATCTTGTGTGTGCGTAGGAATTTTTTTGAAATTACTACATTCCCCAACAGAGGGAGAGGCTGAGCTCGATCAGCAGGACGACTTAGATGGCCTGGAGTAGGAGTGTGACATTACAAAAGCCCGCTCTGCATTTTATCAACAACAGGCTCGGTGATACCTAAGCAGAGAAGTGCGGGCCAGGACTTATAATGTCGGCGAACTCGTTCTATGCCTCCCAGAGAAGAAGAAGGATAGGCTCAAACCAAAATGGGAGGGCCCCTTTATTATAGATGAAGTTCTCATAGGAGGGGCCTATCGCCTTCGTAATACATCGGATAATCGCCTAGAGCCGAATTCATGGAACGCTGCTCGGCTCCGAAGATTCTACGCATAAGTTTGGCCATGTTTCTTTTTCGATTTTCTTTCTCCTCTTCATTTCTTTTTATTTCCTCGTTTTTGTACGATTCCTAAAATGTATACACCCCACGACGCCTGGGGGCTTCTTTAACCGAACCTTATTATTATTCAAAGCCTAGAGCTCACAATGTATACGTCGTTTGTTCATATACACTCTTTTTGCCATTATATGCACCTCTATGACTTAAGTTTTTGCCAAGCTGGGATGCCTTGCTCCTGTGCTTATGCCCTATGTTCCCGATTGTTCGGCTAGGACGTAAAGGGAGCACCTCTATGATTGTTACAACCGGGTAATCCAGACTTGAACCTCAGACTGGTGAAGCCGAAAGCTAGCGTTCTTAAGAGAATAATTGGTCGGCAATCAAACGAAAGATTGTTACATTCTGGTAACTCTTCAAATATATAGGACAGCTTTCTCCGTATTGTGGACCAAGCGCAGGCACACATAATTAAAGCATGCAAACCCAAGGAAAGGAACCCTTAATGGAACTATTCTCCTTGGAAGATGTTTCTTACATATGTAATATAACATACATCCTGACCTACAAATTTTGTCTATTCGAGCACAATGACTGGGTTGCCTGGTTTCCGGACATAGTGAATGCTTCTTTTCATTCCAAAATAGTATCCATAAACACTCCACCATTTTGGTTCGGAGGATAAAGCCGAAAGCCTGCGATGACAAACTTTCCACATGTTCGGATAAAGGTAAAGGTTCATAAAGAACATTAATGCATCGAATCAGATACCTATTCCTTATCTATTCCATCTATAAGATTGTCTAACCTACAGTCTTCCTGCGAATACTTCACAGCTATCATTACATGGTCATACACCAAATTCAATGGAATTTCTTTCCCGTTTGGTCCATGCGGTCCCACTCGGGCCATATGATTCGGATCTAGCTTGATGAAGCGTGTTTTCACCATGGCCCAGGCTTCTCGTGCGCCTTCACGGCAAGCGGATGTCTTCCATAGCTCAAAGCAGTGCCGGGCACCTCTGAACAGGTTTGCCAAGCCCTCCATAATTTCTGGAGGCGTATTGGATGGCCATAAAGCCTTGACCATACTCCTCGTGGCTTTCCGGGCCCGAGCATGTACCATGGACAGTTCCTTCAGCACGTCGCCTTGAAAGCTAGATACTTCTTCTTCCGGCCGACCAATTAATAGACCTGCAGCAACAGAGTCATGACATTCCGAATTATGGACTAAACATGAGTCCCTATGGTGGTTTTTTTTAAGGGGGAAGACATTCCGAACATACCACCCTTCAACTTCTTGTTTTCTTTCTGAGCGGCCGATAACTGAGCCTTTTAGCTCTCTATCTCTTCGGATTGTTTGTCTTTTTCCTCCTCGTGCTTTTTCTTCCCGGACGAGCTCATTACGGCCTTTTCATTTCTGCTAGTTCGGTGGTAATGGCATTTAGCTGCGTCTTGTTTGCCTTTGGCTCCTAGGATAGCGTAGTATTTTTCTCTTTGAGAACCTAAAGGTCATATCGATCCTTAAATCGGTTTGCTTCACTGCTTCAAGTTTCGGGGCCTACTAGTATATGACTATCAAAATTGCATGAATTTTACTTGTATATCCTTTGAGAATAGCTGAGTGACTCTGGCAAGACCGTCTCGAGTGGCTCGGATATATGCATCCACAGAGCTGAGTGCGGTAAATTCTTGCTCGGAAAAGGCCGGAGCGCGCATGGCCTCTCTCAGTCGACGGTGATTCATCACGCTCCCTGTCACAGCCTAGATAGTCCATGCATTAGAGTGTTGCATCATGTTTACTTTTCATCAGAAAGTTGAAATGGGGAAGACAGAACCCCCAGAACCCCTCTGAATTCAATTAGGGTTTTCTAAAAATATTTTCAATGAACCTGAAATGCCCTTCTAAAATGTTCATCACCTTTGCCTTGGTCCTAAAACTCTGTCAGAAGTGATGCACAAATTTCTAGGTCACTCTAAGGTCACTGGATTAAATCTTTAGCTATTTGAATTTGGTCATTTAAATTATATAAAATATTTCAAATGCTCAAATAATCCCAAACTAAAATGTTCCATGCTGGACATATTCCAACTAAGGACCAGGTGCAGTTTGGTGAATTTTGGAGTTGCCTAGGTATTTTTAGAAAAGCCCAACACTTACAAAAAAAATAGAAAACAGAAATTAAAAAAAAAAGGGGAGAAGGACTTACCTGGCGCCACCCAGCAGGCCCACCTGCCGGCCCAGCCCAGCCACCGCTCCAGCGAGCTGCTTGGCTTGGCCAGCAGAGCAAGCAGCTAACTCGGCGAGCACAGCATCGTGCCCGCAAGCTGCCGCCGCCTCGCCGCTCCCCTCGTCGAGCTGGCGACGTGGGACGAACCCTCTCGCTCTCCTCGACCTCGCAGACACCAGCTCCTTCCCGTGTCTCCCCTCTCTCGCCCTCCCCGATGTCGCCCGAGACGTCACCGTCGCCGCCGCTTCGCCGCTGGCCCAACGCCATCCGCGCCTCTCACCGTGTCCGGACGGTTCGTCGCCCGTCGACTACATCGACTAGCCAAGCCACACAATGCCGGAGCCCTGCATCATCCCGCCACCGTCGTCTTCAACCTCGGGCCGCCCGGATCGCCGTCGCCGTTCCGACCGCACCGAGCCTTCCCGAGCAGCCCGACCATCCTGCGGCTTCTCCGTGAGCTGCGGAACCTCCCGTCCTTTCCGTTTCGCTCCTAGAGTACCGTAGGCGCTGGCGTCTCATGTGCCCCGAACCGCGCGCCGCTGACCCGCGTCGCCCGGCGTTGCTCCGTGACCATTTGGTCACGGGCTTGTGCCGTCACCTCCTGCGCGCGCAGCGTAGAGGCCGTAGGGTGCTAGCGCCACACCGCCTGAGCCACTACAGCCATGCGCACGAAGCTGGCCCGAGCTTGACCTCCGCCAAACTTCGTCGCGGCGATGCTCGCCACTCCCGGCCAAGCCATCACCACGGCAATTTGGATCTTGGGCGAGCACTAGCTGCCCGTAGCTGCTCTCAGCGTAGCAAATGGGGCCACAATGGTAAATCCTGCAACCACGCCGCTTGCGTGGCCTCGCCTTGACTAACGCCAGCCCAGAGCTTTGACGGCCCGGCCGGCCGAGTTTGACCCGTTGACATGGTTGACTAGGTGGGGCCCTCTGCTAATTAACCTAGTTTAGGTTTAATTAAAATTAGTTAGTCTAATTAGCCACTGACATGCGGGACCCACTGGTCAGGTTGACCTAGACGACCCCTTTGACCAGCGGCGTCACCTCGACGCCTTCTTTGTATAATAACTAATTTACGGATTTATTTTTATACAGGAAATTCCAGAAATTGTTGCAAACTTCAAAAATTCATAGAAATTAATCTATAACTCCAAATGCAAAGATTTATATATGAATTTTGATCAGAAAAATTCAATCTATCCATTGGTAATGGTTTCATGCATGTCAGAAGAAGTTAACCTTGCTGTTTAATCAAAACAAGATAATGCACTAATATGGCTATGTTTAATGAGCTAGCATCTGAATCTTTGATTCAAATGAGTTCATTCCTTTCTGTTCTAGCTTGCATTAGGCCAACACACATTCATATTGCCATGTCATTGCATGCATCATATAGTTTCATATTGTCATGTGTTGTTTATGTTCGGTGTGTCTTTCGTGATAGGTTACGCCTCGAGGATAACCCGAATATCCGTGCGAAGGGTAGTATCCTACCACCACTACATCAGGCAAGCAACCCATTGATCATTCCGATACAAACCCATGTTCTTGCTTCTCCTCTTGCTTACTGCATTAAGACAACGCGATTCAAACTGTTGTGTGTTGCGGTAGTTGAACCCACTTCCTTTGCATGACTGTCATTGCCACGGTAACTAGATGAAACCCACTAGTATGTGTAGGGAGTTGATTGAGCCATGTTTGTGATTCCTACCATGCTATGCTTGCTATGCTTAGAGTTGTGTCAGTGCGGCTCATCGGGAAGATGAACTGGAGTGAAAGGTGCGTGTCGGGTTCGAGAGTGAAAGTGTTGAACACGATTTGGTAAAGAGTATAGATGAGAGGCCTGTAGGAGTACATGGTGGGTTGTTTCATTGAAGCCGTCCTTAAGAACTGAGATCTGTGTGTGTGATTTAAGACTCAGCTACTACCATGCATTGGGATCCTTAATTGACCCTCTCGGCTTATTAACCACCCTTGTCCTCTGTCCGGGAATTGCAAGTAGTTTCTGGTTTTTGTGTAGCATCTTTGGGGCCGCACTCCAGTATGACCTTAGGGGTGGGTTGTGTTGCGGTAGGCACGTGTACGGTGTCTTGATTCGCCCGTTTGGTGTCTAGGGAACCCTGCTCCACATCGTTCGGGGCCGTTAGTGGAAACCTCGGCGGACTCCTGCGGATGGAACCGAATAGGCGATAAACTTGGACTAGGGACTCGTGTGTTTAGCGAGGCTGTGGCCGACACCCTCATTGGGCTTCCGCTTGAAGGTTGCCGAGTACACGTCGTGTAAGCGGCGATAAGTGGTGAGCGTGTGTGAAGAAGTACACCCTGCAGGGTATAAAACTATTGAATAGCCGCGTCATGATAAGGACTACTTGGTCACCTATACAGTTCATAGACAAGTATATGGATACTACTAAAAACCTCAAGATAAGTGTGAGTATCAGCGGATGGCCCTCTCGTAGGGTTGACGAGAGAGGATCCGCAGTGGAGTATTGTGTTGGTGAGTAGTGGACTGGGTAATGCGATAAATGCTTTTCAAGTGGTGTCACGTAGGATAGCTTAGCCAAGAGTCAAAGCTGGCTTCTGTGCAATAACTCCACTACCTTCTTGAGAATGAGCATGTATAATAGGTTTACATTGTAAGACTTCTTTGAGTACCCCGTACTCATGTTTGTAATTAATGTTTTCAGATGACAACACCAACCCTCCGATGGTTTCTCGTAGACCTTGGCGTTGACGGTGACTAGCCACCGGTGGTGATCCAAGGCTTGTGAAGGGCCCTTTGTAGATAGAAGGGCTTCATCAAGCTTTCTTTCTTTTAGAGTGCGTACTCAGACTAGTTTGCTTCCGCATGTGCTTGTATGTTTGTATGACTTGAGTGTTGGGTCATGTGACCCCTATCTATATGGATATTATGTTATGTATGGCTCCTCGGAGCCTCTTAAATAAAAGTAATTTGAGTTGTAGAGTTTTGTTGTGATGCCATGTTGTATGTACTCATATCGGGCATATTGTGTGTATGATTGAAAATGCTTGGTATGAGTGGGATCCGACAATCTAGTTGTTTATCCTTGGCAGCCTCTCATATAGGGAAATGTAGTCTAGTGCTTCCTAAGCGATAGTAGTTCCGCCATGCACCGGTTCACGAGTCTTAGCCCAAAGACTACTGCTTTGGACACTTGACTGGCCGGGTATGTGTTTCACTGCCTTATGTCTACGTCCCTTCGGGAAATGTCAGCGGTGATATTCGAGTCCTGCCTAACTGCTTTCTGACCGGGATACCGGAGTCCTGTTAGCCAGTGCTACAGCCCGACTTCATACGTTGATGACCGACATGCTCGTTGTGATTCATGTATTCATGTCTCAATGGGTTAGCACCGCTTTGGATTCATGACTAGCCATGTCGGCCCGGGTTCTCTGTCATCTGGATGCTAGCGACACTATCATATCACGTGAGCCAAAAATCGCATAAGCAGTTCCCGGCCATGGTAAGCGACACCGAAGTTAGGAATACCGTGCGTGAGGCCGCAAAGTGATATGAGGTGTTACAGGCTAGGTCAATGTGACTTGGAATCGGGGTCCTGACACTCCCCACCTCGGAATTAGTGACAGATACGTCGTCTGAATCCTCATGAGACGGCGGAACTGGCATTGCACCGGCTCTCGTCCTAGTTGGCGAGTCCGGCATCGGATTGGCTGACATTCGGCTAGTGGGGAGTTTTCCCACCGTCTGCCGTGTGTTTCTCCTGAAATCGAGGATAAATGGAGACTTTAGACAATCCGGACTCGTGCCCAGGCATGTATTAAGCAGACATACCTCTTGGAAGATTGTGAGGTTTCTACAGCACTGTCGGTCCCCTTTCATTTTGAACGACTACCCTGCGTAGGAGCCGCCCTTGAGGAGGTACGATCTGCCGAGCGCCGATCCAATTGAAATCCGGATCAGTATAATGAACAAAGGTGCAAGTAGGGATTTCTTTTTAAGAGCCCTCCGAATACTTACGATGGAGAAGGGTTTGGGGCGGGGGTAGTCAGCGGTGATGGCCACCTCTGAACCGTCAACGATCGCTTGATAAAATACCCCGTCATCAAACTCTATGTATATATCCGGATCCTCGCGAAAGCCAGAGTCTCCGGCGCGATTGTGATCCTATGGCTATGGGGCAGGACAATGAACGTCCTCGATCATCTTCCGCCATGACTGTTTTAACAAAGAACTGAAGGAAATATGCCCTAGAGGCAATAATAAAGTTATTATTTATTTCCTTATTTCATGATAAATGTTTATTATTCATGCTAGAATTGTATTAACTTAGGAAACATAATACATGTGTGAATACATAGACAACATAGTGTCACTAGTATGCCTCTACTTGACTAGCTCGTTAATCAAAGATGGTTACGTTTCCTAACCATAGACATGAGTTGTAATTTGATTAAAGGGATCACATAATTAGGAGAATGATGTGATTGACTTGACCCATTCCGTTAGCTTAGCACTTGATCGTTTAGTATGTTGCTATTGCTTTCTTCATGACTTATACATGTTCCTATAACTATGAGATTATGCAACTCCCGTTTACTGAAGCAACACTTTGTGTGCTACCAAACGTCACAACATAACTGGGTGATTATAAAGAAGCTCTATAGGTGTCTCCGAAGGTACATGTTGGGTTGGCGTATTTCGAGATTAGGATTTGTCACTCGGATTGTCGGACAGGTATCTCTGGGCCCTCTTGGTAATGCACATCACTATAAGCCTTGCAAGAAATGTGACTAATGAGTTAGTTGCGGGACGATGCATTACGTAACGAGTAAAGAGACTTGCCGGTAACGAGATTGAACTAAGTATTGAGATACCGACGATCTAATCTCGGGCAAGTAACATACTGATGACAAAGGGACAACATATGTTGTTATGCGGTTTGACCGATAAAGATCTTCCTAGAATATGTGGGAGCCAATATGAATATCCAGGTTCCGCTATTGGTCATTGACCGGAAACGTCTCTCGGTCATGTCCACATAGTTCTCGAACCCGTAGGGTCCGCTTGCAACAAGGTTTCGATGTGATTATATTATGAGTTTATGAGTTTTGATGTACCTAAGGAGTTCGGAGTCCCGGATGAGATCGGGGACATGACGAGGAGTCTCGAAATGGTCGAGGCGTAAAGATCGATATATTATGCGACTATATTCGGACATCGGGAAGGTTCAGTGATTCGGTATTTTTGGAATTGGGAGAGTTACGAGAATTCCTATTGGGCCTTAATGGGCCATACGGGAAAGGAGAGAAAGGCCCCAAGGGTGGCCGCACCCTCCCCATGGACTGGTCCGAATTGGACTAGGGAGGGGCCGCCTTCCTTCCTTCTCCTTCTCCCTTCCCTTTCCTTCTCTCCTACTCCTTCTACGGAAGGGCTCGTGTTCTACTAGGAAAGGGGAATCCTACTCCCGGTGGGAGTAGGACTCCTCCTAGGGCGCGCCATAGAGAGGGCCGGCCTCCCCCTCCTCCACTCCTTTATATACGGGGAGGGGGGCACCCCTTGGAGACACAACAATTGATCCCTTGGATCTCTTAGCCGTGTGTGGTGCCCCCTCCACCATAGTCCACCTCGATAATATCGTCGCGATGCTTAGGTGAAGCCCTGACGATGAGAACATCAAGATCGTCACCACTCCGTCGTGCTGATAGAACTCTCCCTCGACACTCGGCTAGATCGGAGTTCGAGGGACGTCATCGAGCTGAACGTGTGCTATAACTCGGAGGTGCCGTAGTTTCGGTGCTTGATCGGTCGGGCCGTGAAGACGTACGACTACATCAATCGCGTTGTCCTAACGCTTCCGCTTTCGGTCTACGAGGGTACGTGGACTCACTGTCCCCTCTCGTTGCTATGCATCACCATGATCTTGCATGTTCGTAGGAATTTTTTTTGAAATTACTACGTTCCCCAACAGTGGCATCCGAGCCTGGTTTTATGCGTTGATGTTATATGCACGAGTAGACACAAGTGAGTTGTGGGCGATAAAAGTCATACTGCTTACCAGCATGTCATACTTTGGTTCGGCGGTATTGTTGGATGAAGCGGCCCGGACCGACATTACAGCAGACGCTTACGCGAGACTGGTTTTACCGCCGTGCTTTGCACACAGGTGACTAGCGGGTGTCAGTTTCTCCAACTTTAGTTGAACCGAGTGTGGCTACGCCCGGTCCTTGAGTAGGATAAAACAGCACTAACTTGACGAACTATCGTTGTAGTTTTGATGCGTAGGCAAGAACGGTTCTTGCTCAGCCTGTATCAGCCACGTAAAATTTGCAACAACAAAGTAGAGGACGTCTAACTTGTTTTTGCAGGGAATGTTGTGATGTGATATGGTCAAGACGTGATGCTATATTTTATTGTATGAGATGATCATGTTTTGTAACCGAGTTATCGATGGCGGCAGGAGCCATATGGTTGTCACTTTATTGTATGAAATGCAGCGCCGTAATTGCTTTACTTTATCACTAAGCGGTAGTGATAGTCGTAGAAGCAATAGATGGCTAAAACGACAACGATGCTACGATGGAAATCAAGGTGTCGCGCCGGTGACGATGGTGATCATGACAGTGCTTCGGAGATGATGATCACAAGCACAAGATGATGATGGCCATATCATATCACTTATATTGACTGCATGTGATGTTTATCCTTTATGCATCTTATTTTGCTTTGATTGACGGTAGCATTATAAGATGATCTCTCACTAATTATCAAGAAGTGTTCTCCCTGAGTATGCACCGGTGCAAAAGTTCTTCGTGCTCAGACACAACGTGATGATCGGGTGTGATAGGATCTATGTTCAAATACAGCGGGTGCAAAACAGTTGCACACGCGGAATACTCGAGTTAAACTTGACGAGCCTAGCATATACAGATATGGCCTCGGAACACGGAGACCGAAAGGTCGGCGTGAATCATATAGTAGATATGATCAACATAGTGATGTTCACCATTGAAAACTACTCCATCTCACGTGATGATGGGACATGGTTTAGTTGATTTGGATCACGTGATCACTTAGATGACTAGAGATGTACATCTAAGTGGGAGTTCTTAAGTAATATGATTAATTGAGCTTAAATTTATCATGAACTTAGTCCTGGTAGTATTTTGCAAATTATGTTGTAGATCAACAGCTCGCGTTGTTGCTTTCATATGTTTATTTTGATATGTTCCTAGAGAAAACTGTGTTGAAAGATGTTAGTAGCAATGATGCGGACTTGGTCCGTGATCTGAGGTTTATCCTCATTGCTGCAGAGAAGAATTATGTCCTTGATGCACCGCTAGGTGATAGACCTAATGCAGGAAGCGAATCTTGACGTTATGAATGTTCGGCTAGCTCAATATGATGACTAATTGATAGTTTTGTGCGCCATGCTTTATGGCTTAGAACCGGGACTACAAAAACGTTTTTGAAATGTCACGGAACATATGAGATGTTCCATGAGATGAAATTGATATTTCAGACTCATGCCCGTGTCAAGAGGTATGAGACCTCTGACAAATACTTCGCCTAAAAGATGGAGGAGAATTGCAAGTGGGAGTTAATCTTCCAGATAAGATAGTGATTGACAGAGTTCTCTAGTCACCATCACTAAGTTACTAGAACTTCGTGATGAACTATAATATGCAAGGGATGACGAAAACGATTCCCGAGCTCTTCGTGATGCTGAAATCAACGATGGTAGAAATCAAGAAAGATCATCAAGTGTTGATGATTGACAATATCACTAGTTTCAAGAAAAGGGCAAAGGGAAAGAAAGGGAAACTTCTAGTAGAATGGCAAGCAAGTTGTCACTCCCGTGAAGAAGCCCAAAGCTGGACCAAAGCCTGAAACCGAGTGCTTCTCTTTGCAAAGGGAATAGTCCTTTGGAAGCGGAAATTCCCTGAATATTTGGTGGATAAGTAGGATGGCAAGGTGAACAAGGGTATATTTGATATACAGGTTATTGATGTGTGCCTTACTAGTGTTTATAGTAGCCCCTAAGTATTTGATACTTGTTCGGTTGCTAAGATTAGTAACTTGAAATAGGAGTTACAGAATAAACAGAGACTAGTTGAAGGGAAGTGACGATGAGTGTTGGAAGTAGTTCCAAGATTGATATGATCATCATCGCACACTCCCTATACTTTCGGGATTAGTATTAAACCTAAATAAATGTTATTTGGTGTTTGCGTTGAGCATGAACATGATTTGATCATGTTTATTGCAATACGATTATTCATTTAAAATCAGAGAATAATTGTTGTTACATTTTACGAATAAAACCTTGATGGTCATACACCCAATGAAAATAGTTTGTTGGATCTCGATCGTAGTGATACACATATTCATAATATTGATGCCAAAAGATGCAAAGTTGATAATGATAGTGCAACTTATTTGTGGCACTGCCGTTTGGGTCATATCGGTAAAAAGCGCATGAAGAAACTCCATTAAGATGGACTTTCGGAATCACTTGGTTATGAATCATTTGATGCTTGGGAACCGTGCCTTTTGGCAAAGATGACTAAAACTCCGTTCTCCGGAACAATGGAACGAGCTACTGACTTGTTGGAAATAATACATACCGATGTATGTGGTCCAATGAGTGTTCATGCTTGTGGCAGGTATCGTTATTTTCTGACCTTCACAGATGATTTGAGAAGATATGAGTATATCTACTTAATGAAACATAAGTCTGAAATAGTTGAAAGGTTCAAAGAATTTCAGAGTGAAGTGGAAGATCATCATAACAAGAAAATAAAGTTTCTGCGATGTGATCATGGAGATGAATATTTGAGTTACGAGTTTGGCCTTGATTAAAATAATGTGGAATAGTTTCACAAACTCATGCCACCTGAACACCACAGCGTAATAGCGGTGTGTCCGAGCGTCATAACCGCACTTTATTGGATATGGTGCGATCTGTGATGTATCTTACCAATTTACCACTATCGTTTTGGGATTATGCATTAGAGACAGCTGCATTCACTTTAAATAGGGCACCATCAAAATCTGTTGAGATGACACCGTATGAACTACGGTTTAGCAATAAACCTAAGCTGTCGTTTCTTAAAGTTTGGAGTTGCAATGCTTATGTGAAAAAGTTTCAACACGATAAGCTCAAACCCAAATCGGAGAAGTGTGTCTTCATAGAAGACCCACCGGAAACTGTTGGGTCCACCATCTATCACCACTCCGCAGGCAAGAGATTCGTTGCTAACCTGGCTCCTTTCTAGAGAAGGAGTTTCTCTCGAAAGAAGTGAGTGGGAGGAAAGTAGAGCTTGATAAGGTAATTGTACCTTCTCCGAATGGGAAAGTAGTTCATCACAGAAATTAGTTCGATGATTTCTACACCAATTAGTGAGGAAGCTAATGATGATGATCATGAAACTTCAGATCAAGTTACTACCGAACCTCGTAGGTCTTCCAGAGTACGGTCCGCACCAGAGTGGTACGGTAATCCTGTTCTGGGAGTCATGTTACTAGACCATGATAAACCAATGAACTATGAGGAAGCGATGATGAGCCCAGATTTCGCGAAATGGCTGGAGGCCATGAAATCTGAGATAGGATCCATGTATGAGAACGAAGTGTGGACTTTGGTGGACTTGCCCAATGATCGGCAAGCCATACATAATAAATGGATCTTCAAGAGGAAGACGGACATTGATAGTAGTGTTACTATCTACAAAGCTCGACTTATCGCAAAAGGTTTTTCGACATGTTCAAGGTGTTGACTACAATGAGATTTTTGTTGGGGAACGTTGCAGAAAATTAAAATTTTTCCTACGGTTTCACCAAGATCCATCTATGAGTTCATCTAGCAACGAGTCATGGGAGAGTGATTGCATCTACATACCACTTGTAGATAGCGTGCAGAAGCGTTCAATAGAACGGGGATGATGGAGTCGTACTCGCCGTGATTCAGATCACCGGTGACCTAGTGCCGAACGGACAGCACCTCCGCGTTCAACACACGTACGGAGTGGATGACGTCTCCTCCTTCTTGATCCAGCAAGGGGGGAGGAGAGGTTGATGATGACCCAGCAGCACGACGGCGTGGTGGTGGATGCAGCAGAACTCGGCGGGGCTTCGCTAAGCAACTACGGGAGGAGGAGGAGGTGTAGCAGGAAGGGGAGGCGCCAAGGGCTTTAGGGTGCGGCCACCCCTCCCTCCCCTCCCTTTATATAGGTGCAAGAGAGGGGGGGAGGGCGCAGCCTTGCCCCTTCCTCCAAGGAAGGGGTGCGGCCAAGAGGGGGGGAGGAGTCCATCCTCCCCAAGGCACCTCGGAGGTGCCTTCCCCTCTTAGGACTCTCCCCTCCCCAAGTCTCCTTGGCGCATGGGCCTCTTGGGGCTGGTGCCTTTGGCCCATATAGGCCAAGACGAACCCCCACAGCCCATGTGGCCCCCCGGGGCAGGTGGACCCCGGTGGACCCCCGGACCCCTTTCGGCACTCCCGGTACAATACCGATAAAGTGCGAAACTTTTCCGGCGACCAAAATAAGACTTCCTATATATAAATCTTTACCTCCGGACCATTCCGGAACTCCTCGTGACGTCTGGGATCTCATCCGGGACTCCGAACAACATTCGGTTTGCTGCATACTCATATTCATACAACCCTAGCGTCACCGAACCTTAAGTGTGTAGACCCTACGGGTTCGGGAGACATGCAGACATGACCGAGACGTTCTCCGGTCAATAACCAACAGCGGGATCTGGATACCCATGTTGGCTCCCACATGTTCCAGATGATCTCATCAGATGAACCACGATGTCAAGGACTCAATCGATCCCGTATACAATTCCCTTTGTCTAGCGGCATTGTACTTGCCGAGATTCGATCGTCGGTATCCCGATCGTTGTTCAATCTCGTTACCGGCAAGTCTCTTTACTCGTTCCGTAACACATCATCCCGTGATCAACCCCTTGGTCACATTGTGCACATTATGATGATGTCCTACCGAGTGGGCCCAGAGATACCTCTCCGTTTACGGAGTGACAAATCCGATCTCGATTCGTGCCAACCCGAGACACTTTCGGAGATACCTGTAATGCACCTTTATAGCCACCCAGATTCGTTGTGACGTTTGGTACACCCAAAGCATTCCTACGGTATCCGGGAGTTGCACAATCTCATGGTCTAAGGAAAAAATACTTGACATTAGAAAAGCTTTAGCATACGAACTACACGATCTTTATGCTAGGCTTAGGATTGGGTCTTGTCCACCACATCATTCCGCCAATGATGTGATCCCGTTATCAACGACATCCAATGTGCATGGTTAGGAAACCGTAACCATCTATTGATCAACGAGCTAGTTTACTAGAGGCTTACTAGGGACATGGTGTTGTCTATGTACCCACACATGTATCTGAGTTTCCTACCAATACAATTATAGCATGGATAATAAACGATTATCATGAACAAGGAAATATAATAATAACTAATTTATTATTGCCTCTAGGGCATATTTCCAACAGTCTCCCACTTGCACTAGAGTCAATAATCTAGTTCACATCGACATGTGATTAACATCGATAGGTCACATCGCCATGTGACCAACATCCAAAGAGTTTACTAGTGTCGCTAAACTAGTTCACATCACCATGTGATTAAGACTCAATGAGTTACGGGGTTTGATCATGTTTTCCTTGTGAGAGAAGTTTAGTCAACGGGTCTGCAGTATTCAGATCCGTATGTACTTTGCAATTCTCTATGTCATATCAGTAAATGCCGCTTCCACGCTCCACTTGAAGCTATTCCAAATTGTTGCTCCACTATACGTATCCGGGTTTGCTACTCGAGTCACTTTCGGATAGGTGTTAAAGCTTGCATCGACGTAACCCTTTACGCCGAACTCTTTATCACTTCCATAATCGAGAAACATGTCCTTATTTACTCCAAGGACAATTTTGACCGCTGTCCAATGATCCCCATTCCTGGATCATTCTTGTACTTGATCGACTCATGGCAAGGCACACTTCCGGTGCGGTACCTGACATAGCATACTATAGAGCCTACGTCTAAAGCATAGGGACGACCTTCGTCCTTTCTCTCTTTTCTACGCAGTGGTCGAGCTTTAAGTCTTAACTTCATACCTTACATCTCGAGCAAGAACTACTTCTTTGGTCGATCCATCTTGAACACCTTCAAGATCATGTCAAGGTGTATGCTCATTTGAAAGTACCATTAAACGGTTTTGATCTATCCTCATAGATCTTGATGCTCAATGTTTAAGTAGCTTAATCCAGGTTTTCACTTGAAAAACACTTTTCAAATAACCCTATATGCTTTGAGAAAATTCTACATCATTTCGATCATCAATATGTCAACGACATATACTCATCGAAATTCTATAGTGCTCCCACTCACTTCTTTGGAAATACAAGTTTCTCACAAACTTTGTATAAACCCAAAATCTTTGATCATTTCATCAAAGCGTATATTCCAACTCCGAGATGCTTACTCCGGTCCTTAGAAGGATCATTTGGAGCCAACATACCTTTTAGCATCCTTAGGATCGACAAAAACTTTTCGATTGTATCACATACAACCTTTCCTTACAAAAGCGGTAAGGAAACTCGTTTTGACATCCATCTCGCCAGATTTCATAAATCCAGCTAAATGCTAACATGATTCGACGGACTTAAGCATCGCTTCTGGATGAGAAAATCTCATGGTAGTCAACTCCTTGAACTTGTGAAAAACTCTTTGCCACAAGTCGAGCTTCATAGACGGTGACATTACCGTCCACGTCAAATCTTCTTCTTAAAGATCCATTTATCTCAATGGCTTGCCGATCAACGGGCAAGTCCACCAAAGTCCATGCTTTGTTACGATACATGGATCCTATCTCGGATTTCATGGCTTCTAACCATTTGTTGGAATATGGGCCCACCATTGCTTCTCCATAGCTCGCAGGTTCATTGTTGTCTAGCAACATGACATTCAAGACAGGATCACCGTACCACTTCAAGCGACGCTGGCGTCCTTGTCGTCCTACGAGGTTCGGTAGTGACTTGATCTGAAGCTTCATGATCACTATCATAAGCTTCTACTTCAATTGATGTAGGTGCCACAGGAACTTCATGTGCCCTGCTACACAACTGTTGAAGTGATGGTTCAATAACCTCATCAAGTCTCCACCATCCTCCCACTCAATTCTTTCGAGAGAAACTTTTCCTCGAGAAAGGACCCGTTCTAGAAACAATCCCTATTGCTTCCGGATCTGAATTAGGAGGTATACCCAACTGTTTTGGGTGTCCTATGAAGATGCATTTTATCCGCTTTGGGTTCGAGCTTATCAACCTGAAACTTTTTTCACATAAGCGTCGCAGCCCCAAACCTTTAAGAAACGGCAACTTAGGTTTCTCCAAACCATAGTTCAAACGGTGTCGTCTCAACGGAATTACGTGGTGCCCTATTAAAGTGAGTGCGGTTGTCTCTAATGCCTAACCCATGAACGATAGTGGTAATTCGATAAGACACATCATGGTACGCACCATATCCAATAGGGTGCAACTATGATGTTCGGACACACCATCACACTATGGTGTTCCAGGCGGTATTAGTTGTGAAACAATTTCCACGGTGTCTTAATTGCGTGCCAAAGCTCGTAACTCAGATACTCATCTCTATGATCATATCATAGAAATTTTATCCTCTTGTCACAATGATCTTTAACTTCACTCTGAAATTACTTGAACCATTCAATAATTCAGACTTTGTGTTTCATCAAGTAAATATACTCAACATCTACTCGAATCATCTGTGAAGTAGAACATAACGATATTCATCGCATGCCTCAAAGCACTCATTGGACTGCACACATCAAAATGTGTTACTTCCAACAGGTTGCTACCTTGTTCCATCTTCGAAACCGAGACTTTTCAGTCATCTTGCCCATGTGGTGTGATTTGCATATCTCAAGTGATTCAAAATCAAGTGAGTCCAAACGATCCATCTGCATGGAGTTTCTTCATGCGTATACACCAATAGACATGGTTTGCATGTCTCAAACTTTTCAAAAGCGAAAGTGAGTCCAAAGATCCATCAACATGGAGCTTCTTCATGCGTTTATACCAATATGACTTACATGGCAGTGCCACAAGTATGTGGTACTATCATTACTATCTTATATCTTTTGGCATGAAAATGTGTATCACTACGATCGAGATTCAATAAACCATTCCTTTTAGGTGCTAGACCATTGAAGGTATTATTCAAATTAACAGAGTAACCATTATTCTCCTTAAATGAATAACCGTGTATTGCGACGGACATAATCCAATCATGTCTATGCTCAACGCAAACACCAAATAGAAATTATTTAGGTTTAACACCAATCTCGATGGTAGAGGGAGCGTGCGATGCTTGATCATATCAACCTTGGAAACACTTCCAACACGTATCGTCAGCTCACCTTTAGCTAGTCTCCGTTTATTCCGCAGCTTTTGTTTCGAGTTACTAACACTTAGCAACCGAACCGGTATGTAATACCACGGTGCTACTAGGAATTACTAGTAAAGTACACATTAACATAATGTATATCCAATATACTTCTATCGACCTTGCCAGCCTTCTTATCTACCAAGTATCGAGGGTAATTCTGCTCCAGTGGCTGTTCCCCTTATTACAGAAGCACTTAGTCTCGGGTTTGGGTTCAACCTTGGGTTTCTTCCTTTGGAGCAACAACTGATTTGCCGTTTCATGAAGTGTCCCTTCTTGCCCTTGCCCTTCTTGAAACTAGTGGTTTCACCAACCATCAACAATTGATGCTCCTTCTTGATTTCTACTTTCGCGTGTCAAACATCGTGAATACTTCAAGGATCATCATATCTATCCATGACATGTTATAGTTCATCACGAAGCTCTAGCAGCTTGGTGGCAATGACTTTGGAGAAACATCACTATCTCATCTGGAAGATCAACTCCCACTCGATTCAAGTGATTGTTGCATTCAGACAATCTGAGCACAAGCTCAACGATTGAGCTTTTCTCCCTTAGTTTGCAGGCTAAGAAAATCGTCGGAAGTCTTATACCTCTTGACGTGGGCACGAGCCTGCAATCCCAATTTCAGCCCTCGAAACATCTCATATGTTCCGCGATGTTTCGAAAAACGTCTTTGGTGCCTCAACTCTAAATCGTTTAACTGAACTATCACGTAGTTATCAAAACGTGTATGTCCGATGTTCGTAACATCCACAAACGACGTTTGGGGTTCAGCACCTTGGCGGTGCATTAAGGACATAAGCTTTCTCACGTCCGCATAATCGCTCTTGTCAACTTTCAACTATATTTTCTAGGAACATATCTAAACAAGTGGAACTAAAGCGCGAGCTTCACGACATAATTTGCAAAGATCTTTTGACTATGTTCAGGATAATTAAGTTCATCTCATGAACTCCCACTTAGATAGACATCCTCTAGTCATCTTAGTGATTACATGATCCGAGTCAACTAGGCCGTGTCCGATCATCACGTGAGACGGACTAGTCATCATCGATGAACATCTTCATGTTGATCGTATCTACTATCGATTGATGCTCGACCTTTCGGTCTCTTGTGTTCCGAGGCCATGTGCGTACATGCTAGGCTCGTCAAGTTAACCTAAGCGTTACTGCGTGTGTAAATCTGGCTTACACCCGTTGTATGTGAACGTAAGAATCTATCACACCCGATCATCACGTGGTGCTTCAAACGACGAACTTTAGCAACGGTGCATGCTTAGGGAGAACACTTTCTTGAAATTGTTATGAGGGATCATCTTATTTACTACCGTCGTTCTAAGTAAACAAGATGCATAAACATAATAAACATCACATGCAATTATATAGTAGTGACATGATATGGCCAATATCATATAGCTCCTTTGATCTCCATCTTCGGGCTCCATGATCATCTTGTTATCGCGGCATGACACCATGATCTCCATCATCGTGTCTTCATGAAGTTGTCACGCCAACGACTACTTCTACTTCTATGGCTAATGCGTTTAGCAATAAAGTAAAGTAATTTACATGGCGTTCTTCAATGACACGCAGGTCATACAAAAAATAAAGACAACTCCTATGGCTCCTGCCGTTGTCATACTCATCGACATGCAAGTCGTGATTCCTATTACAAGAACGTGATCTCATACATCACATATATCATCCATCATTCATCACAACTTTGGCCATATCATATCACAGAACACTTGCTGCAAAAACAAGTTAGACGTCCTCTAATTGTTGTTGCAAGTTTTACGTGGCTGCAATTGGGTTCTAGCAAGAATGTTTTCTTACCTACGTGAAAGCCACAACGTGATTTGTCAACTTCTATTTACCCTTCATAAGGACCCTTTTCATCGAATCCGCTCCAACTAAAGTGGGAGAGACAGACACCCGCTAGCCACCTTATGCAACTAGTGCATGTCGGTCGGTGGAACCAGTCTCACGTAGCGTGCGTGTAAGGTCGGTCCGGCCGCTTCATCCCACAATACCGCTGAAGCAAGATAAGACTAGTAGCGGCAAGAAAGTTAACAACATCTACGCCCACAATAAATTGTGTTCTACTCGTGCAATAGAGAACTACGCATAGACCTAGCTCATGATGCCACCGTTGGGGAGCGTTGCAGAAAATTAAAAATTTTCCTACGGTTTAACCAATATACATCTATGAGTTCATCTAGCAACTAGTCATGGTAGAGTGATTGCATCTACATACCACTTGTAGATAGCGTGCGAAAGAGTTCAATAGAACGGGGATGAGGGAGTCTTACTGCGCCGTGATTCAGATCACCGATGACCTAGTGCCGAGCGGACAGCACCTTCTCGTTCAACACACGTGCAGAGGCGGATGACGTCTCCTCCTTCTTGATCCAGCAAGGGGAAGGAGAGGTTGATGATGATCCAGCAACCTGACGGCGTGGTGGTGGATGCAGCAGAACTTCCGGCAGGGCTTCGCTAGCGACTACGGGAGGAGGAGGAGGTGTAGCAGAAGGGAGGCGCCAAGGGCTTGGGTGCGGCCACCTCCCTCCCTCCCTTTATATAGGTGCAAGAGAGGGGCGCAGCCTGCCCATTCCTCCAAGGTAAGTGCGGCCAAGAGGGGGGAGGAGTCCATCCTCCCCATGGCACCTCGGAGGTGCCTTCCCCTCTTAGGACTCTCCCCTCCCCAAGTCTCCTTGGCGCATGGGCCTCTTGGGGCTGGTGCCTTTGGCCCATATAGGCCAAGGCGCACCCCCCACAGCCCATGTGGCCCCCCGGGGCAGGTGGACCCCGGTGGACCCCGGACCCCTTTCGGCACTCCGGTACAATACCGATAAAGTGCTGAAACTTTTCCTACGACCAAAATAAGACTTCCTATATATAAATCTTTACCTCCGGACCATTCCGGAACTCCTCGTGACGTCAGGGATCTCATCCGGGACTCAGAACAACATTCGGTTTGCTGCATACTCATATTCATACAACCCTAAGCGTCACTGAACCTTAAGTGTGTAGACCCTCACGGGTTCGGGAGACATGCGAGACATGACCGAGACGTTCTCAGTCAATAACCAACAGCGGGATCTGGATACTCATGTTGGCTCCCACATGTTCCACGATGATCTCATCGGATGAACCCACGATGTCAAGGACTCAATCGATCCCGTATACAATTCCCTTTGTCTAGCGACATTGTACTTGCGAGATTCGATCGTCGGTATCCCGATACCTTGTTCAATCTCGTTACCGGCAAGTCTCTTTACTCGTTCCGTAACACATCATCCCGTGATCAACCCCTTGGTCACATTGTGCACATTATGATGATGTCCTACCGAGTGGGCGGAGATACCTCTCCGTTTACACGGGTGACAAATCCAGTCTCGATTCGTGCCAACCCAACAGACACTTTCGGAGATACCGTAATGCACCTTTATAGCCACCCGATTACGTTGTGACGTTTGGTACACCCAAAGCATTCCTACGGTATCCGGGAGTTGCACAATCTCATGGTCTAAGGAAAAGATACTTGACATTAGAAAAGCTTTAGCATACGAACTACACGATCTTTGTGCTAGGCTTAGGATTGGGTCTTGTCCATCACATCATTCCGCCAATGATGTGATCCCGTTATCAACGACATCCAATGTGCATGGTTAGGAAACCGTAACCATCTATTAATCAACGAGCTAGTTAACTAGAGGCTTACTAGGGACATGGTGTTGTCTATGTACCCACACATGTATCTGAGTTTCCTATCAATACAATTATAGCATGGATAATAAACGATTATCACGAACAAGGAAATATAATAATAACTAATTTATTATTGCCTCTAGGGCATATTTCCAACAATTTTCTCAACTGTAGCGATGCTTAAGTCTGTCCGAATCATGTTAGCAATTGCCACAATTTATAAAATCTGGCAAATGGATGTCAAAACTGCATTCCTTAATGGTTTTCTTAAAGAAGAGTTGTATATGATGCAACCAGAAGTTTTGTCAATCCTAAAGGTGCTAACAAAATGTGCAACCTCCGGCGATCCATCTATGGACTGGTGCACGCATCTCAGAGTTGGAATATATGCTTTGATAAGTTGATCAAAGCATATAGTTTTATACGGACTTTGAAGTGAAGCCTATATTTACAATAAAGTGAGTGGGAAGCACTACCGCCTTTCTGATAAATATATGTGAGTAACATATTGTTGATTAGAAATGATGTAGAATTTTTCTGGAAAGCATAAAGGAGTATTTCAAAGGAGTTTTTTAAAAGAAAGACCTCAGTAAAGTTACTTACATATTGAGCATCAAGATCTATTGAGATAGATCAAGACACTTGATAAGTTTTTCAATAAGTACATACCTTGTCAAGATTTTGAAGTAATTCAAAATGGAACAATCAAAGAAAGAGTTCTTGCCTGTGTTGCAAAGGTGTGAAATTGAGTAAGACTCAAATCCCGACCACGGCAGAAAATAGAAAAGAGAATGAAAGGCATTCCCTATGCCTCAGGCATAGGTCCTATAAAGTATGCTATGCTATGTACCAGACCTATTGTATACCTTGCTCTGAATTTGGCAAGAGAGTACAATAGTGATCTAGAAGTAGATCACTGGACATTGGTCAAGAATATCCTTAGTGGGGACTAAGGAAATATTTCTCGGTTATGGAGGTGATAAAAGAGCCCGTTGTAAAAAGTTACATCGGTGCAAGCTTTTACACCGATCCAGATGACTCTAAGTCTCAATCTGGATACATATTGAAAGTGGGAGCAATTAGCTAGAGTAGCTCAGTGCAGAGCATTGTAGACATAGAATATTTGCAAAATACATACGGCTCTGAATATGACAGACCCGTTGACTAAACTTCTCTCACGAGCAAAACATGATCGCACATTAGTACTCTTTGGGTGTTAATCACATATCGATGTAAACTAGATTATTGACTCTAGTAAACCCTTTGGGCGCTGGTCACATGACGATGTGAACTATGGGTGTTAATCACATGCAGATGTGAATATTAGTGTTAAATCACATGGTAATGTGAACTAGATTATTGACTCTAGTGCACGTGGGAGGCGAAGGAAATATGCCCTAGAGGCAATAATAAAGTTATTATTTATTTCCTTATTTCATGATAAATGTTTGTTATTCATGCTAGAATTGTATTAACCGGAAACATAATACATGTGTGAATACATAGACAAACATAGTGTCACTAGTATGCCTCTACTTGACTAGCTCGTTAATCAAAGATGGTTACATTTCCTAACCATAGACATGAGTTGTCATTTGATTAACGGGATCACATCATTAGGAGAATGATGTGATTGACATGACCCACTCCGTTAGCTTAGCACTTGATCGTTTAGCATGTTGCTATTGCTTTCTTCATGACTTATACATGTTCCTATAACTATGAGATTATGCAACTCCCGTTTACCGGAGGAACACTTTGTGTGCTACCAAACGTCACCACGTAACTGGGTGGTTATAAAGGAGCTCTACAGGTGTCTCCGAAGGTACATGTTGGGTTGGCGTATTTCGAGATTAGGATTTGTCACTCCAATTGTCGGACGGGTATCTCTGGGCCCTCTCGGTAATGCACATCACTATAAGCCTTGCAAGCAATGTGACTACTGAGTTAGTTGCGGGATGATGCATTATGTAGCGAGTAAAGAGACTTGCCGATAGCGAGATTGAACTAGGTATTGAGATACCGAAGCGATCGAATCTCGGGCAAGTAACATACCGATGACAAAGGGAACAACGTATGTTGTTATGCGGTTTGACCGATAAAGATCTTCCTTGAATATGTGGGAGCCAATATGAGCATCCAGGTTCCGCTATCGGTTCTCGAACCCGTAGGGTCCGCATGCTTAAGGTTTCGATGACAGTTATATTATGAGTTTATGTGTTTTGATGTACCAAAGGAGTTCGGAGTCCCGGATGAGATCGGGGACATGGCGAGGAGTCTCGAAATGGTCTAGACGTAAAGATCGATATATTGGACGACTATATTCGGACATCGGAAAGGTTCCGAGTGATTCGGGTATTTTTGAATACCGGAGAGTTACAGGAATTCCTATTGGGCCTTAATGGGCCATACAGGGAAAGGAGAGAAAGGCCCCAAAGGGTGGTGGCACCTCCCCATGGACTAGTCCGAATTGGACTAGGGAGGCGCCCCTCCTTCTCCTTCTCCCTTCCTTTCCTTCTCTCCTACTCCTTCTATTTGGAAGGGCTCCTAGTTCTACTAGGAAAGGGGGAATCCTACTCCCGGTGGGAGTAGGACTCCCCTAGGGCGCGCTATAGAGAGAGGGCCGGCCCTCCCCCTCCTCCACTCCTTTATATACGGGGAGGGGCACCCCTTGGAGACACAACAATTGATCCCTTGGATCTCTTAGCCGTGTCTGGTGCCCCCCTCCACCATAGTCCACCTCGATAATATCGTGGCGGTGCTTAGGCGAAGCCTGCAGCAGTAGAACATCAAGATCGTCACCACGCCGTCGTCTTGTGAAACTCTCCCTCGACACTCCGCTGGATCGGAGTTCGAGGGACGTCATCGAGCTGAACGTGTGCTGGAACTCGGAGGTGCTGTAATTTCGGTGCTTGATCAGTCGGGCCCTGAAGACGTACGACTACATCAACTGCGTTGTTCTAACGCTTCCGCTTTCGGTCTATGACGGTACGTGGACACACTCTCCCCTCTCGTTGCTATGCATCACCATGATCTTGCATGTGCGTATGAACGTTTTTTGAAATTAGTACGTTCCTCGACAAGAATAAATTGGATTAGCATGTCGTGACAGCAATAAGGCAGCACAGGCAATCGAAATCTTACCCATTCAATGGGGTTGTACATGGAGTAACCTTCTCGACAGTTTAAGCGGAGGAAGTCTTCCTTTTCTCCCTTATATAGATCGGTCAAGATCACGGACAGTTCGGCCAGAGTATCCGGACCCTTGCATCTGTAACGAGACGCGTCATCTTCTCTGTTGTAGCACCATTAAAGAGTTACCCTGGACTGGAGAGGCTGAACGCATCTTTTTATTGCAATGGCCCTAACCTCGATTATCGAGAGCTTGTTGTTGGCCAATAATCTGACCTTGTTGACTAATCTTTTTATTTCCGCACTGTCGTCCTCCCTGGGACTTCGGGGGCGCCAGTTGAGGCGCTTCCTTAGAGGAGCACTGGAAAATTCAGGAAGGCCGCGTCGGACTAGGTCCGGCAGTGGGACATCTGGACATCGTCCATATAGAACTACTCCGAAGACCACTGTGGGTATACCTCTTTGGGAGTTCCTATGAGGTATCCAGATCCGGCTATACGCGATACTTCGGCACCGCCCACTTCAAATATAGAGCCTCCTCGATGGCGGGGAATGAGGCAAAAGAACTTCCTCCATAGTTCAAAGTGGGCCTCGGTGCCTAAGAACAGTTCGCAAAGAGCAACAAAACCTGAGATGTGCCGAATCGAACCTTGGGTAAGGTTGTGGAGTTGAATGCCGTGAAATTCCAATAGGCCCCAGAGAAAGGGATGGATTGGAAATCCTAAGCCCCGTAACAGAAATGGGACGAAGCATACCCTCTCCTCCTTATTGGGATTGGCGAAATTTTCAGCCATTACGTCATTGCCAATGGAGGCCAGTCCCGCTCGAATGGAGACTAGATCTGCGAGGGGAAGATAGCCCTGCGTTTGGAGTCAATTCAGCTGGAGATGAGGCACTGAGCAGCTCTGTCAATTGCCCTCTTGAGGGCCATGGGGGCGCGAAGAGGAGCCTGGGGCACTGGCCATGTTGGAAGGCTCTTTTCGTAGCTAATCTTGACGATTTTCTTTGCGCGATGTGAGATGGCATTTGGGGATCAAATCTCCTTATATAGATGCCGCCCGAGCGTGATGAGGGGCTTATTTGGAAAAAAATCATGGACCATTCGCATTCGCCCGGTGCATGGAAATCGAGGTGACAGCAGGAAGGAATCATAAAGGATGAACCTAAAAGTCAAAACCAGACTGTCGTCAGTCTGAAGTATGATGAAGAACCCGCCTTGCAAAGCCGAAGACATAAGCCGAATACTACTCGTCATTGAAGGCAAGTCCGGGGGCTACTGAGGGAGACCTGGATTTAGGGGTCCTCAGGTGTTTGGCCTTCTCAAACATGGGTCGGGCTAATGGGCCATGAGGATAAAACGCAAGATCATTCCCCGTATTTGGGTAGGACTCCTGATGCGTGGACGGCAAGATTGGAGTCCAGATGTACTGTTTCCTTCCTTTGTAAACCGACTTTGTATCCCTCCGGTGTATATATAAACCGGAGGGGTTAGTCTGTAGAGATCATTGGAATTCATATAGGTTAGACGGCTAGGGTTTAACCATTACGATCTCGAGGTAGATCAACTATTGTAACCATATACTCATCAAAGACAATCAAGCAGGAAGTAGCACCGGTACACGTCGGTCCTAAACAAACGGTTTTAACACCTTTCTGCGAGGGCATATGGAACCGTGGCCAAGTGTGTGTGGGCGATAGGGGGGTCCTTCCCACATGACCCAGAAACCGTCGGGGATAGGGAGCCTTGATGCATACAGTTGTCCCTATATAACCGTTTCTGATATCTCGAATATCCCAAACGCTTCATCCTTGCTACTCGTTTGTGCTCGCATCGGAGTTTTGTGGTTCTGCCTAAAACCAGGCAGATTCCAGGCACGGGAGTTTCCCAAGCAGATTCTAGGGACGGGAGTTTTATGATGCCAGGCACATCACAAATAGTTCATGATTATAAACCGTGTACGATAGGTAGACAATCACACACATTTAGTTTTCCCGCATCGTATGTGATAGTGTCTGACATCACACACGGTTTGCAAACGGCAACTGTGTGCATGCTTGAATACGTTTCCTCTCTGTGAACCGTCTCGGATTATGGTGTATATCGCAAACGTTTGTATTTCACCAACCGTGTGTGCCGTAATGACCTGCACAACATAATTTTGCCCTAATTTAATTGATGCTATTTAAAATTGTACCTAATTTAAACTTGAAAGTAGGCTATAGCTTTATTCATATTCATCAGGTTCAAACAACCAATGCATTATTTGATTCATAGGTACGTATGTTACAGAATTACAGAAGCACCAAATAAAGAATCGTGTACCAGGGTTCTATACTTGTACTATTATAGATGGTAAAGAAAGAGGCGACATACATTCCAGTTGCTGAACAAGGTGAAGCGGAATGGCCCTATTGTGCTCTCCTAGATGCAGAAGGCATGCATGACTGTAGTCCAACCCCTTGTGATGGTCGGCCGCCAATCATGTAGTTTGAGAGGTAATCTTGAGTAAACTGCTTTAGGATCCACTTCAAAAGAAAAAAGATTCAGATATTGTCATCTAACACAACTCATTATGGGCAGTAAAAACAAGGCTACAGGGTTCTTACTTACCATCCTGCAGTTCACTGTTGTCTTTCATAAATTGTAAACAAATAGTTCGATTGACATCTTTTGACCCATTTTAATAACAATCTTTATCAGTTTCCTCACTTGATGTTGGTTCATGAATATCTCATTGCCCCATACGCGAGAAAGGGTCAAGTGTGGATCTTTGGCAATGATATATGTACCTAAAAGCACCAAGTTAATATTAGAAGCTAAACAACAATTGAAAAATGATGTAGTACAACACTCCATCCATCCCATTATATAAGATTTTATTACATGTATATCTAGACATCATCAGAACATTAAGGTAACACTCTTCCTTGTTGCTATGTAGCCTGGGATTGCATATTTAGTCATTCAGTACAATGCATGTTGCTAACAATAATTGAGAAATGAAAAGGCATGTTAGCGCAATATCATACTTGACAACCAAATATCGTAATTCATAGTGGTATTATTGAAAGCTGTTATTGATGAAATTGAACTGCACGGCAAATAGTTGCACATATAGAGCATCACATTACGAAGAACTGAAATAAACAAGTCATAAGGACATCTCTAGGCGATCCTTTGAAAGTGCGTTATATCGACTAGAGGGGGTGAATAGGCGATTTTATGAATTCTTCAACGAGGAATTTGCCGGTGAGGAAATTCCTTAGCGAAGAACTTCTTGCAGCGGAATAAGTACTCGAAGTAAGCATAACGAGAATACAGGCATGGTCATCATGATGAAATGAAGACAAGCCTGAGTCTGAAAAGCGTAATCACGAGGATAACACAAGATGAAGACTAACGGTGAAGAAATTGAACTGAGGAAATTGAGAAAGTCTTCAGTCAAAGTCTTCAAACACAGATCTGAACAAACACTCAACACAGTAATGAGGAAATGAAAGAGTTGAGGAAATAGAACTAGTAAGGTTAGTGAAGACAATGATTTGGTAGACCAGTTCCAACTGCTGTCTCAGTTGTACGCCTAGTTGGAGCGGCTGAGTATTTAAACTCGAGGACACATCCCCGGACACCGGATCGGCCGAGCACGCAGCTCGGGACACCAAGTCTTCACCATATTCTCCTTGAACTAAGGTCACACGGACCTCCTCCAATCACTCGTGGTAAGTCTTCAGGCGACTTCCAAACCTTCACAGACTTCGGTCACTCGGCGATCCACAATTCCTCTTGGATGCTCTAGACCATGACGCCTAACCGTCTGGAAGAAGCACAGTCTTCAAAGGTAACAAGCGTCGGATCCACGCAGGATCAATCTCTTCAGTGATGCTCAATCACTTTGGGTTTGTGGATGTTTGGGTTTTGGTTTGGGTTTTTCCTCACTCGATGATTTTCGCTCAATGTCCTCGGAGGATGGGTTGCTCTCAAATGACAAGTGTCAAGTTCTCTTGGAGCAGCCAACCAGCTAGTGGTTGTAGGGGGTGGCTATTTATAGCCTAGGGAGCAGCCCGACATGATAAGACATAAATGCCCTTCAATGATATGACCGTTAGGAGGATAAGATATTTTGGGACAGGTAGCGCGAAGATAAGAACGGTCGGAAATTTGACTCTCAAATTCCTCGGGGCTATCATGTTCCTCATCGTGTAGGCAATCTAGCCTGGCGAATTCCTAACTCCTCGGTCAGAACAAATTCCTCGGCGACCGGAAGAACTTCACCTCATCCTTGAAGAAATTGGTGAAGCGTATGAGATTTCCAATGGCTTCACTCGAAGGGATTGGTAGGTGTAGGATTTTGAGTTGAGCATCACATGGAAATTTTTCCTTAGTATTTCCTCGACCCCCTTTAACAGACGGTGTTTCCTATGACTCAAGAAAGAGAAAGCGAAACTACGAAAACAAAAGTCTTCACGCTTCATGTTCCTCAAATGAATACCAAGTCTTCAAGGTCACACCAATTTCTTCACTTTCAAAGTCTTCGTAAAGTCTTGAATATCAAAGTCTTCAAATAAGAACTTCATTTTTAGGGGTCGACTTTCTCTCAGAATATCAAACTCCTCATAGACTTATAGACCTGTGTACACTCATAAACACATTAGTCCCTTAACCTATAAGTCTTCAATACACCAAAATCACTAAGGGGAACTAGATGCACTTACAATCTCCCCCTTTTTGGTGATTGATGACAATATAGGTTAAGTTTTCAACGGGGATAAACATATGAAGTGTAAATACTGATATTGAGGAATTTGATTGCAAGATATAGAAGAACTCCCCCTGAAGATGTGCATAGTGAGGAATTTGCTTTTGAGGCAATGCACATTTGAAGAGTTGAATCATGGAGGTCTCCCCCTATATCTTGTAATTCATAAATGCATTTGACATATAATATGAAGAATTTGAAATGCATGATGAAATATGGTGACTGATGTAATTAAGCATGCGTGCAATAATTTTAACGAGGAATAAGCATGTAGAAGAACACATCAAAAGTATCAGAGCACCATCGGGTTTAAGATTACAACTCGATCAAATAAAGTTTCAGAAGAGCGAGAGTTGTAACTTAGCAAAAAAACGCCCATATAATAGACCCGCTTGAAGACTAACTCAAATTTCTCCCCCTTTGTCATCGAATGACCAAAAGGATTGAAACTGAGGACTAACGCCCCTGAAGACTAACAAGTTGATGGAGGAGCGCCGGCGTTGTCGGGGTCGGTTGTCGTAGTAGAGCCTGCCGCAGTGTCGTCCAAGTATTCATTTTCATATGTGTCGCACGATGAAGAATAAGAGCTGGCCACTAAGGAAGGAACCTTGACCTTCTTGAATTTCTTCGGAGGAGGTGCAGACCAGTCAAATTCCTCCTTGAGACCCATTTTCTTTAGATCTTCTACGCTGTAGACATGAGACAGAACAGCCCAGGTACGGTTGAAGGTTTCATGGAGGTAGTATTGGTTTTTCTTCACTGCATTGTGTGTTGAGGTCATGTTGTGAAGAATTGAACCAAACTGACGCTTGACCCATTGATGATTTCGATCAACTTTACGATGAAGACCGAGGAGTAACTCACGATCGGCCATCACCACCGGTGCTTTGTGGCTTGAGGATTTTGCTTGGCAGAGTTGTTGGCGGTAGAGGCATGCGTGGCAGTCATCATTGGTGGAGTAGGATGCAGCCTTGCGAAATTGACCATCCAATGGACGAATGCGTTCATCTATCACAGCAGTTGCCTTGCCTTTGTCATCAGCTGAGGAAAATGTCCGTTTGAGGACTCCAATTGGAGGTAAGTAGCTGCAGTGGTTCAGAGTATCAGCCTTGTAATTGAGTGAAGACCTTGTCCTGATGAACCTCATAATCCATGGTGCATAAGGCTTCAGCTCAAATGGTGACATAGCAATATTCGCGAGTCCTCATGAAGAAATCATGGAAGTTGACGGAACGCCATGAATGATCTTGAAAAGCATATTCTTCATGATGCCAACGACTTCTTCATCATTTGAGTCGTGGCCTTTGATAGGACTCATTGTCTTCGTCAGAATGCGATAGACAGTCCGAGGCACATATAGTAATTCCTTGACGAGGAATTTGGTTCTAGGGGCCTGCCCTGGCTTCAAAGGCTTCATCAGCACTTGCATGTAATGATTTGTAAGCTCAGGTTCATTGTGGACGCAACAAGCACCTTCAAGGGGAGGACTGAGTGGGAGGGCACGAAGCAATTCAGTTTCTGGTGCCTTGTAGTGAGTATTTTCTGTCATTCAGTTGAGCACCCATGAGTTCACATCTTCAGAATCTCCGGTGATGTGCAGTGTCGCATAGAACTGAAGAATGAGTTCTTCATTCCAATCACATATGTCAGTGCAGAAATTCAACAATCCAGCATCGTGAAGAACACTGAGGACTGGCTCGAAGCCTGGCAGAGATTCCATGTCCACGTGAGGAATGTGTGCATGATCGAAGACTTTGTCTTTGTTGAATAGCACTGAGGAATAGAAATTGGCTTGACTAGCAGTCCAGAAATGCCTCTTCCTTATGCGAGCAGAGTCATATGGGTTGTAGTCAGTGAAGAACACATGCTCGCTGAAGAAATCTTGAACCTTGAACTTTTGCTTGCTTGAGAATGGATCCTTTGGTTTGGGCAGAGGAGTGTCAGTGAGTTGCATCACAACCTCAGGAATCACAATCTCAAGTTCTTCAGGCTGAGGAATTTCTGGTTCCTCTTCAGTGGCAGTCTGCGTGTTCAAAGGATCAGCATCAGTAGTTTCTTCAGCACTAGTGGCTGGAATTTCTTCATGCACAGACGAGGTGGGATGCGTTTCTTCAGAGCCCATTTGAACGGTTGGTGCAGGGGACTAAGGTATTTGTTGTAGTGGGGTGAAGAGTGGAGAATTGGGGTCTTGTTGTCCCAAAAGTCATCGTTCATCACCGGGCGTTGTACTTCCAATATCCACGTCTTCATCTTCAATTTCTTCAACACCAGCCTCTTCACCGTGAACTGAGGCATTGGTGAGGATACAACATGTGTAGAAGGGATCGCATCCACTTCAATTTCTTCATCAATCTGCTCTGACGAAGCAGTAGAATGATTTTCTTCATCAGATCCGCTAGGGATCACATATTCTTCACCAAAAGGAACAAGGTCGTTTGATGGCATGGTGGAGATCGGAACAGCATCAATAGGGTTTTCAAACGAGCTGGTCATAGGCTTCATTCTCTTCGGAGCTGAAGAATCTGAAGCAGCTGATGCTTTCCTTTTCTTCACTGCAGCTCGCTCTACAGCCTTGGTCTTCTTCACATCTGATGCAGATGGAAGGATAGGAGTTGGTGTAGGCACAGGAGGAGCTGAGGAATCTGGTTGATTTGCTTCAGGCGCAACTGATGCAGTTGCCCTGACTTCTTCATGTTTTTCAGGCGCACCACTAGTGGATGCCACAGCAATTTCTTCACCGGTGGAATGGAGTCATCAGCCCTGGAACTAGCATTCTCTTCAGCAGTCTGAAAATCATCAGCAGTGCTGGCATGTTCTTTAGTAGGCTGAGCAGAAGCTTCAGCCTGAGGAACTTCTTGTTGCGTTGGAGCTGCAACATTGGTGAACTTCTTAGTCAGTTTAACAAACCTGACTTTGGCTCCTTGCCAATCAGCACAGTAGGCGTTGAAGTTGTCGCTGAGGGCTTTGATTTCAGACTGAATTTTGATGAGTTCATCAGTTGTCATTTTGACAACGTTTTCTTGAGAACTTCTCTTTCTGAATCGAGCCTTCTTGATCTGTCTGCCTTCTCAAATTTCCATTTCTCTTGAGAGATGAAATGGGTTAGCATGTGACTTTGACCAGGAGTCAAATGAAAATCAGGCATAGGGGTGTACGGATCCTTGTGCCGTAGATCAATGTAATCGAGGATCATCTTAGGATCCAAAAGCGATGGCACAGTGTGTGCCTTTGGCTCTAGCGGCCCTTTCTTATGCATCTCTCGATGATTTACGCAAGTTCATCATCATCGGCTTCATCGTCCGGATGGCACTTGGAAGGCAACCTATTTCTTCTTCCGACTTGGCCGAGGACCTCGTCCAGGCCGTTGCCTTTGTCTTCAGCAGTGGGGCCTGATGAAGAATTTGGTGCAGCTGAGGAACTCGCTGAGACACCAGAGGCAATAGAGATGCCTGCAGTCCTTTGGCACGTGGCCAGATGCACAGGTGCTGAGGACTTTGCCGGAGCAGCTGAGGACTTTGGAGAAGGAGCTGAGGATTTTGGAGGAGCAGGAGCAGCATGAGGAATTGGCCGTGAGGGCTTTGAAGATCCTGGCCGTGAGGGCATTGCTGAGGAACTTGGCCGTGAGGGCGCAGTTGGTGAAGCACTTGGCATCTTGTGCGGCTTCTTTGCCATTGATTTTCTAGGCTTGACAGAGGCCTCGATGGCAGCAGCAGAAGCAGAGTCTTCATTGAATTTCCTCACTTTGCTTCTTTGGCTTGTCTTGCCAACTTGGCTTGGCGCTTGGCCCATTCTTCAGAAAATCCTCACCACGCTTGATCTTTGGTGGGGAATTGACTTCTTGGCCCGGTGCCAATGGAGCTCTTGGGCATGGAGGTTTAAGTGCTAATTTTTTCATATACTTTGGAGTAACATACATACTCCCTCCATTCTCTTGCCCATCTCCTTTCAATCCTCTGTATGCGCACTTTGCGTGAATTTTTGTCCTCCTTGCCAAATTTGGCCTCATCAGGAGTGCAGTATCCAGCATAGATGTCCTCGGGTATTTCAAAAGCAGTCATGACCTCAGGCCTCTTTCCTCCTTTTTGTGGCTTCTTACCGTCTGCCATATTCTTCAGTTGAGGAATTTGAACAATCGAATTCTCTGAAGAAATATGCAACTTTTCTTCGAGGAACACCGCAAATGAGTTAAGTTGATGAGAACCTAGTGATTCAGCAGCGGACATGAGTACCTGTGAACAGAGTATAGTTGTGAGGAATTTGGAGTGGTCATATGCGTTCTCAGAAGGTTTTTCAAAAAGAACAAGTTTGATGAATTTGACCAGATGAGCCTTGAAGAATTTCACTAAGCGTTCTTTGTCTTAGGTTCCAGAGTTGTATAGATCGAGGATCCACACAATTGAGGAATCTTGAAGAAAAATGACGCTTAGAGAAACGAATCAAGAACAAATGATCAGTGAGGTGTTTTGTGTGTGAGGATTTGAAGAATAAAACACCTTTGAAGATTTTGTAGAGAAAATTTGAATCAAAGAGGGCAGTGAAAGTAACTTTTAATTACCCTGGATGAAGAACACGATGAACAGTGAGGTGTAGATTTGAAGCTCGTCAGTTCAGATCTTCCAGGCCCTAACTCGGCGGAGGAAGACGGCTACGGCGGCGGCGGAGTGAAGATTTCCGCGGCCGGCGCGAGTACGACGGCGATGAGGTCGAGGCAGTGAAGCTCTTCCTCACCGGCGATGATGGAGTAGTAGCGGCGCTAGGGTTTGAGAAGCTCGAGCGAGAGAGAGAGTGGTCGAGCGGAGTAAAGGAAGTGAGGAAGGGGAGAGGGGGTATTTATAGTCGCAAAGTTGAAGAATTTGAAAAACTGAATAATTTCAAAACTGAGGAAAAACTCAAATTGAAGATTTTCAACTTTGGTGGTGGCGTGACCCACCGTATAAGAATGATGATTTCAGACACCGCGTACAATTGTCGTAGGGTTCTGAGAATCAAATTCTTCATTAATTTCTTCACACTTAGAGTGTTGTTCTTTTTCATTGAAGAAAAACGTTTCTTCATGTGTTGCACATCTAAGTCATCAATTTTGCATAAGTGTTAGGATGAGTGTCCTTTTCAAAGAACATTCGAAGATTCTAAGATATTTAGCTCACACCGCAACTTGCTAAATCTCTTCTCATCCAAGGGCTTTGTGAAGATATCGGCTAGCTGTTCTTCAGTCTTCACATGCTCGATGGAGATGTCGCCCTTCAACACATGATCACGAAGAAAATGATGACGAATCTGAATGTGCTTTGTCTTGATCTTTGAACTGGGTTGTGAGCAATCTTGATGGCACTCTCATTGTCACAGTAGAGAGGCACATTCTTCACGTTGATGCCGTAGTCCTTGAGAGTTTGCTTCATCCATAGCAATTGAGCACAGCAAGAACCAGCAGCAATGTACTCAACTTCCGCGGTGAGCGGTGATACGCAGTTGCTTTCTTCGAGGACCAACGGACCAAAAGATCGTCCGAGGAAATGACAAGTACCAGATGTTGACTTGCGGTCCACACGATCACTGACATTATCAGTCGAGAATATCCAATGAGATCAAAAGCAGAGCCCTTGGGGTACCATAATCCTAGTGTTGGTGTGTGAGCTAGATATCGAAGAATATTCTTCACAGCCTTATGGTGTGATTTCCTCGGTGTAGCTTGAAATCGGGCACACATGCAAACACTAAGCATTATATCTGGCCTAGATGCACATAAGTACAATAAAGAACCAATCATGGAGCGGTATACCTTGTGATCAAAGTCAATACCATTTTGTGGCGACCGGTTTTCCGGGTATTAATTTCCAGAAAAATGGCCCTTGTGCTCACCAGCCCCAGGATTACTGTTAGCTGATGAGGCACCAACTTGGTAGAAATTCCAAGCAAATACAAAATATGAAGTACAAGACCATTCTGGCCTATGAGTACAACATTATGGTTTCTAGAGGTTAATGACGGAAGAGGTTAGCGGATCATCATCGTTTATGGGGCTCCATTTCCCACGGGAACAGTTGACCAGGTTAAGAGGCTGCTATCACCGTTGCTTAGGTTCCGGGGCTGTCGACATGGTCGCTCTTCTCCGTGCAAGAAAATCTGGCCAAGACAATAGCCAGGGACAAGCCAGTGAGTACTTTGAATGTACTCGCAAACATTATGAACACGGGCATAAAATAACAACGATGTGCTGAAAATAACCATGCTCATGGCGTCAGTCACAAAAAAATTGATAAAACACTGATGTATGCTAGTAAGTTATTTATGAATATGCGGTAATATGGTAGTATTAAAATTTTGGAATAATTAACAAGCATGATATAACAAATGCATGCATGAATGCGTCAAGAGTAATTTAACAATGCACATTCAAATCAGTATAACAAGGTAAGTAAAAAGGGAATTCGGTAGTCCGCGAAAACCAATAAATAAACTGAAAACCGATCGAGGCGTCAGGCGACACCTCGAAGGGTGAACAAATAAGGAAAACATGCCGCAGCCGGGCGTCTAAGCGACACCACATAAAGAGCTTTTAAAAGAAATGCCACAGTCGGGCGTCTTAGCGACACCACATAAAGGGCTTTAAAAGAAATGCCACAGTCGGGCGTCTGAGCGACACCACATAAAAGGCTTTAAAAGAAATGCATGATCGGGCGTCTGGCGACACCACATAAAGGGCTTTAAAAGAAATGTCGCGATCGGGCATCTTAGCGACACCACATAAAGGGCTTTAAAAGAAATGCCACGGTCAAAGGCGTCTTAGCGACACCACATAAAGGGCTTTAAAATAAATGCCACAGTCGGGCGTCTTAGCGACATCGCATAAAGGGCTTTAAAATAAATGCAATCACAGTGAATATCCAGGAGGTAGAACCATCCCAGGGATATTCGATAACACCAATAATATCCTTTGGTTAGTCCACAACAAAATAATAATCATAATTATCACATGTCACAAGTCGTGATTTCCATTACGCTTAACAAGTTTCACCTCCGAAGACCGACACTAAGACCGACACTTGACCCATCCCATCTGTAGTCCTTAACCATGGACACGGCTATTGAATAGGTTTAATCTCTGCAGAGGGTGTACTCTTTACCCACGAGTAACGGATTCCTTCAGTCCATCGGGACTAATTCCGTCTCACGGTCTTTTAGTTGAAACACACCTAACTTGCACACACCAGCTTAACTCACATGTATGCAGAATCACCCACGACACTGTAGAGTAAAACTCTAAGTGGCGAGGCTACAACCTCGACGTAACATGGGATCACCAAATTTATACGCTCATAAGCTGGGAGCTACCCCTTCGGCTACAAACCAAACACCCATGCTCCCGGACCAAGTGGCATGCCTACCGGATGCCTCCGGTATCTTCCACCATGGTCTCTGTATGGTGTGTGCTAGGAAGGGGTTGACAACTTCTTGAACCGTACTCTACTTGTTGTAGAGATGAGTGGTAATCTGAAGCAAGTGTGGGGGTTACTGGCACAAGACTCGATCTACGGTCGACTCAGGAGGTTGTAATATTCTCTGCAAGATTAGCATAACAATGTATACTTCAACCAACAGATAGAAACACCACGCGACATACCCCCTCATGCCATACCGGACACGACCGTCTCGACGGGGGACTAGAGACAAGGCCGTGTCTATCCAAGACAGAGGCCTTCCCGGCTTCCCTTCCGGTATGCATGAAAGGCATATGACGGTGATTTCCATCACAACCATGTCAACTCCATCAGCATAAAAATCATTAATATGCACTCATGAGTAGGATCACATCCTCACATAAAATGACGTATGCTCGTGTCGGGTGGTGTTGTCACCGAGTCAAACAACACACACAAAAATTACACCAGGGTTCAGAATGCTTGCCTTCAGGTCATGGGAAGGCAGGGTGCATTCCAAAACATCTTGAAATCTTTCTCCTCTCTTCAAAAATCCTATTTAAATATATATATTTGAATTAACACACAAAATCAAAACAGCACAAAAAGTTGTTTGGAATTTTTTTCAAATAAATCTTAAAATAAACTAGACAATATTTGAGAGAGGTAGGAAAAAGAATTAATCTATTTGGAGTTGTAATTAATAAGATATAGCCGGTCAAAGTTTGGTCAAAATCTGTTATTTAAAATAAAACAGAAAAGACAAACGTTTCGAATAAATACGTACACGTCGAAAGCGTATTCTGGAAATACGCTTCCACTTATCCAGCGTGGACTGCGCCTGAGTCACTGACAGTGGGCCCGCCTGGCCCACTGGTCAGGTTTGACTAGTCCACTTCCCTCCTCTTCCTCTGTCCGAGAGGCGGGACTCGGCGACGCTTCGCCCGTGACAGCGGCACCGCTCGATAAGCGGAGGTCACCCAGCTGAGCCTGTGGGGGTCGAGGCGGTCACTCCGGAGGTTGTTTTGTTCTCTGGGGTGGACGGAGCTGCCGGCGGCGAGCTCCGCGGCGGGCGGTGGTCGTCGGTAAAAGTGATTTTTCGCCCGCGGTGAGTCCCGATCAAGATTGAGTAGGGGGGAGGGCTCACGAGAGGGCGAGGGGTTCTGGTGGAGAGAGGGAGAGGGGAGGCCCTGGTTGCGCCGGGACGGAGCCTGGCGAGCGGTGGCGGACTGGCCGGAGTGAGGGAAGACGACCTCTTTCTCTCCAATTGACGGTAACGGGGGCACCAGGAGTCCGGTGTGAGGCTGCGTGTGTGCTCGGAGGGCTCGAGGGCATTCCTTTTATAGCGCTCCCGCGTCGGTTCGCAGCGGCAATGGATGAGCCGTCGGCGACAGCGACGCTCTGTAGCTGCAGGCGTCTTGGCGAGGTTGGGGATGGTGGCGAGAGCTAGCGGACGGCGATTCTTGCTCAAGGGCGAGCCGGGCGGCGTGTGGGCAAGCTGGCCAGCCAGGAGGCGGTCAGGCGGCGATGGCGGCTAGCTTCTGCCGGCATGACGTGGCGAGAGCCATGGGGCTCGTGGGGTGCAGCAGGGGACACGGCGTGCTGGCTGCGGTTGGTCACGGACCAGAGTGAGTGCGGGGCGAGACGCGGCGGCTCGGTCTTGGCACGTGCAAAACGCGTGCTCCGCTCGCGCTCTGGGCGCGCCCAGTGCACGCCCACCATCTGCTCGACGAAATGCCATGGCCTGCTAGGCGGCTTGGTTGGAGCTGGGGATTAGCAGGTCTAGTCTAGGGGTAGCGGGGATGCTAGTGGACATGCGTGTTAGGTCAGAGGATCAGGTCCATAATGCAAACAAAAACTCATGCCAAATCTGTCCATGCACCCCAGGTGTTTGACAAAATGCCACAGGCACCTAGGCTCTTCTTGGAGTGGCCAAATCTTCCAGATCCTAGTCTCTTTAGATGCACAAGAGGGTGGTGAGGTTAGTTTGTGAAAAGCACAAACTTGTTAGTGCAAGTTTTGTAAAACTTCAACTCTGGACAGGAGGTAAATGGCATCATCTCATGAACCAAAAGTATTCCAATGGTTGCATGCTCCTGGACTTAGGGGTTTTGTAGGGTGGTCTACAAGCAGGGGAAAGAATCAAGGGCCAAAAAGCAAGCAAGAATATGGATGCTGTACAAACCATCATGATGGACCAGAATAAAGATGAGGTTGATTCACTCAAAATTTTCAAATAACATCTTTGGGTTTTTGCATAAAGTTGAATCATATGCTACTACCAGCATCCCATAATTTTGGTGGAGGCTAGAAAGAAATATTTAAAAGAGTTGTAGTGCAAAATTGCCCATTGGACCAGAGAAGAAAATTGGGTGTAGAGCTCAAAATATTTCATGAATAAAAGATCTTTTTGCATAAAAGTGATTTAAAAACATCACAGGACATCCCCAAATTTTTGGTTGGAATTATAGTTAAATTTTTCAAATGGTTACAGTTCAAAAAGAGCTCCAAAACTCACTACTAGAAAAACCACTACTAATGGTGCACCTAATTTAGCCATTAATGGCGCATCACTGGTGCGCCATTACTAGCACGCCATTAGTAATTTTTACTAATGGCGCACCACCAGCGCCATTAGTATCCAGGTATACTAATGGCGCACCGATGGTGCGCCATTAGTATAGGCTACTGATCGCGCCATTAGTATGCCTCCCGAGGCCATGTATACCAGGTGCTATGGCATACTAATGGCGCACGACCACGATGCGCCATTAGTAACCATGGCATACTAATGGCGACCTTGACCATGATGCGCCATTAGTATGCTTTGTCATACTATTGGCGCTGCAGATCATAATGATCGCCATTAGTATGAATATTAGGTTTTTTTATTTTTTATTTTCTGTTTTTGCAGGTTACAAAATGTATAATTTGACAAAATATAGACAGCACACATGAACAACAGATTCATCGAATACAATAGAAGATTAGTCTTTGAATACAATTCATCATATTAGTCTCCGAATACAATTCATCATATTAGTCTCCGAATTGAAAAGACCGAACAAAAATAGAACATTATATTACAAGTCTCGAGACCGCGAGTAGCGAGTTTGTCTTCACATTACAAGTCGATATCGATCATCTCAACTACCATCACATAGAAGAGAGCTGCGGTCATCACGATGAGCATCATCATGATGAAACTTCGTCTTCATCCGGTTCCTCCAACGCCCTCCCTCTCCCGCTAGATAGCGGGCGTATCTAGATTCGGCCTCGGCCCTAGTGGTGTACCCTTTGTAATCAATTACCGCTGAATCGGTGAACCTGTCTCCGACACTCCTCCCGATCATCGAGAACTCCGGAACCTTACCCTTGTACCACGACATACGTCGGCATCGCTATGGACTAGCCAAACGAAACGTTAGTACCAATTCACAGACAATACATAAGCAATATATAAGTATGCAGCAGTAACGATCGGAAGAGAAATGCAATAAATTTATAGCATCGATTACATATATGTTGAACGAATCTAGAAACCAAAGAGACATACTACAAGTTCATTAAAGTTTAATTACAACATGAGCCTATCGATGTTTCAGAACTAGACACAGCATCACTGCTTTCGAATCTACTTAAGGGACGGAGCGTGGATGAAGCCGCCGTCTCATCGTGGGAGTCATGAAATAACGGTCGTTGTCACCTGCATTTGTAGCATTGTGTCGATGTCACTTTGTTGGACGGTTGATTTCCGAGGTAGAACTGCCCGAGGTACGAAGGACATCTTGATGGATGATTTCCGCAAACTCCATCGGATGCGAAAGAATTCTTGTCGGAGGTCCGCGTCCTGGATTGCCGACACGCTCGCGGCCCAATCTTTGAGTTTACTCGGTAGCAAAAGTTGATGATGGGCCCGTACGATCGTCCGCATGTGATGGATGGCGTAGTAGGCACCCTTCTGACCGCCCGGCTGCTTGACGCAGCGAGCGTCGTATTAATGGGAGAACACGTGCTTGCCGTACTTACGAATAGGCCTGGTGAAGGTGCCTCCAGATTTGGCGAGCCGGGAGAACATCATCAAGAACCTTCTTGACATTTGTGTAGTCTACGTTCGATCGACGGTCCG
The DNA here is from genome assembly GCA_021605145.1 of Aegilops bicornis. Taxonomy (NCBI): domain Eukaryota; kingdom Viridiplantae; phylum Streptophyta; class Magnoliopsida; order Poales; family Poaceae; genus Aegilops; species Aegilops bicornis. The sequence goes on from CM038669.1 coordinate 266,668,299, forward strand.
GGTTGAAATACGTGGCCATGGAATATTTGGGGCTTAGGAGGATGAGCGTGCAACGTGTGTCACTGCGAGAAAACACGGAATGTTAAAAGAAAACGATCGAAATGTAAGAATTCATATGTTACGGGCGGTTGAGGGAGGACTTACTCGGGAAAGTAAGGCACGAGGAAGTTATCCTTATCTTGGTTTGCGAGAATGGCGCCGAGGTAAGAACTCGCGACTTGCGGTCCCAGCGCTGCCAAGATCTTGGCACGCATGTAGAAGGGGTCGACTATCACGATGTCCGGTCTTGTCGCGAATGATCCGCATCTCCATACTCAGCGAAAATAGCGAACGAAGGTGTAGTGCAGCGGATGAAGGTTCAACATAAGCGTGGATGTCATCAAAAGCGCAGGAGACGATCGTGACGCTCGATGGAGTTATCCACAAAGCCCTTGCCCTCGGCACCTTGGCATGCGAAAACTGGGTATGCCACATCCTTCTCCCCGAGACGCCGCTTCTCCAAAGAAAGAACACTGTCATGCAGACTCCGCATGGCACGGTTGCAACATTGAGCATATTTGTCGGTAGCATCGCCCTACCCGCCACATGCACCCTCCTCGAGATATCCTGCGGTGAAGGTGGCCCGTCCCCGAGCACGGATCGTACTCTGTGCGGCTGGCTCGCACCCTTGTTAGTCTTTCTTTTGCGTGCCTTCTTCTTCTCCTGTAATGGGACCGAGTTTTGCTCACCGACCGCCTTCTTGAGTGTGTTGGGGCTGATAATATTTACGCACCTACGCCTATAAAGGCTCGGTGAAGTCGGCATGGAGGCGTCTCGAGAGCTGAACGCCAGACGGCGCTGTTGCAACAACTTGGCTTCTCCGTGGTAATGCAGCTAGATCGCACACGTCTTTTGTTGGGTTTGGTTCTTGAGAAGGAGGCCCCATGAAGTCGCCATCGCACCCATGATCGGCAAAGTAATCTTGATCGGCGTTGCCAAATGTATCATCGCTGCCGTCGTCGTCATTACGATCACATGCCATATGCATGTTTGGATCGATGGCATAGGGATGTCCGGCACCGGTGCGGCGGTCTTGCCATGGGGCAAACATGGCGCAGGCACGACTGGCGGTGTTGTCTTTGGGGTGGTGTCCACCGCACGCAAACGAATCTGGCTCTTCGGCCAAAGCTGTCGCCAGCTCAAGCTACGCGCCGAGGGTCATCACGTCATCATCGCCGGCCCCGACGGGTCGATTCGGAGGTAATAACTCGTCGCAGCCTGGCAGCACCGAACGGTTGAACCCTAAACAAGTTGGGTGGCATCTGGGTACCATGGAACAAGGGTTGCCGGTTGAACTATTTTGCCCTTGGCGACATCGAACAACTTCGTTGTTCACGGCGAAGTGGAGGAGAGTGCACGAACGTCGGCGGCGCCCTGCGAAAACATGTAGGGCGTCGAGGATGCCGATCAAAGGCAAGGAGATGAATTCCTCGGCCGAGAGGCTTAATTAGTTACCCGTGATGATGGCGTCGAGCTCGGCTAATGTAGAGGCACCGCCAACGGCGGGCGTGCGATTGACGGAGGGGCCGCTTGCTGCAGAGGTGCCGGCAGCGTACACCCGGTGCATTAAGCTCCCGTGCGGCGTCGGAGACACCAATGCCGCCTCGGCCGGAGGCACCAATGGCCCGCCATCGCATTATGCGAGTTGCTAGCCCGTGAAGCTAGGAAGCGGGCGGCCCCTGTTGGCCGCCCGCAATCCACGACTCAACCCGAGATCAAGGTAGGCACAATGGCGGTGATCGTCGCTCCGAGTCGTTGTTCCACTTGCTCTTGGACAATCTCCGGAATCCGCGCCACCTGTGCCTTGAGTTCTTGAACCTCTCGCGCCTGGCTTTCCGAGCTGGTCTTTTTCTCCTTCCGCACACCAAGCGGTATAGTATGACCCCATTTTGTCGACAAGCCTTTGCCGGCCACCACGACCAGCCGACGCCGGCCATCGAGCTTATCCTTGTTCTTCATTACATTCAACCCCCTATTTAGAGTGGTGTCCCAAGGGTTGCTCTGAGTCGACCCCGCGCTACTGCTTTCAGTCGGCTGCGGAAGGAATGTGAACCATTTAGAAATTTGGCTTCATTATTAGAATGCAACCATATGGAGCTAATTACGCGGGGGTGTATTCCTTACCAGAACAAGCTCAAGCCGCCTGGTCTTCGGATCCGTGGTAAGCTCCTTTGTTTTCGGGTCCTTCTTGTACCGGGCCCTGACAAAGTTCCTGGTCTGCCTTGTCACCGTATTTATCGAAGAGGGCGGTAGGCCTTGCTCGCACGCAGTCCGCCTCCTCCTTGTCCCATATAGGCTCCGCCACTCTGTAACCGCCGGGACCGAGTGTGTGTTCCCCTATGTTCAGCTCCGCATTTGTTTCCCCACTCACTTAATTGGGAGTTTGCGGTGCTCGAGCAATTGATCTTGAAGTCGTTGTAGTCATCTTCGGTGATCGAAGGATTTTCTCCTTGATCTTCTCATAACTCTCACCTTTCTCGATCATTCTCTTCACATTGCTTTTCCAAGTAGACAGGGCCTTGCTCATCTTCGTGAGGGCAGCATTGTTCACTTTATTCCCTTTGAGGCTTGTGTTTTGAAAGCAGCAGGGAACTTGTATCGTTCGTGCAACCGTGAAGAGGAGGTTGCGCCAAGTTCCCTTGGTCGGGATGCCTCAGGTTCTCGGTGTTGATCGAGACGGTGCTCCGGAGAATGCACCCGAGCTGAAGCGAGTACCCCTTGACTATTCGTTCGGGCGCCGTTGGATTCCCGTCGGAGTCCACTTGAGTAACTTCCTCCTTGATGGTGCAGAGCACGGTCGGGCGCCGGTCCTTCCGTTGCCTCTTCTGTTGGCTGCCATCCGCGGCGCGCCGCCATCATCGATGGTGGCATCCTCGGCGGCACCATTAGTGGTGGCATCGGTGTGGTCATCCTCGGCGGCACCATCGGTGGTCTCGGGATCGGTGGGGAAGGCGGCGGCCTCATACAAGTGAGGTTGTTCCTCCATCTCTGGGACAGCTCGGAATGCCTTGCCGGAACCCCGGCCTCATCGTTGTGGGCCATGTTTCTCTCTAAATAGAAACAAAGCTTGGTCAAAAGTTGGTTATTGTCAACGAACAAGATCATGGTCTCATCATTTAGGGTTTGTCGACACCGAGGCATCCTAAAATCTAAGCTTTTATCATTGAGGGTTTTTCGACGCGAGGCACCCTAAAAGCCTAAGCTTTCATCATTTCGGTTTTTATCGACATCGAGGCACCCTAAAAGCCATGCATTAGTCACAAGTACGCGGGGCACTTGATCCTACTTAATTAACTACTACGATACCCTCGGCCCATGCATTAGTCACAAGTACCCCATATGTCCTATTTTTAGCAAAGTCATGCTAAAATTCACGAAAAATTTCAGCATGACCTTTGCTGAAAATAGGACATATGGAGTATACCAATTTAACGGAAGTTAATCGACATTCCGGCAAACTCAAGGGCTTCTCGGTACAACAGCAAAGCATCACAAGTTGACAAAATTCCCAAGTAGTACATCACAAACATCACAAGTAGTACCAATGAACATATAGTCCAGCACATTATGAATTTCGATAAATGACAACAAGTTAACTCATTACGAACATATAGTACCAATGAACATATAGTCCAGAATATATAGTCCAAAGAGCAGCATCTATTTACCCACTTGATGTGTTCTTGCTGGTAGAAATCGAACCAAATGGCCTAGATTCTTGTATGGACAACATCTTAAGCAAAGAACTCTAGCTAATACTTGATGCCATAAGCATTTGTTCACCAATATTGATGAGAGGGTACTCATAACAGTAGCACAATGCTCACCAATATTACAAAACACTGAAACATTTCAGAAGAAATTGATTTAAGCGGGATAACATAATTACCGCCGATGGGTCTCCCCCCGAAGCAGCTAGTGGAGCAGAGGCGAGGAAGCGAGACCTTCTGTTAGGCAAGGAAATAATGAGTACCAGTAATATAAATGCAAGAGCATATGTTTTCATAGGTTGCAAATTACACCTACAACGTCGCGTAGCAATAATGAAACCAGATATAACAACAGCAAAGCATTAGTGAAAAATTGAAATGAAAAGGTAGAAGCGTTTGGCTGCCACAAACTAAATGCGAGGAACAGGACATGTATGAAACTTGAAAACTGAATATTTAGTGTAGAATCTTGAAACTGAATTTATGGCAGAATTAGTACATGAAAACTTATTGTTACTGTAATTTAGTTACCAGTTTGGGAGTAACTTCTGGTAATTGATGCAAGACAGGGGGAAACCGCATCAACCCAAATCAGGAGCAGATCAATATCAAAGTTTATCTCGAAGTAGAGCGGTATATATGCTTTATGACGGCAGTAGCACTCAAAAAAAGATTCCAAGAGGCATGCAATCAATCAATTGGCAAACAAAGCAATGTTTATGTCATTCAGCACTAGAGTCCGACAAAGACTAGCACCTAACTAAATTCAGTCAAGCATGCAAATAAATGAAGATCAACGACATATCAAGCAAATTCTGACTACTGAAATTATTCTGCCCTTCTTTCATTCAGATTGTAGCATTTGGTAAAGGAGAAGGAAGTGCTAGCTTGCTAATTAAACATGAAGAGTACAATGGAATTTCTGAAGAGGTTAGGAAGTTGGAATGTCGGATAGATCAGGAGAGACCCTGAACTTAAGTTGATTTAAATCCTCCTTACGCATACGGCCCACCCTTCCAATGTAGGAGTGACACCATAAGTATTTCCTGTTTCTTTGCTTCCAGATAGTCCAGCAGCCGGTACACAATTTGTTTGAGCAATTTATGCGGCGAACGGTAGCAGCATAACTCAGCCTCATCATCTCGGGTAGACCCCTTTGTGGGGTCCTGTGTAATATGAATGGTATTACAACAAGCAAGACTGAATGTGCAAGCAAAGAATAGGTGTCACGGTGGTTTCTTCCACGTCATCATCACGCAGCAGGCAAGAAAGATCCTCTACAATATCAAAGTGCCTCCTCTTAAGCATATTCCTAGTGTTCAGTCTATACATAAACCATAACCAAGCGAAAACCTTTTGTTTCATGACGCACTTGGATTTCCATATCTTTGGTCGGAAACAGGAGGTTGTATTTGCCTGAAGTATCTATAGTACTTATTTGGTAACTTCTCTGAATTTTTAGTATTCTACTGTAATTTAGTAACTTTTCTGAATTTTTAGTATTCTGCTTTGTGGCGTGCTGGCGGGGGCAGGCGGCCCAGCGTAGTGGAGGCGCTTGATCGCAGTGGTGAGCGCTGGGGCGGGGCAGGCGCGACCGAGGCCGAGGGGAGCACGGCCACGAGGCGGCAACCCGAGGCCGAGGGAGCCTGACCAAGGGGAAGGGGAACGGTGCAGCTCACCGAGAGGAAGACGATGGCGAGCTCGTCTTGAGGTCGGGGGTTGACAAGGACGCAGACGACGGGCGGCGGGGCGGCGTCGGGCGAGAGAGGCGAGGGAGGAGAGGGCGAGGGCGAGGCGGCAAGGTCAGGCAGCGGGCGGCGGCAGTGGATCGAGAGGAGAGGAATGGCGGGGAGAGGGAAGGGAGGATCGGGCGAAGGGGGAGAGGGAAGGGGGGATCGGTATCTGCTTATCTGGGTCTAGGTATCTGCTTATCTTCCCCGCGTAACCGTAAGGAAGTTTTACTCCTAGGAGGCAGGTGAAAAACTGCTCGATCTCTTCCTGACTTAGAGTGAAGCACGCTGGAGGGTAGTCATTTCCGGTCTTCTTGGCCTTTTTGCCTTTTGACGACTTTACGTGTCTGCTTCGCCTCATCATCATCATCATCATCATCATCATCATCATCATCATCATCATTAGCGTGAAGCTCCTGCCTGATGCCCATTGATTTCAAGTCTGCCCTTGCTTTCGGCCCATCTTTGGTCCTCTACGGCATGTTGAGCAGGGTACCAAGCATACTCTACTTTACGTTCTTCGTGATATGCATGACATCAAGGCTGTGAGGCACACGGTGGATCTTCTAGTACGGCAAGTCCCGTAAAACAGACCTCGTTTTCCATACCTTCAAGAGCTGACTCTGGCGCCTTTCGCTTCTTTCCGGCTCTGGCGCCTTTTGCTTCTTTCGGCGGTGGGCAGTCTTTACAATTTTTCAACTTCTTGTCTATTTCCTCGCCGCTAGTCGTACACGGGGGTTTTCGGGGTTCGGTTTCACCATAGTACAGATCCTTGCGTTTCCTCCACGTGTCATAGTCGCGAAGCAACCTTGATGTCCCATGAACACGGTTTTGAAGACCGGGATCTCTATCTAGCTGGCGATACGTTGTGTCATCCATGCACCTTACGCATCCAGAAAATCCGTGGACTACCTGCCCCGGCGATATCCGTAGAATCGAGATAGTCGTGCACCGTCGTGAGCGATCTGCGGCTCTCATAGAAATATTCTTTCTCTGCGGCGTCCACGTATTGGTGGCGTTTTCCACAGTGTCAAGCTCCTCTTTCAGCAGCCCCGGTCTGATTGATGTCGTTCCCTGGTTGTTTCGGCCCTTCAATTAGCATACTCATGTGAATGTACTTCCTCTTCATGCACAACCGGGGAAGGTTGTACATCCACACAAACACAGGCCAGGTGCTATGTGTGCTTCTCTGGCTGCCAAACGGATTGACTCCATCGGTGCTTTCGCGCCCGGCCACGATGTTCCTTGGATCGTTCCCAAATTCCGAGTCTTGAAGTTCAACGCTTGCCAGCGCTCGCATCCTTAGGGTGACTTCGACATCTTGTCTTTTTTATCTATCTCCGGATCATTTGCGTCATCTTCTGCTTCTTCTCCTCCCTATCCGTGTGCCAACGCAGAGCTTTGCTACCTTAGGGTCCGCGAAATAAGCTGCAGACGAGGAGTGATCGGAAAGTACCACACCACTTTTAGGAGCTTTCTTCCTCTTCTTGTATCGAGGACGCCAAGACACCGGACATATGGTAGACTCCAGCGTGCTCGTCCCGATAAATGATGCAATTGTTCATGCACACAAGGTATTTCACGTGCGGTAAATCGAGAGGACACACGATTTTCTTCGCCTCCTCCAAACTGGTCGGGCACTTGTTCCCCTTGGGAAAGGCGTTCGTGCGAGAATGACATGTTCTCGTCGAAGCATGTAGCCGGTCATTTTGTGTTTTACCTTCATCTCGAGCCATGAGCGTTACTTTCGGCGGGTATCCTCGGGCCTGCATCCTTCATACAATGGAGTAACCGCGTCTAACTCAAGTTGATCCATCTTGGCTTTCTCTCGGGCGGCAGCTCTGGCGTTATCCGTTCGCTTGAGAAGCGACTCTTGAATATGAGGGTCCCGCACCCAGCCCATCGATGGTCCAGCGTAAATGCGCTCCGCGGCATCATCATCTTCATGATCATGCCCGTTGCTGCTCCGGCATCTTCCTCATCATCATGTCCTGCATCTTCTACATGATGACTGTATGCACATCACCGTCGTGATCATCTCACAGGATTCTTCGTCTTCTCGCCCACCCGAGCCGCGGTGGTTGTCTTGCTGCCCTTCCTCATTTCTTGCCCGGCCCGCATGGGCGACTTCGTAGTCATCTTCATCACCTTGCCACCGATAGCCATCCATGAAACCACGAAGAGCAGGTGGTCCGCACCTGCCGGAATCCGGGTCCGCAATAAGGCTCTTGACTTGCATCTTCGACACGGACATCTTATCTCCATCTCGTTCTTTGAAGCATCTCGGCCTTCGCGGACCTCAAAAACCTATTCACGATGCCTTCGGGTCATCGTCTGCGGACCATGGTCGCTGCGAGGTAGAAACAAAACGATATTTTAGAACCAAACAAAAATTTGGCATGACTTTCCCTAAAATAGGACCAAAAAGAATGCTTAATGCCAAAATTCTACTTGAAGCGGAAATGAATCAACATTCGGCAAAATATTGGCAACTATCGCATTTCAAATACCGGTACACCTCCAAACACAAACACATATGCAACACCACAAACATATGCAACACCACGAACATACATAGATCTAGCTAGGCCGTAAAAAGTGCATGTGCACATTGTTGTAGGGAGAACAACATAAATATAGCTTCCCCTTACTTACCTATTAAAACAAGGTAATTTAACCACTTAATTTGAATGAATCTATGGTGGAAATGAGGTGAAAAGAGGAGGCACCGAGACAAGGAGGAGGTGGAGAGAATGAAGTGGGGAGAAAGTGAGTGTGGGTAGGAGAGGCTGTCCCAAATATCTTGTTGCTGCCCACTTACTAATGGCGCACCTCTTGCATGGTGCGCCATTAGTAATTACAACTACTAATGGCGCACTTCATCTGGATGCGCCATTAGTATGTTTGGACAAAGTGATAGTTCAAAAAAAGTTTCTATACTAATGGCGCACCTTGCATGGTGCGCCATTAGTAGTTACAACTACTAATGGCGCACTTAGCGAGGATGCGCCATGAGTATGTTTGGACAGGCGCACTAGTTCAAAAAAGTTTCTATACTAATGGCGCACCCACCTGCGCGCCATTAGTAGAATCTTGCCATTAGTATGTTTGGACAGGCGCACTAGTTCAAAAAAATTTCTATACTAATGGCGCACCTTTGCATGGTGCGCCATTAGTAGTTACAACTACTAATGGCGCGCTTGAGCAGGATGCGCCATTAGTATGTTTGGACAGCGCACTAGTTCAAAAAAATGGTTGATACTAATGGCGCACCCTTTGCATGGTGCGCCATTAGTAGTTTCAACTCTAATGGCGCATCGGAAGGTGGTGCGCCATTAGTATATACTAATGGCGCACCAGCTTTCTGGTGCGCCATTAGTGTCAATCCCATCTATAGCCCTTTTTCTAGTAGTGACTTAAAGAAAGTCATTTTAATGAATAAAGCTCAGAGTGAAATAATTTAAATAAATAAATCCACTGATTAAGAAATGTTATAAAGAGAGCATAGAAGTCCAAAATGTTTTGGAAAGATCCACTTGGGAAAAACTCCTTAATAATAAAAGAAAGGTTTTGAAATTACCAGAAATATTCTTGCAGGCAAAAATTTTAAACTCTTGGCAAAATTTTAATAACTAAAACCTGGTTAAATTTTTGGGCTGTTACAATTACTATCCCCCTTAAGAAAAATCTCGTCCTCGAGATTTGCTAAGAGTTGTCTCTATAGCAAAATTGTATCAAAACAAAAACAGCTACAGTGAGAGGGCAATAAGTGGTGCAAAAATACGAGTGTGGAACCTTTGGCTGCGTCAGGAAAAATCCACAGTTTTGGAAAGAAAAGCGAGGGATTTCTACATTGGGTATAAATTTAGAATAAATTCTAAATTTTAATAATAATACACTGGTCGTACCCGAGAGCACAGTGCTCTCTCTGGCTGACAGGGGGACCCGGGCCCACGGTCAGCCTCTTCTTCTTCCTCCGGCTCTTTCTCCTTCCTCTTTCCCGCGCGCTTTCCCGCGCTTTCTCCACCGGTGACGCCTAGCGCGTAGGGCATCTAGGCCGCACCGCGGTAGTGCGTGGCGTGCTAGCTGCCGGTGCAGCGTGCACTCACTTCGCGGGCCAGTGCGCTGTCGGGACTGCTCGAGGATTCGCCTCCGAACACCGGCGATCGGGCGACGAGCGGCGCTGGTGGACCTCGCCCACCGTACACCGAGCTCGAGCTATAAAACGCCCGAGGTGTTCTCCTCTTATCCTTACACCTGGTCTCGCTTCTCCTCCTCCTTCCTTCCCTTCTGTTTCCGTTTACGAAGCTCGAGGCCCGAGGCTCTAATGGCGGCGGTGGTGCCGGACTGGTACGTGATCTGTTGTGCGGAGGCTGGCAGCGGTGCCGGGGCTTTCCGTGCTCACGTAATGCGATGATCGCCGATGATCGTCTTGATCTTATTGCCGGGTGTTGGCTCTGCGGTGGTGGTGATCACGAGGAGTAGGCGGGGTGTGTCGGTATTGTTGTTTGTCGGGGAGGTGCTTTCGATTAGATGTAACATTGTTGCAAAAATAAAATTTGCAAGCAGTGTGTGGGTGTTCGAGTAGTTGTGGTTGTGAGTACGCTGCCGTGGTGCTGCGGAAAATAAAAAGTTTAATCCATGGCGTGAGGGATGTATGATGCAGCAATTAAGAAAAGAAATCCTACTCCAGGATTTTTCGCGAGAGAAAACAGTAATACACTAGAGTCAAACCGTAATAGAGCTACTCATATTAACAGAAACTAAATGATTTGCTCGCCGCGTAAACTCGGGGTACTACGCATAGATTACAACACATAAACACAGTTGCGGAAATAAACACGGCAGTGATGTCTAAAAAGAAAGCGGTAACTGGACGGGGTCCCGAGAAAACGTCTCTGGTACTGGAATACATTCTTCTTCTATCGGGGAAAGTGGATTGACCAGACGATGAATGTGCCTCTCCTGGTCGGGCCTCAGTGATCTGCCGATGGCGATTTGAGGATTTAAATCCGCGAGACTCTGGAGATAACCCATCACGCGTTGGGTTAAACGCTCTTGAGCGATGACGTACTGGACAAGGTTGGCCAGGACTGGGTCTCTCTCAATTCGTCCACCGGGAAAAGATGTTACTCCTCCGGGTGTTTATGCGGCTCGGAAAATAATAATACCCTCGTTCGCTGGCATAGGGTACCGCGAATCGAAGGCGAGCAAGTGCTTCGTATGCAATAGCCTCTACGGCCATGTGTGGGGTCGGCATAGATTTCCCCACGAAGGAGACCTCCGTTGGGTCTTGGTTTGGGTTTACGGGAGGGATGTGTACTGCTGCCCAATACCTCGAGGTGGAAGGGGTGATCCTTGATTTGAACAGCTCGTCTTTGGGGTGGCTGGGTAGAACCCATGGTACTGCAGGTAAAATCCCACAATATCTTGACAAAACTACCTGGGGTTGCATCTGGAGTTCTCAGGTAGATATTAGGGCTCGGCATGGCAAGAAAGGGTTGTGAGGAGGGTACACAAGGCGGGGGGTGCTTGGCAAGGTCACGCGGTGGCCTTTTTATAGCACCGGGGTTGGGTCATTCTACCTTGGTGAAAGGTAAAGGATCAGCCGGCTCAGCTCGGGGGTCAAGCCACGAGATACACTCATCTCACTAAAGTGACGTATCACCGTGGGGATTGTCAGGGGTAGTTTTGGTAGCTGTGCACAGGGTAGAAAAGTCACCTTTGCATGCTAATATATCCATGCAAGGCCACTATTTAAAGCAGAGGCATGACAACAGGCTGCGTTTATTTACAAGGTCACTTGATTACAAGCGAGGATACACTAGGACTCGATACTACTTGGGTGACTTAGTCTACCTCGTTTACATCCAAACGGGCGTGCCTTGTGGATGTCGAGGTTCCTCCACGGGTCTCACCATCGGAATTAGCTGGAGAGGGTTGAGGGGCTGCAGGCTCGGGGTAGCGATGATGACCATCTCGGGGATTGTTGGCCACAATCCCGTTGGAGTGTGCTCCCAAAAGACGACGAAGTACTTCTGGGGTCATCAAAGCACCTTGGTTGACGGATGGGATTGACCTCAGGGTCTCGATTAGGTGTCCGAACAACACGTTGGGTTGTCGGCGTCCGGGCTCGTTTTCTTCTCGCCCGGGGCTCGACGAACCAGCTCTCCACGAGCTGCGATTAGATCGATGGTGATCTGATCGAACAGTTCCTCCAGTGCACCTACATAGCGCACTAGGTGCAGCAATGCAGGATCCGTCTCGTGATCTCCGTTGGCAACTTGGGGTGGTCTACCATACCCTTCACGTGCAGGGTAGTAGTGGAATGAGCGACAGTTAACTCGGGCGACAAGTGCACGAGATGAACTATAGCCTCTCGAGCAGCTAGTTGGATGGCTTGTGGTTCAAAGTAAGTTGTCCTTCCGGTGAACCTGTAAGGCGTTCGGGCGCTAGACCCCTACCGTAGATGTGTGATGGCCTGAAATTGGCGGCTCTCACCACTCATGGGTCCTTGGTACACAACATATTCAGGGGCTCTTCTAACGCATAGGCACGGCGGGTGAGGTTTGCGAGTATGGTCACAAAGCCTCCAAGGTTGGTTGTTGTGGTCTCAGTGTGCACGACGGGACCGGGCATTGTGGCTCGGTATGGGGTAGCGGCTGTGCTGTGCTGGGTTGGGGATAGCGTGCCCTTTTATAGGAAAAAGGGGACAGAGTCTTCCTTCACACGCTTGCGAATGAGACACCTTGGGTGCTAGTTACTGGCGCATGATCGACAGGCTAGGTTGATAGGTTTGGCACCGACTGCCAAAAGGTGTCGGGTCACTGTGCGGTCATCTTGCACGAGAAGCTTGGCTGGGGTTCGGTTATGGCTTGGTGGGTTGGTCTACCTAGGTTTATTGACCTGGCTAAGATAGGATTAGCCAATGGTCAGCCTAGCTCTGATGCCAAGTCTGTGGCGACCGGTTTTCCGGGTATTAATTTCCAGAAAATGGCCCTTGTGCTCACCAGCCCAGGATTCTTGTTGGTGATGAGGCACCAACTTGGTACAGAAATTCCAAGCAAATACAAAATATGAAGTACAAGACCATTCTGGCCTATGAGTACAACATTACGGTTTCTAGAGGTTAATGACGGAAGCGGTTAGCGGATCTTCATCGTTTATGGGGCTCCATTTCCCACGGGAACAGCTGACCAGGTTAACTCCTATCTTCGCGAGGCTGCTATCACCGTTGCTTAGGTTCTGGGGCTGTCGACATGGCCGCTCTTCTCCAGCATAAGAAAATCTGGCCAAGACAATAGCGAGGGACAAGCCGGTGAGTACTTTGAATGTACTCGCAAACATTATGAACACGGGCATAAAATAACAACGATGTGCTGAAAATAACCATGCTCATGGCGTCAGTCACAAAAAAATTGATAAAACACTAATGTATGCTAGCAAGTTATTTATGAATATGCGGTAATATGGTAGTATTAAAATTTTGGAATAATTAACAAGCATGATATAACAAATGCATGCATGAATGCGTCAAGAGTAATTTAACAATGCACATTCAAATCAGTATAACAAGGTAAGTAAAAAGGGAGTCGGCGGTAGTCCGCGCGAAAACCCAATAAATAAACTGAAAACCGATCAAGGCGTGCAAGCGACACCTCGAAGGGTGAACAAATAAGGAAAACATGCATGATCGAGGCGTCTAAGCGACACCACATAAAGGGCTTTTTAAAAGAAATGCCCCGATCCAGCGTCTTAGCGACACCACATAAAGGGCTTTAAAAGAAATGCCACGGTCAGGCGTCTTAAGCGACACCACATAAAAGGCTTTAAAAGAAATGTCATGATCGAGGCGTCTGGCGACACCACATAAAGGGCTTTAAAAAGAAATGCATGATCGGGCATCTTAGCGACACCACATAAAGGGCTTTAAAAGAAATGCCACAGTCGGGCGTCTTAGCGACACCACATAAAGGGCTTTAAAATAAATGCCACAGTCGGGCGTCTTAGCGACATCGCATAAAGGGCTTTAAAATAAATGCAATCACAGTGAATATCCAGGAGGTAGAACCATCCCAGGGATATTCGATAACACCAATAATATCACGGGTTAGTCCACAACAAAATAATAATCATAATTATCACAAGTCACAAGTCGTGATTTCCATTCTGGCTTAACAGTTTCACCTCCGAAGACAGACACTAAGACCGACACTTGACCCATCCCAGACTGTAGTCCTTAACCATGGACACGGCTATTCGAATAGGTTTAATCTCTGCAGAGGGTGTACTCTTTACCCACGAGTAACGGATTCCTTCAGTCCATCGGGACTAATTCCGTCTACGGTCTTTCAGTTGGAAACACACCTATCTTGCACACACCAGCTTAACTCACATGTATGCAGAATCACCCACGACACCTGTCAAGTAAAACTCTAAGTGGGGAGGCTACAACCTCGACGTAACATGGGATCACCAAATTTATACCGTGCGCAAACTGGGGAGCTACCCCCTTCGGCTACAACCGAAACACCCATGCTCCCGGACCAAGTGGCATGCCTACCGGATGCCTCCCACCATGGTCTCTACATGCAGGTGTGTGCTAGGAAGGTTGACAACTTCTTGAACCGTACTCTACTTGTTGTAGAGACGAGTGGTAGTCTGAAGCAAGTGTGGGGTTATCGGCACAGGACTCGATCTACAGTCGACTCAGGAGGTTGTAATATTCTCTGCAAGATTAGCATAACAATGTATACTTCAACCAACAGATAGAAACACCACGACATACCCCCTCATGCCATACTGGACCACGACCGTCTCGACGGGGGACTAGAGACAAGGCCGTGTCTAACCAAGACAGAGGCCTTCCCGGCTTCCCTTCCGGTATGCATGAAAGGCATATGTCGGTGGTTTCCATCACAACCATGTCAACTCCATCAGCATAAAAATCATTAATATGCACTCATGAGTAGGATCACATCCTCACATAAAATAGCGTATGCTCGTGGTCGGGTGGTGTTGTCACAGGTCAAACAACACACACAAAAATTACACCAGGGTTCGAATGCTTGCCTTCAGGTCATGGGAAGGCAGGGTGCATTCCAAAACATCTTGAAATCTTTCTCCTCTCTTCAAAAATCCTATTTAAATATATATATTTGAATTAACACGCAAAATCAAAACAGCACAAAAAGTTGTCTGGAATTTTTTTTCAAATAAATCTTAAAATAAACTAGACAATATTTGAGAGAGGTAGGAAAAAGAATTAATTTATTTGGAGTTGTATTTAATAAGATATAGCCGGTCAAAGTTTGGTCAAAATACATTATTTAAAATAAAGCGAGAAAAGACAAACGTTTGAATAAATACGCATTACGTCGAAAATGTATTACGGAAATATGCTTCCACTTATCCGGTGTGGAATTTGCGCTTTGAGTCATCGGCAGTGGGCTCGCCTGGCCTACTAGTCAGGTTTGACTAGTCCACTTCCCTCCTCTTCCTCTGTCCGAGAGGGGGGCGGGACTCCGGCGACGCTCGCCGGCGAACGGCGGCACCGCTTGATAAACGGAGGTCACCCCGGGCTCGAGGGTCGAGGCGATCAATCCGGTGGTTGTTTTGTTCTCTGGGGTGGGCGGAGCTGCCCGGCCAGAGCTCCAAGGGCGGCGGTGGTCGTCGGAAAAAGTGAGATTTCGCCATGGCGTAGTCCCGATCAAGATTGAGTAGGGGGGCTCACGAGAGGCGAGGGGTTCTGGTGGACAGAGTGGAGAGGGGAGGCCCTGGTTGCGCCGGGACGGAGTCGGAAGGCGGCGGTGGCCGGACTGGCGGAGTGAGGAAGACGGCCTCTTTCTCTCAATTGACGGTAACGGGGCACGGAGTACGGTGTGAGGCTGCTTGTGTGCTCGGAGGGCTCGTGGGGCTTCCTTTATAAGCGCTCCCACGTCGGTTCGCGGCGGCAATGGATGAGCTTCGGCTGACGACCGACGCTCAGCAGCAGGCGTCGTGGAGAGGTTGGGCATGGCGTGAGGAGCTAGCAGACGGCGGTTCTTGCTCAAAGCGGTGGCGGCGGCGTGGCAAGCGGCGTGGCAGCTTGACTGTCGAGCGGCGATGGGGGCTAGCTAATGCTCCTGCCGGCGACGTGGCAAGAGCTGCGGGGCTCGTGGGGTGCAGCAGGGGACACGGCGTGCTGGGTGCGGTTGGTCACGGACCAGAGTGAGTGCGGGGCGAGACGCGGCGGCTCGGTCTTGGCATGTGCAAAACGCATGCTCCGCTCGCGCTCTGGGCGCGCCCAGTGCACGCCCACCATCTGCTCGTCGAAATGCCATGGCCTGCTAGGCGGCTTGGTTGGGGCTGGCGATTAGCAGGTCTAGTCTAGGGGTAGCGGGGATGCTAGTGGAAATGCCTGTTAGGTCAGAGGATCAGGTCCATAATGCAAACAAAAACTCATGCCAAATCTGTCCATGCACCCAAGGTGTTTGACAAAATGCCATAGGCACCTAGGCTCTTCTTGGAGTGGCCAAATCTTCCAGATCCTAGTCTCTTTAGATGCACAAGAGGGTGGTGAGGTTAGTTTGTGAAAGGCACAAACTTGTTAGTGCAAGTTTTGTAAAACTTCAACACTGGACAGGAGGTAAATGGCATCATCTCATGAACCAAAAGTATTCCAATGGTTGCATGCTCCTGGACTTAGGGGTTTTGTAGGGTGGTCTACAAGCAGGGGAAAGAATCAAGGGCCAAAAAGCAAGCAAGAATATGGATGCTGTACAAACCATCATGATGGACCAGAATGAAGATGAGGTTGATTCACTCAAAATTTTCAAATAACATCTTTGGGTTTTTGCATAAAGTTGAACCATATGCTACTACCAGCATCCCATAATTTTGGTGGAGGCTAGATAGAAATATTTAAAAGAGTTGTAGTGCAAAATTGCCCCTTTGGACCGGAGAAGAAAATTGGGTGTAGAGCTCAAAATATTTCATGAATAAAAGATCTTTTGCATAAAAGTGATTTAAAAACATCACAGGACATCCCCAAATTTTTGGTTGGAATTATAGTTAAATTTTTCAAATGGTTACAGTTCAAAAAGAGCTCCAAAACTTAAAGAAAGTCATTTTAATGAATAAAGCTCAGGGTGAAATAATTTAAATAAATAAATCCACTGATTAAGAAATGTTATAAAGAGAGCATAGAAGTCCAAAATGTTTTGGAAAGATCCACTTGGGAAAAACTCCTTAATAATAAAAGAAAGGTTTTGAAATTACCAGAAATATTCTTGCAGGCAAAAATTTTAAACTCTTGGCAAAATTTTAATAACTAAAACCTGGTTAAATTTTTGGGGTGTTACACATTTTCATCAGTGCATAGATGGCCATTTGTGGGCATAGGAATTTTGACGCCTTTGCAATCTTGCATGCCGAATTTCCTCAGAACATCCTTGAGGTATTTCTCCTGAGATATGATTATGCCATTGCGCTGTTGATGAATTTGAAGACCTAGCAAGAATTTCAACTCTACCATCATAGACATTTGATATTCTTCACTCATCATATAGGAAAATTCATCACTATAACGTTGGTCAGTACAGCCAAAGATAATATCATCAACGTATATTTGGCACACAAACAGTTCACCATCATAAGATTTAGTAAAGAGAGTAGGGTCGAGTGAACCGGTGTGAAGCCATTCTTCATGAGGAATTCCTTCAAAGTATCATACCACGCCTCGAGGGCCTGCTTGAGGCCATAGAGGGCCTTGTTGAGTCTGAAGACTTTGTCGAGGATTCTTTGGATCTTCAAAACACAGGGGTTGAGCAACATATACGTCTTCCTCAAGCTTACAATGCACTTTTCACATCCATTTGATATAAAGTGATGTCATGATGGTTAGCATAAGCAAGTAATATGCGAATAGCCTCAAGTCTAGCAACAGGTGCAAAAGTTTCATCGAAATCAATTCCTTCAACCTATGTGTAGCCTTGAGATACAAGCCGTGCCTTATTCCTCATCACAAGGCCATTTTCATCTTGCTTGTTGCGGTAGATCCACTTTGTGCCAATGATATTGTGTTTGAGAGGATCACGGGCGTTTGACCAGTTACGACGTTGTTGAGCTCGAATCGACGTAATTCTTCTTGCATGGCCTGAATCCACTCAGGCTCTAGAAATGCTTCATCTATCTTAGTGGGCTCTGTGATAGAGACAAAAGCATAGTGCCCACAAAAGTTTGATAAATGTGAAGCTTTTGAGCGTGTGAGAGGACCTGGTGCTTCAATGTCATTGATGATCTTTTCAACTTGCACTTCCTTTGCAACGCGAGGATGTGTTGGTTGTCGTCGAGGAATTTGATCAGCGTTTTCTTTAGGACCATTTTCTTCAGCATTGTCTTCAGGTTCATTAGCTCGACGTTCTTCGCGTTCTGGAATGAATTCTTCAGCAGATTCTTCAGTAGGAATGACATCCTCAGTCGCCTTGAACTTGATAGAATCCTCAGGTGCTGGTTCATCTATCACAGAAGGTAGGTGCTCTCTTTGCGAGCCATTAGTTTCATTGAACCGCACATCTACAGTTTCAACAATCTTGTAAAGAACATTGTTGAAGACTACGTAGGTGTGCGAGTCCTTTCCGTAACCAAGCATAAAACCTTCATGTGCCGTCGGTGCAAATTTAGAATTGTGATGAGGATCTCTAATCCAACATTTAGCAATCAAGACTTTGAAATAACTCACATTGGGTTTCTTGTCAGTGAGGAGTTCATAGGCAGTCTTCTTGAAGAATTTGTGAAGATATACTCTGTTGATGATGTGGCATGCGGTATTAATTGCATCAATCCAAAAACGACGAGGCGTTTTGTATTCATCAAGCATAGTGCAAGCCATTTCAACAAGAGTTCTGTTCTTGCGCTCCACGACGCCATTTTGCTGAGGAGTATAAGAAGCAGATAACTCATGAGTAATACCAAGTTCATCAAGATAGTCATCAAGACCGGAATTCTTGAACTCAGTTCCATTGTCACTCCTGATGTGCTTGATCTTCACACCAAAGTTGGTTGAAGCCCTCGAGGAAATCGTTTGAAGACTTCCTGCACTTCATGTTTGTAAGTAACAATGTGTACCTATGTGTAACGAGAGTAATCATCAACAATAACAAAGCCATATAGAGATGCAACATTAGTGAGTGCTGAGTAATGATTAGGACCAAAGAGGTCCATGTGAAGCAATTCGAATGGTCGAGTAGTGGTCATGATAGTCTTTGCTGGATGCTTGGCCTTGGTCATTTTTCCAGCTCCACAGGCTCCACACAAGTTATCCTTGAGGAATTTGACATTCTCAATGCCAATGACATGCTTCTTCTTTGCAAGCGTGTGCAAATTCCTCATGCCTGCGTGACCAAGTCGTCGATGCCATAGCCAGCCTATACGAAGCTTTTGCAAGTAGGCACCACGGCTGGTTGTGGTCCTCTAGAGAAATCAACAATATACAAGTCTCCTCTCCTAAAGCCTTGAAGACTTTGGAATGGTCAGCTTCCATAACCACAACACAATGATACTTGCCAAAGACAACAACCATATCAAGATCACAAAGCATTGAGACAGACATGAGGTTGTATCTTAAGGACTCAACAAGCATCACTTTGTCCATGTATCGATCCTTTGTGATCGCAACCTTACCTAGACCCAATACCTGACTTTTGCCTTTGTCAGCAAAGATGATATGCTTCAGATGTGACGGTGATAAAGGAGCATCCATCAATAGGTTCTTGTCACCAGTCATGTGATTTGTACATCCACTATCGAGGACCCACTCAGTGGCTTTGGGTTGATCATCCTGCAGATGAATTAGTGCAACTTATGAACTCATATACTTCATCAGTGAAGAATATGCTATCAAATTCATCAGATGAATTTCATCAAGCAGTAAAACAGATATAGCAGTATGAGGACGTGTGAAATGGAAGTTCATTTCTTCATGATTAGCCTGCGTCCCTTTCGTGCATTTTGTCGCCCCCAAGAAATTCTTGAGACGTTAAAAGCACGCCCGGAGACCTGACCCCTGCAGAAGAGATTAGTTCTTTTTCCTCACCACCCACATCTGAAGGGGTGGCAAAGAGTTCATCACTCTACGAGCTCCATATGATAATGGTGGCATAGAATCCACCATTTCGTTTCACATAAGAGGGGTTAGGGTAAGCATATGAATAAGCAGAGAAATTCTTCGAGGACACATGAACATAATGGTTTGAAGAATAATGCACATATTCATAGCCCTTAGCTCTACCCTGCGAAACATAGTTGTTAGCACGATGATAATCATATGAGGACTTTGATCCTTTTGAGGAATTTGATCCACGTGAGAAATTTGGTCCGTATGAGAACTTGGATCCATATGAAGAATTTGGTCCATATGAAGAGTTTGATCTGGGGTTCCTATTCTTCACCGGTGGTGTCATGAGGACATTCACCTGAAGACTTTCAAGGCAACTTTTGGGAACCCAGATTTTCTTCCTAGGGGAACCATTCCTGCAGTTAGTGCCAACATATCTAGCAAATACTTCACCGTTCTGATTTTTGAATAGTTTATAGTTGGAGTCTAATGACTCATCAGAAGAATGAGGAGATTCACATGTAAAGCCAGATAAGTTAGATGGATCAACTGGAGGTCCCTTTGCAAAGCAACCCATGAGGTTTTGGGGTACTGCTTTCGGGCTTCAATATGTTCCATCAGCATTGAGTTTCCTCTCAAAGGTAATACCCTCTTTCCTAGGGTTCTGTTGAGGATCTGCTTTATAAGTACATCACAAAGTGTCTGATGCCCTTTGAGGCTTTTGTACATGCTCATCATGTACAATTCCTTCAACCCTGCATCGTCGGTGATACTAGCAATGTCCTCGAGATGAGGAATTAGTGATAGCGAGAGGCAGGAGAAGAATTTGTAACAATTGAAGCATTTGAACATTCAGGTGAAGAATTAGCTGATTCACGTTCAATGCACTTTAAGCATGGAGGAACAAATTCTTCCTCGAGGCTGATTTGTTGAGCAAGCAATGAATCGCTCCTTACGAAGATCTTCATAACTCACTCTTAGCTTCTCAAGATCTTGCTTTCTTTGAAGAAATTCATAAGAAAGCTTCTCATGATCGAGACAAGAGAGTGTTATGATGACCTTGAAAATTTGTCAAACCCAGACTGAAGTCTTTGAAGATTTTCAGTCAGGGCTTTAGTCCGATCCATTTCTTCACCCAACATATCATCACTTTTGTCTAGCATGTTTTGAACCTTTTCAAAAGCCCTTTGTTGTTTTATAGCAATCTTAGCAAGTTTAGAGTAGCTGGGCTTGAGGTCTTCATCAGATTCATTCTCACTAGATTCAGAGGAGGTATATTTGAGTACCTTGGCACCCTTTGCCATGAAGCAATAGGTGCGAGCGTAGTCATCATTGTCTTCATCAGCCTTGTTGGTGAGGTTAGTTTCTTCAGAGTTGAAGATAGACTTGCTGACGAATGCAGTAGCGAGAGCCAGACTCGCCACACCAGAATCGGACTCCTCAGATGCCTCCTCTTCCTCATGTTCCTCAGATTCAGCTTCAGAGTCCATTTCCTTGCCAATGAATGCCCGAGCCTTCTTGGAGCTGCCCTTCTTGTGAGATGAAGACTTCAGTTTATTTGACTCCATAAGAGTCTCCCTTTTTCAGACAAACGGTGACGCACATAATGAGCATGCTCATCTAAAGATTTCCCATCAACTAGGCTAGTTGGGGTTTCAAAGACGCAGCGCATAAGGATCGAAGATGATCCAAGTAGTACACTTTAAGTGGATCCATATCAATAGATTTTCAGCAGCGAAGATGCAAGCATAAAGAAGGCACAAGGAAACACAAACAAAAGATACATACGGGAAGAAGGCGAACGAAAAGAGGGCGAATAAAACGGCAAGGGTGAAGTGGGGAGAGGAAAACAAGAGGCAAATGGCAAATAATGTAATGCGAGAGATAGGGATTGTGATGGGTACTTGGTATGTTGACTTTTTGTCACGACCGGTTTTTCAATAAAAATATTTATCGAGAAACCGATCTTTTAGTTTCCAGTGTGAGGAAAATCCTCCTCACTGGTAGACAAGTCCGGCGAGCGATTACGGCGGTGCTGTGGCTGGATGGTAGGCTTAGGGGCTTGAGCATCATCTAGGTGAAGCACTAGTGCCATTCCAGTGTCCAACTCAGCAAGGAAGGGAGGATTACGGCTTGTCCTTGATGGAACGGCCGCACGGCACGTCGGTGGCAGAGAACGCGCTCTGCGCGTGCCAGGCCACGGCGACGGTGCCGCATGCGTGCGCTGGCAAGGAGGTGGCCACGTGGAGCTCTCAGGAGGTTTGGGCGGCGCCGAACGGCGTTATGTCGCAGGTTGCCTCGGCCGCCACGGTGGTTCTGCCGCGCAACACGCCGGCCTTGAGCGAACCATGGCGCCACCGACACCAGAACGCACCAAGCGCCGCGTGTGGTGCTCCGGACAAGAAGGAGGGCTGTGAGCAACGTGCCAAGTGCACTTTGTCAACATGTGACTGAATCTCGGACGAAGAAAGCGACCTGAATTCTGAATATCATCAAGATGTACAATAACGATTGCATGCCGGTGTTCGACAGAATGATTTTGGCATGTGGGGATTTTTCCTTGAGCTGGTTTTTAGTGGAGTGGTTTCTCATTGCAACTGGGGGTTGCCTGAATTTTGGTGGAATTTTTGGAGAAGAGGAGATATGAATTTCACCAAATTTGGCAAATCTGGTCCAAACTTGCAGAGACTGAAATTTGAAATTTTTTAAAAGAAGGAGAGTGGATCTTCATAGTTCTAGGCTGTGGGTACCAAGGACTATCCAGGGGAGTTGGTTTGAGCTCCAAACTCAAATGCATTATGGTACTTGCTTTGCAAATCACCAAGGCTCAAAATAATTTCTGAGAAAAAGATTTGGGAGAAGAAATAAATGAAATAAAATCCAGAAATGAGTTGGACTTGTTGGGACAGAATATTTGGATTGCCAAAGAGTGGAAGGAGGGTTTTTGGGAAGTTTTACCATATGAAGCATGGTAAAATCATGAGTGGTTTCAGTGGTGAGAGAGGACTCAAAATTTCCTAGGAATTTCCTTTAAAAAAACAAATCCCAAAATAAATTTGAGAAGGAGAGAATCAGAAGAAAGGTTTTTAAATAACCAACACCAAAGTTGAAGAAGATGCCAAAAAGAAATAGAAACCTTGCCAAAGGGGAAAAGTTTTGTGAGAGATTTTGGAAGGGTTTTAAATGACCTTCTACAAAACTAATAAAGTTTTTGAAGGAAACCAACTAAAATTTTTTGGAGTGTCACACTTTTGCGTAGACCTCCCCGGCAACGGCGCCAGAAATTCTTCTTGCTACATCTCGAGCTTGCGTTGGATTCCCCCGAAGAGGAGAGGATGATGCAACATAGTAGCGTAAGTATTTCCCTCAGTTTTTTAGAACCAAGGTATCAATCCAGTAGGAGACCACGCGCAAGTCCCTCGTACCTGCAGAAAACGATAGCTACTCGCAACCAACGCTTAGGGGTTGTCAATCCCTTCACGGTCACTTACGAGGGTGAGATCTGATAGAGATAATATTTTTGGTATTTTTGGTATAAAGATGCAAAGTAAAAAGTAAAAGCAAAGCAAGTAAATAAAGTGATGGAGATTGATATGATGAGAATAGACCCGGGGGCCATAGGTTTCACTAGTTGCTTCTCTCAAGAGCATAAGTATTCTACGGTGGGTGAAAAATTACTATTGAGCAATTGTGATGAATTGAGCATAGTTATGAGGTTATCCAGGCAATGATCATGTATATAGGCATCACGTCCGTGACAAGTAGACCAAACGATTCTCGCATCTACTACTATTACTCCACTCATCGACCGCTATCCGGCATGCATCTAGAGTATTAAGTTAAAAATAGAGTAACGCATGTAAGCAAGATGACATGATGTAGAGGAATAAATTCATGCAATATGATAAATACCCCATCTTGTTATCCTCGATGGCAACAATACAATACGTGCCTTGTAACCCTTCTCGTCAGTCACCGCAAGATTGAACCCAAAGCTAAGCACTTCTCCCATTGCAAGAACTACCAATCTAGTTGGCCAAACCAAACGGATAATTCGAAGAGACTTGCAAATATAACTTAATCATACATAAAAGAATTTAGAGAAGAATCAAATATTTTCCATAGATAAGCTGGATCATAAACCCACAATTCATCGGTCTCAACAAACACACCGCAAAAAGAAGATTACATCGAATAGATCACCACGAGAGAGGGGGAGAACATTGTATTGAGATCCAAGAAGAGAGAAGAAGCCATCTAGCTACTAACTATGGACCCGAAGGTCTGAAGTAAACTACTCACACTTCATCGGAGGGGCTATTGTGATGATGTAGAAGCCCTCTGTGGTAGATGCCCCCTCGTGAGCTCCTAAGAGGCCCAAAGATGGGATCTCGTGGATCTGTAAAGTTGCGGCGGTGGAATTAGGTTTTTGGCTCCGTCCCGATCTGTTGGGGGTACGTAGGTATATATAGGAGGAAGGAATGCGTCGGCGGAGCGTCGGGGGCCACGAGGTAGGGCGCGCCAAGGGGGAGGCGCGCCCCACCCTCGTGACCGCCTCTGGCACTCCTTGGAGTAGGGTCCAAGTCTCCTGGATCACGCTCGGTGAGAAGATCACGTTTCGAAGGTTTCATTCCGTTTGGACTCCGTTTGATATTCCGTTTCTTCGAAACACTGAAATAGGCAAAAAAACAGCAATTCTGGGCTGGGCCTCCGGTTAATAGGTTAGTCCCAAAAATAATATAAAAGTGAAAACTAAAGCCCATTATAGTCCAAAACAATAGATAAAGTAGCATGGAGCAATCAAAAATTATAGATACGTTGGAGACGTATCAGGCATCCCCATGCATAATTCACCTGCTCGTCCTCGAGTAGGTAAATGATAAAAAGAGAATTTTTGATGCGGAGTGATACTTTGGCATAATTTCAATGTAAATCTTCTTAATTGTGATATGAATATTCAAATCCGAAAGATTCAAGACAAAAGTTCATATTGACATAAAAATAATAATACTTCAAGCACACTAATCAAAATAATTATGTCATCTCAAAATAACATGGCCAAAGAAAGTTCATCCCTACAAAATCATATAGTTAGGCTATGCTTCATTTTCGTCACACAAAGATGTTCCCAACTTCTATACCCCGATGACAAGCCAAGCAATTGCTTCATACTTAAATAATCTCAAACTTTTTCAACCTTCACACAATACATGAGCGTGAGCCATGGATATAGCACTATGGGTGGAATAGAATATGATGATGGGGATTGTGTGGAGAAGACAAAAGGAGAAAGTCTCACATTGACGAGGATAATCAACGAGCTATGGAGATGCCCATCAATTGATGTCAACATGAGGAGTAGGGATTGCCATGCAACGGATGCACTAGAGCTACGAATGCTCAACAAAAGAAAACTAGTGGATGTGCATCCAACTTGCTTTCTCATGAAGACCTAGGGCATTTGAGGAAGCCCATCATAGGAATATACAAGCCAAGTTCTATAATGAAAAATTCCCACTAGTATGAAAAAGACAACTTATGAGACTCAGTATATGAAAAACATGGTGCTACTTTGAAGCACAATATATGAGACTCACTACATGAAGAACGAGGTGCTACCTTGAAGCACAAAATATGAGACTCACTACATGAAGAACATGGTGCTACTTTGAAGCACAAGTGTGGAAAAGAGATAGTAGCATTGCCCTTTTTTTTCTTTTTTTTTGGGTCTTTTTTTTTATTTTGGCCTTTCTCTTTTTTTATTTGGGCAATGCTCTAATAATGATGATCATCACACTTCTATTGATTACAACATGAGGATTACAACTCGAAACTATAACAAGGTATGAATCTATATTAATGACTCCGTGTGTACAGGGATGGTGCGATGAATCATGAGTGACATGTATGAAAAATAATGCATGGTGGCTTTGCCACAAATACGATGTCAACTACATGATCATGCAATGGCAATATGACAAAAGTAATGTATGTCATAATAATGATGAACGGAACGGTGGAAAGTTCCATGGCAATATATCTCGGAATGGCTATGGAAATGCCATAATAGGTAGGTATGGTGGCTGTTTTGAGGAAGATATAGGGAGGTTTATGTGTGATAGAGCATATCGTATCACGGAGTTTGGATGCACCGTGAAGTTTGCGCCAACTCTCAATGTGAGAAAGGGCAATGCACGGCATCAAGAGGCTAGCAATGGCGGAAAGGTAAAAGTGCGTACAATCCATGGACTCAACATTAGTCAAAAGAACTCATATACTTATTGCAAAAATTTAGAAGTCATCAAAATCAAGTACTACGCGCATGCTCCTAGGGGATAGATTGGTAGGAAAAAGACCATCGTCATTCCCCGTCCCGACCGCCACCCATAAGGATGCACAAGCCGGTACACTTCATGCTTCAAATTTGTTACACAACTTTAACCATACGTGCATGCTACGGGACTTAAAAACTTCAACACAAGTATTTCTCAAATTCACAACTACTCAACTAGCATGACTTTGATATTATTACCTCCATATCTCAAAACAATTATCAAGCATCAAAATTATCTTAGTATTCAACGCATTCAAAAGAAAGTTTCACATATCTTGAACACCAAGTATATTAACATTAAACAAATTACCATGCTATTAACGACTCTCAAAATAATCTAAGTGAAGCATGAGAGATCAAGTTTCTTTAAAACAAATCCACCACCGTGCTCTAAAAGATCTAAGTGAAGTACTAGAGCAAAAAATTATCACGCTAAAAAAGATATAAGTGAAGCACTATGAGCAACTATCAGGATCAAAAGATATAAGTGAAGCACATAGAGTATTCTATCAAATTTCAATTCATATATGGCTCTCTCAAAAGGTGTGTACAGAAAGGATGATTGTGGTAAACTAACAAGCAAAGACTCAAATAATAGAAGACGCTCCAAGCAAAACACATATCGTGTTGGTGAATAAAAATATAGCTCCAAGTAAATTACCGATGGAAGTGGATTTAAAAGAGGGATGCCTTCCGGGCATCCCCAAGCTTTGACTTTTGGTGTCCTTGGATTATCTTTGGGGTGCCATGGGTATCCCCAAGCTTAGGCTCTTGCCACTCCTTGTTCCATAATCCATCAAAAGAATTCACCCAAAACTTGAAAACTTCACAACACAAAACTCAATAGAAATCTCGTGAGCTCCGTTAGAGAAAGGAAACAAAAGACTACTTTAAGGTGCTGTAATGAACTCATTATTTATTTATATTGGTGTTAAACCTACTGTATTCCAACTTCTCTATGCATCATAAACTATTTTACTAACCATAGATTCATCAAAATAAGCAAACAACACACGCAAAACAGAATCTGTCAAAAACAGAACAGTCTGTAGTAATCTGTAACTAACGCAAACTTCTGGAACCCAAAAACTTCTACCAAAACTAGACGACCTGGAAAATTTGTTTATTGGTCAGCAGCAATTGTAATCAGTATTTTATCACGTTCTGGTGATTTTTAACAATTCGGGCACTGAGCACAAAGATTCTGGAAATTACAGCAAGATCAAATAACTATCATCCAAGAAGATCCAATAGGTCCAACTTGCACAAACACTAATTAAAAGATAAAACCACATCTAAACAAAGGCTTGATGGACTATTTATTCCTAAACATAACCAAGAACAAAAAACACAAAATAAAATTGGGTTGCCTCACAACAAGCGCTTTTCTTTAAAGCCTTTTTAGCTAGGCATTGAGATTCAATGATGCTCACAAGAAAGACAAGAATTGAGGCACAAAGAGAGCATCATAAAACATGTGAAAAACACACTTAAGTCTAACATACTTCCTATGCATAGGCATATTATAGGCAAACAAATTATCGTAGCAAGCAAAAACTAGTATATGCAAGGAAGCGGAAAGGAACAATAGAATCTCAACATAACGAGAGGTAATTTGGTAACATGAAAATTTCTATAACCATATTTTCCTCTCTCATAATAATTATTTGTGGGATCATAAGAAAGTTCAACAAAATAGCTATCACATAAAATATTTTCAACACGATCCACATGCATGCAAAGTTGACACTCTTCCAAGATAGTGGGATTAACATTAACTAAAGTCATGACCTCTCCAAACCCACTTTTTATTAAAAATTTCATAAGATTGAATATTCTCCAAATATCACGGGATCTAAAGTTGACACTCTTCCAAACCCACTTTCAATATTATTGCAAACACTATTATCAATCTCATATTCATCACGGGGCTTAAATAAATTTTCAAGATCAAAAGAAGAATCACCGCAATCATGATCATTGCAACAAGTAGTAGACATAGCAAAACTAGCATCCCCAAGCGTAGGGTTTTGCATATTATTAGCATGATTGACATCAAGAGAATTTATAGTAAAATAATTACAATCATGCTTTTCATCGAAGGAACTACCAAGTATGGATGCAATAGCAACGATCTCGTGTTTAACATAAGGAACTATAGCAAATTCATCTTCATAAATATTGGCATCATGGCCACTAGAATAGAAAGCAGCATGTTCATCAACGGATATTTCAAACAAATCATCGGAATCATCATTATCTATAGATTCATGCATATCATTATTTCCTTCCAAAGCAACGGTCATTCTCTCAATATATTCTTTGCCATAGACATTATGAGCATAGTTTTCATAGCAATATTTAAGTATGTCGAAATTTTCAGATTCGTAGAGAGTAATATCATACTTTTCAATCAAAGAAGCAACTTCATAAGCACCCTTAAAAGCAACAAATTCTTCAATTTGTTCAATATCATAGTAACTATAAACACCCTTTGCATAAGAAGATAAGATTTCATTTTCATTAAACTCACATAGGTAAGGAAGGTGTTTTTAGGGTTCTTAGAGCAACAAGTAAAATCATAAATTTCACAAAGATTCCAAGCATAACACAGATCTGCTTTTATTTGACTCCATAAGAGTCTCCCTTTTTTCAGACAAACGGTGACACACATAATGAGCATGCTCATCTAAAGATTTCCATCAACTAGGCTAGTTGGGGTTTCAAAGACGAAAGCATAAGGATCGAAGATGATCCAAGTAGAACACTTTAAGTGGATCCATATCAATAGATTTTCAGCAAGCGAAGATGCAAGCATAAAGAAGGCACAAGGAAACACAAACAAAGATACATACGGGAAGAAGGCGAACGAAAAGAGAGGGCGAATAAAGCGACAAGGGTGAAGTGGGGAGAGGAAAAGCGAGAGGCAAATGGCAAATAATGTAATGCGAGAGATAGGGATTGTGATGGGTACTTGGTATGTTGAATTTTACGTAGACCTCCCGGAACCGCGCCAGAAATTCTTCTTGCTACGCCTCGAGCTTATGCTGGATTTCCCAAGAGGAGAGGATGATGCAGCACAAGAAGCGTAAGGATTTCCCTCAGTTTTTAGAACGAAGGTATCAATCCAAGAGGAGACCACGCGCAAGTCCCTCGTACCTGCACAAAGCGATAGCTACCGCAACCAACACTTAGGGGTTGTCAATCCCTTCACGGTCACTTACGACGGTGAGATCTGATAGAGATAATATTTTTGGTATTTTTGGTATAAAGATGCAAAGTAAAAAGTAAAAGCAAAGCAAGTAAATAAAGTGATGGAGATTAATATGATGAGAATAGACCACAGGGCCAGAGGTTTCACTAGTGGCTTCTCTCAAGAGCATAAGTATTCTACGGTGGGTGAACAAATTACTGTTGAGCAATTGATGAGAATTGAGCATAGTTATGAGGTTATCCAGGCAATGGTCATGTATATAGGCATCACGTCTGCGTGACAAGTAGACCAAACGATTACGCATCTACTACTATTACTCCACTCATCGACCGCTATCCAAAGCATGCATCTAGAGTATTAAGTTAAAAACAGAGTAACGCCTTAAGCAAGATGACATGATGTAGAGGAATAAATTCATGCAATATGATAAATACCCCATCTTGTTATCCTCGATGGCAACAATACAATACGTGCCTTGTAACCCTTTCTGTCAGGTCACCGCAAGATTGAACCCAAAGCTAAGCACTTCTCCCATTGGAAGAACTACCAATCTAGTTGGCCAAACCAAACGGATAATTCGAAGAGACTTGCAAACATAACTTAATCATACATAAAAGATTTCAGAGAAGAATCAAATATTTTCCATAGATAAGCTGGATCATAAACCCACAATTCATCGATCTCAACAAACACACCGCAAAAGGAAGATTACATCGAATAGATCTCCACGAGAGAGGGGGAGAACATTGTATTGAGATCCAAAAAGAGAGAAGAAGCCATCTAGCTACTAACTATGGACCCGAAGGTCTGAAGTAAACAACTCACACTTCATCGGAGGGGCTATGGTGATGATGTAGAAGCCCTCCGTGGTAGATGCCCCCCTCGTGGAGCTCCTAACAGGCCCAAAGATGGGATCTCGTGGATACAGAAAGTTGCGGCGGTGGAATTAGGTTTTTGGCTCCGTCCCCGATTTGTTGTGGGTACGTAGTTATATATAGGAGGAAGGAGTACATCGGTGGAGTGTCAGGGGGCCCACGAGGTAGGGGGGCGCGCCCAGGAGGGAGGGCGCGCCCCCCACCCTCGTGACCGCCTCAGGCACTCCTTGGAGTAGGGTCCCAGTCTCCTGGATCACGTTCAGTGAGAAGATCACGTTTCCGAAGGTTTCATTCCGTTTGGACTCCGTTTGATATTCCGTTTCTTGAAACACTTGAAATAGGCAAAAAACAGCAATTGGGCTGGGTCTCCGGTTAATAGGTTAGTCCCAAAATAATATAAAAGTGGAAAATAAAGCCCATTATAGTCCAAAACAATAGATAAAGTAGCATGGAGCAATCAAAATTATAGATATGTTGGAGACGTATCAGGCATCCCCAAGCATAATTCCTGCTCCTCGAGTAGGTAAATGATAAAAAGAGAATTTTTGATGCGGAGTGATACTTTGGCATAATTTCAATGTAAATCTTCTTAATTGTGATATGAATATTCAAATCCGAAAGATTCAAGACAAAAGTTCATATTGACATAAAAATAATAATACTTCAAGCACACTAATCAAAATAATTATGTCATCTCAAAATAACATGGCCAAAGAAAGTTCATCCTACAAAATCATATAGTTAGGCTATGTTTCATTTTCGTCACACAAAGATGTTCCCAACTTCTATACCCCGATGACAAGCCAAGCAATTGTTTCATACTTAAATAATCTCAAACTTTTTCAACCTTCACGTAATACATGAGCGTGAGCCATGGATATAGCACTATGGGTGGAATAGAATATGATGATGGGGATTGTGTGGAGAAGACAAAAAAGGAGAAAGTCTCACATTGACGAGGATAATCAACGAGCTATGGAGATGCCCATCAATTGATGTCAACATGAGGAGTAGGGATTGCCATGCAAC
The DNA here is from genome assembly GCA_021605145.1 of Aegilops bicornis. Lineage (NCBI taxonomy): Eukaryota > Viridiplantae > Streptophyta > Magnoliopsida > Poales > Poaceae > Aegilops > Aegilops bicornis. The sequence continues at coordinate 266,699,325 of CM038669.1, forward strand.
GGATGCACTAGAGCTATGAATGCTCAACAAAAGGAATCTAGTGGGTGTGCATCCAACTTGCTTTCTCATGAAGACCTAGGGCATTTGAGGAAGCCCATCGTAGGAATATAAAAGCCAAGTTCTATAATGAAAAATTCCCACTAGTATGAAAAAGACAACTTATGAGACTCAGTATATGAAAAACATGGTGCTACTTTGAAGCACAATATATGAGACTCACTACATGAAGAACGAGGAGCTACCTTGAAGCACAAAATATGAGACTCACTACATGAAGAACATGGTGCTACTTTGAAGCACAAGTGTGGAAAAGAGATAGTAATATTGCCCTTTTCTTTTCTTTTTTTTGGGTCTTTTTTTTGGCATTTCTCTTTTTTTTTATTTGGGCAATGCTCTAATAATGATGGTCATCACACTTCTATTGATTACAACATGAGGATTACAACTCGAAACTAGAACAAGGTATGACTCTATATGAATTCCTCCGGCGGTGTACCAGGATGGTGCGATGAATCAAGAGTGACATGTATGAAAAATAATGCATGGTGGCTTTGCCACAAATACGATGTCAACTACGTGATCATGCAATGGCAATATGACAAAAGTAGTGTATGTCATAATAATGATGAACGGAACGGTGGAAAGTTGCATGGCAATATATCTTGGAATGGCTATGGAAATGCCATAATAGGTAGGTATGGTGGCTGTTTTGAGGAAGATATAGGGAGGTTTATGTGTGATAGAGCATATCGTATCACGGAGTTTGGATGCACCGGCGAAGTTTGCGCCAACTCTCAATGTGAGAAAGGGCAATGCATGGTACCGAAGAGGATAGCAATGGCGGAAAGGTAAAAGTGCGTATAATCCATGGACTCAACATTAGTCAAAAGAACTCATATACTTATTGCAAAAATTTAGAAGTCATCAAAAATCAAGTACTCACGCGCGATGCTCCTAGGGGGATAGATTGGTAGGAAAATACCATCGCTCTTCCCCGACCGCCACTCATAAGGATGCACAAGCCAGGTACACTTCATGCTTCAAATTTGTTACACAACTTTAACCATACGTGCATGCTACGGGACTTACAAACTTCAACACAAGTATTTCTCAAATTCACAACTACTCAACTAGCAAGACTTTGATATTATTACCTCCATATCTCAAAACAATTATGAAGCATCAAACTTATCTTAGTATTCAACGCACTCAAAAGAAAGTTTCACATATCTTGAACACCAAGTATATTAACATTAAGCAAATTACCATGCTATTAACGACTCTCAAAATAATCTAAGTGAAGCATGAGAGATCAAGTTTCTTTAAAACAAATCCACCACCGTGCTCTAAAAGATCTAAGTGAAGTACTAGAGCAAAAAATTATCACGCTAAAAAAGATATAAGTGAAGCACTATGAGCAACTATCAAGCTCAAAAGATATAAGTGAACACATAGAGTATTCTATCAAATTTCAATTCATATGTGGCTCTCTCAAAAGGTGTGTACAGCAAGGATGATTGTGGTAAACTAACAAGCAAAGACTCAAATAATACAAGACGCTCCAAGCAAAACACATATCGTGCTGGTGAATAAAAATATAGCTCCAAGTAAATTACCGATGGAAGTGGATTTAAAGAGGGATGCCTTCCGGGCATCCCCAAGCTTTGACTTTTTGGTGTCCTTGGATTATCTTGGGAGTGCCATGGGTATCCCCAAGCTTAGGCTCTTGCCACTCCTTGTTCCATAATCCATCAAAAGAATTCACCCAAAACTTGAAAACTTCACAACACAAAACTCAACAGAAATCTCGTGAGCTCCGTTAGAGAAAGGAAACAAAAGACTACTTTAAGGTGCTGTAATGAACTCATTATTTATTTATACTGGTGTTAAAACTACTGTATTCCAACTTCTCTATGGATCATAAACTATTTTACTAACCATAGATTCATCAAAATAAGAAAACAACACACACAAAACAGAATCTGTCAAAAACAGAACAGTCTGTAGTAATCTGTAACTAACGCAAACTTCAGGAACCCAAAAAATTCTACCAAAACTAGACGACCTGGAAAATTTGTTTATTGATCAGCAGCAATTGGAATCAGTATTTTATCACGTTCTGGTGATTTTTAAAAATTCTGGCACTGAGCACAAAGATTCTGGAAATTACAGCAAGATCAAATAACTATCATCCAGGAAGATCCAATAGGTCCAACTTGGCACAAACACTAATTAAAAGATAAAACCACATCTAAACAAGGGCTAGATGGACTATTTATTCCTAAACATAACCAAAAACAAAAAACACAAAATAAAATTGGGTTGCCTCACAACAAGCGCTTTTCTTTAAAGCCTTTTTAGCTAGGCATTGAGATTCAATGATGCTCACAAGAAGACAAGAATTGAGGCACAAAGAGAGCATCATAAAACATGTGAAAAACACACTTAAGTCTAACATACTTCCTATGCATAGGCATATTATAGGCAAACAAATTATCGTAGCAAGCAAAAACTAGCATATGCAAGGAAGCGGAAAGGAACAATAGAATCTCAACATAACGAGAGGTAATTTGATAACATGAAAATTTCTATAACCTTATTTTCCTCTCTCATAATAATTATTTGTGGGATCATAAGCAAATTCAACAAAATAGCTATCACATAAAATATTTTCAACACGATCCACATGCATGCAAAGTTGACATTCTTCCAAGATAGTGGGATTAACATTAACTAAAGTCATGACCTCTCCAAACCCACTTTTATTAAAAATTTCATAAGATTGAATATTCTCGAAATATGCGGGATCTAAAGTTGACACTCTTCCAAACCCACTTTCAATATTATTGCAAACACTATTATCAATCTCATATTCATCACGGGGCTCAAATAAATTTTCAAGATCAAAAGAAGAATCACCGCAATCATGATCATTGCAACAAGTAGTAGACATAGCAAAACTAGCATCCCCAAGCTTAGGGTTTTGCATATTATTAGCATGATTGACATCAAGAGAATTTATAGTAAAATCATTACAATCATGCTTTTCATCGAAGGAACTACTAAGTATGGATGCAATAGCAACGATCTCATGTTTAACATAAGGAACTATAGCAAATTCATCTTCATAAATATTGGCATCATGGCCACAAGAATAGCAAGCATCATGTTCATCAACGGATATTTCAAACAAATCATCGGAACCATCATTATCTATAGATTCATGCATATCATTATTTCCTTCCAAAGCAACGGTCATTCTCTCAATATATTCTTTGACATAGACGTTATGAGCATAGTTTTCATAGCAATATTTAAGTATGTCGAAATTTTTAGATTCGTAGAGTGTAATATCATACTTTTCAATCAAAGAAGCAACTTCATAAGCACCCTTAAAAGCAACAAATTCTTCAATTTGTTCGATATCATAGTAACTATAAACACCCTTTGCATAAGAAGATAAGATTTCATTTTCATTAAACTCACATAGGTAAGGAAGGTGTTTTTAGGGTTCTTAGAGCAACAAGTAAAATCATAAATTTCACAAAGATTCCAAGCATAACACAGCCTGTCATTTATTTGACTCCATAAGATTCTCCTTTTTCGCATAAACGGTGACGCATACATAATGAGCATGCTCATCTAAAGATTTCCCATCAACTAGGCTAGTTGGGGTTTCAAAGACGAGCGATAAGGATCAAGATGATCCAAGTAGAACACTTTAAGTGGATCCATATCAATAGATTTTCAAGCAAGTTTAAGATGCAAGCATAAAGAAGGCACAAGGAAACACAAACAAAGATACATACGGGAAGAAGGCGAACGAAAAAGAGAGGGCGAATAAAACGGCAAGGGTGAAGTGGGGGAGAGGAAAATGAGAGGCAAATGCCAAATAATGTAATGCGAGAGATAGGGATTGTGATGGGTACTTGGTATGTTGACTTTTGCGTAGACCTCCCTGGGAACGGTGCCAGAAATTCTTCTTGCTACGTCTCGAGCTTGCGTTGGATTTCCTCGAAGAAGAGATGATGATGCAGCACAGTAGCGTAAGTATTTCCCTCGCTTTTGAGAACCAAGGTATCAATCCAAGAGGAGACCACGCCATGAGTCCCTCGTGGCTCGCAAAAACGATAGCTACTCGCAACCAACGCTTAGGGGTTGTCAATCCCTTCACGGTCACTTACGAGGGTGAGATCTGATAGAGATAATATTTTTGGTATTTTTGGTATAAAGATGCAAAGTAAAAAGTAAAAGCAAAGCAAGTAAATAAAGTGATGGAGATTGATATGATGAGAATAGACCCGGGGCCATAGGTTTCACTAGTGGCTTATCTCAAGAGCATAAGTATTCTACGGTGGGTGAACAAATTACCGTTGAGCAATTGATGTAATTGAGCGTAGTTATGAGGTTATCCAGCAATGATCATGTATATAGGCATCACGTCTGTGACAAGTAGACCAAAAGCGATTCTCGCATCTACTACTATTACTCCACTCATCGACCGCTATCCAAAGATGCATCTAGAGTATTAAGATAAAAAACAGTAACGCCTTAAGCAAGATGACATGATGTAGAGGAATAAATTCATGCAATATGATAAATACCCCATCTTGTTATCCTCGATGGCAACAATACAATACGTGCCTTGTAACCCTTTCTCAGAATCGGGTAAGGTCACCGCAAGATTGAACCCAAAGCTAAGCACTTCTCCCATTGCAAGAACTACCAATCTAGTTGGCCAAACCAAGCGGATAATTTGAAGAGACTTGCAAAGATAACTTAATCATACATAAAAGAATTCAGAGAAGAATCAAATATTTTCCATAGATAAGCTGGATCATAAACCCACAATTCAGTCGGTCTCAATGCACACACCGCAAAAAGAAGATTACATCCAATAGATCCCCACGAGAGAGGGGAGAACATTGTATTGAGATCCAAAAAGAGAGAAGAAGCCATCTAGCTACTAACTATGGACCCGAAGGTCTCAAGTAAACTACTCACACTTCATCGGAGGGGCTATGATGATGTAGAAGCCCTCCGTTGTAGATGCCCCCTTCCCGTGAGCTTCCTAACAGGCCCCAAGATGGGATCTCGTGGATACAGAAAGTTGCTTGGCGGTGGAATTAGGTTTTGGCTCCGTGCACTGGTCTGTTGGGGCACGTAGGTATATATAGGAGGAAGGAGTACGTGGGGTGAGCGTCAGGGGGCCCACGAGGTAGGGGGCCGCGCCTGTGGGAGGGCGCGCCCACCCTCGTGACCGCCTGCACTCCTTGGAGTAGGGTACAAGTCTCCGGATCACGCTCGGTGAGAAGATCACATTTCCAAAGGTTTCATTCCGCTTTGGACTCCGTTTGATATTCCGCTTTCTTCAAACACCGATATAGGCAAAAATGTAAATTGCAGGCTGGGCCTCCGGTTAATAGGTTAGTCCCAAAAATAATACAAAAGTGGAAAATAAAGCCCATTATAGTCCAAAACAATAGATAAAGTAGCATGGAGCAATCAAAAATTATAGATACGTTGGAGACGTATCAACCGGCGACGGCGGATCGGGCCCGCGGAGGACAACGGGGACACCTCGGTGGCCACCTCACCGGCGTCGGGCGAAGGGGCCGCGATAAACCTCTTTTTGGCCATTGGCTCCTCGAGCTCCCCGGCACACAGGCAGAGGTTGAGGATGGAGGCGCCGGCGATGGTGGCGACCTACCAATGGTTTCGAGGGTTGTGTGTGTCTTTGTGAGCGGAGGTTGTGTTTGAGGAAATACTACGGCAACTGAAAATTTTACTTGGCGGGAGTAACAAGGTGGGGCTACTGAAAATTTGGATCAAGGGCGAGCAGATATTTTGAGATTGCGAGGATGCAGAGGCGGAGTAAAATGTCGGGCTACTGAAAAATTTGAATCAAGGGACTGAAGCAAGGCGGGAGTAATGCATATCGCACATGGTCCGCACATACTAATCGTGTGCTATCAAACATTAAAACCTTCCAGGCGGTAGATATTTCTGAGATTGCGAGGGATGCATAGGCGGGAGTTTTTGGGGAGCGAGCTAGTGTGCTTGACATGCTGGCTGTGGACTGTAGCCGACACACCTTCTCGCGTAAGCCATAGGCGTACTATACACCGATGATGCTCCAAGATATTTTGTACTACATCTCACACGGTTGGTGATAATAAACTGTGTGGGATCTACTTGATTGGAATTACAAAATGGGGTCAGAGCGGCAATGGACGTTATTTGAATTGCTAGACCTTTTATCTGCAGTGAACATGCAACTATATGTGTGTCGTAAAAGAATTGGAATTATTCAGGGTTCGTTTGGACATTTTATACATTAAACTGGTTTTCTAGCCATTTCAGGTGCATAGTTCAAAATTAAACTACATGCACATGCTCCGGTGCATACAAATTGGTTGAAAAATCAAATCTGTGTCCTTTAGTGCATGCTTAGGTCCTATGCAAGAAATGGGAATGAATTTTCTAGTGTCAACATAGATCAACATGAGTGTTTTGTTCAATCTTGGAATTTTTTGGGGTTCGTTTGGACATTTTTATGCATTAACTGGGTTTTCTAGGCATTTTATGTGCATAATTCAAATTTGAACTACAAGCACATGCTCCAATGCACTAAGGTTGGTTGAAAAATCTAATATGTGTCCTTGGGTGAATTTTTAGGTCCCATGCAAGAGATGGAAATGAAATTCAAACACCAGGGCACTGTTGATTGCCGGCAAAACATAGAGATGCCTGGTTTTTAAATTCTAGTAAATCCAAAACTTGTCTGTAATTCCTGGAACTTGGCATGCTATGATGGAGCGGCATCAACACGTCGTGTTAAAAAAATTGTCCCATTTGGGGCAGGTTCGGGTATATGCTTCTCACAAACCAGAGCTTCTCACAACAAGCATGATGGTTTCGGTAGGGAACGCCCCACCTTTGGGGACGAAACGATATCCATTGCCTCTTATTGGTTTCAAAAATTTTCTCGTGTCAACATAGAACAATAGGAGTGTTTGTCAATTTTTGTGATTTTTCAGCGTTTGTTTGGACATTTTTATGCATTAACTGAGTTTTCAATTCATTTATGTGCATAATTCAAATTTGAACTACATGCACATGCTCCAGTGCATATAAATTGGTTGAAAAATCAAATATGTGTCCCCATGCAAGAAATGGGAATAAATTTCAAACACCAGGGCACCGTTGATTGTTGGCAAAACATTGAGATGCCTGGTTTTAAATTCTAGTAAATCCAAAACTCGTCTGAAATTCATGAAACTTGGCATGCTTTCATGGAGCGGCATCAACATGCCGTGGTAAAATGTTTGTCCTGCTTTGGGGCAGGTTTGGGTATATGCTTCTCACAAACCGTAGCTTCTCACAACAAGCATCATGGTTTCGTAGGGAACGTCCCACCTTTGGGGCGTAAACGATATCCATCGCTTCTTATTGCTTCAAAATTTCTCGTGTCAACATAGAACAAATGTAAGTGTTGTGTCAATTTTTGTGATATTTCGGGGTTCTTTTGGACATTTTTATGCATTAACTGAGTTTTCAATGCATTTATGTGCATAATTCAAATTTGAACTACATGCACATGCTCTAGTGCATATAAATTGGATGAAAAATCAAATTTGTGTCCTTGTGTGCATGCTTAGGTCCCATGCAAGAAATGAGAATGAATTTCAAACAAGAGGGGCAATCGTTGATTGCCAAAGAAAACATTGAGATGCCTGGTTTTTAAATTCTAGTAAATCCAAAACTTGACTGAAATTCATGAAAATTGGCATGCTTTCATGGAGCGGCATCAACATGCAGTGGTAAAAAATTTGTCCCGTTTGGGGCAGGTTTGGGTATATGCTTCTCACAAACCAGAGCTTCTCACAACAAGCATCATGGTTTCGGTAGGGAACGTCCCACCTTTGGGGACGAAACGATATCCACTGCCTCTTATTGCTTCCAAAAACTTTCTCGTGTCAACATAGAACAACAGGAGTATTGTGTCAATTTTTGTGATTTTTCGGGGTTCTTTTGGACATTTTTATGCATTAACTGAGTTTTCAACGCATTTATGTGCATAATTCAAATTTGAACTACATGCACATGCTCCAAAGGCATATAAATTGGTTGAAAAATCAACTCTGTGTCCTTGGGTGCATGCTTAGTTCCCATGCAAGAAATGGGAATGAATTTCAAACACTGTGGCACCGTTGATTGCCGGCAAAACCTTGAGATGCCTGGTTTTTAAATTCTAGTAAATCCAAAACTCGTCTGAAATTCATGAAACTTGGCACGCTATCATGGAATGGCACCCGACATGATGTGGTATTTTTCATGTCCATTTTGAGAGAAGGCGCACTCGAATAATGATAGCCAACAAAGGCATTTTGAAAAATAGCTGCCACTTTAATATCTCAAACGTTTGTATAATTCAAACCGTGTGCGTTCTGTTAACCATTCACGTGATGCCACGTGTCTTGGTTTTAATGGCTGTAGGAGGTGCCGTGCGGACAGCTGCTTAACCTTGACTGAAGGGACGCGTGCGAGCGCAATCCAGTGCGCAGGCTGACCGAGAGGCATGCAAGCTGTCCTCCAATGCGCAGGCTCACCAGCAAGCGTGCAAGTTGTACGCTGCACAGGCTCACTGGGAAGCGAGCCCTTTGACTTCCATGGCCGCCCGCCTTCCTCTCCATTAATGGCGCCCGAGCCGCTGTTTAATACGTGGCCTTACCGTTTCGCCTCCCATTCCCTCCCTCCCGACACCTCCACCAACGCTATGGCGCAGAATGATCATCTGCCACTAGTCTTCAAGTTTGGTGAAGTCGACTCTGAGCCAGAGGAGATAGAAAATAAGGAGGAATAGGGCCTCATGGAAATGGCCCAGCACAAGCTGGCCGCGGTGGTTGCTGCCCCCGCTCCCGTCCCAGCTCCCATCCCCGCGCCCGCGCCAGCGACCATCCCCATTGATGGGCTGGTCGCCGAGCACTATCGCAGAGCTGGAAGCCGCGGGCGTCAGCGAGGTCTCCGTGGACCCGCGCGAGCTCGTGTACATGCCAGCGCCAGCGCCCGTGCCCGTGCGCGCCCCTCCACCCACCGTGGCGCCGGTCCCTGTGCGTTTGGCTGCACCTGCCGCGCCCATGCGCGCCCCTCCCCCCACTGCGGCGCCGGTCCCCGTGCATTTGGCTGCACCCGCCGCGCCCGTGCCCGTGCTCGTGCGCCCCCAGCGGCATGGGACGCTCTCGTCGACCGCTACCTCTCAGCGGCGCCAGTTGCCGTCCTCCCGCGCACCGCCCATCGATCGGGCGACGACATGATGTTTGATTTACAAGTGAAGAACATTTTGTGCTGCCTTGAAGGCTTCAATAACGGTGCCCCGGAGGACGACAACGACAACGACTGCGCGGCACGCCGCGTCCGCCGCCGCCGGAAATAGTTTTTTGGGGTTTAATACTGTATCTCGAATTCTCTATCATATGAATATAAATTTGCAGTGTGACTGAATGAAAGATATGGTTTGAACGAACTTGCGTTTTTCTTAATGTACAGACTTATCAAACTATTATCATTTGAAAAAAATGTGAATGGTCTTTAAATATAAAACACTCATCGCAAACGTTTTAGTTAGAACACCCGTGTGCAAACCGACAGCTTCCCAGGAAGCCAAGGGAAAATGTGCCGAGCAAGATTTCTGCATCCCTTCAACGCAAACGGTTGTTTTGCATGACCCGTGTGCAACCACGTACAAACAATTGGGTAAGATTTGCATACCTGTCAATTTGGGTATGTTGCCATTTGTCAAACTGGAAATATTAACATTTGTTTATCTAATAACATTGCCATTTGTCAACCTTGTAACACTGTATTTGTCAAAATATGCAGCTACAAATCACTAGCACTATCTAATTTTTGCAACAAAAATCACTAGCACTGTTCATATGGACACCACTAGCAGGCGTGGGTTGATGGACCATATGCAAATGTACCATTGATTACATACAACAAGTCATCAACCCACAACAACAACGAGGATACACTTTGGATTATAGATCATTTCCAACAAAAAATTCTAGTAAAGATTTTCTCACACAACAAATAACAAATCGATGAAATGAACTTCAGCTCAACCACTCGTCAGCGTTGGAAACGCTTACTTTGAACCAGAAGTGATTCTCTGGGAAGGGCCACCATCATCAATCTCGAGACCAGCGCAGACTGATCATCATCCAGTGAAGCGGGCTACGCCAGACCCATAGTGCGATGGTAGGGAAGCATAGCAATGACCGAGGTATAGATACGGTTGCTTCTCAGAATGGTAGTAACGTTGTGTCAACAGCAGCTGGATCGCCTTTGACCATCATCGGATAGTTTTGTCCAAGGAAGAGCGAGTTTCCTCCAAGACTTTCAATCTTGAACCAGGGGAGAAGGTGTTACGCTTAGTACACTAGTATCCATCCCGAATACCTTGCAACGGATGTTGGAATACGTCCGGAGAGTGCAACCATGCGAGACAATACCTACTTCCTTAGTAACATCATCAGTGCCCTGTATACAGACAAGAAGAGGTGATCCATCGGAATAAGTTGCCATGCGCCACTGAGTATATGGGTCCTGCTCGTCCTCATGCTCGTGATCATCAACATCGTCATCTCCGCCTTGGTTACAAAAAATTTCAAGTATAGGTGGCAGAATGTTCACAGGACCTTGGAAACACAATGTTAAATAATTAGTAAAGGGAAACTAGCTAACCCGCATACATGTGGATGAAACAATTATAATTACGGTGGAAGACAAACATACCGAAAGCATGATGATTCCATGCAAAAACAGTGCCACGAGTGTTGGCAGCAAACACAAGACCCTCGTATTGAATTGCATCACAAGACACATCCGCAGTACGTAAATTGAATTTTGAGCAATATCCATCGAGGCGTGGAAGTAAGGAAGGCAACAAGCTTGTCGAAGATAGCAACAACTTCATAGTTCGTGTAATCCCAAGAGCGGTTGGGAACTCGGCAAATTGCTATCTTCCGTAGACAACAGTTACCATGATCGTATTTGAACTCACGTAGATCATCTGTGTGCACAACCTCTGGGCAATCTGATATTTTTGAAAGTGGAACCCGGTGGCGAGTGTACACATTCATAAGTTCCCACTTGCAGTTGTGCCCAATATAAACAGCCCAATCTTCATTTGCGCCTGCCCAAGCCTTGCCCTCAAGCGATGGCATCTTAACATCACACGTATCATTATCAAGCGGCACCAACTTGCACAAGGCGAGGCTTCCGTCATCCTCGCCAACAAATAGGTTACGGCGAACATGATAGGGGAGATCAAACCGCTCCTGGACCCTTGGGTTGCTTGTAATGATGTTATTAGTTGAGTCGAGAATGGTCTTGAACGAACCTGCCATGCTAGGCGAGGTGATGACGTCGCACCGATCAATGAGTTCCTCCGCCGCTTCATCATTCAGATCGGGGCAAAAATAACGGGGTCGTTTCCGGCCTGTTCCCTCCCTGGAGAAGACGATCGAACAATGGCAGATGGAAGGGTGAAGGCAAATGGAGGAGGGAGGAAGAGCGTGCGACAGCAGTTCTAAATCGAGAGGGAAAGGCGAAGGGTCGGTGGATGGTAGCCACGGTACACGAAGAGGCGCCTGGGGAGCGAACGGGTGCCACAGAGGTCACACATTGACGACAAGGGCCTAGTGAACCACATGCGTATATCGCACACACCTTGATCTGGCTGACCGTTTCTTTTGTGTTGCCTAATCACAAACAGTTCATCCGAGTGAACCGTATGCTGTATATCGCACACACCTTCATCTGGCTGCCCGTTTCTTTTGTGTTGCCTAATCACAAACAGTTCATCTCAGTGAACCGTATGTTGTGTATCGCACACGCCTTCATCTGGCTGCCCGTTTCTTTCGTTCCTCCTCATCGCAAACAGTTAATTGAACACCGTATGTCCTTCATCGCACACGCAACTAAAATCTGAACCGTGTTTGATGCATCCGCCATCGCAAACGCTTTATATACATTTTTGACGGTTTTCAGACACCACCGCTTGCGACATTATTGCATCGCATACGCTTCTCAAAGGAGAGGCTGGAGACAATTTTTAGTATAATAATAGTGTACCGAAACGACTTCATCAATGTACTAGAGAAGACTTCATCGCTGTTTTGTCAAGAAATTGGATTGATCGATTAGCAAGCAAATAGAGAAGGGTACCTCTTATCTTGCGAGATGCTGTCTCGACCTCCCAATCAATCGAGCCACATCGCCAAAGACATCACCTCGCCCTCTGTCGTCCACCGGATAGCATATCGCCGAGCACCTTGGCGATGTGGAGCTCGGCCGACCAATACCGACGCAGCTGGCACTTGAACCCCGCTGCTCACCAACCGATACACCTCCTCGGCAAGCGCCGTCTTCCCGGAGCCGCCATCCCGATGATGGAGACCACCTTGAGTCCGCCGAGCCCGCCCGTTACCATCTCGCCACCTCGTCCCGCTGGCCGTCCATGCCGACGAGGCCGGCGCCATCGGCGAGAGCGCGAAGAGACGGGGTCGACGGCAGGCGCGTGATGGGACGGCATCCGCGCGTGGCTGTGAAGCGCTTCGCAGCTCGCCACTCGACGACGCGCGCCGGAGCTCCTTGAGCTCGGCGCGGCGACGGCGTGGCGGTCGAGGATGGTGGTGAGCCGCCGGATCCAGCGGCAGAGCTCGTGGGAGGTGGCATCGTGGGTGCCGCGCCGACGCTGCGGCGCGAAGAGGTCGACCAGTCCTCGATGTCGAAGGCGAGGTCGCGGAGCTGGGCGATCCAGCTGGTGGTCTGACGCCGGGCTCCTCGAGGGCCTCGAAGCGGAGCACGGCGGCTGCGTATGGTGCTCAGCTTCGGCACGAAGAAGGTGACGCCCTGGTGCAGCAGCTCCGCCAGCTTGCCCGACATCGCGCCCACCGAGATGATCTCCATCCCGCCGGCCGGTTGAATAGAACAACCTTCTCTAGCTCTCTGGATGTGGATTTGTGGGTGTCGCCGGTGGCGAGGATGGACGCGGAATTGCAGCCAAGTCCTCGTCGCCTGGTGGGTGCGCAAATATTTTTGGAGGCTACTTCACACTTCACAGCAGCATCACCAGAATGAAAAATCTCTCTGAAAACACAGAATAAAAAATTCATAGAAAAAGACCACATTTGGTCAACAGAGAGCTTTAACTTTTTAATTATCTATTTTTTAATCAAAAGAATCATGTCCAAATCAAAAACTGTGTTGGTCTAAGAATCGTAGAAAAGAATCATTTGCACCTCATAGGCACCTCATCGTAAGGTAAACAACGTCACTTGTCGACAAAGTGACCATTTTTTCGCTCAAAATAAAGCATCAAAAGTACAAACACAATAAGCAAACATCTAGTCTTTGCATATCTAGGATGCATACGCACATCAAAAGCAAATAGTAAGTCATATAAGACCAAAGTTATGCCTAAGGGCATCTTCGACGGCAACCCGTAAATTTCCTCCCGCATCCGTCCACGGACAGAGGGGACCAGCCCACGGACACGGATGCGGGAGGCCGCCATCCAACCGTAGACACATACATTTCAAACTCTTTTTCAACAAATCGGATGAAATTCGTGCAAACACGGCCGGATTTCATACAAACACGACGGATTTCCATTACATTTTGAACATTTAGAGCAAAAAAAAGGCATGTCCCTAAACCTATCCTACGGCGGCGGCACCCAACGTCCAAGCCCCTGTCGTCCTTCATCCGCCGGCTCCATGATCACCGGCGATAAGACCCGTGAAGCGAAGGTGTGGTCCCCGGCGAGGAAGAGTAGACCACGGGAGACGGATCGGCCTACATGGGAGACCAGGACCTGCTGCCTCCCGTGGCGTACTCATCCTCGTAGGAGTCCGGGACCTGTCCATCGCCGGTGATCATGAGGTCCACGATGAAAATGGTGGCGCTGGCGCTGTCGTTGTCCCACCTGGCTACCTGATAGTTCGTCAACGGCGCATAGGACACTACTAGGAAAAACCCTAGTAGTAACGCTTGAAAATCATATAGCAGTAGCGCTGGGACAAGCGCTACTGCTAACACGCTACAACTAAGTTGTGCAGTAGCACAGCGCTACTTGTAAGTATGGTTAGCAGTAGCGCTGTCCTGACCAGCGCTGCTGCTAACTCTCTGTAGCGCTTGAGCATATGAAGCGCTGCTGCTAGTAGATGCTTCCCAGCGCTGCTGGTAAGTATTCCTGCTTTCACAAATTTATACACCCTCTACGTATTTGTGATGTCAACTGGTACAACGACGTGCTATACAAACGGTTTTTAACCCCTTTCCGCGACGGCGTTTGGAATCGTCGCCAAGTGAGTGTGGGCGATAGGGGGGGTGTCCTTCCCACACGACCCAGAAACCATCGGGGATACCTGGCCATGGGAAGCCCGGCCCGGCCCGACGCTGCCTCCAGGCCGGCTCGGGCCTAGATTTTGAGCCCGAAGGCCGGGCCGGGCCGGGCCCGTCGTTTTTGCATTTTTCATGAAGGTCGGGTCGGGCCGGCCCAGAGCCCGACGGGCTTTTACACGTTCGAGCCGGGCTTGGGCCCAGAAAACAGGCCCGATGGCCGGGCCGGGCCGGGGTTTTTGTGTCAGGCTTGGCTAGGCCCGGCCCGAAGCCCGGCCCGGCCCGAGGTATAGCCAGGTATACCGTCGGGGATAGGCCATCCTGGCACACAAGCTAGCTCGTGTGCGACCGGGCGAGGCATCGAAACTCAATTGTTTCTGTTCGTATGTACATCCCACACGGTGAATCCCAGAAAAACATTTCCGCTCGTATGTATATCACACAAAGTTTTTTGTGTGGAAACGTTTGTGCAAGGTGGCCTAATGCAAACAGTTCTCAGCCGGAAGTCGTGTGTGATTGTTAGTTGATCGAACATGCCTAGTTGCTAGAAACTGTGTTTGTTAATTGAGTTCATCGCCCACGATGCTGTCTGAGTAACCGTCTGCAATAGAAAACCCCAATAAGGTGGTAATTAGCCTATTATTGATAATCCATGTATTAATAAAATTGATATTTCTTATAAAAACACACCAGATATTTCATATCCGTATAATTGACAACCAGGATTTCATAATCGAATTACATCGGATAGCTTCGCACTCGGCCCGCCGCCATTACACAATATCACCAAGTTTCACATGCAACATCAAAACCTTTGGAAAGTAGTATCATACGGTAAATAGACAGATGAATCTCATCCGGGAAGCTATGAAGCGGAAGGCAAATGTTGAGCCTTCAATGATGTTGAATGTCCTTGCAACTTTAGGCGGTTGACTATGGATAATTGCCCGCCCAACCTTCGTCCTCTTCAACAAGACTTCAGTATTGTACCGTGGGTGTTGAATGAATACCTTCCTCGCCTCTTGATCATGCAGGTGGTTTGAGAGGTAATCATTAGTGAACTGCTTTAAAAAGTACTAAAAACAAAGATATGCAAACAAGGTAAAAGAGTTAGTACCATCCTATAGTTGACTGATGGCGCAAGGGGTAAAAACAAGGTAAAAGAGTTAGTACTATCCTATAGTTGACTGGTGTCTTCTTCATTGTGCAAACAAAGATCTTGCTATTATTCTTCTCAAGTTTCTTCATCCTAACAATCTTTCTGAGTTTCTTAACTTGACTGATATTCATGGACATCTAATTGCCCCACATGCAAAATGGGTCGAACAGTGGGTCTAAGTCTCTGATAGCAGGACCTACATGTGCAAGACCAAATTATAAGAAGCCTAAATATGAAGATGATTCCTGCAACTGCACAATAATGTGCTATTAGCCAAAGGACCATGCTTGAACAAACCTCGATGTTAAACCGCTGTGTCTCCCATTGTTTCCCTACTTCATACATAAGGTAGATCTTGATCAGGTTAATTGAGAGTTGCCATACTATCAGTAGAATATGTATTGAGTACAGCCAAATTCGATTTATTTCACATGCGTAACAATACAAAATTATACCCACGGCATATGAAAATCAAATTGCAGACTGAACCAAATAGTTAAATGGACAGCAGACCAAATGAACCAAAATAGTTAACTAAGCACGACATTGCAGAATAGAAACATTACTAGAATATAAGATAGTTAACAAAACAAAGAATGCTTGAGAGCACTACTATGAAATGTAGCAATTGTTGGACCAAACTGTTAATTGAACATTACATTTCAGAGGACCAAAGTGTTAACTGGACATTACATTTGAGAGGACCAAATTGTAAACTGAACATCAGATTGCATATTAACATTATAGAGGACAAATCACTAGAAGGCATTGGCGGTGGCCTCGAGAAAACAACACGAGCTGTATTTTAAAGTAGACAACTGCGTGGCGGTGTCGACGGTGGCCTCGAAGACGAGGTGCTCCTCCAAGATCTGGCGGTCGACACGCATGGCAACCATAGCGACCTTGTGCGCGCGTGCGGCCACGATTTGCTTCTCCGCTGCCAGATGCTACTGAGCTCCACATTATACTGCATGCAAAATGTCTATGGGCGGCGCTTAATTGGAGGAGGGGGACAGTGATTTCGGTGGATGGTGTCGCACCGTCGATCGGGGCATGTGGGACGGGAAAAGAGGAGGATGGTGTGGGTGAGGTGTGGATTACCTGACCATATCAATGAGGCCGCGCAGCAAGAAGAAGGGTTGACGGCGAGGACGCCGCGCATCAAGAAGAAGGGTCGCCGCAGGGAGGCTGCATCAAGAAGAAGAAGGGTTCGCCATGGCGAGGAGGCGGCGCTGCAAGAAGAAGGGTAGGCCGGCGGGAGGCGGCGCTGCAAGAAGAAGGGTCCGGGCAAGGAGGCCGAGCTGCCAAGAAGCAAAGTGAAGGTTTGAACCTGGAAGGCATGGAGGAACAGTGGAAATGTGGCTTTTGGTAGGAGGGAGGGGGCGGGGAGATAGATATTTCCGCGGTGGCAAATTTTTTTCGCTCGGTGCCGCGAGAAACTGGCGCGCAAGTGTGGTTCAAGCGGGGGCGGTGGACTGTAGACGACGAAGCTTCCTGCGTAAGCCAGACAAGACGGTGCACCAAGATATTTTATATCGCATCCCACACGATTCTTTCTAGTAAACTGTGTGTGGTATACCTGATTTTTTTCATTATGTTCTGAAAGACAAAATGGTGTTACGGAGGGAAAGGATGGTGTTTTAGTTGCTAGAACATTCATGTACAGTGAACATGCAACTACAAGAGTGTCGTGTTTAAATTTGGAATTATTCCAGGTTCGTTTGGCATTTTTATGGATTAATTGAGTTTCTCGGCATTTAATGTGCATAATTCAAATTTTAACTACAAGAACATGCTCCAATGCCCCAAAGTTTGTTGAAAAAACCGCATGTGTGTCTTTGGGTGAATTTATAGGTCCCATGCAAGAAATAGGAATGTAATTGAAATATCTGGGCGTCGTGGCTCGGTCGGGAACATTGAGAAACTTGGTTTTAAATCCTGGAATTCAAAACTACGCTGAAAATCACGAAACTTGGCATGGTGTCATTTCATGGCACCAACATGTTGTGGTAAAAAAATTCACGCATTTGGACAATTTTTGGTATAAACTTCTTGCAAACCGAGCTTCTCTCGAGAAGACTCGTGGTTCCCCAGTGGGGCGTGTCACCTTTGTGTTCGAAACCATATACGCTGCCTCCCCCCCTTATTTTTTTACAGAGGCAACATAGAACTATATGAGTGTCGTGTTAAAATTTGGAATTATTCCGGGCTCGTTTGGACTTTCTTATACATTAATTGAATTTCTGGTCATTTAATATGCATAATTCAAATTTGAACTACAAGCACATGCTCTAGTGCACCAAAGTTGGTTGAAAAATCACATGTGTGTCCGTGGGTGAATTCCTAGGTCCCATGCAAGGAATGGGAATGAAATTCAAACATCTGGGGGTCGTGGCTTGACCGGAAAGATTGAGAAACTTGGTTTTTTAATTGATGTAAATCCAAAACACGCCTTAAAATCATGAAACTTGTCATGGTGTCATGACATGGCACCAACATGCTGCGGTAATTTTTTTGGCCGAATTGGGACAAGCTTTGGTCTAAGCTTCTTGCAAACCGGAGCTTCTCTCAAGAAGGCTTGTGATTCCGAGAGGAACATGTCACCTCCGTGTGCGAAACGACATACGTACACTGCCTTCTCCCGCCTTAATTTTTTTACACAGGTAGATTAGACCAAATAGAAGTATCATGCTAAATTTTAGAATTATTCTGGGTTCGTTTGGCCTTTTTATAAATTGATTGAATTTTTGGTCATTTAATGTGCATAATTCAAATTTGAACTATAAGCACATACTCTAGTGCATCAAAGTTGGTTGAAAAATCACATGTGTTTCCTTGGGTGAATTTCTGGGTTCGCTTGTCGAAGATAGCAACAACTTCATAGTTCGTGTAATCCCAAGAGCGGTTAGGAACTCGGCAAATTGCTATCTTCCGTAGACGAAAGTTACCATGATCGTATTTGAACTCACGTAGATCATCTGTGTGCTCAACCTCTGGGCAGTCTAATATTTTTGGAAGTGGAACCCGGTGGCGAGTGTACACATTCATAAGTTCCCACTTGCAGTTGTGCCCAATATAAACAGCCCAATCTTCATTTGTGCCTGCCCAAGCCTTGCCCTCAAGCGATGGCATCTTAACATCACACGTATCATTATCAAGCGGCATCAACTTGCACAAGGCGAGGCTTCCGTCGTTCGCGCGCCAGCGAGCAGGGTCATGGCGAACAAGATAGGG
The DNA here is from genome assembly GCA_021605145.1 of Aegilops bicornis. Lineage (NCBI taxonomy): Eukaryota > Viridiplantae > Streptophyta > Magnoliopsida > Poales > Poaceae > Aegilops > Aegilops bicornis. The sequence goes on from CM038669.1 coordinate 266,718,130, forward strand.
GAGATCAAACCTCTCCTGGACCCTTGGTTTCTTTGTAATGATGTTATTAGTTGAGTCGAGAATGGTCTTGAATGAACCTGCCATGCTAGGCGAGGTGATGACGTCGCACCGATCAATGAGTTCCTCCACCGCTTCATCATTCAGACCGGGGCAAGAATAACGGGGTCGTTTCCGGCCTGTTCCCTCCCTGGAGAAGACGATCGAACAATGGCAGATGGAAGGGTGAAGGCAAATGGAGGAGGGAGGAAGAGCGTGCGACAGCAGTTCTAAATCGAGAGGGAAAGGCGAAGGGTCGGTGGATGGTAGCCACGGTACACCTAAGAGGCGCCTGGGGAGCGAACGGGTGCCACAGAGGTCACACATTGACGACAAGGGCCTAGTGAACCGCATGCGTATATCGCACACACCTTGATCTGGCTGACCGTTTCTTTTGTGTTGCCAAATCACAAACAGTTCATCCGAGTGAACCGTATGCTGTATATTGCACACCCCTTCATCTGGCTGCCCGTTTCTTTTGTGTTGCCTAATCACAAACATTTCATCCCAGTGAACCGTATGTTGTGTATCACACACGCCTTCATCTGGCTACCCGTTTCTTTTGTTCCTCATCATCGCAAACAGTTAATTGAACACTGTATGCCCTTCATCGCACACGCAACTAAAATCTGAACCGTGTTTGATGCATCCGTCATCGCAAACATTTTATACATTTTTGACGGTTTTCATACACCACCGTTTGCGATTATTGCATCGCACACAGTTTCTCAAAGGGTCTCTGATCGTAGTTTCGCATTAGCAGCATCCTGCGGTAGTGTAGGATTTTACCTCCATTAAGAGGGCCCAAACCTGGGTAAACATCGTGTCCCCTTTGTCTCCTGTTACCTTCGATCCTCATACGCATAATTCGGGACCCCTACCGAGATCGGCCGGTTTTGACACCGACAAGGAGGGGATGGGGAAGGGCCCTCTCGCCGGCGGCGGATCTGGGACTCCCCTGACGCGCGTGTGGGGCGCTGCGCGGGAGAGGGAGGGGGGGGGGGGTGAAAACACGATCCAGCGGCTCGCTTCGCTCCCCTATACCACTGAAGCGTTATTCACAGTTATTACTGTTCCATTTCACCGTCTTGTACTGTTCACCTTCTTGCCGTTTTCAGCTGAGCCATATATAAGCCAGCGGCTTTACCTGTAATGAGCAATCATCTTCTGTAAACCAAATCAAAACACATGCAGTTCCTGTTATGGCGAATATGCCATGGTTCATGTGTGCTGCACTTTTCCCCCCTTTCTGAGATTTGCGACCAACCCTAGCTATCGAATCTGCGCCGATCCAGAAAGGGTCATGGCCATTGTTAGTCATCCTTCCATGAAAAATATAGCGTTTTATTACGCATGCCGAGCACCAGGCAATCACACCATGCATGCGAACGAATAAGAGAACCAGTCAATGCAATCTCCAAAAAAAATCATCACCCATCCAAAGTAGAAGTCTGGCACAAAATGCATGGTCCTAAAATGGCAGTTCTCGGTCTCAAATTAGCAGCATTCATGTCAACGCTGAATAATAATCCGGGCACCAAACTCCGATAACCATCCAACCGTTCAAGAGACAACAGACAGACAGCATCAGCGCAGCAGGTCAAGGTTCAGTTCACTGCTCTGCTTCAGTCACAATCAGGTCTAAACTGTTCATCAGACGACAACAGGGGACGTGAGTGCAGCAGCAGCTGCTCTAGGTTCAGTAGTTCACTAGTCTGCTTCAGTTGCAGCAGCGTGCTCATCCCAGCTCAGCGCTTCCTCTTCTTGAGCGCGCGCCACTGCTTGAGGACGAACTCCACCACCTCCTTTAGCGTCGCCTTGCGATTCTCCTTGAAGTTCCACAGCTCCGGCACCGAGTAGCGCCCGCTCGGGTTGTACTCGTTCACCTCCAGCAGCGCCTTCGTCACCAGGGCGCACACCTCGCCGTACTTCTCTTTCAGCTCCCGCAGCTTCTCGTCATCCTCGCAGAGAATTTCCTGACAAACAATACACGCACAGTTAGATAAACAACGATTTCCAAAAATGGAAGATGAATCATGCATGAACAGCTTTTCAAAACTTCATGCCACGCAATCTGAACCAAAGTAGAGCAAAAAACACGGCGAACAGAGACTGGTTATGTGTGCTACAATTAAAGCAAGACACGCCTACTTCATCACTATATGTCTATATCGTAACGCGTCACTGCAGGAAACATACATACACAGGGACATTTCCATGCCTACAGCACTAGTATGCTACAGAGAGTTCAGGAAAATGCATAGATGACAGCAGAGCTTTGAGCTACAAGTATCAATATATCAGGTCAAATTTGAGCAGCCAAGACATGTGATGAGCCTAACTTAGCCAAGCAAGGAACTGAGAATGAACGCTCATTTGTACAGCTAAAGACAAGATGACACAAACTTGCCTCAGCTGAGTCCAACCAAAGAATGCCATTTAATTTTCTCAATTTAACTGAGACTAAGGAACATCACATACTTCTAGGAGGGGTAAGTTATTAGCAAGTGGCGATGTGGGTAACTGGGTACCGAGTGGCAAAGCTTTTTACCGGGAAATAGTTTGGTTGCCCCACACATAACTCCACGAGCAAATGCTAGATGGACTCTGTTCTGAAAGCTGACGAATTACAGATAACTAGACTACCATAGAACTGACTGGCAGGTTTACTCGATAAAAGGACAAAAGCAAGTATTTGGTAAATACAACTTACAATTTACTCGATACAATGCTACCCAAATCTCCACAAGGTACCAAATTAAGTAGATGAAACTTAGCTAACCTGATACTGTCAGCATACACACATATTATCAGATCGTCCCTTCATCAAGCATCCATCAAATATTAACTATTGCACAAAAATAAAATTATTTCTGCCACAACCTAATTCCTTGGCTCGTGACACTTGGTGGCTGACAGTTTCTTGTTTTCCTCCTCTCTTTTTTGCATGTAATGAAGGAACAAGGACGTAGTAAATGAATGAAAGGGCAAGGATATGAATTGGTAATGCAACTAATGTTTTTGGGACAGGCTCAAATACAGCTAGATTCAAAGCCTCTAACACTATTTGGAGCCATTAACTCGGTAAGCCCACCATGTGTTTGTACTATGGCAGTATTCTACCATTGACAATACTTTGGTCAACTGATTAGGTACTTTTCCCATTTTCCTTACTAATATTAGAATTTCTGCTACTTATGTCCCTTAGATCAATGTAAGAATATCTAAGGGAGTAAACTAAATTAGGTGTCTCATATTCTCAGCTTTGATACAATTTACTTATAGATAGATGTGCCTTATTACTGTTTCAGAACAGGAAATTCGCTGTGAAATTGACAACTCAAGATTAAAAGCTATTAGAGAACAGCAAGTGAATAAAAGCAAGAGTGAAGGGATTATTACCTTCGCTTTGCCGCCATCCACGACAACTTTAAAAGGGTGCCATTCTGGATTTCTAATCTCATCCTCCCACCTTGAACAAAGAATAGAAGCAGTAACTTCTGCATCTTCTTTCGCCATTTTACGTTTGCAGGCAATTGCAAATGATTTAAGATCAAGATCCCCCATTCTTTTAATGCCTATATTTGCTCGGCCAGTTGTGACATCCAACAAGCCCTGCAGCATATGTGACAGATAGCTCAAAGATGTAAATTCAAACAAAATACTAGACAAGTGCAAGTGCACAATAAATGAGGTGGCTTACATCTATTAGCTTCTTTCGAGCATCTTGCAACTCATCGTTGCTCATCCTTTCCTTCATAAGCAGAGCCCCATGGAGTGATTCCATCTCATTTATTTCATCATACTTCTCCTGCAGCTCCTCGCTAAGTTGACCAATTTTCCTCTTTGATTCAAAGTCTTCCTCACCTGGCATATGCTTCATAACATTCAATTTTCCCCGCACATGTTTTATTTTTAACTCAAGCTTCTGTCTGGCATCCAGTTTCTGCTCTAACTTGATAATCTCATCTACAGGAGCTTGTTTCTCCCTCTGCAGTTTGCCATTTCCAGCAAAGTAAGACAGTCATATGAATTAGCATCTAAAGAGCTCAAGCGAAAAATATATATCAAGACACATACCTTGTGTTTTTCCACAAGCTTCAGCACATTTTCGTCGGCCTTCTGTTGCTCCAATGTTGCCATCTTGAGATAGTTTGCTTTGATCATGTTCTGAATTCACCAAAACAACCTGACATGTGTGTTATGCAGAGACACAGAGTGGGGAACATCTGACGGCATCTACATGTTGTACCTACCTACCACCATGTCCTCTCTAGAGATTTAAAAACAAGTTACAGTCATTTTTCTCAAATTGTCGAAATGTTCTACTTGATCGAAATGTCGAATGACAAAAAAATATAAACAGAAATTTATTCAAAGGCATTTGTTTGTGTCAGATGGACATGGGGATAAGATCACCTTATCATTTTGTTTTCCCTCAGGTCTCTCTCTGGACCAATCCCATGTTAATGCAAGAGTGCCTTGTTTGCAGCAACATGTTTTTGTTTTCTGGTGACAAGAAGTAGTAACATAAGAACACAACAATAGGGTAGTGTTTTTTGTGTTTAGGCCTAGTGGAAAAAATTGGTTTTTTATATTTAGGCCTAGAGGAACTCTGTAATTATGAGAAATGGGGCATTAATGATTAATGATCACCCTAAAACTGAAAGAAATCTCTGCCACTGATTTGTGTGCATATGAGAAAAGGCTGAGGTATCACTCAAGTAGACTCCTGAGCATTGTTCTTGTACAGACCTTACAATTATATCGTGGTTTTTTAGTTCTGAACACAGGAGATATTTTCTAGTAACAATATTTTTCAACTATCATCCATAACAAACAAAAAGAGATGACACAAAAACTAATTTCCGTATCATTTTTCTATGGGAGACACTCGGCACGTACCTTTTCCGTCTCCTTCTCGAGATTCCTTCTCTCAGAGTCGCTACGCACAGCAAGCTCATGAAGCTGCTTGGATTTGAGCTCAAGAACCTGCATCTTGGAATCCAGCTCCGAACGGACCTTGTGATTCTCATCGATGATCCTCTGCGAGTGCCGACGAGCAAGTTGCTGCATCTGGTGGATTTCTGGTGACAATGCAATGCAAGTTCAGAAGGCCCCAATGCTCAAAGGAGAGAAATGCATATAAACAGAGCATATATAAACAGCAAGAGTTTGCAACAGACCATCGTTGTATCTCTGGAGGATGAGCTCCTTCTCTTTGTGGCCCTGCGCCTCCAAGTGGTTCTCGAAGCTGAAGGCGTGGCCGAGAGAGGCGTAGTCCTTCCCGAACTCGACGATGGCGCTCCCGGTGTGGCCTCTATGGCTCCACAAAGGCACGACCTTGTGCGGGCAGAAGGCGGCGAGCCGCTCCTTGAGCCGGTTCCCGCTCTCCCCGATCTGCCGCCCGCCTCTCCGCTCGGTGCGCACGTTGGCCAGCACACCCATCCACGGCCACACCAACTGCTCCTCTCTGTTCTGGACAGGGCGAGGCTCCGAGGGGTCCGGCACTTGGTCCTTCACGCGCTTGGTGAGGCCGTGGTCATGTCCATTAGCGTCTGAGCATGCTCCAGCTTCGTCACGCCGAGGCAGGGTATAGCTGCTGCTGCTCCGGTGGCTCCTCCGGAAACCCCCTGCCTCGCGAATCCTACCAAAATCGGGAAAGCAGAGACGGTCAATTGTATTTGTAGCTGCCTCGCCCGATATGGAGCGAAATCTCGAGAGACGGAGAGAGGGGTTTGCACCACCTACCGCCCATCAGGTGCCTCGCCGGAATCCATGGACCCGCGCGGCTGCTGGGCAGACCGACGCCGCCTTCCCCAGACGCCAACCAACCAACCAACCAACGTAGGGTCAGCGAAGATGAGCCAGTCCAATGTCGCTGGGAGGAAGGGGGGAGCGAGAGAGTCCGGGGGGTTGGGCTGGGCTCACCTTGCGTCGGCGCCGGCGAGCTTCAGGGTGCTGTAGCCTGTAGCTGGGCAGGCGAGCAAAGCGGGGGAGGCGGAGGAGGTGAATGAATGATGATCACGTGATCGATCGAGCATGCGATCGAGAGGACGAAATGGTAAGCGTCCGACCCATGGAGGGGTGCAGCCTTGGTCTCTCTGCCACACTCCTGAAGCCTCTGCTCCCATCCACGTGTCGACATCTTATCGGCCTACAGTTATAGAGTAACTCAAACTCTCTCCTGTGATTAAAAACTACCTCAATTTTCGTGGTAAATTCTTTAATAGTATGTACCACCAAGGCTTCAATAAGACGCTGCAATAGACAAGAACAGCTTCAATAATATTGGACGACATTTCATTACCCTTAGAGCATCTCCAGCCCATCAACCTTGGTGCCCTAAAAAAGTTATAATGCATGAGGGAGAAGGTTTTTGGGCACCGTGGTTGCTGTTGCTTTTTCAGATGATGTAAAACCGGTGCCCACAAGGTTCAGCTTGGGTGCTCTCACATGATCCGACGGATGGGGAAACGGAAGGCAGATTGTCTCACGGTTGCTGGGGCACCGAGCTCAATTCCGGTTGTCGGGGACGCATAGGGATGGCGTCGGGAGGGACAAGGGGCTGAAGGGGCTCCAGAGGTGCTACTAACTCCGGCGACGCTGCGCCGCATGAGCGTCGAATGGAGTCATGGCTTGCTGGTGGTCGCGCAAATCGATTGGTGGTCTCCCCGCCGCTAGTCAACCTCGACGACTATTTTTTTTCTTTTTTTCTTTAGTTTTTTTGTTTCCTTCTTGGTTTTCACCCCCGGTAGGCCCCCTCAAGGGGGACGGACGCCTCTACTGGGATGAAAGGAAGGTCAGTGGATTAGATCAGGAATATTGTTTATTTACTTTCATACCTAGGAGGTGAGGAGGAGATGGAGGGCGTCCCTCGGGGGGAGGGCCATTACACTGTTAGGTTTAACATAGGACTGAGCTTGTCTCAAGAGATATGCACTAACAAGGCTTATGCGTAAAGGGATTTCAATAGCTGTTTTTCTTTTGTTTCCTTTTTCTTCATTTTTCTTTGGTTTTGTTAGTTTCCATCTCAATTTTTTATCTATTTTTCTTTCTCTTTTCTCTAGGGTTTTCGTTGTTTTTTCTATAATTTTTGGTATATCTAACACATTTTAATCCACATTCAATATTTTTTAGTACATGGTCAACATTTTTTCTATCCACATTCAACATTTTTTCAAATACTTCATTAACATTTGTCAAACACTTGCTCAACATTTTTCCCAAATGCTTGACTAATATTATTATGTACATGATCAATTCTTTCATCATTTTTTAATACAAGGTCAACATTGTTTTCTATAAACATTTAATTTTTTTTCAAATGCTTGATTAAAAATTATCAACTATCTGTTTAACATTTTTTGAATGCTAACTTAACATATTTATATACAAGATAAAAAAACCATCATTTTTTAAATACATTATCAACATTTTTATACCCGTAAAAAACTATTTTCATATACAAATATAACATATTTAAATGCTTGGTTAATACTTTTGAATACTTATTAAACATTTTTTGAAATGCTTGATTAAAAAAATCAAATACAAGTTTTATTGTTCTTGAATAAATGGAGAACAAAATTTAAATATAAGTTTAACATTTTTATAATACGTGGACAATATTTTTCTATAAACATATAACTTTTTTAGATACAAGTTTAGTTTTTCTGAATACATGGTCAAAACAATTTCTATCGACCTTTAACATTTCCTGAAATGTTTTATGTAAACTAGTTTTTGTAATATAGAATATCTGTAAATATAAATAAATAAAAGAAAACCAAAAACATTGAAAAACGAGAATATGGCCTGTGGCCTGTGGTCAGCCTCGCGACGAGCCGGCCAGTATGAAGCTTGCCTTCACCGAGACATCCTCTTGTCTCGCTGTAGGCGAGACATATGAGAGTCTGCGCGCACTGCCCCCTTTCCCAGCGCAAAGTTTATACTTTTCCTATTTTATATTTTTCACATTTTTATTTTTAATAGTTTTTGGACTATAAGACTTTTAACAATATACGGTGAATTTTCCAAATAAAACTCTGATTTTTTAACATACGACAAATTTCTTTTAAAATAGTGGACTTTTTAAATATATGCTGGTTTTTTTAAAATACACATTGAACATTTCTGTAAAAATATGCTGAATAATTTCTTATAATAGTATAAATATCTTTATAATGTGAGTTGAAGCTTTTTAAATATATGGCAAACATTTCCTTAATATAAGGTAAATATTTTCATAACTAGAGGATACCTCGCGCGATGCTACGGAAATTGGTTAAAGAAATTTGGATAGCTAACATGAGAATCAAAATTTAAAAACATATAAATTATTATATTAAATTATGTATAACAATATTTATCAATATTGATGTATCTATAATATAGTCCCTGCATTCCTAAATGTAATGTGCATGGATAGATGCCCACATACCAATGCATATGCTGGCGATATGTTTTGGACAAGAAAGCCCCAATCAATTTTTTTCTACGTTCCATGTGCCCAACGCGTCAGTAGATTAGAAAAAATAGAGGAAAACTACGGCACCTTTCCCGCCATCTAGGTTCCATCTGATGTGTACGAGAGCAAATAAACAAAGGAGTGAGGCCATGTGTTTGATGGGGTTGGTGGAGGGCTCAAACTACGCACCACATTATGGAATTTCCTAAAAAAACTAATGCGCACTATATTTAAGAATGGAGAGTGTAATTGAATGGAATATATTTTTGAATATTATGGTGGGTCTTTTCCTATGCATTATTGCATGTTGAGGTGGGCCTTATCCTAATCATAATTGTATCATGAGGTGGCATGCTTGCATATCTCTACTACCTAAAAGAAACGGAGTGTTCCGTTTCCCCTCTTATGTTCCCCGGTCTTCGTCCAACTCTCTCGTACGACCCCCTCTCCCCTCCAGGGATTTTTTTTCTCCCTCCACTGGTTTTTTCTGCCGGTTTTATCCTCATCTGGCGGACAAACCAACTCTATCTTTGGTAAACAAATAATTCACGTGAGGTAACTAAACGCAATCAATCCAAATGCAATCAATTCATGCATGGCAATCAATTCATTCATGATGGTGATCAATCTTTTTCCTTCTTTCAATCAAACGGTGATCAATCTCCTTCCTTTGTTCAATCAATTCCTTTCTTCTATCACCATGGTCTTCCTACCCAAACAGATGAAAAAGCCAGCCGATTTTTCCTCTCCTCTCTTTCCACCCAGCAGATCACGAATTCACGATCCCTTTCTTCCCCCATCTCCCCTCCCCCTCATCTCACCATCATCTCGCACCGCTGCTTTGGAGCACCATTCGTCGCCGCAGCAGCAGCGAGCACTTTGCAGATGTCGGGCCAGTTGTTGTCGTTTCCCAGGCTGCATAGTATGACGGCCGCGGTGCAGGGGTCCGTTGGTTGCAGGTCAAGGCCCTCTAGATCGAGAACCTGCAGTAGTGGATGGATGTGAATTGTGCACCGGCAAGGCGGCAAGGTATGCATGTGCCTCACCCTCTCCCACGGATTTAAACATATGGTTTTTATAATAAGTTGATGCAGTATAGGAGGAACATCATATTTTTAGACACAGTCTGATCTATTTAATTTGTTGAAATGTGATATCTCTGTATTTATTACTAGCTGATTCTCCTCTTATCTCTAGCCTTGTATAGCTGATTCCTAAAGATATTGTAGGGTTAGTTGGCTTGTCACACAAGACACCACCTGTATATATTGTAACAGACTCCGATGGACACAATTGAGTTGCATCCTATAGTCTTCTACATGGTATCAGTTTTCTACCGATCTCCATCGCTTCCGCCCTAGGCCGCCGCCGCGTCTCACACCGCCGCCGCCTTCTCTCTCCCTGCCGCCGCCGCCGCTTGCTCCCCAAGCCGCCGCCGCCGCACCAAACCCTAACCCTCCCACACCGCCGCCGCCGCTTTCTCCCAAGCCGACGCTGCCACACTAAACCCTAACCCTCCCACGGCACCGCCACCGCTTCTTCAAAGCCGCCGCCGCCGTTTTCCATCATCATTGTATGATCCCACTCCTCCCTCGGCAGCTCCACCACCGTCATCGCCTTCACCTCCGGCCACCTCAATGAATTCCCAATCAAAGACCATGTTCCCGTCATCCTTGAGCTCGACTCCCCCTCCTACAACGCTTGGTTCACCTACTTCGCGCTTCTCTTCCGCTCCTACTGTCTCATTGAGCATGTTGACGGGAGCGTCGACATCCGCGAGATGAAAGACGATGACGAGTGGCTGGCCGTCGACGCTTGTATCATTAAGTGGCTGTTCCTCACGATCTCGCACGGGCTCTTTGACATGGTGAACTGCCGCAACCCGTCCGCGCATGCCATTTGGACGCGGCTTTGCGATCTCTTCCTCGACAATCAGCTTCAGCGTCGCGTGTTCCTCCAAGGGGAGTTTTTCACCATGCAGCAAAACGATCTCACGATCGACGAGTACTGCACCAACCAGAAAGTACTCTCTGATGAGCTTCGTGACGTCGGCATGGTGATCAACAACTCGGTCCTCCACCCCGACCTTGGCCAGTCTGCCGCCAACCTCTCCCTTGATACGTCTCCAACGTATCTACTTTTCCAAACACTTTTGCCCTTGTTTTGGACTCTAACTTGCATGATTTGAATGAAACTAACCGGATCGACATTGCTGTTTTCAGCAGAACTGTCATGATGTTGTTTTATGTGTAGAAAATAAAAGTTCTCCGAATGTCCTGAAAATCCACGAAGGCACTTTTTGGAAAATATAAAAAATACTGGCGAAAGAATTAAAACCAGGGGGCCCACACCCTGTCCATGAGGGTGGGGGCGCGCCCCCTCCTCCTGGGCGCGCCCCCTCCTCCTGGGCGCGCCCCCTGTCTCGTGGGCCCCCTGGACCTCCACAGACCTCAACTCCAACTTCATATATTCACGTTTGGGGAGAAAAAAATTAGAGAGAAAGTTTCATCGCGTTTTACGATACGGAGCCGCCGCCAAGCCTAATCTCTCTCGGGAGGGCTGATCTGGAGTCCGTTCGGGGCTCCAGAGAGGGGAATTCGTCGCCGTCGTCATCATCAACCATCCTCCATCACCAATTTCATGATGCTCACCGCCGTGCGTGAGTAATTCCATCGTAGGCTTCCGGACGGTGATGGGTTGGATGAGATTTACCATGTAATCAAGTTAGTTTTGTTAGGGTTTGATCCCTAGTATCCACTATGTTACGAGATTGATGTTGTTATGACTTTGCTATGCTTAATGCTTGTCATTAGGGCCCGAGTGCCATGATTTCAGATCTGAACCTATTATGTTTTCATGAATATATGTGTGTTCTTGATCCTATCTTGCAAGTCTATAGTCACCTATTATGTGTTATGATCCGACAACCCCGAACTGACAATAATTGGGATACTTCTCGGTGATGACCGTAGTTTGATGAGTTCATGTATTCACTATGTGCTAATGCTTTGTTCCGGTTCTCTATTAAAAGGAGGCCTTAATATCCCTTAGTTTCCGCTAGGACCCCGCTGCCACGGGAGGGTAGGACAAAAGATGTCATGCAAGTTCTTTTCCATAAGCACGCATGACTATTTACGGAATACATGCCTACATTACATTGATGAACTGGAGCTATTTCTGTGTCACCCTATGTTATAGCTATTACATGAGGAATCGCATCCGGCATAATTATCCATCACTGATCCATTGCCTACGAGCTTTTCACATCTTGTGCTTCGCTTATTTACTTTTCCGTTGCTATTGTTACAATCACTATAAAACCCAAAAACATTACTTTTGCTACTGTTACCTTTATTATCATACTACTTTTGCTACTCAATACTTTGCTGCAGATACTAAGTTACCGGTGTGCTTGAATTGACAACTCAACTGCTAATACTCAAGAATATTCTTTGGCCCCCCCCTTGTGTCGAATCAATAAATTTGGGTTGAATACTTTACCCTCGAAGTCGCCACGATCCCCTACACTTGTGGGTTATCAAGACTAATTTCTGGCGCTGTTGCCGAGGAGCATAGCTCTATTCTCTGAGTCACTTGGGATTTATATCTGTTGATCACTATGAAGAACTTGAAAGACGCGAAAACTACGATCTATCCCTCAACTATGAGGGGAGGTAAGGAACTGCTATCTAGCTCTGCACTAGATTCTCCTTCTGTTTTGAGTAAGCTTGCGACACCTAAACCTGCTACTGCTATGAATTCTGATATGTCGCATGTTATTGATGATGACGCTTCTGCTATGCATGATACTTATGATGAAACTACTTCTGTGCGTGATACTACTTTGCCATTAGGTGAATTTCTTGATGAACAACTTGCTAGAGTTAGGGGGAATGAAATTATTGAAGATGCTATTATTGATGATAGTGATGATGAAAATTCTCCCAATGATTATGAATTGCCTGTTGTTCCTGAGGGTTATGTTATGAATGAACAAGCTGCTAGAGCTATCTTTGCTTGCAAAGATAGATATGATCTTAAGAAATTATTAGCTAAATGGAAGCAGCAGTCTCTTAATGCTAGAATGAAACCTGACCCAGCTTTTGCTACTTCACCTATTTGTGTTACTGATAAGGATTATGAATTCTCTGTTGATCCTGAAATTATTACTTTAGTTGAATCTGATCCTCTTTATGGCCTTGAATCTGAAACTGTTGTGGCACATCTTACCAAGTTGAACGATATAGCCACCCTGTTTACTCATGATGATAAATCTCGCTATTATTATATCCTTAAGATATTCCCGTTCTCATTAAAGGGTGATGCTAAGACTTGGTATAATACTCTTGCTCCTGGTTGTGTGCTAGTCCTCAGGATATGATTTATTACTTATCTGCTAAATATTTCCCTGCTCATAAGAAACAAGCTGCCTTATGGAAATATATAATTTTGTGCAAATCAAAGAAGAGTCTCCCACAAGCTTGGGGAGGCTTCTCCGATTACTTAATGCTTTGCCAGATCATCCTCTTAAGAAAAATGAAATACTTGATATCTTTTATAATGGACTAACTGATGCTTCCAAGGATTACTTGGATAGTTGTGCTGGTTGTGTTTTCAGGGAAAGAACAGTCGACGAAGCTGAATTGTTCCGAGTGATTCGGGTATTTTTTGGAGTACCGGAGAGTTACGGGAATTCGCCGGGGAGTATATGGGCCTTATTGGGCCATATGGGAATAGAGGAGAGAGGCCAAAAGGAAGGAGGCCTGTGCCCCCCTACGGTCCGAATTGGACAAGGGGTGCAGCCCCTTTCCTTCCCCCACTCCTCCTCTTTCCTTCTCTCCTACTCCAACAAGGAAAAGAGGAGTCCTACTCACGGTGGGAGTAGGACTCCCCCCTTGGCGCGCCCTCCTCCTTGGCCGGCCGCCTCCCCCCTTGCTCCTTTATATACGGGGGCAGGGGGGCACCCCATGGACACAACAATTGATCGTTTGATCTTTTAGCCGTGTGCGGTGCCCCCCTCCACCATAGTCCACCTCGATAATACTGTAGCAGTGCTTAGGCGAAGCCTAGCGTCGGTAGAACATCATCATCGTCACCACGTCGTCGTGCTGACAAAACTCTCCCTCAACACTCGGCTGGATCGGAGTTCGAGGGACGTCATCGGGCTGAACATGTGCTGAACTCGGAGGTGCCGTGCGTTCAGTACTTGATCGGTCGGATCGTGAAGACGTACGACTACATCAACCGCGTTGTGCTAATGCTTCCGCTTTTGGTCTATGAGGGTACGTGGACAACACTCTCCCCTCTCGTTGCTATGCATCACCATGATCTTGCGTGTGCGTAGGAATTTTTTTGGAATTACTACGTTCCCCAACAGTGGCATCCGAGCCAGGTTTTATGCCTTGATGTTATATGCACGAGTAGAACACAAGTGAGTTGTGGGCGATACAAGTCATACTGCTTACCAGCATGTCATACTTTGGTTCAGCGATATTGTTGGATGAAGCGGCCCAGACCGACATTACGCGCACGCTACGCCGAGACTGGTTCTACCGGCGTGCTTTGCACATAGGTGGCTGGCGGGTGTCGGTTTCTCCAACTTTAGTTGAACCGAGTGGCTACGCTTGGGTCCTTGAAGGTTAAAACAACACCAACTTGACAAACTATCGTTGTGGTTTTGATGCGTAGGTAAGAACGGTTCTTTCTAAGCCCGTAACAGCCACGTAAAATTTGCAACAACAAAGTAGAGGACGTCTAACTTGTTTTTGCAGGGCATGTTGTGATGTGATATGGTCAAGACATGATGCTAAATTTTATTGTATGAGATGATCATGTTTTGTAACCGAGTTATCGGCAACTGGCAGGTGCCATATGGTTGTCGCTTTATTGTATGCAATGCAATCGCCTTGTAATGCTTTACTTTATCACTAAGCGGTAGCGATAGTCGTAGAAGCATAAGATTGGCGAGACGACAACGATGCTATGATGGAGATCAAGGTGTCGCGCCGGTGACGATGGTGATCATGACGGTGCTTCGGAGGTGGAGATCACAAGCACAAGATGATGATGGCCATATCATATCACTTATATTGATTGCATGTGATGTTTATCTTTTATGCATCTTATTTTTCTTAGTTCGGCGGTAGCTTTATAAGATGATCTCTCACTAAATTATCAAGGTATAAGTGTTCTCCACGAGTATGCACCGTTATGCGAAAGTTCTTCGTGGCCGAGACACCACATGATGATCGGGTGAGATAGGCTATACGTTCAAATACAGCGGGTGCAAAACAGTTGCACACGCGGAATACTCGAGTTAAACTTGGACGAGCCTAGCATATAATGAGATATGGCCTCGGAACACAGAGACCGAAAGGTCGAGCGTGAATCATATAGTAGATATGATCAACATAGTGATGTTCACCTTTGAAACTACTCCATCTCACGCGATGATCGGACATGGTTTAGTTGATATGGATCACATGATCACTTAGAGGATTAGAGGGATGTTTATCTAAGTGGGAGTTCTTAAGTAATATGATTAATTGAACTTTAATTTATCATGAACCTTAGTCTGGTAGTATTAGCATATCTATGTTGTAGATCAATAGCTTCGGCGTTGTTGCTCCCCGTTTATATTTTGATATGTTCCTAGAGAAAAATAAGTTGAAAAATGTTAGTAGCAATGATGCGGACTTGGTCCGTGATCTGAGGATAAACCTCATTGCTGCATAGAAGAATTATGTCCTTGATGCACCGCTATGTGACAGACCTATTGCAGGAGCAGATGCAGACGTTATGAACGTTTGGCTAGCTCAATATGATGAGTACTTGATAGTTTAGTGCGCCATGCTTAAAGGCTTAGAATCGGGACTTCAAAGACGTTTTGAATGTCATGGACCATATGAGATGTTCCAGAGTTGAAGTTAATATTTCAAGCAAATACCCGAGTTGAGAGATATGAAGTCTCCAACAAGTTCTATAGCTAAAAAGATGGAGGAGAATAGCTCAAGCGGTGAGCATGTGCTCAGATTATGCAGGTACTACAATCACTTGAACCAAGTGGGAGTTAATCTTCCAGATAAGATAGTGATTTGACAGAGTTCTCTAGTCACTATCACCAAGTTACTAGAACTTCGTGATGAACTATAATATGCAAGGGATAACTCAAACGATTCCCAAGCTCTTCGTGATGCTGAAATCGACGAAGGTAGAAATCAAGAAAAACATCAAGTGTTGATGGTTGACAAGACCACTAGTTTTCAAGAAAAGGGCAAAGGGAAGAAGGGGAACTTCAAGAAGAACGGCAAGCGAGTTGCTGCTCAAGTGGAAGCCCAAGTCTAGACCTAAGCACTAGGGCCCGAGTGCTTCTACTCCAAAGGAACTGGTCACTGGAAGCAGAACTGCCCCAAGTATTTGGCGGATAAGAAGGATGGCAAAGTGAACAAAGGTATATTTGATATACATGTTATTGATGTGTACATTACTAGTGTTTATAGCAACCCCTCAGTATTTGATACTAGTTCAGTTGCTAAGATTAGTAACTTCGAAGCGGGAGTTGCAGAATAAACAGAGACTAGTTAAGGGTGAAGTGACGATGTGTGTTGGAAGTGGTTCCAAGATTGATACGATCATCATCGTAGACTCCCTATACTTTCGGGATTAGTATTGAACCTAAATAAGTGTTATTTGGTGTTTGCGTTGAGCATGAATATGATTTGATCATGTTTATTGCAATACTGATTATTCATTTAAGTTAGAGAACAATTGTTGTTACATTTACATGAATAAAACCCTTCTATGGTCATACACACCAACGAAAATGGTTTGTTGGATCTCGATCATAGTGATACACATATTCATAATATTGAAGCCAAAAGATGCAAAGTTAATAATGATAGTGCAACTTATTTGTGGCACTTGCCGTTTAGGTCATATTGGTGTAAAGCGCATGAAGAAACTCCATGCTGATGGGCTTTTGGAATCACTTGATTATGAATCACTTGATGCTTGCGAACCATGCCTTATGGGCAAGATGACCAAAATTCCGTTCTCCGGAACAATGGAGCGACCAACAGATTTGTTGGAAATAATACATACTGATGTATGCAGTCCGATGAGTGTTGATACTCGCGGCAGATATCATTATTTTCTGACCTTCACAAATGATTTGATCAGATATGGGTATATCTACTTGATGAAACACAAGTCTGAAACATTTGAAAAGTTCAAAGAATTTCAGAGTGAAGTAGAGAATCATCGTAACAAGAAAATAAAGTTTTTACGATCTGATCGCGGAGACAAATATTTGAGTTACGAGTTTGGTCTTCAATTAGAACAATGTGGAATAGTTTGACAAATTCGTGCCACCTGGAACACCACAGTCTAATGGTGTGTCCGAACGTCATAACCATACTATATTGGATATAGTGTAATCTATGATGTTTCTTACCGATTTACCACAATAGTTTTGGGGTTATGCATTAGAGACAGCTGCATTCACGTTAAAAGGGCACCATCTAAATCCGTTGAGACGACACTGTATGAACTGTGGTTTGGCAAGAAACCAAAGTTGTCATTTCTTAAAGTTTGGGGTTGCGATGCTTATAAGAAAAAGTTTCATCCTGATAAGCTCAAACCCAAATCAGAGAAATGTGTCTTCATAGGATACCCAAAGGAGATAGTTGGGTACACCTTCTATCACAGATCCGAAGGCAAGATATTCGTTGCTAAGAATGGATCCTTTCTAGAGAAGGAGTTTCTCTCAAAAGAAGTGAGTGGGAGGAAAGTAGAACTTGATGAGGTAACTGTACCTGTTCCCTTATTGGAAAGTAGTTCATCACAGAAATCTGTTCCTGTGACTACTACAACAATTAGTGAGGAAGCTAATGATGATGATCATGAAGCTTCAGATCAAGTTACTACCAAACCTCGTAGGTCAACTAGAGTAAGATCTGCACCAGAGTGGTACGGTAATCCTGTTCTGGAGGTCATGTTACTTGACCATGACAAACCTACAAACTATGAAGAAGCGACGGTGAGCCCAGATTCCGCAAAATGGCTTGAGGCCATGAAATCTGAGATGGGATCCATGTATGAGAACAAAGTGTGGACTTTGGTTGACTTGCCCGATGATCGGCAAGCCATGGATCTTCAAGAGGAAAATGGACGCTGATAGTAGTGTTACTATCTACAAAGCTAGAATTGTCGCAAAAGGTTTTCGACACGTTCAAGGTGTTGACTACGATGAGAGTTTCTCACTCGTATCTATGCTTAAGTCTGTCCGAATCATGTTAGCAATTGCCGCATTTTATGAAACCTGGCAAATGGATAAACAAAACTGCATTCCTTAATGGATTTATTAAAGAAGAGTTGTATATGATGCAACCAGAAGGTTTTGTCAATCCTAAAGGTGCTAACAAAATATGCAAGCTCCAACGATCCATCTATGGACTGGTGCAAGCATCTCGGAGCTGGAATATACGCTTTGATGAGTTGATCAAAGCATATAGTTTTATACAGACTTACGGTGAAGCCTGTATTCACAAGAAAGTGAGTGGGAGCACTACAACCTTTCTGATAAGTATATGTGAATGACATATTGTTGATCAAAAATAATGTAGAATTTTCTGAAAAGCATAAAGGAGTATTTGAAAGGACTTTTTCAAAGAAAGACCTTGGTGGAGCTGCTTACATATGGAGCATCGACATCTATAGAGATAGATCAAGACGCTTGATAAGTTTTTTCAATGAGTACATACCTTGACAAGATTTTGAAGTAGTTCAAAATGGAACAGTCAAAGAAAGAGTTCTTGCCTGTGTTACAAGGTGTGAGATTGAGTAAGACTCAAAACACGACAACAGCAGAAGATAGAAAGAGAATGAAAGTCATTCCCTACGCCTCAGCCACAGGTTCTATAAAGTATGCCATGCTGTGTACCATATCTATTGCATACCCTACCACTAAGTTTGGCAAGGGAGTGCAATAATGATCTAGGAGTAGATCAATGGATAGCGGTCAAAATTATCCTTAGTGGCATAAGGATATGTTTCTCGATTATGGAAGTGACAAAGGTTAAATGCGTAAAGGGTTACGTCGATGCAAGTTTTGACACTAATGTAGATGACTCTAAGTCTCGGTCTAGATACATATTGAAAGTGGGAGCAATTAGCTAGAGTAGCTCCGTGCAGAGTATTATAGACATAGAAATTTGCAAAATACTTACGGATCTGAATGTGACAGACCCGATGACTAAAATTATCTCACAAGCAAAACATGATCATACCTTAGTACTCTTTGGGTGTTAATCACATAGCGATGTGAACTAGATTACTGACTCTAGTAAATCCTTTGGGTGTTGGTCACATGTCGATGTGAACTATGGGTGTTAACCACATGAAGATGTGAACTATTGATATTAAATCACATGGCGATGTGAACTAGATTATTGACTCTAGTGCAAGTGGGAGACTGAAGGAAATATGCCCTAGAGGCAATAATAGAGTTATTATTTATTTCCTTATATCATGATAAATGTTTATTATTCATGCTAGAATTGTATTAACCGGAAACATAATACATCACTACTAGGAAAAAGCTTATACACAGAAACTTACCAGCAGCGCTGTTTAAAAACAGACGCTACTGCTAAATAGCAGTAGCGCTCTCTACAAACCGCGCTTACTAATATCCCTTTAGCGAACGCTAGGAGAGAACAATGCTACTACTAAAATTGCTGTATGCTGCCTCCAGACTAGGTATAGTAGTAGCGCTCTTTCCATAGACGCGCTACTGCTAAAGTACTTAGGAGTAGCGCGTTTCGCCAACACACGCTACTACTTACTGCTGCACCATCCACCTGATCCACTCCCACCCACCACCCTTCTCATTCCCTTCTCCCACGGCCGCCACGCCTCCTGCTCCCACACCGGCGCCGCCTCCTCCATCTCCCCAGCCTGTCCCTCATCAACGCACAGCTCCTCCACCTTGCTGGATGCGACGCCCCCACCCCCCAACCCCCCAACCCACAACCCCCCCCGGGGGGCGCGTCCGCGGCGGCTGCCCTTCCACGCCGTCTCCGTCTGCCCCCGCCGCTCCGCTGTCTCCTCCGTCTCCGCCTCCTCCCCGCAGCAGGCGCCGGGACCGGGCGATGGCGATGATGCCAACGGGCCCACCGGTGTGCCCGTGCCCTTCTCCCGCAAATCCGCCATCGCGCTGCCTTGTAAGGCCAACAATATGTTTGTTTTCTGCTTGGTGCTCGCCATTCTGATTACAGGTATAATATGATGTGCTTGCTTGTGAATGCAGGGCCGTTGACGAGCGCAGATCTGATGGGGGAGGCCAGCGGGGAAGGCCTCAGGGTAAGTCTGTTTCTTGTAGGAAGTCTTGCAGCTAACTGCTGAAAAAAAGTGGCATGTAAATCTGATTGATGAAAATTGTTGTATGCCATCATAAGTTTGTTTGTTTGTCTGAATTCTTAAGCTATATGCACATGTTTAGATGTGCAAATTCTCAAGATTAAAGCGTTAGGCTCAGTAGATAATAGGAAGATTAACTCGTCAGGGTAAGTTTCCAAATGTAACTGAAAATTAAACTGCTGTATTATTTTCTTCAGTTGGTGAGGCAAGATTAAAGCGTTAGGCTCAGTAGATAATAGGAAGATTAACCCGTCAGGGTAAGTTTCCAAATGTAACTGAAAATTAAACTGCTTGTATTATTTTCTTGGTTGGTGAGGCAGTTCAAGATTAATCTGTGTCCTTGCCACGGTTACCTTGAGTTGGTGTGCTAGTATTTTCAGCAATTTTTGCTGAGGTCAACACTAAGCATTTATATTTGCTTCTACAAATAATGGCAAGGGTGGTGGAAGTAGATATGTGTTACATCCTGCAAAGACGTAGTTCTTGAGATACGTAATGTTCAAGCTATCGGGTCTCTTTGTCATGCCATCAAGAGTAGTAACAGCATCAACATTTATGATTCACGTCTAATTGCTTTGTTGGGCTGTCTCTTTCCAATCTCTTGGACCTGTTTCACACACAAAATATTTTCACTGCCAAGCTGATTATCAACACCACCTTAAAATATTTGTGATGGCCTAATAGACGCCTTGACAACCTAACCAAAGAAATCGAAGAATCATCCATTACATTTATGTTACCATTCTTCAGACTAAAAAAACCTTATAGCAACCATATGCCGCTTTGGTGTTACCTGAAAATAAGGTAGCAAATTACTATAGTTACTACTTCAAAACCATGTACTCCTACTCACTATTTCTGTTTGTCATGTGTACTACCAACTTACTAATGTTTCTTTAATTCCCAGTCTACAAAATTCATGCTTGCTACTGTATGCTTGTGCCCCTAGCTTGCATGCTGATGTTGTATGTGCATGGTGGTGGCCTCCTTCCTGTTGTTATTTGCTCCATATTGAGAATTGTTTTGTAAAAGATAATGAGATGGGCCTTGATTAGGAGATGATTCTAGCAAGTTCAAACTCTCTTGAATGGATAGATCATAGTTCAGTTAGGATAAGTGATGTTAGGAATATGTTGTATGCAAGTTCAGTGTGTATTAGAAAAAGTTCAGCATTATATTATATAGCAAATTCACTACATGGGGATTTGGCAAGCAGTTTTGTAAAAAAGTTTATGGCGATTTGCTCCGACATGATTTTGTGTGTGTATTTTGTGTGTGTAAAAAAGTTTATGGCGATTTGCTCAACAAGATGAACCATACAGGCGAGGAACCTCCCAGGCGAGCAACTCCTCCGTCCAAGTTGAGCGCTGGGCGTCGTCCACCCTGTTGGCCACCCGGGTGACGTCGAGGCTGACGATTGGCGATCTCGGTGGACCGGACGCCAACATGCCGATGAGGCTGAGAGCCACAAACAGGTAGCACTGGTGATCCTGAGAACAGAGTGCTTCAGAATTCATAAATACTTCATGTGTAGTACAATTCATATCTGCACACCTTGGTAATTTGAACAGGCTTATGCCTTGCTGTCGGAACAATGAATTCAAGGTTTTGCAGGATCCAACGTGTCGCTAAGGCTGGCTGTGAGTAGAGTGTGAACTCATAGAGGATACGAATCATATCTCTTGTACCATCTGATCATTTCATGGAACAACTAGCTAGTGCTCTGTTTTCTTGGGCTAGATGCCTAGAGCAATCCATGTAAATTTTAGTCTCCGTAGTTTCCAAATCGTGAACTGTATGCTAGTTTTTAATGATGTCTTGTTACTCTGGCTGTCACTATTGATTCATGTGCATGTGCTAGAAAGAAATAAAATACCCTACTAGATTTGGATGTGGACGCTAACTAACAAGTTTTCACTTTCCCGACATGGGCGCAGGGTTGATTGACGCGGACTACCGCGGCCCGGTGGGCAGTGTGCTCTTCAACGACTCGGAGGTGGACTTGGCTGTGAAGACCGGCGACCGCGTCGCACGGATGATCATCCAGGTAATCTCGACGCCGGAGGTCGCCGAGGAGGAGGACCTCGACGCCACAGTTCGGGGGGAGGTCCACCTACGTCTAAACTCTGAGTCTTGGTAGATACATCTAGAGAAGTGGTCTGTTTAGGTTGATGGAAAGCTAGGAAAGTACCCACCTTTCAATGATAGTTGTGCATTATGATCACGGGATGTCGTGATTTCTTCCTGTTCAGATGTTCACTGTTGTATCTATGAATTCTTCAACTGTTAAAGATGGTTCTGTGACCTGAGCTTATTTTTCATTGGACGTGTCTCTGATGGAAGCAACTGCATCTAACTTTTATTTTTTTAATTCGCAATTACTTAGTAGTAGCGTGGGAAACAACAACTCACTACTAGTATTTAGGATAGCAGTAGCGCATAGGAGAAGCGCGCTATAGCTATTAGCAGTAGCGAGCTTTCGTTAAGCGCACTGCTGCTACACTTGTGTAGCAGTAGCGCTGGTGAGCACGCGCTACTTCTATGTGTTAGCTGTAGAGCCTTATTAGTAGCGCCGGTCCCCGCGCTACTAATACACCTAAAACCCGCGCTGCTGCTAGCCTTTTCCCTATTAGTGCATGTGTGAATACATAGACAAACAGAGTGTCACTAGTATGCCTCTACTTGACTAGCTCGTTAATCGAAAATGGTTATGTTTCCTAACCATAGACATGAGTTGTCATTTGATTAACGGTATCACATCATTAGGAGAATGAAGTGATTGACTTGACCCATTCCGTTAGCTTAGCACTTGATCGTTTAGTATGTTGTTATTGCTTTCTTCATGACTTATACATGTTCCTATGACTATGAGATTATGCAACTCCCGTTTACGGAGGAACACTTTGTGTGCTACCAAAGCGTCCTGGCGAATCGGGTGATTATAAAGGTGCTCCACGGGTGTCTCGAAGGTACTTGTTGGGTTGGCGTATTTGAGATTAGGATTTGTCACTCCGATTGTCGGAGAGGTATCTTTAGGCCCACTCGGTAATGCACATCACTTAAGCCTTGCAAGCATTGCAACTAATGAGTTAGTTGCGGGATGATGTATTACGGAGCGAGTAAAGAGACTTGTCGGTATTTAGATTGAACTAGGTATTGAGATATCGACGATCGAATCTCGGGCAAGTAACATACCGATGACAAAGGGAACAACGTATGTTGTTATGCGGTTTGACCGACAAAGATCTTCGTAGAATATGTGGGAGCCAATATGAGAATCCAGGTTCCGCTATTGGTTATTGACCAGAGATGTGTCTCGGTCATGTCTACATAGTTCTCGAACCCGTAGGATCCGCACGCTTAAAGTTCGATGACGGTTATATTATGAGTTTATGAGTTTTGATGTACCGAAGGAGTTCGGAGTCCCGGATGAGACCGGGGACATGACGAGAAGTCTCGAAATGGTCGAGACGTAAATATTGACATATTGGACGACTATATTCGGACTTCGGAAAGGTTCCGAGTGATTCGGGTATTTTTGAGTCTGGGAGGATTCTTGGAATTCGCCGGGAGTATATGGGCCGTATTGGGCCATACGGGAATAGAGGAGAGAGGCCAAAGGAAGGAGGCCTGCCCCCTCCGGGTCCGGTGGACAAGGGCTGCAGCCCCTTTTTCCTTCTCCCTCTCCTCCTCTTTCCTTCTCTCCTACTCCACCAAGGAAAGGAGGAGTCCTACTCACGTTGGGAGTAGGACTCCCCCCTTGGTGCGCCCTCCTCCTTGGCCGGCCGCCTTCCCCCTTGCTCCTTTATATACGGGGGCAGGGGGGCACCCCATGGACACAACAATTGATCGTTTGATCTTTTAGCCGTGTCGGTGCCCCCTCCACCATAGTCCACCTCGATAATATTGTAGCGATTGCTTAGGCGAAGCCCTCGTCGGTAAAAACATCATCATCGTCACCACGCCCGTCGTCTTGTGAAACTCTCCCCTCAACACTTTCGGTTGGATCGGAGTTCGAGGGACGTCATCGGGCTGAACGTGTGCTGAACTCGGAGGTGCCGTGCGTTTGGTACTTGATCGGTCGGATCGTGAAGACGTACAACTACATCAACCGCGTTGTGCTAACGCTTCCGCTTTCGGTCTACGAGGGTACGTGGAAAACACTCTCCCCTCTCGTTGCTATGCATCACCATGATCTTGCGTGTGCATAGGATTTTTTTTGAAATTACAATGTTCCCCAACAACAGTCTCCTTTGGGTATCCTATGAAGACACATTTCTCCGATTTGGGTTCGAGCTTATCAGGTTGAAGCTTTTTCACATAAGCATCGCAGCCCCAAACTTTAAGAAACGACAACTTTGGTTTCTTGCCAAACCACAGTTCATAAGGCGTCGTCTCAACGGATTTAGATGGTGCCCTATTTAACGTGAATGCAGCCGTCTCTAAAGCATAACCCCAAAATGATAGCGGTAAATCAGTAAGAGACATCATAGATCGTACCATATCTAGTAAAGTACAATTACGACGTTCAGACACACCATTACGCTGTGGTGTTCCGGGTGGTGTGAGTTGTTAAACTATTTCACATTGTTTTAAATGAAGGCCAAACTCGTAAGTAAAATATTTGCCTCGGTGGTCAGATCATAGAAACTTGTATTTTCTTGTTACGATGATTCTCCACTTCACTCTGAAATTCTTTGAACGTTTCAACTGTTTTAGATTTGGGTTTCATTAAGTAGATATACCCATATCTGCTCAATTCATCTGTGAAGGTCAGAAAATAATGATACCCGCCACGAGCCTTGACACTCATCGGACCGCATACAACGGTATGTATTATTTCCAATAAGTCAGTAGCTCGCTCCATTGTTCCGAAGAACGGAGAGTTTATTCATCTTGCCCACGAGGCATGGTTCGCAAGCATCACATGATTCATAATCAAGTGATTCCAAAATCCCATTAGCATGGAGTTTCTTCATGCGCTTTACACCAATATGACCTAAACGGCAGTGCCACAAATAAGTTGCACTATCATTATTAACTTTGCATCTTTTGGCTTCAATATTACGAATATGTGTATCACTACGATCGAGATCCAACAAACTATTTTCATTGGGTGTTATGACCATCGAAGGTTTTATTCATGCAAACAGAACAACAATTATTCTCTGACTTTAAATGAATAAATGTATTACAATAAACATGATCAAATCATATTCATGCTCAATGCAAACACCAAATAACATTTATTTTAGGTTCAACACTAATCCCGAAGGTAAAGGGAGTGTGCGATGGTGATTATATCATTCTTGGAAACACTTCCAACACACATCGTCACCTTGCCCTTAACTAGTATCTGTTCATTCTGCAACTCCTGTTTCGAGTTACTATTCTTAGCAACTGAACCAGTATCAAATACTGAGGGGTTGCTATAAACACTAGTAAAGTACACATCAATAACATGTATATAAAATATAGCTTTGTTCACTTTGCCATCCTTCTTATCAACCAAATACTTGGGGCAGTTCTGCTTCCAGTGACCGGTCCCTTTGCAGTAGAAGCACTCAGTTGTCCAGACTTGGGCTTCTTCACTTGAGCAGCAACTTGCTTGCCGTTCTTCTTGAAGTTCCCCTTCTTCCCTTTGCACTTTTTCTTGAAACTAGTGGTCTTGTCAACCATCAACACTTAAGGTTTTTCTTGATTTCTACCTTCGCCGATTTTAGCATCGCCAAGAGCTTGCGAATTGTTTTCGTCATCCCTTGCATATTATAGTTCATCACAAAGTTCTAGTAACTTGGTGATAGTGACTAGAGAACTTTGCCAATTACTATCTTATCCGGAAGATTAACTCCCACTTGATTCAAGAAATTGTAGTACCCGGACATAACTGAGCACGTGCTCACCGGGTTGAGCTATTCTCCTCCATCTTGTAGGCAAAATCTTTGTAAGATGTCTCATACCTCTCGACACGGGCATGCGTATGAAATACCAATTTCAACTCTTGGAGCATCTTATATGCTCCGTGGCGTTCAAAACATTTTTGAAGTCCCAGTTCTAAGCCATAAAGCATGGTGCACTAAACTATCAAGTTGTCATCATACCGAGCTTTTGTCAAAATGTTCATAACGCCCCAGATTCCGCTTCCCGCAATAGTTACGTCACACCTAGCGGTGCATCAAGGACATAATACTTCTGTGCAGCAATGAGGATAATCCTCAGATCATGGAGCTAGTCCGCATCTTTTCTACTAACATCTTTCAACTTATTTTTCTCCAGGAACATATCAAAAATAAACTGGGAGCCACATCGCGAGCTATTGATCTACAACATAGATATGCTAATACTATCAAGACTAAGTTCATGATAAATTGAAGTTCAATTAATCATATTACTTAAGAACTCACACTTAGATAGACATCCCTCTAATCATCTAAGTGATCACGTGATCCATATCAACTAAACCATGTCCGATTATCATGTGAGATGGAGTAGTTTTCAATGGTGAACATCACTATGTTGATCATATCTACTATATGATTCACGCTCGACCTTCTCGGTCCTCAAAGGTTCCGAGGCCATATCTGCATATGCTAGACTCGTCCAAGTTTAACCCGAGTATTTACTGCATGTGCAAAACTGGCTTGCACCGTTGTATGTGAGCGTGAGAGAGCTTATCACACCCGATCATCATGTGGTGTCTCGACACGGATTTAACTTTGGCAACAGTGCATACTCAGGGAGAACACTTGTACCTTGAAATTTAGTGAGAGATCATCTTATAATGCTACCGTCAATCAAAGCAGAATAAGATGCATAAAGGATAAACATCACATGCAATCAATATAAGTGATATGATATGGCCATCATCATCTTGTGCCTTTGATCTCCATCTCCAAAGCACCGTCATGATCACCATCATCAGCGGCGCGACACCTTGATCTCCATCGTAGCATCGTTGTCATCTCGCCAAATATTGTTTCTACAACTATCGCTACCGCTTAGTGATAAAGTAAAAACAATTACAGGGCGATTGCATTGCATACAATAAAGCGACAACCATATGGCTCCTGCCAGTTGCCGATAACTCGGTTACAAAACATGATCATCTCATACAATAAAGTTTAGCATCATGTCTTGACCATATCACATCACAACATGCCCTGCAAAAACAAGTTAGACGTCCTCTACTTTGTTGTTGCAAATTTTACGTGGCTGCTACGGGCTTAGCAAGAACCGTTCTTACCTACGCATCAAAACCACAACGATAGTTTATCAACTTGGTGCTGTTTTAACCTTCGCAAGGACCGGGCGTAGCCACACTCGGTTCAACTAAAGTTGGAGAAACTGACACCCGCCAGCCACCTGTGTGGAAAGCACGTCGGTAGAACCAGTCTCGCGTAAGCGTATGTGTAATGTCGGTCCGGGCCGCTTCATCCAACAATACCGCCAAATCAAAGTTACATGCTGGTAAGCAGTATGACTAGTATTGCCCACAACTCAGTTGTGTTCTACTCGTGCATATAACATCTACGCATCAACCTGGCTCGGATGCCACTGTTGGGGAACGTAGTAATTTCAAAAAAAATCCTACGCACACGCAAGATCATGGTGATGCATAGCAACGAGAGGGAAGAGTGTTGTCTACGTACCCTCTTAGACCGTATGCGGAATCGTTATGACAACGCGGCTGATGTAGTCATACGTCTTCACGATCGACCGATCCTAGCACCGAAGGTACGACACCTCCGCGGACTGCTCACGTTCTGCTCGGTGATGTCCCATGAACTCATGATCCAGCTAGAGCTTCGCAGGAGAGTTCCGTGAGCACGACGGCGTGATGATGGTGATGATGATGCTACCGACGCAGGGCTTCACCTAAGTACCGCTATGATATTTCCGAGGTGGATTATGGTGTAGGGGCACCACATACGGCTAAAAGATCAACTGATCAACATGTGTGTCTATGGGGTGCCCCATGCCCCCATATATAAAGGAGCTAGGGGGAGGCGGCCGGCCAAGGAGGAGGGCACGCCATTGCGAGTAGGACTCCTTCTTTACTAGTAGGAGTAGGAGAAGGGGGAAGGGAAGGAGAGAGGAGGACGGAAAGGGGGGCGCCGCCCCCCCCCCCTTCTTGTCCAATTCGGACTAGAGGGGGAGGGGGCGCGCAGCCTGCCCTGGCCGCCCCTCCTCTTCTCCACTAAGGCCCAATAGGCCCATTACACCCCCCGGGGGGTTCTGGTAACACCCCGGTACACCAGTATACGTCCGAACTTGCCCGGAACCCTTCCGAAATTCAAACATAGTCATCCAATATATCGATCTTTATGTCTCGACCATTTGGAGACTCCTCGTCATGTCTGTGATAATATCCGTGACTCCGAACTACCGTCGTTACATCAAAACACATAAACTCATAATACCGATCGTCACCGAACGTTAAGCGTGCGGACCCTACGGGTTCGAGAACTATGTAGACATGACCGAGACACGTCTCCGGTCAATAACCAATAGCGGAACCTGGATGCTCATATTGGCTCCTACATATTCTACGAAGATCTTTATCGGTCAAACCGCATAACAACATACGTTGTTCCCTTTGTCATCGGTATGTTACTTGACCGAGATTCGATCGTCGGTATCTCAATGCCTAGCTCAATCCCGTTATCGGCAAGTCTCTTTACTCGTTCTGTAATGCATCGTCCCGCAACTAACACGTTAGTCACATTGCTTGCAAGGCTTATAGTGATGTGCATTACCGAGAGGGCCCAGAGATACCTCTCCGACAATCGGAGTGACAAATCCTAATCTCGATCTATGCCAACTCAACAAGTACCATCCGAGACACCTGTAGAGCACCTTTATGATCACCCAGTTACGTTGTGACGTTTGGTAGCACACAAAGTGTTCCTCCGGTAATCAGGAGTTGTATAATCTCATAGTCATCGGAACATGTATAAGTCATGAAGAAAGCAATAGCAGTAAACTAAAATGATCAAGTGCTAAGCTAACGGAATGGGTCAAGTCAATCACACATTCTCCTAATTATGTGATCCCATTTATCAAATGACAACTCATGTCTATGGTTAGGAAACTTAACCATCTTTGATCAACGAGCTAGTCAAGTAGAGGTATACTAGTGACACTCTGTTTGTCTATGTATTCATACATGTATTATGTTTCCGGTTAATACAATTCTGGCATGAATAATAAACATTTATCATGATATAAGGAAATAAATAATAACTTTATTATTGCCTCTAGGGCATATTTCCTTCAGTGCTAGCTATATGGATTGGCTTTAGATTGTATCAAGACGTACCCAAATACTAGTATTTTTATAGGGGAATGATTTTATCCTTCTATAGGTCCGTAATTTGTGTACCATGTAAAATGCTGGAGTAAATAGTTTAGAAGTGTAAACATTACTACACTCCCAAACAAAAAGTAAAATGCTGGAGCTAATGTTGCGAATTCGGATTTGTAATTACTGGGGAACAAAATGGAAGTAGTTGTATGAATGCAGGTATCAGAAGTTCGAAGCGCATGGTTGGGGTCTTCTAAAAGCGGGACCTATCTGGAGAATGTGTGACAGATCTTACATTAATATTCGGAGAGATAACTGGCTCCCAAGAACACAAGGTGTTGAAGTTACTGGTAGGAAGAATAGAACCAAGATCAAATGGGTATCTGATCCGATCTTAAGTGGACCAAGGAGATGGGATGAGAATTTGATTAGGCATCTGTTCTATCTATATGATGCGGAGGAGATACTGGGATTGCGTATTCAGTCATCAGGGGAAGGTGATTTTGTAGCTTGGCATTTTGAGAAGTCGGGGATGTTCTCGGTTAAAAGTGCGTACAAGCTTGCGCTTACCCTAAAGTTAAAAAAGGATGATGAGGGGCAGTTTAGTGCTGCAGAGATGGGAGAGGAAAATTTGGGATATTATCTGGAAGGCCAATATTCCGCAGAAGATCCGGATTTTTGCTTGACGTGTTGCATCCAATAGTTTGTATGTCCAGGTAAACAGAGTGGCTCATCACCAAACTACTGTTAGTACGTTCTATTTGTGGAATGGAGGATGAAAGTATTTTTCATGCACTTGTGATGTGTCTGAAGGCTTTTGCAGGCAATGAGGGACATTTCGGAATTACCGGTGGAGGAGATGCTCAGATACACAGGGGTTGACTGGTTTCTTAATCTTTTAAGTCATTTGAGCCATATTATGCGGGACCAAATTATCTTCATATTATGGAGAGCCTGGCATTTGAGAAATGATTTGATATTTGGTAAAGGAAAGGAATCTGTGTTAGCATCTGCTACCTTCGTGGAGAATTATTGGTCATCCTTTGTTGTTCATACTGTACCTCTAGTGGACACGAAAAATAAAGGAAAATGTCCAATGCATGGGCTGAGAACTGCTCCTAATTTGGCGGTGTCCAAGATGAAGAGGAAGGCACCGCCTCCGGGTTATATCAAGATTAATGTCGACGCAAGTTTTGTGGAGAGTATCAGCCTTGCAAGTGTGGGTGTGGTGGCTAGAGATTCTTCTGGGAATGTCATTATATCGTCTTGCGATTTCATTGGGTGCTGTAAAAGTGTAGACGAAGCGGAGCTAAGGGCATGTATTGTCGGTCTTTATATTGGTATTACTCTCCACAATCCTATAATTTTAATTTTAGAGACTGACTGTGCGTTTGCTGCTGCATCCCTTGCAAATGATCTATTTGACAGGTCAAATTTGCTCGATTTGAAGAAGGAAGCAAGGAGTATCGCTAATAGTTTACAAATCAACAAGATTAGCCGCTTGGCCAATGAGGTAGCACATTCAATTGCAAAGTTTTGCTTTGATAATAGATCGGATGGTATTCTTATTAATGTTGTACCGCCCTGTATGGTGAATTATGTAATGAACGATTGCAACGTCTCTTTTGATTAATTAATATTAGAGGTGGTGTTCAAAAAGAAAAGGAAGTTCCAACCGCAGATGTGTGCAGCTCCTCTGGTCCATCCGGCTGAAAGGTTGTTATCCTCTTCTCGGACAGCCACCGTTTCTTTCCATCAACCGGCCATGTACGACTTGTATCAGTTCCATGTTACACCCTCTGGACCACCCATCAGCTCTCTCCACGTCTACGACAAAGTTACTGTAACCTAGATTTGAGTTCTTTCGGTGAATTGGGCATTATGGGGATTGGATGGACCTGTTTGACAGAGGTGGCTCCTGGGGAGGGGATTAGGGTGGATCTTATTTGGCGTCAAATGAATGCACAATTGATTTTCCCTAGCATCTCGTTTTGGTTTTTTGTTGTTTTTTCTGGTCTTCTCTTTTCTTTTGGTTTATTACTATCTTTCAGTTTACTTAGACTATTCATTTTGAAATCTTAACAATTTTAAAAAACATTCAGAAATTTTGATAAATGTTCACAATTTCTGTAAAAACTACGAGAGTACATGATCATTTTAATAATATTCGAAGATTTCAGAAAATATTCATTTTTAAAATAAATAAAAATTTGTGTTTTTATGGGAGACAAATGAAAAAGCCAACTGAAAACTGTAAAATCGATTGAACCAGGAAAAACTCTCTACAAATGCAATTGACAACAGTAGGAAACCTATGAGCAACAAATGGGCTGGCTCATCACTACAAAAAAAGACACATCCGTGACATTTTGGGCCGAACGAAAAAAATTTCTGTCATACAAATGACACTTCTATGACGATAATTGTGACAAAACCCGGTATCATCATAGATGTGATGGGCTCCTACTTTTATGACAAAAAATCATGACAGAAAATGGGCTTTTCGGCCCCGGCGGGCTGGAGACGCAGCTGCATGACATTTCTTTGGGCCGTCCCACGACGGAAAAACCATGGTAGAAGTGGGACGGGAGGAAAATTTCGGGAGTTCGCGGGTTACGGTGGGAGGTCGGGGGCTGAGCGATGCGCGTTTCTCGTGCATTAACGTATGCGCGTGTGTGTGAGGCGTTGGCTCTAAGTGAACCCGGAAGCGAGGCGTTGGCTCTAATCGAACCCGGCGATTGCACCGCGAGTTACTGGCGTTACATTGAACCCAGCAATCGATCGATGGCTGTTAATCGAACCCGATCGGCGATTCTTCGCCATCGCTGCTAATCAAGCCGATCGATTGTATGGAACGATGGCGTTGCGGGGGTTGGATGAGCAAGGAGCGGTGGCGTTGCTCTGTGGATGAACAGACGCCGTGGTGTGGAGGGCTGGATGAGCGATGAAGCGGTGGAGGGTGCCCGTGGAGGGCTGGTTGAAACGAGACCGTGGTGTGGAGGGCTGGATGAACAGTGGAAGCGGTGGAGGGTGGTTGAGCGGTGGCGGTGGAGTAAGCGCCAGCGGTGGAGGCTGGATGAGCGAGGAGCCCGTGGAGGCTGGAGGAGGTCGGCGGTGGAGATGAACAATATCCGTGGAGTCCGTTTTGCGGTACTCAGACCTCTCCCGATGAACAGGACCCCGTTTCGGCCGTGGCGCTCCAACACAAGTCCGCTTTTGTGATGCGCCACACCCTCCCGATCAACGGGACCCTGTTTCGGACCGTAGGGAGGTCCGTTTTGTCCGTTTTGCGACGCGACACCTCCCGATCAACGGGACCCCGTTTGACCGTGGGAGGTCCGCTTTCCTCCGCTTTCTTGACGCCACACCCTCCCGATCAGCGGGACCCGTTCCGAACGTGGGAGGTCCGTTTCCTCCGCTTCTGCTGACGCCAGCCTCGTTTCCATCGCCTGTTCTGTCCAAGCCCTCCCGATGAACACGACCACGCATTCTGTTCCAACCCAGCCGGTTGGCTCCCCATGAACACGACGACGCTGTTTCTCCGTTCCGACCTAGCCATGTACGTATGCGCGAGTAGGCATTCGAGAACCTGCCCGTATGTACGTACGTGGCCGTATTTTTCTTTCTTGCACCCTGGCCGCTGTACGTACATGTACATGCTACGTGCGCGCCTCTACTATGACACGTACGCGCCTCTACTATGACACGTGCGCGCCTCTACATCGAACAGTATATATGTACGTACACGTTCGCGACCAGAATGACAATGCTGCGTACGCTTCGACAAGGTGGGTCCCGACTGTCAGGGACTTCCTTGCGTGCGAAGATGTAGCTGGTGGGTCCCAGCAGTCAGGGGGCGAATCATTTTTTTTTGCCCGGACGCACTTCCTTGCGTGCGAAGATGTAGCTGGTGGGTCCCAGCAGTCAGGGGGGCGAATCGTTTTGTTTCTTTTGCCCGGACGCACTACCTTGCGTGCGATGGTGTAGCTGGTGGGTCCCAGCAGTCAGGGGGGAAACGTTTTTTTTCGCGAAATAGTGTGGCCCGTCCGATGTGTCCCGGCTGTCAGGTGGAGGAATAATTATTTTGCACGTAATAAGGAGGCACTTCATTGTTGGCGTGTGGACCTAGTCATCGACCCTCTCCACGTCGATCCATGTCCGATGGAAGCCGTTCCTTGACCACGTTGACCACGCCGCGCCGAGAGTACCAGGGCGGTGGACGACGGCGAGGCCTAGGAAGGGGACGACACGGAGCTAGGGAAGACGCGGCAGTGGATGCCCACGCGTAGAGAAGTACGAGGGTTCAGCTGTTCGGCTGGTGTGAGGCTGCCGTCGCCGCAGAATAACAGGGGGTGTGGGTGAGTAGAGGGATGGCCTGGCCAGCGGTGGGAGTAGTAGGGGGCGGTGAGGCCTCCGTCGCATCGCAGCCGGCCACGGGAGGCAGGAGCACGAGGCACGACCGGCGCTGGTTTGGGCGGCTGGAGCAAGAAGACCAGAGGTTGAAGAAGCACTACGGCCGTTGGATGGACATCGTACGGTCACTGGAGCTAGAATCGTGCATATTGACTAAGTTGACAAAGCTATCCATCCCCGTCAACTTAGTAGGACCACAAGTCAGCCTGCCACTATACTGGGTCCCAGCTAACAGGGGGATTATTCATCTTTTGTGCGTAATAAGGAGGCACTTCCTTGCATGCGAAGATATAGCAGGTGGGTCCAGTCCGGTGTCGGTGATAACGTTTTTCGCCAAATCTGAGGCCCTTTTGGTGGGTCCACGATGTCGGTGGAGGAATCATTATTTTTGCGCGTAATAAGGAGGCATTTCCTTGCATGCGGCCGTGGACCCAGGTATCGGCCTCTCCACGCACTGATCCACATCAAGATGCATGTCGGTCATTGACCACGTTGGCCAGGCAGCGCCAAGAGCACCTGGGCGGTGGACTGACGGCGAGGCCTAGGAAGGAGCGACACGGAGGCGTGGAAGACTTCGGTAGTTGTTTCCCACGCTGAGGGGAGTACGATCAGACGAGGGTTTTCTGGTTCGTCTGCCGTCGCCGGAGAAGAACAACAGGTGTGGGTGAGTAGAGGGATGGCTAGGCCAGCGATGGGAGTACGGTGGGGTGGTGAGGTCACATGGCGGCAAGACAGCCGGCTCAAGGGGAGGAGGGAGCAGGCAGTCTCACCGGGCGCTTGTTTGAGCGGATGGAGCAAGAAGAAGCAGAGATTGAAGAAGCACGACGGCCGTTTGATGGACATCAATCGATCCTTTGCTAAAGGCGTCAACCTTTTTTTAGGAAAGCCTCAAATCTGTGGAAAACAGCATACAACCCATCCGCCATTATTTCTAATAATTTACAGCCCATTTGCTAATTCTTAAGGTTTTTTGGAGCCCATATTCTTTTTGTTAGCATTACAGCCCATATTGTCGCCATACGGTTAAAAAATTATCTGAAAATTTTGCATATTTCGCGGTCCGAACTGTTTTTAATCGAAATTTCGACTCACATACAAACTGATATAAAAAATAAATGCATATCAATATAAAATTCAACAAATTCTCCACGCATAAAAATTAATGTAATTTAAAATCTCGAAATGAAAATAAGATATTTGAAACTAATTGCCGGTTTGATGTGTTTTAAAAATGTACAGCCCATTTCTCATTACTGATAGGCCATTTTCTGGGCCAGCCAAATGAAGCTCTCCTCATCTTGAAAGATTTGCAGCCCAACAGGCCTGACAAAGCGACTTGGCAAATCACAAAAAAACTGGGCTGTGGCCGTGGACCCAGCTGTTAGCCTCTCCACGTACAGTACTCTTCCAATGGAAGTCGGTCGGTTACCACATTGACCACGCTGCGCCGAGAGCACCAAGGCGGTGGATGATGGCTGAGCCTAGGAAAGGGGACGAGCGGAGCCCCAGGGGAAGACGCGCCATGGATGCCCACGAGGAGAGGAGTACAAGGGTTCACTGGTTCGGCTGCGGCATGAGGCTGTCGTCATCGCAGAATAACATGGGGTGTGGGTGAGTAGAGGGATACCCTAGGCCAGTGGTGGGAGTAGTAGGGGGCGGTGAGGCCTCCGCGGTATCACAGCTGTCCACGAGAGGTTTGGAGCGAGGCGGCACACGACCGCGCCGCTTTAGGTACTGGAGCAAGAAGACCAGAGGTTGAAGAAGCACTATGGCCGTTGGATGGACATCGTACGGTCATTGGAGCTAGAATTGTTCATATTGACTAAGTTGACAAAGCCCTCCGTCCTCATCAACTTAGTAGGCCCACAACTCAGCCACCCACTATGGTGGGTCCCAGCTAGCAGGGGGTATTCATATTTTTTGAGTAATAAGGAGGCACTTCATTGATTGCGAAGAAATAGCTGGTGGGTCCGACCCCGGCCTGGGGAACGCTTTTTTTTCGCTGAAATCTGAAGCCCTTCCACATACAAAGGTAATTTACAAGCATGCGTAATAAGGAGGAACTTTCCTTGCGTGCGACCATGGATCTCGTTGGTCCCAGCGTCGAGCTCTCCACATCTGATCGTCTTCCGATGACTCTCAGATGTATTGACCACGCCACCGAGCGCACCGAGGCGGTGGACGTGGCGAGGCCTGCAGTGGAACGACCCGGGGATGGGGAAGACGCGGTAGTGGAGTCGCAGACGGAGAGGAGTGGGAAACTTGACTGGTTCGGGTGCGGGGTGGGCCTACACTCGGCAGAGAATAATAGGAGGTGCGGAGGGGAGCGATGGCCTGGCTGTCGGCGGGGTAGCGTTTCGCTGAGGAGCACAAAACAACGCTGCTGGACGCCGAAAGTTGGAGCAGGCGGTTCCGGCAGCGCTGGGGGAAGAAGACGAGAGATTGAAGAAGAATGTCGGCCGTTGGATGTAAATCCAACGCCTTCTTAGGCTTCGACCAACTGGCCCACATGTCAGCCAGTCCATTTGTTTTTAAGTCCATTTGGTTGGCTGGGTGAAACAATGATGTAGCATCTATGCAGCCCGTTTAAATCCCATTTGCATTTTTCTCGAAATCCGCGGACTTGCTAGGCTGGGTGAAAATATCATGTTGGGCTAGACAGAGAAATGTTATAAAAACATAAACACATGATTGCACGTCAGTAAAATCTTTGCAAGCTTATGTACGCAATCACTAGGAGTTAACTTGCCAAGTTATATATAAACAATTATTATTATTATTTTGTAAAAACTTTCAACTTATGAAATAAAATATCATTTTAATTTGATGAGTTAATAGTACGTGGGGTATTATTATTTTTAGGCTAGGCATTGGAGACAGTTGAGTTGGTTCTAGGGGAAAATCGGGAGAAAATTCAGTTTACATCAAAAAAGAAAGTGGGAGAAAATTCGAGAGACCTCTTTGGGTCCACCAAGGAGGGAATATGTTGGGAGGAAGGAGATTCAAAGCACGGGAGCCGAGTGAACTAGTTTTTTACGTACAAGTGAAATAGCCACTAAAAAAGCAATCAGGTTAATGGGTTCTTAAAAAGAAATATTTCGACAACACAGATAATTCGACACATAGGCTAATGCATGAAACACTTTCGAGATGATAAAGGTGCTTATAAGCAGATAAAGTACAACATCGAGACCTTCACAGCACGCTTGATCATGACGCTGCGGTTGTCCAGGTGTACTCGTCGATTCACGGAAGCGAGACACGCCCTCATATCCAAGATCTGCTGTACATGTCATAGCATGCGTATGCATCCTTGGCCGCGAGTAGGTTATGTAGGCTAGATTGCAGGTACCTCCCATGTGTTGGTCGTCTTCTTTCATGTTGGCGTGTCGTGGGTCGATAGCCCGGTCTCGGTGAGGTCAACCACGGAGTCCTTCTCACGCCCGTTCTTGATGATCTTGTATTGCTTACGGATGTCGACAAGCTTGTTGCACCGGATGGCGAATCGTCGCGTTCTTCCTTCTCTCCACCATAGCGAAGGTGCGGTCGGGCGCTGCCAATGAAACGGGTGAATGCTCCAGAACTGGTGGAGCCATAGGACCGAGGCGAGGAAGCTTCACCGAGTCCGTTATCGTTGGTGTACATCACATTCAACTTGGTGCAGCCATAGGACTGAGCAGCGAACTCAAAAGGAACTCCTTGCTGAAGTCCATATCCAGCAGCTCACCCCTCGGATCGCCATTGGAGTCTCTTCAGTGAACAAGTGTGGCGGTGACAATGATTCGTTTTCAGCTCTTGGGAACTGGATTCATGATGAAGCTGTGAGTGTGTACAGCGACAACGATTACTACCCTCCCTCGTCCGCTGCGCTTGGGAAGAAGATGCACCCTCACATTCAAACACCTCCATTAAGAAACCTACTCCGGCCACACGTCGGGTTCACGGCGGTCTGTATTGATCTTTGTAATAACAGGAGTTAGTGGTCACTTTACTTAAATTTAATTAGCTTTAATAGAAATTTATACTTAAAACAAGCAATGCATTACATTTCGTTCTATCTGTACTTACAGGATCAACATGCACAACAATTAGAATTATTATTCTCGGGACGCATAATGATCAGCACATTTGTACACTTTCACAAAGATAATACTACCAAGTTTGAACTGTTTGTTATGGTTGCTGTCCTCTGCATCATCATGTCGTGTTTCCCGGCTTGCAAGATTCAGAACCAACAAATAAGATCCAAATAATAAGTACAACAAAGATGCCTACACATCTCATTGATTCCCATCTTGCAAGATTCAGAACCAACAAATAAGATCCAAATAATAAGTACAACAAAGATGCCTACACATCTCATTGATTCCCAGCTTGCAAGATTCAGAACCAACAAATAAGATTCAAATAATAAGTAAGACAAAGATGCCTACACATCTCACTGATTCCCGGCTTTGCAAGATTGAGAACCAACCCATTAGAGCCTTTTGATAAAGTGAATATCGGGATTAAATCCATCTTGGCTAGCCATGTCATACAATCGAAGAACTTGGCGAATGTTCTTGACCGCTACAACATCTCGTAGTAGAGTATTCTGTTTGCCTGACAAAAGATGTTTGCACAACACAAACACGGAGACAGGAGAGCATGATTTTGCTTTAATAGCGGCCTCCTTGAAC
This sequence comes from Aegilops bicornis, assembly GCA_021605145.1. NCBI lineage: Eukaryota > Viridiplantae > Streptophyta > Magnoliopsida > Poales > Poaceae > Aegilops > Aegilops bicornis. Next base: position 266,756,450 of record CM038669.1, read on the forward strand.
TTAACCTCCGGCTCTACTTGGATGAGGTCCGCAGGAGTTCCAAGATTCAATTCATGCGCCTTTTCTGCAGTTCACCTGAAATGAAGCAAAAGATTGCATCATTCAGCTAGCAAGAAGTACTTGCTCTTATGAGCTGCCAGGTTCTTCTTTAGTAGTTGCACTAAAATTAAGGAACATTAAGGTTGGCTGTCCGGCTCATGTAAGGTGCAACTATAATTTTTTTATACTTTTGTGCAGTTCCACTAAAATAAAGTGCCATTGTGGTGACAGTGACGGCTCCATCTTGCGAAGGCTAATAAAATGTTGCACGAGATTACTAGCAGAACTTGACGGAGATTTTGGAAACTCCAATCACCATTTTGTGCAGTTCCACCAAAATTGAGAAATGTTGCCCACGTGACATTTTAGTTGAACTGCATAAGACACTCATTCCAAAAAAAAGTGTTTTGCGCAGTTCACCAAAAGGTCACAATAGCAACAAGGTGAAATGGATATCCCTATCTGCACAAAAATATAGAAAGTAAACAGTTGTTGGTCAATAAGAATATACGAAACATGTATAAAATTAAAAGAAGCATCTTACTTATGTTCATGGCAATCACGCAAGGACAGTAGAAATTTTAAAACGTCAGTAATGCTTCATGTTACCAGAAGCATTACGATCAACAATGAGATTCCTCAAATATGGGATTACTTTAATGGTGGCATTGCTTGTTTACGGAACCACGATAAATCAACAGCAGCAAAAGAGTTGGTTTAAGGGCATGGGACGGTGGGGACACCAGGGACACTCGACAGCGTAAAGGAGCAACTTACTTATCATACTTGGGAAAACAGCAGGAGTGTCATTTGTAAATACAGTTTAATTGCATCTTATCACTGGAGGCATTAGATTAACAATAACCTTTGGTTAGACATGTGCCTAAGGTAACAGTGTGATCACTTCATTTTACATGCGCCCTTACATTAACAACAGCAAAAGGTTGGTCTAAGGACATGCGACAGTGGACACATCAGCACAATGTACCTACAAGCAGGCATAAAGTGGTGATACCGAGTTTGTTAATGCTATGTGAGGGCATCAAACCTAATCCTGGAGACCTTGTACTATGTGAGGGAAGCAAATCTAATCCTGGAGACCTTTTACTATGTGAGAATGACAAATCTAATCCTGGAGACCTTTTACTATGTGAGGCTGACAAATCTAATCCTGGAGACCTTTTACTATGTGAGGGCAACAAATCTAATCTGAGACCTTTTACTATGTGAGGGCAATGACAAATCTAATCTGAGACCTTTTACTATGTGAGGGCAGCAAATCTAATCACGAGACCTTTTTACTATGTGAGGGCAGCAGATCTAATCCTGGAGACCTTTTACTATGTGATGGCAGCAAATCTAATCCTGGACATACTCTGTTGACTTGTCCACCAGCCGTGGAGGGGTGGTTGAACAGGACACCGTGGTGTGGAGGGCTGGATGAACAGTAGACGGTGGAGGGGTGCCCGTGGAGGGTGGTTGAGCATGCTTGAGTGGAGTAAGCGCGGTGGAGGTTGGATGAGCAGGAGCCCGTGGAGGCCGGAGGAGGTCGATGGTAGTCCGTGGAGGCTGGAGGAGGTCGACGGTGGAGATGAACAGTATCCCGTGGAGTCCGTTTTGCTGCACGCACCCTCCCCCCACTAGTGCGTAACCGGCACATAGCACCCGGTTCGTAAGGCCTTTAGTGCCGGTTCCATAACCGCACTAAAGTGTGAGCACTAAGCCCCCCTTTACTACCGGTTCAAAGACGAACCGGTGCTAAAGGGCAACCACATGTACGAGCCAGCTCGAGGGGCCTGAGCCCTTTAGTACGGTTGGTAAGACCAACCGGTACTATAAGGTTTGGGGGTTTTAGTTTTATGATTTGTTTTTCATTTAATTTTGTGTTTCCATTTTAATTCTTTTTTCGCTTCTTGGTATTTTACGATACTACACATTGTACACGTTATGCATATATATATATATATATATATATATATATATATATATATATATATATATATAAAATAGAACTACTAGAATAAACAATCAGGGATATATATATAATCAATGTCTCACAAAACACCATATTAATTAAATCACACAGACACACATGTATAGATATATACAATTTCTCCTACATATGCATGTTGCCTTGGAACTGATGGCATTAGCCTAATTGGTGCCTTGAGCACCATGACAATTGGAAGTGGTTTTCATGGGGGCGGTGGCGGGTAATAGTATTCTCCTTGGATTTGTGACCTGGTCGAGCAAAAATCCCGCTTATTTCCTCTTGAAGTGCTTCTCTGGCGCTCCGTTTCTAGGAGCTTCCCGCACCTCTTTGAACTGTTAAGAAGGAGATCAATATGCATGTGTATTAGTTGTGTGACTAGATATCGATAATGGTGTAAAAATTGTGAATAATGTTACGACAAGCGTACCCATTTCTGCCTTTGAGATCTGCTCCTTTGGGACGCCATCATGCGAATGTTCTCGCAAACGCATAATGCACACAAATCAGTCCCCTGCGCCTGCTTCAGGGCCTTTACGAGAATGGAATTTGATCCGATAATAATTAATCAAGCATGATAATTAAAGAGATGGCAGCTAGCTAGCTAGCTAGTACTACTTAATTACTTACCTTGGGTCGAAACCATTTAAGCTTTTTTATCATTACGCCTTCGTGACGCTTGATGAACCTTGCCCAAGCCCTGCCCGCCGACAAAGAAAATGAATAAAGGGTTATTAAATATTTCATATCATGAAATGACGAACTAAATAGGCGAGATATATAGTTAATAATGATTGAAATTACATTGCTGACTATCCCAAACAAGATGTTATAGTCAGTTTTTTCTTTGAGTAGTGAGTCCAGTATTTCAACTGTTCCGGCGTCAACTTTAATGATACACAAGATCCAGTGAAATCTGCATGCACACACGTTTGCATGTATTAATTAAGCGGGCATATGTAAGCAAAAACATGTAGCTAGCTAGTAGGCAAAAACAGAGAATTTGTAGTACAAGACAGTGTGACTCACTGGAAGTTGTTGTAACATCCCAAATTTTCAATTTGGAATGTTATACATTAGGTCATCATGCATATCATATTTTCTCGCATTTTTCCGATCCTAGAAAATTTCACGCAACTCAAGGACCCTCGGAGAGAGTTGGAAGTTTCATTATTTTCATATTTGGGATTTCTCAAATTTTGAAAATAGGATCATTTGGATTTCTTTAAAACTATCTTCATAAAGTTTTTCTTATAAAATTTTTAAGAGAGGGAATAATATGACTTTCCCAATATTTAGGAAAAACGAAGGTATTATAAATAAATCAAATTTGGCTTTTGGAAGATTTATTTTGCTTAGGCAAAAATGAGCATTTTAAAAATATATGCATGTTTGCCGTTTTTAAAGTTCATTTTGTTCGAATCATTTTTTAGGAGTCGGGAAAAATTTATTTTATTAAATTCGGAGTTCGTTTGGTATTTTTTTAATCCGTTTAGTTTTGTTTTGTTTAAAAAAAAATCGCGCCCCGGGCCAAGGCCCTGCCGCCCAACCAGGCAGCCCAGCCCGCCTCCCTCTCTCCCTCGCGCACGCCCGCCCAGTGAACCCGCCGCCGCCGCTCGTGTCCGGGTGGGACACGAGGTCGCCGCCCAGCCCCCTTCCCAAGCCGTGACCCCCCTCTTAAATACCGCCCCCCTCTCTCTCATCCGCCGCCGCCCGCCTCAAGCCGAGCCACTTGCCGCCAGGACGCCCGCCTTGGCCGTCGTTCCCGCGCCGACAGCGGAACCCCGCCGCCTCGCCGCCCCTTGAGCCCATGACCCGCCCCACCGGAGCCCGCGAGCCCGCCCGTGGCTGCCGGAGGTAGCCGATCTCGCCGCCCCACCCGATCCGGTTTTTTTTTGTGATGTTCGGTTTTTAAAAAAAAAAAAACCTAGATGGTTTTATTTTATTCGGTTTTCTTAATTAACGAACGTTCACCGAACCGTTCGTTTCAATGAATGTGTTCGTTGGATTAGTTCTGCTAATCTAACGTCCGTGATTTAAACCGTTCGTCGTTTTCTTTTTAATCGGATTTAATCCGTTATTTTACGATTCGATTTCCGATCCGATTTTCAAATCTGTTTATTTTCTTGCTCGTTTATCGGAATCGAGGTGATTCAAGCGCTTACCGGAGTTTAGATTCTGAAACCGCCGTTCCGACTAACCTACTTACACAGAGTTTTGTTACTGTAAAATTTTGACTTAGTTTCAGATTGCTAAACCGAGTCGTTCTCTCTCGAGTTTCGACTTCCGATGCTTATTTGATTCGATTCTTTTGCAACCAGGGTTCTTAAGTTGAACTTTCTGGTTAGATCTTTTATTCGAGATTTCCCCGTGCATTAGATGAGTGCTTATTGTATGCTTGTTGTTTGTCTGCGTTAGATCACCGGTGAGTACCGCTTGTTACTTCAATCTCTAGGTTTCATGGATCGTCGACAAGGCAAGTAACTCTTTGATCATACTTTCTCATACCCAGTTTTTATGCATTAGATCAATCCTCAAACACTTGCATGAGTAGGATCTAATTAAATTGTGGGATGTGAAGTAGATTGAGGTAGTACCTATTACCTGTATTACTTATGAAACCTTTGGGAGTTACTTCTCGTTTGCTTATTATGCCATGCTATGCCCGATGAAGACGTGGATTGGGTGAGTGAATATCCATGATGGATGTGAGATTGATAATTAATGGTTTATCTAAGGTGGCAACTTAAACACACATCTGGGTGGATTGAGGCACCTGCTTTTCAAGCAGGACTTGCCTGCTTTTTTTTTGGGACCGCCACCTGTGCTCAAAGGGATCATAAGATACTTCATACTAGTAACTTACGTTAATGCAGCCACAAGCCACTATGGGCTCTGGCATAGTTGACTAAGTCGTGCGAACTCTTATAGCGGTGGACTAGCAGATGTAGGGGATGTAGGTGTACGGTCCACCCATCGTAAGAGGCTAAGCGCTTACGAAGACTGTGTCTCGGTCATCCGTCTCTCAAACACCATGCGGTCACGAGAAACCAAGCGGAGGCGATCGAGTCTTGTGGGGAAAAGTGCGCAAACCTCTGCAGAGTGTATAAACTAATCATGATTAGCCGTGTCCCCGGTTATGGACAAAACTTGAGTATCTAGTATTTGAATATCATGTGAATCTCAACATGTTACTTCTAATTAATGTTATTGGGTTTTAATGAGTACTTTTAATTGGGATTGAGGATCTGTCAACCATTCTCAATGTTTAACAACCACCATGATAGTTAAACAAAATTATTCCTTTGTTATAGGGAAAAATTGGCTTTTACGCAAAAGTGTAACCGTAGAGCCTTACCACCAGCCAAATATGCATGTAGTATAGGCTTGTTGCTTCAATACTCTATGTGTTACATTGCGGCATATTCCATGTCTTTGACCCGTTTCGGGCTGCAACTTTCATGTTGCAGACTTTTCGCATTTGACAGTAAGGTGTTTAGGTCGTGGTTCTATACTCAGTGATGCCGATGGAGTTTATGGACTCACTTATCTTCCAAGCCTTCCGCTGTTATCAATAGATGGCCTTAAGCCATATTATTGTAATAAGTCCTCTTCTGGACAATCGATGTAATAAGTGTGTGATTGCTACTCTGCTATAAATCCTTCGAAGTACTATGTGGTGTCAAGACATTCTTGATCCGGGGATGACACACGAGCACGGAGACTTGATCCATTATTGTCCTGGTCGCTCTGAGAGAATGGTATCGAGCACACGATCGTGAGACCACGACCACTAAGTTAAAGCCATAGATCACTACTCTCTTCCCATTTTCTAACTCCTCATCTTTTCTACTCTTTAGGATGAAGGACCTTGAAGATCAAGTACACCCAACCGGATGAAGGCACACCATTTGGATTTCACTTGAAGGAAGTTACCAAGTACGAACATTGGACTACCAAGTTTCACCGGAACTTTCAACGCCACTCTGCTCAAGAGGAGCGCTTGGAAGATTCAAGCTCATGTTCCAGGAAGGACTTTCGCCCCAATCACCAAGCTTATAGATAGTGTTTTCAATGCACCAACATGGAGTCTGGGAAAGAGCATGGCAGCTCATATTACCATGGGACGCATTGGAGAAGTTTATCGAGAAGACCTCAAGGACACCATCTATCAGATTTGTGGACGCCGAGATGACAAATGGGACATAGTCAGCACCAAGAAGGATAGATCCATTGCAGCTTTTATCCAGGAGTTAAACCAGACATTCGGCGTCAGAGAACCAGATGTCGCGATGATATGTTGGAGTTGCGAGAATGCAAAGGGAAGGATCATCGAAATGGAAGAAGAACTAAAGTCTACACTTAAGGACTACATGGACGAGATCGTAGCTCTGGCAAGACACAATAACGATCTTAAGTACGAGATTGAAGAACTCAAGAAGAAGTTGACACTCAGGAATGAAGACCAGTATGTCGATTGTCCAAGCGACTACATCAACATCGACGACACCGATTCAGATCCAAGTGAACCCGATTTTGAAGATGAAGCTGGAGCAGACGTCATGGAATCTTCCACCGGTTCAAATTAGTAGAAGTCCCCCACATATTAGTAGTATTCCCTCCATGTAAACATTATAGTACACACACTTTTGCGATAATTAGATCGTTGTAAGCCCTTGTTTGATTGAATGAAGTGATTTTGTGTGCATTTGCTCATGTGCATTTGGGTAGTGTTTTCCCCTTAGACCTCATTCTATTCTTAATTTCTCTTCCTTTCTAAACCCCTTAGATGCCTCCGAGACGCGACCCGGATTTGTTTTCCGCCAGAGATCACCCAACTGATTCAAGAAGCAGTAACACCACGATTCAAACATTGGTGCAGAACCAGGGCAACAACAACAACAACCCACCACCACCCCCTGCGGATCATTTGACTCGTTTCCTTAGACTAAATCCGCCGGTGTATTCCAGTAGCACCGAGCCGATTGTAGCAGATGATTGTCTCCGTAAGATAGGAAGGAGTTGACCACTGCAGGATGCCTGATGGAGAAAGAGTGAAGTTTGCAAGACATCAGCTTGAAGGACCCGCAAAGAAGATGGTGGGAGAATTTCACAGCCACTTACCTCAGAGACACTTGTCACATGGGATCGGTTTCAACAAGCTTTCAGACCGCTCATGTTTCAAAGCAGGAGCCATGGCCATGAAGAAGCGTGAGTTTCGCAACTTACGCTAAGGAGGAAGGATCATTGGCGGTCGTAGATGATTTTAGTAAGTTAGCACGTTATGCCCCGGATAGCGTTACTTTCTGATCTGACTAAGCGAGGAGAAGTTTACGGAAGGACTGAATGATGAGTTCAGCATGTCGTTAATGGTAGCAAGTTTCAACAACTACCGGGAGTTAGTAGATCGAGCCCTTATGATTGAAGGAAAGCAGCAAGAAATTGAGAACCGCCAAAAGGAAGTATGGGCAAGGGAAGTACAACTCTGGAGCCCAAATGAAGCCCGTTATACCCCTAAGCAGGGAGTTCAGTTTCAGCATACCCATGGAGGAAGTAGTTCGCACAACCATAATGGCCACAAGAATGGTAATGGGAATGGAGGAAGCAATGGTCAGAACCGGACTACACCAACAACCCCAGCCAAGAAAGACTTGAGTCATGTCACCTGTTACAAGTGTTCCAAGCCCGGACATTATGCTAATGACTGTCCAGAAGGCCAGAATGGAAATGGCAATGGAAGCTCTGGAAAGAAGCCCAACCCTTTCAACAGGGGACAGGTGAACCACATTGATGTGGAGGAGATTGAAAGATCAGCCCGATGCAATGAATCGGTAAGTTTTTGGTTAAGTCATTTACTGCGGTTGTTCTTTTCGATCTTGGTGCATCGCATTCATACATATCAAGGGATTTGTAGAAAAGTATAGCCTACCTACTCGGACTCTTAAAACCCCTATGCTAGTAAGCTCACCAGAGCGGAGTATATGGCGGAACATAAGGATGTTTTCAAGTGCCACTAAGTATAGGAAGGCATGAGTTCCCACGGATTTGATCATTTTGGAATCCCAAGGATTTGATGTGATTCTAGGTATGGATTGGCTGTCGATGTATGGAGGAAACATCGATTGCGCAAGTAAAACGATTTTGCTCAAGACTCCGAAGGAAGAAGGATTAAGTATGTATCACGGCATGTGCCGAGGAGAGCTCATGTAAATTGCCTATCGTGAGTTGTGCAGGAAAAAGTACCCGATGGTGAAGGATTTTCCGATGTATTTCGGAAGAGTTGCGGGAATGCCACCGGATAGAGACATTGAGTTTTTGATCGAACTGTGCCGTGAACAAAGCCCGATGCATCGAAAGCGACCATCTGCCACAGGATGCCCGCACAAGATTTGGCGTAAAATCAAGAAGCAGATTAAGGAGCTGTTGGATAAAGGTTATATCGCCCAAGTTCTTCACCTTGGGGATCACCCGCTTTGTTAGTGGAGAAGAAGGATGGATCTTTGAGAATGGTTGTTGATTATCGTGAATTGAATGCACGGTAACCATCAAGAACAAGTACCCACTACCTATGATAAATGATCTATTTGATCGTTTGCAAGGAGCTAAGGTGTTTTCCAAGATCGACTTGCGATCAGGGTACCATCAGTTGAAGATTCGGGAGCAGGACATACCCAAGACAGCATTTACCACGAGATATGGGTATGCGAGTATACCGTTATGTCATTTGGATCGACTAACGCACCAGCCTATTTCATGAACCTGATGAACAAAGTGTTTATGGAGTTTTTGGATAAGTTCGTCGTAGTGTTCATTGATGACATTCTGATTTTCTCGAAGAATGAAGAGGAACACAAGGAACATTTGAAATTGGTTTTGGAGAAGCTAAGAGAACATCAGTTATATGCCAAGTTCAGCAAATGTGAGTTTTGGCTAAAGGAAGTTGGATTTCTCGGACATGTTATATCCGGAGAAGGAATAGCGATTGACCCCACAAAGGTTGAGACCGTAACCAATTGGGAAGCACCAACGACAGTTGGAGAGATCCGGAGTTTCCTTTGACTCGCAGGATACTACCGAAGATTCATTGAGAATTTCTCAAAGATTGCTAAGCCTATGACTGAATTGTTGAAGAAGGATAACAAATTCATATGGACTGAGGACTGTGAGGCAAGTTTTCAGGAGTTGAAGAAAAAATTGGTTACCTCACCAGTCTTGATATTGCCAGATCAGACTAAGGATTATGAGGTGTATTGCGACGCTTCACGTCGAGGACTTGGAGCAGTGCTTATGCAAGAAGGAAGAGTTGTTTCGTATGCTTCACGACAACTTAAGCCCCATGAGTTGAATTATGCCACTCATGATTTGGAGTTAGCAGCCGTGGTGCATGCCCTGAAGACGTGGAGACATTTTCTCATTGGAAATCATTGCGAAGTATATACAGATCACAAGAGTTTGAAGTACATATTCACACAAAAGGAATTGAATCTCAGACAAAGGAGATGGCTAGAACTTATCAAGGATTATGATATGAGATTGCATTATCACCCCGGAAAGGCTAATGTCGTAGCTGACGCATTGAGCCGTAAGAGCCACGTCAATACCCTAATGATGGGAGGAATACCCAATGAGTTAGCCGAGGACCTCGAGAGCTATGTTTGGAAATAGTTCCGAGAGGCTATGTAGCAGCATTGGAAATTGAATGACACCGATGGACAAAATCAGAGAAGCCCAAAAGGCGGATAAGGAAGTTGCCTCTATAAAGGAGAAAATGAGCAAAGGAAAAGCTAAAGGATTTCGTGAGGACGAACACGATACCCTATGGTTTGAAGACCGTGTTTATGTGCCCAATGACCCGGAGATCAGGAAGTTGATTTTGCAAGAAGCCCATGATTCACCCTATTCGATTCACCCAGGAAATACCAAGATGTATTTGGATTTGAAGAATACTTTACGGTGGACCGGAATGAGGTAGGATATTGCTTGAGTACGTAGCAATTTGTGATGTATGTCGGAGAGTAAAAGCGAGCATCGAAGCCGCCAGGATTGTTAAACCATTGCCGATACCGAATGGAAGTGGGATAAACTAGGCATGGATTTCATCACAGGTTTGCCAAAGACTCGCTCAGGCTATGATTCGATTTGGGTTATAGTCGATCGCTTGACGAAGGTAGCTCATTTCATTCCAAAGAAGACTACCTATAGCGGTGCTAAGTTGGCAAAGATATACATGACCAGAATTGTGTGCTTACACGGAGTTCCGAGGAGCATCGTGTCAGACGAGAGGAACCCAATTCACCTCGAAATTTTGGAACCGGTTGCACGAGACATTGGGGACTAGATTGGAATTGATACAGCTTTCCACCCACGCAGACGATGGATGACCGAGAGAGTCAATCAGATTTTGGAGGATATGCTGAGAGCTTGTGCACTAGATTATGGATCTAGCCGATGATAATTTGCCGTATGCAGAATTTTCCTACAACAACAGTTACCAAACCAGCTTGAAGATGGCACCTTTCGAGGCTCTGTATGGAAGGAGATCACGGAGACACCGTTGTCATGGGATGAAACCGGAGATCGCCGATTGTTTGGACCAGATTTGATTAAGGAGTGCAAGCAGTAAAGTGAAGTTGATTCGAGATGTGCTCAAGGTAGCCCAATCCGCATGTAAAAGCTATGCCGATTCAAAGCGCCAAAGCGATTGAGTATGAAGTTGGAGACAGAGTATATCTCGAGTATCCCGCTTCGAGGAGTTAAGCGTTTTTGGAGTTAAAGGAAAGTTAGCATCCCGCTTCGTTGGACCGTATAAGATTTTTGCAACGCATGGGGAGAAGTTGCTTATAAGTTGAAATTGCCAGAAGGACTGTCAGGAGTTCATGATGTATTCCATGTTTCTCAGTTGAAGAAATGTCACCCCGAGGTAGCAGAGGTACCGTTAAGAGACACAGTGCCGCTTGAAGAAATTCAGTTGAAGGATGATTTAACGTATGAGGAGAAACCGGTTAAGATTCTCGATTATGCTAGCAGAGTTACTCGCAGCAAGGTTATCAAGTTTTGCAAAGTTCAGTGGAGCCACCACACTGAGGATGAAGCCACAGGGAAAGAGAGGAAGTTTTGCTCAAGGACCACCCTCACCTATTTTCTAGCCAAACCCGAATCTCGAGGGCTTAGATTCATTTTAAGGGTAGGTTTGTAACATCCCAAATTTTCAATTTGGAATGTTATACATTAGGTCATCATGCATATCATATTTTCTGCGCATTTTTCCGATCCTAGAAAATTTCACGCAACTCAAGGACCCTCGGAGAGAGTTGGAAGTTTCATTATTTTCATATTTGGGATTTCTCAAATTTTGAAAATAGGATCATTTGGATTTATTTAAAACTATCTTCATAAAGTTTTTCTTATAAAAATTTTAAGAGAGGGAATAATATGACTTTCCCAATATTTAGGAAAAACGAAGGTATTATAAATAAATCAAATTTGGCTTTTGGAAGATTTATTTTGCTTAGGCAAAAATGAGCATTTTAAAAATATATGCATGTTTGCCGTTTTTAAAGTTCATTTTGTTCGACTCATTTTTAGGAGTCGGGGAAAATTTATTTTATTAAATTCGGAGTTCGTTTGGTATTTTTTTAATCCGTTTAGTTTTGTTTTGTTTAAAAAAAACTGCGCCCCCCCCCCCGCCTGGGCCAAGGCCCAGCCGGCCCAGCGCCCCGGCCCGCCTCCTCTCTCCCTCACAAGACGCCCGCCTCCTTGTGAGCCCGCCGCCACCGCCTTCGCCGCCGCTTTCGTGTCCGGGTGGGACCACGAGGTCGCCGCCGCCCAGCCCCTTCCCAAGCCGCCCCCCTCTTAAATACCGCCACCCCCTCTCTCTCATCCCGCCCGCCATTCTCAAGCCGAGCCCGCGCCAAGGACGCCGCCCGCCGCCGTCGTTCCCGCCGCCACGCCGGAACCCGCCGCCGCCGCCCCTTCCGACCCAGCCGACCCGCCCCACGGAGCCCGCGGAGCCGTGGCGAAGCCGAGGTAGCCGATCTCGCCACCCGATCCGGTTTTTTGTGATGTTCGGTTTAAAAAAAAAACCTAGATGGTTTTATTTTATTCGGTTTTCTTAATTAACGAACGTTCACCGAACCGTTCGTTTCAATGAATGTGTTCGTTGGATTAGTTCTGTTAACGAACGTCCGTGATTTAAACCGTTCGTCGTTTTCTTTTAATCGGATTTAATCCGTTATTTTTCTGATTCGATTTCCGATCCGATTTTCAAATCTGTTTATTTTCTTGCTCGTTTATCGGAATCAGGTGATTCAAGCGCCTGGAGTTTCGTTACGAAACCGCCGTTCCGACTAACCTACTTACACAGAGTTTTGTTACTATAAAATTTTGACTTAGTTTCAGATTGCTAAACCGAGTCGTTCTCTCTCGAGTTTCGACTTCCGATGCTTATTTGATTCGATTCTTTTTGCAACGGGGTTCTTAAGTTGAACTTTCTGGTTAGATCTTTTATTCGAGATTTCCCCGTGCATTAGATGAGTGCTTATTGTATGCTTGTTGTTTGTCTGCGTTAGATCACCCGGAGTACGCCGCTTGTTACTTCGAATCTCTAGGTTTCGCGGATCGTCAGCAAGGCAAGTAACACTTTGATCATACTTTCTCATACCCAGTTTTTATGCATTAGATCAATCCTCAAACACTTGCATGAGTAGGATCTAATTAAATTGTGGGATGGGAAGTAGATTGAGGTAGTACCTATTACCTGTATTACTTATGAAACCTTTGGGAGTTACTTCTACGTTTGCTTATTATGCCATGCTATGCCAGTAGACGTGGATTGGGTGAGTGAATATCCATGACAGATGTGAGATTGATAATTAATGGTTTATCTAAGGTGGCAACTTAAACACACATCTGGGTGGATTGAGGCACCTGTTTTCAAGCAGGACTTGCCTGTTTTTTTTGGGACCGCCACCCGGGCTCAAAGGGATCATAAGATACTTCATACTAGTAACTACGTGTGCAGCCACAAGCCACTATGGGCTCTGGCATAGTTGACTAAGTCGTGCGAACTCTTATAGCGGTGGACTAGCAGATGTAGGGGATGTAGGTGTACCCGGTCCACCCATCGTAAGGGCTAAGCGCCACGAAAGACCTGTCTCGGTCATCCGTCTCTCAAACACCATGCAAGGTCGAGAAACCAAACGGAGGCGATCGAGTCTTGTGGGGAAAAGTCGCCAAACCTCTACAGAGTGTATAAACTAATCATGATTAGCCGTGTCCCGGTTATGGACAAATCTTGAGTATCTAGTACTTGAATATCATGTGAATCTCAACATGTTACTTCTAATTAATGTTATTGGGTTTTAATGAGTACTTTTAATTGGGATTGAGGATGTCATCAACCATTCTCAATGTTTAACAACCACCATGATAGTTAAACAAAATTATTCCTTTGTTATAGGGAAAAATTGGTTTTCGCAAAAAAATGTAAATCAGAGAGCCTTACCACCAGCCAAATATGCATGTAGTATAGGCTTGTTGCTTCAATACTCTCTATGTGTTACATTGCCAAGATATTCCATGTCTTGACCCGTTTTGGCTGCAACTTTCATGTTGCAGACTTTTCAGATGACGAGTAAGGTGTTTAGGTCGTGGTTCTATACTCAGTGATGCCGATGGAGTTGATGGACTCACTTATCTTCCAAGCCTTCCGCTGCTATCAATAGATGGCCTTAAGCCATATTATTGTAATAAGTCCTCTTCTGGACAATCGATGTAATAAGTGTGTGATTGCTACTCTGCTATAAATCCTTCGAAGTACTGTGTGGTGTCAGCATTACTGATCCAGGGATGACACCTGAGCACAGAGACTTGATCCATTCGGGTCTGGTCGCTACAGTTGTAAGGAAGTATTATATCTTCATTGTATTTGAGGCGCTTCAAGAACTCTAGCATGTTGTCCTCTACGGCCTTTTGATGATGTGGATTTATTAGCCATGTGTATTCATTAACGGTGTTTGGGTCAATGAACCCAATGCCAAAGCGTCCACCTTTTCTCATTTCATACATCTTCATCCTGCATAATATACCACGTAAAAAGAATATAGTGATGATAATTACAGGTAATGATTGATCAAAAGGATCACTACAGCTAGCTTGAGACTTGAATTACAGAAAGAAATCACTTCATGGACAATAGCAACGGCGATAGATTTGTCGAAAAGGCGTCTTGATTGTATAACTCGAAACAGTTCGTAATACTCAATGGACGGAGCTTTCTCATGGAAGTAATGCTCCTCCTTGACATTCACCATGAGGACAATCGATTGGAAATCTTGGTAATGTTCATGTACCATTGATGCAATTCATACATTCTCGTTGGGAGGTTCTTGACCTTGTGCGGCTTGACCAAAGGTTGGCCGGACATATTTCCGTTTTATTTCATCCTCTGTAAGCACAGGCATTGGCTCGATCTCGAGGAGTTGTCCAACTTGATGTTGAGAACTTCAGCCTGCATTATATGGTCCTTGGTTATTAGCACATTGCCCACCTCGGGAACGTAAAGCTGTTTGCCGACAATAATATTGGGCGCGTCTTTATCACGTGTTGTTGGCACAACAATGTTTAGGGATCGATTGCGCTACTGTTCTCCCAGTGGGAATGGTTTTCCCGCATTTTTGACAGTTGCTTGTTGTTTGCTCGATCCGAGCTTCGCCTCCCACGTAGGACGTGCTCGATTTAACTTCGATGTGGCGCTCATAGTCTGTGTCAACAGGCTTGGGAGCTGGTGGTTGAGCCATACGAATGAAGTGGTCAATCGTTTCCTCGTGCACTTTCTCCCTTGGCGGCGGTGGCGGTTTGATTGCAAAATGGGCTTCCACCTCGGCCTTGATATGGCTGCGTTTTCCTCCTCGGACTTGTCATAAGGCCTCTGCGGAAGAGGCGTGAGGCTTGGACCATATTTATATCGCTTGCCTTCATGTACTTCCTGTACTACCTCGACTGCATCTGCCACGCACCATAGCTGCAGGGTGTCTCTTCTGCGATTGGCCGAGGCGGCGGAGACGGCTGACGGGGCTGAGTTGGACGAGGAGGAGTGGCCTAAAGCTGTGCCGGACTTGGAGGAGGAGTGGCCTGAGGATGTGCCGGACTTGGAGGAGGTGGGCGTCTGACGCTGTCTTGGGACTTTGAGGAGGAGGTGGCTCGACACTTTGCGGACTTGGAGGAGGAGTGGCACGACACTTTGCGGACTTGTTGGACTTACAGGAGGCGGAGTCTGGCTGACTCGCGCGGACTTGACGAGGAGTCGGCCGACGCGGTGTTGGTGGCCTTGAAAGATGATGCAATCCTTTTTCCATAGGATGATACGATGTTTGGCCTCTCCGAGAAAGTGCTTGTCGTCACCTCCGTGAATGTCAAGCTATAGCTCGAATATGGGTCCACCACCTCATCAACCAAGACACGAGCATAGCCCGCTGGAATCGGGTTGCAATGGAAGGTTGCCTCGGGGGGATTTGTAAAAGCAACGGCGTCCACCACCTTCATGGATATGTTCTTCATTTTGACGTGTAGCTCGCAGTTAGTGTTCTCCGTGATGTCATCCACGGGGTATCTATCCAAAGATTGCGTCGTCCGGGGCAGAACCCACGCCGCTTCTCGGCATGGATGGGGCGGTGCTATCTAATGCTGGATCATTAAGCTAGCTGCTGCAGCTGCTGAGACCCCTTTGCTGGGTAAGTGAGTCGATCTGCTCCTGCTGCCGCTGGAATTTGACCGCCAATTCCGCTTGACTTGCTTCTAGGCCTTGAAAGGCGTTCATAGTCCCGCTTCCTCTGCTCCTCCTCCATCTTCCTCTTCTTCTCCTCCGCAATCTTCTTTCTCGCACGGGTTACGTAGTCGGTGTTCCATTCTGAAAACCCTCATACCACGGAATAGCGCCCTTACCTCGTGTTCTTCCCGGTGTTCAAGGATTTCTGTGGCACGCCAGAAGCTCGTCGTTCTCTCCGTTGGGCTGGAACACCCCGATCGTGCCTCTTCTATTGCAACAAGTATCGCATCGTCGGCTCCTTCAGACTTGCCCTCGTCAAGCATTGCTCGCTTGGGTTCAACTCCCCCATGCGCATAGAACCAAGTCCCGCACTGGGGGCCAGCTCTTAGTAACCGGAGTGACACCATCCTCCATCTCTTTCTCGGACTTATCCCACTTAGGCATTGCCACCGTGACAGCCACTTGGCCCCAGCTTATGGAACTTATCCTTTTTTCGGCATTCTTCTTGTTTATTCTCATCGTTCCTTAGCTAATTCCGAATCATTGAATTTCACGACATCGTCCCCAATGAGCACGTTGGTTCTCTAGTGTTCCCTCGAATACCGGAGTCTTCCTTCCTCCCTTGACGTACTTGTCCCATTCCACGATTCTTGTGGTTCTTGAATGCAACCGCCATCTTCCTAAGAGCAGCGTCCTTGACTTCTCGCACATCTGCTTACGTGAAATGATCTGGTAGGGTGAAATGTTCCATGAGAGTATCCCAAAGCAGATCTTTTTGTCTTTTGTCGACAAAAGTAACATCTGGACGTGGAGCAGCATCCTTTTTGTCTTTTTGTCTTTTGTCTTTTGCTAGCTCTCTCCATTCTTGATGGGAGATCGGGAGTTGGTCCTTCACAACAACTCTGCACTGACGAACGAACTTCTCCGCAATCTTCTTAGGCGCTAATGGTTCACCATTAGGTCTGATTGCCTCGATATTGTACTTTACGCCCTCCTTCAACTTTTTGTTCAGGCCTCGTTTCGTCCTTTTGCCTGAAGATTTGCTCGATCCGGATGGCTGAAAGAACAAAGATCGATTCGTTAATATATCTTCAAGTCATTTAAAACATGTGATGATCACGGATGCCCGCTTATATAAATATATATACCTCGCCGGTCTTTGTTTTTTCAAGATCAACATTTTCTTCGTCATCATCATAATCATAGTTCATGACTTCATCAATTAGGTCGTCGCGATCGAATATCATATCACCCTCTCCGGTGTTGTTTAGAAATTCGGAGCCGTCATAATCTTCTTCATTCTGATCATCATCTGGCCCATGAGGATGGCGTATCATATCGAACATGGCCTCTTCTCCCTCTCTGCCGGTATTGTCCGCCATAGATTTTATTTAACTAATCCAAAAGAAATATAAAACAATTTAGTATTCAAATTACATCGTCTCAAATAATAGATATAATCTAGAATACATCGTCTCGACATTAATAGATATAATCTCGAAAACATCGTCTCGAATAATAGATATAATCTCGAATACACCATCTCGAATAATAGAGATAATCTCGAATACATCGTCTCGAATAATAGATATAATATCGAATACATCACTGGCTAGGTAGCTAATAAAAATCGAATACTACAGAACAATCTAGGACACTCACGGTTCTCAAGTGTGCAAGGTGGACACCCAAAGAGAAGGGAACCCTCACAGGATCATAGCTGAAGTGAGATCCTCAAGAAACCGCTGTGTATTGGAGAACTCGCCGCCCTCTAACGCAACCATGTAGCGATGGACGTGTTCGCCCTCCTCCCCGACATGGCGACGCACCACCTCCGGTGGGCAGCTCCCTCCGCGCCGAACTGGCCCACGCTGAACGCCACCAACGAGATCAGGGTCGACGACGGGACCCGGGCCGGGTTCCTCATCAAGCGGGCGCCCTCCGTGCAGCACCTCCCAAAGGTGCGGCCAGTGAGCCAGGTCCGAGACATGGGTCAGCCCTGGACGTCGTCCGCGAGACGTGTCGGCGAGGATGCGGGTCGGGCATCGTCGAGAACAAATACTAGCTATATGCCCGCAGAAAGTAACATTTTTTATTGATTGGATTTTGATAACTAAAATTTCTAACATTTCTATATAACTAACATTTCTATAACATTTCTAACAATGCTATATATAACTAACATTTCTATAACATTTCTAATATTTCTATAACTAAAAAACAGAAAAAAATTATAACATTTCTATATATATAACTAACATTTTTATAACTATTTCTATAACTAAAAAACAGAAAAATTTATAACAATTCTAACTTTTTATAACTATTTCTATAACTAAAAACAGAAAAATTTCTAACAATTCTAACATTTCTAACTATTCTAACAATTCTAACATTTCTAACTATTCTAACAATTCTAACATTTCTAACTATTTCAAAAAACAGTAAAAATTTCTAACAATTTCTAAAAACAGATAAATTTCTAACTATTTGTATAACTAAAAAACAAAAATGTATGTGTGTGTGTGTGTGTGTCGCTCACGGCGAGGGAGCAGCAGGGCGGCAGATGAGGCGCTTGGCGGGGACGGCGATGGGCGCGATGACGGGATGGCGACAACGGGGACAGGGGCAGGCGGCGGCACGACGAGACGAGGATTTTGACGGGCCAAGGGCGGCATTTGATCGGGGGCTGTCTGGTAGCGAGCGCCCGAACTGAGGGCACGGGACGACGGAGCCAGGATCGGCCGACGGGCGGCGGTGGCAGCAGGGGGACGACGGGCAGGGACGACGGGCGGCGGCACGGGCGGCGAGGATGGAAAGCAGCGTGACAGGAGAAGAAGCCAGATGGGAAACTGAAATTTTCGTAAGTGTTGTTTATATAGGAGGGCCTTTAGTACGGTTTGTGCCACCAACCGGTACTAAAGGCCAGTTTTGGCCAGCCTAAGCGGCGGAAGCGACCCCTTTAGTATCGGGTGCTGGCACAAACCGCATTTAAAGGCCCCCTTTAGTACCGGTTTGTGCCACGACCCGTACTAAAGGGGGTGCGCTAGCAGCAGTCTTGCGGCAAGTTTAGTCCCACCTCGCTAGCCGAGGGCGACTTGACTGGTTTACAAACCTCGCGGTCGCTCTTTCGAGCTCCTCTCCAAAGCAAACTCTGGGCCTCACGTGTTCTTTGTCGCTCAGGCCCACTTGGCCTTCTTGAACTGCATCCCGCCCAACAACAGGTTGGGTTTCTAGTCGTATGCAGTGCTGCTCGCCTAGTAGGCGGCTTTTTTTATTTTTTTGCTTTATTTATTTTTGTGTTGTTTTTTTGTGTATTTAGAGTTTCTTTGTGAATATTTTTGCTTTAGGGTACAAACAATTACAAACTTTACATTAGTGCCCCTAGTTTTCAAATTTGAATAGTTTAAATTTTGAATTATTTGAAATTAGTGTGAATCACTAGTTTGTGAATAACTTAACTCTAAAAATCAGTAAAGGCATGAAAGAATTTGTTTGCACATAAAATTTCTTCGCGTTTCGAATGCCAAAACACATAACTACCCTAACTATTACAGAGATTCCCTCCGGGTGTGAAACACGAAGAAAGTGATGATAGTGAAGCCGATCACATCCTGCATCTTTGGGTGTGAAACTTTTTCTTCAGCGTGTGTCCCTTTGTGCCGTAACCATGGAAAATCTTCATCATTTAACGGGATGCTCGGTCAATATTCACCGTGTGAATGGAGCAATTTCATCAAACTTTTCATAATCTTCCGACTTGTCTGCATCTTGTCATCCACTCCCACGATGTTTCTCTTCCCGAAAGAACTATGTGCCGCTTTGGCTCATCGTGCGATGCATTAAGCTTCCTTATCTTTTCTTTTTCTTGGCTTGGTAGACATGTCCTTCACATAGAAAACCTGTGCTACATCATTGGCTAGGACGAATGGTTCGTTCGCATACGCATAAGATTGTTGAGATCCACTTTGTTGCCATTCCGCATCGCGGGTCTTCCGTTACCCGCCTCGTGTCATATTGTCCCATTTGCAATCAAACAAAGGGACCTTTAAACCACGTCGATAGTCAAGTTCCCATATGTCCTGTATATAACCATAATATGTTTCCTTTCCCGTCTTGGTTTACGCATCAAAGCGGACACCACTGTTTTGGTTGGTGCTCTTCTTATTTTGGGCGATCATGTAAAATGTATTACCATTTATCTCGTACCCTTTGAAAGTCATTATATTCGAAGATGGTAGCTGGACAGCAAAGTACAGGTCATCTTCAATAGAGGTGTCATGCATGGTGCGATATGCGCAACCAAATGGCGAAACTCCTGGTTTGTTCACGTGTAGTCCGGTCATCGACCGCTTCCCGGGTGTTTGGAGCGTAGCAAATTCTTGTGTTCATCCATATAATGAAGCCACCATGGCGGAATTCAGTAGAACTGTGTAGTGTGCTTCATTGAGAGAATGTCCGTCCATACATATTATTTGTTCCCTCCTATCGTGCCTTTTTCCATCCGGGCCAGCCCTTATGCATTGGCGATTTAGGAACACCAATCGGCTTAAGGTCAGGAATAAAGTCAATACAAAACTCAATGACCTCCTCATTTTGATGGCCCTTGGTGATGCTTCCTTACGCCTAGCACGGTTATGAACATATTTCTTTAAGACTCCATGAACCTCTCAAAGGGGAACATATTGTGTAGAAATACAGGACCCAAACGTTAATCTCTTCGCATAGGTGAACTAGGACGTGCATCATGATATTGAAGAAGGATGGTGGGAACACCAACTCGAAACCCGACAAGACATTGCACCAAATCATTACGTAACCTTGGTATGATTTCTGGATCGACACCTTCTCGAGAGATTGCATTGAGAAATGCACATAGCTTCACAATGGCTAATCGAACGCGTTTTCCGCGAAGCCCTCAATGCAACCGAAGCGATTCGCGTCATAATCACGTGGCAGTCATGAGACTTTAGGTTGGAACTTTTTCTCCGCCATGTTTATTATTCCCTTTATATTCGATGAGAAGCCGTGACGGTACCTTAATACTGAGCAGGCATTCAAATAAGATTTCCTTCTCTTCTTTGGTAAGAGCGTAGCTTGCATGACCCTGATGTATGTCGTCTTCTCCGTGCATACGTTGCTGGTCCTCCCGTGCCTCAGGTGTATCTTTTGTCTTCCCATACACGCCCAAGAAGCCAAGCAGGGTCACGCAAAGATTCTTCGTCCACGCATCACGTCCGATTCGGAGCGGACCTCTAGGTCTTTCCAATATGGCAGGTCCCAAAATATAGATTTCTTCTTTCACATGGGTGCGCCATTCGTCAGCATCCTTGAACAGAGTTGTCCGCGGGACCTTTCCAAATATCACCTTCAAATCATTGACCATATCATGTACATCAGCACTGATGCGGT
Source organism: Aegilops bicornis (assembly GCA_021605145.1). Classification (NCBI taxonomy): domain Eukaryota; kingdom Viridiplantae; phylum Streptophyta; class Magnoliopsida; order Poales; family Poaceae; genus Aegilops; species Aegilops bicornis. The sequence continues at coordinate 266,777,656 of CM038669.1, forward strand.
GGCGAGGCTTCGTCCGGTGATCCGCCTCACCTTTCAATTGCTTGCCTTTCTTTCTTCTGGGATGCACCTTTCGGAAGAAATCGACGATGTCGGTACACATTCTTCTTACAACTATTCAAATATATACTTTGCCGGTATCATCCAAACAAAGGCGTGCATCCGCGGTATCCCTTGTTTGTCCGTCACGAAGGTTACTGAGAGCAGGCCAATCATTGATGGTCACGAACAGCAACGCCTTTAGGTCAAATTCTTCCCGCATGTGCTCATCCCACGCACGTACACCTGTTCCATTCCACAGTTGTAAGAGTTCTTCAACTAATGGCCTTAGGTACACATCAATGTCGTTGCCGGGTTGCTTAGGGCCTTGGATGAGCATTGGCATCATAATGAACTTCCGCTTCATGCACAACCAAGGAGGAAGGTTATACAAACATAGAGTCACGGGCCAGGTGCTATGGTTGCTGCTCGCTTCCCCAAAAGGATTAATGCCATCGCGCTTAGACCAAACCATACGCTCCTTGCGTCATCTCGCAAACTCCTTCCCGTAATTTCTTTCGATTTTTCTCCACCGCGACTCGTCACCGGGTACTCTCAACTTTCCGTCTTTCTTACGGTCTTCTCAGGTTGCCGTGACGCCTTGGCATGCTCTTTGTTTTGGAACAAAGCGTTTCAACCGGTGGTATTATAGGAGAATACCACATCACCTTGGCAGGAATCTTCTTCTGGGCGCCGCCCTCGACATCACCAGGTCATCATGGCTGATCTTATAGCTTAATGCACCACATACCGGCAAGCGCTCAAATCCTCGTACTCACCACAAGAGGATGCAATCATTAGGGCATGCATGTATCTTCTGCACCTCTAACCCTAGAGGGCGTACAGCCTTCTTTGCTTCAGACGTACTCTCGGGCAATTCGTTGTCCTTTGGAAGCATATCCTTTATCATTACCAAAGAACTTTCCAAATCCCTTGTCGGATACACCATTCTACGCCTTCCATTGCAGCAATTCCAGCAGTGGTGCCCAGCTTTTTCTTGTCACCTCACGCAATTCGGGTACAACAATTTTTTGTGATCCTCTAACATGCGCTGCAACTTCTTCTTCTCCAAATCACTTGCTTGATTTCTCTTTGCATCGGCAATGGCCCGACTCTAGATCATCAACGGGCTCATCCGATGCCTCTTCTTCAACTTCTTCCCGCATTGTCGGCTCAGCTTCTTCCGCATTACCGGCTCAGCTTCTTCCCCCATTGTTGTATCATCGTATTCAGGGAACCCATGGCCAGGATAGTCAGTAAATGCGTCCTCTTCTTCTTCATTGTCTTCCATCATAACCCCTCTTTCTCCGTGCTTGGTCCAAACATTATAGTGGGGCATGAAACGGACTCAAACAGTGGGCGTGAATGGTTCTTGACGTAGAGTAATTGCGACCATTCTTACAGCCAGCACATGGACAAGGCATAAAACCATCCGCCCACTTGTTTGCCTCAGCCGCAAGCAGAAAAGTATGCACGCCCTCAACGAACTGTTGAGAGCATCGGTCATCGTACATCCATTGCCGCCTCATCTTCATTACACAACACCGAATAGACCAAATTAATACAAGTTCATACATAAAGTTCATACAAAACTTAAATGCAACAACCAAATAACTCTCTAGCTAAAGCATTTAAATGCAACAACAAATGCGATCAAGATACGTAACTAAGGTAACAATTGATCCAACAGCATAATGATACCAAGCCTCACTATCGATGGCATATTTTCTAATCTTTCTAATCTTCAAGCGCATTTTCTCCATCTTGATCTTGTGATCATCGACGACATCGGAAACATGCAACTCCAATTCCATCTTCTCCCCCTCAATTCTTTTCAATTTTTCTTTCAAGTACTCGCTTTCTCTTTCAACTAAATTTAACCTCTCGAGCAATAGGGTCGGTTGGAATTTCGGTTCACAAACCTCCTAGATAAAAAATATCTATGTCAACTTGATGGGCAAAATTTTTCATAAACACAAAATGCAACAAATAGTTTTAAAAGAGAATATACCACATCCGAATCATAACAAGGACGAGAGCCGACGGGGACGGATATCAAAACCATGGCACTATGTATAACAAACAACGTCACGCGTAAGATAATTATACGAGTAACTATATATCCAAATCACACAAACATCAATTTTTATATAAAATTTCATGAACAAGAGGCTCACCACAAGGTGGTGGCCGGCTGACAGAGACGATGCTTGTGCGATAAGCAGTGGATGAATCTGGCGGAGATTTAGAAGGCACTAAGTAAAACACACCTACATATGCAAACTAAGTGTTATTTTGACCTCAAATTGCATATAAATCAAATACTACCACATATAATTCCTCCCAAATTACTAAAACCCACAATTAATCACTATATAAACCAATGCAAGAGCTAATCTAGCAATGAGAGATGAAAGGACAAAGTTGCTAACCTTGGTGATCATTTGAATGGATGGGGGCTGCAAATCTTGACAAATTTGGGGCAAATTTTGTGATGAACTTCGAGAGGACGAAGGGAAGAACAAAGGAGAGGGAGAGGAAAGGGGGAAGAACAGAGTGCGGTGGGCGAAGGGTTTATATAGGGCGACCTTTAGTACCGGTTCGTGCCACGAACCGGTACTAAAGGTGCTGGAAGGGCCCCATTCGACAACATCCTGCCACCACTTTCTTTAGTACCGGTTCGTGGCACGAACCGGGTGCTAAAGGTTCGCCTGAACCGGGTACTAAAGAGTTCCTCCCGCCTAGCCGTTGGAACCGGCACTAATGGACACATTAGTGCCGGTTCTGTTTCAAACCGGGACTAATGTGTCTCACAGTTGACCCTTTTTCTACTAGTGCCCCACCCCGCTTCGACCGTAGTGCTCCAACACAAGTCCGTTTCGTCCGCTTTTGGCGGCACGCCACACCCTCCCGATGAACAGGACCCCGCTTTCGGACCGTGAAGCGCTCCAACACAAGTCCGTTTCGTTCGTTTTGCGGTACGCCACACCCCTCCCGATCAACAGGACCCCCGTTTCAACCGTAGGAGGTCCTTTCCTCCGTTTTGCGGTACGCCAGGCCCCTCCCGATCAACAGGACCCCGTTTCGAACGTGGCCGGTCGAACACAAGGCCGTTTCCTCCGTTGTCGCGATACGCCAGCCTCGTTTCCATCGCTGTTCCGTCCAAAGCCTCCCGATGAACACGACCACGCATTCCGTTTCGACCTCAGCCGGCTCCCCATGAACATGACGATGACGCTGTTTCTCCCGTTCCGACCCAGCCATGTACGCAGCGCGCCGATAGGGCGTTAGAGACCCTACCCGTATGTACGTACATGGTCAGATTTTCTTTCTCGCACCGCTACGACGTGACGCGTGCGTGTACATGCTACATGCGCGCCTCTACTATGACACGTGCGTGCCTCTACATCCACCAGTATATATGTACGTACACGTTCGCGACCAGAATGACAACGCTGCGTAAGCTTCGAGCAGGTGGGTCCCGACTGTCAGGCACTTCCTTGCGTGCGACGATGTAGCTGGTGGGTCCCAGCAGTCAGGGGGGCGAATGGTTTTTTTTCGGACGCACTTCCTTGCGTGCGAAGATGTAGTTGGGTCCCGTGAGACAGGGGAAACATTTTTTTCGCTTCATCGGTGGCCTGTCCGGTGGGTCCCCGCTATCAGGTGGAGAAATAATTATTTTGCGCGTAATACGGAGGCACTTCCTTGCTGCGGTCGTGGACCCAGCTGTCAGCCTCTCCACGTACAGTCCTCGTCCGATGGAAGCCATTCCTTGACCACGTTGACCACGCCGCGCCGAGAGCACCAGGGCGGTAGACGACGGCGAGGCCTAGGAAGGGGACAACGCGGAGCCGGGGAAGACGCGGCAGTTGAATGCCCACGCATAGAGGAGTATGAGGGTTCACTCGTTACTGCTGCGGTGTGAAATTTGTCGTTGCCTTGAGAATAACGAGGGTGTGGGTGCGTAGAGGGATCGCTGGCCAAGAAGTGGGAGTAGTAGGGGGCAGTGAGGCCTCCAAGGCATCACGGGCCCGGCCATGGGCGGCAGGAGCAAAGGCGATACGACCGGGCGCTGCTTTGCGCGGCTGGAGCAAGAAGACCAGAGGTTGAAGAAGCACTACGGCCGTTGGATGGACATCGTACGGTCACTAGAGCTAGAATCGTTCATACATTGACTAAAGTTGACAAAGGCCTCCGTCCCAGTCAACTTAGTAGGCCCACAACTCAGACTCCCACCAAGGTTGGTCCCAGCTAGCAGGGGGGTATTCATTTTTTGTGTGTAACAAGGAGGCACTTCCGGTGGGTCCGAGCTGACAGCGGGGGGGAACATTTTTTTCGCGAAATACGGTGGCCCGTCCTGTGGGTCCCATAGATGGGGAAACGTTTTTTCGCGAAATACCGTGACCCGTCCGGTGGGTCCCTCGCTGTCAGTGGAGGAATAATTATTTTCAGCGTAATAAGGAGGCACTTCCTTGCGGCTGCCGTGGACCCAAATTGTCGCCACCTCTCCACGTGACAAGATTTCTTCCGATGGAAGTCGGTCGTTGACCACATTGACCACGCCAGCCGAGAGCACCACGGCGGTGGACGGCGGCGAGGCCTAGGAAGGGGATGACGGGAGCAGGGGAAGACGCGGCAGTGGAAGCCCAGCGGAGGAGAGGAGTTTGAGGGTTCAACTGGTTCAATTTGCGGTGTGAGGCTGCCCCGTCGCCCTTGAAGGGCGAACCAGCGGTAGGAATAGTATTGGCGGGGGCCTGCGGTGCACACACCGACCACGGGAGGCAGGAGCATGCAGCCTGACGGCGGCTGCTTTAGGGCAGCTAAAGCAAGAAGACCAGAGGTTGAAGAAGCACTACGGCCGTTGGATGGACATCGTACAGTCACTGGAGCTTGAATCATTCATATTGACTAAAGTTGACAAAGGCCCCCATCCCAGTCAACTTAGTAGGCCCACAAGTCAGCCTCCCACCATGGTGGGTCCCAGCTAGCAAGGGGAGTATTCATTTTTTTGTGCGTAATAAGGAGGCACTTCCGGTGGGTCTGAGCTGACAGCGCGGGGAACGTTTTTTTCGCGAAATAAGCTGGCCCATCCGATGGGTCCCAGCAGTCAGGGGGGAAACGTTTTTTCGTGAAATAAGGTGGCCCATCCGGTGGGTCCCTGCTGTCAGGTGGAGGAATAATTATTTTGCGCGTAATAAGGAGGCACTTCCTTGCGGCCGCCTGGACCCAGCTGTCAGCCTCTCCACGTATAGTACTCTTTCGATGGAAGTTGGTCGTTGACCACATTGACCACGCCGTGCCGAGAGCACCAGGGCGGTGGTCTGGACGACTGCGAGGCCTAGGAAGGAGACGACGCGGAGCCGGGGAAGACGCATCAGTGGTAGCCCGCGCGGAGAGGAGTACAAGGGTTCACTGGTTCGGCTGCCGTCGCCGCAGAATAACAGGGGGTGTGGGTGAGTAGAGGGATGGCCTGGCCAGCGGTGGGATTAGTACGGGGCGGTGAGGCCTCCGCGGCATCACAGCCGGCCACGGGAGGCAGGAGTACGCGACACGACCGGCGCTGCTTTGGGCGGCTGGAGCAAGAAGACCAGAGGTTACAGATGCACTACGGCCGTTGGATGGACATCGTACGATCACTGCAGCTAGAATCGTTTATATTGACTAAGTTGACAAAGCCCTTGGTACACGTCAACTTAGTAGGCCCACAGCTCGGATTTGGCAGAGAACATATAGCCCATTTGCGATTTGTAAGAATGTACAACCCATTTTTCAATTCTAATGGAATTTACTACAGCCCATTTACGGGTTTGTTAAAAGTACAGGCCAACTTCTAGGTAGAACAACGATTAATAATTTCAAACAACCGCTCAAAACGGAATTCAAAAAATTCTACATTTTGATGGGATCCAAATATTTTTATCCCAAATTTCTTGTCAGGTTAAATATAATTTCAAAATAAAGTTGTATCACGTTAAAATCCAACTAAATATTATGCACAAGAATAAGTAATGAAATTAAAATTTCTAAATTCCAAAAATAATATATTTTTCAAACTAATTACGTGTTTGGTGCATAGTAATTGCCCAGTTATTATAATTTCATCTCATTTATTATTTCTTAAAGTCCATTTTCTTGTTAAGCCTAACGCATACCTCCGAAGAAACTTTGCAGCCCAGCGGGGCGGATAACAAGTTGACCCGGATATTGTGTACAACTGTCGGCCCATTTGCATTGATGATGTTGAAGAATAGGCCCATGTGTAGTACAAAGACAACCTAACATGGTTACTCAGCCCACATTCGTGACGCCGGAAAGGCCCAAACAAGGCTTCTGTACAACTTTTTGAAGTCACTGAGCTCAATTAATAACTTAAGAAAAAAGTTAGATTACAGTGGAACCTAATTAAAAGCTGTCACGAGCGAATAAATAATTCAACGGGTCCCACTTGTGCGTGTGCGCGTGTGAGCGCGCGCGCGTGTGTGTGTGTGTGAGAGAGAGAGAGAGATAGAGAGAGAGACCCATCGGTCGATGCTCGTAAATACATCTTTCAGCCATATGCATTCTTGATGCTCAAGAAAACTTATATAGTTGACACAATCATATAGAACATCATAGCACACCGAACTTGCATACAAAAATTTCACGCAGCGGCACAATCAGGATGGAAGCAGTGGATCGCCACGGAAGGGCTATCTTGAAACCAACGAAGTCGCATATAACGGTTCATCGCCTTTATAAATAACGGGAAATATCTTGAATGTTGTGCAAAGAAAATGTATGCACAACACAATAAGTTCTCGCTAGCACATTAAGTTGACATACGGCCCTTTCTAAAAAAAGTTCAGGTACAAAACTAGAACAGGTCACAATCAAATGTACTGGCATATCGCTGCTTCGCAACCCATAGCTCGGATTTAACTAGTACTATCCGACAAGACTTCGATTGTTACCTCAAATTAGAGCCCATCCAGGCAGCCATCCCTGCCTCTTCTCCCAAAGAAGCAGTGTCCTCCACCGCGCGATGGAGTAGGCCCTGTGCCATCCATCGTTCCGAGCAACACGGGGAATGTTTGACGTTGACTCCTGTAATGGACGTCGTCGACGGACCTTGGCACCAGCGGGGGCGGCAGGACTTCTATTGATGGATTGACCACTTCTTCGACATGCACGAACACTGAGCATGTGTACATCCCTAACGTGGTCCGCGACGGCCTTGGTGGCGATGAATAGTACAACCCCAGTTCCTGCACCGGTATCTCAACACCAATCACCTTCCGTATGGTGGACGGCTTCTTCAGGCATGCCATAACCATCAGAGCCCAGCTATCTGGAGGAACAAACATACTTACGAGCTCACCTCCAAGGTTGTTGATAAGCTCGTTCATGGACTCATTGTTCCAAGCACGTCGAGGCATGCCGTGGAAGGTAAGCTTTGTTAAAAACTCAAGCTCAGAGGGCACAGAGCCCCATCCTGGGTGCCACCGATCAAAGCTCACCAGCGCGCCATCGTAGAACAAGTGCTGGGAAGATTCGAACACACGACTGCAATCGAAAGTTGCTCGGAACCTGACAAAGAAATCAGCCGGTGGCGGACAGACTTCGACGAGCAAGTCACTTATTTGGATGCCATGCGCAATGCCAAGAGCTTTGACAAGTTCGTCCGGCGAGACGGGAAGCCGGTCGCCGTTGATGGTTACCATCGACTTTGCCGCTAAACTCGGTCATCATCAAGCGCCGCCATGCCACTGTTGAGCGACAAAGATGCAATAATCAAGGCAGGATTGAACTCGGGATCTCCGCTCAAGATCCGCATTGACCGGGCGATATGATAGTGCGCTTTGAGTACGTGGGAGTACAGGAGGGGGATTTGGGGAATCGGAGTAGGAATCGAGATTCCAGAGGTGGGGAGGGCGGAGACTGGGATGAAAAGGTAGCATGAATTTCGAGCACGCGCCAATATGCTCTCGGCGCGCAAGCGCACAAAAACACCGGTGGCGCCCACATGTCGGCCTAAGAGTCCTTATTCTTTCTTTTTTGGAGAGCCCGGCCTTTTTTTCAGGATCTTTTGAGAGCCCGGCCCGAGAGTCATAATTGACCTATTTGGCATTGCGTTACTACTCGGCCCATATTCAACGACACATCACTTGCGCAAACAAGTGTACATCATCGAAAAGACAGTGAGCTCAAATTATATAACTTGAAAAAAGGAGATATACTCTGAACACTGGAGAATGGTGATGCCCTCATTTAGCCCACCAGTAGTTCAAGACAATAAACAGTTCGAAACAACGATATATACAACATTCAAACACTAACTAGTGACTACTATCGACATAAACAAAGAAGACATGATAGTTCATAAGAAGTCTTGCTACACCACCAAAACGCACTCCATCTGCAGCTCGACTCTCGTGATCCGTATTTAGAATGACATTCTAAATGAAGCAACTATTACATAGAAAGAGTGACAGAGACGCAGGATGACCAAATGATAAGGAATATGCATAACAAAAGAAAGAACTACCCATCCGTAACCAGCAGCAAAGACAACAAAGTCATTCAAGAGATGATCCAACACCATCATAATTTGTAGCCCGCTTCAACCGATCAAAGGATCCGGAGACACCAAGATATCCACCCTTTCGATGCAACAGCCCAATTACCTATCAACCTCAAGGCTTGAACCACATCAACGCCTTCGTCAGAATTGGAGACATCCAAGGATCAAAGTTAATCCAGATGCCTTTGTCATTCTCACCTTCTTTTGGCGGCAGGTGTATCCTTGACAATCGTGGGAGTATGCTCCTTAACTCCTAGGGCTCGCCATGTAGACACAGCTTTTCCATAGCAAACAGAGCCTCTCGCCATCAAGGTCCTTGCCAACGGTGATCTCCTCGTTAATCGGATAATTGAGTCCGAGAAAGCAGAGAGTGTGAACCAAGGCTGTTTACCCTCCTCCAACTAAAAATCCTAAAGGCCCCAACAAGCTGGTATCCTGCTCATAGACGTAATAGCCATCGTCCGGATACTCACGTATTACTACGGTGCTTGTATACTGATGGGGTTTTTGCAATATAACTTTTCCGACTCATGTGTCCGAATGATCATCATCCTTTTGTCATTGCCGATCGAGCGAGGAACCAGTTGTGCTTCCCTATTTTTGGCAAAGGTGGTGTAATTACAAAGGGCAGTAACTGTAGGGACACTACATCATATCAAAAAGGATAGGCATTGTTAATGTAAGATCAGCATTGTTCAGAGTATGAGTAGGATAATGTAAGAAACAACATTGATATGTCCTCGTTGAACCGGGAGGAAAATACAGGTGGAAATGTATACCGGGTTCGAAAATATAGAAGTGCCATGCATGGTTATACTCATGTTATCTCGCTAATCGATTCTTCACATGTGAAACTACCATGTCATGCATGTTATGTAATCATGTTCTCATTCCTCACAAACAAATTCTTCAAGGTAACTAATGGACCACGCATTGTTATATACTCGTGTTCTATGGGCAAAATTTTTGTGAGGATATTATTCTAGTCATTGATTGTCAAGGGCTTAATATAGGTATGTACACATGGTAAGCATTGCAGGATTTCACTACTTCCAAATATAGAGTTCTCCATATGCACATTTACTTCCCTAATGTATGGTTAGATGAAATGGTGCGTGTTTCTACATCATGAAAATGAGGAAACTAACATGGCCATTGACACACACTCATATTTAGTAGTAGTATATAGATTAGTGTAAAATAAGGATAATATCCATATATTCCTAACCGTTTGATTATTCAGGGTACAAATTTGCTGTAATGACATGGTCACAATCGCATGAATTAACTCATTCCAAATATAGCTGATTTACTGGCGCCTCTAATATATTGCCGTAGTTCTACTCAAATTCTGCTCAAACAGGATATTCCAATCATCAAAAAAGTTCAAAGCAGTGTCATGGCGTCATCATTAACATGAGACGGAAACAACTTACACGCCGTCCCAAAGAATACGTGGTGCCATCTCGCTTTGTCGATCGCGTAGATGATGCCATTGTGTTCAATAGCATCACGTAAGTGTATCGGCTTTTGACGATGATCCACCGCGAGCCGAGTTGTCTCCGACTAAAAAGGCACCGGCATAAAGATAAGCGAGTCCGCGGTCGAACAAGGCAATTAGCTTGAAGTCTGCGTAATTCGCATGTCGGTGGGTACTTGGAAAATTACAATCTTCTCGCAAAACAAGGTCCGTCCCAACTGACGTAGTAATCTAGATGACTTGGACCGCGATGGTAATACTCTATATAATCCAACGGAGGAAGGATAATCTCATGGGAGGTCCGGAAGTTCACGAGCACCAACTTTTACCATCTTCTCTCAAGGCAGCCATCCAAAGGTGGGAGTTCAAGCCGACCCAAGACATACCTGCCAAGAAGTTTGGGCGATGGTGATCGGATCGATGTCGAGGGAAATGATGTACGACAACACACTACATACTTGAAAAGAAGTTTCGCTAATGGAGATCGGATTGAAGTCGAGGGGAATCATGCACGCCCAGTATCATGGTGAGCCAATCTCGCAAGACCAGATAGCAGCAAGCGTGGTGTCTTGAAAGCTTAGGCCTCGCCGACAATGGCCGTGTGCATGTCCCTCGAGCATGCAGCCAGCCGCAGGCGGTCAACATATCCATACCACGAACAATAGAGGTCGAGGATGTCACCGGGAGATTGCTCCAATCGCTGCTCATATGGATGTCAGCGGTTCGTTGCCGCCATGGTGGAGTTTGGAAGGGGCTTGATTTATGGGGAGAAGGATGTCGGTCTTTGGGGAGCGGCTAAGCGAGGGAATAGTGGTACTGGGGGAGGCGAGTGAGGCGACGGTACACGGGGGCACAGTGAGACGGAGACGGAGACGGAGACGGAGAAGGAGATGGAGATGGAGTGGTGCTATGGGGAGCAGAGAGGGAGACGAGGCGAGGTGCCAATGTGTCAGCATGTGACGCTGGTGACAGATCGCATGCTGCAATGTGGTGAGGCTGACTTTGGTAACCCGAACACGCCGCCTCGCTGGACTAGTGTCGGTAGCAGGTGCTTATCACTTCAACGTGAGGACCGGATGAATAGTATTTTGACCATCAAGTGTACCACAGTTGTACTACTACTACTACTACTACTACTAGTAGGAACATGAGTACTCCAGTATTGTATAGCGGAAATAGGTCTCCCGTGCTAGCATGCCTGCTCACTTCATCGCTCAGGTATCATCCATATTGCGAAAGGAACCAAATTCTCGTGCATGCCCAATCAACGCCCTGCCAGGATGCATGCAAAGTGGTCGCTCGGTGCATCAAGGACGGCATGCATCGCTCCACACTTGAGAAGAGGAAAATGGAAAGGTAGAACGGCAGCAGAGGTAGAGAACGCTGGCTAACGAGGTCGGGAGGGATCGAGCAGGAAGTTAATGCTCCACGCCTAAAGGTTTTGGGAAAACCTGATTTTCATAAGGTGAATTATACTCACCTAAATGGAGGGAGTATTCCTTAACCAGAGAATGTTGTGTCTCCCACTCACGGGCTCAAAAAAAAAGCTACGACACATTTTTTTTATTTGTTTGCATAGGTCCCACCTATCAGGAACGATGGGCACGCATACATCTAACAGGTACGACTCCTCGTCTACCGCATAGCCTTTTCGCTTAGTCTACCTAGCTGCCTAATCAATCGCCTCGCACGCCCACTTCTCCCATTTACTTCCATCAGGAACCCATTTGCCTCGGCTTCTTCACCTCCCCTTCGCCTTTCATTTATGCCCAAACCCCATCGCTGCTCACATTGTTTTAACCTCTTTAAATGATCATCTACTACTTCAGTTAGACTAGCCATGTAATCCTAATTCTCCAAACCATAGCCCTCCGCTCCAGCCGGGTTCCAAATGGCGAAAGAGATCGAGATGCAGGTTTTTAGCGCCCAACATGTCCTCGTCGAAGGCTCGATGCGCATATTGCCACCGTCACCGTCCACCCAAGGGTTGTTCGGCAAAGGATCAACAATATATCCAACTCCCTCAAAAAGGTAGAGACGAGGGTCATCGGTCTCGGCCTTGAGTACACGCAGCGCGTACTCGAAGATCCAGGCGCCACCGTCTTCACCAGTGCTCTCAAGATGATGTTTTGGTGTAACACATCATACACTCGCCATCCATACTGTGTGAGCTTCATGATTTCTTGTCTCGGAGGACGATACTTACGTGGGGCAGCCATCGAAGGGGACAAACAGAAGTCGGAGCCAGACAACCTTGATTTGAAAAGCATCGCTGACCTACAAACCAGAATCAAAATTCCTGTAGAAGATTGTGCTAAACAGACACCATCCCTATTCGACGTAGCAAATTTTGTGCTCGGTACAAATCTTCAGAAGGGTGAAGAGACGGTGGTATTAAGGTCGTCTGGATGGGAGAATTATCCCTTGACGTACGAGCGGGTAAAATATGCTGCCCTTGATGCCCGTGTGAGTTTCGAGATAGCTGCAAGGTCCAAAGAGCTTGTTGCGAAGCTGTCTCCCACAGAGAATGAGAACAAGAAGAAGAAGAAAAGAAGAAGAAGAAGAAGAAGAAGAAAACGCTGCACCAGCAGGAGGGCATTATGGATGGATGAACTATTTCCTCTCTTGTAAAAAAAATTATTCCCTCTCGGTGTATATTGATATAGATGGACTATTTCGATGGTGTGCATGTCTTTGGAGTAGAGTAGTAGCGTGGGTCCGCTTGACTATAAGGAACTATTTATCTGCATATATAACTTTCTCTGCTACTCCTTCCGTGATCTAGATACGGTGCATGTGTCCGTGAGACATGACAGCTTGTCCATGGAAGTTAAACTTGGCGACCATCACGCTTTCATCTCGCGATTCCCACGACGCCTCTCCAACCCATCGGCACCATCGCTTCGACGCGGCGCCTCACCCCTCTCGGCCGCACCGCCTCTACTTTGTGTGCATGACATGTGGGCCGGCTAAAATGCAGTGAGCATCAAGTTTCTACCACAGCCACCATGATTCCCACGACGCCGCTCGAATCCATGAAACCACACGCCCCGACCTATGGCTCACCCCTCTTGGCCCTGCCCCTCTGCCTTTCGAGGAGCATTACATGTGGACCATCACCCATCGGGTCCACATGTTATTGACTCAAAGGTAGGTGTAGTATATGGCAAGCTCACCCGACGGCCCCGAGAGGGAAATGTAACTCCCGCAAGGGCTTGTGGTGCTCCAAGGCAGCACTTAACTCGTACCAAACTCGAGATTTGTTTCTTTACTATACATGCACGCAACGATTTAATGGACATTGTAATCTCAACATGTGATGGGGAACTCTAAATTTGAATTTGAAACTTATAAAATGAAAAAATTCAAAAGAAATAAACTGGGAGAGATGGAGTATATCGTAGGATGTGTCCCATACAAAATAAGTCCCCTGGTTTGTCACCGCCAAGGTGCGGTTAGAAAGGAGCATGGCGTCTTCCTACTCAGACGGGCAACCAATCGGCCGCAGACACCATGGTCCGCCTTTGACCGCCATGTGCAAGGTTCGTGCTATCTTTTATTCAATCTCACCGTGGTTCCATCGTACCAATTCATGCGGTGGCCCGTTGCATGGCTGATCGCAATGTTGGACAAAGGTTCTACGTGAACGGTGTAACCGTTCTAAATGTTGTGCAAATTGATGTTTGTACCCTCCCGTACATATGCAAGCCAATCTCCACTCGCACCGAGCCTAGCTCGGTGAAACAAGCAAGGTGGGGAGAATTAGGAAATGGACATGGAAGTAGTCTTTAGAATGCATGTACTACGTGATCAAACTCATCTTACCTGCTCATCGAGGAATCCGAAAGTGCCCCTCGATGTCTGGCAGCATCTCAAGGGCGCCAACTTGCAACTATGGCCACGCCACCGGAGAGACCCCCAAGGAAACATCCTCGTATGCTCGATTGAACATCAAGATCTATTTGTATGAATAGTTTACCTTGTGAGAGAAAAGGATGAACGAGGGAAGGCCTCTAGAGATAGAGATGGACACTACTACTACCAATGTGGCAGTCTGTGGCGCTGCAATGGATCCAAACTAGTAGAATAATACTTGTTCACGTGCTTGAAATATAAACACTCTAATTTTGATATACATGTGTCGGCAGACACCTACAGCCTTGTCCATGGAAGTTGAACCACGGCAACCATCACGCTTCTTGTTTCTACCATCGCCACACCCACATCGCCGATTCGACGACGACGCTCCAACCACGGGCACGACGCCCCCCGACGTGACATGGATCCTCCGGACGTGGCTATCATCGCCTTGCCCTACCTTTCCTTCACGGCGGGTGGGACCACGCTTATGGGTCCCACATGTCGCTGATAGAATGGTAGGATTGTTCGTGCCCTCATCCCTCTCGCCCCACCGCCTCCTCGCTTTGTGTGCATGACATGCGGCCACCGAATCACGGCAACCATCAACTTTCTACCACAGTACACACCCGATTAGACGCTGGTTACCTGCTTCCATCACCGCTGGTTCGATCCCTACTCCCGCACCATCAAATTTTCATCCAGCCGCTGTGACACATTTCGTCCCGCATCAATCCTCACCGAGTACTTATGTACTACAGAAGTACCACGCCGGTGGCCATCTACGCCTCAGAACGCCTCGACGCCAGCTGTGGTACCTCTCACCATGGCCACGCCACCACCGCCGGTTCATCTCTTAACGAGTGAGTCGCTAACCACGCCACCACCATGAGAATGACATGTGGGCCAGCCCGCATTTAAGGCCCACATGTCATTGACTCATAGGCCGGGCACTAAGCCACCAAGTTCGGTCCTGTGGGCCCCGAGAGGAAAATGTACCTCCCGCGGCAGCCTTGTGGTGCTCCCCGCAAAGACGAGCTCGTGCCAAAACTGGAATTTGTTTCTTACTACTACTAGTACTAGTAGGAAGGTACACGTGCATTGCACGCATGAGCTTCTCGTGGTTTGTGCATTATGCTTCTACATGAGGAGTTTTCTGGATTCTAACATGTGGCAAAATTTGGTGGAATGTAAGGTTAGGCAAGTTTGATTAACTTAGGTTTGTGTTTGGTTCAAGCCACACCTTAGGCAAGCCACATTGGCCCCACATGACATACACACAAAAAATGTGGCAAGATTCCCTTAGGCTTGCCAAACTTAGGCAAAATTTGGTGGAATGTAAGGTTAGGCAAGTTTGATTAACTTAGGTGAGTGTTTGTCTAAGCCACACCTTATGCAAGCCACACTGGCCCCACATGACATACACACAAAAAATGTGGCAAGATTCCCTTAGGCTTGCCAACTTGTGGCAAAATTTGGTGGAATTTAAGGTTAGGCAAGTTTGATTAACTTAGGTGAGTGTTTGGCTCAAGCCACACCTTAGGCAAGCCACACCGGCCCCACATGACATACACACAAAAATGTGGCAAGATTCCCTTAGGCTTGCCAACTTGTGGTTCTCATTTTGAAGAACTTATTAATAACTTTGCTCGAGCTTAGTTGTGGCAAATTTAGTCATGAATTAAGTTCAACCATGGAGTCTTCTAGATTATACATGTGGCAGAATATGGTGGATGATATCCAATGGCCAAGATCGCCGGATTTGCCATCTTTGTACCATCGAATTGGCTTCATCCAACCACCAACTTTTCAAAGTTTTTCACACACTATATAGGGGGTATAGATATAGATGTGCCGGTCCGCTGCAATGGATCCAAAGTATACCTATTTAGTGGAGTGCACTCTAAACACATTATCTATTTATTTTTCTCTAACCTTCCGTAGCCATGCAACCAAGCCACATAAGCTTCATGGGTGCCCCCACATCATATTATTCATACCACGTTGATTGAAAAAAAAGATAAATCACCCAAAAACAAGATCTTCTTTTTTTTTTCCTACGATGTTGTGCCGTGCACGATCTACTAGTTGTATAGTGGTAGTACTAGTAATATAATAGTATTAGGAGTACAAAATTGGTAGGAGTGGTACTAATACGGAATGCTCCTACCTATCAACGAGCCCGTTGTCACACAAAATTTCTTGGCTTCCGTACTACAGCCTAGATCTTCCCTTTGTTTCGCTTTTCCAACCCGGCCAAGCGGGCGGGTGTTGGTTTGCTCAACGGCGGTCCCACATGAAAGTGGAAATGCTAGGCACAGGGCGGAGCTACGTGAGGGCCAACACGATGCTCGCCCGCCCAACCTAGCAGGATTTTCGTAGTTGTACATCCAGCTTTGAGGCATGGAATGTCAAGCAAGGGTAATTTCTATAGGCTTGCCGGATCGGCACGCCTAACGCTTTTGCTTCAAGCTCCGCCATCGCTAGGCAACACGCCTTCCCTAAGCTTATGTGTCGTGTCGGACGGTTCGTGTTGCACTCCCGATTCCCCGGCGTAGGGGGTGGGACGTTAACGTGGCAGGCCTTTTTCCTTTTATTACAATGTGCCCGTGCTTATGCATGACGGATCCAAAGTAGTAGAATAGTAGTATTTGTTAACAAACTTGAAAGAAATCACTATTGATTTGATATACTCCTAATATATTACTCCCTGCACCTAAATATTTGTCTTTTTGGAGATTTCAAATGGACTATCACATAATGGATTATATAGACATATTCTAGTGTTTCTAGTAAGATGCCCGCTGTAACGTAAGTTGATGGAAAAGGTAAGCACAACTTATAAATTGACGGATGGAGTACTAGTTACATGTTGATGTTAAATTTTGGTCCCCATTGTATAGGCCAAATTTTGACCATAGATTAAAACTAAGAAAATGTTCACGCATGTCACCAAACATTATATTTTTCAAAACTATGTTCAAAGATCTAATCCTATGAGATAATTTTTCTTGACATGCATTAACATTTTGTTAGTTAAATCTTTTAGTCAAAATTTGGCACAAACTATAAAGGACCTATAAACCAGGATTCGGAGGTAGTACCCACTATGAAGGTAGTAACATAGTCTAGGCATATGTGTATGTTACTAGTGTATGTTACTCACCATTGTGGCTAGTCTAACACATAGGCGTGGTGCATTAACTCTCATGTTGTTTCTTATTTTTGACATAAATAGAGGAATCAACCAAGAAGAGATGTGAGGCTTGTATGCTTTTAATGACTTGAGACTATCAAACATGACATGAAGTGGTCCGCCTGCTGCACAAGAACAAATACAACCCACGCCAAGACACACACGCATCTTATAGCATCACATCCAATGGCTATAAAAGATGAATGAGACCAAATTATATCTCATCTAGATGAGTTCTAGCAAAATCAGACATTAATAATACTTAGTACTCTCGCGCCCATGTATCATATAAGTATCATGTAGTACTTTTATTTATTGTTACATATGACATATAGTTCACGTAGCCTCTATATGTACTAGACCTTTTTTTAAAATTTCAATTTTTGCTCCATGGCAATCCATCGATACTACTACTCAGAGAAAAGTGGAGTATATACATTATCTTAAAAGGCTAGAGGGCTGGGCAGTCTAGCTCATGGTTTCACGAGAGGCGAGGGCAGGGCGCCACGCACGCCCGGGCGCCCATTAAACCCCTCCGTTAAACCCGCATGCAAACCGAGAATCCTACTCCGCCACACGTCTGCTCATGAGCGGGTCAAATTAAACGCAACACCGCCGAAGCTCCTCCGGCCCCGCCTCGCTTTAAGCGAGGCCAGACGACGGCCAAGGGTCCCATCACCGCCCATCCTCTATTTACTCGAGGCCGACAGACAATGGGAAGAATCGCACTTTCTCCGCCGCCTCCCCATCTCCTCCTTCACCATTTTCTCCACCCTTCCGATGGCTTCCGGCGAGCCGCGCTTCTCCAAGCATATTACCCGGCTGGGTGGCCCGGCCGAGCCCCTCCGGATATGGGCGAGGGCCGCCGGTGTTTCACCAACCTTGCTTTGGCCCGGACGGAGCTGGGCCATTGTCGCCCCAAGGGCAAAAGCTGGTGGTTCAAAGCAACTCGCCGCCTAGTTCAGCTCGATGAGGAGTGGCGAAGTTGCTCCACGCCGCATGGCGGCGAAAGCACGCTTAAGACGGGCGCCGCCGCTGCCAAGGCCGTGCATCAAGGCGCACCAAAGGTTCTGTAGGCTGCGCCTCGTGTTCTGTATGCGCTTTCTCCAGTGCTCTGCAGTGGCTCCATGCAGTGCAGAGATGTAAGCCGGGTGCGTGGAGGAGCGACCTGGCCGGGTGGCTGCCTTTCTCCCTCGTCCGGCCGCCATCATCGAGGAGAAGTAGAACACAGGAGGCCGCCGCCACTTGGGACTCCATGAAGGCCACCGCCGAGGTGACGCATCATGATTCGTGTGATTTCTTTCGCTTGCCTCTTCCGAGGACCTTCGTCCGACCCCTTTAAGTGTCTCTGGGACGGACATGAGAAAGAAAATGGGATCCGTGGCGGCCATTTAGAACTAAAATAAGTCTAGATATATCCATTTCTAGGACAAGTATTTGGACGGAGGGAGTATTAATTATATAAGAGCCCGGACCGGCACCTCTTAGTTCATGTAGATGTAATGAAATCCATCATGTTTATATGAAGATCTAGCTTTTATAATGAAATCCTTCATGCTTATATGAAATCAGTCCGTGTTTGCACCTAATTTCATCCGGGTTGGTTAGAGTTGTAAAATGTATACATTACCGGGCGTTGATGTCGCCCTCCGCTGAAGGAAGCGGGAGGAAATTTGCCCCGCCGCTGGAGATGCTCTTTTATGTTGAAATAATAGAGTGACATCCAATCCATTTGAGTTAATTGCCTGTATGATTGTCCCTCTATATAAAAGTTAATTGCATGTACAAAGGTACACGTGACTTGGTGTGGTGGCTACAGCTTCGCATGTAAAGTTAAAAAGAAACAAGTCCATCCTTAATATTCTAAGTAATCAGTGGGTTCCATTGTCACAAGACAAGAGCGTAAAGAAGTATATATTAAATAAGTAGAGTAATATCTAATATACAAATCTAAAGTTAAAAGACAGAATTGAACTTCATGTCATCGCTGCTATAGCATCCCGCGCTAACCAGCCCAAAGACATTTTTGTTGTAGACCATGTCAGTAGATATATCTCCATGTCTACTCTTATATATACTCCATTCGCTCCTAAATATTTGTCTTTTCAGATTTCAAATGGACTACCACATACTGGATGTGTATGTAGACATATTTTAGAGTGTAGATTCACTCATTTTGCTACGTATGTCTTTTCGTGAAGGGGCCAGACGGTCCTTGATTTATTTATGAGGTATCCAGATGGCACGCACCGCCAAGAAAAGAGGGTAACATCAAAATTATGGACTACTTTTTGAGTATGTTGGTAAGGTCCGTCATAGTCACTTGTTGAAATCTCTAAAGATTAAATATTCTCTCCGTTCGAATACTTTGGTCATCAAAATGGATAAAAGGAAATGTATCTAGACGTATTTTAGTTTTAGATACATCTATTTTTATCCATTTTGATGACAAGTATTTTCGGACGGAGGGAGTAGAAAACAGAGTTGGTGATGATGGTGTGCGTGCCATGCTGCAATATAGGCCGTCGGATTTATATCTAACGGATAGGAAAGAAGCTATGGCAATTTTGCAAAAATATACCCACACGTCTCTCCACGCTCGTAAATAAGGCCTTCCCTCGCTCAGCCTTTTCTCTCACAAGATAAACTACTCATACAAATGCATCTTGACGTTCAGCGTGTAAACGCACGGGCAGCTAGCTAATTTCTTTTAAAGTAGTTGCTGCGATAATTGGGTTGAAGTGATGTGTTTTATGTCTTCCCAATGATTTCAGATTCACTAGTATTCTTCCGTTTTAAATAGATGACCCAACTTTATACCAAAGTTAGTACAAAGTTGAGTCATCTATTTTGGAACGGAGGGAGTAGTAACAAAGAAAGAAGGTTGCCTTGTTAATTAATGTAAAATAGGGTGAAAACTATCACATGAGGCCGTAAAAACAAGGCACACTGGTTCAAACCATCGCTACTACAGGGCCAGCGCCATGAGAAGTCTATATATCGAGGGGGGCTACCAAGCGAGGCACCGAGACACAATGTTTGAGAGAGAAACCAATTGATGTATTATGATCGATCGAGTTGTCACCCTTCATCGCTGTCATTGTTGGGGTGGGGAGGGAGAGAAAGACGACGAGAGTGTGCGCCGTAGGCACAGAGGCACAACTAGCGAGTGTGTGTGTGTGTGTGTGTGTGTGTGTGTGTGTGTGTGTGTGTGTTTGAAAGAGGAGTCGCTAGGATTATTATCAAGATCGATATGCCACCCTACTCCTTCAAAGGCTGGTAGTGTGTGTGTGTGCATGTTTGAGAGAGAATCCACGATAGATTAGTATCAAGATTGAGGTCTCACCCTTCTCCTTCGTGCCGTAGTAGTGTGTGTGTGTATGTTCGAGAGAGAAGCCACCGATAGGATTAGTATCAAGATCGAGGTGTCACCCTACTCCTTCCTGCTCGGGAAGTGTGTGTGTGTGTGGTGGGGGGAGGCAAAGTGACACTCACATATCTCTACTCTTGTAAAAAAAACAGTGTGGTGATGACGGGTGTTCCCTGCCATCCTGCAATATAGGCCATCCGATTTAGTATCCGACGGACATGAAGGAAAATATGGCAATTCTTTGCAAAAAGATACCCACACCCCTCTCCGTGATTTGCAAATAAGGCATTCCCTCGTTCATCCTTTTCCCCCACAAGATAAACTTCTCATACAAATGCATCTTGATGTTAAGTGCAACGCACATGGGCATCTTGCTAGTAGGGAGAAGGAGTTTGTGTGACACATATCTAGCTATATTAAGGGATAGGTAGATAGCATATGTGTGAGAGACATTATTATACTTTGAGACATTAGTGGCTGTGGGTGGGCGGAATTAAAGGGGTGGGCGTGTTAGACATAGAGAGCATGTGTGTTTCTGTGTCGAGACTTGTAGGACGGGGTAGAAAGATCTAATTTAACCCTAACGAGGGGAGAGAAATACACTAAGGCGCTGCGGTGTGATTCCGATGCCCACAGTGGAAATGAGATATGTATGCGCAGGTGAGAGAGATTGCACAATTCATTCATGTATCACTATCCAGCCAATCGCGGGACGTGCATCGCTTGAACATAAGACAATAACTACTTCGTATCGTGGCCAAAGGTACAATATCGATTAAACGCTATAAAGATTGGACACTCACATAACACATTTTTTTTCTATTTAAATAAACCTTTTCTGCTGTGCATGCCAAAGTTACAGTTGATGTTTCTTCAAACAACTAATGGGAAGCTATCATCATGCATATGCACCATTGTTACTCTTGCATTCAAATTCATTAGTCTTGGATGATTTAAGTTTCTATTTTGAAGTAATATATATGTAATATTCATATATGAATTCAACGGTTACGCAAATTTATGAAATGGAGGCTATGTAATCATATGAGGTAACACTTTTAAGTAGCTAACTACAATATCCATTTCTTTTTGTGCGCCTCTACACTAACACGGCCAATGCATTATGTTTAAAGTAAATAACCAATGGCACTAAATTATCTATTTACACGAGAAATACATAGGCTGAGCGCTTTGATCCCTTTTTTTTTTGTGAACGCCGCCTACTACACCCGTGACGATTGTCAGCTACCGTGTGAACGCACAAGTTATCGGCGCATCATCCTCCGAGTTATTGTCTTTTTTTCTGGGTGGACTTCACACCAGTTATTAAATCGAAGGACGCATTTACGCCCCGTAGTACACAGCCTAGCATGACCTTTCCCGCTTAGCACGGTCCAAAAATTAGTTGAAATCGGATACGAACGATCCTGCTGGGCGGCAAAATCTCTCCCGGCCCTCCTTCAAAAATTTCCGCCACCTAAGTCTTTAGCATGCGAAATCCCCTCTTTGTCCTTGGTGCACGTAGACCAATCACTGTTATAATACCGCCTTTCATCTATAAGATAGGTCTGGGCTGCTTTTGGTAACTTCCGCCCCCCCACTACACGCCACCCCATTTCCCTCTCCCTCCTCAAGAAAAAACGACTAACTCCACATCACCAGAAGCATCTTACATCACGCCGTCCGCATTTCATCGCCTCTTTCTCCCTCCCTCTCAAACCCTAGACCGCTTCATCCACCGCCGCATTATAGCCCATTCATCGCCAAAGAGCTGGCCTCCACCTCGCTCTGATTCGCTCAGGGTCGCATCTACCCTCCCACCTCCCCTAGAAACAAGTAGACTGCTCATCCACCACTGTACCACAACCCATTCAAGGTTTGCCGCCTTGTCCACGGCAGCCGATCCGCTTCTCGTACTTCCGCAGATTCGTGAACTGGCAAATAAGATTCGCAGCGGCTCATTCAGCATTCCCCACCGGAGACGCTTGGCCCACACCCCGGAGTCAGCTCTGACCGACGCTTCCCCGCCGACGGCCTCCTGATCCTCTTCGCTGACACCTTCCTCAACCCTACCGGAGGCGTCACGACATCGCTCTCAACCCTACCGGAAAGCCGGTCACCGACTAATTCAGCGTCAACCCTACCAGAGAAGCTTCACTTATACCATTCTCAACCCTACCGGTCGCTTTGCTAACTCACAAGTCCACGGGCCTCAGGATCCGCTTCCTCACACCCTCATCCAACCCACTGGAGCAGCTTCGACGCTCATTCACGGCCGCAGATCCGCGATCGTCGACACCACTCTTAACCCAACCACCGGAGAAGCCGACGCCTCACCACGGCCGCAGAACCGCAGATCGCCGACACCCATCCTTAACCTAACCACCAGTGAGCAGCTTCGACGCTCGGCCCACGGCCGCAGATCCGCGTTGTCAACACCATCCTTAACCCAACCACCGGAGCAGCTTGACCCCACGACTCGGCCCACGGCCACAGATCCGCTTCGCCCACACCGTAGTCCACCCTACCGGAGCCGCTTCCACAAACACCCTACTCAACGGTTCTAGATCTCATCGGACCCCGACAGCCAACAAGCCAGTCATTATCACCTCGACGCTTTCTAACCTCGGATTCCCACTGCTCGAGAGATGCTGCTAAGCACCTGCCACGGCCTAGGTACTTGTCACCTTTAAACCCGGCCCAAAGATCACCTCACCGATGTACTTCAAATATACTAACCGGTCGTTGTTATCACTGTTATGCAGCCTGGCAAAACTACAAGGACGATGTTTCTTCCGGATCTAACAAAATGGGCCCAACCAAGATCCTGGACCGAGGCATTGCTATGATCTTGTAAGGCTGCCTCTCTCTTGTATTGTTCGTCGCGTTCGGGCAAGTCAAGTAAGCTGTTTGCTAGGATTTTCACCAAGAATCCCTTTGTGCGCATAATGATTTCTACTACCGGCTTGCTAAATTAGATATGTACATGTCATACATGATACTACCTCGCATCTGCTCCTAAATATAAGTCTTCTAGAGATTCCACTATAGGCTACACACGGAGCAAAATGGGAGTGAATCTACACTCTAAAATGCATCTATATACATATGTATGTGGTCCATAATCGGAATCTCTACAAAGACATATATTTAGGAACAGGGGCAAGACATTACACAAAAATCGTAGGGTGGTATGTAGGAATTCCAAAGGCACTACATTAGGCTCCCCTTAGAGTGCTCATGTAGTCCAAAAGATACGTAGTCATGGCTAGTTTATGGCACGCACATAATCGTTAATTGGTGGTTTAAATATGCAAGGGATATGCAATGTAGTATCATGTAGAGATGTCCTGAAATTAGCCGTGGTCAACTTGCGTATAGGGTTACACAAATGAAAAGTACAAGATGTATGTGGCAATTTCATGGAACATCGCAAAAAAGGGAGAGGCAGCGGTGAGCCTATACAAATAGAAGTTATGGTATGTCACTCCCTCCATTGCAATCATCGTGACATGTTATTTGTATGCCAGTTCTATTAGCCAAGTTTCTCGTAGGGACATGCTTATTACGAAAGTTATCCTAAGAAAATAAGCACCGTGAATATAAGCTCCATGTAATACGCCAACCGCTTCTTTTTTTCATTGCTTTTCAGCTTATCTTGGTATGATCAAGTGAAAAGTCTAGATTGCATTATATATATTTTTCATTTTGCTGTTACACATATGGAAATTAATTTGACTTACAAACATCACAAATTGAACCCAAGTATGGTAATTAATATGATAGGAAAACAGACCATCACTATTTGCTCAAAATGCAAATACAAAGATACCATTTAGTTGGCACAATCTACTTTGGTCAATGTTTTCCATAGAGATCCCATTGCCTAATTTAAACGAAGAACGCATGACCCACATTTAAATGAAGAACAATTATTTGTTGAAATTCGATGGTCCAAGTGGCTGGTTATTATCATATAGCAGCACCACCTAAAAGCATCATATAGCAGAAAGAGAAAGCAGCTCATAGCTACTCATCACATGTGCCAGCCAGCAAATTGCAATTCATCATATACCAGCAAAGCAGCTCATAGCAATTCATCCTTCAACAGCACCTCAAGGCCATGGCCTGGGAGGAGGGGAGGGGGAACAAGGTGCCTTCTGCCGCAGAGTAGCATCAAGCCTTAGTTGTGCAGCGCCCGCTGGAGTAGTGCGTTGGACGAACCATAGTGGAGCATTACCTGGAGACCATGAGAATGAGGGGCGGCGCCAGAGGGAGGAGCAGCCAGGAGGTTTGCTTCACCACCCACCGTAATCGTAGCCTAGCTAGACATAGCATCGCCGAGGACCGTGCCAGATGGGGACCAAAGGGGCGACGGCCTTCATCGGAGGAACCCTAGTGCTGCAGTGGGATCGAGGTAGAGGAAAGGGGAGAGGACATGCAAGCTGGCAGGGGCAATGAATGCTTTAAGGCCTCTTTGTTTTTACTTGAGGGTCAGTGTGACACAAAGGCCAGCAGCTTGCATTTTGAGTGTAATATAGGCAGACAACAGAGTCATTTCACTATTCCCTTCCCTTTAATTTTTAGTGAGGTTCTACCCGAAACACCCCCCTCCAAAGCGAAATTAGTTAAGCTTCCAAGCCCATAACTCAAAAAATGACTTCTTTACATCTTTTATGGCTTATTTGACAATATACCTCTAAAAGGCGGAATCGAATCGCCCTTAACCTGCAATTCAATTGTGCGTGTAATGATGAATCACTCGCCTCGCTATCTCGTACATTTAGGCATCATCATACATGGCATAACCTAATACATGTGCATTCCATTGTAGAATCTGGAATATGCAATGTTTATGTTAGTTCATACGCTGCACATGATGTTTAAATGCCCTCAAATCTGGTCACCAAGTGATGGTCTTTAAGCTTCCTTCTTTGCTTCTTTTCTTGATATGTAAGATTTGCCACACATCTATTCAATTGCTTGTTTGCATCGCCCACCCATACTAGGATCTGTTTGCTTTGATTACTTGCTGTTCTTGACCTAACACATAACAGAGCTTGTCAACGATTTAAACACTAAGGGCTGCTGTAGTGGGGCCTTGTCTAACTCATAGGTGAATAAAGGTTTATTGTTGACACTACAAAAGAGGGACTCTCCAAGAGTACCCGGAGATCCAGTCAAGGTATGCCTAGTTTTACATATAGTGCGTATATAGTAAATGCTCATTTCTATTGTGTGCAAGTGCAAGAGATGCGGTATGTTTCATTATGTGGTGTTGTTTTGTTATAATCTCATCCTTTGTGTTCATGCACCGAAAAGTATGCATATTTATCTTCCAAGGAGACGAGTAACTAGTTTGTGTCACCTTGCGTAGGGGGGTGCAAATGAAGATAAGATTGAGGATTTCCAAGCACAAGATGTTAGGAAGGAGCCTTGCAAGAGAAGTAGGAGCTGCAATGAGCCTCTTCAACCTGCTAAGGTAAGTCACCGTATGCAACTCAATAGTTCAATTCCCTTGTTTGTTTCCAGGCATAGTTAATTTTCTCTTTTCAATTGCTTTTATTTGTCCTCACTTAATGAGATGCCCAAATAATTATGCATTATGTTCATACTTGTATCACTATTAGTTGACATAATTAAAGGCCTTTTACCATTTAATGTTACTCGTCAAGTGTGTATGAAGCTTTGAAGTCTATTAACTTCAACTATTATTGCATTGAGGCTCACAATCTATTTTATACTACGCTAATGATCGCATAGTTTTGGGTTCACTCGCTGTAGTATGTTTGTATGAAACCCTCCGTCGTGTCATTATGCTCCCTAATACTTTAATTGAGGTACGTAATGGCCAACTCGCTTGCTTACTTATACGCACCGTGTTGTCTAAATTTTTACTTGGTTCTGCAGTTTTCGATTGGGCCCCAATATCATGCTCCTCCGGTGAGCTAAGAGGATTGCATATGCAGCTGCATGCATGTACTATCTTTTATAATTTTTAAAATATCACCTACTTATGCTTCATGACGTGTAACATTTTTTGTGTGAAAGTGACGTGTAACATTATTGTTAGTCCTGCTTTTGCCATGTAGTACAAAATAGTGTCTTGTTCGCTTCAATCGTTGTAACTATATTTTTGCCCTAGTCATGTGTACTTACGTAAACATTTCGTGATGAAGTGACATCAACACAAAAATCATGGAAGCAAAGGCGGTATGGTCACAATTCAATGATTATGGATTGAAATTGGAATGTGCTGATGTTCTCGAAGCATCAACTAGAGGTGGCAAGACAATTCGCTCACATATGATTGTCAACGATAATCAACAAGTTGAGACCTGACATGCGGTGTATTAGATGCAGGAGTCAAAAAAAATGAAACAAGACACCCACGGTAACCATGAAGGAATTGGAGATTTTTTGGTAGACTGAAATTTGTGCTATTCCTAATCCGCCAATCCTATTTTCTTCAAGAGATTATAGTTCAAATGGAGTTAAGTTGATGCCATCCATGATGTATGGAGCCAGTAGTTTGTCCAAAGTGGTATGTAATTTGTTGTTTGTGTATGCTTTTATTATCACCGTCATGTAAGCATACCACATAATGCCCAAAGCTGGGTATAATCGGCTGTAATTTCTTTATTGTATAGTGTAGGATTATTCTACCTTTTCTATGCCTTGATCTACTTGTTGTTGTATAGTGTATGCTTTTTAGAGGTGATAGTATTGAGTAGGATAATTCTTTGAATATGCTATATCGCTTCAAACTGGGGCCAACTCGCCTTTAATTACGGGCCTTCTATGTTCTCGTGAGGATCCATGGGGCCTTCTAAATCGCCCTCGTAGAGATCCATGGAGCCTTCTACGCTTCGTAGGATGTATACGGGCCTTCTACGTCTCGTAATGTCCATAGTTTCTTGACGCCGCAGGGGATCCATGGGCCTTCTACGCCACCGTAGGATCCATGGCGGCCACGACTCATTTATGGGTCTCATGCTGGCTCTTTAATGGGCCGTAGACAGCGAACCTATAATGGAAATCGATAACGCGTTTATTGGTCGACCTGCTAACGGGTCGTTAATAGGCCGTATATGGTGATGCTATGAAAACGGTCCAATGCACTAACGGACTGCCAAACAGGTTGATCAGAATAGTAATTTACGTGGGCTGAATTCAGGGCCCATTTAAGCGTAGAAATGATAAGTAACAAGCCGTAAGTAATCCGGAATGTTGCGCTACAATAAGTCCAAGAATAAAATGGGCTCACGAGAAGGTCGAAGAATAACATGAGAACGTAAACGCCTGAATTGAATAACGGGCCCTAATGGGTATAAAGCGCACTTGTTCATTACTGGGACAAACAACACACGTCGTTAATGGGTCTAAAGTAATAATAATCGTTTATTCGCCAGCGTGCTGCTTCACCACGGGGTACGTTAATAGGCCAAGAGTTGGTATAGTGGCCTCATATGGGCTTCTAAAGACGCTATGGGCCATACATGGGCATGCCGTAAGTGAAAACGGGTCGAATTGAGGTTGATGGCCCAGATGATTTTACCGCCTCATTCGGATAGGGCGAACGCTAAGCCTTGGTTAAGCGGAGCTAATAAATGGGCTATATCTGCGTAATACGCCGATTGCGAACTAAAGCTTTTCCAAGGCGACCGTAATGCCCATACCTCGACTAAGACAAACGGGTAAAAACGCCGCCTTTTCACGAGGGAATGGGCCTTGTTGTTGGAAGAAGCGTGCCAATGTGTCGGCGTTTATCATATCGCATGCCTTTATGTCCAATGAGTGGATGATATCCATGCCCCAACAATGAGCCGACACGTGTTTCCCTCTAGCCAATGATGATTTTTACACGTGGAAAGTCCCTACTAGCCTGGAAATTTGTTAATGGGTTATCTGGATCCAAAACCCGACCCGGAGTAGCTTAACGGCGTTACTGTTACGGTGGATGCCACGATATCGGTCACCCTTGATGAAAAGCACTTATACGTGGACGCCACATTTATCGGGCTGCTGAAGTGGGACACTTCGTGATGATAACTTTGGTACGTCATCGAACACTTCACGACAAAGACAGGTATATGGACTATCTCGGGATCATTACGTCGCAAATTTTTCATGGATACATGCATGACAAAAACGTGACCAACCTGTGACAAACACGCGTATCATCACGGAAGTGTATTTTTTTTGGTGTCTTGAACATCTCTATGCCCGGTGGCCGTCAAACGCTTTTGGAGCCCCAATTTAAGCTATAAAGCATGCCGTGACCGAACTGTGGAGTAATTATCAACACGCCACCGCCAGCGCTCATAACATCTTTGGTTTGTCGACAGGTGTTTACCTAGCGGTGCTTCAAGCGATATGCTTTCTTGGTAGCGTGAGGATGATCTCAAGTTCCGGTCCCACCGTGATAGTTGCTACTTATCGCTTTCGCTTTTGGTTTTCAGTATGAACGCATTAAAGTTGAGGGCAACTTAGCATGGGCCATAATCTACAAGACATATTGTAAAGATTTAGACTAAGTCTGGCGATAATTAAGTTCATCTAATCAAATTATTGAACCCCCACTCCATAGACATCCCTCTAGTCATCTAAGTGATACATGATCCCGAGTCAACTAGGGCTGTACCATCATCACGTTGAGACGGACTAGTCATCATCGGTGAACATTTTCATGTCGATCGTATCTTCTATACGACTCCATGTTCGACCTTTCGCTCTTCTTGTTGTATTCCGAGGCCATGTTCAGACATGCTAGCCCGCTGGGTCAACCTAAGTGTTTTGTTTGTAAATTCATTTACAATTGCTGTATTCAATCGCAAGTAGAATCTATCACACCGATCATCATTGGTGCTTCAAACAACGAACCTTCAGAATTCGGGCAAGTACGCTTAGGGGGAAATACTCTCTTGAAATTTTATGAGGTCATCCATTTATGCTACCGCCATTCTAAGAAAATAAGATGTAAACATGATAAACATCAAGATGCAATCAACAGTGACATGATATGGCCAATATCATTTGCTCCTTTTGATCTCCATCTTCGGGCACCATGATCATCATCACAACGCATGACGCCATGATTCCATCATCATGATCTCCATCATCGTACCATGAAGGGTCTCGCCAACTATTACTTCTACTACTATGGCTACCCGCTTAGCAATAAAGTAAAGTAATTACATGACGTTATCTATTGACACGCAGGTCATACAACAAATTAAGACAAATTCCTATATTCCCCGCCGTTGTCATACTCATCAACATGCAAGTTGTGATTCCTATTACAAGAACATGATCAACAAATACACATCACATATATCATCTATCACATCCTGGCCATCACACATCGCACATGCCGCAAAAACAAGCAACGTCTTCAATTGTTGCTGCATGTTTTTTTACGTGGCTGCTATAGGTTTCTAGCAAGAACATTTGTTTCCTGCTACCAAAACGCATAAACGTGATATGCCAATTGCTATTTACCCTTCATAAGGACCCTTTTCATCGAATCCGATCCCACTAAAGTGGAGAGATGACACCGCCAGCCACCTTATTATGCAACTAGTGCATGTCACCGGTGGAACTCCGCCTCACGCGAAGCGCACGTAAGGTCGGGTCCGGCCGCTTCGATCCAACGATGCCACCAAAACAAGATAAGACTAGTAGGCGTAAATTGACAAAATCGACGCCCACAACAAATCCAGGTTCTACTCGTGCACAGAAACTGCTACCCATAGACCTAGCCTGTGATGCCACTAGATTGCTGCAGAAATTAAAAATTTCTCACGCATGAACAAGATCAATCAATGGAGTAACTAGCAACGTAGAGAGAGGGTAGTGCATCTTCATACCCTTGAAGATCAAGTAAACGGAAGGCGCAGTAAGAACGCTGCTGGAGGAGTCAGACACGAGCGAGCCCGTGACGCGGGTCAACTGATCTAAGCAATCAAGAACGGTGCCTCCACGCCAACACATGCAGCCTGCTGACGCCTCCCCGCGACCTTGATTCAAGAAGGTGGAGGGAGAGGTTGAGGAAGAAGGCCTCAGCAGCTAAGACGACATAGCGGGTGGTGAAGGAGTGGCGCTTCTTCTAAGAGGCTTCGCCAGCCGGGACGCGAGGAGGAGAGGTCTTGGGAGGGGAGGCTGCGCCTGATGTGGTGCTGCACCCCTCCCTCCACCCCTATACTTATAGGGAGAAGGGGAGAAGGCCCTCTAGAGAGATCTAGAGGGGCGGCGGTTAAGGAGGGGCTTGCCCCTGCCAAGGGGGCGCCTTTAGGTTCCTCCCCCAACCCTAGGCGATGGGCCCTAGGATGGCGCCCAGCCCACCAGGCTGTCTCCTTCCACCACAGCCCATAAGTGTTCTCCCAAAGACTGGTGGACTCGAACCCCTCCTATGGTCCCATACCTAGCATACCCCCAAATATTTCCGGTGGACCGTATGATGACTTCATATAAATCTTCACCTCCACCACGGAACTCTCACATGTCCGGATATCATCCGGACCAACAACATTCAGTAATCAGCATACAAATCTTCCTTATAACCCTAGCCATCAACCTTAAGTGTAGACCCCACGGGTTCGAATCATGCGCATACGACCGAGACAGTTTCCGGGCTAACAACCAACAAAGGATCTGATACCATGTTGGCTCCCTTACATGTTCCATGATGATCTCATCGATGAACCACATTTATGCTTCCAGGATTCAAGTAATCCCAGACAGTAATTCCCTTTGTCAATTCCAGACGTTACTCGCCTCGAGATCTCGATTGCTTGCATCCCAATACTGCTCAATCTCGCACGTCACTTTACTTGTTCCACGTATGATCCCGTGACCAACTACTTAGTCATGTTGAGCTCATTATGATGATGGCATTACCGAAAGGGGCCCAGAGATACCTCTCCGCCATACGGAGGACAACCCGCCTCGATTCGCGCTGCTAACCCAATGTGACACTTTTGGAGATACCAGAGCACCTTATAGCCACCTAGTTACTGCCAGGACGCTATAATGCCCAAAGCAATTCCCCACGGCATCCGGGGAGTTGCATCTCATGATCTAAGGAAATGATACTTCTGACATTAGAAAGCCGCAAAACGAATCGTACGATTTGAGCTATGGTTTAGATTGTCTTGTCCATCACATCATTCTCCTAATGATGTGATCCCGCTATTTCACGACATCCAATGTCCATAGTCAGAAAACCATGACCATCTGTTGATCAACGAGCTAGTCAACTAGAGGCTTGTTTAGGCTATATTGTGGTCTATGTGTTCACACATGTACACGGCTTCCGGACAATACAATTACAGCATGAATGGACAATTACCACGCGACCAAGGAAATATAATAATAACCATTTATTATTACCTCTAGGGCATATTTCCAACAGTCTCCCACTTGCACTAGAGTCAATAATCTAGTCACATTGAGATGAATCGAACACCCATAGAGTGCTCCGGTGTTGATCATGTTTTGCCTGTGGAAGAGAGCGTTTAGTCAACGATTCCGCGACATTCAGATCCGGTGGCGCATTCTTTACAGTATCTATGTCTCCATCTTGAACATTTTCAGTTTAATGGAGTTGAAGTTGACAAGCTTGATGTGTCTCGGCCTTCTTCTGAAAGTTCAGCCTTTTGGCAAAAGCAATAGCTCCAAAGTATTGTCATAAGGAGAGTCATCGGCCCTGGATTTATTGGGAATGACTCCCAGGTCAAGAATGAACTCCTTCGATCCGACAAGCTTCATGTGCTGCCTCCGAGGCTGCCATGTACTCCGCTTCACATGTAGATCTCAAGACGACGCTTCGCTTGCAAATCGCACTACCATCGCCTCACCATATTCAAAAATATACACGATCCGGGTTTGTGACTTGGAGTCATCCAGATTCAATAAAGCTTAGTAACGACGTAATCCTTTATAACGAAGCTCTTCGTCACCTCCATAAACCAGAAACATATCCTTAGTCCTTTTCGTGTACTTCAAGATATTCTTGACCGCTGTCCAAAGTGTTCCATGCCGGGATTACTTTGGTACCTTTCCTACCACACTTACGGCAAGGTTTACATCAGCCCCGGTACATGTAAAGATACATACATATACAGACCCTATGGTCAGAGGCATAGGGGATGACACTCATCTTTTCTCTATCTTCGCCGTGGTCGGGCATTGTTTCGAGCTCACCTTCACACCTTGTAAATACATGTGCAAGAACCCTTTCTGGACCGATCCATATTGAACTTCTTCAATATCTTAATATCAAGGTATTTGCTTTGTGAAGAAGACCTATGAGGCGCCCTCGATCCACCCCTATAGATCTTGATGCCTTAATATGTAAGTAGCTTCTCCAAGCTCGCTCATTGAAAAACACTTATTCAAGTAGGCCTTTATGTTGTCCAAGAGTTCTATATCATTTCCCATCAAAAGAGTGTCATCTACATATAATATGAGAAATGCCATGTAGCCCTAATTTACTTTCTTGTAAACGCAGTGCTTCTCCATAAGTCTCAAGATAAACCCAAACGCTTTGATCATTTCATCAAAACGCATCGTTCCAAACTCCGAGATGCTTGCAAATTATCCCATAGATGGAGCGCTGGAGCTTGCGTTACTTTGTTAGCATTCTTAGGATCGATAAAAACCATCCGCCGCTGCATCATATGGCCACGCTTCTTCCTTAAGGAAGCCATTACAATGCCGCTGGACGTCCATTTGCCATATCTCATAATCATAGTATGCGGCAATTGCTAACATGATTCGGACGGACTTCAGCTTCGCCACGGAGAGAAAGTCTCATCGTAGTCAACCCCTTGAACTTGCCGATAACCCTTAGCTTAATAAGTCGAGCTTTATAGATGGTAACATTACCATCCGCTGGCCCCGCCTTCTTCTTCTTAAAGATCCATTTGTTTTCTATCGTCACGATCATCGCAAGTCACAAAGTCCATACTTTGTTTTCATACATGGATCCTATCTCGGATTGCATGGCTTCAAGCCATTTGTTGGAATCTGGGCCCGCCATCGCTTCTTCATAGTTCAAGGTTCACCGTTGTTCAACAACATGATTTCCGTGATGTGGTTGCTGCATACCACTGGTGTGGAACGTGTCCTAGTGGACCTAATAAGTTCAAGAGTAACTTGATCCGGCAC